>CP139508.1:464313308-465705808 GCA_021014915.2 Artemisia tridentata subsp. tridentata
TAATTTGGTCATCTTTTCAGAGCCCGCTAATTTCCCTCGCCAAAGTAATTTCCCCGCCAAATTATTCACCCATAGCTGGCAGTTAGACACCACGTCTCTTCATCTCCATTCTCAGCCACTTACAAGCGTCCAAACCATGATAACCCACCACCACCACCCTTCTGACTGCATCACCACTACCATTACTTACGATTTGATGATTTTGGGTGGTGTAGTAGACTTCTTCTCAATATACATCTGGTCAAATTTGAAGTAGACAAACCGATAACAAGGAAGTCACCTACGAACAAAACAGGGTATATATATCTCTCCATTCACTGTTTGTTGCATAGTAAATTTCATTTACTGGTTATCCTTGCTGGCTACTTGTATTTGTTACACATTTGCAAATTGTGAATGCCGTGTTCGCTGAAATGTCTAAATGGAATTTTAGCAGTAAATTCTGTTGTGTGTGTACATTTATGTCTGCGTTTTTATACATTATTGAACATGTTGCCGTTTTTATACATATATTGCGGCTGGTTCGGATTTGGATTGCTGTGTGTTGGAGTGTGGGACTGTTAAGGAGGTTATGAAGCATGTTGGTGTTATGGAAGAAGTTGGGTTTGCGTATTTGATTCCTGAGTTTCCGTTTATTTAGAAAGAAAGTTGAGAGCGAGGTTTTTCTAGTAGTGGAGTGATGCCTCCGGTGGATCGTGTTCCGTCTTGGTTACCTTGTTTTCCTGATACTAAGACATATACAAGCTCAGGTTCGGTTTGTATAGAAGAAACTGAAATAGTGTAGGTTGACCAAGATAAGAAGGTTGTTGAAGCGTCAGTGTTGAAATTGGAAAAACGTTTGGCTAGTAATGGTTTTCATGTACATGTTTCTGAGCCAGGAGTTAATGGTGGAAGGGAGCAAGTGAGTAATCCGTTTCTTGTATCTCCATTAGAATACGAGGAGAAAGTTGTTTCGTTGGCTTCTGTTCCCAAGAGACGTGTGGTGGGAAGAAGATGTGGTGCAAAGCCTTAGCTTATGGGCAAAAGTTGTTTCTCCACTAGGTAGAATTGCTCTGATAATTCAGGGGTTAAAAAGCAATGATGTTGAGATTGTTGTTGAAAAATGACCTGTGGTGAAATTAAAGTTGCAAACTGGGAAGAAATTCTTAGCTACCGGAAGTAGAGACGGAAAAATACGAAATTTGGAAGCAATTTCTTAGTTTACAGATGACGACTCGAGGGATGCAAAGAAAAGGGAAAAGGAGATTTTGTGAATGGGTCATTTGAAAATGGAAAGCATACCGAAATGATGCAGTTGTAAATTAACGTAGTGTTTAGTTTGGAGTTCTAGCAGCAGCTGCTACTTTCAAAGTTTCTCCATGTTGAATCTGTATGTCGATTGCAAGGGAATAATTCCCATTAACATGTTTTTAGAGGTATGTTTGTAGTTTCAGTAATGACTTTTAGACGATGATGATTCTTTTTAATGAAGATTCTTTACTGTCCATTCCTTGTTATATATTTTCCATACGGTACTTGATTGCTATACAAACTTCACTATTAGGTGGTTACGACAGTCTTCACTTTGCTTGTCCCAGAAACAGTTTATGTGACTTAACCATTTTAATAGGATGTTACTGTCAAAATCAAGTCAAATCCGAAATCATTAATGTATAATAGTCTTTCCGAGATGCTTAAGAAGTAATTTGAATTAAGATAATTATAAACATAATTTGCAGGATCTTTGAATTTCATAGGTGCTTAGGCAGTTGAACTAAACTATTTTTCTTCTTCCCCCATAGGATATAGTTGAAAGCTATTTAACGGACATGCCATGTTAAATACAGGGTATGCAATAAGGCTCTTTGTCGCTATGTTAATAAAAAATGGCTAGGTGATTATGTTAACAGATTCGTCCATTGCAAAAACGAGACTTGATAAGCTTTAGAGACTTGAGAACCAAATAAAAACATGGTGTTGGTATGTATTTTTAATTTAACCTTTTTCAAAAAGTAGTACAAAAATAATGCCCTTTCTCAAAAAGGTCATGTGCGAATGTGCGACTCCATTAGATGTGCGACACGTGTCCTATTTTTTAATAATAAAGTACATTTGTATGTGGGATATTCTCTTTTTTGTCTTATTATAAGAGTATTAAAAAGATCAAAATACCCTCTTTTAAATGTGCGACATTAAATGTGCTAATGTGCGAGTCATATTTTTTCCGGCAACACCCATTTATTCCGGCAACACCCATTTATTCCTTGCCAACCTTTATATGTGCAACTAGGCTTATAAATTCCCAATAATCCAAAATAGATAAAGCCCAATAAGCTTAACTCACTTATCCACACATACGACTCAATCTTATCATCATCTCAATAAAAAGCACTCAGTCATATCCAAATGGTATCACAAATGGCGTCCTCACCATTACTCCCTCTCATCAATCTTCACACCCTTGAAACCCAAACCCTCCATCCCCCCACCACCTTCACACATATCTATCTCAAAAGACTCTTCTACCCACAAAGACAAAAATGAGCAGCTGATGTCGTTTTAAGATCTGGTGGCGGTCACGGGGTGGCGGCCAGAATTTTTAGGAGAGAAAGAGGGGTGGTGATGGAGTAGTAACAGATCTGGTGGCTGTCATGGGGATGGTGGTGTTGATCTGCGTTGGTGATGGCGGATCTGTGGTGGTGTTGATCAGGTGATGATGGTGGTGTTGATCTGCGATGGTGATGGCGGATCTGTTGTGGTGTTGATCAGGTGGTGATGGTGATGAGGTAGTGATGGCGGTGTTGATCTGTGGCGGTGATGGCGACTGGAAAAAAAAGGGAGAGAGAAGAGGAGTGAAAGAAATAAATGAGAGAGAAGAGTGGTGAAGTAATTTTATATAAAAGATGGGGGTATTATAGTCTTTTAACACCTTTAATAATAAGACAAAAAAAAGAATATCCCACCTACCAATGTACTTTATTATTAAAAAATATGACACGTGTCGTACATCTAATGGAGTCGCACATTCGCACATGACCTTTTTGGGAATGGGCATTATTTTTGTACTATTTTTTGAAAAAGGTTAAATTAAAATACTATTTTCAGAATTAGCTCTTTATTGAATTATCTTTTGTTTATTCAAAGCAGATGATCTTAGTTTTTCACTGCAGTTAACAGGGTTTTATTACTTGGAAAAATGGCAAAGTGATATGTTGCACTTGCACAGCGTAAGGAAGAGAGAAGGGCAAGGTTGCAGGTAAGATGATTGGTCAAGGTCTCTTAAATCAATATTAATAAAAAAAGATGCATCACCTATCATATTTTGTACTACCTCCGTCTCAAAATAAATGTCCAGTGTGACTTTTCAGAGTCAAACTGGTTCAACTTAGACTTTATCTATTTTTGCGGGTGTTATATAATACTTGATGCAAAATATATGAATGGATTGGGTTTTAAGTGTATTTTTCATTGGTATAATTTTTCATCAAGTATTATATAACACAAAAAAAATATTTTAGGTCAAAGTTGATTTGTTTGACTCTAAAAAGTCAAACTTGACACTTATTTTGGGACGGAGGGAGTATAATAAAACGAGTCATCCTCTAAAGTTGTCAACTTTTATCTCCCTCAGGCTCAATTTAAAAGAATGAGGCCAGTTGCAATGGCACCTTCGATGATGGCTTCTTGTATGCCTATGTACCCTCGTGGCGCTCCAGGTATGGGCCAACAGCTATTGTATGCCTAAATGTTGTTTTTTTTTTTTTTTTTTTTTTTTTTTTTTTTTTTTTTTTTTTTTTTTTTTTTTTTTTTTTTTTATATATATATATTTTTTTAAAGGTAGATTTGGTTACCAGCAGCAGTTGGTACCTGGAATGAGGCCAGGTGGCTGTCCTACACCGAACTTCTTTGTACCATTTGTCCAACAATGTCAGCAGGGACAGCGACTTGGTGGAAGGCGTGGAACTGGTCCTGTGCAACAAAATCAGCAGCCCGTTCCAATGATGCAACAACAGGTATGTAGTTCCTGAATAACTTTTTGCTGGAAGCATTTAAATAAAGAAATACAAAATTGGCTTTAGACACATCCTCATCTCCAAATGACTTACATTTGGTGGCAACTTAAGCTCGTTACAAAAGTTTGAGTAACAATCGAATTTCTAATAGGCTCATTTGAAGCCGTATCATCTATAAAGAAGATTCAAAACATTCAAAAGATAAGCCTAAAAACTCTTACCACTTATGCATCTTGCTAAATACGTAAGCTAGCATGCTTCATCCAACTTTACTAAACTGAAATCATTCAAAGTTACCAATATTAGTTTACCAAACCGCGATCATATGACTTACCACTATTTCTACTCATTCTATATTTGAGCCTTTTTTTTTTCCACCATATATAAACTTTTGTTGTCTGCATAGGTGGACTTTTTTCTATGCTATGTTTAGGCTGCTTATTCATGATTATTCATTTCCTACTTTAGGGAGTAGCTGAAAAAATTAAGGCCAATCGCGCAAAAAAGAAGATGGTGCAAGTTACGGGTAAAAAAAGTTATGCCACGGTGCATGAAGAACTAAAGGTAAAAATATATCTTATTGTGTAGTTCTTGATGTAAAATATGCATATGTATTGAGATTATATATTTTGTTTGAACATCAATCTTATAACACTGAGTGAGCTAACTAGAAAAGAGTTGTTTCATGCATGCTTCTCAAGATACACATGATTGCAAAAAATGTCAAAATTGCAAATGCAGTTGATGGAGCGTGATGATTCGTGTTGCTGCATTTTTCATGCCGCAAAATTTAAATGACGTTTTTAAATGATGTTAACTTAATCAGATTTTGTTATGGATCAATTGACATGTATGTTACACCTAATTTTACCTCCAATTAGGGTCGTAGGTTGCTGGTGTCCCTCAATTTTCTTTAGTGGGATAATGAATTAACATAAGGGGTTGAGCTTTTTGTTGAACTAAATTGGTAAGTAACTGTTACCTCCATTTTTTGTTTCCCGGGTTATTTGTTTGACTAAATCAAGGAAGTTAACCGTTTGCCTCTACATCCTTTAGTTGGCGGGAACTACCTGTTGCCGCTTACATAGTTTAACTGTTGCCGCCTACATCATTTGTGGGTGAGTTATTTGTGTGGCCTGTTTCATTTGAGATATCATGTGATTATCCTCTTTTTATATTTGCTAATAAATTTGTTCTTTAATATGGTAAGGAGATATAAAATATCAATTTTAAAAGGTAATACCAAATAAGATTTTTAAGGATTGGTAAAGCATTTTCTTATTTTCTTACGGTAGAAAATAATGTTAGTTTTATAGATTAAATAATTGTCTTAGTCCCAAATGAATATAGAATGATTAAGTCCAAATAACTAAGTTTAGCCAAATTACAAGTGTCGTCATTGACTTTAGCAAATGAAAATATAGTTGTTAAATATCCTAGAGATATCTAAAGTTTTACTTATTTTAAAATTGATAACTCTAATGAAGTTGTGACTAAAGTATTTGAATATATTAAAATTGTGAAACTCGTGGATAAACTTAAGAGCTTCCTCAAGTTGTAATATATAACATGATAATCAAAATGTTCCAATATAAATATTATCGCATTACGTGTTTTTTCTTTAAATTTAATTTGGCTAAATTGGTCTTCATATTTTTGTGGTTGTTTTGACTCGTCTTATCATTTTAAACATAACCTAGCATCCATCATTGTTAGCGATCGGGAGATTTTCAAATACTCAAGTCCATCGTTAATCAGTAACTAAGTGAAAAAACTTAGCAACGTATTTGAGACAGCTAAAAAAATCCATCGCTATGTCGTCATAATTTTGTCGCTAATAGTTTCAACCTAAGTTCGTCACTAACTTCGTCTCTATATGATTACATTTAGCGATAGAATTGTGACTGATGCGTAATTCCTCTCTAATTTTGTTACTGATTTGTCACTATTTTGGTAGCTAATTTATCAAAGCCAAATTTGTAGGTAATTTATCACTAATCCGTCACTGTGAACCAATTTTTTGCGACAGACTAATTCAGTCGCTAATTTCCGTCACTGTTGCTCAGTATTCTAGTAGTGACATGCATAACCCATAAATTAAATCCGGAATCAAAAAATGTGTAAGAGGCCCTACAAGCCCGGCATGAGGACATTGCACCTCAGAATTATCTAAGGCATATAAGTGGTATTGCAAACCCATTGACCAAACTATCCCCGGAAACCCAAAGTACGGATACACAGAGATAGTAAATTAAGCCCGGTCATACAAGCCCCGGCAAACAAAAAAAAAGAGAAACAAACACAATATAAACAACCAAGTGTTAATACATATAAAAAATGGTTAAAGTTATATTCACCATGAGTTAAAATATACGCGGATGCATTCATCCAGATTACATTCACAAAAGAAAAGGATTAAAAGCTTCACATTCACGGCAGGGTAGGTATAGTCAAAATACCACCCGAGGAACAGCCGAACACAACTAACTCTTGGGATTCTGAGATTCAAGAACGTAAGTATCAAACATGTCATCATGCTTGACACCACCATATCCGGTCAAAGCAGCTTCCGGAGTGACAACGTTCACAGGATCAACAGCTGCGGGGTCAGTGCTGGAAGAAGGTTTGGAAACAATGGGAGCTGGAAGCACAACGGCAAGACCTTTGTCACTGTAGTCAAACTCCACCCCATACTTCCTATTCTTGTATTCCTTATAAGCTTCAATGGCCTGGGGGTGGCGAGTAAAAAATAGGAGAACAGACTCCGGTAGGACGGTCTCCTCCGCAACTGGGGGTTTAAAAGTAAATTCCCCGGACTCAGGATGGCGATGCTCCTCCAACACTAACTTTGACATTAAATACTCCAGCGGAGCATCCTTGCATGCCTCCAAACCTTCCAACAAGGGGAATGACACATTAGCCAACCTGACCACGGACTCATCAAAATGTTTCTTTGCCTCCGGATTATAAGCCTCTACTTCCTCGAGCTTAACACCCTTGGCACCATGAACGACCCCGACCTCCAAACCCTGGCGTACGCCCTCCGCTATTGCCGCAGAAATAAAACTCCCCAACCTGGTTTTCAAGTCAAAAGATTCTTTAAACTTGAGGAAAGCATAGCGGAAGTCGTGCCCTATCACCCAGCGTCTACCCTCAACGGCCCTTAAACACTGTGGAAAAAGCTCCGTGTCAAAATCCTCGTTCAGATCGGCCAATTTCTTTTCCATCCCGGATATCCGCTCCTCAAAACCCGCATGAGCAATACTCACACTCTCCTCAATGTGCTTGTCCATCTGCGTCTAAACCTGCTGCTCCAAAGTGCTACAAATAATCTCCAACCCCAACACTTTCTGCACCAGCTCTTCCTTCTGGGCAAGTAGCTCCACTTTTTGCGTCGCCAGCTTAGCATTCTTTTTACCATACTCCCCAACCAAAGCTACCGAGGAAGATAATTTGTCACACTCAGCCCTGAGCTCAGCTATCTCTTTATCCTTAGCCTCTACAGCCGCCTCCAGAGTGGATACCCGGCCACGGAGCTCAAAAGATTCTGCAGACTCACCCTCTAACTTACTCAGCCTGGCCTTCAAATCAGAAACCAGCTTCTCCTTCCCCTCCAGCCGCTTATTCAGTTTACCATTCTGATACAGCTCATGTTCTAACCTTAGCCGGACCTCAGAGTTCATACAGATCTGGCGGGAAGAAAGAAGGTTGAACTCATTCAACAGATCCTCGGCGACATATCCCTCATCACAGACGCATACACCGGGGTCGCCACATTGTCAACGATGCTGCGGCATACCCAAGGGTCGTCCATCTTAAACCCATTTATGGGTAACCATTTAGGCATGTAAGTGGAAGAGGTCTCTGCGGTGTCAACAGAGAAAGACTGATAAAAATCCCCAGAGTCACTTAGCTTTTCCTCTTCATCCTCAGCATGCCTGGATGATACATTCAAGTCTTCAGCATGTCCAGACGTACCCTCCTCATGACCCTCAACATTCCCGGATGTACCTTCCTGATGACCTGACGCCGGCATCTCAAGAAATGGACCCAAAGATTCAACATGTACGGACTCAGTATGGTCCGTGCGAGGCGCCTCAGAACCCCTACCCTCAGAATGTTCATTAGTAGGGGTGTTGGAGGAGGAGGTGAGGACAGTAGCATTCCTCATAATACCAGCGTTCGTATGAGGCCTGGAACGCACCAAGTCAGACCCCGACTCATCATGCAGTTCATATACAGGGGGGGGGGTCTTTCGGGGGAATATCACCTAAAAAAAAAAAAAAAAAAAAAAAAATTTATTTTATTACAAAAAAACATACGCAGTAAAAAAAGGAAGAAAAGAGAAACGAAGAGATAAGCAAGTCATACCTGACCCAACCGCGGTCACCTTACGAGCAAGCTTCTTCTTCTTCTTAGGCTTCTCAGGCTCATTGATCACAACCCTCTTTTTCCCGGCTTTCTTCTCACCCTTAGCCGCCTCTATCTCATTAGTAACAGTGCGCTCAACCAGCTTCAAAATACCCTCGGGCGGCTCCACAACACGTGAATCCGTCTCCGCCCTCAAGGTGGGTTCGTCCTTGTTCAGGGTGCGTTCCCCGGTCGTCACTTTGAATACATCCGGCTGGGTAATAAACGCAAACAAATCCATCTCTGCAAAAATCAAGGAAACAAAGTTAGACGCGGATAAGCACAAATAACAAGATAGCGAGGAAACAAATCTAACAACCCACCCGTATCATCCGGCCATAAAAAGGTCGGGCGGCTACTATCGTCGTACCAAGTCTGGCTCAATCCTATAACATTCAAAAAAGTATCAAGGATACTTCTTGAAAGGAGCCCTCTTGTTATCAAGCTGCCGCAACAACTCTAAATCCAAACCCGTGTCAGAAGAAAAGGGTCGCGGTCTACGGAGGCTCTTTCAAACCAGGGATTGGAAAGGGGGAAAATGGTTTTCTTTACAAAAAAGAAACGGTCCTTCCAGTTTTTGTCCGAATCAAGTGCAGAAGTGTAACAGATGGGGACTACCAAAGACTTAGGACCCTTCCTTTTCTCTAAGGTCATCCAACCATTATTAATCCCGGCATAGTAAAATTTCATAAAGAGAGGAACAGTGGGAGTACCACAGTGGACGCGGCAAAGGATTTCAAAGTGACTAATTCTACATGCCGCTAAGACCGGCAACTGAGAAAGATGAATCTGAAAATACTCTAAAACATGAAGCAGGAACAATGAAAGCGGAATCCTAAAATTACCTAACTCAAAAAACCTAGTATATACACCTATTTTGCCCTATGGGGCGTCCCTAATAGTAGCTCGGGGTCCGGGCGCTTCAGGAAAAAGATGGCCCGGAATATTATATTTTCTACAAAAATCATTCACATCTTCCTGAGAAAGTTTGGAAGTTACACTACTTATATGATCAGGCGCCATTCTAAAAAATCAGAGGACGAGTTTGCAAGAAACCTAACCTGAAGATGTAAATCCAGGAATAAAAGAAGCAAAAGGAGTGAAGGCGGAGCAAATCTTTCTTTTAGAGAGAAGGAAAAATATTCACTGTGTGTAAAAAAGAATAACAGTGGCATATTTATTGGTATTTATAACCCCATACACACGTGCAGTAAGTACAATCGAAAGGTCACAAAAGTGCCACGTCTCCGGATACTTATTGGACGGTCCAGATCTACCCAGATGAACCGCCACGATCGTTGCAGAAAATGAATGGTCAGCCGTCGAAACATCACATCGGTCAATAAAGACGTGGGTAAAAATGTTTCACGACTAACGATGCCAGCCTGTCACCACCGAAAGTAGAATATCCAGTTAGCAACATTAAACACGCGGCAATGTTCGCCGCGGAAATATTGGGAACTTATCTAGTAAGACGCGGCATAATTAACCGCACAACTCCAAAATAGTCTAGAACACTTACTCTGAAACCAAACAAGTATACTAGACTGGGGGGACTTGATCGTGTATAGTACCTCCGGACCCAGTGTACTGGGCCGGACATGCTCATGGATTAAACCGCGGCAGAGACAAGACAAGCGAGTATGTAGTAGATGCCAGTCTCACCAAACCGGACCAGTATATGCCCCGGTCACGCGTCCTCCGGCAGCCATCACGCCACTACGGCGCCAAAAGCCAGATCTTGTGGGATCATGCCTCCCATGTGATCTGACATCTGCATGGTCAAAGGAGGCGCATTTCGGCTCGCTTAGTCCCAGGACAGCTATAGTAGACGAAGGTGGTAGTATAAATACCTCTCATCTCATTTATTACTCTAACTAATAGCATTTACTCTCACCTAATCCGCACACACACTTTCTCTCTCTAAATTTTTAGGGTTACATACTTACTCTTACACCGGAGGCCAACCGCGGAAGCCCCCTTCCTCGGTAAGACTAACGGTGGTGCTTTTTCTTAGCAGCTATCCAGATACTTAGCACAAGATCAATCCCCTTCAAGAGCTAGTCTAACCTAGGTCTTGTGGTAAGCCCAAGATTTGTACTAACACTTATTATATTTGTGTTCTTATTATACAGGGTCTGAACCTGTTCAAGTTAAAACATATTATCAAAAGGATTTTAGCTTTGGTCTTATATGAAAGCTTTTTGGATCTTAAAGGACCGTGGCTGTCAAGGCTTAGAAGTTGAAGGGTGCTAAGATACCGTTTATTATCTGTCACTCTCAAAGTACGATGAGTTGTGTGACACGTGAGCAACGATTTTCTATATAAGACAACCACAAACATTTAATCAAGTGTGAAAAAGCAACACCTTATTAGAGCTACTACATTTATATATACTATAATTTCCCCTTTAGATTCATAAGACAGAAGATGGCAGAATCATCAAATGCAAATGCTGATGCTGCGGCAAGACTAGAGGACTTGTTGTTTAATCAGGCGTTTAATGCTTTTGTTGCAAGTCTAGATGAGTCGTCGGAGTCCAATCAGGTGTCAAATGCGGTTGCTGATGAGCAGTTGTACAATCGGGCGTTAAAAGCTAGCGTCCACAACTTTGTTATAGTGAAGCTTTCCGGCCGGGAGAACTGGCTTATCTGGCATGTTCAAATGAGTTGCCTCATAATAGTTTATATGCGTGGCCTTTATAATTCTGAGAGTAGTCAGATCCGGGAACGATCTGATAACCTCTTCAAGGGTTCGATAGACCAAAAAGTACTCAAGAGTGTCGGTGATCGCTGCCTAACGGACATATCTGCATTGGAAATTTATGAAAAGCTAGAAAAGTTATATGCCCGACGACATATGACTGTTATAACTGGTATGGAGTATGTTTGGCATACAAGATTATAGAGAGATTACGCTTATTTTTTAAAAAAATAAGCTACTTAAAAAATAATATTTGACTGTGTTTGGTGACGCAGATTACGAGAGATTATGAGGGCTACAATTTTTTTTTTCACAAAATAATCTTTTGTTTAAAAAGTAACATTGTTTGGCTGAATAACTTATGCTCCAAAAATAAAAGCTCATTAAACCAACTTATGAAAGATTATGGGGGCTACAATTTTTGTTTATTATTATTTTTTTATTATTATTTTTTTTTCACAAAATAATCTCCAATTATGTCATTTTACACTTTTAATTTACAATTTCTGCTAGTTTGCCAAACATCACTAAAAAAAACTATAATTTTAATCTTTTTCTGTATCAGTAACAGTAACAGCAACAACACCAGCACCAGCACCAGCCACCAGCATCAGCATCAGCACCAGCATCAGCACCAACACCAGCAATAGCAACAGCTATTGTTGCCAAACATACCCAACGTCTCCATTAAACACCAAATGGAAACTTTGAGTAGTCAAAATAAAGAAGTTAGACTTGCTAAATTAAAACAAACTCTCAAACTTGCTATTCCTTCCATCTCAAAATTATAGTGTATATTTACTTTTTGAATGTGTCAAAATAATTGTATAATTTTTTTTAAGTAATAAAAAGAGAATTTAGTTTTAGAATATTCTATTTGGGTGGTAGAGATTATAATGGTCTCACTTTTATTAAACTGTGTGATTTTTGTCTCATGACAATAATTTTGAAACGGATGTAGTATTATACTACAACCTCAAAAAGTTTTAAAAAAAATATTCACAAAAATTGAGGTATTATGTTTTGATTGGGTTAATTAAAGAGAAGATAGAGAAATTATTGCAAAATCCATTTCAAAACATAACAGTTGTGTTTGGCGCAATGGGTTGGGGCTGGGGCTGGGGCTGGGGCTGGCCTGGAGCTTTTATATTTTTATAAAGCTGTTTGAAGAATTAGTTGTAGCTGAAGCTTATTAATATAAAATCCTATAAATATGTATCAAATTAATTAGATGAAGACAAAAATGTCAACATTAGAGTTTAAAAGAGTTTTTTTTTTTTTTTTTTTAGTTCGCTACTATAAAGTTAATTTTTTAGACACTTTATTACTCAGATGCGGATGCTGATCCTGCAAGACGAGTTGAGTTGGTGAAAAAGGCTAAAATCATCTTCTTAAAGTATATAGGAAAGAAGATGTACGGATCTTCAGATGTAGTTGCTGATGCTGCAACACTAAAGGTAGAGGATATGGAAAGGTGAGCGACGATTTTCTATATAAGACAACCCACAAACCAATAATATGTCAAGTGTGAAAAACCAAAAACGTAGAGCTACTTCTACATTTAGACATTATATGTAGTTAAGATAATTAATTTTTCCTTTAGTAACATAAATATGGAAGGATCGTCAAATTGTGATCGTGATGCTGAAAGACTAGATGAGCATCACTTGTTCTTAGGACTTCAGAAACACCACTTTAATTTCTCCAACTTTCTATATACCCCAGTTGTAACTGTTTCGACTGGTATGTACGTCTCCATTAAACACCACTTTTTTGTTTTATCTTTTTTTCAACTGGAATTCTGAAATGAAATGCAATATGTTCCACTTCAGAAGAAACCGAGATCACAAACCGAATGCTCATAGATGTATCACCAAACGACAAAGAAAGCACCGAACTCATGAAGGAGTTGCTGAATGCTACCATGGAGGGAAGTTGGTGGAAAGCAAAAGCCATATTAAAAAACCATAAAGATGCAGCCACTAAGGTGATCAACAATAATGGTGACACAATGCTCCACTTAGCGGTTAAGGAAGGCAAAAATTATTTTGTTAATCAGTTGCTCAACTTCATAAAAGATGAAAGTAAAATACTAGAACATAGGAATTCAGAAGGCAGTACAGCCCTTTTCACAGCTGCGATCGTCGACAATAAACAAGCGGCCGAACTCTTGGTTAATAAGAGTAACAAACTGTTGAATGTGTCAAAGTATACGAGCAACAGACCATTGGCTTTAGCTTATATCAGTGGCCAGATCAATACATTCTTATATTTACTTGGAGTCACTAGAGACTGGCAGGGGTGGCTTCATTCCAGGACTGCGAGTCGTCTAGGTGTCCACCATCTTGTTGCTAAAGCTACTAGCACAAAACAATACGGTGAGTAGTTAATATATCACACATAAATCAATAACCTACTTTATAAGAGAATCACACACTTTCCTACGTTTGCGGATTTAGCATTGAAATTGGTCGAGATTCCTCAGTTACTGGCTTTGGCTACCGAAAATGATAACGCGTTGATGGCATTGACTACTGACTTTCCACCTGAGCTTGGCTTCTGGGAAGCATTGATCTATCCATGTATATCCCTAATCTTCTTCTTGTTCATATTCTTTTTCTTTTATTTTGCTGTTAAGACTTAAATATTATCATATATACTTAAATAGGTCCAATTTTTCACTGTATCACATCTTGCAGCGACAGATGGTGTGCGTCAGAACATAGTCAAGAGGAGCTCTCTTTTGTTGTATTCGTTTGAAAATTTGTACATAAAGGCACAGGACAACTTGGTGTTTATTGTGCGAATATTACTTGGTTAGCTGTTGATCCTATCTATCTCTATCTCTACGTTTGTCACGGTTAAGAATTTTTTTGGAAACTTATTTTCATTATTTCTAAAACTTTTTTTATTGTACCTTCGTCACGGTTAAGAGTTTATTTTTTTATTATTATAACTCACATATGGAAACTAATTAGAATAGTACTCCGTATCTAATAAACTCTGTTTCTTGTGCAGTCCCAGTAGCTGTATTTTGTTTGATATATCTATTGATCCGTATCATCATTTTTGCACTTCTCTTACCCTTATTTATGCTGGATCCTTACCTATGGAAAGGTTTAGTGTATGCAGGTAAAACATTATATAGTAGTTAATATAGTCACCAACATAGGTTAGCCTGATGCAATTTGCATCAATTGTTCGACGATTGTGTTGTAACTTAATTGTCTTAATTGCAGGGCTTCCAATCAAGCACATTGAGAAGAAAAAAAGAGACTATGAACAAGCTATAGAAGTTTTGAAACGGATATGTGATGAAATGAACAAGAAGGTCACACGTGAAAATGTCAAGGACCTTTACGGGGGACCAATTCTTGAGGCTGCACGTGTGGATGCTTGTGAGGTTGTTGTTCAGATTCTGCGTGGTTGCGAATACGCCCAGTTGTGTATGAATGAAAAAGGGCATAATGTTTTCCAGTTAGCAATATTAAATCGTTCAGAAAAAGTATACAACCATTTGTGTCCCGGGATTAAGCATAGTGATTCTCTAAGAAACAAACGGGATGATTCAGATAATTGGCTAACGCACTTGGCTGCAAAATCGGCATCCTCAATTGTACTGAGTCGTACTACAGGTGCAGCACTGCAATTACAACGAGAGCTCCAATGGCATGAGGTACTTCACTATTTAGTTTTGAATCATCTGTTTTGTGGCTCTCTAGTTGCATTAAATAGAACTAGTTGACTTCTACAGGAAGTGAAGAAGCTCATGCGCCCAATTGAACTTACACATAAGAATTTCGATATGGAGACGTCGGACATGGTCTTTACAAGGGAACATGCGAAGTTGCTGGAGGATGGGGAAAAGTGGATGAAAACCACTGCCGAATCATGCAGCATCACTGCTGCTTTGATTGTTACGATTGTATTTGCAGCAGCAATAACTGTACCAGGGGGAAGCAACCAAGAAACGGGAATACCCTTGTTTAAGAAAGAAATCGCATTCACTATCTTTGCAGTATGTGACGCGCTCTCACTTTTTACAGCTGCTACTGCACTATTAGTATTTCTATCAATCCTTACTACACGATTTGCGGAAAAGGATTTTTTGGTCAGTTTACCGAGACGGTTGATTTTAGGTCTCAGTGCGTTATTCATCTCTACAACTGCAATGATGGTAGCCTTTGGTGCAATCTTGTTCCTTGTTTTTTGTGATCAAAGACCATGGATGCTAGCACTGCCCCTCTTGGTAGACTTGTTCCAATCAACATACATCTCCAGGTTTAGTAAGCAAAAAGTCACACTGAACGTTCTAAATGAGTAGATGCAATACAACATTTAGTAGTGACTTGGCCAAATAGCATGGTATTATAGCATCTCTATTTCAATGTAACGCATTCACTTGCACCATATGGTAACTATTGTTTAAATTCTCTTTACTCTATTTGATTCCTTACTTAACTGTTAATAGTCCGAGGTTATCAGTTGGTGTTTCGATGGGATGTGTATAAAGTGGTAGAACGGCCATAACTACATATAATTTAAGAGTGTTGATATATAGACCTACAACATAGACCTACTAATAGACCTAATCCATTCATTTCATGACAAGTGTTATACAATAATTCTCTCTCATCATTTTTTACAAATTAATTTTTCAAATGAACCAATCAGATTTTTAGGTCTAATTTTAGATCTTAGTTTTAGGTATACAATTCATTTTCCATAATTTAATAAACAATCTTTCATATCAATTGGTAACTAATATCACCAACATCTGCTATATATGAACTGATAATACTAATAGTATAATCATCAGGATTTGTGGTCCAGTGGTTAACGCTTATTCAGTTAAGCGTGCTCGTGTGAGAGTAGTACCGGTTTGGGTGACTTACCGGGAAGTCCTCACATGAGGACCACAAAAGCTCTGTTGATATTAGGCAATGAAGAGGAGAGCCTGTGAGCTAATGTTGCGCAGGTTCGAATCCGAGCCGGCCCCGGTTTTCATCCGGCCGTTACTCCAGCGAGAAATCTCGTGTGGAGGCGGTACGGTTTTCGGGCGGAAGCCGTTAAAAATCCCCACTGCGTCAGCGTGGACCCGGTTCAGACAACATAGTCTGGGTATGTAGTGGATGAGGGCCTGCCAATGTGCGGGTGCGACTCTAATAAAAAATGAAAGTCACCTTCCAAAAAAAAAATATACTAATAGTATAACTTCTCTTATTATAGAAGCTTTTTCAGAATCTAAATCGTAAGTCAAACATGTGTTTTCCTCCGAGAAGAAATTGGGACCTCCGATTGACATTCAATTTGGATTTACATATAATTGAGGCCCATGAAAGCATATTATTAATCATCTACTTAAAACATACCCGCATGTAATTCTATTGAAACTAGCATTGAACATGAAACACTACTATAATATTCTTGATAATGTCGCTAGAACTTGAGCTTTATTTACTGTTCCTTGATCTTGAACTTGTTTCATGGTTTTTACACAAACTCACTTTCATATTTGCTCTGACTAAACTCCTCGAAGACCCAAAAGATTGAAAAGCTTCTTTGATGAACCTTGAACGGTTTACTTGAGTCCCAAATAATTGGGTGAAACAACTTGAAAGACAACACCACCTCAAAACCAGAGAGATTGCACCGTAGCTGGTACACCTCGACCTAACTGATGAGAATGCTACTTTTTATCACATCGTCATACTATTAGTTATGTGGATATAAATTATATACGTGTGACCGAATTCGAACTTGAGACTTCGGTATTGTATACTTTACGTATGAGATTCAATATTTAATAATTATTCTATATATAAAACGTTATATTTAATTATTAATTTCACAAAATAAAAAAATGTTCTAGAAACCCTCTTGGGCTCCATATTCGGCCGATCAAGGTGGGTTAGGGTATTCCTACCCTAACTTGGACTCCAAAATATGATTAGTAAAAATACAATGCACTTGTGTTCATTCTTTTCGAATCTTGTGTTCACATAATAACCCTAACTTCTCTTCTTCTTCCTCCCTTGAGCTAGAACCGATCGTACACCCCTATTCCCATAGGGAATCTATTTTCGTTAGCTCAACAAAAGTGTTTGGTTGTTTTGTGAATCAAGAACCTAGCTTTTCTTATTGAATCATTAGTAATACGTGTGCACAAGAACGAAGTACAAACACACTATTGTTTGATAATCCCTGGGTCGATTTTTTTGTGTAAG
This sequence comes from Artemisia tridentata subsp. tridentata, assembly GCA_021014915.2. Classification (NCBI taxonomy): domain Eukaryota; kingdom Viridiplantae; phylum Streptophyta; class Magnoliopsida; order Asterales; family Asteraceae; genus Artemisia; species Artemisia tridentata. The sequence goes on from CP139508.1 coordinate 464,330,642, forward strand.
TCGACATATTGAAACCCTTTACTAGGGTTTATTAGTAATTAAAAATTGTTTGACATGTTAATTAACTAGTAAATTAATTAATTATATAATTAGGGAAGACCTAATATTTGGGAAGACCCAATATGCATTGTTTAATTTCAACTATGTGTGTTATTGTATATATTTATTGTGAGACTTACGCAACCAAATAATTTAGTGTACGTGGTCAATTGGTACCATTTGATCGAAAACCAATGGGAGTCTTAGATAAATATATGGCATGTTAGTTGATTTATTTAGCATGTTCATTATTCTAGTTCTTTATTTTTATTAATTGCTTGTTTGTTTATATATTGTTGTGACATAATTGTAAGCAAAAGGTAATTTTATGAATTGAAAATAAACCGGACTAAATAATGGTTAAATTGTATTTGTTTTTAAGAGTTAAATCTAAAACTTTTAGTTGATTGATGGTTTTCGTACCAAAATAGTTAGAAAGGGTCATCCAATCTTGACACTATAAGAGGGGTATAAGGAGAACTGACATTAAATTGTCAACCGAAAGAAACGGGTTTTTAATTGGCTTTTAAGCTGACCTTAGTTTCTCCGCTTCTTTGTGAGTCAAATTAGAGTTACCTAGGACTATTTTTTATGTACAAAACATCTTAAGGGTGAATTGACCTTTAATTCCACGCACCTGATGAGGCGAAAAGTGTACCGCTTTTAAGGGGTCATTTAAGCCCTAAATCGTATTTATTTGATCAAATATCGCCCTAAATCGTTCCTTTTGTCATTTTAGGTACTTTTGAGGAGAAATCTGGAAAAGGAGGCATTTTGGACGTTTTTGGAGCATAAAAGTGAAGAAAACGACAAAGTCTCAAAAATCGACTGAATGTTACCTTTGACGGCGTCACAATTAACTCTGGACGGCGTCATGCCTTGACAAGAAAAGTGGACGTGAAATTTACTCATGATAGGCCAGTGAAAATAGCATGTGAATTCTGACGGCGTCACGCTTTAACTTGATCAAGGGCGTCACGGCTTAAATCATAAGGGGACGGCGTCACGTTCACGAGCTGACGGCGTCAAGCCTTGATAAGCCAGAATGGATTTTTGAAGAGCTAAAGAGGGACGGCGTCAAGAAGGTCATCCGGGAACCCTAGAAGCGGCGAGGTGACGGCGTCACACTCCATAAGGTGACGCCGTCAGATCCAAAAGTCTATATATAGTTTTCTAATTTTTTGTCATTAAGGAGGGCTTAGTGTGTGGAATTTTGGGTGAAAACCCTAGGACGATTTTAGCTACTTTTTCAAGGCTTTTTGCCTTGAGATCTTCCATGTTACATTGGAAGATAAGTTATCAATTAATCATTCAATATGTCTATGTGTTGTTTGATTCTATCTTATTCTTGTCTTTTGTTTAACATGTTAGGCTAATTTTATCTTGTGTTTGCTTAGATCTAATGAAACCTAGCTATTGATTATTGGTTGTTAGTGTGTTATTAGTTGTATTGGATGATTGTTTATCTATGTTAGGCTTAAGAAAACTGGCTAACTTCCTATTCGGTAACTTGCTTGAACGTCTTAAGAAACATGAACCAAATGCGTACTAAAGGTTTTTATGGTTGTATTTAATGCACAAGCGAATTCTAGTGATCCCATGTTAGGAGCTTCCTAGCCGGCTCGACATAGGAGTGAAGTAGGAGCTTGTAGAGTTGGGGAAGTAAGTACGCCACCCCACGATTGGTATTAAGGAATACACCCGTCATCCACGCGACTAATACACACTAATTAACCGGTAAAAGATAGCTAGGGAGTAAGGAAATCTAAGTAAACACATTTCTCTACACATAAGTTTCTCACCACATTTTATTTTCAGTTATTTATTTTATTTGCATTTGTAGTTATTTTGGGTTAGTTGACTAGCAACTAATTCCGCCCACTCTTTCAAAACCGAGATTTTACTTGCTTTCATAAAAATATAAAAACATAAAAAGAATCTTCCTCAACCCTTAGACCTAATTAGAGTAGCTTTTCATACCTAACTAACACTATTCCCTGTGGAGAACGATCAATCCCCCGTACTTACCACTACACTATACTACATCGGTCAGGTACACTGCCTGGTGGGGTTGTAAGCCTCTTGAGATCCCTCGAGAGGTAAAACCTGTTGTAAGGTTGCAAAACCCACGCATCAAGTTTTTGGCGCCGCTGCCGGGGAATAGTTATTGTTTAGGTTGAATTTTTATTTCTATTAGGTCTACTCACTAGATTCCTTTCTAGTGTGATTTTTATTCTATTTTTCTAGGTTTTCTTTAGTCTATCTATTTTCTTCGTGTCTTTGTTCGTAACCATACCATCCGACATCATGGAAGATGGTAATATCCTTAACCCCCACAACCCACCACCACAACAACCACCACCACCTCCTAGAGCCCGTACTTTAGGAGAGTATTCCCGTCCTAGCCACCATGGCTATCGAAACACCATTGAGCTCACTCAAGGAGCCAATGTCACACCCTTGCGATCCGACACCATCCGGTTGGTGCAAAGCGGATGCGCATTCCATGGACTTCGTTCTGAAGATCCTAATCAACATCTCAAGGACTTTCTCAAAATCGTTGATTCTATAGACCTTGATGTTGCCACTCGAGAGACGACCCGATTGCGTCTCTTTCAATTCTCTCTGCGGGACCAAGCTAGTCAGTGGCTAGAACGTCAACCCGCAGGATCCATTACCTCTTGGGATGATCTCACCACTCGTTTCCTTGCTCAGTTTTTCCCACCGGGAAGAACTACCAAGCTAAGGAATGATATCTTGATGTTCCAACAACGTCAAGGCGAAACTCTCTACGAGGCATGGACTCGATTCAAGGACTTACTCCAAAAAGTCCCTCACCATGGCATAGAACTTTGGCTCCAAGTCCAAATCTTCTATGACCATATCAATCTCTCCACGAGCCAAACCATTGACCAATCGGCCGGTGGCAAGCTACGTGATCTAAGTGCGGAACAATCATGGGCTCTCCTAGAGGATCTTGCTCTTTATGACAACGAAAGTTGGAGTGATCCCCGTGATTTGAATAAAACGGTCAAGGCAATATCTTTGCCTTCTAACAATTCAAGCACTTCCGACCGTAGGATCATAGAACTTGAAGACCAAGTCAAGTTTCTCATGAAATCCTACGAGGCTCCTAAACCTTCAAGCCAAGTGAACAAAATCACTTCTTCATGTGAATTATGTAGTGGTCCCCACGACACTCGTGATTGCATGGAACTCCCCGAACAAGCTTTTGTGGACTACGCATCCTCGCGTACCGACGGAGCGGGAGACAAGTGGTACACTTTCAAACCCGAGCCAAACCCTTATGGTGATTCATACAACCCCTCATGGAAAAATCACCCGAACCTTAGGTGGAAACAAAACCAAAACGCCCAACAAACAAATTCTTCCAACCCACCTAATCGTTTCCAATCAAGCGGTTCCAACTCGAACCGTACTTTCAACAACAATCCTTCCGGCAATGGTAGTACCAATAACTTTGAAGGATTGATTTCCCAATTTATGGCATCTCAAGAAGCTCGGATAGCTAGATTCGAGACCGAATTCAATCAACAACAAACGGAGATGACCAATAAAATTGACAACTTGTTGAAAGCCCTCAATAACCAAGTGCTATCTCCTCCACATAAGGACGCTAGGAACACAAATAGCGGACCCCAAGTAAAAGACCCCTCTTCATCCAAACACGTCCACTTTGTCAACATTGTCACTATTAAACCAATTGATAGGAATGAGGATAATAGTGAACCTAAGGATGAGGATAGGAAAGTCGAGGTTGATAAGGAAGTTAGGACAAGTGTGATTGAAGAAGTAGATAATGATGAGGACTACTTCAATAGGCTACCCACTAAGGAAGAGCGCGCATATCATACAAACTTATTCGATGACCCCGAGACACCATACTTCCTAGGTAGACCCATCATAGAAATAGGCGACCCTTCTAATCTCAACATACCATGCAACATTGGACATCTACATGTGTGGAAAGCTTACATCGACCTTAGATCACCCATAAACATCATGACTAGAGCCCACTACAACTTGATAATGAAGAATCAACTTGGGTATAGGATGTTCCCTGACAAGGGTTGGATGAGTAACTTCACGGGAAGAGTTAAGGGATTACCGGTTTATGTAGGAAACTTCACCTATGTCACCGACTTTGTAATTGTAGAAGATATCCGCCCAATAGTCGATGCATCCTTGACTCAAGTGGTTTTTGGAAAACCATTTGTTGAGGTCTCTAGAATGACTTATGAACCTTCCTTAGGGATAGTTAGATTTAAGGATGAGACCGATGAAGTAAGCTACCAAATGCCATATAAGATAGAACAATTCCAACACTTGTCAAATGTTGAGAAGGAGCTCAAGCAAGCGGTCTACTATAGGAATGATGAGGATAGAAGTAAAGGGGTGGACTATGTTATGGAAAGGATATTCGGTTTCTACAAGGATTGTTTGAAATTAGGACCGGAATATAAAACCGGGAAGGAGAATGGCCTAGGAACCGTGACCGATGATGGAGTCACGTAATGTACGTGACTTTGAGTCTAGCTACAAGACTCGTTAATAAAGAAAAGCGCTTCTTGGGAGGCAACCCAAGCTTTATTTGTTTTATTTGTTTTGTGTGTTTATTTATTTGTTTGTCTGATTTTATTTATTTCCGTATGTGTGTTTAATTTTTATTATTATTGATTCATGTTCAAAACTAAATTGTGAAAATGCTTTATCTTGTTTTTAACTTCGTCTTAACTACATATAAAGGTATTTTGCAAAAGATAAGTGTAAGGGAAATCTAAATCGGTTTATTAGAACACAAATGAACATGAATCGTAATAATACTAAATTAGCATACATATTAGTATTTGTTTGAGTCAAATGCTTGTATCGAGTCATAATGATGTTTTGCAGGATTTCCAGGAAGTAAGGTAAAGGTTTTTCCAGAAATTTTCCGGAAACTTAAAATGAAAATTTTTGTCAGGTCATTTCTGACGGCGTCAAGGTTTATAACCTGACGGCGTCAGATTTAATTTCCAGAAATTTTTGAAAGTTTTGTTTTTAGAAAAGTTTTTATTAAAATCTCCAACTTATAATCTCCAGGAATCTGCAAAATTATCATTCCACAAGCATTATATCCTTATATATAGATTTTATCCCGCCGATGTTATGCAGGTTTTCGTGTTTGTTTTCTCAGGTTTAACAGGTTATTTTGGACAAGGAAATGTTTTGAATCAAGCTTGTGGCGATGCATTAGTCATGGAGCTTCAACATTCTCTTTGGAGGAAGATCTAACCGTGTAATTTCACTATCCACCGAGCGAATCAGGGGAGTATTTGATTTCATTCTTTTACTTTTTGCTTTTACATCTTGTTATTTGAACATTGGGGACAATGTTCATCTTAAGTGTAAGGGGGTAAAAGTACGATTTTTGAGAATACAATTGCGCTTGATTTTTGTTTGTTTAATAGTAGATGTGTAATAAAACTGAGAGAAATACTTGTTAGGGCAATTTTATTGCCAAATTTAAAATTTTTTACAACATTTAGGAGTGAAACTTTGGTCTTAATGAGCGTCTCACGGATAGGAGTTATATGACTAGCACAAAAAACCGTACCACAAAAAAATTTTCCACCCCAAATATGTGAGGTTCACCCCTAGAATTGGTAGGAAAAGCATTTATGCTATGATGTGTGTACCGGTAGCATTTAGATTCTAGAACTTGCGTTAGGACCATTCCAAGGCCACAAGTGAGACTACATTCGTGTAGTTAGATTTACTACATGATAAGAGGCATTAGGATTAACCCATTGTTTTACACCTGTGTTTTTGTTATAATTACATTGGCTACATTGGTCAAGTAATTCTCCCACACCCCTTTGCGTTGTACTCATTTTTAGTACACGATACCCCTAGTACACCCCTCAGAGCCTATCTTTTCATTTCGACCTTTAAGCATTTTACTTAAAGGAAGAATTTGTTTACACCCCACTAAAATGTACACCCAAATCGCCTTAGCCTACCTTGTATGCACTCATTTTTAGTGCATTATTGTTACAACATTTGTTTAAACCCAAGTTAATTATCTAGTTGATTACATGGTTGCTAAGTCGAGTCATATCCTTGTACATATTGTTTTGGGACGATTGGGACTCATGGGTAAAGTACTAGTGTAATGGAGTAATGGGGAAGAACAATATTATTACCCCCATATGTGCTAAATGTTTTAAAAAGTACTCCAAGTTTTTCAATTATCTTAATTCGAGTCATTAGATTAGTATTTGTAAAGTTATGTAAAAGTTCAAGTGTAAGGGGAATGCAACGCCCCTATGATGTATTATTTTGGATGGTAGGGCAAGAGTGTATGAAAAAAAAAAAAAAAAAAAAAAAATCGAAAAAATCAAGAAAAATACAAAAAAATGAGAAAAAGAAAAATAGAAAAAAACATACGGACTACCATCCCGTTTCATTTTATGTTTATTTTTATGTTTTTGTTATTTTGTTTCTAGCTTAAGATCGAGTCGAGTCTTGGCTTAGCAACATTGTATAGTACATGTAATTGATCAAGATCTTTAACTCGCCACCAGTAAAATATCCCGTATCCAACAAAACCGTGTTTTCCTTTTCCCTACACCTAACGTTATAACCCATTTAAAAGCCCTCTTTGATAGTTTATCTTAGGTGCTTACGCCTAGTGGAGGAGGTTTTCGATCCTTTCCCAAGCCTATGGTAATCTATTTGCTATGACAGGTAGTGAGAGATATTATCCGTTTTCATTTATGAGATTTATTTTGATGACACTTGAGAGATGTGAGTATCTAAACACTACTTGTGAGGTGCTAGTATGTAATCTCCGTGCTTATTATGATTAAAGTGGAACGATTATTTGTTGTAATTACTTTTATGTTTGCATTAAATGACCCCTAACTTGTATTTTGATTAGAATAAAAGCGCATTTGCTTGAGGACAAGCAAATCTCAAGTGTAAGGGTATTTGATGAGGCGAAAAGTGTACCGCTTTTAAGGGGTCATTTAAGCCCTAAATCGTATTTATTTGATCAAATATCGCCCTAAATCGTTCCTTTTGTCATTTTAGGTACTTTTGAGGAGAAATCTGGAAAAGGAGGCATTTTGGACGTTTTTGGAGCATAAAAGTGAAGAAAACGACAAAGTCTCAAAAATCGGCTGAATGTTACCTTTGACGGCGTCACAATTAACTCTGGACGGCGTCATGCCTTGACAAGAAAAGTGGACGTGAAATTTACTCATGATAGGCCAGTGAAAATAGCATGTGAATTCTGACGGCGTCACGCTTTAACTTGATCAAGGGCGTCACGGCTTAAATCATAAGGGGACGGCGTCACGTTCACGAGCTGACGGCGTCAAGCCTTGATAAGCCAGAATGGATTTTTGAAGAGCTAAAGAGGGACGGCGTCAAGAAGGTCATCCGGGAACCCTAGAAGCGGCGAGGTGACGGCGTCACACTCCATAAGGTGACGCCGTCAGATCCAAAAGTCTATATATAGTTTTCTAATTTTTTGTCATTAAGGAGGGCTTAGTGTGTGGAATTTTGGGTGAAAACCCTAGGACGATTTTAGCTACTTTTTCAAGGCTTTTTGCCTTGAGATCTTCCATGTTACATTGGAAGATAAGTTATCAATTAATCATTCAATATGTCTATGTGTTGTTTGATTCTATCTTATTCTTGTCTTTTGTTTAACATGTTAGGCTAATTTTATCTTGTGTTTGCTTAGATCTAATGAAACCTAGCTATTGATTATTGGTTGTTAGTGTGTTATTAGTTGTATTGGATGATTGTTTATCTATGTTAGGCTTAAGAAAACTGGCTAACTTCCTATTCGGTAACTTGCTTGAACGTCTTAAGAAACATGAACCAAATGCGTACTAAAGGTTTTTATGGTTGTATTTAATGCACAAGCGAATTCTAGTGATCCCATGTTAGGAGCTTCCTAGCCGGCTCGACATAGGAGTGAAGTAGGAGCTTGTAGAGTTGGGGAAGTAAGTACGCCACCCCACGATTGGTATTAAGGAATACACCCGTCATCCACGCGACTAATACACACTAATTAACCGGTAAAAGATAGCTAGGGAGTAAGGAAATCTAAGTAAACACATTTCTCTTTCACATAAGTTTCTCACCACATTTTATTTTCAGTTATTTATTTTATTTGCATTTGTAGTTATTTTGGGTTAGTTGACTAGCAACTAATTCCGCCCACTCTTTCAAAACCGAGATTTTACTTGCTTTCATAAAAATATAAAAACATAAAAAGAATCTTCCTCAACCCTTAGACCTAATTAGAGTAGCTTTTCATACCTAACGAACACTATTCCCTGTGGAGAACGATCAATCCCCCGTACTTACCACTACACTATACTACATCGGTCAGGTACACTGCCTGGTGGGGTTGTAAGCCTCTTGAGATCCCTCGAGAGGTAAAACCTGTTGTAAGGTTGCAAAACCCACGCATCATTCCACGCACCACTTTGTGGTAATTATCCGAAACAATAAGTCTTTGACTTATGCAAAAGTACGATATAGTAGACGATAATAAAAGGTAATTTTTTGATTGGTTTACCCAATACATCAATTAAAACTTTGTTGATTTAATCTTAGTGAAATTGGTTAATAAGAAAAGTTTTATTAAACCTATGATACGAAGTTGTATGCATGTTTCTTCGTACATATTTTGATAACATACACATAAAATGAGTATGTGGAAACCGTAGAGGGGGGTGAATACGTTTCCATTTAAAACTTAAATACTTTTCGTATCAATTACCCGATCAAATGTGACGTAATATGAAAAGTGTCAACAATGATCATATATCATCTAGGGATGAATAAATTAAACTACAACACAAGCACAATCAACCATGACACATACATAATTTGCATAACATAAGCAACTAGCCACACAAGCATAAACGCAATGCAAATATAAACAAAAGCGATAAAGAATAAAACGAAAGTAAAGAGATAAGTAAGAAGGCGCAAACCGGACATGATGATTTATAGTGGTTCGGCTATGAAGCACCTCTTTGCCCTACTCCACTCCCCGAGTACCCAAATCGAGAGTTACTTCACTAATCAACAAACTCCCTTCAGGCGGAGAAAACCGTACATGTCGCTTAACTTGTTTTCCGACACTAAGCTAGATGTCGAGTGCTAATCTTAGCTAGCACCAATCTACACGTCGCTTATCATATTTCCGACACTAAGCTAAATGTCGAGTGCTAATCTTAGCTAGCACCAATCTACCACGATCTACCCGATCTACCCTTGATCCACATGATCAATCACACATGCCCAATGGCTTCAAGAGATCTCCAAGATCTTGACAAGATCACAATGATCTACTCCCACTTGACTCGATTTACCCGATCTAACCTTGATCCACTTGATCAATCACACAAGCCCAATGACTTCAAGAGATCTTCACTATCTCTTAAGATCACAATGATCTTGACTCACTCTCTCTCACAAAAGAAAAACAATCTTGATGTATCCTATGATACAATCAAGAGTGTAACAAATGTTACAAGACCTTAACAACTACAACTCTTGTATCTTCTTGGATACCTTGAGTTCTTCTCTTGCAAATGAAGAGGAATGATAACACTTTGTATCTACTTGGATACTTTGTGTTCTTCTCTTGCTAATCAAGAGGGATGACAATACTTTGTATCTACTTGGATACTTTGTGTTCTTCTCTTGCTAATCAAGAGAAATGTAGAGGATCACTTGAATGGATGATTGGATCACTCTTAAAAAAACTAAGACTCTCCAAATGATCAAAGAAAGTCATCTAAGTGAGGAGGAATTAGGCCAGAGAAAAGTGACTGGAAAAATCAAGTTGGAAGTGTGAAATGGTCCACTATTTATAGGCAAGAAAAATCTGAACGTTACAGAAAATTTTGTACGGACGGCACCACTAAATGTCCCACGGTTCCACTAAATTTAGTGGAACCGTGGAGCCGTCCCAGACAAGGACGCTCCAATTTTTGTCTTTTCTGGTGAAAACTTATTTGGGGAAGTTTGAAGCTGATTTTGGGGGGAAAATTGACTATTGGGATTTTTAAACTTATTTTTCAAAATAAAATATTTCTTTTTAATTAAAAAATAATTTGTAAAATGTATTTTTGAAAAAATATTTTGTCACATTAAAAATGTGAAGTTTAGAAAAATATAATCCTTTGATCATTTGTCAAATAGTAGATTTGTTTGTCCATACCTTGAGTGATTTATGTCGGGATGGAAATCTACGATTTCGTTGAAGCATACTTGAGACGTCGGGAGGTGTTGATGTAAATGCATTGATGATTTGTGTTTACAAGTAACTTGCACATTTTACGTTATGTATTACAAGTTACATGTTTGTCATTATTAAAACCGAAGAAATCGTTTAGTTTAAATATCGTAATATTTGCATTAACAATCTCCCCCTTTTTGATGATGAAAAATATGTAAACCGTAACACACAGTAAAATGTAAAAATTACCTGTTTACACTCCCTCCTCCCCCTTTTGTCGAATCAAAAAGGTAGTTACCTCGAGCGCTTCCTTGGATTTACTCCCTACTCCCCCTTATTACACTACTATCCTTTCTCCCCAGAAAGGCGAGTTTGCATCATCCCAGTGAAGTCTTCTATCACCACTTGTGAAGACGACTCCATGCGATGTATTTAAATACCCCCAAGCTCCCCCTAGCTCAATACTCCCCTATGGTAATTGAATCCCCTTGTTTATTCACCTTAGTATCTAGCGGATCCATGGATCAAATTCTTACAAAGGCTTTTCCTACATCAAGGGTTAGCTCCGTGCAACATAATATATAATAGTATATGAGCATATAGGGATATAATACACATAGCAAGACATGCAAGTGTTAAATTATGTGAGTGGCACAACCTAAAATGGTGCCAAAAGGGTGAAGACCAACAACCTAAGGTGTAATTGTTCAATCAATCACACTAACAAGAACGGGATTCGTTCGTTGACTGACACACAAATTGACTTCTTCCAAGTTGTCATTGGGAAGGCAAGTTCTAACAAACCTTTTGAACAACATAATCATCTACCTAAGATGATTGATGTTAAGGATAGTTTGTTGATAGGACATACTCTAAATGATTACTATTATGACATGTCGTGCCATAAAGTAGACTCGATAGAGGTTATACCAAAAAAAATGAAAATGTGAACGATAAGCACCGAGATGCAAATGGAAATGATTCCATAAGGTGGGAGAGTGTTGGTTGTGGTGACAACAAGGACAACTTGGGTTATGTGGTTGTAAGGGATAAATAATGGGATGACCCATTAGTGGTTGTGGTGATGGTGATTGTGATGAGGTTGATGTGTTAGTGCCAAGTTCGAAAGGTGATGTAGGTGATAGGGTTAGTGTGAGAGCTAAAGGTTGTGGTGATGGTGATGGTGATGGGGTTAGTGTGATAGCTAAAGGTTGTGGTGGACTTAGTGAAGATAAGGGTGTGGAAATCCTAAAGGTGGAGGATGATGATGATGTGGTTGGAGATGTTGGTTTTGCCCTTTGAGGAAAGGTGGGAAAGGATGGTTTAGGTTAATATATCGTTTGCACTGACAATGAGATGCATGATATATTTCAAAAGGGAAAAAGAAAAGGTGTATGTGATCCTAACAGGATTGTTGGTGGATACCTCTAACGGGGTTAAAGTAACGAAGTTCTAGGTTTTTAGGTTGGATGATCCTAGTTGTGTGTTAGAGATAATTTGGTGCATGAAGGGTTTCATGTGTTTGTGAGGATTGAAGGTTGTTGAACTAACTATCACTTATCCAAAGTGAGGAGTAGTTGTAAGGTTTGAGTGTGATGTGTTGAAGGTTATAAGGTTTAAGTGTGATGATCTATGGGTTGAAGGTTCTTAGACTAACTATCACTGTCAAGAGTGAAGTGTAGCTAAAAGGTTTGAGTGGGATCGATATAAGGGTTGAAGGTTGTAAGGTTTGAGTATGATGATCGATGAGTTGAAGGTTGTAAGGTTAGAGTGTGATGATCTATGGGTTAAGGTTCTTAGACTAACTATCACTGTCAAGAGTGAAGTGTAGCTATAAGGGTTGAGTGTGATGATGAAAGATGTAATGTGAGGTTTGAAGATGAGATGCAAGATAAGCTTGCAATAGTGAGGCCTTATATAGGCAAGAGTTGTGGGATTCAAACTTAAGTTGGTGATGGTGTCCTATGGTGTAGTGAGGAAGTCTTAGGGTGTGTGTGAGTTTGCAAAATTTTGCAGGTTTGAGGTTAGGGATGCAGGGATCAGGAGGGAACAGTGAAAATTCGTCAAACATAGGCACGGTACCACTAAATACCACACGGTACCGTTAAATTTAACGGTACCGTGGCCTATTTAACGGTACCGTGACCTGGAAGTCACGAATTTTCCTGTGCAGCCTAGTTCTGGGCAGCTAAAGGGAAGTTTCCTAGGGAATAAGAACCACATTTGTGTGTTCTTGAGAGTGTTTGGTGAAAGACTATATGAGTGCGTTTTTGCTCCCCCTTAATCTATGACCATCCGGACAAGATGTAAAAGATAAAGAGAAAAACAAACGTTGACGGAAGCGATAAGCTTAGTAACGTCATGACAAGTGGTGGATAGCATACGATAAACTTCACCTTTGAAGTCACGTAGCTCTTCTCAATCATTGTGAATATTCATAGAATATTATGATGAGGCATGTCATCACGTGGAGATATCCTAAGGGTTAAGAAGATAAAATCTTCAAGGTTGTGAGGTTAGTGATAAGGTTCTAGTGGGGTTATCTATATTGATGAGGAAGGGTTATCTCAACCTATCCTAGCAGTTCTTCGTTTGAAGTGTGTGGAAGAAGAGTGGGATGTGGAAGCATTGGTAGTGTTTGATACCATGCGGAAGTGAAAGGGCAAAGGCTAAGGAATCAGATGATAGATAGAATCTATTCTGATAGAAGACGGTTTTGGTTCAAGACTACATCGAGTGGGTTTTGATAATGTCGGTGAGAATTGAAAGGAAGATTTTGACAAAGAAATTTCACATATGTTGTGATCTTTCTGGACTTTAGATTAAAAGAATTTATACCAAATAAATTCCTTTATGAATGAATCCAACGGGATTCGGTGAACGTTAATCGAGAACGAGAAAAGACATTTAATTGCATCACGTAAATTAAATATACTTTAAATATTTCGGATGAAATATTTAAGTTGTCATTGGATTTTAAGAATAAACCTCGCTGATTTAGTGAGACTTTTTGACACGAGGAGAGAACTTATACCCAATAAATTCTTTGAACGGTACTGGTCAAGGAGAGATGACTTTTATATTTCTGATGAAATACATAGGTAGTCATTAGAGCGGTGTGAAGAATGACTCAATATTTCCAGTGAAATATCTAAGTAGTCATAAGATTTATGGAATATGTTCCATCATTCCTAGACCTAGACGGAGATGGTTAAGGGATTCTCGGTTGAGATGTTTGGTTGATTTACGGATTTTGATGTGCTTCGCACGTGAGTGTTTCACGGGGTTTTGAAAGATGTAAAGCTAGGCCTATGGTGCTGGTTCGCAGCAGGGTTTAGGATCTTAAGACGTGTATAATCACACAAGGATGAAATGAACTACTAATCACTTATATAGTAACTTGTGAGTCCTTTGTCATCCAAGGGTTGATGTTAGGTTTTAGCTTTTGGATGAGCGTTTTAACATATGTTGTTAAAAGGCTTGAGTATGATGTTTCGGATATGACATTTAACAATTGCGATCGCAAGTTAAACTTACTTGAATATTTCGGATGAAATATTTAAGTTGTCAACCCTACTCCGAGTTCTACTAGGTTTGTATCTAACCTTCCCATGACAAAAGGGTGTATTACTTGGAAGAAGGCGAAGTGGTGACTAGGGAATTAGGGTAACTTCGCGACTACTTTGACTTATAGGTATTGACACTAGTGTATGACTCTATGACTTCTAAGGGTTCATAGTGATAGGCATACCTAATTCCTAATTTGTCAAAAAGGACATAGTGTGGGTGCAAACTTTACAAGCAAATCATGTAAAATGCACATAAGGAATACATTGCAAATAGATTTTTGGCAATTATAAATCCCATATTGATCTAGGAATTGGAAAATATTTGCCAATTATTGTTTGCCAATTACCTTGTTGAGTACTTTTATTACTAGCAGATCAACTGATGTAATGGAATTATGTTAATTTGGGTCCTAGTTTCAGGAAAATTCTATAGTTATATGAATATTACCAAGGGTATTTAATTTTCTTGAAAGGTTGTATTATCGAAAATACTAATATTTGAACTTTTTTCTGTAGAAATGGCTCAAACTGATAACACTACACTAAGTTCTGCATTCAAAGCTTTGTTTGAACAAGAAAGATTGACTGGCCCCGACTTCAATGATTGGTATAAGTCACTCAGGATTGTCCTACGAGTGATCAAAAGACTAGATTATTTGAATACGCCTTGTCCTGCTGAACCTGCTGCTTCTGCATCTGCGGAGGAAAAAGCAACATGAAAAGTTGAGTATGAGAAACATAATGATGTTGCTTGCATGATGCTTGGAATGATGTCACCTGCTCTTCGAAAGCAATTTGAGCATTTTTTCCCCTTATGATATGCTCAATGAACTCAGACGTATGTTTGAGAAACCAAAAGCTATTGAATTGTATGATTTGATTGATACTTTACATAGCTGTAAGCAGGGAGATGGTAAATCCGTGAGTGCTCACTTCTTGGAAATGCATAGCTACATGAACCAACTAGAGAAACTCAACTATCATTATCCTCCTGATGTATGTATTAGCCTAATCAACAGATCCCTTAAAAAGGATTTTGGTGGTTTTGTGCGTAATTTCAACATGCATTGCACCGGGAAGACAATGAGTGATTTGTATGAAATGCTCATTGACTATGAAAAAGGATTACCTCCAAAGGCGCCTATACCTCAAGTACTTGCTATTCAAGGTGGTAGGATTCAGAAGCCAAAACCGCAAGCGAATAAGAAGGGTAAAGGAAATGCTGATAAGGGTAAGCAAGTTATTGCTCATCAACCTAATCATAAGAAGAACAACCCTCAAAAGAAGAAAGAGAATCCCAAGAAGGATCAGGCTTGCCACCACTGCCATGAGGTAGGACATTGGAAGAGGAACTGTCCTCTTTACCTTGAGAAGTTGCATTTGAAGAAGTTGAAGTATGCTGGGAATGCCACCACTTCAGGTAACTTCTTTATGATTGAATTATTTGCATTTTCTCATAAAATAAATTTTTGGGTATACGATACTGGATGTGGTATTCATATTTGTAATACACTGCAGGGGTTTAGAGAAGAAAAGAAGTTGGCCTATGGGGAGCAATATCTGCACGTGGGAAATGGAGCACATGCAGCTGTTGAAGCCATATGATCATTTAATTTAGTTTTGCCTTCGGGCTTAGTACTATTATTAAACAATTGTCATTACGCACCTTCTATAATTAGAGGTGTTGTTTCAGTTTCTTTATTGTTGGATCTTGGTTTTATTCACACATTTACTAGTAATGGAATTTCAGTTTCTTTAAATGGTGTTGTTTATTTTAATGCTATTGATGTGAATGGTGTGTTTGAGATTGATATGAATGATAATGGTTTAAATGGTGTTTTTTTATTTTAAGTCTTATCTTGGAAAGTGTTTTTCTATGAAGGATTTAGGAGAAGCAGCATACATCCTAGGAATCAAGATCTATAGGGATAGATCAAAGCAGTTAATTAGATTAAGTCAAAGTGCTTGCATTGATAAAATATTGAAGAGATTCAATATGCAAAATTCCAAGAAAGGATATTTACCAATGCAAGTAGATCATGGCTTAAGTAGCAAACTGTGTGCTTCAACACCTGCAGAGGTGGCACGCATGAGTAAGATTCCTTATGCTTCAGATGTAGGATCTATCATGTATGCACAAGGCCAGATGTGGCGTTCGCACAAAATATCACCAGTCGATATCAACAGAATCCAGGTGAACTTCACTGGCATGCTGTTAAGAACATTCTCAAGTATTTAAGAAACAAAAGATATGTTTCTAGTGTATGGGGGAAATCCAGATGCAGAACTTGATGTTACAGGTTTCTGCAATGCATCCTGGAACTATGATAAAGATGATACAAAGTCTCAGACGGGTTATGTCTTTGTCATTAATGGAGGAGTAGTAGACTGGAAGAGAAAGAAGCAAAGTACAATTGTGATGTCTGCAACAGAAGCTGAGTACATAGCTGCTTCAGAAGCTGCAATGGAAGCTGTTTGGATTAAGAAATTCTTTTAAGGGCTCAGAGTTATACCTTTAATTGAATCACCTATAAATATGTATTACGACAATACTGCTGCAATCATACTCACCAATGAACCTGGAGTCATGAAGGGCGCCAGGAATTTTCTAAAGAAATATCACTATGTTCGAGATCAAGTCCGCATAGGTGAAATTAATCTACTCAAAGTTCACATAGATGACAAATTAGCTGATCCTTTCACTAAGGCGTTACCTAAAGAAAAGCTTACTGAACTTTCTGATGGTATTGGACTTCGTTTAGCTAGTAGTTTCATGCATGACTGTGATTAGTATTTGGATAAAGGATGTATTTGACAATTATTATTTAATGAAATGAAATATTAGTTATGTTGATCTCTTATTTTAATATTGTATCCTATATTTGCATGTTTAATCCGTGAATAATTTAGTTATTATAAATAGTCCGTTGTCAATTAATGATATGGGAATGTCATTGAATTAAGACAAATATGAGTTTTGGTAGAATATACTTGAAAGTACATTGATGCGTAGACATGCCAAATTCACTTGATATTCAATGAATTAAATATAGGACAGATCCCAACCGCATGATTGTACTTATGGATCTATGTCATTAAGTAAATCATGAATATTTATCCTTAGACTTGAGATACCAGATAACTGTCATGAATGTAGTACATTTTTGTAAAATAGTCTAACGCTATCCGTAACAGGTAGTCATAAGGGCTGTTTTTAGAAGTGTTGCAAAATTCTTGGGTTTTGCTTGTAGTCAAGAAAGAATTTGTTCATTCGAATTTGTTTCGAAAATTAATAATGCTGTGCCCCTCGTAGTGTTGACAAGATGTTTATACGGCCGTACCCAAGATCTATCTGGAATACGTTCAGAAGATTTGGTAATCTTGCTCAATCAGTTATAGTGAGAAACAGAATAGTTAATTGTGTAATGACTAAGATACGTATCCATATTAACATGGTATTAGTAACAAAAGGATAAATGTAATGATGAATCATTAAAAAGTTTTCCAGGTTACCACACTCGGTTCGTTCTGGGGGCATTGGCGTGTTATGTTAGACTAACCAATGTCATTACTATATTAAGATATATCCAAGTGGGAGTTGTTAGTTTTGTGGATATAAATTATATACGTATGACCGAATTCGAACTTGAGACTTCGGGATTGTACACTTTACGTATGAGATTCAATGTTTAATAATTAATATAAAACGTTATATTTAATTATTAATTGCACAAAATAAATACTTAACGGTCGTTACTACTTAACGGAATTGACTAACGGTCGTTAGCTAAGAAAAACGAATTTATGGAAACAAGCCAAGAATGTTCTAGAAACCCTCTTGGGCTCCATATTCGGCAGATCAAGGTGGGTTAGGGTATTCCTACTGATTGTACAATAATTTGCACTACCAGGCCTTGCGATGGTGATCGAAGGATATGGGGGTTATGTGGATGCACCAAGCTTATTGATAACATGAAATAAGATATACAAAGACACTACATTAAGTGACTGCGCAGGGGGTTGGCCCTGCGAATCACCTCCGGCGTGTGAATGAGTATTAGATATGGTAAATATGTAAGCTTCAGAAGATATGTGTGTGTTTAGTGAACGTATCATACTTAATAACCCGTCCAAGCTATTTATAAGAGAGGAAAATAGGTCTTGGCGAATTCTATGCTCAATCTGCGAAAATCATGGGGGCGTCCCTTGATTTATGGTGACTGCTAGGGTTTAGGAGAATATCATGGGGGAGTCTCATGATAATAGCTAAAGTTTTGGGCGGAGATGGGGGTGTCCCATGATTAGCACCTTAGCACAATCTCTTTATTGGCGGGAAAGCACAAGGGAGAGATCGCGGACTTCATCTCTCTAATATCTTCGTAGGCTTTACCCCGAAGGGCTTAGGCCTTCGATTGGCGAGTTCCCAAATGGTAAGCGTATCACGAATGAATGGTATGACGCCAATGAAGATATTAGGAGGTTATCTTGGACCTTCGGGAAGAAGGTTTCGTACAGGCTCGAAGGGGTGTCCTTCGACCTGTTCGGAGGGTACATCATCAAGCCCCCCAGTTGAAAGTGATAGACACGCACACGGGTATATTGCTTTTGACTCTATCAAATATGTACATTACTTCTTTTGTCGCACGAATTATTACGGAAAAAAGGAAAGTGTCTTCACTAATGACGCATTTAATGCGCCTAACCAATATCCCATCTACTTACAAAAGGGGCCATAACGACTATTATCTCGTTAATCCCCAAACAACTTTTCAAATTTTGAAGGTTTCTTGACGTCCGGATATGTGTCAACATAATTGACACGTGTAAGGACGAGATGAAGCGTGAGAGAGACATAAATGTATTTTGCTGTAAACCCTAAATCACTTTTCACCTTTGCGCTCAAAATTACCATAACCTACATCTGCTCTCGTTCATTCTTCCGATCAAAAGGTAACATTCTCTTCTCGACTTTATTTTTTTATCGCTTTGGTAACACCATGAGTAGAGATGCGAAACACATTATTAGGCAGCAGAAATGAACTTTGTCAAGGAAGGCACTTCATGATTTCTTAGAACAATACCCTATCCCTAAGGAGTTTAAGATCATGTTACCTAATAAAAATAAAACATATTTGATGCCCCTGAGGGATACGTCGGGTTATATACACATGCTTTTACCCAGTTGATGAAGCTAACTTAAGGATACCACTCCATCCCTTATTCTGTGAATTATTGCAATATTATGATGTCCATATCTCATGGTTCAACCCGTTTAGCCTAGCAAAGCTTACCACATACATTGTAATGTGCAAAGATTATGGCTATGGGCCTAAACTCCTGGTGCTTAGGGGCTTTTTGAACCTTTATCCTGGTGGGGATTGGCTTACTTTATCCAAAAGGGGTGAATCTGATGTGCCTCATTTGATTCTTAAACCTTTTACAAACATAAGGGATTGGAAAGGCAGTTTTTTCTATATTCAAAACACAATTGTACCTGCCTAATATCCTGCTTTGCTCGATGATCGGTTTAAGTATGATGAGAAGCGTTTTAATGACCTTTTGCCCTATCAAGTGCGAAGGGACCCTCTTTATCAACGTCTTTCTCGACATCCTGTGGATGTCCAAACTTTTCCTGAACCTGTTCTCTTCATGGCTGGGAGCATTGATCGCTGGGATGGTTCTCCGATGCTGCTTGAGATTTTAGATATAATGGAGAGAGTATGTACATTCCTATTTGCTTATGTTATATAACTTATCTGCTGATATTTATCTTTTCCTTTTTATGCTTTCAGGAATGGCCTTTCGAAATTTTGTTGGTGCTGGAATAAGTAAAGAGGTGACTTTCGTTCCAAGAGATCCTAAAGAAGGCGGTTATGGGGTTGGCTCCCCCTCTGTTTCTGTTAACAAGTATGTCGATGTTGTCCCTGCGATACCGCTTTCATCAGCAGGCCCTTCCAATCTTGCGAAGGCAGAGGACACAACACAGCAGGTTGAGAATGTTGCGGATTCGAATGATCCTCCTTCAGCAGATGAACAAACAATGGTGTTGGGATCTTCCGGTATTGCTGATAGGGTCCGGAGTAGGAAAGGAACAAGTGCTAAAGCTGCGAAACCCACTCCCAAAAGGAAACTTCTGTTGCCCACTCCTCCGACCAGGACTACCAGACAAAAGGGGTTGAAAGGCAAGAGTGCTACCAAATCGGCTGTCGAGATTCCTGATGAAGACAATGAGGATATCCATGGTGAGTAGTCTTTATTTTGTTGGTTTTTGTTGTGATATTGTCTATATTCTGATCCTTTCATTCATTATAGGGCTTTCTAACATAAAAGAGCTTCCCAATGCTTTTGCCTGCCATCAGCTTATTGAAAAAGTGACTCCTGCGAGCTAGAGGGGTACTCTAGAAAGTATGTTCATTGAGAATCTAGGCGATCTTCATGACAAGAGCTATACAGGGCAAGCTGTGTTGGACAATCATCTTAATACTCGTACCAGAGAACTGATCCGGATTGCGAAGAATGCAAAGGAAGAGGTGGGGGTTATCATAGCTAGGGAGAAGAGTAGGGAACTCCAATATGCTGAACTAAAAGCCACAATATGATGTCCATATCTCAAGGTTCAACCCGTTTAGCCTAGCAAAGCTTACCACATACATTGTAATGTGCAAAGATTATGGCTATGGGCCTAAACTCCTGGTGCTTAGGGGCTTTTTGAACCTTTATCCTGGTGGGGATTGGCTTACTTTATTCAAAAGGGGTGAATCTGATGTGCCTCATTTGATTCTTAAACCTTTTACAAACATAAGGGATTGAAAAGGCAGTTTTTTCTATATTCAAAACACAATTGTACCTGCCTAATATCCTGCTTTGCTCTATGATCGGTTTAAGTATGATGAGAAGCGTTTTAATGACCTTTTGCCCTATCAAGTGCGAAGGGACCCTCTTTATCAACGTCTTTCTCGACATCCTGTGGATGTCCAAACTTTTCCTGAACCTGTTCTCTTCATGGCTGGGAGCATTGATCGCTAGGATGGTTCTCCGATGCTGCTTGAGATTTTAGATATAATGGAGAGAGTATGTACATTCCTATTTGCTTATGTTATATAACTTATCTGCTGATATTTATCTTTTCCTTTTTATGCTTTCAGGAATGGCCTTTCGAAATTTTGTTGGTGCTGGAATAAGCAAAGAGGTGACTTTCGTTCCAAGAGATCCTAAAGAAGGCGGTTATGGGGTTGGCTCCCCCTCTGTTTCTGTTAACAAGTATGTCGATGTTGTCCCTGCGATACCGCTTTCATCAGCAGGCCCTTCCAATCTTGCGAAGGCAGAGGACACAACACAGCAGGTTGAGAATGTTGCGGATTCGAATGATCCTCCTTTAGCAGATGAACAAACAATGGTGTTGGGATCTTCCGGTATTGCTGATAGGGTCCGGAGTAGGAAAGGAACAAGTGCTAAAGCTGCGAAACCCACTCCCAAAAGGAAACTTCTGTTGCCCACTCCTCCGACCAGGACTACCAGACAAAAGGGGTTGAAAGGCAAGAGTGCTACCAAATCGGCTGTCGAGATTCCTGATGAAGACAATGAGGATATCCATGGTGAGTAGTCTTTATTTTGTTGGTTTTTGTTGTGATATTGTCTATATTCTGATCCTTTCATTCATTATAGGGCTTTCTAACATAAAAGAGCTTCCCAATGCTTTTGCCTGCCATCAGCTTATTGAAAAAGTGACTCCTGCGAGCTAGAGGGGTACTCTAGAAAGTATGTTCGTTGAGAATCTATGCGATCTTCATGACAAGAGCTATACAGGGCAGGCTGTGTTGGACAATCATCTTAATACTCATACCAGAGAACTGATCCGGATTGCGAAGAATGCAAAGGAAGAGGTGGGGGTTATCATAGCTAGGGAGAAGAGTAGGGAACTCCAATATGCTGAACTAAAAGCCACATGTGATGGAGCCATGGAGGACTTCGAAAAGAATCCTTTATTACAAGAGCTCTGAGCAAAAATCCAAGATCTCGAAGCCCAACTTAAAGATAGCTATGCTGAGTGTGGTAAGTTGAAGATTGAGGAGACAAAGATCGTAGGATACAAGGAGAGGATAACCACTCTCGAATCTAAATGTTCCGGTCTCAAGGCTGAGCCAACTAGGCTTGGAGAGCAGGAGATCAAGCTCCGACAAGAGGTGGATGGTTTGAACATTGAATGTAAAAAACTAAAGAAAGATAGAGTTGATGTGGTGTCTAAGGTTGTTCCTTATATAGCCATGGAGTTGTATCATAGTGATGAGGTGGGGGAGATTGTGGGAAATCTGGTGAATATGGCTATATTCCATGGGAAGTGCTTGGCGTTAGAGGAGGCTGCGGAAACAGGTGAGCATGTCGTCCTGTCCAACGTGCCTTACTATCGCCCTACTTCCGAACAGGAATATGATGATGCTGAAAATGCTTATGCCACCGCAGAGTACCCCTTCCTTGCCGAAGCAACAAAGGACCCATCAGCTTCACTTGAAGATCTGCTCTCCAAGAAGCCCCAGAAGATTCAACCTCCATCTCCTAGTAAAAAGTATCCTTCTTGCCCTATTCCTCAGCTTGATCCTATCTCATCCAAGAATGAATGAAAACTGCCGTGTTGGCAGGTATTTGACCCCTAGGGTGGTTTGTACCCTTTAAACAATTCAGTTTCATGCTTTTGTAGGCTACTGCCTATGTTGAACAATTTAAATTTGTGTTCTATGGGGTTTCGGCCTCATGTGTAGGCTTCGACCTTCTCTAGACAGTACTTTTGGGGGTCGTATGTTGCGTATACCAACATTAACGTTTACTGATGGGAGACTATGTCTCGCTTTTATTTATCATGCTTTCTTCTCTTACGTTTTCTATAACGCTTTTAATATTTTACAACTTAAGGCTATATTAATAGATAGCCTTACTGTGTGTAAATTCTGCACCAAGAATATAACAATCGTATAATTTGACTGCTGACAGAGGGTTGCGACCCAATCCGTCTTTGCCCTTAAGGTTCGTAAGGCTTAAAAAACCCCAAGACCTTTAGGAAAGTTAATGCGAAAATGTGTAGGTGTTATTCTTCTAATGTTGAGGCTTATGTATGCTCCACCATCGACTTTTCGACATTGAAACTTAAAAACGACTTGGCTGAACAAATCTTTGTCATATAAAACGAAACAAGATATTTTTGGGAAATGTGTTATATCATTAATTGGGTAGGGAGGATTACATCATTTGTGAAATGAAAACTAGGATGCCTACCATTAATGCTTCTTTCAAATCCTTTAATGATATCCCTGTTTGTGACCTCTACTTGTCTATTACCCTGAGGATGGTAGACGGATGTGAACGACTGTTTGATTTGTAATCCCTTTCAAAAAGTTGGGAATATTCCTACGGCAAATTGTTTCCCATTGTCCGAGTTGATGATGTGAGGAACCCCAAATCGGAATATGATGTGTTCCCATACAAACTTTTCCATGTGCCTTCCGGTTACTGATGCCAAAGGCTTGGCCTCAACCTATTTTGTGAAGTAATCAATGGCTACGACCAGTAATTTAACTCCTCCTGGAGCCACCGGTAAGGGTCCCACTATGTCAATACCTCACTGACAGAAAGGCCATGTGGAAGTCCTGTCTTGTTTTGGAAGTCTTGGAACTTTGGCAGGCTTCACATTTTTGTAGTATCTCCACTGTGTCTCTGTGCATCGAAGGCCAATAGTAACCTAACTTTGTTATTTTTGAGACAACAGATCTAGGTCCTGCATGTAGGCTGCAAGACCCTTCATGAACCTCGCGAATGATGTTCGAAGCTTGTTTGGGTCCTACACATCGAAGCCATGGGGACAAAAATGACCTTCTGTAAAAATTATCTCCCATAATATTGTATTGAGGAGCCTTAATCCTGACCTTTCGTGCTAGTTTTGGGTCTTCTTGTAGGATGACACTTACTAAGTATTCTCTGATTGGGAGCATCCCGTTGGAACCTTCTTCGAGTATGACATCAGAGACTTCACTTCGTACGATTGAACTTTAAGCTAATACTTCAACTAGAACCTCCTTCTTGAGGTGGGCGAACGCCATTGAAGCCAGTTTGCTCAATGCGTCTGCTTTTTTGTTTTAGTTTTTGTGAACGTGCTCCATGACATAGGAATTGAATCCTTCGAGCATCTCCTTGGCCTTATCCAGGTATTGCTCGATAACATGATGTCTTGCTTCATAGGAGCCCTTGATTTGGTTTGCTACTAATTGTGAATCGACAAAGATGGACAAATCGCTAACTTCCATGTTGATTGTACAATAAATTGCACGACCAGGCCTTCAATGATGATCAAAGGATATAAGGGGTGTTGAGGTTACGCAAAGCTTGTTCTTAACCTGAAATAAGAAATACTAAAACACTACGTTAAGTGATTGCGCAGGGGTTGGACCCTGCGAACCACCTTCGGCGTGCGAATAAGTATATAATATGATAAGATGGAAGTGAAATGAGAGAGTCTAGTTTGCATACCATTGTTGTAAGATACTGTAAAAATCCACTGTAATCATACTCATTAATCAATAATAATCTCAAGTTACTGTCTATTGATTCCCATTTTTACGGGGAACTTTAAAATTTTCTTATTATGTTATTCTCACCAAGTCACGTCATCACAACATTCACTAAGTGACGACACTAGTTCACGACGTGTATTACGAAACGTAACTATTTCACAAAAATTAACATTTCACAAGTCACAAATTACACAAAATACAAATTTCACCAATTATAACTAATACCCATAAATATATATATTAATCACATTTTTACAAATCTTAACACACTAATCACATTTATTTATTTCACTAATTACAAAACCGAATGGGCCAGAAATGTCCAGCCCATTACACGAATTCCAGGCCCAACATCCAACTCAGTTTTGTTTTTGTTATTTCATATGGAATTCGACATCCACACCACCTCCAAAACGCCACTCGTTCTCTCAATTCTTAAACGCGACTTGCCCATAATTTTTTACCATCTTATTCACCACCCACTAGGCTATTAGAGTGTCGAACCTCAGTGCTAGATGTCGAGTCTTGATAAGGTTACGAAGGGAAAAGTGTTCGTCCCATTTAACCCAACTCGTTATATATAAAAATCACAAATCTCAACCGTTTTGACCCACGCTTTTTCCTACGCTCTTCAAATGATATTCTTAGCATATTATGATGTTAAGAAAGCTATGAAGACAGCAGTGAGTGTTTGTGGCTCGTTAAATCCATTTTGAACCATTTTAAAATACAAATCGAATACATATATATTCCAACAACAAAGATAAGCTTTACCTACATTCTAAAATCTTTCCTAGGATCTTGTATTGTCAGTAAATGATCACTCATGTCCTCTCAACTCCTGGTCATCCACAGTAGCAAACAATGATAGATTTTGAAAGTCAAGAAAGTCAAGAAACGTGTGTAAACTATCCTATATTATACCCTATCCTATCACACTCTACCCTACCCTCATTTCAACTCAATTTCACTCACATAGATACCTGAAAAGATCAGGTTACTTCTGTGGAGAAAAGGGAGCTTGTCGAGTAAAAAGAAAACTATACGTAAAGTGTATACTTAGTTCTAGCGAAGTAGGTTATTCTTCCTTGTGTTTCGTTCGATCCTACTGAGTCTCTACCACCTTCAAAAGGTGTAGTAAGTGTCTAAATAACTTTCCTTGTTTCATATCTCACTTACAAAAATTACAGGCATCATCTATTTTGTCACTTGAACGTATATATATTCGCTACATTGTTTACGTGCATGTTCTTTTAGTGTAACCCACCAAGAAGTGACGAACCTCCATCATGGAAGGTCTAGCAGTCACCTCCCACACTACTCTCACACTTAACATTTCATTTCATGCATGATACGAACGTAAGAAACATTTATGTTTCACATAATAACTTAACTTGAAACATTTAGAAATTATTCTAAGTGTTTTGTATATATGAAACAGCCCCAAGCCACCTTAAAAACAACTCTAAAACTCACGATTTAACTTAATGACTATGTCTCATTTTTATACGAACCATTAGACCTCATGACAAGCTACACTTTTCGTATAAACATCTTGTAAAGATACTCACGTTTCAACCCTTAAAAATAATCAAACCAAAACGCAGAAACTATTTTTAAAAAGCAAAAAAAATAAGGAGATGGGCTTTACAGCCCATTAAGCTGTTTATAAGCTGTTGAGATAAGCTAAATTTTGGAACTTTTAAATATGAAAATGAGATGATAAAAATAAGCATTTTGATATACCCAACCCCCCTCAAGAGCCACGGATTAAAAATGACTAATGGGCTAGAGTTATGGCTCGTTAAGGGCCCATTATTGTGAAAAATAAGCTAATAACCAAATAAGCAATTAAAATAAGCTGTATTGAACTTAAATAAACCTTAGAAAAACTTGCCAACATTTTCCCCATTTTCTTACACTTTTGGACTAAAAATGTAATGCAAGTTCACTTAGAGGGACCAAAACTGCCAAAAGCTTAAACTAAGGACTGAAACTGTAAAAACAGAACCTTCAGGGTAGAAATTGTTATATTATTAAATTCCAAACTCAGTTTGTAATTTTGGACAAGTAGAGGATTATAAATGAGACATGTACTTGACGAAGGACTAACGGTGCAACGCAAACGCATTTAGGCTAAAAAGTGTAAAAACTGGAAAAGGACAAGGACCAACTGATTACACTTGACATTCTTATTTCATTTTCCATTTTTCGTCACCCCATCACGTCATATGCATTTTTATACGTTTTAGTTTCGTATTATTTAAACTTTCGTTATTAATTATAACTATAAACATTACAACTTAACTTTACGCATTGTTTCATTTCTTTTGAAGAGATAATATTGTGGATTAATTGACATAAGAATCAGAATAATATCATATGTAATATTATTTTTGAATTGTGAGCATTTTAAGCATATCACACTCCTACTCAACGATCGAATCATTATTCATATATCCTTGTTCATTATTCGTTACACAACCACCACTAGTATTTGGTCAGATTCTCAGACATTTTTAATTACCAAGTTTTGTTTGAAGCCGTTACCATAATCACACCTGAAATTACTTTTCACCATCACCAGTAACACTTAAGGTGAGTCATAGCCTCACTTTTACTGATTTAACAACTTTAAACTCCGTGAGGGAGATACATGCTATAAACAGATCACAAGTATTTTTTTGTATGCTTACCTGACTTGATATATGCCTAAGTTACCTTATTGCCACAAGACCCTTTATCATGAGCCATTAATCACTAGTAAGTGAACGCGAATATAATGAATAGATCTATTAGAGGTTGACGACCTATCTCACTAATACTGGACGGAATGCTTTTTGCTAGTCGTATTAGTCGCGATGCATTATATTTGAGAAAAATAGGAATTGGCAAATCACCTATTACTCGAGGGCAAATATCCATCAGTAACCTGATGTGACTCCTCCGTTTTACGGTACTTTGTTAACGTTTGCGTGTCATGAGACTTAGGGCAATATATATACTGCAATATCAACTTTTTAAACTGATTGTATCCACAATACAATCTTACTTGTGTATCGAACTGATTATTAAATTTCAAATTCTATGATTTCACTCAACATTTTTGTTGACTTTTAAGCATGTTTATCTCAGGAAATTAGCGGAGCAACCATGGCATGGAGCGGGCTACAACCTATCTTTAATTTTGGTGTAAAATAAAATGTGTAATTCAGTTAAAACAATATTTCCTTTAAGGATCTTTATCACTCTGGTATGAAACTCTTGTAACTGAATTCATAATAAGGACCTATGTTATTTAAAAACGTCTCTTTCGAGCCGTTTTCTATGATTTTGACTTCGATCCTCTCGGTAATACCCCAATTAGTCTTCCGCTGCTATCTCAAAAATTAGGGGGTGTTACAGATTGGCATCAGAGCCTTGGTTATAGAGAACCAAATGTTTTCAAACGTTGGACTATAACTACATTTTCAAACTAATTAATTTTACACCATATTATCTTAAGCCCTCCATGCATGCTTGCTACCGCGCTCAATACGTTATTCACTAGGATTATTTTACACAAGTATTTACATGCTTGATATTTACTTTGCACAACTAGATCATTTCATGTTTACATTACACCACTTGATGTTAGTAATTACTTACTCTTACTATTTACGGGTTATTGCAGTACTATGGCATCAGCCTCCCACATTAGCATACCATCAGATTCAGACTCCGAGGGTTCCATATCATCAGTTACATCACCCCTATTCCCTCACACTTTAGCACCCAATGCTGTACCCGACGAGACAGAGCACTTCGAGGAAGGTGAAGCCGCCGCCACACCTGTACTTGACGACCCAAATGTATTAGCCTTACCAGCACCTACACTACCACCACATTTTGGTTTTGATTCATATGCCCCTTTCTATATCCCACCCATTGATGACGCGTATATGGAGAGTCAGCAATGGCTCCCTACTGAGGATACACCACCAGAGTCCCATCATGTCTCACCACCCTTACCACCTGACCGCTTACTTGACTTATGTACTCAGACATATCCACTACCACCTCGTCAGTGGGACCCGATTCTTGTGGAGGACATGCCTTCATCGAGTCGACCTCGTATCTCAGACCCGATACACCCATCCTCACCATCATTACCTTATCCTCTTGGTTTTACT
This sequence comes from Artemisia tridentata subsp. tridentata, assembly GCA_021014915.2. NCBI lineage: Eukaryota > Viridiplantae > Streptophyta > Magnoliopsida > Asterales > Asteraceae > Artemisia > Artemisia tridentata. Next base: position 464,359,254 of record CP139508.1, read on the forward strand.
CCCCCAGCTCAGATCCCTGATGCTAGAGAGGACTTCAGGGCGGTAGTTACTCACACTCTCACACCATCTACAGTTGTGACGCGTCTAGAGAGCCACGGAGAGCAGATCGACTCACTTCTTCGTATGATTGATCACATACCATTAGACTGTAAGATCCCACAAAAATCCACTATGATAATCCTAATCGATTAAAGATAACCTAGAATTACTGTCTACTAAAACCCGATTTTTTGCAAGGAAATTTAAATTTTTATTATTATTGCCACAGTATGTATTCGCGACATATACTAAATGACAATATGTATCTCGAAACTCAGTGATCCACAAAACTTCATTTACACTAAGTTTATATTTTACAAATTTCAAAATCTCAACTCATTCCTAATTACCAAAAATCCCACAATACATTACACCTATTCCATTAATTTATACTAATTCCACCAAATCCACACTAAATATATTTTACATCTTCATTACATATACCTAGCTACAACTCAATCTTACCACCAAAGCCCAACAACTCCATGCACGCTAAGCAGCCCATCATCATACCTTGTTACACGCCTCAAGTCCAATTCCAAGTTAGTTAACTTTGTGATCTTACTGCAAAACTCGACAGCCACCACCTCTCTAAAGCAACCACTTTTCTCGCTATTTATAAACACAACTTGTCAATATTTTTACATCGTCGTAATCACATCCCACTAGACAGTATATATGTCGAATTACGATACTAGATATTGAATATACCTATAATTGTGAAGGCCATTTGTGTCTTCCAAAAATTCCCAAGAATATAACCGAAAGGCCACAAATTCCATCCTAACCAAACACTGACTACTCTTATAAGTTACTAAGATTTTCTCTAGCATTTATTCACATATGGATCTATAATATAATCAGCAACTTTTAGCATGCTATGATATTAATACCAAATTGTATTTTGCAAAACACTTCATACAACCACCTAAAAATTACAACCGGATATACATAAGTACAATCCAACAGCCAAAGACAAAACTTCACCAAACCTTCATAGATATTTTGCAATAACATACCTAGGTGTCCATCTAACTACAGTAGAAGCAATGATTGATTGAAGTATTCTAGTTATAAGCAACGTGTGTAGTTTTCATTCTATATATATTGCACTCCTTTTAGCAAACTCACTTCACTCACTTCTCATTCACCTTCATTTTCACTAACCACCTTAGAGGCCCAGCAAACACTTGTCGCAACCCAGGAACCAACCGAGCAAACAGAAAACATGTTAAACCATGGTTCGAACTTAGTTAGCAAGCTTACTGCCTCGTCCTAGGGATACCAGTCGGACACCACTACCTCTTCCCCACCTCTCACTCTCATCTCCTCTACCTATTCTCTATCAACCGTTAGAACTCCCTAAATGACCAGAAACATTAACTACCTCGTTTGGAACGCTTTTTGAATAAGAACGGGTTGTAAATATAAAACGTATATTTGGTATCTAGCGAAGTGGGTTGCCTCCTTTGTGCTTCATCCGATTCAGCACCACCCTTAGAGGTGAAGTAAGTGCCTACTCTTTCTCATGCTTCCATTTCTCACATGCACAAAATCACCCATGCATCATTCTTCATTTACACTCGAATGTATACATTATCAATTAATTTTTACGTGCACTTAATTAATACGAAATTCAAACCATGTTCCACCTCGTTGTTAAAATACCAAAGATCACACATGAACACCCAAGACGCACCCATGCATTCGTTTATGGCACCAACGAGACCCATTTCGTTTTTGTCTCACACGTATAAAAAGCATAGTCAAAAGGACTTGGAAATTTTTCCAAGTCTCTTGACCCCGGAAAACAGCCCCAAACCCCTATGTTTATAGCCTTTTATTTTTAAAATGCCAAGATTAACATATATATATTTTTCTTGGGTTCGAATCACAACCTGACAATCTTTATTTTTCTCTTTTGGAGTCTTTCATGAAAAGCACTCGAAGACCTTTAAAATCGTTCAAAATAAACGACCATCAAAACTGATAAAAGACTTAGAATAATTTATTGGTTTTTCAGATTCAAAACTAGCGACTAGGCCACAAACTTGCGTCATATCTTCAAATTCCCATACTTAACACCCAAGTATTTTTGCATCATTTAAAAGACAACCTAAGATACTACACTTTTCGTGTTTTGACTTATCAAAAATAATTTCAACCCGTCACCTAGAATTACCCATTTTAAACTGTCCATAGCTAATTTTAACAAGAACTTAATTCCAGAAATTTAATATCATTCGGTTTGGGCTTAGATCAAGCCCAATAAGAATTAACGATCCGTAAGCCCACTGGGCCCATATGAAACATTTTTAGAATCATAAAAATAGCCCAAATCCAGGCCCAAAACTATTTTATGCCCTCGCCTCTCGAATTCTTAACGGACCTAATATACAATTCGTTAAGGTCCATTTAGCTTAAAATAAGTTATTTTCAGTAATAAGCAATTGGAATAAGTTTTAATAAGCTTGAATAAACTCCAGAAATTTTTAGATAATTTTTCCCATGATTTTTGTACGAAAAGGACTAAAAATGTAACGCGACAACACTTAGGAGGACCAAAACTGCCAAATTATGAAACTGATGGACTGAAGCTGTTAAAACAGGTTGTAAAGGACTTAAATTGATGTACCATTGAAATCCGAGTCTTATATGGACATATGGACAAATTTTGGACTAATATGGACTTTGGACTTAAACAAGGACTAACGACGTAACGCAATCGCAGTTAGACTAAAAAGTGTAAAATCTGAAAAGGGCAAGGACTTATTTAATTTCACTTGACATTCTTAGTTTATTTTCATTTTGCACCCTGCATTTCATATGCATGTTTCATTTTAGTATGCATTATTTAAAGTTTCGCTATTAGAAATTTATTAACTTCATTTGTATATCATTTTAGCATATCTGGAGAAAGTAATATTCTTGGAATCAAGATAATATTATAAATATATCATATTTGTAAGCATATCACTCACTCACATCACTGATAAAATCGTTATACGATTTATCCTTTCCACATTCGTTATTAGTAGTAAATTAGACCCTTAGACTCCGCTTATATTCAGGTCTAATATTGAAGAAGTTTTCGCGATCGTTTACTTGATCTTATAACTTCGTCTTGACGGATACGCTCCAGGTGAGTCGTGGCCCTTACTTTTCACACTTGTTTTAATAACTCTTTTGGGGGAGATACATGCTTTAACTGTTTTATATTACTTGAAATATCTTATGATTTACTCAAAATCATCAACTATGCTCTACATGCTTGAATTATACTTGAAAGGAATACATGCTCAATATATGTGCAAATTGTCTGTCTAGCTTAAACACGGAACTTGAAACATAACATCTCTGAACTACTTGATGTAACATGATACTGAGGATTACTGTATGCATTCATGTGACAAATGAATGAACCGTTACTTATTATAATATTTCTATATTCCACTGGAAATAATTGCCAAGATCAGAATACGTGTATTTTATGAACCTTTAGACCTATATTGCCTAAGCACACCTTATTGCCAAAAAGTCCCTTTATCATGAGCCATTAATCACTGCGGTGAGGCGCGAATATAGCAACAGCTTCGAAACCTGTTGGAGGACTGACAACCTATCCCACTAATACTGTGACGGAATGCTTAATCGCTAGTCGTATTAGTCGCGATGCGCTATATTTGAGAAAAATAGGAAGTGGCAAATCACCTATTACACGAGGGCATAAACTTTCGTCATTAATTTGGTGAACACTCCGTTTTACGGTACTCTGTTAACGTTTTGCGTGTCATGAGGCTTAGGGCAATATAACTTTATGAATATATGAATGTTTCATATATATCCTAGGATACAGCTGTATTAGAAGACCACCACTTTTCTTCAGACTTTAGACTATTATTACTTTACGTGATATGATTATGAATCTCGTACTTGAACTATAACTGTTATCATATGTGAATTAAATTGAGAATTCTATAAAGACAACTAAAAGGGCTTAGTATATCGTTACTTTCAAAAGTTAATCCAATATATCACTTCGAGCGTATAATAACGTAGCTCATATTCATCTATAATCTGAAACTTATAATCGTTTGAGGTCATACATGAATTACTTGTGAATTTTATGCAACGCGACTTATTATTTAATGAAGAACTACTATTTATACCGACAATCAGTATACACCTTTCAAATAAAGTTATTTTCTATAAACTCCACGAACTCACCAACCATTGTGTTGACGTTTTTAAGCATGTTTATCTCAGGTAATTAACGGAGCAGGACAAGACACGGAGCGGGCATCCTTTACTCTGATAACTTTAATGGTGTAAAATCAAATATGTCATTCTCTCCAAATTATCACATCTTTTTATGATTTTCAAACCAAATAATTTACCTTTGTATCAAAATTCTATTTTTAAATGACATATAACTTTCAAAACGCCCTTCTCGGGCCGTTTTCTGAGATTAAACTTCGATCCTCACCGTAACACCCAAATTACTTTTCCGCTGCCACAAAACAAATTTGGGGGTGTTACAGTTTGGTATCAGAGCCTAGGGTTATAGAGAATCAAACGTTTGAAACATCAAACTATAACCACATTTTCAGAATAAATGATTTTACACCTTATCATCTTATGCCTTCCGTGTCTGCAGACTGCCGTGCTCAATACATTACCTATTAAGATTGTTTTTTACTAATCTTTACATGCTTAATGTTTATTCTTCACACATTACACACTGTATTATTTCACACTTGACGTTACATCCTAAACGTATAAATACTCATAATTATTATTTTCAATTGCTACAGTAACATGTCTTCCCTACCAGTTGACATCACTAAGACTACCTCTCCTACTACCCATGTATCGCCTAGCTATCATATTACACCAAATACTGAAGATCCTTATGTACAAATGTCACAACCTCAACCTGACATAAAACTTACTCAAAACTCATCTTCGTCATCACCTACTCACTCCCCTCCACGTCATAAACTTAGGAGAGCAACTGAATCCTATTCAGATCCGATTGGTGGTCAACCAACATTTGAAATTAGACAAAGTTCACGTCAAGAAATGACCTGGGAAAACATCAACCTAAACTCTCCCTTACCCAATACCTCAGATTTCTCCATGCCAGATGTCCCGAACGATGTGTCCTCACCCAAATCTCCTGACTACAATGTTGACACCCGAGACTCCATATGGATTCGCCTTCACCAACACACCAGCATACTAAACGCTCACTCTGAACAGTTAAAAGAGTTACATCCATTACGATTTGAATGGTTTGACCGTAACATTGATACCCTGTTCAAGAGGACCGATGCTGAGAGACGAGAAGTGTTTGGTTTAGGAGTGAATATTGGTAACATGAAGGACAACTATGAACAAGAACTTAGAAACCTGGATGCCAGAACCCGCTGTTTAGGTAGAGGCCATACTCAAACCCACATTAGAATTGAAGACATTGAAAGAGCATTATGGTTAGCTAGAGACACAGCAAGAACCCAAAGCCAAAAGATTGCAGCCTTGGAAAACATGTTAGCTAATCAGATGAATGCATGCCAAGAACGTTTCTCGGCTATGGAAGCTGCACAACTGGATCTTGAGGCAGAAGTTAGACGTCTACGTCAGAGACGTAACTGATCTTAAGTATCGTTGTTGTACTAAATAAACCAAATAGTTTTGGTTAGTAGTTCATGTAATTCCAATAATTCTGTAACTTTCAGAGCTTGTAATCAACTCTTAATGTGTAATAGCTATCCTTCTGTTATACTTTTCTGTTGTAAACAAATCCCTCTCACCAAACCTTACTATGATGCTGTAAGAGCACAGAGCCATACAAAACCTCACCCTTTGTTACTCTCTTAGGTAAACAAATAATTCTACATGAATCAATGAGACATTAATAAAAGACCTTGTATTGGTTGTTTTGCAAAAAATCAATCGAACAAGTTATTAGAGTTATGTCAATTTTGATGATTGCATTCCAACTTATTATGACGTTATCTGTAATTATACCTTCAATATATCACGACTAAACAATAAAACAAATAATTCTAAGACCGAATAATTAGAAGAGAACTTGATGAATGAGGAGGAAGTTGTTAAACTTCAACTGTTGTGAATAAATTCATGTACTCCTTAACAATCGCATATCAAGAGTTGATTATTATTTTACGATGCTACCTAGACACATCGTACTTCTATGATCCTCAGTTGATTTGATTTCGTATTGAGACCACATTGTTAGCATTAACATACAAAATATCTTACTACTTGAATTATTCTAACGATAAAGTGAATACTAAATCAACGTTTCATGTAATGTTCATAGGGAATGGACAGCATGAACCACGTGGTGCCCACAACAATCATGACCCCTAAAACCATCGAGGAAATGGTAAACAAAATCGTTGAAGTAGTAATGGAAGTAACCTCAACAGTCCGTCTAAACGACAATGACATGACAAGCAAAGAAAGAAAGAAGTTTATACCTTGTAAGCATAACCATGAACGTTTCATGGGATGTAGGCCAGCATGCCTAAAGAAGTCAAGGACAATAACTAAACCGATCCGCATGTGTACCCAAAGAATTAGGCAGGATATTGCACTTAAGAAAAATAACCAAAAGCAAAGACATGAGGAGAAAAGACCCTTTACCCTCAACGAATGCGAGTTTCACAATGATGTTTGCACCCGCAATCATCTACAAGACCGCATTGACTACCTTCGCCAGCAAAGGCTCGACCCAGAAATGGAAGGAAACTACATCACCACCCCTACCAACCGAGACAACTACCGTGGAAATAAACCTCTGTGCCTAAAATGTAAGATGCATCACACCAGATATTGCACTGCAATATGCGGGAGGTGCAGGAGGACAGGCCACAAGACAAGTGACTGCAAAGTTATGGAAAGAAAGGAGCAGCATTCATCCATAAAATGCCACGGATGTGGTGCAATAGGGCATTACAAGAGCCATTACCCAAACTACAATGCCAACTGGAAGGCCAAGATGGATGTAAAAGAATGAAGACTCGTTAAAAGAGCCCAGTAGTACCAAAGAATGACCTCTAGGTTAAGCAGATGTATGGATTCCTGCTGTAAAATAAATAAACTCTAGTTTAGGACTACCTAAGTTGTATTTCCGTTGGTATTTACCTTAGGTACGATGGATGTAACCTAAGTGTAAAAGTTATCTTTCTACCGTGTGAAAAATCTACCTTGTAATATTTCCATGATAATAAAAATCTATGTCTATTTCCATTTCTATTACACCTCTCTACTATTAGTCGTTATGTAACAAATACACTAATAGTACCTCAAGAATTTAATTAATTTTATCATGATCAAACACTAAGTTGTTACCATATTGCAATGGAATTCCACTTAAAACCCAAGTATATATCCAAGATGTCCAAATGTTATCTTGGAAAAATTTTGACTTATCCTCGAAAAATGAACAGAAACTTATATTATTATTTTTATCAGAAACAGCCTGACTTTGTGACGAAATTATTACAACTGAACCAGATAAAACTCTTTGAAGAAACATAAATGCCGAACCAAGAGTTACATCATTTGGTCCTAAATTATACATAGCCTAGCTACCTATGTATAATTTAGGAAGAATCATGTTATAAATGGGACAGTTATCCTTTCAAAATTTTAATAACAATTTTCATTCCAACAACAGAATCTTGAGACAAAATAATTTGTTTATAAACTTTACTTTTTAACCAACCCCAGTCAGATCTACACTCATCACTCATTTCGCTATCATACGAAGACAAGGAAATTACGAAAATTAGAAACTTTAAAAATTCACAACAATCTACGAAAAACACAAACAACATAAAATTTTATTAGAAACCATGGAGGTTAATACATAACGAGATGATTAACATCGAAAGTGCTAACAGTACATAAAACACAACATAAAACATACAACCTTCAATCGGTTGGCCTACTATAGAAACAAAAACCACCACCAACCCAACAATAGCAAGACCCGCCATAGGATGAAGTACCCTGATTATTCTGAAGACACACAAAAGCGAACCATTAAACATAACAACTTAACATAAACCTAAACGAGAATTTATTCCACATTACATCGACCCACAACAAAGCTACATTTTAAGCACCTACGCGCGACCCTCACTTCCAAAAATTATCCGCAAAAATTGCTAGGATTGTGAGGGGTACGATAACCAACAAGTATCCGATCCAACCACGGGTATCTTCGTCGGGAAGAAAAGCCAAACCAGCAACGACGAAAATGATGAACATGGCTGCAAATAATATGGCGATCGGTGGCATTTTTTTTTCGGAAAAGAAGTTGAGTGAAGGAGATGAAATTTGAATGAGAAGAATAATTGAAAAGGGTGAAAAGGTGAAAAGGGAATAAAGTGGAGGAAAAAGAAGAAAGTTAAATAGGAAAAGTAGGTAAAAATAGTACCCGCTATTTTACTATTCACTATCATTAAATTTCAAACCGCTAGCATTAAAAATCCCCTAGTCCCGACCATTAGAACTCTAAACATTAAGTGTTAAGTGTTCCCTACTTTTGACTGTTAATTTCACTATTCGTGGCCTATGAATTCAATTATTGACCCAACTTTCGAATTTAATTCATTTGGTATGAATAAATCTAGTGAGGATCTCGCTTCTTTGATGTTCAAATAAGAAATATCTCGACAATCTCTTCCGTAAACTCTCACCTCAGAACTTCAAATTTTCTCAACACCTATCACGGACTGAACTTCGGGACGAAGTTCAAAATTGAGGGGTAGATACTGTAAGATCCCACAAAAATCCACTATGATAATCCTAATCGATTAAAGATAACCTAGAATTACTGTCTACTAAAACCCGATTTTTTGTAAGGAAATTTAAATTTTTATTATTATTGCCACAGTATGTATTCGCGGCATATACTAAATGACAACATGTATCTCGAAACTCAGTGATCCACAAAACTTCATTTACACTAAGTTTATATTTTACAAATTTCAAAATCTCAACTCATTCCTAATTACCAAAAATCCCACAATACATTACACCTATTCCATTAATTTATACTAATTCCACCAAATCCACACTAAATATATTTTACATCTTCATTACATATACCTAGCTACAACTCAATCTTACCACCAAAGCCCAACAACTCCATGCACGCTAAGCAGCCCATCATCATACCTTGTTACACGCCTCAAGTCCAATTCCAAGTTAGTTAACTTTGTGATCTTACTGCAAAACTCGACAGCCACCACCTCTCTAAAGCAACCACTTTTCTCGCTATTTATAAACACAACTTGTCAATATTTTTACATCGTCGTAATCACATCCCACTAGACAGTATATATGTCGAATTACGATACTAGATATTGAATATACCTATAATTGTGAAGGCCATTTGTGTCTTCCAAAAATTCCCAAGAATATAACCGAAAGGCCACAAATTCCATCCTAACCAAACACTGACTACTCTTATAAGTTACTAAGATTTTCTCTAGCATTTATTCACATATGGATCTATAATATAATCAGCAACTTTTAGCATGCTATGATATTAATACCAAATTGTATTTTGCAAAACACTTCATACAACCACCTAAAAATTACAACCGGATATACGTAAGTACAATCCAACAGCCAAAGACAAAACTTCACCAAACCTTCATAGATATTTTGCAATAACATACCTAGGTGTCCATCTAACTACAGTAGAAGCAATGATTGATTGAAGTATTCTAGTTATAAGCAACGTGTGTAGTTTTCATTCTATATATATTGCACTCCTTTTAGCAAACTCACTTCACTCACTTCTCATTCACCTTCATTTTCACTAACCACCTTAGAGGCCCAGCAAACACTTGTCGCAACCCAGGAACCAACCGAGCAAACAGAAAACATGTTAAACCATGGTTCGAACTTAGTTAGCAAGCTTACTGCCTCGTCCTAGGGATACCAGTCGGACACCACTACCTCTTCCCCACCTCTCACTCTCATCTCCTCTACCTATTCTCTATCAACCGTTAGAACTCCCTAAATGACCAGAAACATTAACTACCTCGTTTGGAACGCTTTTTGAATAAGAACGGGTTGTAAATATAAAACGTATATTTGGTATCTAGCGAAGTGGGTTGCCTCCTTTGTGCTTCATCCGATTCAGCACCACCCTTAGAGGTGAAGTAAGTGCCTACTCTTTCTCATGCTTCCATTTCTCACATGCACAAAATCACCCATGCATCATTCTTCATTTACACTCGAATGTATACATTATCAATTAATTTTTACGTGCACTTAATTAATACGAAATTCAAACCATGTTCCACCTCGTTGTTAAAATACCAAAGATCACACATGAACACCCAAGACGCACCCATGCATTCGTTTATGGCACCAACGAGACCCATTTCGTTTTTGTCTCACACGTATAAAAAGCATAGTCAAAAGGACTTGGAAATTTTTCCAAGTCTCTTGACCCCGGAAAACAGCCCCAAACCCCTATGTTTATAGCCTTTTATTTTTAAAATGCCAAGATTAACATATATATATTTTTCTTGGGTTCGAATCACAACCTGACAATCTTTATTTTTCTCTTTTGGAGTCTTTCATGAAAAGCACTCGAAGACCTTTAAAATCGTTCAAAATAAACGACCATCAAAACTGATAAAAGACTTAGAATAATTTATTGGTTTTTTCAGATTCAAAACTAGCGACTAGGCCACAAACTTGCGTCATATCTTCAAATTCCCATACTTAACACCCAAGTATTTTTGCATCATTTAAAAGACAACCTAAGATACTACACTTTTCGTGTTTTGACTTATCAAAAATAATTTCAACCCGTCACCTAGAATTACCCATTTTAAACTGTCCATAGCTAATTTTAACAAGAACTTAATTCCAGAAATTTAATATCATTCGGTTTGGGCTTAGATCAAGCCCAATAAGAATTAACGATCCGTAAGCCCACTGGGCCCATATGAAACATTTTTAGAATCATAAAAATAGCCCAAATCCAGGCCCAAAACTATTTTATGCCCTCGCCTCTCGAATTCTTAACGGACCTAATATACAATTCGTTAAGGTCCATTTAGCTTAAAATAAGTTATTTTCAGTAATAAGCAATTGGAATAAGTTTTAATAAGCTTGAATAAACTCCAGAAATTTTTAGATAATTTTTCCCATGATTTTTGTACGAAAAGGACTAAAAATGTAACGCGACAACACTTAGGAGGACCAAAACTGCCAAATTATGAAACTGATGGACTGAAGCTGTTAAAACAGGTTGTAAAGGACTTAAATTGATGTACCATTGAAATCCGAGTCTTATATGGACATATGGACAAATTTTGGACTAATATGGACTTTGGACTTAAACAAGGACTAACGACGTAACGCAATCGCAGTTAGACTAAAAAGTGTAAAATCTGAAAAGGGCAAGGACTTATTTAATTTCACTTGACATTCTTAGTTTATTTTCATTTTGCACCCTGCATTTCATATGCATGTTTCATTTTAGTATGCATTATTTAAAGTTTCGCTATTAGAAATTTATTAACTTCATTTGTATATCATTTTAGCATATCTGGAGAAAGTAATATTCTTGGAATCAAGATAATATTATAAATATATCATATTTGTAAGCATATCACTCACTCACATCACTGATAAAATCGTTATACGATTTATCCTTTCCACATTCGTTATTAGTAGTAAATTAGACCCTTAGACTCCGCTTATATTCAGGTCTAATATTGAAGAAGTTTTCGCGATCGTTTACTTGATCTTATAACTTCGTCTTGACGGATACGCTCCAGGTGAGTCGTGGCCCCTACTTTTCACACTTGTTTTAATAACTCTTTTGGGGGAGATACATGCTTTAACTGTTTTATATTACTTGAAATATCTTATGATTTACTCAAAATCATCAACTATGCTCTACATGCTTGAATTATACTTGAAAGGAATACATGCTCAATATATGTGCAAATTGTCTGTCTAGCTTAAACACGGAACTTGAAACATAACATCTTGAACTACTTGATGTAACATGATACTGAGGATTACTGTATGCATTCATGTGACAAATGAATGAACTGTTACTTATTATAATATTTCTATATTCCACTGGAAATAATTGCCAAGATCAGAATACGTGTATTTTATGAACCTTTAGACCTATATTGCCTAAGCACACCTTATTGCCAAAAAGTCCCTTTATCATGAGCCATTAATCACTGCGGTGAGCGCGAATATAGCAACAGCTTCGAAACCTGTTGGAGGACTGACAACCTATCCCACTAATACTGTGACGGAATGCTTAATCGCTAGTCGTATTAGTCGCGATGCGCTATATTTGAGAAAAATAGGAAGTGGCAAATCACCTATTACACGAGGGCATAAACTTTCGTCATTAATTTGGTGAACACTCCGTTTTACGGTACTCTGTTAACGTTTTGCGTGTCATGAGGCTTAGGGCAATATAACTTTATGAATATATGAATGTTTCATATATATCCTAGGATACAGCTGTATTAGAAGACCACCACTTTTCTTCAGACTTTAGACTATTATTACTTTACGTGATATGATTATGAATCTCGTACTTGAACTATAACTGTTATCATATGTGAATTAAATTGAGAATTCTATAAAGACAACTAAAAGGGCTTAGTATATCGTTACTTTCAAAAGTTAATCCAATATATCACTTCGAGCGTATAATAACGTAGCTCATATTCATCTATAATCTGAAACTTATAATCGTTTGAGGTCATACATGAATTACTTGTGAATTTTATGCAACGCGACTTATTATTTAATGAAGAACTACTATTTATACCGACAATCAGTATACACCTTTCAAATAAAGTTATTTTCTATAAACTCCACGAACTCACCAACCATTGTGTTGACGTTTTTAAGCATGTTTATCTCAGGTAATTAACGGAGCAGGACAAGACACGGAGCGGGCATCCTTTACTCTGATAACTTTAATGGTGTAAAATCAAATATGTCATTCTCTCCAAATTATCACATCTTTTTATGATTTTCAAACCAAATAATTTACCTTTGTATCAAAATTCTATTTTTGAATGACATATAACTTTCAAAACGCCCTTCTCGGGCCGTTTTCTGAGATTAAACTTCGATCCTCATCGTAACACCCAAATTACTTTTCCGCTGCCACAAAACAAATTTGGGGGTGTTACAGTTTGGTATCAGAGCCTAGGGTTATAGAGAATCAAACGTTTGAAACATCAAACTATAACCACATTTTCAGAATAAATGATTTTACACCTTATCATCTTATGCCTTCCGTGTCTGCAGACTGCCGTGCTCAATACATTACCTATTAAGATTGTTTTTTACTAATCTTTACATGCTTAATGTTTATTCTTCACACATTACACACTGTATTATTTCACACTTGACGTTACATCCTAAACGTATAAATACTCATAATTATTATTTTCAATTGCTACAGTAACATGTCTTCCCTACCAGTTGACATCACTAAGACTACCTCTCCTACTACCCATGTATCGCCTAGCTATCATATTACACCAAATACTGAAGATCCTTATGTACAAATGTCACAACCTCAACCTGACATAAAACTTACTCAAAACTCATCTTCGTCATCACCTACTCACTCCCCTCCACGTCATAAACTTAGGAGAGCAACTGAATCCTATTCAGATCCGATTGGTGGTCAACCAACATTTGAAATTAGACAAAGTTCACGTCAAGAAATGACCTGGGAAAACATCAACCTAAACTCTCCCTTACCCAATACCTCAGATTTCTCCATGCCAGATGTCCCGAACGATGTGTCCTCACCCAAATCTCCTGACTACAATGTTGACACCCGAGACTCCATATGGATTCGCCTTCACCAACACACCAGCATACTAAACGCTCACTCTGAACAGTTAAAAGAGTTACATCCATTACGATTTGAATGGTTTGACCGTAACATTGATACCCTGTTCAAGAGGACCGATGCTGAGAGACGAGAAGTGTTTGGTTTAGGAGTGAATATTGGTAACATGAAGGACAACTATGAACAAGAACTTAGAAACCTGGATGCCAGAACCCGCTGTTTAGGTAGAGGCCATACTCAAACCCACATTAGAATTGAAGACATTGAAAGAGCATTATGGTTAGCTAGAGACACAGCAAGAACCCAAAGCCAAAAGATTGCAGCCTTGGAAAACATGTTAGCTAATCAGATGAATGCATGCCAAGAACGTTTCTCGGCTATGGAAGCTGCACAACTGGATCTTGAGGCAGGAGTTAGACGTCTACGTCAGAGACGTAACTGATCTTAAGTATCGTTGTTGTACTAAATAAACCAAATAGTTTTGGTTAGTAGTTCATGTAATTCCAATAATTCTGTAACTTTCAGAGCTTGTAATCAACTCTTAATGTGTAATAGCTATCCTTCTGTTATACTTTTCTGTTGTAAACAAATCCCTCTCACCAAACCTTACTATGATGCTGTAAGAGCACAGAGCCATACAAAACCTCACCCTTTGTTACTCTCTTAGGTAAACAAATAATTCTACATGAATCAATGAGACATTAATAAAAGACCTTGTATTGGTTGTTTTGCAAAAAATCAATCGAACAAGTTATTAGAGTTATGTCAATTTTGATGATTGCATTCCAACTTATTATGACGTTATCTGTAATTATACCTTCAATATATCACGACTAAACAATAAAACAAATAATTCTAAGAACGAATAATTAGAAGAGAACTTGATGAATGAGGAGGAAGTTGTTAAACTTCAACTGTTGTGAATAAATTCATGTACTCCTTAACAATCGCATATCAAGAGTTGATTATTATTTTACGATGCTACCTAGACACATCGTACTTCTATGATCCTCAGTTGATTTGATTTCGTATTGAGACCACATTGTTAGCATTAACATACAAAATATCTTACTACTTGAATTATTCTAACGATAAAGTGAATACTAAATCAACGTTTCATGTAATGTTCATAGGGAATGGACAGCATGAACCACGTGGTGCCCACAACAATCATGACCCCTAAAACCATCGAGGAAATGGTAAACAAAATCGTTGAAGTAGTAATGGAAGTAACCTCAACAGTCCGTCTAAACGACAATGACATGACAAGCAAAGAAAGAAAGAAGTTTATACCTTGTAAGCATAACCATGAACGTTTCATGGGATGTAGGCCAGCATGCCTAAAGAAGTCAAGGACAATAACTAAACCGATCCGCATGTGTACCCAAAGAATTAGGCAGGATATTGCACTTAAGAAAAATAACCAAAAGCAAAGACATGAGGAGAAAAGACCCTTTACCCTCAACGAATGCGAGTTTCACAATGATGTTTGCACCCGCAATCATCTACAAGACCGCATTGACTACCTTCGCCAGCAAAGGCTCGACCCAGAAATGGAAGGAAACTACATCACCACCCCTACCAACCGAGACAACTACCGTGGAAATAAACCTCTGTGCCTAAAATGTAAGATGCATCACACCAGATATTGCACTGCAATATGCGGGAGGTGCAGGAGGACAGGCCACAAGACAAGTGACTGCAAAGTTATGGAAAGAAAGGAGCAGCATTCATCCATAAAATGCCACGGATGTGGTGCAATAGGGCATTACAAGAGCCATTACCCAAACTACAATGCCAACTGGAAGGCCAAGATGGATGTAAAAGAATGAAGACTCGTTAAAAGAGCCCAGTAGTACCAAAGAATGACCTCTAGGTTAAGCAGATGTATGGATTCCTGCTGTAAAATAAATAAACTCTAGTTTAGGACTACCTAAGTTGTATTTCCGTTGGTATTTACCTTAGGTACGATGGATGTAACCTAAGTGTAAAAGTTATCTTTCTACCGTGTGAAAAATCTACTTTGTAATATTTCCATGATAATAAAAATCTATGTCTATTTCCATTTCTATTACACCTCTCTACTATTAGTCGTTATGTAACAAATACACTAATAGTACCTCAAGAATTTAATTAATTTTATCATGATCAAACACTAAGTTGTTACCATATTGCAATGGAATTCCATTTAAAACCCAAGTATATATCCAAGATGTCCAAATGTTATCTTGGAAAAATTTTGACTTATCCTCGAAAAATGAACAGAAACTTATATTATTATTTTTATCAGAAACAGCCTGACTTTGTGACGAAATTATTACAACTGAACCAGATAAAACCCTTTGAAGAAACATAAATGCCGAACCAAGAGTTACATCATTTGGTCCTAAATTATACATAGCCTAGCTACCTATGTATAATTTAGGAAGAATCATGTTATAAATGGGACAGTTATCCTTTCAAAATTTTAATAACAATTTTCATTCCAACAACAGAATCTTGAGACAAAATAATTTGTTTATAAACTTTACTTTTTAACCAACCCCAGTCAGATCTACACTCATCACTCATTTCGCTATCATACGAAGACAAGGAAATTACGAAAATTAGAAACTTTAAAAATTCACAACAATCTACGAAAAACACAAACAACATAAAATTTTATTAGAAACCATGGAGGTTAATACATAACGAGATGATTAACATCGAAAGTGCTAACAGTACATAAAACACAACATAAAACATACAACCTTCAATCGGTTGGCCTACTATAGAAACAAAAACCACCACCAACCCAACAATAGCAAGACCCGCCATAGGATGAAGTACCCTGATTATTCTGAAGACACACAAAAGCGAACCATTAAACATAACAACTTAACATAAACCTAAACGAGAATTTATTCCACATTACATCGACCCACAACAAAGCTACATTTTAAGCACCTACGCGCGACCCTCACTTCCAAAAATTATCCGCAAAAATTGCTAGGATTGTGAGGGGTACGATAACCAACAAGTATCCGATCCAACCACGGGTATCTTCGTCGGGAAGAAAAGCCAAACCAGCAACGACGAAAATGATGAACATGGCTGCAAATAATATGGCGATCGGTGGCATTTTTTTTTCGGAAAAGAAGTTGAGTGAAGGAGATGAAATTTGAATGAGAAGAATAATTGAAAAGGGTGAAAAGGTGAAAAGGGAATAAAGTGGAGGAAAAAGAAGAAAGTTAAATAGGAAAAGTAGGTAAAAATAGTACCCGCTATTTTACTATTCACTATCATTAAATTTCAAACCGCTAGCATTAAAAATCCCCTAGTCCCGACCATTAGAACTCTAAACATTAAGTGTTACGTGTTCCCTACTTTTGACTGTTAATTTCACTATTCGTGGCCTATGAATTCAATTATTGACCCAACTTTCGAATTTAATTCATTTGGTATGAATAAATCTAGTGAGGATCTCGCTTCTTTGATGTTCAAATAAGAAATATCTCGACAATCTCTTCCGTAAACTCTCACCTCAGAACTTCAAATTTTCTCAACACCTATCACGGACTGAACTTCGGGACGAAGTTCAAAATTGAGGGGTAGATACTGTAAGATCCCACAAAAATCCACTATGATAATCCTAATCGATTAAAGATAACCTAGAATTACTGTCTACTAAAACCCGATTTTTTGCAAGGAAATTTAAATTTTTATTATTATTGCCACAGTATGTATTCGCGACATATACTAAATGACAATGTGTATCTCGAAACTCAGTGATCCACAAAACTTCATTTACACTAAGTTTATATTTTACAAATTTCAAAATCTCAACTCATTCCTAATTACCAAAAATCCCACAATACATTACACCTATTCCATTAATTTATACTAATTCCACCAAATCCACACTAAATATATTTTACATCTTCATTACATATACCTAGCTACAACTCAATCTTACCACCAAAGCCCAACAACTCCATGCACGCTAAGCAGCCCATCATCATACCTTGTTACACGCCTCAAGTCCAATTCCAAGTTAGTTAACTTTGTGATCTTACTGCAAAACTCGACAGCCACCACCTCTCTAAAGCAACCACTTTTCTCGCTATTTATAAACACAACTTGTCAATATTTTTACATCGTCGTAATCACATCCCACTAGACAGTATATATGTCGAATTACGATACTAGATATTGAATATACCTATAATTGTGAAGGCCATTTGTGTCTTCCAAAAATTCCCAAGAATATAACCGAAAGGCCACAAATTCCATCCTAACCAAACACTGACTACTCTTATAAGTTACTAAGATTTTCTCTAGCATTTATTCACATATGGATCTATAATATAATCAGCAACTTTTAGCATGCTATGATATTAATACCAAATTGTATTTTGCAAAACACTTCATACAACCACCTAAAAATTACAACCGGATATACATAAGTACAATCCAACAGCCAAAGACAAAACTTCACCAAACCTTCATAGATATTTTGCAATAACATACCTAGGTGTCCATCTAACTACAGTAGAAGCAATGATTGATTGAAGTATTCTAGTTATAAGCAACGTGTGTAGTTTTCATTCTATATATATTGCACTCCTTTTAGCAAACTCACTTCACTCACTTCTCATTCACCTTCATTTTCACTAACCACCTTAGAGGCCCAGCAAACACTTGTCGCAACCCAGGAACCAACCGAGCAAACAGAAAACATGTTAAACCATGGTTCGAACTTAGTTAGCAAGCTTACTGCCTCGTCCTAGGGATACCAGTCGGACACCACTACCTCTTCCCCACCTCTCACTCTCATCTCCTCTACCTATTCTCTATCAACCGTTAGAACTCCCTAAATGACCAGAAACATTAACTACCTCGTTTGGAACGCTTTTTGAATAAGAACGGGTTGTAAATATAAAACGTATATTTTCTATCTAGCGAAGTGGGTTGCCTCCTTTGTGCTTCATCCGATTCAGCACCACCCTTAGAGGTGAAGTAAGTGCCTACTCTTTCTCATGCTTCCATTTCTCACATGCACAAAATCACCCATGCATCATTCTTC
This sequence comes from Artemisia tridentata subsp. tridentata, assembly GCA_021014915.2. Lineage (NCBI taxonomy): Eukaryota > Viridiplantae > Streptophyta > Magnoliopsida > Asterales > Asteraceae > Artemisia > Artemisia tridentata. Next base: position 464,378,273 of record CP139508.1, read on the forward strand.
ATTTACACTCGAATGTATACATTATCAATTAATTTTTACGTGCACTTAATTAATACGAAATTCAAACCATGTTCCACCTCGTTGTTAAAATACCAAAGATCACACATGAACACCCAAGACGCACCCATGCATTCGTTTATGGCACCAACGAGACCCATTTCGTTTTTGTCTCACACGTATAAAAAGCATAGTCAAAAGGACTTGGAAATTTTTCCAAGTCTCTTGACCCCGGAAAACAGCCCCAAACCCCTATATTTATAGCCTTTTATTTTTAAAATGCCAAGATTAACATATATATATTTTTCTTGGGTTCGAATCACAACCTGACAATCTTTATTTTTCTCTTTTGGAGTCTTTCATGAAAAGCACTCGAAGACCTTTAAAATCGTTCAAAATAAACGACCATCAAAACTGATAAAAGACTTAGAATAATTTATTGGTTTTTCAGATTCAAAACTAGCGACTAGGCCACAAACTTGCGTCATATCTTCAAATTCCCATACTTAACACCCACGTATTTTTGCATCATTTAAAAGACAACCTAAGATACTACACTTTTCGTGTTTTGACTTATCAAAAATAATTTCAACCCGTCACCTAGAATTACCCATTTTAAACTGTCCATAGCTAATTTTAACAAGAACTTAATTCCAGAAATATAATATCATTCGGTTTGGGCTTAGATCAAGCCCAATAAGAATTAACGATCCGTAAGCCCACTGGGCCCATATGAAACATTTTTAGAATCATAAAAATAGCCCAAGTCCAGGCCCAAAACTATTTTATGCCCTCGCCTCTCGAATTCTTAACGGACCTAATATACAATTCGTTAAGGTCCATTTAGCTTAAAATAAGTTATTTTCAGTAATAAGCAATTGGAATAAGTTTTAATAAGCTTGAATAAACTCCAGAAATTTTTAGATAATTTTTCCCATGATTTTTGTACGAAAAGGACTAAAAATGTAACGCGACAACACTTAGGAGGACCAAAACTGCCAAATTATGAAACTGATGGACTGAAGCTGTTAAAACAGGTTGTAAAGGACTTAAATTGATGTACCATTGAAATCCGAGTCTTATATGGACATATGGACAAATTTTGGACTAATATGGACTTTGGACTTAAACAAGGACTAACGACGTAACGCAATCGCAGTTAGACTAAAAAGTGTAAAATCTGAAAAGGGCAAGGACTTATTTAATTTCACTTGACATTCTTAGTTTATTTTCATTTTGCACCCTGCATTTCATATGCATGTTTCATTTTAGTATGCATTATTTAAAGTTTCGCTATTAGAAATTTATTAACTTCATTTGTATATCATTTTAGCATATCTGGAGAAAGTAATATTCTTGGAATCAAGATAATATTATAAATATATCATATTTGTAAGCATATCACTCACTCACATCACTGATAAAATCGTTATACGATTTATCCTTTCCACATTCGTTATTAGTAGTAAATTAGACCCTTAGACTCCGCTTATATTCAGGTCTAATATTGAAGAAGTTTTCGCGATCGTTTACTTGATCTTATAACTTCGTCTTGACGGATACGCTCCAGGTGAGTCGTGGCCCCTACTTTTCACACTTGTTTTAATAACTCTTTTGGGGGAGATACATGCTTTAACTGTTTTATATTACTTGAAATATCTTATGATTTACTCAAAATCATCAACTATGCTCTACATGCTTGAATTATACTTGAAAGGAATACATGCTCAATATATGTGCAAATTGTCTGTCTAGCTTAAACACGGAACTTGAAACATAACATCTCTGAACTACTTGATGTAACATGATACTGAGGATTACTGTATGCATTCATGTGACAAATGAATGAACTGTTACTTATTATAATATTTCTATATTCCACTGGAAATAATTGCCAAGATCAGAATACGGGTATTTTATGAACCTTTAGACCTATATTGCCTAAGCACACCTTATTGCCAAAAAGTCCCTTTATCATGAGCCATTAATCACTGCGGTGAGCGCGAATATAGCAACAGCTTCGAAACCTGTTGGAGGACTGACAACCTATCCCACTAATACTGTGACGGAATGCTTAATCGCTAGTCGTATTAGTCGCGATGCGCTATATTTGAGAAAAATAGGAAGTGGCAAATCACCTATTACACGAGGGCATAAACTTTCGTCATTAATTTGGTGAACACTCCGTTTTACGGTACTCTGTTAACGTTTTGCGTGTCATGAGGCTTAGGGCAATATAACTTTATGAATATATGAATGTTTCATATATATCCTAGGATACAGCTGTATTAGAAGACCACCACTTTTCTTCAGACTTTAGACTATTATTACTTTACGTGATATGATTATGAATCTCGTACTTGAACTATAACTGTTATCATATGTGAATTAAATTGAGAATTCTATAAAGACAACTAAAAGGGCTTAGTATATCGTTACTTTCAAAAGTTAATCCAATATATCACTTCGAGCGTATAATAACGTAGCTCATATTCATCTATAATCTGAAACTTATGATCGTTTGAGGTCATACATGAATTACTTGTGAATTTTATGCAACGCGACTTGTTATTTAATGAAGAACTACTATTTATACCGACAATCAGTATACACCTTTCAAATAAAGTTATTTTCTATAAACTCCACGAACTCACCAACCATTGTGTTGACGTTTTTAAGCATGTTTATCTCAGGTAATTAACGGAGCAGGACAAGACACGGAGCGGGCATCCTTTACTCTGATAACTTTAATGGTGTAAAATCAAATATGTCATTCTCTCCAAATTATCACATCTTTTTATGATTTTCAAACCAAATAATTTACCTTTGTATCAAAATTCTATTTTTGAATGACATATAACTTTCAAAACGCCCTTCTCGGGCCGTTTTCTGAGATTAAACTTCGATCCTCACCGTAACACCCAAATTACTTTTCCGCTGCCACAAAACAAATTTGGGGGTGTTACATGGACCACCCGAGGACAATCAGTGACACACTGCATAGGCTCGCTTCCAGTAGAGCAGACTTACAACAGGGTCTGACGCAGATGCAGTCAGATATATCGGACACCCGTTCCTTCGCGATATCCTTGCTGAGAGAGGGACAAGCCTTAGCCTGGGAGGCCCAGCTTGCACGTCGTAGAGCCGATACCTTAGAGAACATCATAGGAGACATGCAGGTCGAGCATCAGACAGAGATACGGAGACTCCGAGACCAGACCTCAGAGCTTACGAGACGTACGGACGGACCTAGCCATTAGATGTAGTTAGCATTTGTATAGTTTGAGGCATCTTAGCCGGCCGCATGTGGCAATTAATAAAGATTCTTGTATCGTTTTGTTATGTAACTCAACTGATCAAGTTATTAATGTTATGTTGTTGGTTATGATATACTATATATTGATGTTGACTCATGTATTATGGTTGTTCGGATGTACTGTAATGGTATCCAGACATGTCGTGATGTTACTTGTTACTATATTGGTTCTTTAAACGTTGCAAATACTATAAAAGTCCAAACACATAAGGAATAGAAATTCAAAATAGATTTGATGAATGTAGAGAAAGTTGTTGAGCTTCAGCTTTTGTAGTTAAATCTGTTTGTTCCTTAGCAATCCCATATCCAATAATTGATTATTTACTTACGATAATACCCAAAAATGTCGTAATTGTTGTAATTTTTAATTTAATCATAACTTCATAATGTAAATACATTGTTAGAAATTCATGTACTCATTACTCCGTTAATCAACTATTCTATGCAAACTCTAAATCTGTGTTCTTGAGGCATTAATAGAAAAATGGTGCGTACCAGACACGAAACTACCAACCATACCGCAGCACTGACGCCTGAGGATGTTCAGAGAATGATTAATGAAGGCATCGCTGTAGCTCGCGAGGCCGATGCTGCAACCCGCTTAAGTAACAACATAGGTACAACAACTGAAGGCGAGGCATCTACATTTCATAAATGTACTTATAAGGACTTCATGAGTTGTCAGCCGACCACCTTCAAGGGTATAGAAGGAGTGACAGAGTTAGCTCAGTGGTTTGAATGTATCGAAACAGTATTCAAGAGAAGCAACTGTGCAGAGAACAACAAAGTCACTTTCGCTACTGGAACCTTAAGGGGAGATGCACTATCTTGGTGGAATGCTACTGTCAAAACCATGGGTGCGGATGTAGCATACCAAATCTCTTGGACTGAACTGAAGAAAAAGATGTTAAGGAAGTACTGTCCTCGGACAGAGGTTAGGAAACTAGAAGATGAATTTCATTAACTAGTGGTGAGAAACAATGACCTAAGGACGTACATTTGGAAATTCCAAGAATTATCTATCCTATGCCCGGCCATGGTGCCAGAATTGGAAAAGACGCTAGAACGCTATGTGGAAGGACTATCCCAAAGCATTGAGGGGGACGTCACTGCATCCAACCCGAAGACACTTGAAGAGGCAATCACGCTTTCTCAGCGATTGCTGGATCGGGTGATCAAACGGGGTTCTACCTCCACAGTCAATGAGCATAAAAGGAGTTTTGATAACCGTGGGAACATCAACCATAGCAGCAGCAACAGGAATAGCAACAGCCACTACAAAAACAACAGGAACTACAGCAGCAACGACCGGAACAACAACCGCAGCCGAGACCACCAGCAGAACCGAAACGACGGCCACCATCAGCAAAATCGCCGTCAAGAAGCCGCCAGAGCTTATGTGGCCGTGCCTACTGAAAGGAAAGTTTATTCTGGGACACAACCCAGTGTAACAAGTGTAAGTTGCATCATACCGGACCCTGTACCGCAATCTGCGGTAACTGCCGAAGGGTAGGACATGTGACAAAGGACTGCAGGGCCACAGGGGCAAATGCACAACCAGTAGCAGTGAAGTGCCACGGTTGTGGTGAATTGGGACACTACAAGAGTCATTGCCCAAAGAACACCAACAATGTTGCCCGTGGAAGAGCGTATATACTCAGAGATGGAAACACACCGCAGAATCCCTACGTCACTACGGGTACATTCTTATTAAACCAACGCAGTGCTAAGATTTTATTTGATTCTGGAGCTGATAAGAGCTTTGTGTCTACTTCATTTGCTTTATTGCTTAATATTGCTCCCGTAGAATTAGATACCTCATATGAAATTGAAATAGCCAACGGAAATCTCCTAAGCAGCAATACCCTAATCAAAAATTGCACCTTAGCACTCCAAGACAAATCCTTACCAATTGATCTCATGCCCATCCAACTTGGAAGTTTCGACGTCATCATAGGCATGGATTGGTTATCCAAACACCGTGCCAGAATCATTTGTGACGAGAAATTCGTCCAAATTCCTCTCGACGGTGAAACACTTATCGTTCATTGTGATCACCATAAAACCCAACTCAATATCATCTCGTATATCAAGACGGTGAAATACATAAACAAAGGATGCCACGTGTTTTTGATTCAAGTGACAGAAGGTGAATCAAAAGAGAAGGAGAAACAACTGAAAGGAGTACCAGTCGTAAATGAATTTTCGGAAGTATTCCCTGAAGACTTGCCAAGTGTTCCACCAATTCGGCAAGTAGAATTTCGAATCGATTTAGTGCCTGGAGCAGCACCTGTTGCAAAAGCACCTTACCGATTAGCCCCCTCAGAAATGAAAGAATTATCTAAGCATCTGAAAGAACTGTCAGATAAAGGATTCATCCAACCCAGCTCATCACCTTGGGGAGCACCAGTCCTATTTGTCAAAAAGAAAGACGGAACATTTCGAATGTGTATTGATTATAGAGAGTTGAACAAACACACGGTGAAAAATCGATACCCATTACCAAGGATTGATGATCTATTTGACCAACTGCAAGGATCGAGTGTTTATTAAAAAATTGATCTAAGATCAGGATATCATCAATTAAGAGTCAGAGAAGAAGACATTCCCAAGACAGCCTTTCGAACACGGTACGTGCATTATGAATTCCGAGTAATGCCATTTGGTTATACAAACGCACCAGCAGTGTTCATGGATCTAATGAACCGGGTATGCAAGCCATACTAGGACAAGTTCGTGATTGTATTCATCGATGACATCCTAATCTACTCACGTAACGAAAAAGAGCATGCGGAACACCAGAGAACCATTTTGGGATTACTCAAGCGAGAAAAACTGTATGCAAAATTTTCCAAGTGTGATTTTTGGATCTCCACCGTTCAATTCCTAGGCCACATCATCAATAGCCGAGGTATCCACGTTGACCCCGCTAAGATTGAAGCAGTTAAAGGTTGGGCATCGCCCACCACTCCAACTGAAATTCGTCAATTTCTAGGACTCGCTGGTTACTATAGAAGGTTTATAGAAAACTTTTCCAAAATCGCAAAACCGTTGACAGAACTCACTCAGAAAAACAAGAAGTACATCTGGGAAGAGAAACAAGAGTCAGCATTCCAACTCTTAAAGTAGAAACTCTGTGAGGCAACAATTTTGGCACTACCGGACGGAAGCGACGACTTTGTAGTATATTGTGACGCATCTCATCATGGTTTAGGTGCAGTACTAATGCAGAGAAACAAAGTTATAGCGTACGCCTCACGACAACTCAAGAAGAATGAGGAAAACTATACCACTCATGATCTAGAACTAGGTGCAGTAGTATTCGCTCTTAAGATATGGAGACATTACCTGTATGGTGCAAAGTGCACGGTCTTCACCGGTCACAAAAGTCTTCAACACATGCTGGATCAGAAAGAGCTGAATATGAGACAACGCCGATGGTTGGAACTACTCAACGACTACGACTGTGAGATTCGCTACCACCCCGGTAAGGCGAATGTCGTAGCCGATGCATTGAGCAGGAAGGAAAGGATCAAACCCCTTAGAGTCCGATCGTTAGGGATGACAATTTGTTCACCGCTCCCATCTCAAATTCTCATAGCCCAATCAGGAGCTCTTCAGGAAGAGAACTGACCTCATGAAAAGATTGATGTTATGCCAGAAAGTGAGAATGGATTCGTAAGAAGAGCTGATGGAATGTTATGCTTCAAGGAAAGATACCAGATTCCTCTCTACGGAGGTATTCGAGATCTTATCATGCATGAGTCCCATAAGTCCAAATATTCCATCCATCCAGGATCCAATAAAATGTACCAAGATCTCAAACAAATCTACTGGTGGCCGAACATGAAAGCCGACATCGCAACGTATGTTGGAAAATGTTTGACTTGTTCAAGAGTCAAAGCTGAAATCCAGAAACCATCAGGACTACTCGTACAACCTGAGTTACTAGTCTGGAAATGGGAAAGAATCACTATTGATTTTATTACCAAATTACCAAGGACGTCGACCGGATTAGACACTATCTGGGTCATCATCGATCGTTTAACTAAATCCGCCCATTTTCTACCCATCAAGGAAACTGACGAGATGGATACACTCGCTCAGTTATACCTCAAAGAAATTATAATCCGACATGGAGTCCCAATCTCCATCATTTCAGATAGAGACAGCCAATTTACCTCAAGATTTTGGCAATCTCTACAGAAAGCTCTCGGTACTCGTTTGGAAATGAGCACCGCTTATCATCCACAAACCGATGGACAAAGTGAAAGAACAATCCAAACCTTGGAAGATATGCTTCGAGCATGTGTTATAAACTTCGGAAGAGGTTGGGATAGACACTTGCCATTGGTTGAATTCTCTTACAATAATAGTTACCACGCTAGTATAAAAGCCGCACCCTTCGAAGCACTTTATGGAAGAAAGTGCAGATTGTCTGTCTGTTGGACGAAAGTTGGAGACATGCAACTTACCAGACCAGAACTGATTCACGACACGACTGAGAAGATATTCAAAATCAGACAACACCTACAAGCTGCTCGTGACAGACAAAAGAGTTATGCGGATGTAAGAAGGAAACCCATGGAATTTCAAGTCGGTGACAGAGTCATGCTAAAAGTTTTCTCCCTGGAAGGGAATGATACGCTTCAGAAAGCGTAGAAAGCTATACCCGAGGTACATTGGACCCTTAAAAATCCTCAAAAGGATTGGTCCAGTTGCTTATAGATTAGAACTTCCAGAAGAACTCAGTAGGGTACACCCTACATTCCATGTATCATAACTCAAGAAATGTTTGTCGGATGAAACTCTCGTCATCCCACTGAAAGAGATCAGGCTAGACGACAAACTTGTGTTCACAGAGGAACCCGTAGAAATAATGGATAGAGAAGTGAAACAACTTAAGCAGAATCATATTCCCATTGTCAAAGTTAGATGGAAATCCAAGAGAGGACCGGCGTACACATGGGAACGCGAAGATCAGATTCGTGAAAAATATCCACACCTATTTTCATAAACCACCCTCATTAGCTATCTTAGACTTGAATTCCGGGACGGAATTCAGAATGACGGGAGAGTACTGTAAGATACTGTAAAAATCCACTGTAATCATACTCATTAATCAATAATAATCTCAAGTTACTGTCTATTGATTCCTATTTTTACAGGGAAATTTAAAATTTTCTTATTATGTTATTCTCACCAAGTCACGTCATCACAACATTCACCAAGTGACGACACTAGTTCACGACGTGTATTACGAAACGTAACTATTTCACAAAAATTAACATTTCACAAGTCACAAATTACACAAAATACAAATTTCACCAATTATAACTAATACCCATAAATATATATATATATATATATATTAATCACATTTTTACAAATCTTAACACACTAATCACATTTATTTATTTCATTAATTACAAAACCGAATGGGCCAGAAATGTCCAGCCCATTACACGAATTACAGGCCCAACATCCAACCCAGTTTTGTTTTTGTTATTTCATGTGGAATTCGACATCCACAACTCCTCCAAAATGCCACTCATTCTCTCAATTCTTAAACGCGACTTACCCATAATTTTGCACCATCTCATTCACCACCCACTAGGCTATTAGAGTGTCGAACCTCAGCACTAGATGTCGAGTCTTGATAAGGTTACGAAGGGAAAAGTGTTCGTCCCATTTAACCCAACTCGTTATATATAAAAATCACAAATCTCAACCATTTTGACCCACGCTTTTTCCTATGCTCTTCAAATGATATTCTTAGCATATTATGATGTTAAGAAAGCTATGAAGACAGCAGTGAGTGTTTGTTGCTCGTTAAATCCATTTTGCATCATTTTAAAATACAAATCGAATACATATATATTCCAACAACAAAGATAAGCTTTACCTACCTTCTAAAATCTTTACTAGGATCTTGTATTGTCAGTGAATGATCACTCATGTCCTATCAACTCCTGGTCATCCACAGTAGCAAACAATGATAGATTTTGAAAGTCAAGAAACGTGTGTAAACTATCCTATATTATACCCTATCCTATCACACTCTACCCTACCCTCATTTCAACTCATTTTCACTCACACAGATACCTTAAAAGAGCAGGAGACTTTTGTGGAAAAAAGGGAGCTTTTCGAGTAAAAAGAAAACTATACGTAAAGTGTATACTTAGTTCTAGCGAAGTGGGTTATTCTTCCTTGTGTTTCGTTTGATCCTACTAAGTCTCTACCACCTTCAAAAGGTGTAGTGAGTGTCTAAATAACTTTCCATGTTTCATATCTCACGTACACAAATTACATGCATCATCTATTTTGACACTTGAACATATATATATTCGCTACATTGTTTACGTGCATGTTCTTTTAGTGTAACCCACCAAGAAGTGACGAACCTCCATCATGGAAGGTCTAGCAGTCACCTCCCACACTACTCTCACACTTAACATTTCATTTCATGCATGATATAAACGTAAGAACCATTTATGTTGCACCTAATAACTTAACTTGAAAACATTTAGAAATTATTCTAAGTGTTTTGTTTATACAAAACAGCCCTAAGCCACCTTAAAAACAACTCTAAAACTCACGATTTAACTTAATGACTATGTCTCATTTTTATACGAACCATTAGACCTCATGACAAGCTATACTTTTCGTATAAACATCTTGTAAAGATACTCACGTTTCAACCCTTAAAAATAATCAAAGCAAAACGCATAAACTATTTTTAAAAAGCAACAAAAATAACGAGATGGGCTTTATAGCCCATTAAGCTGTTTATAAGCTGTTGAGATAAGCTGACTTTTGGAACTTTTAAATATGAAAATGAGATGATAAAAATAAGCATTTTGATATACCCAACCCCCCCTCAAGAGCCACAGATTAAAAATGACTAATGGGCTAGAGTTATGGCTCGTTAAGGGCCCATTAGTGTTAAAAATAAGCTAATAACCAAATAAGCAATTAAAATAAGCTGTATTGAACTTAAATAAACCTTAGAAAAACTTGCCAACATTTTCCCCATTTTTTTTACACTTTTGGACTAAAAATGTAACGCAAGTTCACTTAGAGGGACCAAAACTGCCAAAAGCTTAAACTAAGGACTGAAACTGTAAAAACAGAACCTTCAGGGTAGAAATTGTTATATTATTAAATTCCAAGCTCAGTTTGTAATTTTGGACAAGTAGAGGACTATAAATGAGACATGTACTTGACGAAGGACTAACGGTGCAACGCAAACGCAGTTAGGCTAAAAAGTGTAAAAACTGGAAAGGGACAAGGACCAACGGATTACACTTGACATTCTTATTTCATTTTCCATTTTTCGTCACCCCATCACGTCATATGCATTTTTATACGTTTTAGTTTCGTATTATTTAAACTTTCGTTATTTATTATAACTAGAAACTTTACAACTTAACTTTACGCATTGTTTTATTTCTTTCGAAGAGATAATATTGTGGATTAATTGACATAAGAATCAGAATAATATCATATGTAATATTATTTTTGAATTGTAAGCATTTTAAGCATATCACACTCTCACTCAACGATCGAATCGTTACTCATATATCGTTATTCATTATTCGTTACACAACCACCACTAGTATTTGGTCAGATTCTCAGACATTTTTAACTACGAGGTTTTGTTTGAAGCCGTTACCATAATCACACCTGAAAATACATTTCACCATCACCAGTAACACTTAAGGTGAGTCATAGCCTCACTTTTACTGATTTAACAACTTTAAACTTCGTGAGGGAGATACATGCTATAAACAGATCACAAGTATTTTTTTGTATGCTTACCTGACTTTATATATGCCTAAGTTACCTTATTGCCACAAGACCCTTTATCATGAGTCATTAATCACTAGTAAGAGAACGCGAATATAATGAATAGATCTATTAGAGGTTGACGACCTATCCCACTAATACTGGACGGAATGCTTTTTGCTAGTCGTATTAGTCGCAATGCATTATATTTGAGAAAAATAGGAATTGACAAATCAACTATTACTCGAGGGCAAGTATCCATCAGTAACCTGATGTGACTCATCCGTTTTACGGTACTTTGTTAACGTTTGCGTGTCATGAGACTTAGGGCTATATATATACTGCAATATCAACTTTTTAAACTGATTGTATTCCCAATACAATCTTACTTGTGTATCGAACTGATTATTAAATTTCAAACTCTATGATTTCACTCAACATTTTTGTTGACTTTTAAGCATTTTTATCTCAGGAAATTAGCGGAGCAACCATGGCATGGAGCGGGCTACAACCTATCTTTAATTTTGGTGTAAAATAAAATGTATAATTCAGTTAAAACAATATTTCCTTTAAGGATCTTTATCACTCTGATATGAAACTCTTGTAACTGAATTCATAATAAGGACCTATGTTATTTAAAAACGTCTCTTTCGAGCCGTTTTCTATGATTTTGACTTCGATCCTCTCGGTAATACCCCAATTAGTCTTCCGCTGCTATCTCAAAAATTAGGGGGTGTTACAATTGTTCTAGCTAGTCTAAGCTATTTATAGGGAAGGAAATAGGCCTTAGAGAGCTCTTGCACATAATTCGGAGATCATGGGGGCGTCCCATGATTGTGGTAACCGCTAGGGCTTTGTGACCCACAATCTCTTCCTTGGCGGGAAAGCTTAAGAAAAAGGGGAATGTGGGTATGGCCAAGTCAATGTGGTTAACATTTCTAGTATCCTCGAAGGAGGAACCCCGAAGAGCTTAAGGCTTCGATTGACGGCTTCCCAACTGGTAACCACTTCATAGATGAATGGCTTTACGCCAAAGAAACATCTTAGGAGATTGACCTGGGCCTTCGAACAGAAGGCTTCATACAGGCCCGAAGGGTGTCCTTCGACCCATTCAGATGGTACATCATCAATCCCCCCTGTCGAAAGTGATATATACGTACGAGTATATATTGCTTACGACTCAAAAATCACCCTACACTCTATCCTTTTCGTCACAAAGTTGTACAGAAAAAGATAAGTGCTTAAAACTAACTGCGCAATAAATGCGCCTAATGATGATCCATCCACTTGCGACCTAGGCCATAACGGCTAGGATCTCGGTAAACACAAACGTCCCTTCAAAATTTAAAATGCATTTGAAATCTGTATATGTGGCAAATTCGGATGGCACGTGGATGGCTAGGATAATAACTACGAGGGGTATATAAACCCTTTATAATCCTAACCCTTGATTACTTTTACTTTCCGTCCAAAATACACACATACACAGCACTGTGCTTTGTGCTTAGTTTGAGTCGAAAGGTAATTTTCCGTCCCCCATATTTGATTTCTTGCTCTTATTGTTCCAATACAATATGAGTATGGCTGCTAAAAGAATCATCAGGCAACAAAAATGTACTTTATCGAAAAAAGCTTTGTCAGATTTTCTTGATGAATACCCCATACCCAAGGAGTTCAAGGTTATGCTTCCAAGCAAAACCCAGAACATCTTTGATGCCCCCGAAGGGTATGTGGGTCTATATGTTCATGCATTCCCCCAATCCAACTTTAGAATCCCAATTCATCCTTTAATCTTAGAGTTTTTACAATATTACCAAGTACACATCTCTAGGTTGAATCCTTTTGGCTTAGCCAAATTGACCACCTACATTGTGATGTGCAAGGCTTACGGTTATGAGCCGACACTGACTGTGCTCAGGGGCTTTATTAACCTTTATCCTGGTGGTGATTGGATAACCTTGGCCAAGAGAAATGAGCATGATGTGCCCTACTTGGTAACCAAACCATTTTCAAACATAAGAAATTGGAAAGGGCAGTTTTTCTATATTCAAAACACAATCATACCTCCAGAATATCTAGCCTTGTTGGATGAAGCATTCCAATTTGATGAAAAATGCTTTAATGACCCCTTTCCATACGACATAAGAAGCAGTCCCATCTATCAGCGTCTTGCACGCCACCCCAATTGATGTTCAAACATTTTCTGAGTCGATTCTGTTCATGGCAGGCATTGTTGTCCGTTAGGAAGGCTCTCCGTTGAAGCTTGAGATAATATGTGAAGGAAAAAGTATGTACATATCCATTTAAATAAAATAAATAACTTATCTGCTGATATTCATCTCTTTTCTTTTGTTGTTACAGGAATGGCGTTAAGGAATTTCTTTGTGTCTTGTGGTGCCAAGGAGGTCAGCCTCATTCCGAAGGACCCAAAAGATGTGAGCTACGGAGTGGGGTCTCCTTCTGTGTCTTTCAATAACAATGTTGTGGACGCCCAAACAATTCAGCCTATTGCAGTGATCCCACCTCCCAAACCTGTAAGCACTGAGGAAGCCCCCCATTTTGTGGAGAATATTGTTGATTCTGACGATCCCCTCTCCGAGGGTGATCAAGTGACAATCGTAGGGTCTTCTGGCATTGCAGACAGGGTGAAGAATAGGAAAGGAACAAGTGCTAAGTCTGTGAAAGCTCCTCTGAAGAGGAAGCTAGCCCTGCCAACCCCTCTGACAAGAACAGTGAAACCAAAAGGTTTCCATGCTAAGACCTTTGTGCCTTCCACCTTAGAGATTCCCGATGATGATATCCATGTTAAGTGAAAATATTCTATCCTGAATGATCCTTATTACATCATATGGTTGATTATCCTATCTTGCGCAGGTCTGCCTAACACAAAGGAGCTTCTGAATGTCCTTGCGTATCACCAGGTGGTTGAAAAGGTGACTCCTGCCAGTTAGAGGGGAACTTTGGATGACGTGTCCATGGAGGAGCTTTGTAACCTGCATGACAAGAGCTATACCAGACAAGCTGTTTAGACAACCATCTCAATTCTCGAACAAGGGACCTGGTTTGTACAGTGATGGCTACGAGAGAGAAGATGGATGCCATCTTAGCCAAAGAAAAGAATAAGGATCATGAGTATGCTGAGCTGGAAGCAAAGTGTAAAGAAGGAATGGAGGATTTTGAGAAGAATCCTATTGTCCAATACCTTCGAGCAAAAATTGATAGTCTCGAAGGGCAGTTAAGGGAGGCTTAAGCAAAATGTGGCAGATTGAGGATGGAGGAGGCTAAGGTGTCTGGTTATAAAGCAAAAGTTACTACACTTGAGTCTAAATGTGTAGGTCTCGAAGCCGAAAGGGCTAGATTGGGTGAGCAGGAGATCAAGCTACGCGGGGAGGTAGATGAACTAAAACTCCGTTGCAAGAGCTTGAAGAAGGACAGAGCGGAGGTGGTCTTAAAGGTTGTTCCCTATGTTGCAATGGAGTTATACCACATCGATGAGGTGGGGGAGATAGTTGGGAAGCTGGTGAACGCGGCCATTTTTTATGGAAAGTGCACGATGTTGGAAGAAATTGCCTAGACCAATAAGCCTGTGGTCTTGTCGGAGGTACCTTACTACCGCCCAATGTCCGAGCAAGAGTATAACGATGCTGGCAACGCGTACACTTCAGCAGAGTACCCTTTCCTCACTGAAGCAACCAAGGACCCCTCAGCACCAATAGAAGATTTCCTATCGAAGAAGCCTCAAACAATTCAGCCTCCATCTCTAACCAAGAAGAATGCATCTGTTAAGCCTCCATCTTTACCACATCAAGATGATCCAATGTCCTCAAAAAATGCTTGAAGACTGCCATTTTGGTAGGAATTTGGCCCCAAGGGTGGCATGTACCCTTTGAACAATTTCTCATGATGCTTAATAGGCATGTGCCTATGTGTTGAACAATTTATCTTTGTTGCTTTTTGGGCTTTGACCCATGTTTCAGAAAATTGCTTGGATATTTTTTGTTGGCTTTGACCATATTTAGTCTTATGAATGCCAGTTAGGGGACAATGTCCCGTTTTTAATATCATGCTTTTCTTCTCTTACGTTTATAATAAACGTACACATAAAACCTAAGGTTATAACCTTATTGTGTGTATTTTGGAACAAGATTTTAAGCAATCGTATAGTTTGACGGCGACAGAGGGTCGCGACCCACTCCATCTTTATCCTTAAGATACAAAGGGCTTATAATACCCTAAGTCTTGTAGGAAAGTTAATGTGAATTTTAATGGATGTTATGTGTATACAAGACATGTTTCCTGAACCATCCTTCAACATTGAAACTTGTAAAGTACTTGGCTGAACAAATCTTTGTTGTAAAGAACGAAACAAAAGATTTGAGGGAAATGTGTTATATCATTAATTGGGTAGGGAGGATTACATCATTTTAAGAAATAAACACTAAGACACCTACCATTAATGCTTCTTTCCCCAAGTGAGAAGAATGCGTTACATGAATTTGAAAAACAAGCTAAGTGTTTTAAAAGTAGTAAGTCATACATGTAAAACTTACGAAGATTGGTACCATTCCAAGTCCTATCCATGACCTCTCCCTTAAGCGTTGCGAGCTTGTAGGCTCCGTTGTCGTAGGCTTCCGATATGATGTAGGGTCCTTCCCATGTAGGCCCTAGCTTTCCTTCGTACTCAGCCTTGCTTGCGCTATTTAACCGAAGGACATATTCACCTGGCTTGAACGTGGAGGGTCGAACTCGGTTGTTGTAGTACTTTTCAAACTTTTGTTTGTAGATAGCCTCTCTGATTGAGGCTATTTCCCTTCGTTCCTCGAGTAGATTAAGGTTTTCCCGAAGACCTTCTTCATTTATTTTTGCCTCAAAGTTCACAATACGCTCTGTTTCAATGCTTATTTCGGAGGGTATAACAGCCTCCGTTCCATAAGTAAGGCTAAAAGGAGTCTCCCCATGGCTTGACTTGGGGTGTGTCTTATGTGCCCACAGAACTTAGGGTAGTTCGTCTACCCACCCATGATGGCTTCGTCCTAACTTCTTTTCAATTCCATTGAGAATGTCCCTGTTGGTAACTTCAACTTGTCCGTTACCCTGAGGATGATACACGAAAGTGAATGACTGTTTGATCTTTAGGCCTTCACAGAAGGTTGGCAACACCCCTTCGGTGAATTGCTTCCCGTTGTTGGAGATGATAATGTGAGGAACTCCAAATCGACAAATTATGTGTTCCCACACAAACTTTTCCATATTCCTTCCTGTCACTGATGACAAAGGTTTGGCTTTGACCCATTTAGTGAAGTAATCTGTGGCTACAACCACTATGAAAAATCTCTTATTAAAATAAACTATCTCTCAGAATACTTATCCTTTTTCCACGTAGAATTTTTTTTCTCTCTTGATTGTAACTATTATCTTATGTGACGGAGATCACATCCCGAATAACCGTGCTTGCAACTCAACCATAACTGATTTAGTATTCAACTATGTAAACATCTTTGACCTGAAACGTTATGAGGTCCCACTTATCACTTTACGTTATTTCGCTAATGTACGTTTAAAACTGAACGTTCCTTAACAAATGATAGTTTTATGAAACCCTAAACTACCATAACAACATTTATGAATAACAAAACCCTAGAAATACTAAAGTACAAATTATCTGATTAATGTACAAGTGTCTAAAGCATAGAAACCCTAATTCCATAATAACTCCCGGTAAAACCCTAATTTCAGGTAATTATGATTTTATGTACAAAACTTACAAAACCTAATTTATTTATATAAGATTTTTATAAAATATAAATATACAAGTCATTTAAAGTCAATGTACAAGTCTTTTATGCATGAAATCATTTAATTACAAAAACCTTATTAAAATCCTATTTATATTTATTTTAAAGCATAAGTACAAACCATACATGCATAACTATTATAAATTATTTTTCCTAAACTCCTTAAATATTTTTACAAGTCTTTAAACCCAATGTACAAGTACCTAAAGCACATGAACCAAAAATACTATTTATTTACTTTTCAACTTAATAAAATTTAACATACAATTTTTATAACTTAATAAATTATTAAAACTATATTTTTCTCATGCTCTAAATTATTGTACAACTCTAATAAGCATGTTTTACAACTCCCATAAGCTCAACCCAATTTCCTTCCCACTTTTTACAAATTACGGTTCATATAAATAAAATAACAATCATAATTATTTTCTAAATAACTAACCACTCTTAACTAATTTAGTTCATCACTAACTCCTTAAATACAATTCCCTAAACCCATTGTACCACTACCCAAAGCCATTCAACCCTCCCCCTCTAAAAATCTGGTTCGATCTCCATCAAACCCTAACTAAGTTTACTACTAAATATCACCTTCACTAAAATACTTCTCCCTTAGTTCAAACCCTATGCCCCTCCTCCACCTCATCACATAAATACTTGTATGGAGGATAAAAGACCACATCACCTTCCCCCTCCTCTACATCATCCATGACATCACCTTGAAGGCTACTTGTATGGAATATAATTGGACACATCACTCTTCCTTCCAGAAAACTACACGCCTAAACTTGTCCTCTCCTACACCACAATTCCTGAAAACCCTAGTTCTCATCTCTCT
This sequence comes from Artemisia tridentata subsp. tridentata, assembly GCA_021014915.2. Lineage (NCBI taxonomy): Eukaryota > Viridiplantae > Streptophyta > Magnoliopsida > Asterales > Asteraceae > Artemisia > Artemisia tridentata. The sequence goes on from CP139508.1 coordinate 464,396,010, forward strand.
ATAAATACCAACTCATAATCTTCCATTTTCCACACACTCTATTCAAAACATACAAAACAGCCCATACACGTTTCTCCCCTACTGATTTAAACAACCCTCATAGAAGCTAAGAAAGAGACTAAAGAAGCCTGGGAAGAAGAAGCTCTTGGTGATCATTTCCAAATCTATTTCGTTCCCCCTAAAACCCTAATCAACCAACAAACTCAAGTAAGTAATCCTAAGTTTCATTTCATTTCTTTTATATATCTCAAATACTCTTAGAAACGTTGTTAATTAATCTCTAATAAACCACAATACCAAAAACAATAAATCCTTTTTCCTTTTCTTTCTTTCTGATCAAACAGGAAAACCAAACTAACCCTATATATTTGATTTTTAGAATAAATCTAGGAATGTAAAAACATGTTAAAAATAAGTATAATATACTTAGTATGATCATAGCATACACTGAAAATAAGTTAGGACTCTAAGATATCAAAAACCCCATCAGTTGTTCTTTTCTGTTTTTCTGTCACAAAACATGCCCAACGACCCAACTTGGGACCTACTATTCGACCCTCTAAAGACCTCAATAAAATCTGAATTTTTGTTTAGTATTAGACAACCTAGCTGTCTAAACATAGGAAAAAGAATTTCTTAAAAAGGTTAATCCAATAAAAAGATATCGAGCTCCAAACAATTGCCCTTATCGCTAAATCTGGGAAATTGAAAATTCCAGTTTTTTTTCTTTTCAGTTTAGTGTCTCAACCCGTCCACTTTGGACACACTTTTCGACTATTAAATGAACTTTATAAAATCTAATTTTCGGTACAACTAAAGTTCACCCAGCTAACTTGTGTTAGAAGAAAGAATCTCGTAAAAAGGTCAACTGAGTTAAAAGTTATCGAGTCTCAAAGTTCTACCCATATCGCTAGACTACAAACCCAGATTTTCACTTAATTCCTTTTTCAGTTTTTCGTTCTAACAGCCCAACTTTTTATCTTTCAATCAACGACCTAGAGACCCCTATAAAATCTAATTTTTGGCACGCTTAAAGACCACCTAGCAGAGTTAAATTAGGAAGAAAAAGCAAGTAAAATGGTCGATCAATCAAAAAGTTATTAATCTTTAAAGTTTGCCACATATCGCTAGAAATGGAAACTTGATTCAGTTATTATTTTTCAATAATTGTCGACCAGAGACCCAACTTTAGACCAAGTTTTCGATCCCTATTTAATCTCTAGAAAATCTGAGTTTTTGGCGTATTAGAGTTCACATAGCTAAGTTATGATAGAAAGAAGAATCACTTAAAATGGTCGATCGAGTAGAAAGTTATTTGCGTCCAAAGTTTGTTCCATCGCTAGTTTTAAAAACTAAAATTTCCAGATTTTAAACCATGTTCTAGCCAAGTAACTTTGGACATATTTTTCGACCATCAAGCTAATTTCAAAAATTATAAAACTTGGTCATAATATCAATCCCCCAGCTAACTTTAAGTAGGAAAAAGAACGGGGAAAAACCGAGCCCTCGCCTCATATTTATTTGTGTCCAAAAAAAGGGGGTGATCACCAAACTATTTTTAAAAACTCTAATATATATATAATTTTCAAGATAAGAGTTTTTATGGGCTGAAATCGTAAATATTTCATAGTTATTTAATTCAAGGGTCATTTTTGTCAATAACAAATACGAAGGGTAGAAATTGTCATTTTCCAAAAGTTCAGGGTATAAACTGTCATTTGACCAAACCTTAGGGATTAAAGTGTAACTTTTCTTAACTAATATTTTTATCATTTCTATTTTTACTTTCCGATTTAATACCAACGTAATACGTTTATTTTCTTGACGAACGAAATAACGAAAGTTATCTTTAACGAACAAACAAACAAACAACGAACAGAAACATAAGAACGAAAGATGTAAACAACAGAACGAAACGAACAAATAAACTATAATCATCTGAATATGATTACTGAAACTTGACATAACCAACCCAGGTTGCAAGCCGGAGACGTTTATCAACTCTAGTTAACTTTGTTTTCCATCCAGACTGCTCAGGTGAGTTCATAGTCCCACTTTTTATTACGTTTCCTAAACATGTGGGGAGATACATGCTACCAAACCGAACATAAGTATTTTCTGTATGATTTCATGATTAATATTGCCTAAGATATCCCATTTGTGTTGCTGGTTAAGTAACCAAATGCATCCCATTTGTGTTGCTGGTTAAGTAACCAAATGCACCCCATTTGTGTTGCTGGTTAAGTAACCAAATGCACCCCATTTATGTTGCTGGTTAAGTAACCAAATGCACCCCGTTATCATTTGAGTCCATGAGGCTTAGTGCAATATTCTGAACTGTGATATAACTGATTTCTCTTATGTGGCTTGTGTTCAAACTGATTATAACTTTAAACGCTATGGATTCACTCAACCTTTGTGTTGACTTTTTAAGCATGTTTATCTCAGGTAACTGGAAGTACGATTTGGCACGGAGTGGCAGGGACTTTCTTCTTATAAAAAGAGTGTCTGTTTTGTTATCATTCAAATGAATAATGTAACATTTATAATGAATTTCGAAACCTCCCACTGGGACCTATCTTATGTACTCTGATATTAAATAATGAATGATAACAATTTTATTTAAAAACGTCTCTTTTCGAGTCGTTTTCTATTCTCATGACTGTGAACCATGAAGTAGCACCCCAAGCTTATATTCCGCTGCGTATCTCGAAAATGGGGGTGTTACAGATTGGTATCAGAGCTTGTGGTTATAGAGAACCAAATGTTTTCAAACATTGGACTATAACCGATTTTCACAAAAACTTAACCAAAGTCCTCCGTGCCACGCCGTTACTGAAACGTTATTTGTATGTAAGTTGTTGTTAATCGTTTAAACTGCATAAATAAAAATATTTATAACTATAGAGTGGTTACAGAATCCTGATTTCCCCTATCCAATCTATCCCTCTCATGTCCAGGCTCGGACATCAAGATGATATCGTACTTAGTGCCTTACCTATTAGGATCATTTTATACTAAACCCCACTCTAGATAACATTTCTTTCCCTCAACCTCCAAACATAGACAACCGACCAACTAGTAACATATTAAGTGACGGAAACTAGGATCCCTAATGACAACAAGGAACCCAAACATTTATACTGGAGACACATAATCCTTAACCCACCACATGGAATATTAATAAAAGACCTTGTATTAATTGTTTTGTGTAAAAACAATCGATCAAGTTATTAATATCATGAAACTTTCAGTGATTAAACTCAGACTTACCATGACTTTTCATAGGATTATTACGATTCCAAAAACCTACCATGACTAGGCTATGACTGTAGAAATTCCCTCTAGGATAAATTTCAGAAGAAGACTTGATGAATAAATAGAAAGCTGCTGAACTTCAATGGATTAGTTTGAGTTAATCATTTATTTACGATTTTAACCAGACACATCGTGATATTATGATTCTCAATAGGTTATGACTTCATATTGTGACCCCCCTACTAGGACTAAGTAAACTCAAATTTGGATGAAAGCTTTACGGATGTTAGACCAACATATCATGACTAAACCGTTAGCTGTACCCTAGGAATTAAGCAAAATAACCAAAAGCGAAAACTTGATGATAGAAAAACCATCACCTTAACTTAAGGATTTCCCGACCTAGAAATTAGGCAAGATATTACCTCTAAGAAAAAGACTTTAAGAGAAATTTTGATGATAGAAAACCCTAATACCAACAGGAAAACCAAGGCTGGTGCAGAAGAAAACTAGAATTCATTAAGGAATCCCAACCATGTCCTAGTATGACCCCTAAGTTTAAGCAGAAAAATAAATTGAGGTTTAGAACTCTCTAAATTGCATTTTCCTTTCAGATACTCCTTAGTTACGATGAACGTAATCTAAATAAATTATCTTTCTACTCTATGAAATCTCTATCCTGTAACAATTCCCTCATAATCCCCAATCAGCGTTTAGCATCCATATCTACTTTATTTCCCCATACCCTATTCATAAACCATACCCAGTGGAACCTTAGACAAACTCTAAGATTTATTTCGAGCTTATCCCATTAATACCTTAAGAAATCCCTAACCTATCACTGTAGTGTGGACTGAGGTTTTCCTATGCTTTTGAAAAATTATTTATGAAGTTATTTTACAAAAATAAAGCGTTGAACACCATCTAAAACTTTTTGGAAAAACATAAATACCACAGTAACTGAGCCAAACATTACATCATTTGGTCCTCAATTATACATAGCCTGATCAACTATGTATAATTTAGGAAGAATCATGTAATGAATTGGACAGTTATCTTTTCAGATTTTCTACAAATTTTCATTCAAAAGCAAGAACATAAATCTTTTCATAACCTATCACTTTTGATTTAATACAATAAAAGTCCGCTACTACTACTCATTATCTCTAAAATAGGAATTCAACAAAAATTGAAGATAGAAAAACCATAGGAATTCACAAACCCAAATTTTATTAGAAATCTTGGAAGATAGTACATAGAAACATAGTTAGCAACAAAACTGCTAATATTACAAGGATTACATCAGTTTTATTTCGCTAAGACAACAAGGACCTATAGCCCTAGCGCAAGACTTATTTTCCCCACGACTGATCCACGATAAAGGATACAATAGTAAGCGGTATGACGAACCATAGTATCAAGCCCAAACCTTCATGATCTTCTTCCGGATTACACACCATGTAGGTAACAATCGCAACAACGAAAACAATTGCTATAAGTGTAACAAAATGCGGCATTTTGAGGTTTTTAGAAGAGAATTTGGTAGTGAAAGAATAAGGATTGAAAATGAGGTATTTATAGGAGAAAAACTAGCCGTTATGTAGCCGTTATTTCGACCGTTAAAATACACTGTTCATCGAACGTTGGAATCTGACCGTTGCACAGTGCTTTTCCCAGCTTTAGATTTATTAGGTGGCAAAACATTTAAATCTAGTTCATCCAGTAGGAAAAAGACTAACCAAACTACGTTCCCTTAGGTATTAAACGGAAATTCCTAGACGACTCTTTTAGGTCAAAACTAAAATTGAGGATTAGCGGTGAAATGATATTTTTGGAAACATAAGACATAAGGATAAAATAATATTATATTATTTTATTTTTAACTTGAGGCATTTTAAGCATATCAAACTCTCATCCTAAACTAAATCGTTGTACGATCCCCCATTCTCAAATTCCCTATGTAGGTTAGAAATCTAGGACTGACTATTTCTATACTCCATTTTCCCCAATTTCCTCAACCAACATAGACTGAATCTCGTGATTCGGACGAGATTCCCTTAACGGTGGGTGACTGTAACCACTGTGAAAAATCCCTTATTAAAATAAACTATCTCTCAGAATACTTATCCTTTTTCCACGTAGAATTTTTTTTTTCTCTCTTGATTGTAACTATTATCTTATGTGACAGAGATCACATCCCGAATAACCGTGCTTGCAACTCAACCATAACTGATTTAGTATTCAACTATGTAAACATCTTTGACCTGAAACGTTATGAGGTCCCACTTATCACTTTACGTTATTTCGCTAACGTACGTTTAAAACTGAACGTTCCTTAACTAATGATAGTTTTATGAAACCCTAAACTACCATAACAACATCTATGAATAACAAAACCCTAGAAATACTAAAGTACAAATTATCTGATTAATGTACAAGTGTCTAAAGCATAGAAATCCTAATTCCATAATAACTCCCGGTAAAACCCTAATTTCAGGTAATTATGATTTTATGTACAAAACTTACAAAACCTAATTTATTTATATAAGATTTTTATAAAATATAAATGTACAAGTCATTTAAAGTCAATGTACAAGTCTTTTATGCATGAAATCATTTAATTACAAAAACCTTATTAAAATCCTATTTATATTTATTTTAAAGCATAAAGTACAAACCATACATGCATAACTATTATAAATTATTTTTCCTAAACTCCTTAAATATTTTTACAAGTCTTTAAACCCAATGTACAAGTACCTAAAGCACATGAACTAAAAATACTATTTATTTACTTTTCAACTTAATAAAATTTAACATACAATTTTTATAACTTAATAAATTATTAAAACTATATTTTTCTCATGCTCTAAATTATTGTACAACTCTAATAAGCATGTTTTACAACTCCCATAAGCACAACCCAATTTCCTTCCCACTTTTTACAAATTTCGGTTCATATAAATAAAATAACAATCATAATTATTTTCTAAATAACTAACCACTCTTAACTAATTTAGTTCATCACTAACTCCTTAAATACAATTCCCTAAACCCATTGTACCACTACCCAAAGCCATTCAACCCTCCCCCTCTAAAAATCTGGTTCGATCTCCATCAAACCCTAACTAAGTTTACTACTAAATATCACCTTCACTAAAATACTTCTCCCTTAGTTCAAACCCTATGCCCCTCCTCCACCTCATCACATAAATACTTGTATGGAGGATAAAAGACCACATCACCTTCCCCCTCCTCTACATCATCCATGACATCACCTTGAAGGCTACTTGTATGGAATATAATTGGACACATCACTCTTCCTTCCAGAAAACTACACGCCTAAACTTGTCCTCTCCTACACCACAATTCCTGAAAACCCTAGTTCTCATCTCTCTATAAATACCAAGTCATAATTTTCCATTTTCCACACACTCTATTCAAAACATACAAAACAGCCCATACACGTTTCTCCCCTACTGATTTAAACAACCCTCATAGAAGCTAAGAAAGAGACTAAAGAAGCCTGGGAAGAAGAAGCTCTTGGTGATCATTTCCAAATCTATTTCGTTCCCCCTAAAACCCTAATCAACCAACAAACTCAAGTAAGTAATCCTAAGTTTCATTTCATTTCTTTTATATATCTCAAATACTCTTAGAAACGTTGTTAATTAATCTCTAATAAACCACAATACCAAAAACAATAAATCCTTTTTCCTTTTCTTTCTTTCTGATCAAACAGGAAAACCAAACTAACCCTATATATTTGATTTTTAGAATAAATCTAGGAATGTAAAAACATGTTAAAAATAAGTATAATATACTTAGTATGATCATAGCATACACTGAAAATAAGTTAGGACTCTAAGATATCAAAAACCCCATCAGTTGTTCTTTTCTGTTTTTCTGTCACAAAACATGCCCAACGACCCAACTTGGGACCTACTATTCGACCCTCTAAAGACCTCAATAAAATCTGAATTTTTGTTTAGTATTAGACAACCTAGCTGTCTAAACATAGGAAAAAGAATTTCTTAAAAAGGTTAATCCAATAAAAAGATATCGAGCTCCAAACAATTGCCCTTATCGCTAAATCTGGGAAATTGAAAATTCTAGTTTTTTTTCTTTTCAGTTTAGTGTCTCAACCCGTCCACTTTGGACACACTTTTCGACTATTAAATGAACTTTATAAAATCTAATTTTCGGTACAACTAAAGTTCACCCAGCTAACTTGTGTTAGAAGAAAGAATCTCGTAAAAAGGTCAACTGAGTTAAAAGTTATCGAGTCTCAAAGTTCTACCCATATCGCTAGACTACAAACCCAGATTTTCACTTAATTCCTTTTTCAGTTTTTCGTTCTAACAGCCCAACTTTTTATCTTTCAATCAACGACCTAGAGACCCCTATAAAATCTAATTTTTGGCACGCTTAAAGACCACCTAGCAGAGTTAAATTAGGAAGAAAAAGCAAGTAAAATGGTCGATCAATCAAAAAGTTATTAATCTTTAAAGTTTGCCACATATCGCTAGAAATGGAAACTTGATTCAGTTATTATTTTTCAATAATTGTCGACCAGAGACCCAACTTTAGACCAAGTTTTCGATCCCTATTTAATCTCTAGAAAATCTGAGTTTTTGGCGTATTAGAGTTCACATAGCTAAGTTATGATAGAAAGAAGAATCACTTAAAATGGTCGATCGAGTAGAAAGTTATTTGCGTCCAAAGTTTGTTCCATCGCTAGTTTTAAAAACTAAAATTTCCAGATTTTAAACCATGTTCTAGCCAAGTAACTTTGGACATATTTTTCGACCATCAAGCTAATTTCAAAAATTATAAAACTTGGTCATAATATCAATCCCCCAGCTAACTTTAAGTAGGAAAAAGAACGGGGAAAAACCGAGCCCTCGCCTCATATTTATTTGTGTCCAAAAAAAGGGGGTGATCACCAAACTATTTTTAAAAACTCTAATATATATATAATTTTCAAGATAAGAGTTTTTATGGGCTGAAATCGTAAATATTTCATAGTTATTTAATTCAAGGGTCATTTTTTTCAATAACAAATACGAAGGGTAGAAATTGTCATTTTCCAAAAGTTCAGGGTATAAACTGTCATTTGACCAAACCTTAGGGATTAAAGTGTAACTTTTCCTAACTAATATTTTTATCATTTCTATTTTTACTTTCCGATTTAATACCAACGTAATACGTTTATTTTCTTGACGAACGAAATAACGAAAGTTATCTTTAACGAACAAACAAACAAACAACGAACAGAAACATAAGAACGAAAGATGTAAACAACAGAACGAAACGAACAAATAAACTATAATCATCTGAATATGATTACTGAAACTTGACATAACCAACCCAGGTTGCAAGCCGGAGACGTTTATCAACTCTAGTTAACTTTGTTTTCCATCCAGACTGCTCAGGTGAGTTCATAGTCCCACTTTTTATTACGTTTCCTAAACATGTGGGGAGATACATGCTACCAAACCGAACATAAGTATTTTCTGTATGATTTCATGATTAATATTGCCTAAGATATCCCATTTGTGTTGCTGGTTAAGTAACCAAATGCATCCCATTTGTGTTGCTGGTTAAGTAACCAAATGCACCCCATTTGTGTTGCTGGTTAAGTAACCAAATGCACCCCGTTATCATTTGAGTTCATGAGGCTTAGTGCAATATTCTGAACTGTGATATAACTGATTTCTCTTATTTGGCTTGTGTTCAAACTGATTATAACTATAAACGCTATGGATTCACTCAACCTTTGTGTTGACTTTTTAAGCATGTTTATCTCAGGTAACTGGAAGTACGATTTGGCACGGAGTGGCAAGGACTTTCTTCTTATAAAAAGAGTGTCTGTTTTGTTATCATTCAAATGAATAATGTAACATTTATAATGAATTTTGAAACCTCCCACTGGGACCTATCTTATGTACTCTAATATTAAATAATGAATGATAACAATTTTATTTAAAAGCGTCTCTTTTCGAGTCGTTTTCTATACTCATGACTGTGAACCAAGAAGTAGCACCCCAAGCTTATATTCCGCTGCGTATCTCGAAAATGGGGGTGTTACATTTAGTGAAGTAATCTATGGCTACGACCAAGAACTTTACCCCTCCTGGAACTACTGGAGGGGTCTGACTATATCGATTCCCTACTGGCAGAAAGGCCATGCTGATGTGACAGAGGTTATGTCTTGCTTAGGCAGTCTTGGAACTTTGGAGTAGATCTGACATGCTTTACACTTTTGTATTATCTCTATCGCGTCCCTGTGCATGGATGGCCAATAATATCCAAGCTACATTATGTTCGAAGCTTGTTTTGGTCCCATACAATGAAGCGATAGGGATAAGAAAGACCTCCTGTAGAGATTATCCCCAATGAGTCTATATTGGGGAGCCTTGATTCTAACTTTTCGTGCAAGTTTAGGATCTTCTGGCAGAATACCATTGATCAAGTACTCTCTTATCGGACTCATCCAATTAGAGCCTTCTTCAAGTATGACGCCAGACACTTCACCTCGTTTGATTGACCTTTCGGCTAATACTTCAACTAAAACCTCCTTTGTTAGATGAGCAAATGCCATCGAAGCCAGTTTGCTTAATGCATCTGCTTTCTTGTTTTGGTTCCTTCGAACATGCTCTATATTGTAGGACTCGAACCCATGGAGGAGTTCTCTAGCTTTATCCAAATATTGTTTGATGGTGGGCTGCCTTGCTTCGTAAGAGCCCTTGATTTGGTTAGCTACTAGCTGCGAGTCAACAAAAACGAAGAGATCATGAACCTCCATGTCCTTTGCAAGTCGGAGGCCAGCTAACAAAGCTTCGTACTCAGCTTCATTGTTCGTGGCCTCGAACTCAAAACGTAATGTATAAGTGTACTCCTTTCCCTCCGGACTGACCAACATTAACCTGCTCCCGAACCATCGGAGCTTAAGGCTCCGTCTGTGTACAATTTCCACCCCTCCTTCGTCTTTGGGGGCTTTTCTGTTGGGATTTCCTTATCTTGGCTAGGTCCGGAAGGTGTTTCAGCGAGAAAGTCTGCAAGTATTTGACCTTTGACGGAGTTTCGACCCTTGTACTCTATCTCATGTTCTCCCAGTTTAATAGCCCATTTGGCCACTCTACCTGATTTCTCAAGCTTCGACAGTATCTGTGGAAAACTAGAAAGGGGGTTGAATAGTTTTACCTCTTTTTAATTTATTATAAAAGCTTTGTTTACTTTTAAAAACTTAGACTCAAGTTTGTTAAAACTTAAATCTTATTATTAGTTATATATGTATTCTTTTAAATTGATTGTAAATGTTTTGGTTTCTTGAATGGATTTTCAAATTGATCTTTATGTGAAGTCGATCTCTAATAAATACTAGCAGTTATATAATCCTATGTGTATGAATGTAATGACGATATAAGTAAAGAAGTAAATAAGGTATGGAAAGATCTAACCGAGACACGAGAGATTTATAGTGGTTCGGCTACAAGGACACCTTCCTTGCCCTACTCCACTCCCCGAGCACCGAGCTTGAGAGTTTTCTTCACAACTTCAATAAGCTCCCTTATGGCGGAGAAAACCTTACACGACTTTGGCTTACACCGGCTTAATGACACAAAGCTAAATGTCGAGTTCTAATCGTAGCTAGAACCAATCTCACAACTTCACAACACAACTTCTTCACGACTTATTCACGACTACTTCACAACGGCTTCACGACTGCTTCACGACTTCAACACGACCGCTACACAACCTCTATGCTACGGCTTCACGACTTCAACACTATGTCTTCACAAATAAGGCTTCACGACTTCAACACGATCGCTACACAACCTCTATTCTACGGCTTCACGACTTCAACACTAGGACTTCACGACTAGGACTTCAAGGCTTCAACACGACCGCTACACAACCTTTATGCTACGGCTTCACAACTTCAACACTAGGACTTCACGACTTCAAAGCTATGGCTTCACAACTTCAACACTAGGACTTCACGACTTCAAAGCTACGGCTTCACGACTTCTACTCCGCGGCTTCACAACTTCTACACTATGTCTTCACAACTTCTATACCACAACTACTTATACAACTTCTTCACTACTTACATACAACACTAATCTACTATACACACCTTACACAAATGAATGAATGATTTACAAACTTTGTTAAACTAACAACTTAAGTAACAAGAGGATACTAAGTTGTAATACTTCTAATCTTGATTGATAGAAGTATTCTTCTTTTGCACTTGAATGAAGGAAGCTTGGATCACTTGGAAACCAAAGCTTAAGATTATATGATCAAAGGATTATTGGAAAGTATTTACAAGATTTAGATCAGAAAGTTTGGGGTGCAAAAGGTGAGTAAAAGTCCAGGAGAAGGCTGGTATTTATAGGAGAAAAATTGGACAGTTGGAGGTCTACTGGAGCGGGGGCGGTCCCCTTAAATAGGGGGCGGTCCCCTTAATTATTAAGGGGGCCGCCTAGCAAAATTAAGGGGGCCGCCCCTACTGGACGTTGGCCAATTTTGTCCTTTTGTGGGGAAGGTTTTTCTGGAACATTTTAACTGATTTTGGTTAAAATTTTGAATTCATATTTTTATAAAAGATTAAACATTTTTATTTAATGCCAAAAATGTTTTTCAAAAATATATAAAATGTTTTTGATGTTTTATAAAAAATCTAGTTATTAAGAAAATGTTCCTTTGATCATATAATGCATTAAGCATTAGTTCATTCATACCTTAAGTGATTTGAGTTGTAGAAATAGATATTTACAACTAAATACTTGTTTACGTCATAATTTTCCGATTAATGATTTTACATTTTGTGATTATCAAAACGTAGAGATATCGAAATATATTAATAACGTGTTTAGGCATTATTTATATCAACAATCTCCCCCTTTTTGATGATTACAAAATCTAAACTCATTAAATCTAAAAATTAGTTTTTAGACAAGTATTTAGTGAGTTTACATCTATTTCTCCCCCTTTTTGTAGAATCAAAAAGGTTAAGCCGACAAGTTTTAGGATCTAAATTTGTCGGGACGAGAACTCCCCCTTGATGTGTACTCCCCCTCGTTTGGGGGCACCAAGGAAACGAGCTATGGAACGCTTGCGAGAAAAATGTTAGAAGCACAAGCATATATATAGCACAAATAATGAGCATGGATGAAAAATAAAGACATTCATAAAAATAAATGTTGTGTATAATTACACAACCATACATGAGTACAAGCATTCCTACACTAGCTAATAAGTCCAACTACATAATCATCCTAGACAACATAATCTTCCATGGAGCTTGCTTACAAAATGGGTGGAAAATTTATTATTGAGTAAGCATTGCATGTGCTTACTTGGGTGACAATGGAGGTGGTGGTTGTGTAGTGCGTGAGGATGGTGGTGGTGGTGGTTGAGGTTGGTTGGTAAGTATGTTTTCAAGTGATGAAAACCTATAGAATATCTCATCTCTAAGACCAAAGATTATGGTCCGGTTATGGATGCAACAAAGACAAGTGTCACCATGGGTTTCAAGTAGTGGCCAAGGTATGAGAAAAAATGGTTGTGGGTTTGGTGGTGGTGAAAAATGAGAATCAAGTGGTGTAATTGGTGATAAGGAAATGGCAAGTTGAGTGGATGGAGGTTCTTGAGTGGATGGTGGTGATGATATTCTTGGTGATGATGTTAGGTAAGTATGGATGTAGTCATTGATGGATGAAGTGGATGGAATGGAGGAAGATGAAGCTCCATGGGTAGAGGGTGTTTTTATGGTGCATTAGGTGCACTTAGGGATGAATTTTGAGGTGGTGGTGATGGAGTTTTGATGTCATCTTGGGTGAGGTCAATGAAGAGTTGTTTTGGTGGTATGATGACAAGTCTTTGCTTTCTTGGAGTCTTAGAGATGGATGATTTTGGTGACAACATGGTGGATGACAATGGGTGTTTGATGAGGGTGATAGTTGATGAGGTGAAAGGTAATTGTAAGGAGGGTATTTATATTGTGAAAATGTGGTTGATTTAGGAAAATTGTGGAGGTTTTGTGGTAATATTCCAAGTCCAGTTCGTGCATTAAGGGTAATGGTAGCTGGGGCTAGGTAAAAGTGGTCATAAGATGCAAAAGGAAACAGTAAAATTTTACTGTCCAGATGGCCGGTCCCTTAATTGTTGGGCGGCCCCCTTAAAATTAAGGGGACCGCCTAAGGAATTAAGGGGGCCGCCCATCTGGTGATTTCCCAGGCGACCAAATTTGAAAAATTTCCAGAAAAAGGTCATTTTTAGGGTGTTTTTGCAGCAAGTTCCATTTGGATTATGTATATTAAGAATGATTAAATAATAACAAGAACTTATTAAAAAGAATAATGGTTATATGTAAACTACTAAAATCATATTGTAAGCATGTCATAAGCATATATCTTAATTAAGCAAGAAAAGAAACAACACATTCATAGCAAACATATATAGGAAAGAAAGAAACAAACATTCATTAATTAAAAATGATTATGTGACAAACATAATCATTGTTACAACATACATAGTGCTTAAAGCATACATTTGTTAGAGAATTCTAGTTTGCCTAAGAAATCCATTTGACTTGCTTGATAAGGGAGGTGGTTTTTGAAATGAGGGACAAATGAAAGGGTGAGTAAATGGAATCAATGAAGGTATATGTTTGGGTGTGTGGAGGTTGTGGATGGTGATGGTGGAGACATTTGAGGTGGAGAGCTTGGAGTGGACCATGATGGATGAAGGTTTTGATGTTGTTCAATTGGGGATATTGGATTGGATCTAGTGAGAAGATACTCAATCCAAGTAAAGTGCTCATTAAGAGCAATGGTTTGTTGTTGAAGAAAGATGCAACAAGGACAATTGTTGACATGTTTCTCAACTTGGTTTTGGTTGTGGGGTGATGTGGGAGAGCTAGATAGAGATTAATCAAGGTTTCTTTGGGCTAGGTGTAGGGCAAGAAGAGCACTAAGCTCATGAGCTTCCTTGAGTTCCTCAATGAACTTCAAGTGTTCGGATGAAGGTGTTGGTGGTAAAGTGTTGTTGTTATGAGGGATGGATGTTTGCACATGCAACATAGGGGTAGCATGTGAATTGGTAGGAGGTGGTGGTGACACTCTTGGTGGTGGAGATGTTTGTGAACTTGGGTAATCATGGGTGGATGAAGATGGTGATGTTGATGAAGTGGATGTTCCAAGAGTGGTGAGTGTTTTTGATGAATTGGTGGGTTGAGTGTGGATGAGATTTGGATTGAGGTTTTGGGAATGATCATAGGGAGATGAAGGGTTAGGAGTGGATGATTGGTTATGTTTTTGAACAACATCATTAGTTGGGTTATGGCAAGTTTCAAGCTTCCTTCTCCAAATTGGTCTCACCGAGATTTTGGAAACTCTTGAAGGTTTTGATTTTGGGTAGTTGGAGGATGACATGTTTGAGTGGATGATGTGAATGGGCATTTATGATGGGAAGGTGCATTTATAGTGAAGGAATGATATGGTTTAGGAAGGTAAATTTTGGTGGGTGGTTTATGTCAAAATGTGTTTGTGAATTTTGGGAAGTATGGAATAAAATGGGTTGGAAATTGAAAAAGGAAACAGTAATCCAGATCTCCAGATGGCCGGTCCCCTTAAATAGGGGCCGGTCTCCTTAATGATTAAGGGGGCCGCCTAGGTATTTAAGGGGGCCGCGCATCTGCTAACTTCCAGATTCCTGAAAATGGGTTTTTGGCATAAATTTGTAGAAAAAGGTTGTGTTTTTTAGTTCAGTTTCAAGCAAGTCCAACTTCTTTTTAAGGCAATTTAAAATTTAATGACTCATGTATGCTAAGCACATTCAATTAAGCAATTTTAATTATCAGCAACCTACTCATTTACCAAGAAGCATATATGTATATATGAACAAGAAGAACAACATATAATTACCAAGTAATTTATGCTATCATTATTATGACGATTAATTAGCTAGTTAATTAATCCCAACAAGTGTCTATGTGATGGGAAATTAGTGATAGCATGGATTTCTAGACTTGGATCAAGCATGATTTGAGTAAGTGTTTTTGGGCATTATTCAACAATGTTTGAGAAAAAGGTTTTGTGAAAATTGTTTCAACAAGGTAGATTCGAATTTGTTTCAAAGTGTTTTTATAAGGATATAAAAATAGGTTGTTACACTTTTTGGCTTTGATAAAAACATGTTTAGTAGAGAAGTGACAAAATCTTTTTGAAAGATCATTTTCCAAAATATGAAGATTTGCATTTATAAAAGGATTTGTTGAAAAAATTTCATGCTTGATTGATCAAGACTATTGTCTCATGCTATCTCTTTCAACAAATTATGCGATTTAAATGATAGTAATGACTAAATTTTATATGTTCAACAGAGAACACTTTATTTAATGCTTAGGAGGATTAACTTAAGGTTTTCTAGCTAATTAACAAGTAATATAACAAATAGTGTGAGGGCATAGCAACCTATCAAACTAAGCATATCTTAAGGCAATGATTATCATAACTATATGCAAGGAGTAACTACTCAGGAGAGTTGATGAAGCGAAAAGTGTACCGCTTTTAAGGGGTCATTTAAGCCCTAAATCGTATTTATTTGATCAAATATTGCCCTAAATCGTTCCTTTTGTCATTTTAGGTACTTTTGAGGAGAAATCTGGAAAAGGAGGCATTTTGGACGTTTTTGGAGCATAAAAGTGAAGAAAACGGCAAAGTCTAAAAAATCGGCTGAAAGTTGTTGGGTCTGAAATGCTGCTGATTGGAGAATTACAACTCTGCCGGATAGTTATGTAACTCTGCTGATTAGCATAAGAACTCTGCTGTTTTGATAACTCTGCTGTTTTGGTATAATAGGCATATTGTAACTCTGCTGCTAGCTCACGAGGACTCTGCTGCTAGAAGGATTACTCTATTGCTTATTAATTATGTAAAGTATGTTAAGATAAGTATAGAAAAGATACGTATGAATATTTTACTTGTATAGGAAGTCTTGTAAACCGACTAGGACTCCTTATGCTATAAAAGGAGGTTCTAGGGTTAGAGTTAGATATCGATTGATTGATTATCTTAGCATACGTATTGTTTTACACTTCAAGGTTTCTTGTAACCCTATTGCTATTCAGAGCAATCGTTATTAATATAATTGAAGTGTTGTTGGATAATCGTTTTGTGTTTTCTTCTTAAGATCAAATATTAGTTTCCGCATAATATTTGATATACAACCTAAGATCAGTTTCTATACCGATTACTTTAGATTTATCTAAGGTAGTTAATAAGATCGTGAAGCTCAACTGGGATCAACAAGTGGTATCAGAGCTTGTGATCTAGAAACTGGTACCAAGAAGAATTGTTCAAAACAAAGAACTGTTTAATCATCAAAGCAAGCAATGGATTCCGATTCGACTCACATGGTTACTGCTTCAAGAGTTCCCATGCTCAAGACTGGAGAGTATGAGATCTGGAAGATGAGGATGCAACAATACATGCGAATGGTTGATTACTCTCTCTGGAAAGTTGTTCTTGATGGTGATAAGGTGCAAACCAAGACTGCTACTGGATCAGTCTTGACTCTCAAGACTAGTGAGGAGAAAGCTCAGTCAAGATATTGCGGTCTACTTATATGGTGTTAGTATAAGTTTTGAGTCACGTGGATAGTACAAGACATAAGACACAAGTTTGGGTTATTCTACTTCTTCATCAAATTCATTATACTTAGTTTTCTTCATCAGTAATCATTACATAGAGCCTACAAAATTGAAGATTCAAGAGATGGTAAACATATTGGTTTGAGGGGAAGCTTATTGATTAAATGTTTAACCATCTACATGCACCACTTAAGGGGAAGTGTTTCATTACTACTTCTAGTCATTATTAATACTGCTAGTTTAAAATTTCTATTGTATTGAGTTCATTTTTTGCAAGTTTTTTGGTGTTCTTAATGGAGGGTAATTCAAGACATTGGAAAGATTGGATTGGAAGTTTTGATATATGATGTGGGGTAGTGACGATCAAAGTTGCATATCTTTACATATCCCCTATTAGATGATTACAAAAAGGGGAAGAAGACTACAGAGATATGATTTGCAGCTTATTTATGTGTGATGACATGTTCAAGTAGATCTTAAGTCAAGGGGAAGCATTGAAGATTGTTTCATTCATGGTGAGATTTAATTATCTCAACTTCTCTACTTCGTCTAGGGAAGTTCGTACAAGATTCGTGGTTGTTTTGTCATCATCAAATAGGGGAAGATTGTTGGGTTTATTGATTTGATGAGATAAAACAAGAAGAATGAAAACAAGAAGGACTAAAGAAGACAAAGGAGTAAACTTCAAAGAAAGAAAAAGATTACTACGGATCTTTTTATTATTTAGGAATATCCTTTGTAACCCTAGTATTCTCTATTATATAAAGAGATACAGGGATTAATATTTTAGTACGATGTCTTCCAAGATGTAATCTAAAGGGGTGTGTGTGTGTGTGTTTAGGCGTGTGATTATAAACGCCTAAACAAGTTGTTCATAGCCTCCAAGATCAAAGGTGTCTTTGATCCTGTTACAAGTTTAGTGTAACCGTATTATTGTGATCGAATAATATTTGGAGGTGATGGTGTTTGGTAAAACTTTGTGTCAATAACTGTGATTCGTTTTAATTCCGCTGTGCATATTTATTCATAGTTATTGTTAAACCCTAAGGCTTAAAACGATCCAAGAACTTAATTGATGATGGCGTGCATAAGTTCTATCAAAAGTTACCTTTGACGGCGTCACAGTTAACCCCAGACGGCGTCATGCCTTGGCAAGAAAAGGTGGACGTGAAATTTACTCATGATAAGCCAGTGAAAATACCATGTGAATTCTGACGGCGTCATGCTTTAACTTGATCAAGGGCGTCACGGCTTAAATCATAAGGGGACGGCGTCACGTTCACGAGCTGACGGCGTCAAGCCTTGATAAGCCAGAATGGATTTTGGAAGAGCTAAAGAGGGACGGCGTCAAGAAGGTCATCCGGGAACCCTAGAAGCGGCGAGGTGACGGCGTCACAATCCATAAGGTGACGCCGTCAGATCCAAAAATCTATATATAGTTTTCTAATTTTTTGTCATAAGAGAGAGCTTAGTGTGTGGAATTTTGGGAGAAAACCCTAAGACGAATTCAGCTTCTTTTTCAAGGCTTTTTGCCTTGAGATCTTCCATGTTACATTGAAGATAAGTTATCAATTAATCATTCAATATGTCTATGTGTTGTTTGATTTTATCTTATTCTTGTCTTTTGATTAACATGTTAGGCTAAATTTATCTTGTGTTTGCTTAGATCTAATGAAACCTAGCTATTGATTATTGGTTATTAGTGTGTTGTTAGTTGTTTTGGATGATTGTTTATCTATGTTAGGCTTAAGAAAACTGGCTAACTTCCTATTCGGTAACTTGCTTGAACGTCTTAAGAAACATGAACCAAATGCGTACTAAAGGTTTTTATGGTTGTATTTAATGCACAAGCGAATTCTAGTGATCCCATGTTAGGAGCTTCCTAGCCGGCTCGACATAGGAGTGAAGTAGGAGCTTGTAGAGTTGGGGAAGTAAGTACGCCACCCCACGAATGGTATTAAGGAATACACCCGTCATCCACGCGACTAATACACACTAATTAACCGGTAAAAGATAGTTAGGGAGTAAGGAAATCTAAGTAAACACATTTCTCTACACATAAGTTTCTCACCACATTTTCATTTTTGTTATTTTATTTTATTTGCATCCGTAGTAATTTTGGGTTAGTTGACTAGCAACTAATTCCGCCCACTCTTTCAAAACCGAGATTTTACTTGCTTTCATAAAAATATAAAAACATAAAAAGAATCTTCCTCAACCCTTAGACCTAATTAGAGTAGTCTTTCACACCTAACGAACACTATTCCCTGTGGAGAACGATCAATCCCCCGTACTTACCACTACACTATACTACATCGGTCAGGTACACTGCCTGGTGGGGTTGTAAGCCTCTTGAGATCCCTCGAGAGGTAAAACCTGTTGTAAGGTTGCAAAACCCACGCATCAAGAGTTTAAAAAGAAGACTTATCTTAGGTCCAGTATTTCTTCATGATATGAGGTAGTGAATAATAGATGAGTACCACTTCGTTCCATCCTCATTTTTGTAGATTAAAAAAATCCTCATGCGCGTGTTTTGAATATGAGAAGGTTAACGCAAGATTGAGTATCATTTCATTTTGCGTTCATCACCTAATCAAATAAAACAACTTGGTACCCAGATTCTCATGGGTCCGAGATGGTTAGTTGGGGACATCCATTGCATTTATATGCACGTGGAGAAGATGTCACCAAGAAGTACAAGAATTCCTTGATAGTTTGTTTTGATGAACAAACAATGGATTTCTTGATTCATAGATTATAATCACAGTAAATAGCCTTATATCTAAATTTCTCTACTAGGTTTTTTAATTATAATTTGTTTTGATTTACTTGTTGAAGAGTTATCCGAATTAAATCCTAAACCGGTTTTATCATTGAATGGCTTTTGACAACTTAGTAAGAATTTAAGAGATTTGAAACTTTCTTCAAATTTAGCTAATATTTTTTCTCTTTCATTTAATCTTTTAATTTCAAGTTTATAATCTAGACATATTTTGCATTCTAGATCAATTTCAATATTACTTTCTAATCTAGACATTTTATCTTCTAAAATTATTTCTTTTTCAAGATTATTTTCAAAAGTTTTTGATGATTTATGTTTAGACATAGTTTTTAGATCTATGTTGCAAAAATATTTAAACTCATTTTCTAGTTTTGAAAATTCTAAAATGAATGGATCATAGCAAAAATGTTTGGTTTTGGATTGTACCTTATTTGGAGCTTTATCTAGTTTGCATTCGTCACATATCGGATGATGATCTTCTCCTTCGTCTGTGTCACTCCATGACATTGGATTAAGTTCACTTTGGAGTTGATCCATGTAGCCTTCATCGTTAATACCTTCATTAACAACATTTGAACTAGTAGCACATGTATCTATTTTATCTAAGTGTTTATCTATTAATTTTTCTAAAATAACCAATTCATGTACAAGATCGAAATCCTCATCTTTGGCTTGACATTTTTCTTGATGAACGTTTAAGAGATTTTTCCAAATTTCATTTGCCGTTTCACAGAAAGATAATTTTTCATTTTCAACTTTCGGCAAGGTTTTGTAAATAATTATTTTAGCTTCATTATTCTTGTTATTCTTTGTTTTTAAATAATCATTTTGAGTTTCAAAATCCGGTTTTGTTTGACTTTCAAAATTTGTTTTTGCTGGTTGAAAATCACCAATCGAAATGACATGCCAAAGATCCAGATCAATTGATTTCACATAATTTTCAAATTTATTTTTCCATTCAAGAAAAGTATAGTTTTCAAATAGTGGTGGTGTTTGCAAAAATTCCCCTTCTAAATATTTTTCGGATTCCATAGATCGTTTCAAGTTTTAAAATACAGTATATTTTAAAAATCTTTATTAACCTGGCTCTGATACCAATTGTGGAAAACTAGAATGGGGGTTGAATAGTTTTACGTCTTTTTAATTTATTATAAAAGCTTTGTTTACTTTTAAAAACTTAGATTCAAGTTTGTTAAAACTTAAATCTTATTATTGGTTATATATATATATTCTTTTAAATTGATTGTAAATGTTTTGGTTTCTTGAATGGATTTTCAAATTGATCTTTATGTGAAGTCGATCTCTAATAAATACTAGCAGTTATATAATCCTATGTGTATGAATGTAATGACGATATAAGTAAAGAAGTAAATAAGGTATAGAAAGATCTAACCGAGACACGAGAGATTTATAGTGGTTCGGCTACAAGGATACCTTCCTTGCCCTACTCCACTCCCCGAGCACCAAGCTCGAGAGTTTTCTTCACAACTTCAATAAGCTCCCTTATGGCGGAGAAAACCTTACACGACTTTGGCTTACACCGGCTTAACGACACAAAGCTAAATGTCGAGTTCTAATCGTAGCTAGAACCAATCTCACAACTTCACAACACAACTTCTTCACGACTTATTCACGACTACTTCACAATGGCTTCACGACTGCTTCACGACTTCAACACGACCGCTACACAACCTCTATGCTACGGCTTCACGACTTCAACACTATGTCTTCACGACTAAGGCTTCACGACTTCAACACGACCGCTACACAACCTCTATGCTACGGCTTCACGACTTCAACACTAGGACTTCACGACTAGGACTTCAAGGCTTCAACACGACCGCTACACAACCTTTATGCTACGGCTTCACGACTTCAACACTAGGACTTCACGAATTCAAAGCAATGGCTTCACAACTTCAACACTAGGACTTCACGACTTCAAAGCTATGGCTTCACGACTTCTACTCCGTGGCTTCACAACTTCTACACTATGTCTTCACAACTTCTATACCACAACTACTTATACAACTTCTTCACTACTTACATACAACACTAATCTACTATACACACCTTACACAAATGAATGAATGATTTACAAACTTTGTTAAACTAACAACTTAAGTAACAAGAGGATACTAAGTTGTAATACTTCTAATCTTGATTGATAGAAGTATTCTTCTTTTGCACTTGAATGAAGGAAGCTTGGATCACTTGGAAACCAAAGCTTAAGATTATATGATCAAAGGATTATTGGAAAGTATTTACAAGATTTAGATCAGAAAGTTTGGGGTGCAAAAGGTGAGTAAAAGTCCAGGAGAAGGCTGGTATTTATAGGAGAAAAATTGGACAGCTGGAGGTCTACTGGAGCGGGGGCGGTCCCCTTAATTATTAAGGGGGCCGCCTAGCAAAATTAAGGGGGCCGCCCCTACTGGACGTTGGCCAATTTTGTCCTTTTGTGGGGAAGGTTTTTCTGGAACATTTTAACTGATTTTGGTTAAAATTTTGAATTCATATTTTTATAAAAGATTAAACATTTTTATTTAATGCCAAAAATGTTTTTCAAAAATATATAAAATGTTTTTGATGTTTTATAAAAAATCTAGTTATTAAGAAAATGTTCCTTTGATCATATAATGCATTAAGCATTAGTTCATTCATACCTTAAGTGATTTGAGTTGTAGAAATAGATATTTACAACTAAATACTTGTTTACGTCATAATTTTCCGATTAATGATTTTACATTTTGTGATTATCAAAACGTAGAGATATCGAAAAATATTAATAACGTGTTTAGGCATTATTTATATCAACAGTATCTGTTTAATTGGCTTGTCAGACAATACCGTGATGGGATGAGCTTGAAAGTACCTTCGAAGGCGCCTTGCAGCATAAACCAAGGCTAGGATTAGCTTTTCCAACTCCGGATAATTTAATTCAGCTCCTTGCAGGACCCTGCTAACGAAGTAGATTGGGACTTGCTTCTTTTCCCTTTCCGCCAAGAGCACATCACTGATGCTTTCGAAGGATGCCACAATGTACATGAATAACATTTCGCCTTTGATTGGGGCTGTAAGTGTTGGTAAAATTTTCATGAACTCTTTTAGCTTCTGGAAAGCGGCTTCTGCCTCACAACTACATTGAAAAGTCTTCTTATCTGTACACCCCTTGAGTGTTTTGAAAAATGGCAAAGATCGATCTGCGCCTTTCGATAGGAACCTGCTAAGTTCTGCAACCTTCCCATTTAGGCTTTGTACCTCTTTCAATGACTTCGAAGCTTGTAGATCAGATGGCTTTGACCTTCAAAGGGTTAGCTTTAATCCCTTGCTTCATGATCAAATGTCCCAAAAATTGTCCTTCTTCCATGCCAAAAGAACATTTCTTCGGGTTAAGCTTCATGTTGATTGCCCTTAATTGATCGAAGGTTTCTTGAATGTCGGAGAGTAAGTCTTCCTCAGTCCTGCTTTTGATTACGATATCATCAACGTAGGCTTCCAAGTTCTTTCCTATCTGCTTGTGGAAGGCTTTGTCTACCAATCGTTGATAGGTTGCCCTTGCGTTCTTCAGACCAAAGGGCATTTTCTTGTAACAATAGACCCCTTTTCCTATGTAGAAAGCTGTCTTCTCTTCGTCTTCCTCCGCCATTTGTATTTGGTGATACCCCTTATAGGCATCCAAAAAGCATTTCAAACGGAACCCTGAGAGGGATTCGACCTTCCAATCAATTTCTGGCAAAGAGTAGCAGTCTTTCGGGTAATCTTTGTTGATGTCGGTGAAATCGACACACATACGCCACCCTCCCTCGCCCTTTTCTACCATAACTTGATTAGCTACCCAGGTTTGGTATTTTACTTCTCTAAGTATTCCTGCTCGTACAAGTTCATCCACCTCTTTGCAAGTGGTTGCG
The DNA here is from genome assembly GCA_021014915.2 of Artemisia tridentata subsp. tridentata. NCBI lineage: Eukaryota > Viridiplantae > Streptophyta > Magnoliopsida > Asterales > Asteraceae > Artemisia > Artemisia tridentata. The sequence goes on from CP139508.1 coordinate 464,419,624, forward strand.
TTCCTTTCACGTGCCAGGCTTCGTCGCTTCTGCCTAATTGGTTCAATGTGTTTGAACTCATTAAGCTTATGCTCTGTGCCGAAGGGCTTGCCATCGATCATAAGTGTCCTAGGAACCCCTGTCATGTCCGAGTATGTCCATACGAAGAAATCCTTGTTGGATTTGGGTAGCTTCTCCAAGTCTACCTTGAAGTTAGCAGGGAGTTGCTTTCCGATTACCACCGTTTGCTCTGGATAGAGCTCATTTACCATAATGCGTTCCTCAGCATCTGCACAACTTAGAATGACTTTCGGAGACTCCTCAGGACTTTCTTTGATCTTCTTGCCAATGTCTCTTGCCTTTCCCTGGTTGTAACAGGACAATACGGTTCCTATTCCATATGGTGTATGGAATTTTACCGCTACGTGTATGGTGGAGACTATGATACCCATCTTTTGCAGGGCAGTCCTTCCAATCAATAAATTGTAGGGAGAGTCGGACCTAATAATAGCGAATGTGAGGGTTTTCGTCCTTGCGAGCTTGCCTTCTCTAATTGTTATTTCTAACGGCACTTCTCCCAGAGGCCACGAATGCTCGCCTTAGAATCCTACCAAAGGTATTTTTGAATCAACCCGCCGTGACCTAATCGAAGGCTTGAGCTTTAGGAAATAGTGCTCATATATGATCTCGCATGAGCTTCTGCAGTCCATGTAGGCTCTATTCACTTCCCGGTTGGAAATGAAGACTTTGATGACCACTGGGTCGTTCGAAGGGACTTGACCTGTAATGGAGGGAAAAGTTACTTCCCCTACCTCATTTATCTCTTCCTCCGTCACCTTTCTTTTTAAGCTGGCTTCGGCCCAATGAACCATGAGTATTGTGGCTTCAGGAGGAGTGGTGTCTTTAGCCAATTGAGTGTCGGAGATCTTCGATCTCCTTGCCCTTCTTTATGCCCTTTACCAAATGTTCCAATAGCCCGGACTTTACAGCTTCTTCTATGTGCTTCTTTAGTTCCCTGCAACTATTCTTATCATGGCCATAATCTTCATGGAAGTGACAATACTTGCTTGTATCCCTGTTTTTACCCTTGCTTGTTATGCGAGGGGCTGCTTCAAAAGCCTTAGCAGCCCTCTCCGTTGCAAGTATTTCCTTCAGAGATTTAGTTAGGCTTCCTAGAAAACCGTGGTTAGGACCTTTGTTGTACGGAGAGAACCTGTCTCTGTTTTTGTTCTTGTTCTTTGAACCTTCCCACGTAGAATGCTTCGAGAACTTTTCTTTGTCGATCGGAGCACCATTAGTAGATACTTCCTTTGCTTCAATCCAAGTATATGTCTTTTCCATTAACCCATTGTAAGTTTTCGGAAGGTCAGTGGACAAGAACTCCACCAAGCTTCGATTTCGTAGGCCATGTACGAAGCCAGAGATGCACTGATCTTCATGTAGACCCAAGATCTGTAGAGTTTCATCGGTGTACCTAGTGACGAAAGCCCTTGTGCTTTCGTTCTCCTTTTCTTTAATGTTGTGCACCGTCAGATGGGTCCTTGTAAACTTCTTTTGCTGACTGAAGTGTGATCGGAACTTAGCCTTGAGATCATCGAGGTTGACAATGCTGCCAGGCTTTTGCCCATTCCACCAAATACGGGCGGAATCCCGTAGGGTGTATGTAAACATGTGACAGGCTACAGGCATGACCCAATTTTGCATCTTAATGGCCCCTTCGAACAAATGTAGAAAGTTGTCTGGATCCCCCTTCACATCATAAGTACCAATGTGTGAAAGCATTTTCAACCCATCAGGAAATGGGTAATCTTCTATCGACCTAACGAAGGGTATGTCCGAACCCATAGGGTCCGAATATAGACAATTACAAGGTGGTGCGAGCATAGGGACAGCATTGTATGGTTTATGGTTTGGGGGTACTCCCATAGGAGTTTGGCTAGGGTACGATTGGTAAGATGCGTTCATGCCAAAAGGATAACCATTTCCTATGGCATACGGAGGGTATACCATAGGAGGCCTGAAGGTTATGCTCCCATAATGTTGAGGGAGACTAGGGTTGTTGACTGCCCATTTACTGGAGGATATAAACCTTGAGGGTAAGACAGAGTTTGGAATGAGGGGTACATACCATTCGGAGGAAGATTTCCTCCCATATTAATTGTAGGCGAATTGCCTTCTACGCCTGATGCATGAGAAGGATGCAATGGAGCCCCTGCTTTAGTCCTTCCAAGATGAGCTGCTAACAACGGAGGTAGATTCACCCCCGTCTCTTCCCTTCGTTAGCTTCTCCCGTTAGAACCTTTGGCTACCGCTCCTTCTCTCCTGGTCGGAGCCCTCTCCGGGACTTTTTCAAACCCAACGGATCTTCTACTTGGCCTTCGACCAACTGGTGACCATATCCTTAGGGCCGAGAGTGTTGCTCCTTGCGTCGGAGGCCTAGGCTCCATTTCCATCTCTTCATCACAATCGTCACTTGAGTATTCCAACTCAATTCGCATCTCAACATACCGAACTTTCCTTTTGCGAGCCCTTAAGAAGGATTCCAACGCTTCATAGTTGGCTTCAACAAAGGCTGGGCTAATAACAGGTTCCGGGTTGGCTGATGTCGAAGCATGATGGTTGGGTATCACTTCTGGGTAAGAATGTGTTATGAACATGGAAGCGATTATTGGGGGGAAGTTGTTGGGGTTGTTAATTGGTATTGGTGCCAAGGTCGAGAAACCCGGTGGGGGAGTATCTTCTCTCCCTTGATCCATGCTAGATATATAGTGAAAGTAGTTGGTTGGTTATAAGCTTGGAAATAACGAGACCAATTGTAGCGGTCCCACTGATGGCGCCACTGATTGTACAATAAATTGCACGACCAGGCCTTCGATGATGATCAAAGGATATAGAGGGTGTTGAGGTTGCGCCAAGCTTGTTCTTAACCTGAAATAAGAAATACTAAAACACTACATTAAGTGATTGCGCAGGGGTTGGACCCAGCGAACCACCTCCGGCGTGCGAATAAGTATGTGATATGATAAGTTGGTAGTGAAATGAGAGAGTCTAGTTTCCATACCATTGTTCTAGCCCCTCTAAGCTATTTATAGGGAAGGAAATAGGCCTTAGAGAGCTCTTGCACATAATTTGGAGATCATTGGGGCGTCCCATGATTTGTGGTAACCGCTAGGGCTTTGTGACCCACGATCTCTTCCTTGGAGGGAAAGCTCAATAAAAAGGGGAACGTGGGTATGACCAAGTCAATGTGGTTCTCCTTTCTAGCATCCTCGAAGGAGGAACCCTGAAGGGCTTAAGGCTTCGATTGGCGGCTTCCCAACTGGTAACCACTTCAAAGATGAATGGTTTTACGCCAATGAAACATCTTAGGAGATTAACCTGGGCCTTCGAAGAGAAGGCTTCGTACAGGCTCGAAGGGGTGTCTTTCGACCCGTTCGGAGGGTACATCATCACATGTCCTTAGCAAGCCGAAGACCTGCTAATAAAGCTTCGTACTCTGCTTCATTATTCGTAGCATTAAATTCGAAACGAAGTGTGTAAGTGTACTCCTTTCCTTCCAGGCTAACGAGCATTAAACCTGCTCCAAAACCATCAGAGCTTAAGGCTCCATCAGTATACAATTTCCACCCTACTCCCACTTTCAAGGGTTTTTGCTTCGGGAGTTCCTTGTCTTGGTGTGGCTCCGATGGTGTTTCTGCCATAAAGTCTGCAAGTATTTGCCCTTTGATGGAGTTTTGACCTTTGTACTCTGTCTCATGTTCTCCTAGCTCGATAGCCCATTTGGCTATTCTTCCTGATTTTTTAGGTTACGATAATATCTGTTTGAGTGGTTTATCAGTTAACACTGTGATAGGGTGAGCTTGGAAATATCTTCTAAGGCGTCTTGCAGCGTGAACAAAAGCTAAAACTAGCTTTTCTAGCTCTGGGTAATTTAACTCGGCTCCTTGAAGAACCCTGCTAACAAAGTAGATGGTGATTTGCTTCTTTTCCCTTTCTACCAACAGTACAACACTGATACTTTCAGAGGAGGTTGCGATATACATGAACAACACTTCGCCTTTGATTGGGGCAGTAAGTATAGGTAATACTTCTATGAACTCCTTCAGCTTTTGGAAAGCAGCTTCGGCATCTGAACTCCATTGGAAAGTCTTCTTGTCTACACAACCTTTGAGTGTTTTGAAGAATGGTAGAGATCGGTCTGCACCCTTCGACAAAAATCTGCTTAGTGCTGCCAACTTTCCGTTTAGAATTTGTACATCCTTGAGGGATTTTAGGGCTTGTAGATCTGTTATGGCCTTGACTTTTGAAGGATTAGCTTTAATCCCCTGCTTGTGATTAAGTGTCCAAGGAATTGACCTTCTTCGACACCAAATGAACATTTATTGGGATTTAGTTTCATCTTGATTGCCCTCAGTTGGTCGAAGGTTTCTTGGATATTGGAGAGTAGATTTTCCTCACTTCTACTCCTGATGACCATATCATCCACGTAGGCTTCCAAGTTTCTTTTTATTTGTTTTGCTGAAAGCTTTGTCTACTAATCGTTGGTATGTTGCCCCTGTATTCTTCAAACCAAATGGCATTTTCTTGTAACAATAAACACCCTTTTCCTGTGTAGAAGGCTGTTTTTTCCTCATCTTCCTCCGCCATTTGTATTTGATGATACCCTTTGTAGGCATCTAAAAAACATTTTAAGTGAAAACCTGAAAGGGATTCGACTTTCCAGTCTATCTCTGGAAAGGGGTAACAATCCTTCGGATAGGCTTTGTTGATATTGGTGAAGTCAACACACATACGCCATCCACCGACATTTTTCTTTACCATAACTGGGTTTGCAACCCAGGTTTGGTATTTCACTTCTTTAAGTATTCTTGCTCGCACAAGCTCTTCTACCTCTTTGTAGGCGGTTGTATTCCTTTCGGGCGCTAGGCTTCGTCGCTTCTGCTTTATCGGCTCAATGTGCTTAAACTCGTTAAGCTTGTGTTCCGTGCAGAAAGGCTTTCCATCGATCATGAGTGTTCTGGGAACCCCTGTCATGTCTGAGTATGTCTATGCAAAAACAACTTTGTTAGATCTGAGCAGTTTTTCCAATTCTGTCTTGAGGCTAGTGGGGAGTTGTCTCCCAATAACCAACGTTTGCTCCGGATAGAGATCGTTAATTATGATACGTTCTTCAGCATCTGTACAGTTTAAAATGACTTTCGGAGGTTCTTCTGGATTTTCCTTGATCTTTTTGCTGATATTTTCCGCCTTTCTAACATTGTAGCTGGAAAATACGGTTCCTATTCCATTGGGTGTCTGGAACTTATCTGCTGCATGTATGGTGGAGACTATGATACCCATTTTCTGCATGGCAGTTCTTCCTACCAGCAAGTTGTAAGGGGAATCAGACCTTATGACTGCGAAATTAAGGGTTTCTGTTCTCGCGAGCATTCCTTCTCCTATTGTGATATCTAGCGGTACTTCCCCCAAAGGCAACGAGTGTTCGCTTGAAAAACCTACCAAGGGTATCTTGGAATCAACCCTCTTCGACCTGATCGAAGGCTTAAGTTTTAGGAAACAATGCTCGTATATGACCTCACAAGAGCTTCCGCAATCCATGTAGGCCCTGTTTACTTCCCTATTAAATATCAAGACCTTGGTAACGACTGGGTCATTTGAAGGGGCTTTGTTTGAAATGGAGGGAAACGTTACTTCCCCCACCCCGTGCAGCTCTTTGTCTATCACTTTTCTCTTTAAACCAACTTCTCCCTGACGTACCATTAGTATGAGAGCCTTGGCAGGAGTGGTATCTCTTCCCAATTTGGTATCTGAGGTCTTGTCTTTCCCCTTCTTTATACCTTTTACCAAGTGCATCAATTATCCGGACCTCACAGCTTCTTCTATCTGTTTCTTCAGCTCTCAGCAGTAGTTCGTTTCTTGACCATAATCTTCGTGAAAATGGCAAAATTTGGACGTGTCCCTGTTTTTACCCTTGCTTGTCATTCGGGGAGGTGCTTCGAAGGTTTTTGCGACCCTCTCTATTGCAAGTATCTCTCTTGCAGTTTTTGCCAAATTCCCCAGGAGCCCATGTTTAGGAACTTTGTTATACGGAGTGAACCTATCCCTGTTCTTCTTATTCTTTGACTTTTCCCATAAAGGCCGTTTCAAGAACTTGTCATGATTTTCTTTCTGCTCAATCGGGCCCACTTCCTTCGCCTCTATCCATGTGTAGGTTTTTTCCATTACACCCTTGTAAGTTGCTGGGAAATCGGTAGACAGAAATTCTACCAGGCTCCGATTTCGCAAACCGTAAACGAAGCCAGAAATGCGCTGATTTTCATGTAAACCCAAGATCTGTAAAGTGTCATCAGTATACCTAGTAACGATATCCCTGGTGCTTTCATTCTCCTTCTGTTTTATATTATGCACCGTCAAATGAGTCCTTGTGAACTTCTTTTGTTGACTAAAGTGTGATCGAAACTTGGCTTTAAGGTCGTCTAGTTTCACAATACTACCTGGTTTTTCCCATTCCACCATATACGAGCAGATTCTCGAAGGGTGTACGTAAGCATGTGACAGGCCAAGGGCATAATCCGTTTGTGCATTCGAATAGCTCCTTCGAACAAGTGTAAAAAGTTATCTGGATACCCTTTCCCATCATAGGTGCCTATGTGAGAGGGCATTTTCAGCCCATCGGGTAGGGGTAGTCTTCAATCCATCTTACGAAAGGTGTGGTGGAACCCGTTGGTTCTATGTACATGCAATTGTAGGTTGTTGTGTTCATAGGGACAATATTATATGGATTGTGGTTCGGGGGTATGGCAACAGGAATTTGACCATAGTAGGGTGGATAAGTTGCATGCATACCGAAAGGAGGGTTCCCTCCGTTGGTGAATGGTTGGTATACTGGTGGTTTCCCGAAGGGTATGTTTCCATAAGACTGATGGAAAGTAGGGTTATTTTGGCCGGCCATTTGATGGGGGATATAGATTATGAGGATACGACTAAGTTTGTAATGGGGGATACATACCATTGGGAGGAAGACTTCCTCCCATATTTAACGAAGGTGGATTGCCTTCTATGCCTGATGCGTAAGAAGGCTGCAACGGAACCCCTGTCTCAGTGCGCCCCAAATGAGCAGCTAGCAACAGAGGAAAGTTTACCTCCGTTCCTTCCCTTCGGTGGCTTCTCCCATTAGAACCTTCAACCGCTGCTCTCTCCTTTCTGGTCTGAGCTTGTTCAGTAATTTCTTTAAAACCTACAGTCCTCACATTTGGCCTTCGACCTATAGGGGACCCTATCCGTAGTGCTGAATACGTCGCTCCTTGGGTAAGAGCCCTATGTTTCATCTCGATCTATTCGTTATAGTCTTCGCTGGAGTATTCCAACTCCTTTCGTATCTCTGTGTTCCGAGCTTGCCTCCAGCGTGCTCTCATAAGAGATTCCAATGTTTCAAAGTTTGCTTCGACAAAGGCTGGACTAATAACTGGTTCCGGATTGGTGGATGTCAAAGCATGGTGATTTATTTCTGGGTAAGATCTTGTTGTAAAGGGGGAAGCGGTTATTGGGGGAAGGTTGTTGGGATTGTTGACTGGTATTGGTGTCAAGGTCGAGAATCCCGGCGGGGAGTATCCTCTCTTCCTTGATTCATGCCGAAAATCTAGCGAACTTGATTGACTGGTTGTAAACATGGAAATTACCAGACCAATTGTAGCGGTCCCGCAGATGCCGCCATTGATTGTACACTAATTTGCACTACTAGGCCTTGTGATGGTGATCGAAGGATATGGGGGTTATGTGGATGCACCAAGCTTATTGATAACCTGAAATAAGAAATACAAAGACACTATGTTAAGTGATTGCGCAGGGGGTTGGCCCTGTGAATCACCTCCGGCGTGTGAATGAGTATATGATATGGTAAATATGTAAGCTTTGGAGGATATGTGTGTGTTTAGTGAATGTACCATACTCAATAACCCGTCCAAGCTATTTATAGGAGAGGAAAATAGGTCTTGGAGATTTCTATGCTCAATCTGCAAAAATCATGGGGCGGTCCCATGATTTATGTTGACTGCTAGGGTTTAAGCGAATATCATGGGGGAGTCTCATGATAATAGCTAAAGTTTTGGGCGGAGATGGAGGTGTCCCATGATTACCGCCTTAGCACAATCTCTTTATTGGCGGGAAAGCAAAAGGGAGAGATCGCGGACTTCATCTCTCTAATATCTTTGTAGGCTTTACCCAAAAGGCTTAGGCCTTCGATTGGCGAGTTCCCAAATGGTAACCGTATCACGAATGAATGATTTGACGCCAATGAAGATATTAGGAGGTTATCTTGGACTTTTGAGAAGAAGGTTTCGGACAGGCTCGAAGGGGTTTCCTTCGACCTGTTCGGAGGGTACATCATCACCTACCCTAACTTGGACTCCAAGATATGATTAGTATAAATACAATGCACTTGTGTTCATTCTTTTCGAATCTTGTGTTCACATAATAACCTTAACTTCTCTTCTTCTTCCTCCCTTGAGCTAGAAGCGATCGTACACCCCTATTCCCGTAGGGAATCGATTTTCTTTAGCTCAACAAAAGTGTTTGGTTGTTTTGTGAATCAAGAACCTAGCTTTTTCTCATTGAATCGTTAGTAATACGTGTGCACAAGAACGAAGTACAAACACATTATTGTTTGATAATCACTGGGTCGACTTTTTTGTGTAAGTCGACATATTGAAACCCTTTGTTAGGGTTTATTGGTTCTTGTGTTTATTTGCTAAGGAATTGCTAAAAGGTACGCATTAGTTTTACATTCGGTTAATTATATTACAAGTATTATGATCTTACGCTTCCGCAATGCGTTCTTGATGTTTATGTGTTATTTATATACTTGCCATGATATTATAATTCCGACACATACTCCTTTAAGATTACTACCATCTTTGATTCTATATTCGCCTCATTGCATCTTTTAAAGCCTAACACTGCAATAACATTTAAAGGACCATTTTTGCTGAACAAACGATTAATCTTCCATAATTAAGTTGGCATATAGATTTGTTCCCTGATTAAGAGCTCCGCTTACTGTGGATCAATGGTATTCTTACCTCCACCAGATCATCGATCTTAATCAATGGCTGCCCAACACAAGAATTTGACTGTGAAAGGGGGGTACCCCAAGGCGTCCCTGATTCGCGAAAATCAACATATAAATATTTCCAAAGAATACAAGGCAAGTTGTATTCCCGGGTCGTTATCTTCAACGAAGGTTTGAATGGAATTTGTGATTCGGTTCGTGATTATGTGTGATGAATAGTGAAAAAGAGGTATTTTGGATTTTTACGCTAAAACATGTGAACATAAATTAAAAGCGAGTTATGAAACAAATTGTTAATAAAGTTGAAACCACCGATTTCTAAACAAACTTATATAAAACTACTCATACATAATAAAATCTACGCTAATTACAACGATAATAATCATTACGTTAAAAAATGACAACAAATAAACAATAATATATAAAGCTAAATTACTAGGACTAGTATTAAAACTAAAATAGATCGGACCAGTATTAAAACTAGAGTAGATCGGACTAGTATTAAAACTAGAATAATCACTAAACAAAAGAAAACTAAAAATAAACAGACAAACTAAATTTTAAGTGCTCTCAAACTTAAAAAATGTCAAGACTTATTTGAAAAATAAGCCGAGCTTAATAAGCTCATGCATCTCTTTTTGTGTTTGAATTGAGCTAGAAGGTAAAGAAAATAAGTGATAATAAAACGTAATAAGCTGAAACTAATAAATATTAAAAGGACAGAATTTAAATGCTTAAAAAGACAGAAATTAAATGCTAAACATAAAGTTAAAACATAATATAAATTGAAAGTAATAACTGTTGCAGAAAATTAAATGTCTAAAAGTGAACTGAAAATAAAAATACTGAATGAAAATTACAAGCTATCTTAAAAAAATTAAAACTACTACTGAAAAAAAACTACTCTAAAACTAAGAACTACTACTCTTCTTCGTTGATATTGCCCTCTATTTATAGCAATTGGAAGGCGGTTTGCTCTTCCATGCCAGGCCATGTGGCGACCATGGATTGGATATAAAAATTGGAGGCGGTTGGAGCAGCAGCAAAGCTCACACGCTTTGTTGAATTAATTTGGGCAGTCTGCTCCACGTGCTGGCTACAATGCTTCATTTATTTTATTTCCTGCTCTTTGTTTCTTTGGAGGCGGTTGGAGCAGCAGCAAAGCTCACACGCTTTGTTGAATTAATTTGGGCAGTCTGCTCCACGTGCTGGCTACAATGCTTCATTTATTTTATTTCCTGCTCTTTGTTTCTTTCGTTGATATGCCACAAGAAAAGTCATCTCCATGTGCATGTGGGCTCCATGATCTTCTAGAAGAGATTTAATTTCAACTTTGGTGCAAGTTGACATTTCACACCCCTGGCTTCATTTTTAGTCCTTGTCTTTTAAAACTTTATATGAATTAAACACTTTTGGTCCCTCATCGTTCTTTATATTTAATTTATTGGTCCTTGAAATAAGTAATCTTTAAACTTTTTCTTTTGCCTCGATGCTCCAAATAAAATTAACGATAGACTCGCAATTTCGTGCTCTTTCTAATATCGTACTTGGTTTTGTCCATTTTGTCATCATTTATGTCTGTTTCATCAATATCCGTACCTGTACATTAAAAACACAAAAACAAGGATATCTGCAATATAATTTGGGTGTTTTTGGTCATTTTTGTGTCTTTTATGGGTATAAAATGATGAGTATTTAGACACTCATCAATCCCCCACACTAAGCTATTGCTAGTCCCTAGCAATCCGATCATATGAAGTAATGAAAGGATCAAAAGAATACCAAGTATACCCCGTTTTGATTTTTTATTAATTGCGAGAAATTTAAACTTAGAACAAAATATATAACACGCTTGATTTCCAAAAATGGTATCACGGAACAGGATTCACACAAAATGGGTGTCTCCAGGGAATTGAAATCGTCATTCTCTTTTTGATACTCCCAATTAAGCTTAAACTCAACGTGCAAATGCTTTTGTAAAATGCTAACACTACTTATATCAATAATCTATGTAAGCCGAAACTTAACTTTTCACTCCCGCATATATTAAGTTTAGGCGACTGTACTTGATTTTCAAAATTTTGACCGCGAAAATCGACATTTATTATGGTTGTTATTTGTTTAAGTCAAATACTAATTTACCGGGAACCTCGAAAATCTAAGGATCAAAAGGGCCTTTTCCATGTAGCGGCTTTCTTCTCGGCACATCCCAAACCAGTTGGTTTTAGGTGACCAGGCTTTTGACACCTTACAGAGAATAGTACCGAAATCAGCGGAATTTTGATATTAAAGATTTAAGATATTCCCACTAAGCTAGTATTAAATACTTAACTAAATAACAACAAACGATCATTAAGAGATTAAAGATTCAAAGATGAGATCACTCCATGTAACGGCTTACTTCTCGGCACATCCCAAACCAGTTGGTTTTAGGTGACCAAGCTTTTGACACCTCACAGAGAATAATACCGGAGCTTTCGGGATCTTTGAAATCAACAATCTACTAAATTACCGTTTAACTTTTATACAAAATTGACGAATCCAAGTTCAAGTTCCGATTCAAATTTAAGAGAAAGCAACTTTCCTACATTTATTAACACATACATCTTTATTTTTGCAACGTCAAAACTTATTGCATTTTGCAATATCTTTATATTTTTGCATTTTGCAATATCATTCCATTTTATTTTATTTTTATTTTCTCATTTTTTTCATCATTTTTTCATTTTTTTTTTTTTTACTATTAATAATATACATACATATATGCTTTCTCAAAAATAAAAATAAAAAGTTGAACTCGGGCTCTATATCAAAATTGTGTAAAAATTTGTTTTGCATAACAACATGATTTTAACGTTCAAACGTTTGAAAACAGCACGTATTTAATCAGATTAGTTATCTCCTGGGAGGAAAAGCCATAGATTACTTATATAAGCTCTAAAGAAAACCAACTATTCTACGCTTAGCATTTTCATTTGCACATATTGTAAAACCTTAGTCTAATAGTTAAGGAAGCAGCCAGATCAATACTCTGGCAGAGTCGGGATTCCCTTTGTTCTAACCTAATCAAGACTAAACACTTCTATTTTTTATTGCAATTTCTTATCTAAAAACGAAAAAATTTTAAAATTTTGGCCAAAACGGGGGTACTAGGGCACTAGAAGGTACATATGTGACAAAATTCGAGGGAATTCCCCCGCACACTTAGAATTGAATATTGCCCTCAATATTCAAAGCACCGGCTATTATGCCGAGACTATTGAACGTAAAAAGGTAAGACTAATAGCCAAGTGTGTGAAAGAAATCTCTATTTTCACAAAAAGGATTAAAAAGATATCCCTAGATAATCGTTAGCAAAAGGATAGGATATTGGGCGGCTGGATTGAAAACAGGCACGGCAATCATCACAATCCAAGGGAAACCTGCAAACAAGAGCAAACAACACACAAACAAAGCACAGTAGAGGAATTCCCCCCCCCCCCCACACTTAGTGTTAGAAATAAGAAAGAAGTCAGAAACATGGGCGTTTACCCATGCAATGCTAATTTTTTTGTTAACCGAGTCACTAGCTTGACTCGACCCCGAATTCATTGGTTCATGGGGAAGCAAGTGGAAGAAACCATCTCCATCGGACTTTCATTCAATGTGTTTGGATAAACATTGAAGTACGTGAAAGTTCCACACCGATGAGATATATGCCCGGCTCACAAAGAATGGTAAATGGAAATGCCGGGGTCAAAGATAGTATCCTCACTCCCGAAAAAGTGAAGAACAGGAGATGTCACCGTGTAGGTGAAGAAAAGAAAGAAAGTCATGATAAAAATCATGACAAGATGTTCATCCTCAAAAGGAGAATTCATGATTTCCACATCATGAATCTCATTATTTAAGCTCGGCTGATCAAGACATATTCTGGGAGGAAGGGATGGGATTTTGATATCAAGCAAATTCTCAGTGTTGAGAATATTTCCCTCCGGGACATAAAGATAATCTTTGTCAAGATCAAAGTAGAAGTTATCATACTCCGGCGGAGATATGATATGAGTGAGTTCATCGGAGAACTCCTCGAAGGCAAATGATTCATATTTGGGGAGAGAAATATGAGAATGAGAAGTGGCTCTGCCACTAGTCTTCTCTCCCATATGATCAAAATGGAAGGCTTCAAATTCCGGTATAGAGTCATCGGAAAACAGGTCACTATCCTTTATGGGGATAGGAGATGAAATGGATTTTTCATTGAAAGCCTCGATTTTAGAAATGAGAAGATTAACATTTAATAATCTTTCACGAAGAGTTTCGTCTTTGATTATTTCTTCATCATTCTCTTCTTCTAAGCTGACAAGCTCAGAAGGTAATTCCTCCATATAAATGATGTCTCCACATGATAAAGTATTGTCATTAGTGGAATCGGAGAACATCTCAACATAATCTTTTGAATACTCAAGAGGAGGAGGGATATCATACACATTATCAGAAATACCCTCGGACTCACTTAGGATTGGGATAAGGTCCTCAACACTAGACTTTATTAATTCGTCCGATTTCTTTTCAGGAATAGTGCTAAGATGCTCATCCCCTATAATGAGAGAGTCCTCAGAGTTCATAACCGGTAAGATGGGTGTGATTGCAATAGATTGAGGGAGTTGAGAAATGACATCGTTCAAAGGAATAACACTCTCCTCGTCGTCTTCATCTTCGTCATCGAGCATGCAAGCTTGATCAAACAAGAAACGATTGTGTGCAGCTCGTTCTATGGCGAGTAATTCTTCCATAGATTCACCATGACGATCTTCTTAGGTATGCCTAGCAGCCAATTTATTAAGTTCATTCCTCATATCTTGAAGTTCTTGGAATAAATCTTCGATAGCTAAAACTTGAGGAGATGGCTGAGGCTGAGGTTGAATCATTTGATACTGTGGAGGTTGGTCATGACAAGAATAGTCGTAATTGTTACAAGGGACATGCTCATAGACAAGCGGGGTCCTCGTTTGACAATCGGATTCATAATGTGGACCACCACAGTACTCACAACAATACATTTGCTGTGACTGATTCGGTGAATCATATGGATATAGGTCATACCCGAAGTTTTGATTACATGGATCTTGTTCATAGACAGACGTATTTCCTGCTTGACAATCAAAACTTGGGTGTGGACCTCCACAATGCTCACAAGGATCATTTGGCATATTTTGAAATGATGTATCATTGAAGTTTTGATTAGACGGCTCTTGCCAAAATGAATCCTGAGAAGGGGTACTGAAATTGTTGTGAAAATCTGGATAGTCAAGTGTATTTTGGATTTCAGAAGTGCAACATATGCAAAGTCCATGAGTAAACCCACATCCTTTGCAAAAACATCGTTCACACTGTGAATCATCCCCCAACGGATCTTCACATATAAAACAATTATGCTGAGTGAGTGAAGATGGTTGGGGTTGTGGAGGGTGTTCGGGAAGACTTTGAGAATTATTGATGGAATTAAGCTCTCTTTTGAGGGCTACTTCACACCAATAACAAGATCCTCTTGGGTTGTGATTTCCACACTGCTCACACTTACACTTGGAACAACGATGATTATCACTCACTGGACCTTTACAATCAAAACAGCGATAGCCCAGTGACGACATGAGAATTAAATATTAAGGAGGGTTAAGAAGATAGAATCAAATGGTTTAAGAGGATGAGGAAAAATATTTTTGGGTTTTTTATAGTTTAAAAACATTTTGAAAAACACAAAGGGAAAAAGGAAAATAAATTTTGGAAAGAAAATCTTTTTGAGTTTTTTTATTAGAAAATATTTACGATAGAAAATGATAACTTCTTGGAAGAAGGGTCTTCAAAACACGCATCGACAAACGAGATTTAAAAATTCGCTTCAACTTTCCCCGGCAGCGGCGCCAAAAATTGATTCGCGAAAATCAACATATAAATATTTCCAAAGAATACAAGGCAAGTTGTATTCCCGGGTCGTTATCTCCAACGAAGGTTTGAATGGAATTTGTGATTCGGTTCGTGATTATGTGTGATGAATAGTGAAAAAGAGGTATTTTGGATTTTTACGCTAAAATATGTGAACATAAATTAAAAGCGAGTTATGAAGCAAATTTGTTAATAAAGTTGAAACCACCGATTTCTAAACAAACTTATATAAAACTACTCATACATAATAAAATCTACGCTAATAACAACGATAATAATCATTACGTTAAAAATGACAATAAATAAACAATAATATATAAAGCTAAATTACTAGGACTAGTATTAAAACTAGAATAGATCGGACCAGTATTAAAACTAGAGTAGATCGGACTAATATTAAAACTAGAATAATTACTAAACAAAAGAAAACTAAAAATAAACAGACAAACTAAATTTTAAGTGCTCTCAAACTTAAGAAATGTCAATACTTATTTGAAAAATAAGCCGAGCTTAATAAGCTCATGCATCTCTTTTTGTGTTTGAATTGAGCTAGAGGGTAAAGAAAATAAGTGATAATAAAACGTAATAAGCTGAAACTAATAAATATTAAAAGGACAGAATTTAAATGCTTAAAAAGACAAAAATTAAATGCTAAACATAAAGTTAAAACATAATATAAATTGAAAGTAATAACTGTTGCAGAAAATTAAATGTCTAAAAATGTACTGAAAATAAAAATACTGAATGAAAATTACAAGCTATCTTAAAAAAATTAAAACTACTACTAAAAAAAACTACTCTAAAACTACTTCGTTGATATTGCCCTCTATTTATAGCAATTGAAAGGCGGTTTGCTCTTCCATGCCAGGCCATGTGGCGACCATGGATTGGATATAAAAATTGGAGGCGGTTGGAGCAGCAGCAAAGCTCACACGCTTTGTTGAATTAATTTGGGCAGTCTGCTCCACGTGCTGGCTACAATGCTTCATTTATTTTATTTCCTGCTCTTTGTTTCTTTCGTTGATATGCCACAAGAAAAGTCATCTCCATGTGCATGTGGGCTCCATGATCTTCTAGAAGAGATTTAATTTCAACTTTGGTACAAGTTGACATTTCACACTCCTGGCTTTATTTTTAGTCCTTGTCTTTTAAAACTTTATATGAATTAAACACTTTTGGTCCCTCATCGTTCTTTATGTTTAATTCATTGGTCCTTGAAATAAATAATCTTTAAACTTCTTCTTTTGCCTCGATGCTCCAAATAAAATTAACGATAGACTCGCAATTTCGTGCTCTTTCTAATATCGTACTTGGTTTTGTCCATTTTGTCTTCATTTATGTCCGTTTCATCAATATCCGTACCTATACATTAAAAACACAAAAACAAGGATATCTGCAATATAATTTGGGTGTTTTTGGACATTTTTGTGTCTTTTATGGGTATAAAATGATGAGTATTTAGACACTCATCACAAGAATTTGACTGTGAAAGGGGGGTACCCCAAGGCGACCCTCTCTCACCTTTTTTATTCACAATCACAATGGAAGCCTTCTCAAATATCCTGATCCATGCCTCAACCTTGGGCCTAATTTCCAGCATCAAACTTCCAAATCATGGGCCAAGCTTCAACCATCTGCTATACGCGGATGACGCCATGAAAATTGGTAAATGGTCTCCAACCCACCTTCTGAATATAAAACGAATCCTGAGATGCTTCTATCCTGTTTCTGGTCTCAAAATTAATCATCATAAATCCAGTTTCTATGGTATCAACTTGTCCACAGATACCTGCAATTCAGCGTGTACCACTCTAATGTGCAACCCTGGGCAATTTCCTATTACATATCTTGGGCTAACGGTCGGCACAAACATGAACCTCATCAAAAACTGGGCACCCGTAATCAAAACCTTCGAAAACCGACTTTCATTATCGAAAGCCTCCACCCTTTCGTTAGGTGGGCGTATCACCCTTATCCGCTCGGTGCTTGAAAGTCTTCCCTCTTATTTCTTCTACTTGTACAAGGCTCCGGTAAGTGTTCTCTCCAAACTTGAATCAATTCGTAGAAATTTCTTTTGGGGGGGGGGGGGGGGGGGGGGGTTCTTTAATGAATAAAAATATTCATTGGGTTTCATGGGATAGAATAATTGCTCCAGTTGATTCGGGCGGGTTGGGATTGGGTTCTTTACAGGAAAAAAATTATTCTCTTTTAGCCAAGTGGTTGTGGCGGTTCTGAACTGAACCTGACAGTCTTTGGAACCAAGTTATCACCGCCATCCACTCGACCTCGAGACAATGATCCCCATTACCAGTCAAATCCAACCATGTGGAAGCTTGGAAGTCCATTACGAATCTAAACTCCCATCTTGGTCTTTTTGATATTTCTTTGGAGAGATTAATCACAGGTACATTGGGCAATGGAAACTTACTTCGCTTCTGGATCGACACCTGGTCTAGTTCTTCGCCCTTCTGCTCTACTTACCCGGATTTGTTCAAACTAGAAAAGTTCAAAAGTTGTTTAGTCAAAGACCAATGCACAGGAGGTGGAACATTCTCACAATGGGAGTGGCTTTGGATTCGACCCCCATCAACCCCGGCTGAATTACATCAACTACAAGACATGCTCTTTCAAATCAAACACACCACCCTCTCGGATAAAAACGATTCATGGAGTTGGAGTCTTGAACCATCACAAAAGTTCTCTGTCAAATCTCTGAGATACAAAATTCAAAATTCTACAATTGGTCCCAAACATTGGACCTTCCCTTCGAACAAGCTTGCCCCAATTAAAGCGAATATCCTAGGATGGAGAATCGAAATGCAACGCATCCCCACCTCTGATCAGCTTCAAATCAGAAACATTGTACTACCAACATCGACATGCTCACTGTGTAATAACTCGGCTGAAAACCCAGAACACCTATTCATCAATTGCCAATTTGTAGATGCCTTACGAACTTATTTGCAACAATGGTACCGAATCAACCTCAATAAACCCCAGAATCTCAGAGAGCTTATGGAGCACCACAAAACCACCAGTTCCTGCCCACGCAAACAAAAACTCATCCATCTAGTCATCCTCACCTACTGCTGGGTGATATGGAAAACAAGAAACGAATGCGTTTTCTCCAACAAACAACCATCCATCAACTTCACTTTCAAGGAGCTAAAAGGAACTAGCTTCCTTTGGCTATCGCATAGATCGTCTTCTCATGATTTCACTTGGCCCGTATGGAATAGTTTCAGCATATAAGTCCCTGTTATTTGTTTCCCTGTTATTTTCTTTTACTTTGTATCTCTTGTTTTTACTTTCCTTTTTGTTTCATGAACCTTTTGTATGTAATTCCTAGCTCCTCGCTAGAGTTCCATATTCAATATATTCATCTTTAACGATCAAAAAAACAAAAAATACAACTTTATCATGTAACTGTGGCTTACAGGGCGCGGATATCATGACCGAAACTATATCATGCTACTGACATTCTAAATTTCTAACTAACAAAAAATAGGTTGCTCGTCCAGTTAACACAACCTACATAATTATACAATAACCAAAACTATATCATGTAACTAATATAATGAAAATAGCTTCTGTAATAACACTTGATCAGCTCGTCTAGTAAACATACACTAAATCACACTAAAAATAAGCGAAAATCGACACTATGATTAAAACTGGTGATAATTATGACAACCTCGAGAATGTATCGAGCCGCAGCGACACGGTTATTCAACGCGGCCCACTGCAAGGCGCGATAACCTAATTCATCAGGTTTATGGACCGAAGCACCTTCTGATTCAATCAAATTCTTAAGCTTCTCTAAATCACCATACGCAGCTACTGTGTACACGTCATTCTTCATACTATCCTCTGTCACTCCGCCGCTGAAGACATCGGTTCCGGCGTGATCTGGAGTTTCTTCGATCTCTGATGACATGATGATGTTATGATTGAGAAAATGAATAGTGAGATGAAATTAGGGTTTTTTTATATAAATTAAATTGGTGTTGACTGGTGTTTTTTTATAACGACGGCTTAAATTAATTGTGAAAGGGAAATGGAAGAAGAAAGAATAAGATCACAACAGAAAAATAGCAACAAGATCAATTTTAATATATTTATATATTAAATAACCTTTTTTAATTTTCAAGTGATTATAAGTTTTTTTAATTTATTTTGTAGAAGCCTCTATGAATGTATGTAGCATTAGGGGTGGCAATTCTCGACATGATACGATAAACGACACACGAACCCGACACGAAGTTAAACAGGTTTATGTTAAAGGATAAACAGGTTTGGGTCAAAAAGAGGTTAACCCGTCTAACCCGTTTAATTAACGGGCCATGTTTGGGTTGAGTAAGTATTAAACAAACACGTGAACCCGTTTAAGTATATAAACCTTTAAAAAATATATAACTTGGTATTTATGTTGGATATGGATTAAATGTATATTTTTATGTACTTTATATGAGTGAGTTACGATTATAACTCAAATATCATTGAAATTGATGCTTATAACTCATATATCATTGAAATTGTCGTCTAGTTATTCGTATTTTATTTTTATCGTATATTAGATCCTTATATTATTTTTGCATTTAAACTAGTTAAATCAACAAATCACCAACTTATTCTTTCACTCTTGACCAAATTACTTAAACAGATTAAACGGGTTACGCGTGTTGATGCGAGGATTGCGAACCTTCGAAAAGAAGTTTTACAATCCTCTAGGCAGTGTACCTAGCCATTGTAGTGTAGTACAGGTAAGTCCGGGGGATTGATCGTTCTCTAGGGGAATAGTCTCGCAATAGTTGTCGAAAGGTCAAGATGTATGACGAGATAAGTCTAGAGGTGATGGATGATTCTCTTTGTGTTTTTATATTTTATAGAAAGCAATTAAAAATCTCGGTTTTGAAGGAGTGGGCGAAATTAGTTGCTAATCAACTAACCCAAAAACTAATTATAAAACTAAAATTAATCTAATAACAAGAAAAAGTAAATTGGTGGTAACTCTTATGATAGGAAAAACGTGTTCATTTAGATTTAATTACTCCCTAGTTATCTCCTACTGATTTGTCAAATTGTCACGTCCTTGTTTTAGTTGAAGCGCTATATTCCTTAATATTAGTCGTGGAGAGGTGCCAAAGTCCCCAACTCTATGAATCTTAGTCTCCCCTAAATCACTTAAAGTCTATTAAGTTTTCTAGGATCTACAAGCCACAATTCACGCAATAAATACAACGAGAAAAACCAATAGTGCACTCTATGGTTGCGTTTTCTAAGACGTTCAAGCTAGTTACATATAAGAGGTCATCCAGTTTTCTTTGCCTAACGTGAGGCAATCAACTAAACAAGAGACAACAAATCAATATTCAACAACTAAGTTTCACTAGATCTAAGCAAACACAAATACACTTAAGCTGTAATACCTGAAATTTGAAAACATGCAAAATGACCAAAATGCCCTTACCAATTTAAAAATTTATTTAAAAGCTTATAAATCACCAAATAAATCCCAAACCATCGGGAATGAACTAGATATGAATCCAAATAATTTTTGTGACTACATTTCAACATTTTAAAAAGTACAAAAATATGCAAATAATTATTATGGCCGGTTGATATTATTTCGTGTATTATTATTATTATTATTAATTCAATTTAAATTAAATAAAATACAAGATAATCACCAATAAAATTAGGAAATTATTATATTCAGTATTTGATAAGTCTTGGACCGAAATCCTTGCCAAAAATCAGTATTTGAGTTGGTTTATAAATTATTCCCTATATATATATAATTTCCGAAAACCCTAAAACCTTAGAAACTCTAAACAAAATTCGATCTGCTACAATTCGACTTGGAAAAATTCGTGGGTTATTTTACGGCATTGCTTGACATCTAAGGAAGCTAGAAAAATTGGTTAGAAGGTCGTGGGTTCATTCATTCAATCGCTAGGATTTTTGATTTGTCGAACTTTGCATTCGAGAAGGTATAATTTTATATATCCCTTTCACACGTTCGATTCTTCATGAAGTATTTTTATTATGTTATTAAGATCATATAATTCCTAAATAAAATATATAACATGGATCATGCAAACTTGAATGGTCATACGAATTTTAAATAGCTAAAACACACTTAATTCCCAAATATTAGTATACGATTTTTTTTGGTTGTTTTCATAATTTTTACATGTTCTATGATGATCATATAAGTCTCGAAAAATAGTTATTTGATTTTTGGAAGCTTAATTCATGTGTTCTTGAATTGTTTGTGTAATCGGATTTTAGTGAAAAAGAAAGAAAATATAGAAAACCCTAGTAGCGATTTAGGGTTAGGGTTTGTATGTATAGATCTGGTCATTTAAGGCATATTAATGATTGGTAATAATTATTTGATGATTTTATGAGCTAGGGTTTGTAATTGCTATTACAAAAGTATATACGATTTGTAAAATAAATAACAAGGACTTGTTTTGCCAACTTTGGAACTTAAAGGTTATTTTTATAATGTTAATTAGATCAGTATAAATGTATAAAAATTATAAGATGAGGTCCTTATGTGTAGAATATGCAAGATAATGATTTATTGGTAAATTAATGGTTCGAATTAGAAATTTATAAATTAGAAGGACTAAAAGTGTAAATTCAGGAAACTTATGATTGTTTGGTGTAAATAATATTAGTAGGGAGGTAATATGTAATTTTGGGTATTTATGGGGTCAAGGTGTAATTAAAATAAAGTAAGGATGTAAATTGTAATATTTGTAAATTAAAGGGATTAATTATGTAAATATGAGAAACATGGAGGTGTAATTCGTACCATATGATAGTGTGAGGGTATATTCTGTAATTTAGTAATTTTAAGGGCTTGTGATGTAATTATGAGTATTAGTGAGGGTTAAATTGTAAATTATGTAATTATAAGGTCTAGTTGGTAACTTTAATAACTATAAGGGTGTAAAGTGTAAATAATGAAACTTAAAGGACTAAAGATGTAATTCTGATTTAAAAGATGTATTTAAATTAGTAACTTGTGATATTTCATTTAAAACCCTTAATTTTGATATGTTTACTTTTAAAACCCTAAGTTATGGAAACTTGACAAAATGAACCTTGAACTATCTTAACTTGCTAAAATGTACCCTATTTCCATAATAGTATTAATTAATGACTTAACAAGAATTGATACTTAAATCTTTCTAATTGAGGAAACTTTATAAAAATGGAAACTTACTTGAGATGGAAAGATAACTGAAACCCTTGTAATTTTGTTCTCTACTCCTCTAGGTGTGAAGAAGGAGTAACTCGATCTTTTTCAGCCTTTTGTCTTTGTTCTTGCTTGCTAATAAGGTACAGGTATTCTGCCCTTCTTGTAAGGAGCCTTCGTTTCTCTTGATCTCTTGTTTCGATTCGTTTAGGATTCCCCAAACCATTGCTATGTACCCTTGTTTGTGAACCTTAGACTTGAATCTTTGTTTCGAACCTTTGCCTTGATCTTTGCCTTGAACCACTATGAACCTTGATTTGAACCTTGCCATAAAACCTTGACTTGAACCCTAATATGCTTGATGTTGAAATTGAATGAGAAAACCTTGTATTTAATTATGAAAATGTTTTAAGAAGACCATTTTAAAACTAGCTTATTGAAAACTATTTTAAAGACTATTTTTATGAGAACCAGTTTAAAAGATTATTTTATGGGAACTATTTTAAAAAGATTGTTATCAGATGATCGTTTAGATTGAACTTTGATCTACTTATGGATATGACCTACTTGAACTAAAGTGAATTGAACCCATAGATATGTAAACACGAACTCGAAACTTGAACTTGACTTGTACACTTGATACTTGACCTTGACCTTGACCACCGTTTGAGACTACGAGCCATACTAGGCATGAGGGTTTCATGTCCTTGTCATTGTTGCACCAATGGCTTGACTTTTGGGTAGGAAAGTGATTACCTATCCCGTCCCTGCCATGACTTGATACTTGACTTGCGCGTAGACGAAGACATTGTGGCAGCCTACAGGGGCGCATGGATGCATCCTAGATTAGTATTGTACATGACTTGATTTACTTGTATTGCTTAGTGATATGATGGGTGTGTGCGATACACGTCATTCACTCTTGGGAGCACGCGACTCCAACCCTTGGAGGTATCCCCTCATATTATACTTGTCATACCGAGGACACCCCTCCGTATACATGTATACTTGTTACTTGATTGATATGATATGTTCTGGGCTCGTAGAGGATTGCTGTATCTGTTTATCTTTTCGTTTACCTTATCTTTTTCCAATTGTACATTATTCCTTAATTGTTTCCTATGCCTTTACTCTTGATAACCGTTTTACATTTACATTTCGTAAACCTTTATTGCTGCTTGTTATCGTTATATCTGTTCACTGAGCTCTCGTAGCTCAGCCGCATTTTCTTTTCCTGCGGCAGGTATTTAAGCTAGGAAGCTGGGTTTTGCTTTGGGATGAGAGCAACTTTGAGTGAAGCATGGACCTTAGTACCTTAGTTCTACCATTTGAGAATTGATTTGTTTAGTACTTCATTTATTTCTTTTCATTGTCTTGTTGAACTTGATATAAGTCTTGTTGGCTTATTATCTTTTGGTTTAATGTTAAGACTTCCGCTGTTTTATTATTACTTGTTCTGATGTGAAACCATAGCATTGTGACATCTTTGCCCTTCTCGGGTCGGGGTGTTACAATTTATGGTATCAGAGCCAGGTTTGGACCCTTAGGTTTCCCGAAAACCCTTAGGCTTAGGCCATTGACCTGTGAGGATTGGGTAGACATTAGGTTTTCTTTCGCGCACTCTCTTTTCCTGTCCTGCTCTGTCATTTTCCCTTTGCTCTTACTAATCGTTTTGACAATCATTCAGATGGTGAACACGCGATTTACCTAGTACACTGATGGGAATGTGATGAACTCAAATAAGTACATTTTATTACTATCATTTATCCTATTTATTTGACTTGTTTTACTATATTATGTATGAGGATTGATACTTAATCGTTTACTTTTGTAATTCTCAGGTAAAAACAAACATTTGGTGAAACTTAGCGATTTTGGACTAATAATGGAGCAAAACATGCATAAAGTTAAGAGTCTACTGAAATGAAGAAGATCAAGACTAATCTGCTCCAGATGCACCGCATCTCACTCATGACATGCGCCGCATCTCTATCAAGATATCACCAGATACGATCCAAGATACAAGAGGACATGCGCCGCATCTAATCATGGAGTTACGCCGCATCTTCTGGCGGTGTACGAATATTCCTGAATATTATAATCTTGGACCCCACGCGAAGTTAAGTACATGCGCCGCATCTACTCCTTAGATGCGCCGCATCTTCCCTCAGACAGAAACTATAAATACCCCAAGGCCAGACGAATTTCGTACGCATTATAATATAACCTAAGTCCGAACAGGAGAAACAAAGGACGAATTCAGTCAAGGAGGCAGCACAAGACACACCCAAATCAAGGATACAAGAGCTGTAAGAAGGTGCTGCATGTGTTTAATTCATTAAGTAGTTTTGTTTTATTGTGTTAGCAAACTTTAATTCATCAGGATTGGTGGCTTGTGTAATGTGACAACGAAAGATTGCACTCCCTTTAATACTTGCTTTCCCATCAATTAAAGTTTATATGTTGATGTCTTTGGTTACTACTTATTAGTGCATTGATAACCTCTGTGTCTATTAGTGGCTTGCGGGCATTTGACTGCGGGACATAATGTGGCTCCCACGGTTATTACTAAATTGATCACTTAGGAATAACTTTTAGACATAAGTAATCATTAAGGGTTTACTCGCCGATAAGATTAGGACCAACGAGAAAGGGTTAACTACATACACTTCATATAAAGCTATCAATAAAACAAGTGACAATCTACTTAATCATAAGGACAACCCTCTTATTGTCTCAAGTATCTATCTGTGTACGTGTGTGCTACTTGCTGATTCGTGCCTATTGGTTTATTTTATTATTTAATTGCAAACAAATCGTGCCAGTCTCTCAGGCTGAAACCCCCTTGCGTTAGGATATTAAAATACTGATTAGAATAACGAGATAATACGTTCCACTCTTAGTGATCGACACTCTACTTACCATTATCTTCATACTGACCGGGTACACTGCTCGTTAAGTGTGTGTGTTATTGATAAGTCGGCTAAATATAAATTTAAAACTTGAGTAGGCATTAATACTGCCAAAACTTTACTCCAACGCACGCCCATCAAGTTTTTGGCGCCGCTGCCGGGGAGTGAATTGTTATTATCTGTTAATTTGATTAGTATTTTAATTAGGTTTTTCTTTTTATTAGATTAATTGCATCATTGTACTATTTTGCATATTTGTTGTATTGTGTGTTATTTGTTTGCTTTTATTTTTGTGTGTTTATTTTTGTTTGTGTGTTTAATTTTTTGTTTTTATTTTTCGTATTTTTCTGTTCTGCTATCGTTGTACTGTGCTAAATCAAACGATACGGCGCATCTGACATCTCAGATACGGCGTATTGCGTTTAATTTTAAAAAAATACAACGCGTTTAATTAATTCGATACGACGCATCTTTTCCCCAAGATACGGCGTATCTGTTTTTAATAAGAAATTTTTCTAAGCGATAAAGTAATACGACGCATCTGCTTTAGCAGATACGGCGTATCTATTATTTTAATTAAAAACAGTTTTCGAATTATTAAACAGATACGGCGCATCGATCTCTGTCGATACGGCGTATCCTCGTAATCAAAAATCTTATATTTTGAAACGTAACGAAGTAACGGCGTATTAGTTTTTGCTGATACGGCGCATTAAATTTTTTTATAAGTATAACTAATTTTTGATTATTTAAACATACGGCGCATTTGATTTATCGAGCGCGGCGTATTGCTTTTCTGAATAAAAGTTTGACTTATTTTTAACGTATTAAGATACGGCGTATCCCATTTATAGGATACGGCGCATCAACAGCAGATATCAGAAGCTTTTATTTTACTTTGATCGTTTCACCCTTCTTTTGCACGAGTAAGTTTTATTTCAGGAAGATGGACGATCCGGATATTACAATGGAAGAATATATCAAGCTTATAAAGGAAAGAGCCTTGAGCAATAATCAGGTGTATGATTGGAAAAGAGCAAGATATGGTGCACAAGTCATTGAGACGAAAGAAATCACTATGGAAGAATACTTGATTTTAAGGCATGAAAAGTCAAGTAAAGAAAGAAACAAATTGCCATTTCAACACACTTGGTGTATGTCAATTGATGATGAAGAAGATTCATATACCTTGAAACCAATTCCGGCAATTGTTCTTGATAGTACTTTTTCTCCGAAGGTTGCACAAGATGATGTGTATACGGAACCTTACGTTGAAGAATATTCTGCAATCGTATTACCACCATTAGACAATCCAACGGATGAAGATGAAAAGTATTCTAATTTTGATTTCGAACCATTTGACGCCATAGTTTATGATGACAAACCTCAACCAGATTTTGACCCAACGAGAGATTTTGAAGAAATCTAGGATTACTTATTTAAGGATGAAATTCGGGACGATGCTGAAATTGCAAGACCACTAGTTGAAGATGGAGATTCACAAGATAAATTGGAGTCACTTACAACACAAAGTGGTACAAATTTATTTAATATAACTAATCCCGTTACTTATAATCTTGCTAGTTTTCCTAAACAGGTTGCGAAACAAAAAGATGATGAAGTGAAATTTATTACACTACCTATTGAAGCACCTGTGATCAACCCGTATTTGGTGGAGCTCGAAGAAGAGTTTGGTGATGAGCTCTTAAACATTGCTATGATTGATGAAGATGATGATTTAGACCCCATGAAGGTTGTAGAGGAACTCGAACTTTTACTTGCCAAAGACCCTTTCTCACCTCAAGAAGAAAGGAGACTCATTTTTCCTCAACACACTACTCTTTCTGATGGAATGGTCAAGTCATCCAATTTATCAACCAAACCGGGTAAGATTAGGGAAGATGTACATATATTGCCAAGGTATGATCTTTATTTATTTCTTCCATCTTTACTAGCAAATTTGCACTCTTTTCGTGTTTATTGCTACTATCACCCGCACTTGATCCCAAGTGGGGGGAACAACACCCTATTACACAGTAAATAAGGGTGGAGTCAGGCTCGTGACTCGAACAAAAACAAGCGCTTCGTGGGAGGCAACCCATGCTTATCTTTTCTTATTTTATTTTATTTTTATTTTCTGATTTTGTATTGAGTCAGTCAGGCCCGCACGAAGATACGGCGCATCTCCATCCTGAGATGCGACGCATCTCCTGCAATAGTCATATCTTATTTTATTTTTCTGCATTTTTATTTTCGACTTTAAAACTCTTTATCAGTTTATTTTTAATGCGGCGCATCCCTGGTTAAGGATGCGGCGCATCTTTATTCTGATCCGTATTAATTCCAGGCTCGATACGGCGTATCTTCTTCCATAAGATACGGCGCATCGACTGACCTGATGATTTTCAGTTTTAATTTTTAAGTTTTATTTTTCCTAACTACTAATGTATTATGCAAGTTGAACCTTTCTTATCTTAGGTGTGTTTTAAAGTGTTGGTGGTATTATAGTTTCCTGGATTTCCTGTGGATACATCAAGTATGAAGCTTTAACGTTCTAATCCACAAGAAAGATGATTTTTGCTCTTATACTAATGGAGGATCATACCGAGCAAATCTCAGGGGAGTTTTTCTGTTCTAATTCTTTTATTTTCCAGTTTTTAACCTTTTATACAAACAACGAGGACGTTGTTTAACTTAAATGGGGGGATTGGAGAATTAGAACACTTAACACTTACTTGTCCTAAACTTTTTCAAAAATTATGCTTAAAATGTGCTTAATATATCAAACTTAAAAAAAAAATTTAGCATGTTTTTGTTTAAGATCTAAGTTGCATAGCTGCACACATGACGCTATTTTCAAAAATTGTGATTTTCCAAAATTCACAAATCTATGAGTGTGCCGGTGACTTGTAAACTTTAGAACTTGGCTTGTATACTATTCGAGACCACCATAATGAGTATTATTTTATATAATTGGAATGACTTGTCTAAATTGGTAAAATTCTAGGATTACACCCAAAATAGCCTATTATATGTTATGTGTTATTAACTAACTACACTGGTTAGTTAACCCCCGTATAAACCCTTTTGTTACTCTCATTTTTAGAGTAAGATACCCCTAGAAAAACACTCAGAGCCATTCCTTTCGTTTCTTACACCTATGTTTAAAATGTTTCGTTACACCCTTACACCTTAGCCTACCCTGTAGATTAAAATCCGTGGTTGGTTAATTGCTATAGGCAAAGTGTGTTTCCTTACATTACCTGTGTTCGCGTGCGTAATTCATTATCTTTGGTTAGGTCGGGAAATTGCACAATGCAATTGGAGTGAAAGTAAATATTGTATATATTTTTGAGTTTATTTTTCGTGTGTTTACTACTTTCACTATTACCGTTATTTCTGAAAGTATGAAAAGTATAGAAAAAATTATCCGGAAAGAAAGTTGTAGTGATGTGGTGAAATTTTACACATCTATGTTTATGTTTCAAGTTAAAAAAAAAAAAAAAAAAAAAAAAATCGAAAAAATAAGAAAAGAAAAAGAAAGAAAGAAAGGTTGGAAGTTAGTTTTAAACCAACGATGTAAAGTTATGTAAGTGGTCGATATCGCCACTATTTGTTGTACTATATTTATGGATTGAATGGGAATTGGCAGTTATGGAACGCCAATTAAGGTTTATTCTTTGATTAAGATCTTGTTGAGTATAATTCGTGTCTACCTAAAGCGTGTGTTTCAAGTGTTAAAGCGTGAGTTATTATATGATATGAGTCTTATTCATGGGATGGTTGGGATAGTGATTAACCACACTTAGGATTTTAATTTATTTGTTTTGTTTATTTTCATTTTACACCAATTTATATCCCAAATGTTATCCATGCCCTTTATTATTCTTTATCCAACCAAACCTTTGATTTATTGAGATTAGGGATTTGAGCAATCTTAAGTATCGTAGTCGTGGATTCGGCTATGTATTTATGATTTTGTCGCCCTTTTTGATATATTATTATTGGTGAAGTTTGGACCTATCTTTAGCCTATTCGAGTTAAGGATTTGAGCAATTGCAAGTATCGTGTTCGTGGATTCGATCATGTATTTGTGATTTTGTCGCCTTTTCTGGAATTTGAGATCGATAGTGAGAAAGAATAATTAACCCTTAAGCCTACAAACCCTTTTTACCGCTTTAGACTTATTATTCCTTAGCTTTAGTGGTGGAGATGTGTATACTTGCCAAGCTTATGATAGAATATTCGTCGCGACTGGACAGTTAAACGATTAGATTTGCTTTTATCGACTTATTTTATTTTACTTCTAATTCGTTAAGTGTTTAGTTGTGTGATTATGAAATAAACGAATACATGCTTAAACATAAAAATAAATCCTAACATCTTTTAGGATACATTTTCATAAAAAGAAATTCTAAGGTTTACTTGGGGACAAGTAAAGTTCAAGTGGGGGGATATTTGATGAACTCAAATAAGTACATTTTATTACTATCATTTATCCTATTTATTTGACTTGTTTTACTATATTATGTATGAGGATTGATACTTAATCGTTTACTTTTGTAATTCTCAGGTAAAAACAAGCATTTGGTGAAACTTAGCGATTTTGGACTAATAATGGAGCAAAACATGCATAAAGTTAAGAGTCTACTGAAATGAAGAAGATCAAGACTAATCTGCTCCAGATGCGCCGCATCTCACTCATGACATGCGCCGCATCTCTATCAAGATATCACCAGATACGATCCAAGATACAAGAGGACATGCGCCGCATCTAATCATGGAGTTACGCCGCATCTTCTGGCGGTGTACGAATATTCCTGAATATTATAATCTTGGACCCCACGCGAAGTTAAGTACATGCGCCGCATCTACTCCTTAGATGCGCCGCATCTTCCCTCAGACAGAAACTATAAATACCCCAAGGCCAGACGAATTTCGTACGCATTATAATATAACCTAAGTCCGAACAGGAGAAACAAAGGACGAATTCAGTCAAGGAGGCAGCACAAGACACACCCAAATCAAGGATACAAGAGCTGTAAGAAGGTGCTGCATGTGTTTAATTCATTAAGTAGTTTTGTTTTATTGTGTTAGCAAACTTTAATTCATCAGGATTGGTGGCTTGTGTAATGTGACAACGAAAGATTGCACTCCCTTTAATACTTGCTTTCCCATCAATTAAAGTTTATATGTTGATGTCTTTGGTTACTACTTATTAGTGCATTGATAACCTCTGTGTCTATTAGTGGCTTGCGGGCATTTGACTGCGGGACATAATGTGGCTCCCACGGTTATTACTAAATTGATCACTTAGGAATAACTTTTAGACATAAGTAATCATTAAGGGTTTACTCGCCGATAAGATTAGGACCAACGAGAAAGGGTCAACTACATACACTTCATATAAAGCTATCAATAAAACAAGTGACAATCTACTTAATCATAAGGACAACCCTCTTATTGTCTCAAGTATCTATCTGTGTACGTGTGTGCTACTTGCTGATTCGTGCCTATTGGTTTATTTTATTATTTAATTGCAAACAAATCGTGCCAGTCTCTCAGGCTGAAACCCCCTTGCGTTAGGATATTAAAATACTGATTAGAATAACGAGATAATACGTTCCACTCTTAGTGATCGACACTCTACTTACCATTATCTTCATACTAACCGGGTACACTGCTCGTTAAGTGTGTGTGTTATTGATAAGTCGGCTAAATATAAATTTAAAACTTGAGTAGGCATTAATACTGCTAAACCGCAACGACACATCACGCGCATCAGAATGATGGCCCTGATTTCCAGGCCATGATAGCTGCTGCTATGGCTGCTGCTATTCCTGAGTTGGTGACCCAAGTCACCAATAACATCAGAAATGGGGCAAGTTCTTCTGGTGGTGGTGGTGATGCTCCACCCACTGCTCCTCCGCCGCTCCACCCGTCGGTATTCATGTATGGATTGAGAGGTTCAACAAGCTTAAGCCTCTCTCTTTCAAGTCCGCTGCTACTCCCCATGAGGCAGAGGACTGGATTACCCACGTCGAGAAGTTGTTTAGGGTTCTCGGATGTGCTGACGAGTTTAAAACTCGTTTGGCCACATTCAAGCTGGAAGGTGACGCTCTTAATTGGTGGACTACTCTTGTTCAAGCAAAAGGAGATAATTATGCAGAGACCTGTTCTTGGGCGGACTTCATTGAGGTGTTCTATAGGCAGTATATTCCATTATCGGAGCAGCAGAGATACGAGAGAGATTATGCGACGATTCGTCAAGGGGATCGTGAGTCTTCTGGTGAGTTTATGCAGCGATTCTTGCGCTTGGCCAGCTTTGTTGGGCCGGAGGTTACTGGGGATGCTCACCGTCAGGCTCGTCATTTCAAGTGGGCATTGAAGAGGTGGGTATTAGACCGTATCGTGAACTTTGAACACGAGGATGTGGCTGCTGTTGCGGATGCTGCTCGCAACATTGAGTTGTTACATGCGGACGAGGGTTCTAATAAACGGGATAGAGATGGAAATCGGGTGAACTCTAAGGAGCAAGGTCGCCTGGACCAAGGCTATGAGCAGCAAAGGCGGTCTAATAAGAGTTTTGAATCACGAGATCAGATGGATCGTAGTTATGATCAGAAAGGTCGGGATTCGAAGTTAAATTCTAATCAGGGCGATGATCGTCACGGGCGCAGCGACAGTCAGAGGAAGTGGAAGGATCAGTCTTCCAAGGACTACCAGCAGAATCGGGTGTCTGGATCAAGTACTCAGAAGGGATCAGCTGAGAACCTACCTACTCCAGTTAGTTGTGCTTATTGTGGAAAGTATCATTCGGGAGTTTGTCGTAAGGCTTCGGGTGCTTGCTATGGACGTGGATCCACTAGACATATGGTGAAGGATTGCCCTAAGAATCCATCGGCACTTGGAAAATATCTTGACCCTCCTCCTCCTACTTCTAGTTCCGGTCGTGTTTTCATGCTTTCTCGTGACCAGGCAGGCAAGGCGTCTGGTATGTGATTGTTTCGTTTCCGTTCTATTTTTCCTTTCCGTTTTCTTGCAAATTTCGAGGACGAAATTTTTTGTTAGAGGGGAAGAAGTTGTAATACCTGAAATTTGAAAACATGCAAAATGACCAAAATGCCCTTACCAATTTAAAAATTTATTTAAAAGCTTATAAATCACCAAATAAATCCCAAACCATCGGGAATGAACTAGATATGAATCCAAATAATTTTTGTGACTACATTTCAACATTTTAAAAAGTACAAAAATATGCAAATAATTATTATGGCCGGTTGATATTATTTCGTGTATTATTATTATTATTATTATTATTATTAATTCAATTTAAATTAAATAAAATACAAGATAATCACCAATAAAATTAGGAAATTATTATATTCAGTATTTGATAAGTCTTGGACCAAAATCCTTGCCAAAAATCAGTATTTGAGTCGGTTTATAAATTATTCCCTATATATATATATAATTTCCGAAAACCCTAAAACCTTAGAAACTCTAAACAAAATTCGATCTGCTACAATTCGACTTGGAAAAATTCGTGGGTTATTTTCTGGCATTGCTTGACATCTAAGGAAGCTAGAAAAATTGGTTAGAAGGTCGTGGGTTCATTCATTCAATCGCTAGGATTTTTGATTTGTCGAACTTTGCATTCGAGAAGGTATAATTTTATATATCCCTTTCACACGTTCGATTCTTCATGATATATTTTTATTATGTTATTAAGATCATATAAGTCCTAAATGAAATATATAACATGGATCATGCAAACTTGAATGGTCATACGAATTTTAAATAGCTAAAACACACTTAATTCCCAAATATTAGTATACGATTTTTTTGGGTTGTTTTCATAATTTTTACATGTTCTATGATGATCATATAAGTCTCGAAAAATAGTTATTTGATTTTTGGAAGCTTAATTCATGTGTTCTTGAATTGTTTGTGTAATCGGATTTTAGTGAAAAAGAAAGAAAATATAGAAAACCCTAGTAGCGATTTAGGGTTAGGGTTTGTATGTATAGATCTGGTCATTTAAGGCATATTAATGATTGGTAATGATTATTTGATGATTTTATGAGCTAGGGTTTGTAATTGCTATTACAAAAGTATATACGATTTGTAAAATAAATAACAAGGACTTATTTTGCCAACTTTGGAACTTAAAGGTTATTTTTATAATGTTAATTAGATCAGTATAAATGTATAAAAATTATAAGATGAGGTCCTTATGTGTAGAATATGCAAGATAATGATTTATTGGTAAATTAATGGTTCGAATTAGAAATTTATAAATTAGAAGGACTAAAAGTGTAAATTTAGGAAACTTATGATTGTTTGGTGTAAATAATATTAGTAGGGAGGTAATATGTAATTTTGGGTATTTATGGGGTCAAGGTGTAATTAAAATAAAGTAAGGATGTAAATTGTAATATTTGTAAATTAAAGGGATTAATTATGTAAATATGAGAAACATGGAGGTGTAATTCGTACCATATGATAGTGTGAGGGTATATTCTGTAATTTAGTAATTTTAAGGGCTTGTGATGTAATTATGAGTATTAGTGAGGGTTAAATTGTAAATTATGTAATTATAAGGTCTAGTTGGTAACTTTAATAACTATAAGGGTGTAAAGTGTAAATAATGAAACTTAAAGGACTAAAGATGTAATTCTGATTTAAAAGATGTATTTAAATTAGTAACTTGTGATATTTCATTTAAAACCCTTAATTTTGATATGTTTACTTTTAAAACCCTAAGTTATGGAAACTTGACAAAATGAACCTTGAACTATCTTAACTTGCTAAAATGTACCCTATTTCCATAATAGTATTAATTAATGACTTAACAAGAATTGATACTTAAATCTTTCTAATTGAGGAAACTTTATAAAAATGGAAACTTACTTGAGATGGAAAGATAACTGAAACCCTTGTAATTTTGTTCTCTACTCCTCTAGGTGTGAAGAAGGAGTAACTCGATCTTTTTCAGCCTTTTGTCTTTGTTCTTGCTTGCTAATAAGGTACAGATATTCTGCCCTTCTTGTAAGGAGCCTTCGTTTCTCTTGATCTCTTGTTTCGATTCGTTTAGGATTCCCCAAACCATTGCTATGTACCCTTGTTTGTGAACCTTAGACTTGAATCTTTGTTTCGAACCTTTGCCTTGATCTTTGCCTTGAACCACTATGAACCTTGATTTGAACCTTGCCATAAAACCTTGACTTGAACCCTAATATGCTTGATGTTGAAATTGAATGAGAAAACCTTGTATTTAATTATGAAAATGTTTTAAGAAGACCATTTTAAAACTAGCTTATTGAAAACTATTTTAAAGACTATTTTTATGAGAACCAGTTTAAAAGATTATTTTATGGGAACTATTTTAAAAAGATTGTTATCAGATGATCGTTTAGATTGAACTTTGATCTACTTATGGATATGACCTACTTGAACTAAAGTGAATTGAACCCATTGATATGTAAACACGAACTCGAAACTTGAACTTGACTTGTACACTTGATACTTGACCTTGACCTTGACCACAGTTTGAGACTACGAGCCATACTAGGCATGAGGGTTTCATGTCCTTGTCATTGTTGCACCAATGGCTTGACTTTTGGGTAGGAAAGTGATTACCTATCCCGTCCCTGCCATGACTTGATACTTGACTTGCGCGTAGACGAAGACATTGTGGCAGCCTACAGGGGCGCATGGATGCATCCTAGATTAGTATTGTACATGACTTGATTTACTTGTATTGCTTAGTGATATGATGGGTGTGTGCGATACACGTCATTCACTCTTGGGAGCACGCGACTCCAACCCTTGGAGGTATCCCCTCATATTATACTTGTCATACCGAGGACACCCCTCCGTATACATGTATACTTGTTACTTGATTGATATGATATGTTCTGGGCTTGTAGAGGATTGATGTATCTGTTTATCTTTTCGTTTACCTTATCTTTTTCCAATTGTACATTATTCCTTAATTGTTTCCTATACCTTTACTCTTGATAACCGTTTTACATTTACATTTCGTAAACCTTTATTGCTGCTTGTTATCGTTATATCTGTTCACTGAGCTCTCGTAGCTCAGCCGCATTTTCTTTTCCTGCGGCAGGTATTTAAGCTAGGAAGCTGGGTTTTGCTTTGGGATGAGAGCAACTTTGAGTGAAGCATGGACCTTAGTACCTTAGTTATACCATTTGAGAATTGATTTGTTTAGTACTTCATTTATTTCTTTTCATTGTCTTGTTGAACTTGATATAAGTCTTGTTGGCTTATTATCTTTTGGTTTAATGTTAAGACTTCCGCTGTTTTATTATTACTTGTTCTGATGTGAAACCATAGAATTGTGACATCTTTGCCCTTCTCGGGTCGGGGTGTTACATAAGCAAGCATGTTAAAGTAAAGAAAAGATAAAAAAATAATCAAACAACACATAGACATATTAAATGATTAAATGAATAACTTATCTTCTTAAACATGGATGAAAAAGGCTGAAAAAGCCTTACAAAAGCTGTCAAAATCGTCTAGGGTTTTGTCTTCATATTTTTCTGAAGCGTCACTTGATAGTTTTTCACCAAAAATCTAGCTCGAATAACAAGTGACGGCGTCACGTTGTAGCTTGTGACGCCGTCAGACTCCCATGTCTGATAGAATTTCGCGACTTCGTCGTTTTCTTCACTTTTTCGTCCAAACTCGCCCTAATAGTGCCAAATTCGAGAATTCTCGACCCAAGTACCTAAAATACAAAAAGAAATGATTTGAGGCAATATTTGATCATATTTATACGATTTTGGACTTAAATGACCCCTTAAAAATGTACCAAATAAATTCTTATCACGTGTTATGCAGGTCTGGGTTTGTTAGACTTAAAGTTATGTCATAGTTGGGAATTGCATTTAGTTACATGTATAAGGGCTAGTTTAGTTAACGAGTTGGGCTTGTGGACTAGAATAGATAAGTTAGCTTGTATAGTCTAAATGACTAATGTATAGCCCATGAGCCTCAAGCCCAACCGAAAGCCCATCAAGAGCATTAGGGCGTCACCCTCTTGCTATATATACCTTCCTTGTCTCAACAAGGAAGGTTGGAAGTCTCATGTAATAAGAGGTGTGTGTGTTTTCTCCTCCTTTCTCTCTCTAGAATACACACACAACTCCCCCATTCTTTAATCTAATTCTACCATGTTTAACCTTTATTTCGAGCTTCCCCAACCTCCTGAATACTTGTTTTTTGATCATTACAATTGGTATCAAGAGCTAACCAAGGGCGAACCGTGATGTTTTGAGGTGAAAAAAGGTGATTTGTGGTGTGTTTGTAAGTTACTGTTACTGTTCATGCGCTTGAATCCTTCGAGTTTTTGGTTTTCTCGTTAAAAGGTTTAATCTTTGTGTCGAAAAATTGGTCCTATAACATATTGGCGACAAAAGGTTTGAGCTTTATTGGTTTTTACGAGATTTTTGAAGTTTTTGATCGAAAGAAAAAAGTGCTACAACATTTGCGGCTCGAATCCTCATTAGATCGGATTTTTATCAATTTCTTGTATAAGAAGTTTGATAAAAGTAGTTCTTCATCGACATAAAAAATCTATTTTCTTGTATAAGAATTTAGATAAAAGAGGGTTTTATAGGAATTGTTGTCTTTAACAATTTCTATAAAAGAGGGTTTCATCGAAATTGTGAAAAAACCATTTCATCGCAATTGTCCCAGATTCCATCGCAATTGTGGTTCAAGGCAGTTTCATCGCAATTCTGTGAAGTAGAGTCCATCGCAATTGTTCAAGCTTTATCGCAATTGTCACAAGGTCCATCGCAATTGTCCCAAGTGCTCTTTATCGCAATTATCACAAGGTCCATCGCAATTGTATAAAGAACTTTCGCAAATTGGCAGAAACAGACCTTCATCTCAATTGTTTATAGACTTTTCACAATTGACAAAACCAGTCCCTTATCGCAATTGTGGCAGTTTAAAGTACTTTCGCAAACGGTCAATTTTTACGCGAAATTCAAGTTCTGGTATAATGGTGAAAATTTTGGCCCAAAATTCAAATTTTTAGGTCAAAATTTGAATTTTCTCGGTGAAATTTGGCGTAAAATTTTCTAAAACTCAAAATTTTCCAGCATCCTTAGAATTGCATTTTATGGCATATTTCACACCAAAATCACAAATGAAATTATTGGCCTACACCTTCAAAACTACCACGTATAGCTTAAAAGATCCTGATCAAGATTCACAATCAAATGACAATGGCTAAATATTGATTGTTATCAACTGTGACTACAAGGATGATGATTCATTCTTACTTATTTGAAGTTGAAGTGGAATATCACGGGTGTGTGTACTTAGTATCTTGAAGATATCGGGGTTGGTTGGATGCATGATTCTTCGAGATCCTTGCTTGGGCGCTTATTGAATGATTAAGACTTGATTTGTCTAGTTATACCGGATGTAAGGAGTTACGTTGTTGTGCTCACAGAGTATAGCTATCACTTTAAAGGAGTTACGTTGTAGTGCTCAAGTGTCACACAAAGATGTGAATAATTCAAGATGAGTTCATATACAGTAAAGGAAGGTTGGATGGGTATATGAAACGATCTATGCTTAAAGGAGTTACGTTGTAGTGCTCAGTATAGGTTCTTAGTCATACAATAGTGCAAGTTTAAGTCACAAGTTTGGGTTATTTTACATCAGTCTCAAGTTCGTCATAGTGGGTTTTCTCCATCAGTAGTCACTACATAAAGCCGTTGTTTTTGATACAGGGGGTTGATAAAGAGTTAGACATTTCAAATGGTATTATTAGTAGATTGGGTTTATCTACATCTCCTCACGGGCTGATATTGTAACACCCCGACCCGACAAGGGTAAAGATGTCACAACGATGGTTCCATATCAGAACAAACACAAGCATTTGACATTATTAATACAATAGAATTCAATGGTTACAAAGGAAATATGAAACTACAAGGTTACAATACAAAAGTTTCTAAGTCTAACTATAAGTTCTTCTAATACTCTTCCATAGCTAGTCGGGCCTTCTATATCCATGGTTCTCTCCGCTCATACCCAGCTTCCAAACTAAAACCTGCCGCGGAAAAAGAAACGCGGCTGAGCTACGAAAGCTCAGTGAACAGATATAACGATACAAAGCAGTAATAAGGGATGGTGAAATAATGAAATGGCACAAGGTGTGATGAAGCGAAAAGTGTACCGCTTTTAGGGGGTCATTTAAGCCCTAAATTGTATTTATTTGATCAAATATTGCCCTAAATCGTTCCTTTTGTCATTTTAGGTACTTTGGAGAAGAAATCTGGAAAAGGAAGCATTTTGGACGTTTTTGGAGCATAAAAGTGAAGAAAACGACAAAGTCTCCAAAGCTGCTGGAAAAGAACACGTGACGACGTCAAGGATTGCTCCTGACGGCGTCACGGCTTGGCAAAAGAGGTGGATATGACAAATACACGTGACGCGCCAGAAAGATTTACAATGGAAGTCTGACGGCGTCACCCTTTAAGGTGATCAAGGCTGTCACAGTTTAAGTTAAAGAGAGACGGCGTCAAGCACAATTGTGACGGCGTCAACACTTGACGCGCCAGAGTGGATTTTGGAGGATTAAAGAGGGACGGCGTCAGGAAGACCATCTGGGAACCCTAGCCGCGGCGAGGTGACGGCGTCACCTCCTACAACGTGACGCCATCAGCCCCTAAATTCTATATATAGTTTTGCAATTTTTAGTCATTAGTGTGCAACTTTGTGAGGAGAAACCCTAGACGATTTTTTTGCCATTTTTAAGGGTTTTATACCCTTGGATCTCCCATGTTCAATTGAAGATAAGTAATCAATTAATCATTCAATATGTCTATGTGTTGTTTGATTATATCTTGTTCTTGTCTTTTAATTAACATGTTAGGCTAGATTTATCTTGTGTTTGTGATAACGCCTAAATCTAACATGTTTTTGATAGCGTTATTGGTAGTTTTATATATGTTTTGTGGTTATATTTATATGCTTTTGTTACTAAATCGTACCAAAGTGTGTTTGCAAAGCATTTGTAGCCAAAGACAGGAAAATGGATGGAAAAGATGCAAAAATGAAGAAAAAGGAAGTATTTGAGATTTCATGTGAATCTTGTGTCAAGTTCCGCTTCGTAAGGTACTTCAAGGAGTTAAAGTTCAAGTAGTCAAGTTCATAAGCTTTAGGATAAAGAGAAAGACCGAAGAATCAAGAGCTACGTCCGAGAAACAAGTCATACGCAAAAGACCAAGAAATAGGTTCAGCAGCCATCACCATCCGATCGGTCGCCGCCCGCAACCGATTCGGATGGAGTGAAAGTGGATTTACCGAGAAGACCAACCGATCGGTAGACCATTCCATCCGATCGGTTGGAAGTCGCTGTTTTACCCAAGACTTCTTTATTAAGGATTGTGACTTTATAACTCCGGTTCTAGGCCCTTCTTGTCATTATTCTAACCATTCAATACTACTTGGAGAGCAAGAGAAGCATTTATGCACTTAGACCCTTGGTTGGAGCAATTTATGGAACCATTAGTTGAGTATTTATATACCAATCAATCTAGAGAGATACATACATGCTAAACAAGTGCTAGGAGAGAACCATTCACAAAAGAAACTTAAGAAATTCGTCCATAAGTCCAGGAGAAGGGAGAAAGTCGAATTTACCATTTTCATTGCTTGTGGAATCATTGTCTTTCACTTGTAATCTTATTTCCAAATCATTGTAAGACTTTCAATCATGGTTTCTAATGTTCAAATTATTGAGTTTACATTTATGTTTGCTATGAGTGGCTAGTGCCTTTGTGCACTTGCTTAGATGATGTGTATTATTCATTGATTTGCATATGATTGTGATAACATGTTTTAATTCAATTTCAAGTCAATTCTAAGAACTAATTGTGATAAAGTTTCATAGTGACATTTGGGAAATCAAGTTTAACTAGTGCTAGTAATCTTAAGGGTTGAAAGAACTATTGTTATTCCACTAGTTATAATCATTTGTCTATGAATGATTGTTGTCTACCACTATTCTTGATTAACCAAAGGAACTTAATTGTGATTGTAATGAAAAAGCTTTTGTCTATCAAAACGGATTGATTGTAAACCACTTTAAAGGTCGAAAGATTAATAGTTTGCTTTCAATTGTGACCTTTTGTCTATAATTGGTTACCTTTTGTATTGACCATTTCCTAAGCTTGTTTGATTAGACAAAAGATTGTTTTTGTGTTTGAGGAACACCAACTCATGAACCTTGAATTGATCTTGAATTGATTGGTTAATCGTAATGCTTGTTTTTATAAACCAAAATCTTGACGAAGGTTTAATTTGTAGGAACAATAGATTAGTGTAAAAACTAATTATCACAACCAACATGTTTTCCAAAGTTATCACAATCATATTAGTCAATTGGAGTACACTAGTCTAAGCAAGTGTAGTTTTTAATCATTTGAATTTTCATTATATCATTACTGCTTATTTGAGATTGTTGCTTTTAACTTGCAATTCGATTCACTACACAAATCCCTGCGAACGATCCCGACTTACCATCAAAATCTTGCTACAACGGACGAGTATACTTGCTCATATGTGTTGTTATTAGATTCGGTAATTCACCCTTTATAAATTTAAAACTTGCACCGAACCGGGCACATCAAGTTTTTGGCGCCGTTGCCGGGGATTTTGATCGTGTTTCTGTAAGTTTTAGTCCAATTCTCATATAGTTAGTTTTCGTAAAAAAAAAAAAAAAAAAAAAAAAAGTTTTACCGAGCTGCCCATCCGATCGGTTATTCATCCATCCGATCGGTTTTCCAAAATTTTAATTTACCGAGAGAACCATCCGATCGGCGGACACTTCCATCCGATCGGATCCTTCAAATCCAATTTACCGAGAGATCTATCCGATCGGTAGATTGTTCTATCCGATCGGTTAGACGATTCTGAACTTTTCAAATTGTTTTCATTCTTTGCTTGTTTGTTTAGACATTGCCTCGATTCGTTGGGGAATTGTATGAACACTCGATCAACTGGAGTAGAACCAATTCCACCATTTTCAGATCCCGAACGTTTAGTCCAAAGACAAAGAAGAAGAAGAACACCCTTTGTTCCACTAGCCAATCGTGTACCAAGAGTACCAAACCCAACGTTTGATAACCTTTTTGAAGCCAAAGTCGTTTACAACCCATTCACTGACCAACCTTTTCCCATGGCTGACGATAGACCCATGTGGGAAGCAAACCGAGCCGTAGCACCAACTCCTGGAGCTGCTATTGTTGCTGTCAACTTAGGTGACAATTTCACCGTGAAAGGTCACCATCTTTCTATGATCAAAGACCGTCAATTCGATGGCCGTTCGAGGGCCGATCCTCACAAACACGTTGCCGAATTCATTGAAATTTGTGGCATGTTCCGATATGGTGATACAAATGTAGACGCCATTAAACTCAAACTTTTTCCGTCATCACTTGCTGGAGATGCAAAAGTGTGGTATAACGAATTAACACCAGGAATCATCACTACTTGGGAGGAGATGAGGCAAGCTTTTGTAAGCCGATTCTTTCCACCTGCAATGTTTGATCGACTCATGGGAGAAATTCGTGCTTTCACACAAAATCCTAACGAATCACTCGTCGAAGCCTGGCTTCGTATGAAGGATTTACTTCGAAGTTGTCATGGACATGGTTTAGGACGGGGAACCATTATTCAAATCTTTTACCATGGACTTGATGAAACATCTCAAGGAATTCTTGATGCTGGAGGAATTTTTCTTTATAAGACTCCTAACCAGGCATATCAATTGCTTGAAGACCGAGTTCTTCTCAAACTCGACTGGTCAAAAGATGCCAAGACAAAACCCTTAAGAAAAACCGTTGCTTTCGCCGAAAGTTCTGATTCATCTAAACTCATGGAGAAAATGGAAACCTTGGTTTCCAAAATCGATTCGCAATACAAAGATCTTAGAGGAGAGATGAAAGAAATGCGAGATGGTTGTAACAACTGTGGAGGTAACCACCCATCATCAGAATGCGATGATCAACCTATGGATCAACCAAAAGAAGGAGAAGCTAATTATATCCAAGGAGGATACCGAGGAGGAGGATATCGAGGAAATTATTACGGAAGAAACTCTGCTAATTGGCAAGATCGCCGACAAAGGGATAACAACCATGAGTCCCAACCAAAAGTAGAGAACCAAACCTCACAAAGTTCCGACAAGAAACCTGAAGAAACAGATTTTGAAAAAATGATGAGGGAATTTGTCACTGCCCAAAAATCAACCAACGAGTTCGTCAAGAATCAATTTTTCAATCTCAAAACCAAAGTTGAGCAAGGTCA
Source organism: Artemisia tridentata subsp. tridentata (assembly GCA_021014915.2). Lineage (NCBI taxonomy): Eukaryota > Viridiplantae > Streptophyta > Magnoliopsida > Asterales > Asteraceae > Artemisia > Artemisia tridentata. Next base: position 464,462,075 of record CP139508.1, read on the forward strand.
GAAAAATCATCAAGCATCTATCCAAGATCTTGAAAACAAATTTGGGAGACTCTCTGATCAAATTTCTTCACGACCATCAGGTTCGTTGCCTAGTAACACCCAAACCAACCCAAAACCATCATCATCATCGAATGATAAGACTTATTGTCCACCACAAACCAGAAATGAGCATATCAATGCTGTATTCACAAGAAGTGGCCTGTCTTATGATCCACCACCCAACCCAAACAACACCACAACTATCGATTTCGATAGTGAGGATGAATATGAAGAATCCAAGAAGGAAAATACACCAAAAACATCACCCAAACCCAAACCCAAACCACCAGTTAAGGCTTACACTCCAAAAATTCCATATCCACAGAGCCTTAAGAAAGAAAGAATGGAGGAGCGTTATAAGAAGTTTGTTGAAATAATCAAAGAAGTTAGACTCAATGTACCTCTCATTGATGTTTTAGCTGGAATGCCCAATTACGGGAAATTTTTGAAAGAACTTCTTAACAACAAAAACAAGTTGGAGCAAATATCCGCTACCTTTCTCAATGAAGAATGTTCAGCTATTGTTCAAAACAAAATTCCACAAAAACTCGGAGATCCCGAAAGTTTTCTGATTCCATGCATATTAGGAAACAACATCACATGCGATGCTTTAGCCGACTTAGGTGCGAGTATCAATTTGATGCCTTATTCGCTGTATACGAAACTTTCAATCAATACCTTGAAACCCACAAGGATGAGTATCCGATTAGCTAATCATACTTACCAATATCCTGTTGGTATTGCTGAGAATATGCTTGTCCAAGTAGGTAAATTCATTTTTCCCGTGGATTTTGTAATTCTAGAAATGGAGGAAGATAGTAGAGTACCACTTATTTTAGGAAGACCTTTTCTAAACACCGCTGATGCGATCATCAAAGTAAAAGGAAGAGAACTCAATCTTGGAGTTGGAGAGGATAGAATCACGTTCTTAATCGATAAAGCAATGAAATATCCACATTCCAGTGATGACACTTGTTTTAACATTGATGTAATCGATGAAGTCACTGAAGAAGAATTGGATGCATTACTTGAAGATTCTGATCCATTCATGACTATTTCAGAGAAGATTAGTGAAACAACTTTTGATAAAGAATTCGCTGATTTTATGGAAGTTAAGATTGAAGAAGACGAAGAAGAAGAAGAAGAAGAAGAAGGAGAGATAATAGAAGAAGATTTTGAGGAAATCAGTCTTAATGATCAGATGAGGATCAAAACATCACTTCAAGAACCACCGACTGATCTTGAGTTGAAACCACTGCCAGAAAATCTTGAGTATGCTTACTTGGAAGACAATTCGCTACTTCCAGTAGTCATATCTTCGTTGCTAAATGATTTTGAGAAAGAATGTCTGATTTCAGTTCTTAAGAAGCATAAAGAAGCTTTTGCGTGGAAAACTTCTGACATCCCAGGAATCAGTCCTGATTTTTGCAAACACAAAATCAATTTCGAAGAAGATGCCAAACCAGTTGTAGAAAGACAACGTCGACTCAACCCCAACATGAAAGAAGTTGTTAAAAAAGAAATCATCAAACTGCTTGATGCAGGTATCATTTACCCCATCGAGGATAGTCCTTGGGTGAGTCCTGTTCACTGTGTTCCGAAAAAAGGAGGAATGACTGTTGTGACCAACGAACGGAATGAACTAGTTCCTACTAGAACTGTCACCGGATGGCGAGTATGTATTGATTACAGAAAATTAAATAAAGCCACCAGAAAAGATCATTTTCCTTTGCCTTTCATGGATCAAATGCTTGAGAGATTAGCAGGAAACAAATACTTTTGTTTTCTTGATGGTTTTTCAGGATATTTCCAAATTCCTATTGATCCAGCTGATCAAGAAAAGACCACATTCACATGTCCCTTTGGAACTTACGCTTATCGGCGTATGCCTTTTGGATTATGTAATGCCCCCGCGACTTTTCAAAGATGTATGATTGCCATATTCCAAGATATGCTTGAAACGTCTATGGAAGTTTTCATGGATGACTTTTCAGTTTTCGGAAGCTCATTCGAAGCTTGCCTTTCTAACCTCGATAAAATGCTTGAAAGATGTAAAGCTGCACATCTTGTTCTCAATTGGGAGAAGTGTCATTTCATGGTAACTGAAGGAATTGTGTTAGGACACAAAATTTCTAGTGCAGGAATGGAGGTTGACAAAGCAAAGATCGATGTCATTACCAAATTGCCACCCCCAACTAACGTCAAAGCCGTTAGAAGTTTCCTAGGACATGCAGGATTTTACCGTCGTTTCATTAAGGATTTTTCCAAAACATCTCGTCCAATGACGAAACTTCTTGAAAAAGATGCTGTTTTCGATTTTAATGCAGATTGTATGAAAGCATTCGAAGCATTGAAAACACAACTGACTAGTGCACCCATTATGGTTTCACCTGATTGGTCACTACCATTCGAGCTTATGTGCGATGCAAGCGATTTTGTTGTTGGAGCCGTATTAGGACAACGAGAAGAGAAACATTTTCGTCCTATATATTTTGCCAGCAAAACACTCAACAATGCTCAGCAGAATTACACAGTTACAGAGAAAGAATTGTTAGCCGTTGTTTTCGCTTTTGATAAATTCAGATCGTACCTTGTCCTTTCGAAAACAATCGTGTTCACCGATCATTCAGCGTTAAAATATCTGTTTAAGAAGCAAGATGCTAAACCGCGTCTCATCCGATGGATTTTACTACTCCAGGAATTCGATATCGAAATCAAAGATAAGAAAGGAGCAGAAAATCTAGCCGCTGATCATCTATCTCGTTTAGAAAATCCAAATCTGGAAGAATTAAAAGAAGATGAATTGACGATTATTTCCCAGATGAAACACTCATGACTGTTGATACAGATGATGAGAACGAAATTCCATGGTTTGCCAATTATGCAAATTATCTCGTTGAAGGAATTCTAAAGAAAGGATTAACTCATGCCCAACGAAGTAAATTCTTTTCGGATCTTAAACATTATTATTGGGAAGAGCCTTATCTTTTCAAAATGTGTCCCGATGGGATGATTAGAAGATGTGTTTATGGTTCTGAAACAAGAAGAATTCTCGATGAATGTCATCATGGCCCAACTGGGGGACATTATGGTCCTTCCACCACCGCTAAAAAAGTCTTTGATGCTGGATTCTATTGGCCGACTATTTTTAAAGAAGCCCATACTCTTGTTAAAAATTGTGATGCTTGCCAAAAATCCGGTAGTCTTTCTCGAAGAGATGAAATGCCTCAGAAGAGCATTCAGGTCTGCGAATTATTCGATATTTGGGGAATTGATTTCATGGGACCGTTTCCTAAATCACACAAATACGAATACATTCTCGTTGCTATTGATTACGTTTCCAAATGGGCTGAAGCAGAAGCTCTACCCACAAATGATGCACGAGTAGTTGTTAATTTTCTCAAAAAGGTTTTCGCTCGTTATGGAATTCCTAAAGCTTTGATAAGTGATCGTGGAACCCATTTCTGTAATAAACAAATGGAGAAAATTATGAAGCGATATGGAGTTCATCATCGTTTCGCTACAGCTTATCACCCACAGACAAGTGGTCAAGTCGAAAATACCAACAGAGCCTTAAAAAGGATACTTGAAAAAACGGTTAAAGACAATCCCGCCGTTTGGTCGAGAAAACTGGATGATGCTCTGTGGGCATTTCGCACGGCTTATAAAACACCAATTGGTACAACACCATACAGATTGTTGTATGGAAAAACTTGTCATTTGCCGTTTGAAATCGAACACCGCGCTTACTGGGCATTGAGAAATTGTAACCCAGACCTCAAAGTAGCTGGAGAAAAGAGATTTTTGCAATTGCATGAACTCGATGAGCTTAGACTACAAGCTTATGAGAACTCCAAACTTTACAAAGCAAGAACAAAAGCTTATCATGACAGAAAGCTAAGAATCAGAAAAGAATTCAAAGCTGGAGACAAAGTTCTGCTTTTTAACATGAAGTATAAGTTCAAAGCTCCCAAGCTGAAACCGAAATGGTTCGGACCGTATACTGTGAAGCATGGATTTCCATCCGGATATGTTGAATTGCATGACAAACATGGTGGAAGTTTCATTGTTAATGGGCACCGAATTAAGTTATACTATGACAAGGAGCAAATGAATGAAGTTTCTATTCAAGAGATTCCGCCTGAATCAGAATATGAAGCTATAACCTTTATGTCACCCTTTTCGGCCGATTTCAAGAAAAAACACTCCGTGGGCCGAAGATTCTGGTTATATCTATGATGTTCTACCAAGACCGTGGGAGAAAGTTAAGTTGGAATACATAGATGAAACTGGAGAGGGAATAGTGATTGGAAATGTGCTGTACGTTCCAAAATTTCTAATGAAGAAGTCAACACCAACATGAAGAAAGAGAAGTTCGAGTCCGGCTGATGACTCGTTAATAAAACAAGCGCTTCTCGGGAGGCAACCCGTGTGTTTGCTATGTTTATTTTCATTTTTATTTTCTAGTGATTAAACCCCAAAGTTTTTTCTAAATTGCTTAGTTGAACTTAAGTGTGGGGGTGTATCACTGCCTTTTGAATAAGCGAAGAAATATTTCGTATGTGTGTTTCTTTTGTTTTTAGATTACTGCAGATAATGATTTCGAAGCTTGGACGCTAGGATCAAGACTCCTCATGAGAAGAAAATACGGTTTATTCTCTTATTTCCCTATTTCATTCTTTGTCGTTTATCACATTGAGGACAATGCTTAACTTAAGTGTGGGGGGGTGAATAGGAAAATAAGGATAGATTGTAGTTTTGAGCTGAATTTTAAAATTTTGTTTGCCCTTGTAATCTAGTCTTTTGTCATTTTAAAGATCATATTCTAGAATAACTGGATTTATCCACTGGTGAAATCTGTAATTTTGAAAATTCGAGATGTGTCCCGATTAATATTGCAATCCATTCAGGGATCGATAACATTAGCTAGCACAGATTATAGCCCTTTCCACTAAAGTGTGAGAATTTGAGCCTGTTCTATATACAGCATACATCTTTTATGCTTAGATCTTTTGCTATGAGTGTGCCGGTGATTTTATTTATTCTAGAACTTGTGCTTGTAAATCATTACGAGACCGTTGTGAGATCACATTTCGTTTGTGATATAAGTGTATATGCGTGATAAGAGGCAATCTTAGGTTTTATCCCAAATGGCCTTCCATTTTCATATAATGCTATATTAGCTAGCTACATTGGCTATTTAACCACTCATATGGACCCATTTGTTAGCATTTATCTTTAATGCTAGATACCCCTAGTTACACCCGCCGAGCCTATCTTTTCTTTTGATACAATCCAGAAAAATTCAAAAAGATTTTACACCTTTTTAAGCCTAGCCTTATTTTTAGTCAAATCTTGGTTGGTTGCTAGCTATTTGGAAAGATGGATGTTATGTGGAAATCATGAAAGTTCTAAGGAAGCGTAAACTCCGAAGGTTGTTTATACGAGAAAAGTCATTGCAACTATAAGATGACAAGTTAAAAAAAAAAAAAAAAAAAGGAAAAGAGAAAAAAAGAGAAAAGTCATTGCAACTATAAGGTGACAAGAATAAGCCAATGGGCTAAGTGAATCAAGTATGAATAAAGGAAGTATGGAGTTTTTCACAAAATGGCATGATATTGGTTTGTAATAGCTAGTAACATTTGGTTCGTAGACTTTGACTATTCTATTTTTATTTTCAACCAATTTCATAAATATATCCCATGTCTTATCCTACCCTTTTTGACTTTGTGTAATTATTAAGTGTATGGACATGTAGTAACCATCCGATTTCTTGAGGAATTAACTAATGTTGTTAGCGATCTAGGGAGTATTTTGGCGACCATCCGTTATGCAAGTAACGTCGTTAGCGAACCAAGGTACAATCTAGTGACCATCCGTTATTTGGTGATGCAAGAATTCGTTGTTAGGAAGCTATTATGTTTTGCATGAGATAGTGGCGCATTAGTCTTTTATATCCCTTTAAGCCTTAAACCCGAATAAAAGCCCTCTTTGATATGTATACTTGGAGCTCACACCATTTCGGTGTAGTTTTGTTTCTTGTACAAGCTTATGGTAATATTTAGATCATGACTGAGCAAATGAGTGTCATTCCGCTTATATACTCTACCAATCATACAAATGAGTGTTTGAGTGAATTATATTTCATTTCCCTTTCGTGAGGTGTTTAGTAATGTGTATCATGCAAGAAAATCATATGGGTATTGTCAAACATCTCGATGATTCAACCATAAAAGCTTAAAATGATGAATCTAGCTTGTACTAGTGCTTGATAGATTTGCATCACATTTTCCTAATCATTGGTGCATACCATGTGGATAATTGTTTTTAATTCTAGATTTGCTTGAGGGCAAGCAAAGTTCAAGTGTGGGGGATTTGATAACGCCTAAATCTAACATGTTTTTGATAGCGTTATTGGTAGTTTTATATATGTTTTGTGGTTATATTTATATGCTTTTGTTACTAAATCGTACCAAAGTGTGTTTGCAAAGCATTTGTAGCCAAAGACAGGAAAATGGATGGAAAAGATGCAAAAATGAAGAAAAAGGAAGTATTTGAGATTTCATGTGAATCTTGTGTCAAGTTCCGCTTCGTAAGGTACTTCAAGGAGTTAAAGTTCAAGTAGTCAAGTTCATAAGCTTTAGGATAAAGAGAAAGACCGAAGAATCAAGAGCTACGTCCGAGAAACAAGTCATACGCAAAAGACCAAGAAATAGGTTCAGCAGCCATCACCATCCGATCGGTCGCCGCCCGCAACCGATTCGGATGGAGTGAAAGTGGATTTACCGAGAAGACCAACCGATCGGTAGACCATTCCATCCGATCGGTTGGAAGTCGCTGTTTTACCCAAGACTTCTTTATTAAGGATTGTGACTTTATAACTCCGGTTCTAGGCCCTTCTTGTCATTATTCTAACCATTCAATACTACTTGGAGAGCAAGAGAAGCATTTATGCACTTAGACCCTTGGTTGGAGCAATTTATGGAACCATTAGTTGAGTATTTATATACCAATCAATCTAGAGAGATACATACATGCTAAACAAGTGCTAGGAGAGAACCATTCACAAAAGAAACTTAAGAAATTCGTCCATAAGTCCAGGAGAAGGGAGAAAGTCGAATTTACCATTTTCATTGCTTGTGGAATCATTGTCTTTCACTTGTAATCTTATTTCCAAATCATTGTAAGACTTTCAATCATGGTTTCTAATGTTCAAATTATTGAGTTTACATTTATGTTTGCTATGAGTGGCTAGTACCTTTGTGCACTTGCTTAGATGATGTGTATTATTCATTGATTTGCATATGATTGTGATAACATGTTTTAATTCAATTTCAAGTCAATTCTAAGAACTAATTGTGATAAAGTTTCATAGTGACATTTGGGAAATCAAGTTTAACTAGTGCTAGTAATCTTAAGGGTTGAAAGAACTATTGTTATTCCACTAGTTATAATCATTTGTCTATGAATGATTGTTGTCTACCACTATTCTTGATTAACCAAAGGAACTTAATTGTGATTGTAATGAAAAAGCTTTTGTCTATCAAAACGGATTGATTGTAAACCACTTTAAAGGTCGAAAGATTAATAGTTTGCTTTCAATTGTGACCTTTTGTCTATAATTGGTTACCTTTTGTATTGACCATTTCCTAAGCTTGTTTGATTAGACAAAAGATTGTTTTTGTGTTTGAGGAACACCAACTCATGAACCTTGAATTGATCTTGAATTGATTGGTTAATCGTAATGCTTGTTTTTATAAACCAAAATATTGACGAAGGTTTAATTTGTAGGAACAATAGATTAGTGTAAAAACTAATTATCACAACCAACCCGTTTCCAAAGTTATCACAATCATATTAGTCAATTGGAGTACACTAGTCTAAGCAAGTGTAGTTTTTAATCATTTGAATTTTCATTATATCATTACTGCTTATTTGAGATTGTTGCTTTTAACTTGCAATTCGATTCACTACACAAATCCCTGCGAACGATCCCGACTTACCATCAAAATCTTGCTACAACGGACGAGTATACTTGCTCGTATGTGTTGTTATTAGATTCGGTAATTCACCCTTTATAAATTTAAAACTTGCACCGAACCGGGCACATCAGTTTGCTTAGATCTAATGAAACCTAACTATTGATTATTGGTTGTTGGTGTGTTATTAATTGTATTGGATGATTGTTTATCGATGTTAGGCTTAAGAAAACTGGCTAACCTCCTATACGGTAACTTGCTTGAACGTCTTAAGAACCATGAACCAATGCGTACTAAGGTTTTTATTGTTGTATTTAATGCATGAGCGAATTCTAGTGATCCCATGTTAGGAGCTTCTTAGCCGGCTCGACATAGGAGTGAAGTAGGAGCTTGTAGAGTTGGGGAAGTATGTACGCCACCCCACGATTGGTATTAAGGAATACACCCGTCATCCACGCAATTAATACACACTAATCAACCGGTAAAAGATAGTTAGGGAGTAAGGAAATCTAAGTAAACACATTTCTCTCCATATAAGTTTCACAACCTTTTCATTTTCAGTTATTTTATTTTATTTGCAATTGTAGTTATTTGGGTTAGTTGACTAGCAACTAATTCCGCCCACTCCTTCAAACCTGAAATTTTACTTGCTTTCATAAAAAAATATAAAAATACAAAAAGAATCTTCCCTCACCCTTAGACCTATTAGAATAGTTTTTCAATCCTAATGACACTATTCCCCTAGAGAACGATCAATCCCCCGATACTTGCTACTACACTATACTACATCGGTCAGGTACACTGCCTGGTGGGGATTGCAAGCCTCTTGAGATCCCTCGAGAGGTAAAACCTGTTGTAAGGTTGCAAAACCACGCATCAAGTTTTTGGCGCCGTTGTCGGGGAATAGTTATTGTTTAGGTTGAATTTTTATTTTATTAGGTCTACTCACTAGATTCCTTTCTAGTGAGATTTTTATTTTATTTTTCTAGGTTTTCTTTAGTCTATCTTTTTTCTTCGTTTCTTTGTTCGTAACCATTACCATCCGACATCATGGAAGGTGGTAATATCCTTGATCCCAACAACCCACCACCACAACAACACCCACCTCCTAGAGCCCGTACCTTAGGAGACTACTCCTGTCCTAGCCACCATGGCTATCGAAACACCATTGAGCTCACTCAAGGAGCCAATGTCACTCCCTTGCGATCCGACACCATCCGGTTGGTGCAAAGCGGATGCGCATTCCATGGACTTCGTTCCGAAGATCCTAATCAACATCTCAAGGACTTTCTCAAAATCGTTGATTCCATAGACCTTGATGTTGCCACTCGAGAGACGAACCGACTACGTCTCTTTCAATTCTCTCTACGGGACCAAGCTAGTCAATGGCTAGAGCGTCTACCCGCAGGATCCATCACCTCTTGGGATGATCTCACCACTCGTTTCCTCGCTCAGTTTTTCCCACCAGGAAGAACTACCAAGCTAAGGAATGATATCTTGATGTTCCAACAACGTCAAGGCGAAACCCTCTACGAGGCATGGACTCGATTCAAGGACTTACTCCAAAAAGTCCCTCACCATGGCATAGAACTTTGGCTCCAAGTCCAAATCTTCTATGACCACATCAATCTCTCCACGAAGAAAACCATTGACCAATTGGCCGGTGGTAAGCTACGTGATCTAAGTGCAGAACAATCATGGGCTCTCCTGGAAGATCTTGCTCTTTATGACAACGAAAGTTGGAATGATCCCCGTGATTTGAATAAAACGGTCAAGGCAATATCTTTGCCTTCGAACAATTCAAGCACTTCCGACCGTAGGATCATAGAACTTGAAGACCAAGTCAAGTTTCTTATGAAATCCTACGAGGCTCCTAAACCTTCAAGCCAAGTGAACAAAATCACTTCTTCGTGTGAATTATGTAGTGGTCCCCACGACACTCGTGATTGCATGGAACTCCCCGAACAAGCTTTTGCGGACTACGCATCCTCGCGTACCGACGGAGCGGGAGACAAGTGGTACACTTTTAAACCCGAGCCAAACCCCTACGGTGATTCATACAACCCCTCATGGAAAAATCACCCAAACCTTAGGTGGAAACAAAACCAAAACGCACAACATACCAATTCTTCCAACCCACCTAATCGTTTCCAATCAAGCGGTTCACCCTCGAACCGTACTTTCAATAACAATCCTTCCAACAATTATGGTAGTACCAATAACTTTGAAGGATTGATGTCCCAATTTATGGCATCTCAAGAAGCTCGTTTGGCCAAGTTTGAATCCGAATTCAATCAACAACAAACGGAGATGACCAATAAAATTGACAACTTATTGAAAGCCCTCAATAACCAAGTGCTATCACCTCCACATAAGGACGCTAGGAACACAAATAGCGGACCCCAAGTAAAAGACCCCTCTTCATCCAAACACGTCCACTTCGTTAACATTGTCACTATTAAACCAATTGATAGGAATGAGGATAATAGTGAACCTGAGGATGAGGTTAAGAAAGTCGAGGTTGATAAAGAAGTTAGGAAAAGTGAGATTGAAGAAGTAGATGACGATGAGGACTACTTCAATAGGCTACCCGCTAAGGAAGAGCGCGCATATCATACAGACTTATTCGATGACCCCGAGACACCATACTTCCTAGGTAGACCAATTATAAAAATAGGCGACCCTTCTAATCTCAACATACCATGCAACATCGGACATTTGCAAGTGTGGAAAGCTTACATCGACCTTAGATCGCCCATAAACATCATGACTAGAGCCCACTACAACTTAATAATGAAAAATCAACTTGGGTATAGGATGTTCCCTGATAAGGGTTGGATGAGTAACTTCACGGGAAGAGTTAAGGGATTACCGGTTTATGTAGGAAACTTCACCTATGTCACCGACTTTGTAATTGTAGAAGATATCCGCCCAATAGTCGATGCATGCTTAACTCAAGTAGTTTTTGGAAAACCATTTGTTGAGGTCTCTAGAATGACTTATGAACCTTCCTTAGGGATAGTTAGATTTAAGGATGAGACCGATGAGGTAAACTACCAAATGCCATATAAGATAGAGCAATTCCAACACTTGTCAAATGTTGAGAAGGAGCTTAAGCAAGCGGTCTACTATAGGAATGATGAAGATAGAAGTAAAGGAGTAGACTATGTTATGGAAAGGATATCCGGTTTCTACAAGGATTGTCTGAAATTAGGACCAGAATATAAAACCGGACATGAGAATGGCCTAGAAACCGTGACCAATGATGGAATCACATAATGTACGTGACTTTGAGTCTAGCTACAAGACTCGTTAATAAAGAAAAGCGCTTCTTGGGAGGCAACCCAAGCTTTATTTGCTTTGTGTGTTTATTTATTTGTTTGTTTGATTTTATTTGCTTCCGTATGTATGTTTAATTTTTATTATTATTAATTCATGTTCGAAACTAAATTGTGAAAATGCTTTATTTTGTTTTTAACTTCGTCTTAACTACATATAAAGGTATTTTGCAAAAGATAAGTGTAAGGGAAATCCAAATCGGTTTATTAGAACAAATGAACATGAATCATAACAATATTAAATTAACATACATATTAGTAATTGTTTGAGTCAAATGCTTGTATCGAGTCATAATGATGTTTTGCAGGATTTCCAGGAAGTAAGGTATAGGTTTTTCCAGAAATTTTCCGGAAACTTAACATGAGAATTCTGTCAGATCATTTCTGACGGCGTCAGGTTTTAATTTTCTGAAATTTTTGAAAGTTTTGTTTTTCTTCCGGAATCATAAAATGCTTTATTAAATCTCTAACTTATAAACTCCAGGAATCTGCAAAATAATCATTCCACAAGCATTATATCCTTATACAGATTTATCCCGCCGATGTTATGCAGGTTTTCTTGTTTGTTTTCTCAGGTTTAACAGGTTATTTTGGACAAGGAGATTGATGAGTGTGTAAATACTCATCATTTCTTTCACATTTGAGCTACAGAAACAGTCAAAAATACTTTAAAAAGTCTAAAAATGTATAAAAATATCATCTGACTGTGTTTTTATAAGTTTCAGGGAAAAACAAAAAAATAAATGGCATAATTTGCATTTTAGTCCCTGAACTTTCTGAATTTGGCAAATCTAGTCCCTAGAATCTAAAAAAATGGAATTTTATCATTCAAGGTCCCTAAAATAATCTTAATTGTCAAATTTGGTCCTTGATTGATTGTTTGAGCAAAAATTACAAAAAGGTCCCTGAACTTTTGAAAATGTCAAAAATGGTCCCTGGGTTATTTTAAAATGGAAAATAAATAATTATAACCCTTGTATTATTTATCTTGGCAATATTGGTCCTTTGGAGTAACTTTGGAAAGATGACAACTCAAGCCCCTCTACTTTGCATAAATTACAAAATGGTCCTTGTTACTAAAACCAAATCCAAATCCGGACCCTAGCTGCTTATCTAAACCCAAAATAAAAACACAACCAACCCAGCCCAATCACCACTAAACCTTAACCCGGCCCAACCCTTAAATAAATAAAATACGAGGTCAAACCAGGGTCAAACCAACCCTGGTATTCCTTCTTCCTCACTAAACCCCGCCAAAACCACCCCAGCTCACCCAAAACCACCATCCACCTCATCCCCCCTCCTCAACACTCCACCTAACATGCCAAAACCAATTAATGCATCCCTCCCACTCCCCACTAGCAAAATCAGAGTTAATCACCAAAATCCACCTTTCCCGCCAAAAGTGCCAAGTGGTCGAATCTGATGAATTCTTGGAAATCAATGGTCAAAAGATGGTGGGAAGTACTCAGAGATGTCGACAAGGTGATAAGAGACTATAAAGAGGAGAGGAAAGAGGAAGCAATAGCTATCTAGTGTAATTTTTAGTTATTTAGTGTCGAATTTAGTTAAATTAAATTTCTCAGTGTAATTTTAAGCTTTCAAGTAATCCTTTTAGTGTTCTCACATGTATTAGAATCTTTTTCAATAATCAATTCCAAGTTTTATGTGATAATTCAGTTAATGCAATTTTCTCAATTTCAAAAATCTCATGAATGATTGAATGTTATTGTTAGTGTTGTTTCTGGACTTCATAGGAACATATAAGCTCCCAGAAGCTCATTGAAGCTTTTAGAATCCTTAAAACTTGTATTAGCAGTAAAAAATCAAAAATACAAAAATAGTCAACAAAAGTCAAAACAACAGGATCATGGAATTTATTGCTGGAGCAGGGTAAATATTGGATTGCCCTGGGTTAGTGAACCTGAAGAGGTTCTATAGGAGTGTATCATTGGTCCTTGTTCTTGGTTTTTAGCAGGAAGCATCTTGTAAGCAATTCTCTTTAATATTGCATAGTACTGTGTAACCTAGTTTGGTGGCTTAATCTTTGTGATTTTCTGTCTTTGTGGTGTTATTAAGTCTTAATATAGTTTAATTTAGGCATCTTGTTCATTAAATTTGCCTGTTGCTAAAAGTTCTTCATATCAGTCAATATAGCATATTGACAATTTCTGTGTTCTTGCTGCTATACTTGGGATTTTCTAGTTTAAATTGGTCTTATATAATCTTAAGAAGTGTTAGAATCAAGTATTGTGTTTTAAAATTCAAAGTTGCTTTGAATTTCTTGCAAACCTGTCCTGATCAGGTGTGTTTGGAACAGGGGTATATCCTGTGAATTGGTTGTTACTTTGTGGTTAACTGAGCATAAGTAGATTGCATTAGGTCCATATAACTCATATAAGTCACAAAAACCAGTAGTAATAGTTAAAAAAAGTCAAAACTCACTTAATCTCATCATATGTGTTAACTGTTAGCATATTAGGATCCATAATCACTCAAATCTTGTCATTAGTTGTTAGGTTAGCTTAAAATAGTCTCATTACACCATATCATACCATAATTAATCAGTAGTAATCAATAGAATCTCACCTAAGTCAAACCTTGTTCATTGCTGCAAAAGTCAACTGCATCAGCAGACTTATGGTTTTTGGTTGCTGATCTAGCATTAAATTGGACTTCAATTGGAATTGTAATGATAGGGCTTTTGTGATTTTTAGATAGCTCATAAGCCAATCTAACTTTTGCCCCCCTAATATTGAATCTCAGTGCTTATTTATTAGCTTAAATCTGCCCTGCAAGTTGGCCTGTTTCATGCATTTTCTGTTTTGAATTTTACAAGCAGCCAAGGATCAAATCTGTTAATCTCTTGTGCTAATTTGTAGTTTTAAGTTGTTTTAATCTTATCTTAGTGTATTAAGCTTGTTCTGATCATTTGGCCAATTTTACTGCTTTTTAGCTTATTTTTGGCTTATTAGCTTATTGCTTATTAGCCCAAATCTGCTTATTGGGCCTTGTCACCTTTTCATTTTATTTTTCCCAGCTTCCTTATAATATTTTAGCATTATCTGTAATTTTTCATAATTTTCCTAAGTCATTTAATATTTTTAATCATTTTAAGTAGTTTTTAATAGTAATTTAATCATAATAAATAGAAAAATAATCAAAAAAATATATAATTCCAATTTTCATAATTTTCTTTTGTCATTTTTAATCTAGGAAAAATATAAAAATATTTTTAGGACTTAAAAACAAATGAAATAGAAATATAGTGATAGCTTCTATTTAATAGAATTTATCTTTTTAAATTTTAATTAAGTAATTTTCATTTTTATAAATTTTCTTATCTTTTTATTACTTTAAAGTATTTATAGAAAAATTTTCATATCTTTCTTTGATCTTTTAGTATTTATTAGAATTTTAATTAGTTTAAATAATTATTAAATAGTTTTTAATTAATAATAATTAATTAATAAGTTAAATAAATAATTTTCTTTTTTTTTCAATAATTTTCTTTTATTATTAGGGTTGTAAAAATATAAATTTCATATCCGTAGGCTTTTTATTTCTTAAAACTCACTTTTTATTTGGTACGTTTACGTTTATTTAAATTTAAACGTACGGTTTTAGGTTTTTATACGTTTCTAGTTAAATTGTTTTTGCATCCTTGTTTATATAGCTTGGTTAAAGCTATTTTCTTATCTAATTAGTGTAATCAAAATCATAATCCCTTTTTCTGTTCAATAACACTTGATCACAATCCGTTTTTAAGCACAATTTCACACTTCGCTGGGACTTAAACGACCCGGGGATAAAACTATACTCCTTGGATTATTGCATTGTGTCCTTGATAGTTTGACTTTTGTTTGACCACATCCGTGGTTGATTTAAGTTGACTGTTAAGAGCCAATCAAATTTTGGCGCCGCTGCCGGGGAGGTGTGCTGCGTGTTCTAAACGTTTTGCAGTATCGTGTCTTTGAACCCCAATCTGTGAATATCTTCTCTCTCTTGTATATTTATCATATATAAAGCAAAACGCTTGTGAAGTTAACTCATTTAACGGATCAAGCACCAAAAATATCGTATTCCTATTCCCCATAAAACCATATAAAAAACACAAAAAATATTTTCTTTTCTTTTCTATATATACTATCATATAAAAAATAAAAACATCAAAAATATTTTCCATCTTTCTCTGTTAAATAATAAACAATAAATAAAAATTAACCATCGAGAACCAAGACTGAGCACTACCTAACTGGGGGTGCGGCCATAATAAGTTCCCAAACTTAAGATAAAAACTTGCCTTTGTATCACTTGCGAATATCGGCTCACCTTTAATTGATAAACAAACTCTAACGGAGGTTCTAGGATAGTCTGACATTAAATTGTCGGACTGAAAGAAGCGGGTTTTTAAGGAGCGTAACTGCCCACCTTTGCTTCTCCGCCACTCTGTGCGTTTGTCAGTTAGAGAGCTACCGTACGCCTGTTGATTATTGGTTTAAGTTCACTTGTGTTTTTTCTCGATCTTGATTTTTAAATAGAAAAATTTTTTGTTTTCATAAAATCCAAAAAGAATCTTCTTACCCTTTTCTGAGTTTCCTCCACTATAAAGGATTCTTAGACTCGTCTTAGTGCATGCGCACTCGTTCTTCTAGGTCATCAAGCCCTCTCCGTGAGCTTGGAAACATACCTCGAAGGCGTCGTAGACGTTCTGCCCCATCAGGCGTATCTGAGGAACGTACTGATCCTGTCGTCATGGCAGATTTGCCAATGAATGAGCTTCTCCAAGCACCCATCGAGGGTTATGGAGATGCCATTGTTGTTCCAGCTATTGTAGCTGAGAGTTTTGAGCTCAAAACCGGGTTACTGAATCTTGTAACCTCAAGCCAATTCTATGGTTTTGAGAGGGATGATCCTCATGCTCACATTCGATGGTTTAACAAGATTACATCTACCATCAAATATAAGAACATCCCTGCTAGCTCAATCAAACTTCTTCTATTCCCATTTTCTCTCGAGGGACAAGCCCGGATATGGCTTGAAAAACAACCCCCTCGTTCAATTGAGACATGGGAGGACTTAGTTACAAAGTTTGTAAACGAATTTTTTCCACCGTCTAGAACGACAAGTCTTAAAAATGAAATCATCAAATTCACACAAAGATTTGATGAATCATTTAGTGACGCGTGGGATCGTTACAAAGAATTGCTTCGTAAATGTCCTCATCATGGTTTTACCGAATTGATGCAAATCGACACTTTCTATAATGGAGTGAGCCAATCTGACCAAGATTCTCTCAATGCCTCCTCAGGAGGGAACTTTTTGAGCAGAACTGTCAAAGAAGCTTTAGCAATTATTGAAAATAAGTCTAAGGTCCGTACTGCACGAACAAAGCCATATCATTCTCAGGCTAGTGCCGGTCCTTCTACTTCATCTCCCGTGAGTACTTCTAGCACCGATGCTAAGATTGACAAACTCACGGATGCTATTCAAGCTTTGGTTCTCTCAAGCCAAAAGAAAGTCACTTTCACACAAACTCCTTCACATGCTGAAGTGAAGAAAGTGGAAGTCTGTGTTACTTGTGGTGGCCCTCACGCATACTACGACTGTACTGCCACCGATGGCAGTCCTTTTGAAGTTAATGCTATAGCCGGTACTTCAAATCAAGGAGGTAATCAATACCGTCCTCAAATGGAACCATACCGAGCTAGTAGTTACCAAGGACCACCCGGTTTTAATCAGAACCAGAATTTGCAAAATCGGAACCAAAATCAACCTCGAATGAACCAAGGTTATCAAAATCAAGGGAATTTCAATTCTGGACAAAATCAAGGTTTCCAAAATCAAGGAAACTTTAACCGAAACAATTCCAACCAGGGAAATCATTTTCAGGGAAATGGTAATCCAAATCAAGGGAATTTTCAACATCAAGGTTATAATCAAAATAACCGAATGCAAAATTTCCCTAATCAACATCAAGCCATTCCAGCCCAACATCCATCATCTGATGAGTTGTTGAGGCAGTTCATGAAAGCTCAAGAGGACACAAACAGGTTGTTGGTCAGCCAGATCTCTGAGATTAAAAAGTCTTTAAATGATCAACCTTCGGGCTCAGGAAAACTTCCGAGCAACACGATCGCTAACCCGAAGGGCGATGCTAAGGCGATCACAACCCGAAGTGGTGTTTCATATGAGGGACCCACTATTTCCACTACCACTTCTTCTTCTTCCCCCAAGGTAGTGAGAAGTGAGCCTGAGGTGACTAAGGACCAGGTACTTCCTACTAATAACGGAAGTACCAACAACGTCCAACCTCAAAGTGTCCCGAAACCCAAGACTAAACCTCAAGTTGTCTTTGAACATCCTGAAACCCCGGTTGAAAACCCTAAATCCAAACCTTCTATTCCCTACCCATCACGTTTAAATGAGCAAAAACTCCGCGAAAAAGCTAGTCAACAAATGGATAAATTCTTCAAGATTTTTCAAGAATTACACTTTGACATAAGCTTTGCGGATGCTATCATTCTGATGCCCAAGTTTGCATCCACAATCAAACACTTGTTGAGTAACAAGGAAAAGCTGTTTGAAATGGCAAAGACTCCATTAAATGAGAACTGCTCAGCAGTTATCTTGAAAAAGCTTCCCGAGAAGCTTGGAGATCCTGGAAGGTTTCTACTACCTTGTGTCTTTCCAGGAATGGTTGAATGCTATGCCTTGGCCGATCTTGGTGCAAGCATCAACCTGATGCCTAAATCAGTATGGAAGAAACTTTCTCTTCCTGAACTTACTCCTACCTGCATGACTCTCGAGCTTGCAGATCGTTCAATATCTCGTCCACTTGGCATTGCTGAGGACGTATTTGTGAAAGTAGGAAAGTTCCATTTTCCAGCTGACTTTGTGGTTGTTGATTTCGATGCTGATTCCAGGGTTCCTCTCATTCTTGGAAGAGGATTCCTGAGAACGGGCCGTGCTCTCATAGATGTATTTGAACATGAAATCACATTACGTGTGGGTCATGAAGCTGTTACCTTTAACCTCGATTAAACTTCGAGGTACTCCTCAAATTATGATTCTGAATCGGTTAACCGAATCGATGTCATTGATATTGTTTCAGAGGAGTATTCTCAAGAGTTTCTTGGTTATTCTGATAATTCTGTGAGTGGGGAAACCACCACATCTTCTTTACCTGGCATTTCCGACTCTT
This sequence comes from Artemisia tridentata subsp. tridentata, assembly GCA_021014915.2. Taxonomy (NCBI): domain Eukaryota; kingdom Viridiplantae; phylum Streptophyta; class Magnoliopsida; order Asterales; family Asteraceae; genus Artemisia; species Artemisia tridentata. The sequence goes on from CP139508.1 coordinate 464,480,635, forward strand.
CCCTTTCTCTCACTCCGTTTGAGGGAGGTGATTTCAATTTGGAAGAGATCGATGATTTTCTCAAGTGTGATTCATTCCTAGAGGGGATTGATGACGCTGAGATTGATCTGGAGGGAGATATTCTTCTTCTTGAGACATTGTTAAATCAGGACAATTCTCCTCCACTCCCTCCCGTTGAACTTCATAATGAGGAAATCAGATCAGTTGAGAAAACTGATGAATTTCCTGAGATCGAACTCAAAGACTTACCGCCTCATCTTGAGTACGCATTTTTGGAGGGTAATGATAAATTACCCGTCATTATTGCTAAAGATTTAAGTGATGAGGAAAAGGCTGCTCTCATAAAGGTCTTAAAGTCACACAAGCAAGCCATTGCTTGGAAACTCTCCGACATAAAGGGTATTGACCCTGAATTTTGTACTCACAAAATTTTAATGGAGGATGACTTTAAACCAGCAGTCCAACATCAAAGAAGGGTGAATCCTAAAATCCACGATGTTATCAAACAAGAGGTTCTCAAACTTCTTGATGCAGGATTGATTTATCCCATCTCTGATAGTCCTTGGGTTAGTCCCATTCACTGTGTTCCAAAAAAGGGTGGCATTACTGTTGTCACAAATGAAGAAAATGAGTTGATTCCAACTCGATTGGTTACGGGGTGGCGTGTTTGCATTGACTATCGTAAGTTAAATGATGCCACCCGTAAAGACCATTTTCCTCTACCTTTTATGGATCAGATGCTTGAGAGATTAGCAGGGAACGAGTACTATTGTTTCCTTGATGGTTTCTCGGGTTACTTTCAAATTCCCATTGATCCACAAGATCAAGAAAAGACTACCTTCACATGCCCTTATGGAACCTTTGCTTATAAACGTATGCCTTTCGGCTTATGTAATGCTCCAGGCACATTCCAGAGGTGTATGATGGCTATATTTACCGACATGATCGGTAAAACAATGGAGGTCTTTATGGATGACTTTTCGGTCATTGGGGATTCGTTCCAAGCATGTCTCTCCAATTTAGAAAACATGTTGAAAAGGTGTAAAGACACCAACCTTTGTCTAAATTGGGAGAAAAGTCATTTTATGGTCAGAGAAGGCATTGTCCTCGGCCATAAGATATCAAAGAACGGGATTGAGGTTGACAAAGCTAAAGTTGATGTCATTGGTAAATTACCTCATCCCACTACCGTCAAAGGTATTAGGAGTTTTCTGGGTCATGCCGGTTTCTATCGTAGATTCATACAAGATTTTTCAAAAATCGCCCGGCCTATGACTCACCTCCTTGAAAAGGATGCTCCTTTTATCTTCTCACCAGAGTGCATCAAAGCTTTTGACATATTAAAGAAAAAGCTTACTGAGGCACCCATTCTAGTTGCCCCCGACTGGGATTTTCCCTTTGAGCTCATGTGCGATGCAAGTGATTTTGCAATCGGTGCAGTCCTGGGACAACGAAAAGCCAAACATTTTCAGCCTATCCACTACGCAAGTAAAACAATGACTGAAGCTCAAACTCATTACACCACTACAGAAAAAGAATTGTTGGCTGTGGTGTATGCCTTTGAGAAGTTTCGGCCATATTTGATCTTGACGAAATGTGTAGTGTATACGGATCACTCGGCTCTTAAATATCTCTTTGCAAAACAAGATGCAAAGCCGAGATTACTCCGTTGGGTTCTCCTCCTGCAAGAATTTGATATCATTATACGTGATAAAAAAGGAGCTGAGAACCTAGCTGCTGATCATTTATCCCGATTAGAGAACCCACACCAAGATGTCTTCGAGAAAAAGGAAATAAATGAAACATTTCCTCTCGAGACACTCAATGCGGTTACTTTTCGTGGAGATTCTACCACCCCGTGGTTTGCCGACTTCGCAAATTACCATGCGGGTAACTTCATAGTGAAAGGGATGTCGACCCAACAGAAGAATAAATTCTTCAAGGATGTTAAACATTATTTCTGGGACGACCCCTACTTATTCAAAATCTGTGCGGATCAAGTCATCCGACGGTGTGTTTACGGACAGGAAGCTATTGACATTCTCAAAGCTTGCCATGCTGGACCCACGGGGGGCCATCATAGTCCAAACTACACCGCCAAAAAGGTGTTTGATTCCGGCTTTTATTGGCCCACGATCTATAAGGATGCCCAAGAACTCATAAAAACTTGTGAAGCTTGTCAGCGTCACGGTAATATTTCACAACGGAATGAAATGCCACAAAATGCAATTCAAGTCTGTGAAATCTTTGATGTCTGGGGCATCGACTTTATGGGGCCATTTCCATCATCCAGAGGAAACAAATACATTCTCGTGGCTGTTGACTATTTGTCAAAATGGGTTGAAGCAAAAGCTTTACCCACTAATGATGCCCGAGTTGTTGTAAAATTCCTAAAAGCTCTTTTTGCCCGTTTTGGAACCCCACGTGCTATAATCAGTGATCGTGGTACGCATTTCTGCAATGACAAATTTGACAAAGTCATGCAAAAGTATGGTGTAACTCACCGTCTTTCTACTGCGTATCACCCACAAACAAGTGGGCAAGTTGAAGTTTCAAATCGAGGTATTAAAAGAATCTTAGAAAGGACTGTAGGAGAAAATCGTGCATCCTGGTCGGATAAATTGGATGATGCACTATGGGCCTTTCGTACAGCTTACAAAACACCCATCGGGTGTACACCTTACAAGCTTGTGTACGGAAAGGCATGTCATCTACCGATCGAATTAGAGCACAAAGCCTACTGGGCCTTGAAACATGCAAACTTTGACCTTCAAACTGCGGGTGATCACCGAAACGTTCAAATGAATGAATTAAATGAACTGCGTGATCAATCATACGAGAATTCTTTGATTTATAAAGAAAAGACAAAAAAGATTCATGACTCAAAAATCAAGAACCGCGTTTTCAACGTTGGTGATCGAGTCCTTCTTTTCAATTCAAGATTGAAGATTTTCTCGGGAAAACTCAAATCCCGTTGGTCTGGTCCATTCACTGTTACAAAAGTTTATCCATATGGTACCGTTGAGTTATCTCAAAATGACGGACCAAATTTTAAAGTGAATGGCCATCGGTTAAAACACTATTTTGGAGAGGACATACCATTTATGGTTGTCCCGGATCTTCAAACTTTCCCCATGAACCAATGAATGCGGGGATCGAGTCAAGCTAGTGACTCGGTGATCAAAAACATTAGCAAAACATGGGTTCTCACTCGTGTCTCTGTTTTCTTTCTATTTTCTACTACCTAGTGTGGGGGAGATGGTCCCTTCCACTTACTTCCCCGTAGACTTTTAAATTGCTTTTTCTCCCGGGCTGTTCAGGAGCACTTTATTACAGTTGGCCGTTCACAAGCGGTTAACTAGCGTGATAAACCTGACTGTTCGGGAGAAATCAACTTAATTCGGGGTCGAGTCAGGCTAGTGACTCGGTGATAAAAAACATTAGCCCGCACCATATGGGTTTTCACCCATATATTCTGACTTCTTTCTATTTTCTACCACCCAAGTTTGGAGGAATGCCCCACAGGTTGTATATATGTAAGTATTTCAGTTTCATGTAAAAAAAAATAAATAAATAAATAAATAAATAAAAATAAAAAAATATATATATAGAAATAGAGGGAATTTGCATGCCTTAACGGCTTAAATGCAAATTAAATAAAAATAAAATAAATATGTATATAAAAATAATGGCTATTCAGTATTTCCCTTTTACGTTCTAAGTGTTGGTTTAACAGCCGGTTCTTTGAATATTGAGGGCAATATTCAGTTCTAAGTGTGGGGGGAAATTCTAGCGAATTTTATCAAATGTATCATCTAGCACCCCCATTTTAGCCAAAATTTTAAAATTTTTTTTCTCACTTAGAACTCAGAAAATGGTTATCAATCCGCCATGTCTAACCCACATAAGGATTGGCTAATCCCGGAGCAAACGGCTCTGGGTAAAGATATATCAAATCCATTTATGGCTTGCAATTTGCCAAAAATTGTATGGTTCTCGACTCACCATATCTTTAATTAGTGAAGAGTTGGCTAGCCCGCAAGATTATGGCTTGTGGTAAAGGCTTTGGAATACCATAATTGGTAATCAGCTCACCAAAGATAATATTAATAATTTATCTAAGAGTTGGCTAGTCCTGAGCAAACGGCTGCAGGTAAAGACAAATCAAAACCGTTGACAGCTGGTGATTTGCTGAAAATCACATGGTTATCAGTGTACCATAGTTCTTACTTGAACTGAAACATTTGGCTACTCCAGAGGTGATGGCTTCTGGTAAAGAGATACATCCATTAAAAACTTCATAAAAAGATTGCTAGGGACTAGCAATAGTTTAGTGTGGGGGATTGATGAGTGTGTAAATACTCATCATTTCTTTCACATTTGAGCTACAGAAACAGTCAAAAATACTTTAAAAAGTCTAAAAATGTATAAAAATATCATCTGACTGTGTTTTTATAAGTTTCAGGGAAAAACAAAAAAAATAAATGGCATAATTTGCATTTTAGTCCCTGAACTTTCTGAATTTGGCAAATCTAGTCCCTAGAATCTAAAAAAATGGAATTTTATCATTCAAGGTCCCTAAAATAATCTTAATTGTCAAATTTGGTCCTTGATTGATTGTTTGAGCAAAAATTACAAAAAGGTCCCTGAACTTTTGAAAATGTCAAAAATGGTCCCTGGGTTATTTTAAAATGGAAAATAAATAATTATAACCCTTGTATTATTTATCTTGGCAATATTGGTCCTTTGGAGTAACTTTGGAAAGATGACAACTCAAGCCCCTCTACTTTGCATAAATTACAAAATGGTCCTTGTTACTAAAACCAAATCCAAATCCGGACCCTAGCTGCTTATCTAAACCCAAAATAAAAACACAACCAACCCAGCCCAATCACCACTAAACCTTAACCCGGCCCAACCCTTAAATAAATAAAATACGAGGTCAAACCAGGGTCAAACCAACCCTGGTATTCCTTCTTCCTCACTAAACCCCGCCAAAACCACCCCAGCTCACCCAAAACCACCATCCACCTCATCCCCCCTCCTCAACACTCCACCTAACATGCCAAAACCAATTAATGCATCCCTCCCACTCCCCACTAGCAAAATCAGAGTTAATCACCAAAATCCACCTTTCCCGCCAAAAGTGCCAAGTGGTCGAATCTGATGAATTCTTGGAAATCAATGGTCAAAAGATGGTGGGAAGTACTCAGAGATGTCGACAAGGTGATAAGAGACTATAAAGAGGAGAGGAAAGAGGAAGCAATAGCTATCTAGTGTAATTTTTAGTTATTTAGTGTCGAATTTAGTTAAATTAAATTTCTCAGTGTAATTTTAAGCTTTCAAGTAATCCTTTTAGTGTTCTCACATGTATTAGAATCTTTTTCAATAATCAATTCCAAGTTTTATGTGATAATTCAGTTAATGCAATTTTCTCAATTTCAAAAATCTCATGAATGATTGAATGTTATTGTTAGTGTTGTTTCTGGACTTCATAGGAACATATAAGCTCCCAGAAGCTCATTGAAGCTTTTAGAATCCTTAAAACTTGTATTAGCAGTAAAAAATCAAAAATACAAAAATAGTCAACAAAAGTCAAAACAACAGGATCATGGAATTTATTGCTGGAGCAGGGTAAATATTGGATTGCCCTGGGTTAGTGAACCTGAAGAGGTTCTATAGGAGTGTATCATTGGTCCTTGTTCTTGGTTTTTAGCAGGAAGCATCTTGTAAGCAATTCTCTTTAATATTGCATAGTACTGTGTAACCTAGTTTGGTGGCTTAATCTTTGTGATTTTCTGTCTTTGTGGTGTTATTAAGTCTTAATATAGTTTAATTTAGGCATCTTGTTCATTAAATTTGCCTGTTGCTAAAAGTTCTTCATATCAGTCAATATAGCATATTGACAATTTCTGTGTTCTTGCTGCTATACTTGGGATTTTCTAGTTTAAATTGGTCTTATATAATCTTAAGAAGTGTTAGAATCAAGTATTGTGTTTTAAAATTCAAAGTTGCTTTGAATTTCTTGCAAACCTGTCCTGATCAGGTGTGTTTGGAACAGGGGTATATCCTGTGAATTGGTTGTTACTTTGTGGTTAACTGAGCATAAGTAGATTGCATTAGGTCCATATAACTCATATAAGTCACAAAAACCAGTAGTAATAGTTAAAAAAAGTCAAAACTCACTTAATCTCATCATATGTGTTAACTGTTAGCATATTAGGATCCATAATCACTCAAATCTTGTCATTAGTTGTTAGGTTAGCTTAAAATAGTCTCATTACACCATATCATACCATAATTAATCAGTAGTAATCAATAGAATCTCACCTAAGTCAAACCTTGTTCATTGCTGCAAAAGTCAACTGCATCAGCAGACTTATGGTTTTTGGTTGCTGATCTAGCATTAAATTGGACTTCAATTGGAATTGTAATGATAGGGCTTTTGTGATTTTTAGATAGCTCATAAGCCAATCTAACTTTTGCCCCCCTAATATTGAATCTCAGTGCTTATTTATTAGCTTAAATCTGCCCTGCAAGTTGGCCTGTTTCATGCATTTTCTGTTTTGAATTTTACAAGCAGCCAAGGATCAAATCTGTTAATCTCTTGTGCTAATTTGTAGTTTTAAGTTGTTTTAAGCTTATCTTAGTGTATTAAGCTTGTTCTGATCATTTGGCCAATTTTACTGCTTTTTAGCTTATTTTTGGCTTATTAGCTTATTGCTTATTAGCCCAAATCTGCTTATTGGGCCTTGTCACCTTTTCATTTTATTTTTCCCAGCTTCCTTATAATATTTTAGCATTATCTGTAATTTTTCATAATTTTCCTAAGTCATTTAATATTTTTAATCATTTTAAGTAGTTTTTAATAGTAATTTAATCATAATAAATAGAAAAATAATCAAAAAAATATAATTCCAATTTTCATAATTTTCTTTTGTCATTTTTAATCTAGGAAAAATATAAAAATATTTTTAGGACTTAAAAACAAACGAAATAGAAATATAGTGATAGCTTCTATTTAATAGAATTTATCTTTTTAAATTTTAATTAAGTAATTTTCATTTTTATAAATTTTCTTATCTTTTTATTACTTTAAAGTATTTATAGAAAAATTTTCAGATTTTTATTTGATCTTTTAGTATTTATTAGAATTTTAATTAGTTTAAATAATTATTAAATAGTTTTTAATTAATAATAATTAATTAATAAGTTAAATAAATAATTTTCTTTTTTCAATAATTTTCTTTTATTATTAGGATTGTAAAAATATAAATTTCATATCCGTAGGCTGTTTATTTCTTAAAACTCACTTTTTATTTCGTACGTTTACGTTTATTTAAATTTAAACGTACGGTTTTAGGTTTTTATACGTTTCTAGTTAAATTGTTTTTGCATCCTTGTTTATATAGCTTGGTTAAAGCTATTTTCTTATCTAATTAGTGTAATCAAAATCATAATCCCTTTTCTGTTCAATAACACTTGATCACAATCCGTTTTTAAGCACAATTTCACACTTCGCTGGGACTTAAACGACCCGGGGATAAAACTATACTCCTTGGATTATTGCATTGTGTCTTTGATAGTTTGACTTTTGTTTGACCACATCCGTGGTTGATTTAAGTTGACTGTTAAGAGCCAATCAGAGATGTATGTGGAATCTAGCTTTTGGCGATGCTTTAGTCTTGAAGTTTCAACATTACCTTGGAAGAAGATCTAACCATGTTACCCCTTTATCCACCGAGCGAATCAGGGGAGTATTTGATTTCATTCTTTTACCTTATTTACTTTTACATCTTGTTATTTGAACATTGGGGACAATGTTCATCTTAAGTGTAAGGGGGAGGGGGTAAAAGTACGACACCTTAGAGAATGCTATTACGCTTGATTTTTCGTTTGTTTAATGGTAGATGTGTAATAAAACTGAGAGAAATACCTGTTAAGGCAATTTTAGTGCCAAATTTAAAATTTTTTACAACATATAGGAGTAAAACTTTGGTCTTAATGAGCGTCTCACGGATAGGAGTTATATGACTAGCACAAAACCGTACCACTAAAAAATTTTCCACCCCCAAATATGTGAGGTTCGCCCCTAGAATTGGTAGGAAAAGCATTTATGCTATGATGTGTGTACCGGTAGCACTTAGATTCTAGAACTTGCGTTAGGACCATTCCGAGGCCACAAGTGAGACTACATTTGTGTAGTTAGATTTACTACATGATAAGAGGCATTAGGATTAACCCATTGTTTTACACCTGTGTTTTTGTTATAATTACATTGGCTACATTGGTCAAGTAATTCTCCCACACCCTTTGCGTTGTACTCATTTTTAGTACACGATACCCCTAGTACACCCCTCAGAGCCTATCTTTTCGTTTCTAACTTTAAGCATTTTACTTAAAGGAAGAATTTGTTTACACCCCACTTAAATGTACACCCAAATCGCCTTAGCCTACCTTGTATGCACTCATTTTTAGTGCATTATTGTGACAACATTTGTTTAAACCCCAAGTTAATTATCTAATTGATTACATGGTTGCTAAGTCGAGTCATATCCTTGTACATATTGTTTTGGGACGATTGGGACTTATGGGTAAAGTACTAGTGTAATGGAGTAATGGGGAAGAACAACATTATTACCCCCATATGTGCTAAATATTTTAAAAGTACTCCAAGTGTTTCGATTATCTTAATTCGAGTCATTAGAATAGTTATTTGTAAAGTTATGTAAAAGTTCAAGTGTAAGGGGGATGCAACCCCCCTACGATGTATTATTTTGGATGGTAGGGCAAGAGTGTATGTCAAAAAAAAAGGTAAAAAACAACATACGGACTACCATCCCGTTTCATTTTATGTTTATTTTATCTTTTTGTTATTTTTTTCATTAGCTTAAGTCGAGTCTAGTCTTGGCTTAGCAACGCCATATTGTACATGTAATTAATCAAGATCTTTAACTCGCCACCAGTAAAATATCCCTTATCCAACAAAACCGTGTTTATCATATCCCTACACCTCACGTTATAACCCATTTAAAAGCCCTCTTTGATAGTTTATCTTAGGTGCTTACGCCTAGTGGAGGAGGTTTTCGATCCTTTCCCAAGCCTATGGTAATCTATTTGCTATGACAGGTAGTGAGAGATATTATCTGTTTTCATTTATGAGATATACTTTTATGACACCTGAGAGATGTGAGTATCTAAACACTACTTGTGAGGTGCTAGTCTGTAATCTCCGTGCTTATTATGATTAAAGTGGAACGACTATTTGTTGTAATTACTTTTATATTAGCGTTAAATGACCCCTAACTTGTATTTTGATTAGAATAAAAGCGCATTTGCTTGAGGACAAACAAATCTCAAGTGTCAGGGTATTTGATGAAGCGAAAAGTGTACCGCTTTTAGGGGGTCATTTAAGCCCTAAATCGTATTTATTTGATCAAATATTGCCCTAAATCGTTCCTTTTGTCATTTTAGGTACTTTGGAGAAGAAATCTGGAAAAGGAAGCATTTTGGACGTTTTTGGAGCATAAAAGTGAAGAAAACGACAAAGTCTCCAAAGCTGCTGGAAAAGTACACGTGATGACGTCAAGGATTGCTCCTGATGGCGTCACGGCTTGGCAAAAGAGGAGGATATGACAAATACACGTGACGCGCCAGAAAGTTTTACAATGGAAGTCTGACGGCGTCACCCTTTAAGGTGATCAAGGCTGTCACGGTTTAAGTTAAAGAGAGACGGCGTCAAGCACAATTGTGATGGCGTCAACACTTGACGCGCCAGAGTGGATTTTGGAGGATTAAAGAGGGACGGCGTCAGGAAGACCATCCGGGAACCCTAGCCGCGGCGAGGTGACGGCGTCACCTCTACAACGTGACGCCGTCAGCCCCTAAATTCTATATATAGTTTTGCAATTTTTAGTCATTAGTGTGCAACTTTGTGAGGAGAAACCCTAGACGATTTTTCTGCCATTTTTAAGGGTTTTATACCCTTGAATCTCCCATGTTCAATTGAAGATAAGTAATCAATTAATCATTCAATATGTCTATGTGTTGTTTGATTATATCTTGTTCTTGTCTTTTAATTAACATGTTAGGCTAGATTTATCTTGTGTTTGCTTAGATCTAATGAAACCTAACTATTGATTATTGGTTGTTGGTGTGTTATTAATTGTATTGGATGATTGTTTATCGATGTTAGGCTTAAGAAAACTGGCTAAACTCCTATACGGTAACTTGCTTGAACGTCTTAAGAAACATGAACCAGTGCGTACAAAGGTTTTTATGGTTGTATTTAATGCATGAGCAAATTCTAGTGATCCCATGTTAGGAGCTTCTTAGCCGGCTCGACATAGGAGTGAAGTAGGAGCTTGTAGAGTTCGGGAAGTACGTACGCCACCCCACGATTGGTATTAAGGAATACACCCGTCATCCACGCAATTAATACACACTAATCAACCGGTAAAAGATAGTTAGGGAGTATGGAAATCTAAGTAAACACATTTCTCTCCATATAAGTTCCACAACCTTTTCATTTTCAGTTATTTTATTTTATTTGCAATTGTAGTTATTTGGGTTAGTTGACTAGCAACTAATTCCGCCCACTCCTTCAAACCCTAAATTTTACTTGCTTTCATAAAAAAATATAAAAATACAAAAAGAATCTTCCCTCACCCTTAGACCTATTAGAATAGTTTTTCAATCCTAACGACACTATTCCCCTAGAGAACGATCAATCCCCCGGTACTTGCCACTACACTATACTACATCGGTCAGGTACACTGCCTGGTGGGGATTGCAAGCCTCTTGAGATCCCTCGAGAGGTAAAACCTGTTGTAAGGTCGCAAAACCACGCATCAAGGTGTAACAAGAGTAGAAAGGACAATGGAAAAGGTTATCAAGAAATGGTTACAATGGCTCAGTGTAAAGGAAACCATAACCCAACACCAGCCCAAGTCGAATCAGGTCAAGTCCAGTATCAAGTCATAGGGTAACATAAACAGTAATCCACCACGAGCCCAGAAACAGTACATATCATATCAAATCACATATCAGGGTGTATGGAGGGGTGACCTCAGCATACCAGGTACAGGGTGAGGGGATACCTCCAGGGGTTGGAGTCGCGGGCTCCCAGGATTGTGAAAGACGTGTATCGCACACACTCGTCAGTCACCAGATAATACAAGTAATACAAACAAATCAGGTCAGGTCTAGGATGCATCCATACGCCCCCAGTAGGCCACAGGGTCTTCCTCTACGTAACGAGTATAAATCAGGTCAGGGACGGGACAGGTCATCACTCTCCTGCCCTAGAGTCATGCCACCGGTGCATCAATGACATGGAAATGAAACCCTCATGCCTAGTGGGTGGCTCGTAGTCTCAAACTGTGGGTCAAAGTCAAGTATCAAGTCTCAGGTGTCAAGTATCAGGTATCAAGTGTCAGGTTTTATATCAAGTTTCATATCAGATTTCATATCAGGATTCAAGACAGGAGATCAATGCAGGGGTTCACTATCAGGAGGTCAATATCGGAAAAGTCAAATACCAGAAGGTTCATGTCAATTTATTAAAAAGTAATCCTTTTAAAATAGTTTTAAAATAAAGTGGTCTTTAAATCAGTTTTCATAATGAAAGTTTTTAAAAGAAATTTTCAAAACCTCTTCATATGTAATTTAGAAAAGTAGTTATAAAATCCTATGAACCTTTAAGTATCCCAGGGTCTTAAATATTCAGGTTATCAGGTTATGAACAGGTCATGTAAAGTATCAAGGAAACATAACAGGGTCCAAGGCAGGGTTCAAAACAAATGATCAAGACAAGAGTTCAAAGCAAAGGTTCAAGTCAAGGTTCACAATACAAGGGGAACATAGCAATGGCTTTGGGAATCCTAAACGAATCAAAATCAGAAGTCAAGAGAAACGAAGGCTCCTTACAAGAAGGGCAGAATATATGTACCTTATTAACCAAGTAAGCAGAATCACAAAACAAACACTGACAGGAAAATTAGTCACTCCCTCTTCAGACCTAGAGGAGTAGAAGACAGAATTACAAGAGGTTCTAAGTTCAGATTACTATTTTTAGTTATCCTTCCATTTTAAGTAGCTTTCCAGATTTAGCAAGTTTCCACTTTAAGTAAGTTTACTCATTTTAAGTGATTCTCCATATTTAGTAACTCTTGTCATTAACATTCCCGTTTAATCAACTTAAAGTATTTAATGATGACCATTTTAGTAGTTTAAGGTTCATAAGGTTATTTTCATACAATTAAGGTCATTATGGTAGTTTTACAAATTTGAGGGTTTATTAAGTAATTAGGATAAGTTTAAGGACCATTATGCAATTATCATCAATTTAGGGTATAAAGTGTAAAGTTACAGATTCTTACAAGTTAAGTCCTTTAGTATTAGCAAAATAACAATTTAAACCCTTTGGTTTTGGAAATTAAACAAACAACACTTTTTAAATGTCTTTTAACACTTTAACAGATTTTATGCATGAACTGGACCTGTTTCAAATAATTTATAAATCATATTAGAACTTAGAAGTAAAATCTACAAAAATTCACAGGTATACCTAAATGTCCCTAGTATTTTACCTAATTTTTCCAGATTTTATAAGATAATGTAAGTACGAATGAAAAATCCATTTTCCCAACCTGTTACAGAATCGTATCTGATGAAACACCCGAAAAGAAATTAATTATTTACCCCATCAATAAAATTTATAAAATTCTACAAAAATTTCAGAAACTATTAGACATCTCAAATATTACTCAATTCAAAGGACACATTCTAATTTGACACGGTTTGTAAATTAAAATTCAAAAACCCAGACTGATTTTCCAGACATACGAATTTGATTTGAGACTTAATTTTCTAAAAATCAAAAAGTAACCTTCCAGGCCTCTAAAAATTACAAGATAAATTTTCCCAGGTACCTATTTCATTGAATTTAGTTTTAGACTCTTAAAACACCCAAAAACACGTTCGTATCATTTAGTTACATTCGATTTAAGTTGGGTCTTTTCCTGGATCAGTAGCAGTTTTCACAGATTCATGCATAAACTTAGGGTTTTATCATTCTAACTCTTTAATTCATGACACACAACGATTATAGGTTAATCCATAACATATTTAGGTCGATTATAACAGGTCTTAACATAATCAAATCGAATAATTTCATCACATATACTCCTGGTCCGATTCATACATAAAGATTTTAGGGTTTTGAGATCATTATTTTATGTGACATATTCTTATAATCTTTTGATCATAATTCGACTAGAACATAAGATTTACTAATAAGGATTGAACAAAGATGAGTGATACGAATACCCTTGTAGACAAGACGAAGAATCACGAACAACACAAGATGGAATCACCACGAATCCTTCCTCCCTTCTCCTCCTGATCGTACAGCAGCAACACAAGAAGAAAGGAAAAACAATTGCTCGATTTAGGGCTTGCAACAAGACACGAATGGATCAATGGGAACAAGAACTAAATTACCTTGATTCGTATGAGCAAGGATTAAACCTTTTTGTGGCTGTTTTGGATCGACAGAAGCAAAGAAAAAGGAGAGGCCGGTCTTTTGTTAGTTAGGGTTTTATTTTTTTATTATTTTTTTTACTTGTAATATTCGGTTATACAAAAAGGGAATGCCGAGTATTTAGATAAGCACAAAGGAGGGATTGAATGGGTTTAATTTGGGCTAGTGATCCACCAAGTTAAATGAATTTTTATTCAATAATATGGGCCGAAAATTTTAAAGCTAGGGACATGCCAAATTTCGACTAGTATAGCTAGTGTTTGTAACATTTACTTGTGACATAAAAGTTGTAGTATAAGTTTTCATTGGTAGCTTAGATCATCAATTTACTTAGGATAAAATTTATCTTAGGTTAGATGTACTTAATGTTACTTATATAATTTCATAAGTTTCTCAAAAATTTAAACTTGAGGGTATTTTTGTCATCTCATATTATGTTAAGTTTCGGGGTTTTACAACTCTTCCCCTCTTAAAAAGGAATTTTCGTCCTCGAAAATTGAAAAGCGAAATCGAAATGAAAATGCGAAATCGAAAGCAATATCGAAATGAATACGTACCAAGTCAAAAAGAAAAATGCGGATAACTGGATCGTATTGATTCTTCAGTCTCCCAAGTAGCCTCGCTCTCAGGATGATTCTTTCAAAGAATCTTTACGAATGGGATGGTCTTAGTTCTCATGACTCAATCAAAACAAGGTGGGTTCAAATTTTTCAGAAGGAGACAAATTGGGTTGATTCTGATCAAAAGGTCCACGCAACGTAAAATGGATGATAGGTGAATCTTCAGGAAAGCTCATATGGAATACGAACAAGATTTCAAATCAACTTAACTGTATCAACAGTGGAGAGCTCTACAAAGAGTTCAAGATTTATAACTGAGGTCAACAGAATGCAAAACGAGAGTCCAAACTCATCGAGATATCTAATGAACAAAGGCAGAGTATACGCATAGGTAGAATGAACCTAAAATCTCACTAATCACGGATAATCCAACGAAGATCAAATTCTAAACTTCATAGGTACTTCCCAAGATATCCTATGGCCACAATGAGGGCACGTTATATGGTGTAAGTATTATCACGTTGGCCAGACGTCATAATACTAGCACCACATAAATATGCCTTCATGATGATCATACTTTATCTCGAGTCGTAAGCAAAACAACCTATCTTAATCCACCTAGTACTTCTATAGTCTCGGAGGTCAACAAAATCAAATGTCATAATCAAGAGGGAAAGCCAAACTACTCGCCATGGAGATTCTCAAAATGCCCAAGAGGCATCGAAATGATTAACAAAAGATCAGAGGTCAGAGTCGGAATCTGAAGGTAAGGATCAAATAGTGTCAGGCAATTACTATGAAATTTTCAATGGCTTCAAGATTTATTTAGGTTTCAAAACTTAGGTGGTGCAAGGCATAAGCTTTCAATTTCCAAGAGGGATCTCAAGAGGCTTTAACCAAAAGCAAGGCACGAATCAGAGTGATGCGGAAGCAATGATACTTAAACAAAAGGCTTATAATCTACCCATTCCTCACTGGTCAGAACTTAAGTTCCTATAGGGAAGTCCTAAGGCAAATTCTTACAGGTTATCTTATGAGCGCCTACAGTGGAAACCTAATGGTCCAAACTTCACAGGTCAAGGGTAAATGTATTACAAGTCGCAGCCTGTCTCTGATACCATAAATTGTAACACCCCGACCCGACAAGGGTAAAGATGTCACAACGATGGTTCCATATCAGAACAAACACAAGCATTTGACATTATTAATACAATAGAATTCAATGGTTACAAAGGAAATATGAAACTACAAGGTTACAATACAAAAGTTTCTAAGTCTAACTATAAGTTCTTCTAATACTCTTCCATAGCTAGTCGGGCCTTCTATATCCATGGTACTCTCCGCTCATACCCAGCTTCCAAACTAAAACCTGCCGCGGAAAAAGAAACGCGGCTGAGCTACGAAAGCTCAGTGAACAGATATAACAATACAAAGCAGTAATAAGGGATGGTGAAATAATGAAATGGCACAAGGTGTAACAAGAGTAGAAAGGACAATGGAAAAGGTTATCAAGAAATGGTTACAATGGCTCAGTGTAAAGGAAACCATAACCCACCACCAGCCCAAGTCGAATCAGGTCAAGTCCAGTATCAAGTCATAGGGTAACATAAACAGTAATCCACCACGAGCCCAGAAATAGTACATATCATATCAAATCACATATCAGGGTGTATGGAGGGGTGACCTCAGCATACCAGGTACAGGGTGAGGGGATACCTCCAGGGGTTGGAGTCGCGGGCTCCCAGGATTGTGAAAGACGTGTATCGCACACACTCGTCAGTCACCAGATAATACAAGTAATACAAACAAATCAGGTCAGGTCTAGGATGCATCCATACGCCCCCAGTAGGCCACAGGGTCTTCCTCTACGTAACAAGTATAAATCAGGTCAGGGACGGGACAGGTCATCACTCTCCTGCCCTAGAGTCATGCCACCGGTGCATCAATGACATGGACATGAAACCCTCATGCCTAGTGGGTGGCTCGTAGTCTCAAACTGTGGGTCAAAGTCAAGTATCAAGTCTCAGGTGTCAAGTATCAGGTATCAAGTGTCAGGTTTTATATCAAGTTTCATATCAGATTTCATATCAGGATTCAAGACAGGAGATCAATTCAGGGGTTCACTATCAGGAGGTCAATATCGGAAAAGTCAAATACCAGAAGGTTCATGTCAATTTATTAAAAAGTAATCCTTTTAAAATGGTTTTAAAATAAAGTGGTCTTTAAATCAGTTTTCATAATGAAAGTCTTTAAAAGAAATTTTCAAAACCTCTTCATATGTAATTTAGAAAAGTAGTTATAAAATCCTATGAACCTTCAAGTATCCCAGGGTCCTAAATATTCAGGTTACCAGGTTATGAACAGGTCATGTCAAGTATCAAGGAAACATAACAGGGTCCAAGGCAGGGTTCAAAACAAATGATCAAGACAAGAGTTCAAAGCAAAGGTTCAAGTCAAGGTTCACAATACAAGGGGAACATAGCAATGGCTTGGGGAATCCTAAACGAATCAAAATCAGAAGTCAAGAGAAACGAAGGCTCCTTACAAGAAGGGCAGAATATATGTACCTTATTAACCAAATAAGCAGAATCACAAAACAAACACTGACAGGAAAATCAGTCACTCCCTCTTCAGACCTAGAGGAGTAGAAGACAGAATTACAAGAGGTTCTAAGTTCAGATTACTATTTTTAGTTATCCTTCCATTTTAAGTAGCTTTCCAGATTTAGCAAGTTTCCACTTTAAGTAAGTTTACTCATTTTAAGTGATTCTCCATATTTAGTAACTCTTGTCATTAACATTCCCGTTTAATCAACTTAAAGTATTTAATGATGACCATTTTAGTAGTTTAAGGTTCATAAGGTTATTTTCATACAATTAAGGTCATTATGGTAGTTTTACAAATTTGAGGGTTTATTAAGTAATTAGGATAAGTTTAAGGACCATTATGCAATTATCATCAATTTAGGGTATAAAGTGTAAAGTTACAGGTTCTTACAAGTTAAGTCCTTTAGTATTAGCAAAATAACAATTTAAACCCTTTGGTTTTGGAAATTAAACAAACAACACTTTTTAAATGTCTTTTAACACTTTAACAGATTTTATGCATGAACTGGACCTGTTTCAAATAATTTATAAATCATATTAGAACTTAGAAGTAAAATCTACAAAAATTCACAGGGATACCTCAATGTCCCTAGTATTTTACCTAATTTTTCCAGATTTTATAAGCTAGTGTAAGTACGAATGAAAAATCCATTTTCCCAACCTGTTCCAGAATCGTATCTGATGAAACACCCGAAAAGAAATTAATTATTTACCCCATCAATAAAATTTATAAAATTCTACAAAAATTCCAGTAACTAGTAGACATCTCAAATATTACTCAATTCAAAGGAAACCTTCTAATTCGACACGGTTTGTAAATTAAAATTCAAAAACCCAGACTGATTTTCCAGACATACGAATTTGATTTGAGACTTAATTTTCTAAAAATCAAAAAGTAACCTTCCAGGCCTCTAAAAATTACAAGATAAATTTTCCCAGGTACCTATTTCATTGAATTTAGTTTTAGACTCTTAAAACACCCAAAAACACGTTCACATCATTTAGTTACATTCGATTTAAGTTGGGTCTTTTCCTGGATCAGTCGCAGTTTTCACAGATTCATGCATAAACTTAGGGTTTTATCATTCTAACTCTTTAATTCATGACACACAACGATTATAGGTTAATCCATAACATATTTAGGTCGATTATAACAGGTCTTAACATAATCAAATCTAATAATTTCATCACAATATACTCCTGGTCCGATTCATACATAAAGATTTTAGGGTTTTGAGATCATTATTTTATGTGACATATTCTTATAATCTTTTGATCATAATTCGACTAGAACATAAGATTTACTAATAAGGATTGAACAAAGATGAGTGATACGAATACCCTTGTAGACAAGACGAAGAATCACGAACAACACAAGATGGAATCACCACGAATCCTTCCTCCCTTCTCCTCCTGATCGTACAGCAGCAACACAAGAAGAAAGGAAAAACAATTGCTCGATTTAGGGCTTGCAAAAAGACACGAATGGATCAATGGGAACAAGAACTAAATTACCATGATTCGTATGAGCAAGGATTAAACCTTTTTGTGGCTGTTTTGGATCGACAGAAGCAAAGAAAAAGGAGAGGCCGGTCTTTTGTTAGTTAGGGTTTTTTTTTTTTTTTTTTTTTTTTTTACTTGTAATATTCGGTTATACAAAAAGGGAATGCCGAGTATTTAGATAAGCACAAAGGAGGGATTGAATGGGTTTAATTTGGGCTAGTGATCCACCAAGTTAAATGAATTTTTATTCAATAATATGGGCCGAAAATTTTAAAGCTAGGGACATGCCAAATTTCGACTAGTATAACTAGTGTTTGTAACATTTACTTGTGACATAAAAGTTGTAGTATAAGTTTTCATTGGTAGCTTAGATCATCAATTTACTTAGGATAAAATTTATCTTAGGTTAGATGTACTTAATGTTACTTATATAATTTCGTAAGTTTCTCAAAAATTTATACTTGAGGGTATTTTTGTCATCTCATATTATGTTAAGTTTCGGGGTTTTACAGATATGATTAATGATAAAGTGCTTCCAATTAATACCTCTTGTACACATCATTATGCTGATTCCAATGAATCGTAACCATCAGGGGAGAGAAATGTGTACTTCGAGGACGTAACTGGGATGCATTTGGTGAGATGAAGATGTTGATACTCTATTCCCCGGAACGGATAATCTTGAAGAAGGTCGAGTCTACAGTCTGTTCTACATTTTTCGCTGCGTGTTAGAAGACTAAAGACGGATTGCATTTAATTATCAAAAGACTTCTTCAGATTCAGGGCACTCAGGGCACTCATAAGAAAGGTTCTCATTTTGGGGGAGAGCACTAATTAGGGGAGAGTTAAATGGTCATAATTAAACCCTAATTAGATTTGCTCACATTGTTCTTCTACAAGTAAAGAAATGAAGCTGAGAAGATTCTACAAGCTGAACGAAGTAATGAAGTTTGAAGACCATTCTCAGAACTGATGCGCTCATGTTTTGTATTAAATTTACTTGTAGGGAACATTGTAAGCAATTCCCGTATGACATCACTTTGGGGAGAGATTGTTAGACTTAAAGTTATGTCATAGTTGGGAATTGCATTTAGTTACATGTATAAGGGCTAGTTTAGTTAACGAGTTAGGCTTGTGGACTAGAATAGATAAGTTAGCTTGTATAGTCTAAATGACTAATGTATAGCCCATGAGCCTCAAGTCCAACCGAAAGCCCATCAAGAGCATTAAGGCGTCACCCTCTTGCTTCTTATCAACGGGTTTGTGTCTATTTGGTGTCTTAGTGGATTGTGCCTTAGCACGCAAATTTTCTTTCTTGATATACTGTGCAACACATGCATCATGGTTAGCTGAAAAGACATATTTGTGACATGTAGGACAGACAAATTCAACGTTATTGTTTAAAACGGCAACCTTAATTTTGTCACTACTGTCATTTTGAACTTGCTTTGTGTTCGAAGAGGAATTTGAATTCTTAGTGTTGCATTCTACATGGATAACATTTTCTTTTGCGCAGCTACTCTTAGATGCAAGCCAATCCCTAGTCTTTTGTTGAGTGTTCCTAGGTAGAGGTTTACTACTACTAGCAGTGCCTTGTAATGTTGTAGAATTCATCACCCTAGGTTTTGTACCTAAAATTTCATCTTTTCGAAGCTGTGCCTTTTTTCTAGCTTTTTCTAGGTAGTGATTGTGGACCATGTTGTTTGAACCAACAGATTCTTTAACACTTTTGTTGGTCACATTTGGTGAGCTATTCCTAGGGGCACACACATTAGGATTTATCGTGTTGTCCTTTGAATTTGTTGTAGCATTCCTAGACTCTTTTGGATTATCTTTTTCACTTTTGTCAATCGCCCTATATGTTTGAGATGTAGAGGCAGATGTAACAATTCGTATTTTCAGGTTACTATTCATTTTTACTATTCACTTTCACTATTCATTCCCAAAATTTTTATTTCATATTCTCGTAAGTTAAACTATTTTAATGATAATCCGAGAGTTTGACACTCGTCGGATCATTTCTGCAAGAATCACGAAACCGTGTCCGAGATTTACTTTAAGGTTTAAACATCATTTAGGCATCCTGATATGTCCACATAACATTACCAACAAGAGAAATATATGTTTTCCACCTTCCGTGACATTTTCAAGAATTTTGGAATTTTAGGATACCCGATTTTAAGTTTCGTGACTTAACGACTTACAGTTAGCGATCAACGGAACCAAAACCCACTCCGTAAGTCAAGATAAATATCCAACCTAAAATATCGAGATATTTTCTCAAAAATACCTAGATATTTCGAAAATATATTGAAATTACCATTTTACCCTTGCCCTTTATTTACCAAAATGTCATTCTATGTATTTACAAAAATGCCATTTTAACCTAAAAATTGCCTATAAATAGAAAAAATAACTAGTAACTTTATACTTGCATTCTTTCTACAAAATTTCTCTCATTTCCCTCCTCCTTGATCGACCCATCATAAATCCCCAACACCTTATACTTTGATTCTCAAGAAACAAGTTACATATCAAAGTTCAAGGCCTAGTTATTCTCTACCTAGTTCTTAAGTTTGTTTCATCATTCCATGGTTAAATTGCAAGCTACACAAGAGGTATAAGGGCTGAGTTACAAGTGTTCTTGGAAGATTAGTTCATGCCTAAGAAGGGTTTGCAAGATGGATATAAGATTGGAAGCTAGGGACTTTGTTGAAAGGGTATAGGATTTAGTGATCCTAGTTCATGGTTCTAGTTAATTTCATCACAAGGATTGTAAGCAAACTCCTATGTTTACCTTTGATTACTGTAAATATTAGTATTTCATGTATGTAATATGTTTTATATGCTTATTATACTTGATTGTGCTTGGATAATTGGACTAAAACACTAGAAACCGTCGAAAGGACTTATATTGCAAAACAGTTTATGGACAGGAGGGTATAAATGGAATTTATGGTAAAAATCCTGTTGGAATTTAAATAGCATGCATATACTAATTAAATAAACACATCAAGAGTACATAGCGGAAGCAAGATCAACTTTAACACATATAATGAATTACATGAATAATAAACAAGGGTTACCTCGAGATCCTAGCAAGAACAAGGATCGATTCTTCTCTTCTAATCACAAGATCAATAAAGATGGATTAACGTGGAACCCCTTACTATTTTGTTCCACAATCCAAGAATTACTATAGTGAGTAATTACGGAACTCTTGTACACACGTACAATAACCGATCAAGCAATGATGCTAGTGATTAGACACGTAAAACCAAAACAATTTTTGCTACACAAAAAAGTTATGGATCGACACAAATAAATTGTGGCCGATCGGTTTGGAGATAAAGGAGAAAAGAAAAACACACTTAGGGTTATAGTAATTGCACAAGGTAAAATAACAAGTAACCCTTGCATGTGTATTTATAGTGTTAGGATGACTTGTTCACTAAGCCATGCGATTAGGGTTTTAAAACCCTCTAGGCCGATCTGTTTAAACTTGGTCTCCAAGCTTTCTAGATCCTTCCAATCTCCTTTTACACTAATAGTCCTTTAACTATTCCCTAACGGTCGTTAGTCAACACCGTTAGTTTACATAACGTCCGTTATGTATCATTTCGTGTCCAAATAATTAATATATACAATAATTATAAATATTAATTATTTACTTGATCATCATACGTAAAGTGTGCAATCCCTCGGTCCCGTGTTCGAATCTAGACATACACGTTAATATTTTTCCATTCAACTCTAACAACTCCCACTTGGTAATCTATTAGAAGTGTAATGACATTGGTTAGCGTCTACACACCAATGCCCCTAGTACAACTCGGGTAATGGTTTCCTGGAAAAACAACTTGATGATAACTCATCATACTTATCCTTTTGTTTCTAATACCACATTAATAAAGATATGGATCTAAGTCATTCTTTATTAATAAATATGTTTCTCGTTATTATGATTCAATAAGATTACCATATCTTCTGAACTAGTCAGGGGAGATCATGGGTGTGGCCACACAAACATCTTATTAATCCACGAGGGGCCCAGCAGTATTAAACTTCAAATTAAATTTGAAGGAACAAATCCCATTTTGACTACGAGCATAACTCATACACTTTGCAACACTTCCGAAAACAATCCGTATAGCTACCAGTTACGTATAGCGTTAAATTGAGTCACAGAAATGCACTACATGTATGAACGATTATCTGGTATCTCAAGTCTGAGGATAAATATATACATGATTTACTTAATGACAAGATCCATAAAGCAAACTCATGAAGTCGGGATAAGTCCTATATTCAAATTCTTGAATATCATGTGATATTGGCCTCTTAACCTTACAGTACATTCTACCAATCCTCACATTTGTCTTTATTTAATGATATTCCCATATCATTAATCGACAACAGAGAATTTAGAATACATTAATATATTCACGGATATAAACATGCAAATATAGGATATATTATTAAGATAATGATGAATAAACATAACACCGTATTTTATTTCATTAAAATAATAACTGTTTTACAACATCTCATTATCCAAATACTAATCACAGATATGCATGAAACTATCAGCTAAACGAAGTCCCATACCCTCTGAAAGTTCTTTACTCTTCCACCAGGTAGAGCTTTCGTTAATGGATCTGCTAAGTTGTCATCTGTGTAAACTTTGAGTAATTCGATCTCGCCTATCTCCACTTGTTCTCTAACATAGTGGTACTTGATCAGGAAATGTCTGGTGCCCTTCATAATTCCAGGTCTCATGGCAATGTGATTACGGCTGAGTTGTCGCAAACATTTAAGTCTTTCGATAGAGGCATAACTCCAATTCCTTAACAATATCCTGATCCAGACATGCTTCCTGCCTTATATAGCAATATATCGCATTCTGTAGCATACGCATGAGTATTCGCTTTTACTTTTTATATGCACTCCCTTCAGACATAGACATAACCCTCTCGAATTCATCATCTTATCACCTTAACAGGAATGCAGTATCCTATAAACACAGCTGCTGATTCCGACAAACATTCATCGTAACTTAATTTGAGAATGTCACAGCATCTATGATACACCTTTTCTGATACAGAACGTAATTATTGAAATCTCACATCTGCCTTGTACTCTTACCAGCAACATACTCGATCCACGACAAAGCATAATGGATTCGTATCATCTATCACACTTCAGGATGATATAAGCCAAATCGACCAAGTCTGGTTCTTGGATTGCACCCTTCTAAATTTGCTACTTAATCTTTAATATACTGTCAATAATTGGCTTAACCAATTAACGCCTACCTGATAATTTGACTAGATGTAAAGCTTGACATTCCACATCGCTATACTTTCAGAAAATAACATTCCCAAGATAGGTTTCACTCATGTATAACTTGGGAATGATTCTGTACCCGATGATTCAAATATGTCATCAACAATAGAAGAACTAGGAAAATAAACATTCACTCCCCACTAGCTTTGTGGTATATCACACGGTCATCATAGATTTTGAGTAAATCCAAATCTTTTGATTTCCTCATCAAATCTTTTATTCCATTGACGTGATGCCTGCTTCAATCCATAAATGGATCTTTGAAGCTTGCATACACGGTTAGGGAATTTTGGATTCACAAACCCCTCAGGCTGCGCCATATAGATATCTTCATCTAAGCGACCATTCAAGAAGGCGGTTTTGACATCCATCTGCCAAATCTCATAGTCATAGTGTGCAGCTATGGCTATGAGAATCCTAATAGCTCTAATGTCAGCTACAGGAGAAAAGGTCTCCTCATAGTCAACACCATATGTCTGGGTAAAGCCTTTAGCCACCAAACGAGCTTTATAGGTGTGTACATTGCCATCCATTTCCGTTTTCTTTTTGAAGAGCCACTTACTCCCAACAACCTTAGCATTGGGAGGAAGGTCTACTTCAATCCAGACTTCATTGTCTCTCATGGATTGCATTTCCCCATTCATAGCAACCTGCCATTTATCCTTCTCAGGACTATTAATGGCAGTCCTATAACTAGTAGGTTCATCAAGATCCCCTAGTATAGTTTCCTCGCACTATACGTTTAAACATAGACGTTCAAGAGCTTTTACAGATCTTGAGGATCTGCGAATGGGAACCACTTCAACTTCAGGTGGAGGACCTAAACTTTCAGGTTCCACAGGAAGTGTGCTAGTGTTCTCAGAAGGTGACTTATCTTCTTGATCACTTTCAAGATCATATAACCTCCCACTGAATTCTTGAGATATGAGATTCTCCTCAAGGAAATCTCCATACCTAGCCACAATGACTTTATTCTCAGGTGGGAAGTAAAAGTAGTAACCCTTCGTTTCCTTAGGGTATCCTACGAAGATACACTTAACAGATCTTTGTTGGAGTTTATCAGGTGAGTCACGTTTAACAAACGCCTCACAACCCCAGACCTTTAAGTAAGACAAGTTGGGAGCTTTTCCAGTCCATACTTCATATAGAGTCTTGTCAACCTTCTTAGTTGGAATCCTATTCTATACGTGAACAGCAGATTCAAGGGCATAGTCCCAAAAGGATAAGGATAGAGTTGTCAGATTAAACATAGATCGTACCATATCAAGCAATGTACGATTTCTCTTTTCAGATACACCATTTTGTTGTGGAGTATAAGGAGATGTGAGTTGCTGGACAATGCCACACTCAGCTAGATAATCTTTAAACTCTTGGCTTAAATACTCACCACCACGATCGGATCGAAGAGCCTTAATCTTCTTACCGAGTTGTAATTCTACTTCACTTTTAAACACCTTGAATGTCTCAAAGACTTCATGTTTATGTTTAAGTAAATAAACATAACCATAACGACTATAGTCATCCGTAAAGGTTAGGAAGTAGCTAGCACCGCGTTTTGACACATGTCTAAATGGACCACACACATCAGTGTGTATCAATCCAAGTAGATCCGTAGCCCTTTCCACATGATGTGAAAAAGGTTTCCTTGTCATCTTTCCAGATATGCAAGATTCGCATTTATCAACTGAATTATCATTAATATTTTGCAAAAGCCCATCGTGTTGCAGCTTTTCCATGCGTTTCTTGCCTATATGAGCAAGACGACAGTGCCAAAGATAAGACGAATCCCAGTTAGACTTGATTCTCTGATTGCCAATGCTATACATAGAATTATTTCCATTGGATACATGGTTATCCATGTCGATTTCAAACACACCATTAATAGGAATTACATTAAAGTAAAAAACAGAATTTAGAGAAACCGAAATTCCATTCTTATTAAATGCGTGATCAAAACCAATATCCAACAATAAAGAAACTGAAACAACACCTCTAACAATAGACGGTGCATAATGACAATTGTTCAACACTAAAATTAAACCCGAAGGTAAAACCAAGTCAAATGTCCCTATGGCTTCAACTGCCGCACGTATGCCATTGCCCACGTACAAGTAGCATTCCCCATAGTTCAGCTTCTTCGCTCCTCTAAGCCCCTGCGATGTATTACAGATGTGAGTACCACATCCTGTATCATATATCCAGGAATTCTGCTTACGAGGAAAAGAAAATAATTCTATCATAAAAATACCTGAAGTGCTCGCTCCATTTGCAGCCTTGGCATTTTTATTCTTGCGACACTCTTCAAGCAGCAATGGACAACCCCTCTTCCAATGTCCAGGAGTGTTGCAGTGGTGACAAGCAGCCGTATCCTTCTTGGGATAATCCTTCTTAACACGAGGATTCTGCTTCTTAGGCTTCTGCTGATGGATCACAACCTGTTTCCCTTTATCAGCTTTGCCTTTGCCCTTCTTGTTCACATGACGCGGTTTGTTGGGCTTAGTGATCCTACCACCATGAACAGCCATCACAGCCGGTGTAGGTGCCTTCTTTGAGAGTCCCTTCTCAAAGTCAATAAGCATTGCATGCAAATCACTTATTGTCTTCCCCGTGCAATGCATATTAAAGTTGCGCACAAAATCACCAAAATCCGTGTTTGGAGAACGATTGATGAGGCCAACTTGTACATCTTGCACGTAACCTGCTCCGAGTACACCCAATTGGTCAAGATATCCTTTCATCTCCAATACATGGGCACTCACGGGTTTACCAGCTTCCTGCTTGCACTTTTGCAAAGAGTCCAAGACATCATACAACTCAGCCATAGGTGGCTTCTCAAACATGCGTTTGAGTTCTTTCATCATGTCCTGGGGGCCATAATGCTCAAATTGCTTTTGCAATTGAGTATCCATGCCAGACAACATTAGACAAGCCACATCATTGTGCTTCTCATATGTGTCGTTATACTCTTTAAGCACCTCATTAGATGAGTTGGCAGGAGGGGCTGTAGGAAGAGGCTCACTAAGAATATCAAGTCTTTTGGCCACTCTAAGAACAATCCTCAAAGAGCGGTACCAATCATTGAAATTTTTAGTCCCAGTCAATTTCTCTCTTTCAATCATAGATTTGAAAGCAGAGGTCAGGTTTGACATGTTGTCGGGTTGGGCCATTTCTACAGAAAGAAAAGTTCAAAAGTTAGTACTTTCGATAATTAATTTTTCAAGAAAATTAAACACCCATGGTAAACTACATTTAACCATTTAATTTTCATTGAAAATTAGGATCCAAATTGACATCGTTTCATCACATCAGCTTTGGCTGCTAGTAATGAAAGTACTCAATAAGGTAGAGTTGAACTCAATTGCCAATATCCAATTGCAATTCCTAAAATCATGGGACTTACATATTTTGCTAATCTCAGTTGCAAATGTAAGCATGTTTCATCCCCATTACTTTATGCCTTGACGCCGTTTCATTACATCAGCTTTGGTTGCTAGTAATGAAAGTGCTCAATTAAGTTAACCAACTTAAGAAACTGCAAATTGACGTTGTTTCATCACATCATCTTTGGCTGCTAGTGATGAAAGTACTCAATTTACCCTTTGATTACCATCCCTTGATCATTACATCAGCTTTGGCTGCTAGTAATGAGGGCATCTAATCTTAGGTGTTTCCGTTTCATTGGGTGGCATATAACTTAAATTTTAAGGGTATTTTATTTTGATGTGTAATCAAAAAATATGTACAAGATGTCATGCATTCATCTTGTAACATATATTTTATTCAAAAGCCATTAACTCATTCGCAGCTTAAAATCAACAAAATTTTAATTGATGGCGTTGAGAAACTTACAACATGGCCTTAAGATGCTTCGTACATATATAATGGTGTACTTGGTAAGTCTAATGTGACGCACAGGCGAGCGGAGGAGCAAACGTCCGCCGAAGGTAATTAAAAACGCGCCCCTTTTGGATGACAATTTAATGTCAAGCCTCCTTATACCCACTTTATAGTTTGTCACATTAGGTCCGCCGCTTCGACCATAATGTACAGTTGCATCAATCAATTAAAAACTTTAAGATTTAGAGCTTAAAACATTTATGTAGTAAATTATTATATTGCTAGTCTCGCCTGGGAGCAAATTACCGTGCGAAGCGAACCATTATCGACACATAAGACTTGGCAATAAATTAATTTACCACAAAGGTCTCATAGTTATTAGGTTCATTTGTTTTATTATAAAAATTACCCTCTTAGTTGATAACAATCCATCATAATTGAACAAATAAGATCAAGTAATTTAAAAAATAAATAAACACTCAATAACACGTATATGATCATTAACAATATCATATAGCTACATGTAAACCTTTTGAGAAACCCTATTAATAATCTCTATGTGAAATTAATGTAATTAATTACCAAAACTCCCATTAGTTTTTGAGCTCATTGTGCCCAATGGTCCACAGACGCCAAATAACTTGGCCACATAAGTTTTAAATAATTAATTACCACGTTGCACATAACCAATTTATTAATATATTTAATTAGGGTCTTCCCTAATTTTAAATTTATCATAAAAACATGTAGCAAATTCAACACAACCATAATCCATAATTCTTTGCATGAAGGATTATGGATCAACCAAGATCGTAACCCTAATTACTAAAATAAACACATAGCACATCATGTTCTTAATTTAGGGTTATAAACTAATTAATTAGTTATATTAGGGTCGAAACCCTAAACCCTAAATTCTATTTGATTTTTATTAGTTTGTTTTCTACAAAAACAAAACCCTATTAAATAAAAATCGACCAACATGAATGTAAAAATCAAGTATTGATTTTAATTATGCGTTTAAGTAATATCATTAACATTTTAAAGCGGCTCATGATGCTACTGTTGGAATTTAAATAGCATGCATACACTAATTAAATAAACACATCAAGAGTATATAGCTGAAGCAAGATCAACTTTAACACATATAATGAATTACATGAATAATAAACAAGGGTTACCTCGAGATCCTAGCAAGAACAAGGATCGATTCTTCTCTTCTAATCACAAGATCAATAAAGATGGATTAACGTGGAACCCCTTACCGTTTTGTTCCACAATCCAAGAATTACTATAGTGAGTAATTACTGAACTCTTGTACACACGTACTATAACTGATCAAGCAATGATGCTAGTGATTAGACACGTAAAACCAAAACAATTTTTGCTACACAAAAAAGTTATGGATCGACACAAATAAATTGTGGCCGATCGGTTTGGAGTTAAAGGAGAAGAGAAAAACACACTTAGGGTTATAGTAATTGCACAAGGTAAAATAACAAGTAACCCTTGCATGTGTATTTATAGTGTTAGGATGACTTGTTCACTAAGCCATGCGATTAGGGTTTTAAAACCCTCTAGGCCGATCGGTTTAAGCTTGGTCTCCAAGCTTTCTAGATCCTTCCAATCTCCTTTCACACTAATAGTCCTTTAACTATTCCCTAACGGTCATTAGTCAACACCGTTAGTTTACATAACGTCCGTTATGTATCATTTCGTGTCCAAATAATTAATATATACAATAATTATAAATATTAATTATTTACTTGATCATCATACGTAAAGTGTGCAATCCCATAGGGAGTTCGGTCCCGTGTTCGAATCTAGACATATACGTTAATATTTTTCCATTCAACTCTAAAAAATCCGTGCATTGAGAAACTTAGGTGAAAAAATAGGGAGTTAGATCTATGTCTTGTGGTCATTTTGCCGCTTGGCTCACCCCGTAACTCGTCCGTATGAATAAACTAGAGCCAAAACGGCAAAACGTGTCAAAAACTGAGTAACAGATTCTAAACGGGTAAAACTCATAAAACTTGACTAGAACCCCCTGTTGGTCAAAACATAAAAGTTGTAGCTAACATCCTAACTTAAACGTGGCCGAAAACCGGGCATAAAACAGAGTCGTATAGACCAACTTATGGCCATCTCCGTGAGACTAAAAGCTGCTGTAACAAACAGCTCATACATCTAAGGGTAAATTAGTAATTTCACATTAGTTAAATAAATTCTGGGATAGTGAGACCCATTAATCTGTTTATTACATTCAATTACCTTTCCGAGGACGTAAAAACCGAGTCGTGATCAGTTACGGTTTAGAAATGACGTGTAAATTAAGTCGGAGAAACTAAAATAACTAGAAACCCGTAACGTGACGAATATTAATACTTGACCACTTCTACTTACAAACGTTAAACATCCAAGTATAATTAATGTAATAACTATATAAGGCATGTTTATATATTCACTTCGTTGTTTTAGAACCTAAGACACGACATCATATTCTAGGTTGCGCGTAGAGGTTTCCCCGACTTATCCATTGATTCCGTTATACGTTTTGATATCATTAGTTCAAGGTGAGTCGTAGCCCTTACTCTTTTAACACTTGTTTTATACTCTTTGGGGGAGATACATGCTCGTTTCATTTACATATTATACTCATTTATCAAAATACATGACTTACATTTACATCACTACTTACATGAATACGTGATTTACATTTACATTTCTACTTGTGTGAATACATGAATGCATTATTCTTGATTGCATTATTCTTTAGCAACTGTTTAACTCTTGATTAGAGTCATGAAGAGGTATTGATAGTACTCATTGGAAGATGCCCCTACCCTTGTGTCCCAGATTCATGACCTTGGGTGACGTAGTACTATTTGGGAAGATGCCCCCGCCCTTGTGTCTATTCTTGACCTTGGGTGAATATAATCCATCATAGGGTGTAAGCATATAAATCCCTTGTGTCTATTCTTGACCTTGGGTGAATATAATCCATCATAGGGTGTAAGAATATAAATCCCTTGTGTCTATTCTTGTCCTTGGGTGAATATAATTCATCATAGGGTGTAAGCATATGAATCCCTTGTGTCTATTCTTGACCTTGGGTGAATATAATCTACCATAGGGTCTAAGCATATGAAAGCAAGTCGTGAGGCTCAGTTGACTGATACATTTTACATTAAGTATTTGCCATATTCATACATTGATACGTAGTTCTATACACATCCGTACTTGTACTATTCATACTATGTTGGCAGTGGATTGTAAACACACAGGTTGCAAGTCTTGTATGGGCGGGGCTTGGGACTGAGTGGATTTACAAGGCCTTTGCTGTGAAATCTTTATTCAATACTTTACATGTTAAACAAACTCTATGAACTCACCAACCTTTGTGTTGACACTTTAGCATGTTTATCTCAGGTACATTAGATGATAGCTAGACCTTGAAGCATAGAGTAGCACGGCATATTTTGAAGACTTATGCTTTTATCATTTACCATTCGAAACATTTTGTATACATTTATGTATCATACTTTGGGATCTCATGTTTATAACTCTAAATTCATTAATCGAATGGTAACTTTTCAAAACGTCTCATTTAGAGGTCGTTTTCTATAACTTGTACTTGTTATTATGAAGTAGCACCCCAGTGACACAATCTTCTGCTGCGATATTTTGGGGGTGTTACAGCAGACGCAGTAGTGGGACTAATCCTATAAGGGCCAGGAGCTATCACATTTGGTGTTTCGACAACCGCTTTTCCTTTCACATTATCCTTAGGCAAGGGTGTTGAAATAGACATTTTTGGTTTAGCAATCTTAGTTTCCTCGCCCTTCCTATTTTGACTTTCAAGCTGAGACTTCAACAGATCAATTTGTGCTTGCATGTTTTTGTAAGAACGCTCATACGACAATTTGTCATACTTGCATTCTTCCTTTTTCCGATCTAGTTGTTTAAAATATGTTATATTTTGTTTTTCAATCTTAGCAAGCGCATTTTCATATTTTTCAACAATTTCAGAAGTCTCAGCTCGAAGTCTTTCATCATCCTCTACAGAATATGTTTGATAAATAATGGACATAATATCAGTTGACAGAGCTACTTCGAAGAGAGTGTCATTGTGTCTTTCCAAAACTTTGATGTGTTCAATGTTTTCATTAGCTTCCTTCACCAGGGATTTGTGGTCCTTGACAAAGTCCGCTGTTTCTTTTAAAAGCGCATTTTCAACATGGATTGCTCTTGAATGAATTGCAGTTAATATAGGAGTAATTTCTGTTTCAAACATCTTTTTCTGTTCTGAATGAAAACTTGAAAACCAGTCGTTGAATTTAAGGTTTGTTTTGGATGCCACAATCATTTGAAGCATTTCAACTCTCTTTTTAAGATCATCCAAACATCGTCTGGCTTCACTTGTGTTAAAAGTGTTACTAGAGGACATTTGTTCGATGTCAGAACGATGTTTCGAAACAGCTTTTCGTTTTGAGACAGCCACTGGTTTCTTGAAAAACATTGGTGACTCTTTTTGAACAAGATGAACACCTGAAATTGCGTTAAGCTTATTATAATCAATTGGTCTGATTTATGGGTTCATTTGTCTCATTTTAACACGACTCTCTTCGGCAAGCTCAATCGTTTCATAAGAATCACGAACCTCAGGAGGATCATGTTTATCATTTAGCACACTACCATTATATAACACATTCTGTTCTTTCTAAGCTTTCTTGAGATTATAAGGGTTTTCACAACAGATAGCCATTTTCTTCATTGTATGTAAAATCGGGTTTGGATCATTAATTAGCAGATTAATTGTTTGTGTAGACTGATCCGTTTTTACAAGCAAATCTTCCAACTTTTTAATGGTTTCTTGTTTGTCAATGATTTCTTCAAGAAGATCATTTTCTCGTTTTGAAAACCTTTCATTCAATTCATTCTTTTCTTTTACAAGATCAGAACAAATTGATTTTTGTTTAGAAAGTTGGTTGGTTAATTCAGAGATTTCCTTGTTTAAAGATTTTATTTGCATGTTCAACTTAACATCGAGAGTGTCATATTTGATTTGCAAATGTTTTTCTCTTAAAACAGAATCTCTATAACCAATTTCAAGTTCTGACTGTCGTTTGTTATTAAATTCAAAAGCTCTTTCATTGACCTTATATCTCTCAAGCTCAGCGGTCAATTTCACATTTGCAGTCTTAAGATCGCGATTGACCTTTTTCACGTTTTCAATTTCAATTTGACAATTATTCAGTAATGATTCAAATAAAGCACGGGTTTCCTCATCATTAGCATCATTTTGTGCAACTTGAACTTTATTAGGATCCATATCTGGAGTTGCCAAATTAATATTGCTACAACTTGGCTTGTCCATATATGTATCATAAGTAGGTTCGAGAGGCACAGAATGTGGCTTTTCATGAGCAAACGGATTAACCTCATTACTTGGATTTGGTACCTCATGGAGTGGTTCTGTGTCATATGTAGGAGGAATGTCAGAATTGCTGCATGATGTTGTTTCTTGCTGATTAGCCATAAGGTTGGAGATTCCAGTGACTTCTGTTGTATTATCATTAACTCTTGTTGTAACCATGAAGTTGTGTTCCTCAGCAGTCAACGGTATTCCTGACTCTTCCTTTTTGGCTAGCATCAACATGTACTGGAGCTTTTCTAGCTTCGTCATAGCATTGACATTATCAGCTCTACCTATATCACTCCTGTGGATCTCAGAAGAAGTCATGTAACAATAATCCACATGTTGATTGACCCCATTCTGATTCTCAAACTGATTCATTTGGTTTCCAGTATACTGCCCTGCGTATTGCATTTGATTGCCCATCTGTATACCCGTAGCATTTCCTTGCAGATTTCCGATAACCTCAACCATTTGACCTTCTTGTCCCATATATAACTGTGTGTTGTCAGTGTACGGTGAATTCCATTGGTTGTTGTTATGTTGTTGAAAGTTTAATGCCTTGGTGAATAGTGCAAAAGCATGTGTCAAATCAGTTGCGAGATTGTCTTGTTGAGTTGCCATTGATGATGTTGTATGATAAAGTTGATTTAGGATCGTTGCAAAGAAATAAGTGTTGTGTTTGTTGAAGGTATAGCCCATTCTTTAATCTAATTCTACCATGTTTAACCTTTATTTCGAGCTTCCCCGACCTCCTGAATACGTGTTTTTGATCATTACAGGGTTAGAGTTGAGTTTCTTGGCACGATTAATAAATGGGTCGTGTTTAGGTAGAGGTTATACTAACTAGCCAACCCGCAAACCCGAATAGGTCAACACGAACACGACTCGATTGTCACCCCTACATAAAAGAGATTGAAAAAACAATTTTATGACATGTAAAATGAATATGATAGTGATAGTAACTCGTTTGTATTGTTTATGGGTATTTTAAATCAGGTGTCATGGTGCTGGTGCTGACTACCTTCTCGGTATCCCTTTTCTCACCAACTTCTTATCATTTTTACTTATGTAATGTGAATTGATTTGCACACACACACTTTTGATTGGGACACTCAACTGTATGTAGGGGTGTTATTCGGGTTCAACCGGTCGGGTTCGGGTTAATTCGGGTCGGGTCAGTTCGGGTCAAGGCTCAAAAAAACATACCCGAACCCGACCTTGTTTAGAACTCGGGTCACTCGGGTCGGGTCAATTCAGGTCGGGTCGAGTCTAGGTCGTTTAAATATTATACAATTTTGGCGTTTACATACAAATTAGAAAGAAAAAAAATAAAACTCGGGTCACTCGGGTTGACCCGAACCCAAGTAAAAGACATATATTATACCTGAACCCGACCTTGTTTAGAACTCGGGTCAATTCGGGTTAACCCGATTAACCCGAATATACTTTTGGACCCGACTAACCCGACCCGAAAAGCCATATTCGGGTTCGGGTCGGGTCGACTTTTATGACACCCCTAAATGTACGCATTACATACTTGTACAATGCTTATAGTGTGCTTTAACTGCTTGTACAATGACACCCCTAAATGTATGCATTACATACTTGTACCATGTGTGGCCTTAGGCATTATTTTATTTATTTATTTATTTTATTTTTTTAGAACGGTTGGGTTAGTTCAGATATAGTTAGTTTAGTTAGTGAGAGTCCACTCTCATACTCCTACAAGAGGAAACAACCATGGAGAGACTCGAACTTGAGACCTCTCGCATGAAAAAGAGCCCCCTGACCAACTCTGCAAGGCAAACGTTGGCGGCCTTAGGCCTTATTATAAGTGGCCTTAAGATAACGTGGGTATTTATAACAACATATTACAAGAAAATTCAAAGCCTGAATTGTTACGTCATAAGACTTTTATACAAGTGTAATACAGTAATCAGTAATGAAGAGAATTTTGAGAAAAATCTTGCATGAGGTTAAATACTACACTCCCTTATTATTTTTTCTTCTTAATGTTAGTGTCTTAGTCAATTTAAGAGTAAATTGTTTGGTTCCTCACATTGACAAAATTTGTATATTATGTTACACTTTTTTGCAATTTGCCTTTTATAAAAGGATGCTTAAAAAAACCTTAGTAAGTTATTTCTACTTTATCAGCTTAAATAGCTTATAAGCTCAGTTAAGTTGTTAAAAGCAATAACCTTATTAGTTTAATGAGCAAATTGAATAAACAAAATCTATGCTAATAGCTTGAGTCTTAAAAAACATGTAAATGATACATGAAAATTTTGAACTTAGAAAAGTTAACATTAAATTAGATATGTAAATCGAGTTGGCTAAACTGTATTTAAAAGATTAAGAACCTTTATTATACTTTTTATATTAACATTTACATTAACTAATAGGTTTGTGATTATATTCATAACTTTATTAATATATTAAAAAATGTATTAAACTTTAACGCCCTATGGGCC
The DNA here is from genome assembly GCA_021014915.2 of Artemisia tridentata subsp. tridentata. Lineage (NCBI taxonomy): Eukaryota > Viridiplantae > Streptophyta > Magnoliopsida > Asterales > Asteraceae > Artemisia > Artemisia tridentata. The sequence continues at coordinate 464,515,926 of CP139508.1, forward strand.
TTGTTCATACATGGGTTGTGCCGTAGAGTGGGGTTTAAGCCCATTAATGGACCATGTTAATCCTCATAATCGAAAGGTCCGCCAAACATGAGCAAAAGATGGATTCACATTTATAAGTAGTTTTATATCATGCCCATAAAAATGTGGTGACATAAATTTTGGCTATCATGCATTTTCCTTGGTTGTCCTAAGTTTTTGTATTCGGTATTGGTTTAAAAATAATCTTATTGCTTGAAAGCATAGCATGTTCGTAACTCAGTTTTTACCATACATGTAATTTTCAATGTTTAAAATGCATGAGTTTATGAGCATTTTTTTTTTCTTTTATGTGTAGTAGTCTTTTCCTTTATAGCTCTTGTTTATGTTGTGAATATTTAGTTGCTCACTATTGCTTCTATTGTTTATGATTTATTGGTCAGTTTTTGTGCATACAATAAAAATAAATATACAAGCCTTTTGTTTTGTTTACAATTTTTCAATATCATAAACATAATCACTGGCTAGACGTGATTGTTATATTTTAGTTATACTCTATATTTTTTCTAACGGCAATTATAAAAAAAACACGAGCAAGATGTTAGGAAAACGAAAAGCAATGATTAAGAGATTGTGTTACGAGGGTTGGAGAACCATACCACCCAATTACAGAAAGACTTTCTATGCCTAATAAAGATCCAGCTGAATGATATGAGCTTAACATCATTGAGAATCAATTCCTTGTTTAGTCTTTTTTTATTTGAAAGTGACTTCATTTCTATTTCTCCAGATATTCACTATCTCTATAAGATCACAATGATCTTCACTCTCACTCTCACAAAGAAAATAATCTTGATGTATGCTATGATACAACAAGGATGTAACAAATATTACAAACAATCTAACAACTATAACTCTTGTATCTTCTTGGATACCTTGAGTTCTTCTCTTGCACTTGAAGAGGAATTACAACACCTTGTATCAAATGGGATACTTTGTGTTCTTCTCTTGCTATTGAAGAGGAATGAAGAGGATCACTAGGTTGGATGATTGGATCACTCTTAAACAAAAGAAAAACTAAATTAAATGATCAAGAAAAGGCTAGTTTATCCTTAATCGATGCCAAGGTTGATCAATGTATGGCGACTAGGGACGATTTAAATCGCCGTATCTCCTCCATGAAAATATTGAGTGATATTGATCGTAAAGAGGCTAGTGACATTGCTCAAAAAGCAAAGGTCAAGTGGGCGATTGAGGGAGATGAAAACACTTCCTTTTTCCACAGTTCTTTAAAGAAAAAGCGACGACAAGATGCTATCAAAGGAATTCTTCATAACGGTGTTTGGATTGATGATCCAGGAGAGGTTAAATCTGAATTTTATAATCATTTTTGCAACAGATTCTCTTGTACAGATGACACCCGCCCTTCTATGGGAGATATTCCTTTTAATCAGATTTCTGTTGAACAATGCGAGTTCTTGGAGCGTGATGTGTCTAATGAAGAAATCAAGAAGGCTGTTTGGGACTGTGGCGGTGATCGCGCCCCGGGTCCGGATGGTTTCACATTTAAGTTTTTTAAAACCTTTTGGGAGGTCATTCAAAATGATGTGGTGCGGTTCGTTCGAGAGTTTTTTCAATCAGCGTGTTTCCCCAAAGGTTGCAACTCTTCTTTTATTTCTTTAATTCCTAAAGTCGGAGATGCGAAATTTGTGTCGGATTTTAGGCCTATTAGTTTAATTGGATGCCAATATAAAATTATTGGTAAACTTTTAGCGAATAGGCTTAGTATGGTTATCGGGAGTTGTGTGAGCTTTGAACAATCGGCTTTCATAAAAGGAAGAAACATCCTAGACGGCCCCTTAGTCTTGAACGAATGTATGGCATGGTACCGTAAGAGGAAAAAAGCTCTTATGGTTTTCAAAGTTGATTTCGAGAAGGCGTTTGATTCGTTGAGATGGGATTACCTTGATGTGATTATGAAACATCTAGGTTTCGGTAATAAATGGCGTATGTGGATCGCTGGCTGCCTAAAGAATTCTAGGGCTTCTATCTTGGTTAACGGCTCTCCTACCTCTGAATTCGAGTTGTCAAAGGGCCTTCGTTGTAAGATCCCTCGAAAATCCGTCCTGGTAATCTTTGTAAATTAATTATAACCTCGATTTACCGTTTAACCAAACCCATTTTTACGGAGAAATTTAAACTTTTCTTTTATACGTTATTATTAACATGTTACGTCTAATGATATACATTAAATATAACACGAACACGAGACACGATTTTACCACGACACCACTTTTCACGAACGACGACTAATAATAATACTTGTATTAAACTAAATTCCATCCTCTAGCTACCCAAAATCATTACCAAATGTTACATTTAATTTACACCTAATTACATTTAACTAAAATTTATCATCTCACTAATCCTATGTCATATACCAATCGGTCCATCAACACCACTCAGCCCAACCTACACTGCACAAGCCCAACACCCCAATCCCATTTCACTCTTCCTAATTCCTTTGTATATTCGACATTCCCACCACTTCTCCAAAACAACTCACGACCTCCTAATTCTTGTACACGACCTACCTATATTTTTACACACTCTCATTTACAACTCACCAAACAATATACATGTCAATTTTCAGATCTAAATATCGAGTATTACTATGATTCTCAAGACCAATTCGGTTGTCCTATATTATCACAAAACGTATAAGTAAAAATCTCGAAACTTAACCGTTATAACCCACGCTCGTTTCTACGACTTACTAACGATCGAGTAAACAGACTTTGGTATTTAAAAAGACGATTGGAGTAACATTATACGATCATTGCTCGCTAAACCTTATTGGCACCCATTTAAAAATATGGGTCGACTCATATACATGCAAAAACCAAAAGATAGGAAATTTCCCACGTTTCCCATCCACCCATTGTCCTATTATGTCGGTAAACACACACAGGTGTCTCATTCTCTACAGGAAAAACAATGATGAAGTTGAAGGGTAATGTGGTCAAGATATGTATAGCATTCCTCTATATAACTCGACCCTTAGTATCAACTCACATCGCTCACTTTCCATACAATATCCTCTCACAGTATACTTCACAAGACCAACAATGTGTGATATAAATTAAAGATGCAAAACTAAAAAGAACTAAAAACCCTAAACGCCTGCCTTAAGCACGCTAAGAGTCTACTGCATCTTTATCTTATCCACCCTGTCGAACCACCCAACTTCCTACCTCCCTCATTCACTTCCCCTACTTCATACCACTCACCTCACACCTTCCTCATTCACGAAATATTGATAGAAACGCGGTAAGGGAAAGGAACCCATCAAGCATAAGTGCACCCTAGCTAGTGAAGCGGACTGCCTTCGCCTCTGTGCTTCATCCGACTTCCACAGATTTGTCATCACCTTTGCAAGGTGTAGTAAGTGTTCATTTACTTTCCTTGCTTCCATATTTCACGTACACGAATCATTCATGCATCACTCTTTATTGTATTCGAACGCATAACTTGTCACATATATTATTTCCATTCGTTATTTTGTACAACCCACATGAGATGACAAGTCTTCATATTGGAAGGCTTAGAAATCGTCTCTTACACCACTCACACGTTACATCATATTCATGCATCGTATATATTTTATATTCGAACAAATATTGCTTTTGTATATATATTCTTAAGTATCACGTATATATATATATATATATATATATATATATATATATATATATATATATATATATATATATATATATATATATATATATATATATATAATGTAATGCAAATCTTGGATTGCCTCCTTCTTGAAAGGCCTAGGAACCAATGATCATCAACACCTCATGTTTATTTTATGGTTACATGTATTTTGCGAACTCATTTTGATCCATGGTTCACACATTTAAACTGCCAACACTTAGATTTTTCTAATTCTTTTTACGTGAAAAACAGCCCCAAACCCGTATGTTTATAGCCTTTTATTTTAAAATACCAAGATTAACATATATATATTTTTCTTGGGTTCGTATCACCACCTGACAATCTTTATTTTTCTCTTTTGGAATTTTTCATGAAAAGCACTCGAAGACCTTTAAAATCGTTCAAAATAAACGACCATCAAAACTGATAAAAGACTTAGAATAATTTATTGGTTTTTCAGATTCAAAACTAGCGACTAGGCCACAAACTTGCGTCATATCTTCAAATTTCCGTACTTAACACCCAAGTATTTTTGCATCATCTAAAAGACAACCTGAGATACTACACTTTTCGTGTTTTGACTTATCAAAAATAATTTCAACCCGTCACCTAGAATTACCCATTTTAAACTGTCCATAGCTAATCTTAACAAGAACTTAATTCCAGAAATTTAATATCATTCGGTTTGGGCTTAGATCAAGCCCAATAAGAATTAACGATCCATAAGCCCACTGGGCCCATAAGAAACATTTTTAGAATCATAAAAATAGCCCAAGTCCAAGCCCAAAACTATTTTCATGCCCTCGCCTCTTGATTTCTTAACGGGCCTATGTATATTTCGTTAATAAGTCCAATAAGTTAAAAATAAGGCATTTTCTGAAATAATCAATAGAAATAAGTTGAAATGAACTTAATAAGATTATAGAAATTTTTAAAATATTTTTCCCGTCATTTTTATGCAAAAAGGACTAAAAGTGTAACGCGATCTAACCGGAAGGACCAAAACTGCCAAACCATGAAACCCATGGACTGAAGCTGTGAAAACAGTTTATAAAGGACTTAAATTGACATACCATTGAACTTCGAGCCTTTTATGGACATATGGACAAGTGTTGGACTATTATTGGACTTTGACATAAACCGAGGACTAACGACGTAACGCGATCGCAGTTAGACTAAAAAGTATAAAATCTGAAAAGAACAAGGACCTATTTAACCTTACTTGACATTTCTATTTTACACCCTTCATTTCATATGCATTTTACATTTTTGGTTATGCATTATTTATAGTTTCGCTATTAGAAATATTAGCAATTTCACTTGCATATTATTTCAGCATATGTCGGAAAAATAATATTTTGGGTCATTTGAGATAAGAACCGAGATAATATTATAGATACATTATATTGAGGCATTTTAGGCATATCACACACTCACATCACCGATCAAATCGTTATACGATTTATCCTTTCCACATTCTTTATTAGTCGTAAGTTAGACTCTTAGACTTCGCTTATATTCAGGTCTAGTATTGAAGGAGTTTTCGTGATCGTTTACTTGGTCTTATAATTTCGTCTTGCCGGATACGCTCCAAGTGAGTCGTGGCCCCTACTTTTAACTCTTGTTTTAATAACTCTTTTGGGGGAGATACATGCTTTAACTGTTTTAAGTTACTTATATAAAAACTCTCATGATTTATTCAAAATCATCCACTATGCGTTACATGTTTGAATCATACTTGAAAGGAATACATGCTCATTATATGTGCAAATTGTCTGTTTATCTTAAACACGGAACTTGGAAGATAACATTTTAAGCTACTTGATGACACTGAAACTCATTGTATGCATTCATGTGACAAATGATTGTACTGCTACTTTAACATGATATTTCTACATTTCACTATAAATAATTGCCAATACTAAAATTACGCATGATTCACCTATATTGCCTAAGCACACTTTATTGCCGAAAGTCCCTTTATCATGAGCCATTAATCACTGCGGTGAGCGCGAATATAGTGAACAGCTTCGAAACCTGTTAAAGGCTGACGACCTATCCCACTAAATACTGTGACGGAATGCCTATATGGTTAGTCGTATTTAGTCGCGATGCACTATATTTGAGAAAAATAGGAATTGGCAAGTACCTATTAACACGAGGGCCATAAAAACCCATCAGTGACCCTGGTGGGACACCGCCGTTTTCCGGTACACTGTTAACGTTTTGCGTGTCATGAGGCTTAGGGCAATATAACTTTATGAATATATGAATGTTTCATATATATCCTAGGATACAGCTGTATTTAGAAGACCACCACTTTATACTGATAGACTTCAGATTCTAGATTATCATTCCCACTATATGATATGATTGTAAATCTTGTACTTGAACTTTAACTGGTAACATATGTGACTTAAATAAGAATTCTGAAATGCAAACCAAAATGCTTGGTATATCATTACATTTAAAAACTGACTCAACATCCCATTTCGAGCATATAACAACGTAGCTCAACTTCATTTATAATATGAAACTTATGATTTTGAAGATCATACATTATTCACTTGTGGATTTTTATACAACGCAACTCTTTATTTATTTCATGAAGAACTATTATCACTATACACCTTTCAAAGAGAGATATTTTCTATCAAACTCCACGAACTCACCAACCATTGTGTTGACGTTTTAAGCATGTTTATCTCAGGTAATTAACGGAGCAGGACAAGACACGGAGCGGGCATCTTTTACTCTGATAACTTAAATGGTGTAAAATCAAATATGTCATTCCTTTCAAATTATCACATCATTTTATGGGTTATTCAAACCAAATATTTCACTTTGCATCAAGGATATTATTTTGAATGACATATAACTTTCAAAACGCCCCTTTCGGGCCGTTTTCTGGAATTTTAACTTCGATCCTCACCGTAATACCCTAATTACTTTTCCGCTGCCACAAACCAAATTAGGGGGTGTTACAGTTTGGTATCAGAGCCTATGGTTATAGAGAATCAAACGTTTTAAAACATCGAACTATAACCACACTTTCAAAATAAATGATTTTACACCTTATCATCTTATGCCTTCCGTGTCCGCAGACTGCCGTGCTCAATACATTACCTATTAAGATTATTTGTACTAATCTTTACATGCTAAATGTTTATTCCTCACACATTACACACTGTATTATTTTACACTTGACGTTACATCTTAAACGTATAAATACTTATGACTATTATTTTCGATTGCTACAGTAACATGACTTCTCTACCCGTTGACATCGCTAAGACTACCTCTCCTACCACCGATGTATTACCTAACTATCATATTACACCAAATACTGAAGATCCTTACATACAAATGTCACAACCCCGACCTAACATAGAACTTACTCAAAACTCATCTTCATCATCACCTACTCACTCCCCTCCACGTCATAAACTTAGGAGATCAACTGAATCCTATTCAGATCCGATTGGTGGTCAACCAACATTTGAAATCGGACAAAGTTCACATCAAGAAATGGCCTGGGAAAACATCAACCTAAATTTTCCCTTACCCAATACCTCAGATTTCTCCATGCCAGATGTCCCGAACAATGTGTCCCCACCCAAATCTCCTGACTGCAATGCTGACACCCGAAACTCCATATGGATTCGCCTTCACCAACACACCAGCATACTAAACGCTCACTCTGAACAGTTAAAAGAGTTACATCCATTACGATTCGAATGGTTTGACCGTAACATTGATACCCTGTTCAAGAGGACCGATGCTGAGAGACGAGAAGTGTTTGGTTTAGGAGTGAATATTGGTAACATGAAGGACAACTATGAACAAGAACTTAGAAACTTGGATGCCAGAACCCGCTGTTTAGGTAGAGGCCATACTCAAACCCACATTAGAATTGAAGACATTGAAAGAGCATTATGGTTAGCCAGAGACACAGCAAGAACCCAAAGCCAAAAGATTGCAGCCTTGGAAAACATGTTAGCTAATCAGATGAATGCATGCCAAGAACGTTTCTCGGCTATGGAAGCTGCACAACTGGATCTTGAGGCAGAAGTTAGACGTCTACGTCAGAGACGTAACTAATCTTAAGTATCATTGCTGTACTCAATAAACCCAATAGTTTTGGTTAGTAGTTTATGTATTTCCAATAAATCTGTAACTCTCAGAGTTGTAATCGACTTTTAATGTATAATAGCTATCCTTCTGTTATACTTTTCTGTGGTAAACAAATTCCTCTCACCAAACCTTACTATGATGCTGTAAGAGCACAGAGCCATGCAAAATCTCACCCTTTGTTACTCTCTTGGGTAAACAAATAATTCTACATAAATCAATGAGACATTAATAAAAGACCTTGTACTGATTGTTTTGCAAAAATCAATCGAACAAGTTATTAGAGTTATGTCAATTTTGATGATTGCATTCCAACTTATTATGACGTTATCTGTGATTATACCTTCAATATATCACGACTAAACAATAAAACATAGGATTCCAAGAACAAATATTCAGAAGAAAAATTTGATGAATGAAGAGAAGGTTGTTGAACTTCAGCTTTTGTAGACAAATTCAATTGTTCCTTAACAATCCCATAGCAAGAGCTGATCATTATTTTACGATGCTATCCCGACACCTTGTATTTCTATGATCCACAGTTGATTTGATTTCGTGTTGAGACCACATTGTTAGCATTAATATACAAATATCTTGCTATTTGAATTATTCTAACGATAAAGTGAATACTAAATCAACGTTTCGTGTAATGTTCATAGGAAATGGACAACATGAACAGTGTGGTGCCCACAACAATCATGACCCCTAAAACCATCGAGGAATTGGTAAACAAAATCGTTGCAGTAGTCATAGAGATAACCTCAACAGTCCGTCCAAACGACAATGACATGACAAGAAAAGAAGGAAAGAAGGTTATACCTTGTAAGCATAACCATGAACGTTTCATGGAATGTAGGCTAACTAGCCTAAAGAAGTCAAGGACAATAACTAAACCGATCCGCATGTGTACCCAAAGAATTAGGCAGGATATTGCACTTAAGAAAAATAACCAAAAGCAAAGACATGAGGAGAAAAGACCCTTTACCCTCAACGAATGCGAGTTTCACAATGATGTTTGCACCCGCAATCATCTACAAGACCGCATTGACTACCTTCGCCAGCAAAGGCTCGACCCAGAAATGGAAGGAAACTACGTCACCACCCCTACCAACCGAGACAACTACCGTGGAAATAAACCTCTGTGCCTAAAATGTAAGATGCATCACACCGGATATTGCACTGCAATATGCGGGAGGTGCAGGAGGACAGGCCACAAGACAAGTGACTGCAAAGTTATGGAAAGAAAGGAGCAGCATTCATCCATAAAATGCCACGGATGTGGTGCAATAGGGCATTACAAGAGCCATTGCCCAAACTACAATGCCAACTGGAAGGCCAAGATGGATGTAAAAGAATGAAGACTCGTTAAAAAAAGCCCAGTAGTACCAAAGAATGACCTCTAGGTTAAGCAGATGTATGGATTCCTGCTGTAAAATAAATAAACTCTAGTTTAGGACTACCTAAGTTGTATTTCTGTTGGTATTTACCTTAGGTACGATGGAGGTAACCTAAGTGTAAAAGTTATCTTTCTACCATGTGAAAAATCTACCTTGTAATATTTCCATGATAATAAAAATCTACGTCTATTCCATTTCCGTTACACCTCTCTACTATTAGTCGTTATGTAACAAATACATTAATAGTACCTCAAGAATTTAATTAATTTTATCAAGATCAAACACTAAGTTGTTACCATATTGCAATGGAATCCCACTTAAAACCCAAGTATATATCCAAGATGTCCAAATGTTATCTTAGAAAATTTTGACTTATCCTCGAAAAATGAACAAAAACTTATATTATTATTTTAATCAGAAACTGCCTGACCTTGTGACAAAATTATTATAACTGAATCAGATAAAACTCTTTGAAGAAACATAAATGCTGAACCAAGAGTTACATCATTTGGTCCTAAATTATACATAGCCTAGCTACCTATGTATAATTTAGGAAGAATCATGTTATAAATGGGACAGTTATCCTTTCAAAATTTTAATAACAATTTTCATTCCAACAACAGAATCTTGAGACAAAATAAGTTATTCATAAACTTTACTTTTTAACCAACCACAGTCAGATCCACACTCATCACTCATTTCACTATTATACGAAGACAAGGAAATTACAAAAATTAGAAACTTTAAAAATTCACAACAATCTACGAAAAACACAAACAACATAAAATTTTATTAGAAACCATGGAGGTTAATACATAACGAGATGATTAACATCGAAAGTGCTAACAGTACATAAAACATAACATAAAACAGATAACCTTCAATCGGTTGGCCTACTATAGGAACAAAAACCACCACCAACCCAACAATAGCAAGACCCGCCATAGGATGAAGTACCCTGATTATTCTGAAGACACACAAAAGCGAACCATTAAACATAACAACTTAACATAAACCTAAACGAGAATTTATTCCACATTACATCGACCCACAACAAAGCTACATTTTAAGCACCTACGCGCGACCTCACTTCCAAAAATTATCCGCAAAAATTGCTAGGATTGTGAGAGGTACGATAACCAACAAATATCCGATCCAACCTCTGGTATCTTCGCCAGGAAGAAGAGCCAAACCAACGACGACGAAAATGATGAACATGACTGCAAACACTATGGCGACCGGCGGCATCTTTTCGGAGAAGAGGTTGAATGAAGGAGATGAAATTTGAATGAGAAGAATAATTGAAAAGGGTAAAAAGGTGAAAAGGGAATAAAGTGGAGGAAAAAGGAGAGAGTTAAATAGGAAAAGTAGGTAAAAGTAGTACCCGCTATTTTACTATTCACTATCATTAAATTTCAAACCGCTATCATTAAGAATCCCCTAGTCCCGACCATTAGTACTCTAAACATTAAGTGTTAAGTGTTCCCTACTTTTGACTGTTAATTTCACTATTCGTGGCCTATGAATTCAATTATTGACCCAACTTTTGAATTTAATTCATTTGGTACGAATAAATCGAGTGAGAATCTCGCTTCTTTAATGTTCAAACAAGAAATATCTCGACAATCTCTTCCGTAAACTCTCACCTCAGGACATCATCTTTTTCAATACCTATCACGGATTGAACTTCGGGACGAAGTTCAAAATTGAGGGGTAGATACTGTAAGATCCCACGAAAATCCGTCCTGATAATCTTTGTTAATTAATTATAACCTCGATTTACCGTTTAACCAAACCCATTTTTACGGAGAAATTTAAACTTTTCTCTTATACGTTATTATTAACATGTTACGTCTAATGATATACATTAAATATAACACGAACACGAGACACGATTTTACCACGACACCACTTTTCACGAACGACGACTAATAATAATACTTGTATTAAACTAAATTCCATCCTCTAGCTACCCAAAATCATTACCAAATGTTACATTTAATTTACACCTAATTACATTTAACTAAAATTTATCATCTCACTAATCCTATGTCATATACCAATCGGTCCATCAACACCACTCAGCCCAACCTACACTGCACAAGCCCAACACCCCAATCCCATTTCACTCTTCCTAATTCCTTTGTATATTCGACATTCCCACCACTTCTCCAAAACAACTCACGACCTCCTAATTCTTGTACACGACCTACCTATATTTTTACACACTCTCATTTACAACTCACCAAACAATATACATGTCAATTTTCAGATCTAAATATCGAGTATTACTATGATTCTCAAGACCAATTCGGTTGTCCTATATTATCACAAAACGTATAAGTAAAAATCTCGAAACTTAACCGTTATAACCCACGCTCGTTTCTACGACTTACTAACGATCGAGTAAACAGACTTTGGTATTTAAAAAGACGATTGGAGTAACATTATACGATCATTGCTCGCTAAACCTTATTGGCACCCATTTAAAAATATGGGTCGACTCATATACATGCAAAAACCAAAAGATAGGAAATTTCCCACGTTTCCCATCCACCCATTGTCCTATTATGTCGGTAAACACACACAGGTGTCTCATTCTCTACAGGAAAAACAATGATGAAGTTGAAGGGTAATGTGGTCAAGATATGTATAGCATTCCTCTATATAACTCGACCCTTAGTATCAACTCACATCGCTCACTTTCCATACAATATCCTCTCACAGTATACTTCACAAGACCAACAATGTGTGATATAAATTAAAGATGCAAAACTAAAAAGAACTAAAAACCCTAAACGCCTGCCTTAAGCACGCTAAGAGTCTACTGCATCTTTATCTTATGCACCCTGTCGAACCACCCAACTTCCTACCTCCCTCATTCACTTCCCCTACTTCATACCACTCACCTCACACCTTCCTCATTCACGAAATATTGATAGAAACGCGGTAAGGGAAAGGAACCCATCAAGCATAAGTGCACCCTAGCTAGTGAAGCGGACTGCCTTCGCCTCTGTGCTTCATCCGACTTCCACAGATTTGTCATCACCTTTGCAAGGTGTAGTAAGTGTTCATTTACTTTCCTTGCTTCCATATTTCACGTACACGAATCATTCATGCATCACTCTTTATTGTATTCGAACGCATAACTTGTCACATATATTATTTCCATTCGTTATTTTGTACAACCCACATGAGATGACAAGTCTTCATATTGGAAGGCTTAGAAATCGTCTCTTACACCACTCACACGTTACATCATATTCATGCATCGTATATATTTTATATTCGAACAAATATTGCTTTTGTATATATATTCTTAAGTATCACGTATATATATATATATATATATATATATATATATATATATATATATATATATATATATATATATATATATATATATATATATATATATATATATATGTAATGCAAATCTTGGATTGCCTCCTTCTTGAAAGGCCTAGGAACCAATGATCATCAACACCTCATGTTTATTTTATGGTTACATGTATTTTGCGAACTCATTTTGATCCATGGTTCACACATTTAAACTGCCAACACTTAGATTTTTCTAATTCTTTTTACGTGAAAAACAGCCCCAAACCCGTATGTTTATAGCCTTTTATTTTAAAATACCAAGATTAACATATATATATTTTTCTTGGGTTCGTATCACCACCTGACAATCTTTATTTTTCTCTTTTGGAATTTTTCATGAAAAGCACTCGAAGACCTTTAAAATCGTTCAAAATAAACGACCATCAAAACTGATAAAAGACTTAGAATAATTTATTGGTTTTTCAGATTCAAAACTAGCGACTAGGCCACAAACTTGCGTCATATCTTCAAATTTCCGTACTTAACACCCAAGTATTTTTGCATCATTTAAAAGACAACCTGAGATACTACACTTTTCGTGTTTTGACTTATCAAAAATAATTTCAACCCGTCACCTAGAATTACCCATTTTAAACTGTCCATAGCTAATCTTAACAAGAACTTAATTCCAGAAATTTAATATCATTCGGTTTGGGCTTAGATCAAGCCCAATAAGAATTAACGATCCATAAGCCCACTGGGCCCATAAGAAACATTTTTAGAATCATAAAAATAGCCCAAGTCCAAGCCCAAAACTATTTTCATGCCCTCGTCTCTTGATTTCTTAACGGGCCTATGTATATTTCGTTAATAAGTCCAATAAGTTAAAAATAAGGCATTTTCTGAAATAATCAATAGAAATAAGTTGAAATGAACTTAATAAGATTATAGAAATTTTTAAAATATTTTTCCCGTCATTTTTATGCAAAAAGGACTAAAAGTGTAACGCGATCTAACCGGAAGGACCAAAACTGCCAAACCATGAAACCCATGGACTGAAGCTGTGAAAATAGTTTATAAAGGACTTAAATTGACATACCATTGAACTTCGAGCCTTTTATGGACATATGGACAAGTGTTGGACTATTATTGGACTTTGACATAAACCGAGGACTAACGACGTAACGCGATCGCAGTTAGACTAAAAAGTATAAAATCTGAAAAGAACAAGGACCTATTTAACCTTACTTGACATTTCTATTTTACACCCTTCATTTCATATGCATTTTACATTTTTGGTTATGCATTATTTATAGTTTCGCTATTAGAAATATTAGCAATTTCACTTGCATATTATTTCAGCATATGTCGGAAAAATAATATTTTGGGTCATTTGAGATAAGAACCGAGATAATATTATAGATACATTATATTGAGGCATTTTAGGCATATCACACACTCACATCACCGATCAAATCGTTATACGATTTATCCTTTCCACATTCTTTATTAGTCGTAAGTTAGACTCTTAGACTTCGCTTATATTCAGGTCTAGTATTGAAGGAGTTTTCGTGATCATTTACTTGGTCTTATAATTTCGTCTTGCCGGATACGCTCCAGGTGAGTCGTGGCCCCTACTTCTAACTCTTGTTTTTATAACTCTTTTGGGGGAGATACATGCTTTAACTGTTTTAAGTTACTTATATAAAACTCTCATGATTTATTCAAAATCATCCACTATGCGTTACATGTTTAAATCATACTTGAAAGGAATACATGCTCATTATATGTGCAAATTGTCTGTTTATCTTAAACACGGAACTTGGAAGATAACATTTTAAGCTACTTGATGACACTGAAACTCATTGTATGCATTCATGTGACAAATGATTGTACTGCTACTTTAACATGATATTTCTACATTTCACTATAAATAATTGCCAATACTAAAATTACGCATGATTCACCTATATTGCCTAAGCACACTTTATTGCCGAAAGTCCCTTTATCATGAGCCATTAATCACTGCGGTGAGCGCGAATATAGTGAACAGCTTCGAAACCTGTTAAAGGCTGACGACCTATCCCACTAAATACTGTGACGGAATGCCTATATGGTTAGTCGTATTTAGTCGCGATGCACTATATTTGAGAAAAATAGGAATTGGCAAGTACCTATTAACACGAGGGCCATAAAAACCCATCAGTGACCCTGGTGGGACACCGCCGTTTTCCGGTACACTGTTAACGTTTTGCGTGTCATGAGGCTTAGGGCAATATAACTTTATGAATATATGAATGTTTCATATATATCCTAGGATACAGCTGTATTTAGAAGACCACCACTTTATACTGATAGACTTCAGATTCTAGATTATCATTCCCACTATATGATATGATTGTAAATCTTGTACTTGAACTTTAACTGGTAACATATGTGACTTAAATAAGAATTCTGAAATGCAAACCAAAATGCTTGGTATATCATTACATTTAAAAACTGACTCAACATCCCATTTCAAGCATATAACAACGTAGCTCAACTTCATTTATAATATGAAACTTATGATTTTGAAGATCATAC
The DNA here is from genome assembly GCA_021014915.2 of Artemisia tridentata subsp. tridentata. Taxonomy (NCBI): domain Eukaryota; kingdom Viridiplantae; phylum Streptophyta; class Magnoliopsida; order Asterales; family Asteraceae; genus Artemisia; species Artemisia tridentata. The sequence continues at coordinate 464,531,057 of CP139508.1, forward strand.
ATTATTCACTTGTGGATTTTTATACAACGCAACTCTTTATTTATTTCATGAAGAACTATGATCACTATACACCTTACAAAGAGAGATATTTTCTATCAAACTCCACGAACTCACCAACCATTGTGTTGACGTTTTAAGCATGTTTATCTCAGGTAATTAACGGAGCAGGACAAGACACGGAGCGGGCATCTTTTACTCTGATAACTTAAATGGTGTAAAATCAAATATGTCATTCCTTTCAAATTATCACATCATTTTATGGGTTATTCAAACCAAATATTTCACTTTGCATCAAGGATATTATTTTGAATGACATATAACTTTCAAAACACCCCTTTCGGGCCGTTTTCTGGAATTTTAACTTCGATCCTCACCGTAATACCCTAATTACTTTTCCGCTGCCACAAACCAAATTAGGGGGTGTTACATTCGTCAAGGAGATCCAATGTCTCCCTTCCTTTTCATTCTTGCTATGGAGGGATTACATGCCATGGTTTCTAAGGCAGTAAACACGGGGTTGTTCAAAGGCGCCTCTATTGGCCACGGTAGCATAAACGTTTCACATTTATTATACGCTGACGATGCTATTTTTGTAAGCGATTGGTCCCATTCCAATGCTTATAATCTGATATGTCTCCTTCGGTGTTTTTATATGGTGTCTGGCCTGAAGATTAATGTGCATAAAAGTAAGCTTTTAGGTGTCAATGTTCCTGATGACGAAGTTTCTAACATGGCTTTTGTCCTTGGTTGTGGGATTGCAAAGCTACCAATGATGTATTTAGGAGTGCCTGTTGGATGCAACATGGGGCGATGTGACTACTGGAAACGTATAGTTCAGAAGTTCGAATCAAAGATGTCTCGATGGAAAGCTAAGCTTGTATCAGTTGGAGGGCGTTTATCTCTTATCAAGGCGGTCCTAGGTAACCTCCCAACATATTATATGTCGTTATATTTGATGCCTAAAACTGTGCAAAAGCGCTTAGAATCCATGCGCAACAAATTTTTCTTAGGAGGTGATTTAGAAGAAGAAAAGATCACTTGGGTCAAATGGGAAACTTGTTTAGCTAGTAAAGCTATGGGTGGTCTTGGCATTGGAAGCATTTTCGCGTTAAACGCTGCCTTGCTCTTCAAATGGGTTTGGCGATTCCGCACTTCTTCCAATGGTCTGTGGGTTAATGTGATTAAAGAAATACATGGGATTGATGGAGGTATTGGGAGTAGTAGGGCTGGGAAGTCGACACATAGCCCTTGGAATTGCATTATCCAGTCAGTTTCCAAGCTTCAAGCGAAGGGCATTGATTTATTAGCTTTATGTGCTCGTGTAGTTGGAGATGGTCGCTCGATCAGTTTTTGGGAAGATATCTGGTGTGGGGGGCGTTCTTTAAAAGAAAAGTTCCCGCGTGTTTATGCCTTGGAAGTGAATAAATCATGCGCAGTTGCTCAACGTATAAACATTGAAGATTGGTCCAGTGTGCTCAGGAGATCCCCGAGAGGCGGGGCTGAGTCGAACCAACTCGACGATTTGTTGCAGGCCATCCATAATGTGACCCTTTCTGATTCTGTTGATGGCTGGAAATGGGAGTTGGATATGTCTGGTTTTTCAGTTTCCTCCGCGCGAACCCATATAGACGAACACACTTTACTTGGTAGTTTCACGTCTACTAGATGGTTGAGATATATTCCTATCAAAGTTAACGTTTTCATTTGGAAGTTGAGGCTCGATAAACTTCCTACTTTGGCGAATATGGATAAAAAAGGAATTGATGTTGCTTCCCTTTTATGCCCTGTTTGTAATGCTCACGTGGAGAACGTTGATCATCTCTTTTTCTCGTGTGGGATGGCTCAAGATTTATGGGGCCTTCTGGCTAGATGGTGTATGTTGGATATTCCGGAGGTCTCTAACATCGTGGAATGGTTTTCTTGGTTAGATGCTGCCCATGTGTCGAAACATGCTAGGACTATTCTTGAAGGGATCGCTTCTACTATGTTGTGGTCTATTTGGAACTTCCGCAATGCTTGGATTTTTTCGACGACCAAACCTAAGAAGGCGAATATTTGGGATTCTATTGTTCATCAATCTTTCTTGTGGATTTCATCTAGAAACCCAAAGTGTAGATTTAGATGGCTAGATTGGTTAAGAAACCCTATTGAAACTCATCCTTCTTTGTAATCTTTTTTTTTTGCTAGCGTTTGCTAGCTTTTAATATATTGCCGCCGTTCCAAAAAAAAAAAACTAAATGATCAAGAAAAGAAAATGGTGTGAGGGATTTAAACTCAGAAGTTTCTGTGTGTGAAAGGGTGCCTAAAATCTGTGAAGTGGGTTGGTATTTATAGGCAAAGAAAATCTGAACGTTACAGGTGGACGGCTCCACTAAATCACCCACAGCTCCACTAAATTTAGTGGAACCGTGGAGCCGTCCCAGACAAAGACGCTCCAATTTTGGTATTTTCTGGTGAAAACTTATTTGGGGAAGTTTGGAGCTGATTTTGGGAGGAAAAATAGCTGTTATGTAATTTAAACTTATTTTTCCATTAAAACATTTCTTAAATATTCAAAAATAATTTGTAAGGTTTATTTTTGAAAAAATGTTTTGTCACATTAAAATGTGAAGTCTCAAAACCAAAATTTACTTCTTTGATCATTTGTCAAGTTTGTAAATTAGTTCTAGAGTGGTTTGCGTAGAAACGGGATCTTCCGATTAAAAACTTGTTTACGTTAATTTTAACGTAACATGATTTCACATTTTGTCATCCTCAAAACGTGAAGTAATCGAAAGATATAAATAACGTTTTTAAAACATTATTTGCATCAACAAGTAGCACCCCAGTGACATGTATGCTTCCGCTGGACTCGATTTTGGGAGTGTTACAGTCACTTAAACACAAACATATCTCAGAAACACATGCACACAAGAGCACATTCAACACTTTCATTTCATTGGTCTTCATCACCATCAAATCACCTACTCCCTCCGTCCCTAAATAAATGTCCACTTGGACTTTTTGCGGTCTTTATTATTCAACTTTGACCTTAAATATTTTTGTTTGTGTTATATAATAATTGATGCAAAATATATGAATGAATTGGGTTTTAAAAGTATTTTTCATTGGTATAATTTGCATCAAGTATTATATAATACAAACAAAAATATTTAAGGTCAAAGTTGAATAATAAAGACCACAAAAAGTCCAAGTGGACATTTATTTAGGGACGGAGGGAGTATTTTTTACCCAAACAGTGGTGGTCTATCCTCAAATGGAATGAAACTTTCACGCGTGATTATCTAGACCATGTGTGGCCTTAGGCCTTATTTTATTTATTTATTTATTTTATTTTTTTAGAACGGTTGGGTTAGTTCAGATATAGTTAGTGAGAGCCCGCTCTCATACTCCTACAGGAGGAAACAACTATGGAGAGACTCGAACTCAAGACCTCTCGAATGAGAAAGAGACCCCTAACCAACTCTGCTAGGCAAACGTTGGCGGCCTTAGGCCTTATTATAAGTGGCCTTAAGATAACGTGGGTATTTATAACAACATACTACAAGAAAATTCAAAGCCTGAATTGTTACGTCATAAGACTTTTATACAAGTGTAATACCGTAATCAGTAATGAAGAGAATTTTGAGAAAAATCTTGCATGAGGTTAAATACTACACTCCCTTATTATTTTTTCTTCATAATGTTAGTGTCTTAGTCAATTTAAGAGTAAATTGTTTGGTTCCTCACATTGACAAAATTTGTATATTATATTACACTTTTTTGCAATTTGCCTTTTATAAAAGGATGCTTAAAAAAACCTTAGTAAGTTATTTCTACTTTATCAGCTTAAATAGCTTATAAGCTCAGTTAAGTTGTTAAAAGCAATAACCTTATTAGTTTAATGAGCAAATTGAATGAACAAAATCTATGTTAATAGCTTGAGTCTTAAAAAACATGTAAAAGAAATGATACATGAAAATTTTGAACTTAGAAAAGTTAACATTAAATTAGATATGTAAATCGAGTTGGCTAAACTGTATTTAAAAGATTAAGAACCTTTTTTATACTTTTTATATTAACATTTACATTAACTAATAGGTTTGTGATTATATTCAAACTTTATTAATAAATAAAAAAATGTATTAAACTTTAATGCCCTATGGGCCTTGTTCATACATGGGTTGTGCCATAGAGTGGGATTTAAGCCCATTAATGGACCATGCTAATCCTCATAATCGAAAGGTCCGCCAAACATGAGCAAAAGATGGATTCACATTTATAAGTAGTTTTATATCATGCCCATAAAAATGTGGTGACATAAATTTTGGCTATCATGCATTTTCCTTGGTTGTCCTAAGTTTTTGTATTCGGTATTGGTTTAAAAATAATCTTATTGCTTGAAAGCATAGCATGTTCGTAACTCAGTTTTTACCATACATGTAATTCAATGTTTAAAATGCATGAGTTTATGAGCCATTTATTTTTTTATTTTTTTTTATTTTTTTTTTTTCTTTTATGTGTAGTAGTCTTTTCCTTTATAGCTCTTGTTTATGTTGTGAATATTTAGTTGCTCACTATTGCTTCTATTGTTTATGATTTATTGGTCAGTTTTTGCGCATACAATAAAAATAAACATACAAGCCTTTTGTTTTGTTTACAATATTTCAATATCATAAACATAATCACTGGCTAGACGTGATTGTTATATTTTAGTTATACTCTATATTTTTTTCTATCGGCAATTATAAAAAAAACACGAGCAAGATGTTTGGAAAACGAAAAGCTATGATTAAGAGATTGTGTTACGAGGGTTGGAGAACCATACCACCCAATTACAGAAAGACTTTCTATGCCTAACAAAGATCCAGCTGAATGATATGAGCTTAACATCATTGAGAATCAATTCCTTGTTTAGTCGTTTTTTATTTGAAAGTGACTTCGTTTCTATTTCTCCAGAGGATCCACAAAGTCGATTGAATCACCCTGTCAAATAGGATCCACAAAGCGACTTTGTTTGGTCTTTAGTTATCCTTTATGTATATGGTTGCCTATCAGGTGCTCCATGTTTTGACCTTTATGTGATTTTATACATTTTTTTCAAATTTTTATTGGTTTAGTTATTGTGAAAATGCTAAATAAAAAAAAAAAAAAAAAAAAAAAAAAAAAAAAAAAAAAAAAAAACTTTGGGTGTGTTTTTAACATCCTGTAAGGTTTGGAAGTCGAGTTTTACGTTTATACTAATTTGTTCATGGTTAAGTTCGATTCATTATGTAATGTCTGCAGTGACTCTCACGATCATCTCTTTTTTTACTGTGAATACTCTAAAAAGGTTTGGTTGGCTTTAAAGGGAAAGATGGAGCTTACACGACTGAGTAATGATTGGCAAGATACAGTAAGAAATGTGGCCACAAGTATAGTAACTGTTTTAATAGCATCAAAAGTCTTCTGCAAAGGAAAGTTTGGCTACAGTGTTATACTATGTGTGGCACAAGACACATGCAAGGATCTTCACTTAAGACAAAAGAGATGAATTGAAGATACCCTATTAAAGGTCAACATTGATAATGTAAGATTGCAGCTAATGGGCCTTAATGTGAAGAAATCTGTTCAAGTTGAGAAAGTGGCCAGGGAATGGAAAGTTGATATGCATTATGCATAGTCAATTGGTAGTTATTAATGAATTGTTATGTTTGGAATCTGGATTGAATGGAGTGAAGTGTGAAGAATGAATAGGTTATGGAAGTAGACGATGCCTATCTTTGATTGATGCATAGGATAAAATGTAGTTTACTTCTATAACATGGAGGTACAGTGGGTGATTGAGGCCCTCACGTGTAAGTATCCGGTTTACTCTTGTGTGGTTGCAGCTAGAGGCGGCAATTTCTGACCCGAGATGAAACACGACCTGAAATTGATACGAAAATAAACCGGTTAGGGTTGAGGCTAAACAGGTTGGGTTGTAAATGGGTCGATACAACTAACCCGTTTAATAAACAGGTTAGGTTTGGGTTGCAATTCTCAACCCGCCAATCCGTTTAAAAATATAGTTAAAACATTAAATATTAAACATTATGTATTTCGTACAATTATCAAGACATCGGATCGCGAGTTGCTGCTCATATTTTTAGTAGGATTAGCTTTGCAATAGCTAGAGGAGTGGGAGCCAAGTTAGTATCTCGGCTCCCCTTTTCTTGTAAATCATATGATTTCCTAATGAAGTAATGTTTTTTTTTTTTAAATAATAATAATAATAATAATAATAATAATAATAATAATAATAATAATACTTTGTGTCTATAACTTATGATATGTCACCGACTTTTGAAGTTTTTATGCTTTTGCCTATATATATCGTGTTAAGTTTCCTAACATTCATGCTTGCTTCTAAATTCTACGATGTATCTTTAAATTCCAATTCAACTCTTAAGTGGGTCGACACGACTAACCCATTTAATAAACGTGTTCAGGTTAGGTTGAACATTTCGACACGATTAACTAAACAGGTCGGGTTTTGGTTGAGATCTATGAACCCGCTAACCCGTCAAACCGAACCCGACACAATTTCCCACATAGTTGTAGCTGCATTTGGTACTGAATAAGTGTATTGATGAGGGAAATGTAGACTATTAAAAAGGGAGAATTCGGGTGGTCATGTACCACTCTAGTGTGGTCATTGGAAATGCTTCTGATCCAATCTTGTTAATCTTTGTAAAAAGTTATATAGTGTTATTGTGCTTAATATATATTCACCCTTTTAAAAAAAAGTTTGATTCCATTAACAATTAGGTTATGGTTCAAATTTATAAAGAGATGAAGAGGTTTAAGTTTGATGATTTCAGATTTTCAGTGTAAACATCTCTATTAGAATTACAAGAAACGAAATGCTTAATTATACTCTTCAAATTTTGCGGTTGACTTTAGGCTAAAATGATGACTATAGCTAGCTGGTATACGATGTACCTCGACACATACGTAGACTATGGCGTTATAATAGGTTATTGTTCCCTTCGGGGAATCCATGGTAAGCTTCCAACATAAAAAACCCAGGCTAAAATTGTTAGATAATGAGAAACCCCATAGGTTATGATTATTATTCTTACACAATATGTAGATACATGAGCCAACCCTAATATATAATACCCCCAATTGTGCGTGGGCAATCTAACATATCATCTAATAGAGTAAACCATGATTTCCATATCCGCAATTAGGTTTAGGCCATCTAACCTATCATCTAATACTCTCCCGTAGTCTGACCGGAAAAATTGCGAAAGCTAATACCAGAGAAAAAACATAAAATATTAAAGCAATAACAAATAAATTTTGTTTTTTGAAGAGGATATCCGACAACAAGCTGAATCAATTCTTTAAGCAGCAGCTAAAGCAAATAACAAATTTGTCGATGAATACATACGATAAACGGCGGTTAATCTTCATCATGCCGCAAAATCAACAAAAAAAAAAGCAAAAGAAAAGCGTAGACGGCTTTCGGCAGTGCGTTTGACAGCCGATGGAGGTGTTCTTGCTTGGGTTCCGTGCGGAATTTAAAAACGAAGAGATTGGCGTTGACGGTGTCATTTAGCTTCAAGCGGGTAAAAAGTTTTGGGCAAAACAATATACGAGTAGGGTTTTGGATGAAAATTGCAGTTTTTTTAATACGGAGCGCATAAATAGTGTCGGCTATGATTTGACGGGGTGACAACTCGGGATCAAATCCACTCATGATACTATGTTAGATAATGACTAAAACCCCGTAAGTTATGATTATTATTCATGCACAATATATATCGATAAACCCTAATCGACCATAACCCGCAATTAAGCTTAAGACATTATAACCTATCATAGTATCATCTATTAAAAACAACGCCTGGTTTTGGATTTGGTGGTTGTATAATTAAGGAGCCAAGGAAGGTAGGTGACTAAACTTTATAAAATTATCAAGTAAAACCAAAATTTTATTGATCTGATTACTTGATAACTTAAACATGATTAAAATATCTCTTATGGTCTTTCTTTTATTTGCCTATGACACAAGCATCATACTTATTATAGGGCATTGATATTTACACATAGACTTTTACTATGCACACATGCATTGAATGCTTGTTCTCATGCATTGAATGCTTATCCTTTATGTGTATCAAGTAAAAGTTCTATATGTAAATATCAATCCCCTTATTATATGACCAATAACCAAGTAAGTCAAAATTTTGCCCGAGAAACACGGGAAATAATTAATAAATGGAGTTATCCAATATGCATCATGTGTAATAGAGCTAGATCCAAAATACAAGTCAAAATCTACAAGTCTTGTAGTAGGTTTACTAGCAGTAATAAACTGAAATTTAAATAGTATAATGGAACCGTGTAAAGGACGGTATAGTAGTAGTTATAACTTATAAGTATATCTTATAGAGCGTCAGCTCCGACGTCGTTTTGCACCGCGTTTTCGCGCTAAAAAAAATGGGCTTGCTATGGCCCAAAATCTCCCGTCCTCTTTTTGTTCGGTGGCCCATATTTTTCGGATGCATTTTACCCGGTTGCCTCCGAACCGTGGTCATATTATCTAACATAAAAACCTAATCCTAATACTGCCTACTCTCTCAGGGACGAACAGGCGGTTCTTTTGTGGCTATTATTAAGTCATTTGTTATTGGTACAGTCTCACTTTAGTTACAACCACATCTTTGGATCTCATGTTATCTAGATTTCGCAATTTATGAGCTTATCTTATACAAATCGCAGTGCTATGCTGTAGGTTTCATGTTTTCATTATCTTTTTTTTCATTTACGTTTTTCGTTATTGGTGATTTTTTAGTTTTAGATTTAGGGTTTTGTTCCTGTAATTGCTCCTATTGCTTGATTTACGGTAGTATACTCCTCTTAATTGGTAATTTTTTCGACTTTAAATTTAGGGTTTGGTTGTTGTTGTTACTTTGTTCGCGGTTTATTTTGCTGTACTTAATTGTCGGGTTTGCTAATCCGCTTAATTGATCATTTTTGGACTTTATATTTAGGGTTTTGTTGTTGTTATTATTTGACGCCGTAGTTTTCGCTCTATAGTATATACTTATAATTTTTGGACTTTGGATTTAGTGTTTTGTTGTTGTTATTATTTGGTTCGCCTTTTTTTTTTTTTTTTTTTTTTTTTTTTTTTTTTTTTTTCCAGCATTTAATTGTGCTTTTTGCTAATTTTATCTTCTGATGTTTGGGGTTTTGTTGCTTCTGTTGGTTGATTTAGGGTTGTGTGTTCTCTTTTTTTTTTTTTTTTCCTTGTTGGTTGTTGTTAAAAGGAAGCTTAAATATAAGTTATTGCCATGATACATATGCAGATAAAATGTGCCTGTAACTGAAACAATTCCAGGCATGTAAAGTAAGAGTAAGACCATAATGACTCCTACAGACCTAATAAACATGCCAATGTCGACTTGAGTATACCTTTGTATAAGATTTAAACCTGTGTTTTGTCTGCACACTGACAATGACGGTTGTCAGAATATATATACAGCAAAAACTTATTCATTTGGTATGAGTTTGTATCAATGTTTGATATGAAGAAGGTTCTAATAGCAGCCATAGTGGCCGTTGCGCATGTATGTTGTGCTGCAAATAGAATCTGGAGCATATGTTGGTATAGTTGGGTGGAAAAGTACGTCGTAAGTAATACGATTGGGTGGTGGCGATGGTTTAGACTTTGTATAAAAAGAGAGATATGGCCCAGTGCACCAGAACAGGCCGACGGATTTTGGCCTATATAAATATGGATTTTGCTGGTATTGCTTCATTTACCATTCCACTGGATCAGTTGGTTGATTATGTTTTGTTGCCCTTATTTTAAGCGCTTCATAATTGATTTTTGTGCTACAAACAAATGGAATAGTTTATGTCAAAGGTATTTTCGTTTTTGCGATAACTATTGTTTTAGTCATTTGATGGGGGTACGGTTGGGTTACGTTATTTTGTTACCTAATCACCGAATACTGATGTGTTTATTCTATGTGGTTTGTAAAAGTTGTTAATTGTTTACCATGTTTCTTTTGTAGGTTTAGCTTATGTTAGTGGAACAGCAGCTTTTGACAAATCTTCTCATTGCGTTGTCAATGGGTTTGATGGCATAACACCAATGATTGTGTTTACAAAGGTGTATAGACCTTATTGCACTTTATAAGTCTACAGGATAAGGGGATTAAAGTTTAGTTGGTCCATATCTTGGCGGGGCAAGTCACTAGATTTGCAGCCATGGTGGCCATATCCTCTTTTTACTATTCTTAGTAGGCTTATTTGTTATAGGTGCATAGTAATACCGGACATGTATGTTGGCTGGGCAAGGACCGGCTAACATTATTATGCAACCGTGTTTCTTTGCATCCACTTCTCTGTCTGAAACATTCTTTGTTGCTTCACGTGCGGTAGGGCTATGATGATTACCACCTATTTTCTGACACAAATGAAGTGGGGTGTCAAATATTGTCTCCATAACTTGGCAGGGCAAATACCGGATGGCATTAGTATGCAACCGCATCTCTTTGCAGCCATGGTGGAGTCTAGAACCTTTTGCACCGTATTTGGTTTAAAAATCTGAGCCTAAGGGGGTGTCAAATATTGTTTCCATAACTTGGCAGGGCAAGTACCGGATGGCATTACTATTGCAGCCATGGTGGAGTCTAGAACCTTTTGCACCGTATTTGGTTTAAAAATCTGAGCCTAAGAACTGCTACATATATAGTTATTGAACCCGTATGTTTAAAACTCGATTTATTTATAACTGTTATGTCTGCTGTTGTTGGCTACATAACAATTATAAGTATATATTATAGAGCAAAAAGTTCGACGTCGTTTTGCTCTACGTTTTACCGCAAAAAAAAAAGGCCTGCTCTAGCCCAAAATCCGTCAGCCTGTTTAGGTGCGCTGGCCCATATCTCTGACTCTGGGATGCATTTAACCCGTTTGTCCTTTCTTAAACTAGGTATCTCAAAACACTTTTGTTTGCTTCACATACAGCAGGGCTATGATGATTACTACCTAATTTCTGACACAAATGAAGTCGGTTGTCAAATATTGTCTCCATAACTTGGCAGGGCAAGGACCGGATGGCAGTATTATGCAACTGTGTTTCTTTGCAGCCATGGTAGAGCCTACAACTGTTTGCGCCGCTTTTGGTTTAAAAATCTGAGCCTAAAAACTGCTGCATATATACCTGTTCAACCCATACCTTTAAAACTCGATTTACTTATAATTGTTGTGCCTGTTGTTGTTGGCAGCATACCAATTGTTTCTGAAATTGAGTATCTCAAAAGTGGTGAACGGTGAGGGTGTAGGACCAGCATCCAATCGCCATTCAGCAGGATTCATTTAATCCGTTTGTTTCTACAGCCCGCTGTATTCATGACCCAACTGATAAGTTGGTGTTTCAGGTTGATCATCCTCAGTCACAACTGCTATCCTATGTCACACTGTTATAAGTCATGACGGTTACATTCGTTGGTTACAACGAAAGTTGTGGTTATAACTAATGGAGATATTGCATGTTTAAGATATGGGTTGCTTCAGCTGTTCGTACACGATGGAAAACACAAATGTAACATCTAACATCGTCTGCCAATATAACCAAATAAAGAACGTGGTGCACTTTAAAGTGCAAAGTTTCCAGCCAACAAGTTTTTCACTTTTTTTTTTCTTTTTTTTTTTCCTTTAAATTTAAAATTTCAAAGGAAACAGACCTGTTTGTCAGCCAGGTTCTTTCTGCTTTAAAGCCCACCATGTTCTTCATTTGCAAATATTGACATACGATGTTCATCATAGTTACCCATTCTGAGGTCTGATTGGTGCTAAAACGTCTGCTAAAATTGACCAAGTAAATGGTCAACAAGATTCAAACAATCTAGGGCACAATGCAATTATCCAAGGAGTACAGTGTATCCCCGGGTCGTTAAGTCCCAACGAGGTGTGAATTCTGTAGTAAAACGAATGTGTGATCGAGTGATGTTGAACAGGAAAGGGGTTATAAATAATTTTTACTAAGGAATAAAAGAAAATAGCTTAAATAAGCTATATGAACAAAAACTAGAAATTAGAAAACCTAAAAATGTAAAAGGAATTAAAAACGTACGTTTAGTTTAAATAAACGTAAACGTACAAAATAAAAAGTTAATTCTGTCAAATATAACTCCCACAAATGTGAAAATTATATTTTTGGAATCCTAAAAGTAAATAAAAATTATTGGAAAAAGAAAATAAATTATTACACTATTTAATTAATTATTATAAATTAAAAACTAAATAAAACTATTTAATAATTACCTAAAAAATAAGAAAATCTAAAATAAGCTTAGAAAAATAAAATTAAAACTAAGAAAAATCTAAAATATTATAAAACAATTTTTGAAACTGAAAATATATTTATTACACAATTATTCTATTTATTATTAATTATTTACTATTATTTAATTATAAAAACTATTATTGAATTATTATAAATATTAAAAAACCTAAGAAAAATCTGAAACTTTTTACAGAATTATTAAATAAATACAGGAACCTAAGAAAAATATAAAAACACTATGTGCTTAAGGAAAATAAGCTAATAAGCAATAAGCTTCTTAAATATAAGCTATCACTTAGCTTTAAAATGTTATTTTTGGTGTTTTTCTTTTTCTGGAACTAATTATACACTGATTATATGAAAGTTTAATAAAGACAAAAAGATAGAAACCTATTAATAAGCAGATTATGAGCTTATGACTAATTCAGTTGAGCTTTTATGCTCACAGTGAAGTATAAGCTTAAAATAAGCTTGGAAAAAGCTTTACTAGAAACCAAAGATAAAATAAGATGTGTACAAGTTATATGGACAAGTATGAACAAAGTGTGTAATGAAATCCACTGAAAAGCTTGGTATAAGCTAATAAGCAATTCCAAGGTCCACTTATATCCAAACACCCCTGCAGTCTTTTGTAATGGCAAATTAAGCTTAAGAAATAAGCTGTAAAAGCCAAATTATGAATTGAGATAGCAAGTAGGGCTGGTAAGGATTCCAAAAAACCAAATCTCACCTTGTGGGGTCCACAAGTGAGCTTTTGAGGGGCTTATGAAGTAGCTTGAGTATCCTAATTACTCAGTATACTCAGCAAAGTGGGACAAACAAAAAGCTTGATGCAAGCTATTAAAATAAGCTTGAAAGTGAGAAGCAATTCTTGAACCTTTGAGACTGGTTGGTTAGCTTCTAAAAGAAACTAATTTCAAAACCTAAGTCCATGAAATGAGCTTTTTGTGAGCTTGTGAAAAAGCTAGTGTTACTGAATTGCTCAGTGAACACAATTAAATGGGACAAGGTTTAAGCTAGATGCAACCCTATTGAATAGGCTTGTAAATGAAATATGAGCTTTAAACCAAAGAGATGGATACTTAAGCTTCCTAAAAAGCTACAGTACTCAAGCTCTTGTCCACAGATAAGCTTTTTATGAGCTTATGAAGTTGGCCAGAGCATACTGATTGCTCAGTACACTCAGTGAAATGATAAGGTTTTGACGATACAAATTAAGCACTAGAATAAGCACTAAATTGGAAATTAAGCACATGCATAAGCAATTAGCATGGAAAACTTATCAAAACAACAATTATCTAACATTAACATGCACTGAGGATCAAGATTAAAGCTAATGAAAGAAATTAACAACTCAGTGCACAGGGCAAAAACAGTTAACAAAAACCTATAAAATAAGCAGTTAAAAAGCTAAATAAAAATTAACTAAAAATACTCTAAACAAGATTAGCAACAAAATATTAAAACCCTAAAAGCATTTAAACTGAAACTAAATAACAAGATCACAGGAAAATAAACAATTTAAATCAAAAACAGATAAACAAGAAATTTGACTTTATGAAATTAAACTAAAGTTTGACTAATATGAATTTAAAACCTAATCTACTGATTAATTATGTTATATAAAGCTATAATGAAACTAAATTAAGCAAACTTAACAACTTTTAAGCTAAAATGCAGAAAATGGACTTGAAAACTTAAACAGACAACTAATTAAGGAAGATTAAAAGCAATTTGACTATCTACATAATAAAACCTGGATTTGTTTACTAGACTGAGTTATATGACCATTTAGTGGTGTACATCAAACAAGAACAACATCACTAATAACCTCTAACACAGATTAAACAACAACCAACAGTGAACACTGAGATGAAATTGAAAGTGAATTTGACTATTTAATACATCACCACTGAGTTTAAAGGAGTGTCAATTCCTCAAAGGACCTAATGGATCATGCATGAACAGAAATCACAAACAGAAACAACCTCAGAGTCCTAAATCTCATCAAATCCAAACAGTCCTTTAAACTTCACTTGTCAAATGAATTTCAAACTGTTCAATGAATCTGACTATAAACCTGATTCCAAACTTTATATTATGATAATATGGGATCAATTGAGCATCAAACTTCAATAACACTAGCAGGAAACACAAATTTGTCAAATATGTACTTAATACTGTGTGATTTCAATTTTTAGCACAAGTGAATCCAATGAACCAACTAGTAAATTTAAACTATGATTACACTAAACAACAACTCAGAAACATAAAAACACAAAGATTAAAGCAATTAAATAACTAGAAAAGTAAAATGCAAAAATTGGATAAAATGGCTTAAAAGAGTTGAATCCAAGTTGAAACTGAGAACCAAGGCCACATAACACATCCTATAGCTTACCAATAAGCCACTAAACCAAAGGCAATCCACAATTAACCTTGCTCCATGCAGTTTTCACCAAGAACACTGATTTTTGTATTTTTCATTGATTTTCTTAATTTTTTTTAGTATTTTCCTTTTTTATGATTATAACTTGTTTCAAGGATTCTAAAAGCTTATAAGCTTTTTCAGGAGCTTATGTGGGCTAAGTGAGTCCAATAAACACAATAATCAACAGAATTTAAATGACAAGGTAATAAAATGGTACGAATTGAGCATAAATTGGAATTTAAAGATAGATTGCAATTAAACTCTAAATAAGGTTTGTTATACATTGTCAATGTTTAACAAAACACTTGAAAGCATTAAAATGACATTTAAATAAAGTAAGCAGTAAAAACGTTAAATAAAGTGACCATGGCTAATCCATGATGATCTCTTCCTTTGCCTCCTCTTTGATCTTTATAGTCTTTTGGACTCTCCTCATGTTTCTGGTCAAATCCCACTTCTAATTGTGACCATTGATGCAGCATAATTGATCCTAGCCGTTTAAATTACTTTTGGCGCCAAAAGTCTTATAGGTTGCTTGGGGCAGTTTTAGAGCAATTAATGCTTCTTGGTTGCTTGTGGAGGTGGAGGGGGACAATTGAGATATTTCATTTAGCCAAGTAGGGTGGTTTGGTGCAAAAACAGGGGAAGGGATGGTATTGAGGTTAAAGCAATGGGGAAACATTTATTGTGGTTGTGGGTTTAGTGTTTAGGTGGAAGAAAATGGTGGTGAGAGTAGGTAGACAGCTGGGGTAGTGAGGTGGAAGTGAAAGGTGGCCAAAAACCACCCTGGTTTCAGGTTTACAGGGGTGAAGGGGAAGGGTGAACAGTGAAGGTGGTTTGGCGGGGTTTGACTTTTTGACCCGTTTTATTTAAACGTGGGGTGTTGGGCTGAGGGTGAAATGGGCCAAGGGATTGGGTTGTGTTTTGTTTATTGGGTTTTGGATTTAAGGATTTGGATTTTGGGTTTAATAAAGAATCCGTTTGGTTTGCTTTGTAAATAAGCCCAAGGACTAATTTTGTAATTCCTGCATAGTTGAGGGGTTAAACCTGTAATATTTCCAAAGTTATCACAAGGACTAATATTGCCAAGTTTGATAAACCAAAGGACCTTAATTGCATTTATTACAATTTAAGACACCCGGGGGACCTTTTATGTCATTTTCCAAAGTTGAGGGGGTGAAATTGTAAATTTCCAAAAGTTATCAAAAGGGGCTAAATTGTAACATGTGAATAGTACAAGGGTATAATTTGATAAGTTTCCATTTTTAAATACCCAAGGACTATTTTTGCCAATTTTGAAACTTGAGGGGTAAAAGTTGCCATTTGTAGAAAACTTTCATCCAGGGACTTATAGTGAACAAGTTTGATTTCCCAAGGACTAAAGTTGACTTTTCTTTCATTTTAAACCTTCAGGGACTAGTTTTTCCAATTTATGAAACTTCAGGGACTGAAATTTACAGTTTTGTGAACTTTGTATGTTTTTCACTTGTTTTCAATCTTTTTGTACCTGAATCACATAAAAACACATTTCAATGATATTTGTAACATTTATATGGTCATTTGTGTGCTTTTGGTCATTTTTGTGGGTTTAAACAAGGTAAAATATATGTGTATTTAGACACATATCAAATCCGTCCCATATAGTTCCTTTTGTTTTTTCAACAATCTAGCAAATCGCTTGGTGCAGGCCTTTGCATAAAGGGAGTTGAAACGACAAAAGGAACTGTAAGGGAGCTCAGAAGGGTTAACTATGCTGCTTTATACCTGTTACGCAAAAGGCAATGATGAACTTTCTGCGTATTAACTTTTCATATGTGTGGCTCACGCATCTACGTATCTTGGCACGGTAACCAGGACTCATATGGTTGCAACTATGGCGGGTGCGTAGGGTGGCTCAATGAATTGCAGATCTGAGCCTGTTTTTTAAAATCAACAGCACCATTGGAGATGATTTATGTCATCCATTGAATCTGTTTTTTGCATATTGCCAAATTCAGTTTCATAAAAGGCGCTTTTCTATCACAAATGTTAAATATTGGATATCAATATTGGCAAACAAAGAATACCATGTATTATTCGTTTGTTAATATTGACGCATGATGTCCAATGTACCTGCCTTCTCTTACCTTTCTTCTCCAGTTCCTTTTATTACTTCAGTCAACTAGCAATGCGTCTGGTGCAGGCCATTGTGTAAAGTTTTATTGAAGTAGCAAAAGGAACTGGAGAGGGAGGTAAGAGCTTCCACCTATGTTGGCATTGAGACAGTTTTACAATCCAATATTAGCTATATGAGATGAGGGAGATAGGTGCGCTGACCCATATCTCTGACTTTGGGATGCATTTAACCCGTTTGTCCTTTCTTAAACTGGGTATCTCAAAACACTTTTGTTTGTTTCACATACAGCAGGGCTATGATGATTACTACCTAATTTCTGACACAAATGAAGTGGGTTGTCAAATATTGTCTCCATAACTTGGCAGGGCAAGGACCGGATGGCAGTATTATGCAACCGTGTTTCTTTGCAGCCATGGTGGAACCTACAACTGTTAGCACTGATTTTGGTTTAAAAATCTGAGCCTAATTGCAAGTTGTTACAGTAATTTTCTTTCCTTTAGTTTTTCGTTTTTTTTTTTTTTTTTTTTTTTTTTTTTTTTTTTTTTTTCCTTTTGGTAAGAATGTATATCAATGTCTGATATGCAGAAGCTTCTAATAGCAGGGAAAGTGCACGTGTATGTTGTACTTCAAATAGAATCTGGACCATACGATGCTATAGTTAGCTGGGAAAGTACGATCTAAGCAATACGACGTAGTGGCAGTTTGTATAAAAACAGAAATATGGGCCAACGTAGCAAAATAGGCCGGTGGATTTTGGGCTGATGCAGGCCCATTGTTTTTGAGCGGAAAAACGCATTGTAAAACGACGTCGCGGATGACGCTCTATAAGATATACTTATAATGCGCCCAAAATCCGTCAGCCTGTTTAGGTGCGCTGGCCCATATCTCTGACTTTGGGATGCATTTAACCTGTTTGTCCTTTTTTAAACTGGGTATCTCAAAACACTTTTGTTTGTTTCACATACAGCAGGGCTATGATGATTACTACCTAATTTCTGACACAAATTAAGTGGGTTGTCAAATATTGTCTCCATAACTTGGCAGGGCAAGGACCGGATGGCAGTATTATGCAACCGTGTTTCTTTGCAGCCATGGTGGAACCTACAACTGTTGCACCGCTTTTGGTTTAAAAATCTGAGCCTAAAAACTGCTGCATATATATCTGTTCAACCCATACCTTTAAAACTCGATTCACTTATAATTGTTGTGCCTATTGTTGTTGGCAGCATAACAATTGTTTCTGAAATTGAATATCTCAAAAGTGGTGAACGGTGGGGATGTACGACCAGCATCCAATCACCGTTCACCACGATTCATTTGGAACTCTTTGCTCAGATTACACTACTTACTCTCTTTGGAACTCAAACCTTTTTATTTTGCAGTGCCTCGCTTCCTTTGTTACGTCGCTATATAACTAGAATAAACAAAAGATAAGTATTCATAAAATTTACATACTTAATCGATTATACTACATGAATCCACTTATATATATTTTTATTTTTTTTTCCCCTGCTAACAGGTTTTGTATATTCAATAGGATAATTGCATTCTACGGAAGCAAAGTAAATATCAAAAAATTGCCGAAATATCAGTGATGGATGTACGGAGACCAACCCAGCCTATTAGTGTATTCACATGGTCTGTGCATCCATCGTTGATACTTTGTCAATATTTTTGCACCTGTCAGCTTTTCGCACTGACCTACGTCGGCACATTATGCTTCAACTCAGATCAAGATCGACTGTTGCTCATCTTCCATATATATACTTTCTATGTCTGCCTTTCAAAGGTATACAATTTAATTTTAGTGAATTTTGTGAAAATGTAGAGGGGGGGGGGGGGGTGAATACGTTACCGTTTTAAAATCTTTAAAACTTGTTGTATCAAATATCCGTTTAAGCTTGTTCTAATATGAAAGATGTTTATAACTTGCATAAGTTGAAACAAGTTGTCACACAAGTATCATGAACTAATCACAGCACAAGCAATCACATAAAGCAAACATAAAAGTAAAGTAGTAAGTAAAAGAAAGCGCAAACCGAACACGATGATTTATAATGGTTCAGTCACGGAGCTCCTCTCCGCCCTACTCCACTTCCCGAGTACCCAACTCGAGAGTTACTTCACTAGATCAACAAGCTCCCTTCTCGGCGGAGAAAACCTTACAATCGTCGCTTACACTTTTTCCGGTACAAAGCTAAATACCGGGTTCTAGTTCGAGGTAGAACCAACCTAACGTCGCTTACACCTTTTCCGACACTAAGCTAGATGTCGAGTTCTTTTACAAGGGTACAACCACTCCCGCTAGTTCTTTTATAAGGCTACAACCACTTCCGCTATTTTTTATGGCCCAACATAGAAACCTTGTGTTTTATGGCCCAAACACATAAACCACCTATTCTAGTATGAATAGATTGTTATGCAATGATGTTTACAATGATCCATGACATAAATGTCCAATGGATATGAATGCCTAATCTAGATGAACTTCCATTGATGAGAAGTCTTCAATGGATGAAGATCACAAACTCCCTAAACTTGTTGTGATGGATCTTCATATATACATGTGGAATCTACATGAACCTCTTGAATAAGAAGTCTTCAATCATTGAGGATGTCAAGTGCCCTTGAATCTTCATATGTTGGAATGCTTTGGTGGATGATGACTTCAAGATCTTCTAACCTTCTTGGTGGATCAGAAAGTATGCTATGCTTGTGATGGATAATGACTCATGATCTTGAGCTTGCTTCACAAGATCATATCGAGAGTATGCTTACAACATAATAAAAGTTAGTAACATTATGATCATTATGTAAAGGGTGATTAATATATGATTCTACATGGTTTGCTACTGATCTAAGTGTATGCAAAGGATAGAGGGAATGTGTGTTCTAGTTGGTTGAAAACTATGGGTAAACAATGAGCTACTATTTATAGGAAAATTGTTTACACAGACCACGGATTTGGCGGATCCAAATAAAGGGGTCCGCCCTTTATGCTGTTTGGTTCCGTCAGGACCTGCCAGCTAAGATTTCCACATATCTTTCCATATCTTGCACAATCTTACAAAGTCAACTATATTGCTTCAAGATCTCTCCAAGATATTACCTAAATCAAATCTTACATGAAATCTATCCAAGATCTTTCCAAGATCTTTCCAAAATCAAATCTTACATGAAATCTATCCAAGATCTTTACAAAGATTTATTTAGTGAAGATCTAAGTAATATATTCATATGATCTTCAAAATCTTCTAAGATATCTAAAGATCTCTAAATGATGTATGCCATGATGTCATGAACATATTTCCATTTTAAGAATTAAAATGTAAATAATGTAAATGTATATATGTATGTCCTATGTATATACTAGCTTAACTAATATATGTTTACCAATATGTATCATGTTAGTTTGACACCTAAAGTGTACTTATCCTATTAATCTTAGGAAACATGATGTACAAGTAAAAGTACTTGCATATGCAAAGTGTAAAATGAGGTTCTAAGTAGAATGGTTAACCTTTTAAAATACTTAATGACCTAACCGTATTTTAAACATTCTAAATGGTTTGTTAAGGGTTTGATCATAATGCCACATAACAAACATGTACGAACCTGTGTTGTATCATACAAGGACTCGAGAGGTGTTGAATGTATGTTGAGACAAAATAAGATTACAAGTAACTTGTACATTTTACGTTATGTATCAAGTTACATGTTTGTCATCAATAAAAAAAAACGAGACTGCTTGTACTAACAATCTCCTCAACGAGACTGCTTGCACTAACAATCTCCCCCTTTTTGATGATGACAAAATATGTAAACGTGATAGAAAGTAAAATGTGAAAAGTTACTTGTGTCCATACTACCTTTAACATTACCTTCTCCGTTTACACCTTTCTCAACTCTTCTAGCTATTACTTTCTCCGTTTACACCTTTTAAATTAATACATGCAGACAGAAGCAACGTTTCAGCGATGGATGGACAGAAACCAGAATGACCTATTACTATATTTGCATACTCTGCCCTACCCAGAAAGTTTTATTACTCAGGTTTGTTCGTTCAATCATCCTGCAAACACTACAAAAAAAATTAAAACATAAGTCACATACATAGATATGTATTCACATTTATTTCCCTACAAAATGTCTTTCGTTACTTTACTTAGGGCAGGGCTATAATGCTTCAGACCTATTTTCTGACACTAATTAATTGAGTGGCCAAAAATTGTAACCGAAACTTGCCATGGCAAAGATCTACAATCTCAGCCTTTACTTAGGGCGATGCTGCTTTCGTTGTACGGTTATTTTTTCCCCAAACAGGTACTACAATCTCAGCCTTGAATCAAATTTTGTATTATAGCTACTATGTTCAATATGTTACCACTTTATAAACAGATTGTTAGATTTTAATAAGCTGTATAAAAGGGTGTTTGGATTACCTTTTTAAAATGAGTTTTTGCGTTATTCAGGTTATGGCTGTTAACGAGTCATCACGCCTACATGCACGTTTGAAAAAAAAATTGTGATTTAACCAAAGGTACTTTCTCTTGGTTTTTTAATGATCGAAGTTTTATGACTGGCATATATAACTTAACAGATTCGGATTATGGTCAATTACTAGGGTAAGCTTTTACATGTAAATGCCTATAAATGAATACACCATATGAAAGAAAACTTGAGTGTTTTGAATGAAAAAATATGGTTATGTTAAAAACTGCATATTTTTCATGGATTCAAAATTACAAGCTGTGAATTAACCTGAATGTATGCTTCCGATTATAATGATAGCCCAAACACCCCCCTCAGAAGACCATACTGTTTCTTAAAGCAGTAGAAATCAGTATTATAATACGCTTAGATAGTATGTAAAGAAAATCATCTAAAGAAAGCTTGAGAGACTAATAGAGAATCTGTATTATATACACACACTCACGTATATGTTTATCTTAGGTGATTTTATGACGTGGGTATTCATTAGTTTTTAAAATAAACATTGTTTCATTGTATTGCCATTGTTTCAATGGTGTGAACGTTCAGTTTTTAGGATTTTAATATGATTTTTTGGTCTTGCTTATGCCATGTGATTTGTGTACACAGATTTTCAAACTGTAATTCCTCCACAAGCCAACTGTATGAGGATGCAGCAAAAGATGTTGTGATATCGGTCATCACCTGTATCAATAGCAAGTAAGCTTGCGTTAATATATGTTATTAGAGGCATAATGATCATTATTGTTTAAATTATGAAATATGTGCTATATGCTTTATCATGAGTATTAGTTTATTTACCTACACACAACAAACACTTTTAATCGGTTATAACCGATGTTTAAACTTTTTTGTTATTCTTTTATTGTTGTTTACAGATAATTCGTCGTTTGCTTATACTTTTAGCAGTTTATTACAGAAGCTGTTTTTACGTCGAGATCGTTCATACGGGATGGCCGAGAACTTAAAGAAAAGAGGAGAAAGTACTGCAATTCAGAAGCCACCAGACAGTCAAGACCGATGAAGCAAGTATCGATTATTCTCCTTTCGGCATTTTTTTTTAACATTAACCCTGCAATTTCTATTTAATCATGTTCTTCCTGTTTTGGCAAGCCTGCAAATACGAATCACCAAACCGATCTACATATGCATCAGTCGGCGTCTTTGGAGTGGAATTGCACAGATCGCCGAAAGGGTATTGCAAAAGACATAAGATACATAACTTCCAGGATGCTAGATATATTGGCCCGCAAGAAGCATGTTGGAGGATTCTTGGTTTCAGTATACATAGCAGAGATCCACCTGTTCAGATATTTGCAGTGTACCTTCAGAAAATGCAACGTGTTATACCTGAACCATTCAGTTAATGTTGTTCTTTTGTCGTGGCGGCCATCTGTATTTTGTTTTGCTTCTCCCGGTAATCAGGTACGACGTTAACTGAATGGTTCAGATACAACACGTTGCATTCATCATCCTGAAGAGGAAACAATGTTTTAGAGATACTTACCGATGCAGTAAAGATCACACATGAAAATCTTGAAAATTCTTTGCCAAATCCTCATTTCATTTTGCTTCTCCCAGTCATCAGGTATGACAGCAAGGCAAGATCTGATTCGAAGGCACAACTGCTATATAGCAAAGAATGAACCATCACATGCAGCCTTGCATTCGACTGTTGATTACATGGATACTCAATCATAAGCTTCTATTTTTGTTGTTTGTTCTTTTGAATATGTCATAATTCTCCTGGAACTTATATTCATTACCTTTGTTGTATTTAATACGTCGTTTTTTTTGAGGATATATATGTGAGGCAGAATGAAATGCGGGAGGATATATATATATATATATATATATATATATATATATATATATATATATATATATATATATATATATATATATATATATATATATCTTTGGCCTTCGTTTCATTCAGCCTCATTATATATATCCTCAAAAAAAAAAACACGTATGTGATTTGGATTCTTATGTTACCATATCGTTGTTTCTATCTACTAGGCTTTTATTTTTATGCTTTAATGTAATGTATATTTTAATTAATGAAGTTTATTTTACGAGGGATATACTCTATTTTAGGTATGTATAATTTGGCTAAAGTTGAAATAATGGCTAAGGAAGCATACATCTGGTATTGGTTGAAAAAATTTGTAAAATGCAGTTCCTATTTACAGGTCATGTTCGTTGTGTTCAATATATAACTGCCGTGCAGGAAGTAGTAAAAGCAGCACACACAACAAAATCAGCTTACAACATTGCCATCGATAAAATAAGTAACCAAAAAAGACTGACGAGCACCTTCAAATACATAATAATAATAATTTTCGACGTCGTTTTAGCTCCTGGGTTTCTCGCCAAAAAACCTTGGGCTACTGAGGCCCAACTTTATCAGCCTTTTAACGCACCGGAGGTACCCAATTATTTTGGATAAAGGATCGTTGTACTCTCCCCGGTTTCCACACACACCCAGAAGTTTCCACGCAGCCATACACCGACTCAAATCATAGATCGTTAATTTCTCCACTCATATACCAGCCGCATAAGATCAAAGGGAAGATTATTAGAAGCAGGAGAAACAGATCTTCAGGTTTCAAGTATTAGATCTTAATGGATGTAAAAAAAAAATCGTTCACAGCCTGTCGTTCCAGTGGTACTTTCTTCTTTTCGTATTCCCCTTAATTTAAGATCTAATAGTTTTTTAAAACAGCCCAAACGATCCAATCTACCTATGCCAAACAACCCAACCTATTAGTATATCGGAATGTACATTTCCAGATTCATCCACACAACATCCAGAACCTTCATATCAAACCGCCTTTATAAACTAAACACAACGAAAAAAATCCCGCGTTGCGGCCGGCCGCTGCCTTACTTGTTCAGTATTATATGTTGTTAAAAAAAAGTACTGTAGTATATACGCATGGTTAGTCCTAAACAAAAAATTGTTTATTTTGGGCTAATGATTCAAGCTTTATTTCTTACCTAACCAACACGATTTCACTAAAAAGTTAATTATATAAACATAAAGAGGTGGTTCGGACACCAGAAACTAGTTTTCTTTCACATTAGTTATAAGCTGTAAGCAGGTTTTTCAATTGAAAAAATCACCTAAAAATGTACTTATTTCGTCTCAAAATTATAGTCCATATTCTTTTCGGGATCTCTCAAAATAATTGTTTACTTTTCTTTTTAAGTAAAAATTAGATAATTTTGTGAAAGAATATTCTATTTGAGTGGTTGAAATTAAAGTGGTTACACTTTTATTTTATTTTTTGAACTTAGGTTACACTTTTATTAAGTGATTTTTGTCTCCTGACAATAATTTTAAGACGGAGAGATTAGTAAACTTACCAATTTTCCTAATTGTATTTAGTAAACGTTTTTTTTTTTTTTTTTTTTTTTTTTTTTTTTTTGCTACTAACATACTTTCAAATTTTGATTATTTGGACTATGTTTGGCGCAAAGCTTTTTGGAGCTTTTTGAAGCGATGAGTGGTGAGCAATGAGCTTTTTGATTTTTAATGTTCGTTTGGCAAAAAAGTGGTGAGCTTTGCTATTTTTTAAGAAAACTCATTTTTTCAATGTTTTTTTAAGAAGCTGTGAGCGGTGAGCAGTGAGCTGTGGCTCACATCTCATTGCTACTAGTGACTGATACTTGATAGATGTAGTGTTTGACCTGCTCAACCTGTGAATCCCACCTGTAACTTTTTTTTTTTTTTTTTTTTTTTTTTTTTTTTTTTTTTTTAATATCTTTTATATATAAATGTTATCTTTATCTTTTATTTCCATCCCCACCACACCTCTATATAAGACAACCACAAACCATTAATATATCAAGTGTGACAAACAACACCTTAGAGGTACTACATTTATATATACTATAATTTCCCCTTTAGATTCATAAGAAAGAAGATGGCAGAATCATCAAATGCGGATGCTGATGCTGCGGCAAGACTAGAGGAGTTGGAGTTTAATCAGGCGTTTAATGCTAACGTCTCCAACTTTGTTACGGTGAAGCTTTCCGGACACGAGAACTATGATATCTGGCATGCTCAAATGAGGTGCCTCGTAGAAGTTTGTAATATGAGTGGCCTTTTGAGTGTCGATGATGCTTGGGAAAGTTCTAAGAGTCCTGAGATCGTGAAACGATATGATAAACTCCTCAAGGGTTGGGTTTTCAGTTCGATAGACCAAGAAGTACTCAAGCGTGTCAGTCATTGCAGCGCACGAGAAATTTTTACTATCCTGAAAAACTTATATGCCCCTCCTTTAATGGGTATGTACGTCTCCATTAAACACCACCTTTTTGTTTTATTTATTTTCAACTAGCCTATAAACCCGTGATAAATCACGGGTGGCTGATAGAAAGTTTGAAAACAAAAGTTCAAATACTTAAAAGTTACAAATATTAATTCTCAAACAATAAGCGAAAATTTTCACAACTCCTCAATGGGAAAAGAATTTTGCATATAAAAAATCATAACATGAAACAAAAGTTTGCATTAGATGATAGAAATAAACAGCTACGAGAAACTATTTTCGTTAAACTTCAATAGAAACCTCTTGTCGGGAGGACTAAGTTTCAACCGCGAGATGATAGTGGTGTTACACACATCGATTCTTGTTATTTTTTGTGCCTCTTGTATGGGAATTATTTGAAACTCTTGTATCCTTGATTCATAAACATGGCACTGTTTAATTATGTTAAAAGAATTCAAATATGATGGTTTTCTTGCTAGGGGAACTTGGTGGCAAGGTAATTTATATGCGATAAAATTTCTCAAATTCTACATATCTTGCAAGCAAAATGATGATCTTGTTTTTCATAAAGTTTCCAGAACATCTAATATAGTGATTACAAATGCAGTAATAGCCAAAAATTTGTTTTTGGAAGATTTAAAATTTTGGGGATAAATCAGTTTAGTGAAAGGATGTACATAGTTAGTTATCCCCATGATCCACTTCCGCCTCCGTCTCATGGAATAGCAGCAATCCTTGTCTCGCGGAATAGCCTGTTGGTAGCTCAGTAGCTTAGTATAAGCAAAATATCATCCCAATCAGTAGCTTAGTATAAGCAAAATATCATCCCAATCCCAAACAATAGTAGAGTAGCTACACTATAATTATTAGTGTTCGTATACTCGGACAGTAACTTAATAACATAATTAGTTGGTGTTTGGGATTGCATTTTAAAACAGTTGTAAAATTAACAAAATTGTCAAATACGGAGTAAAAAATTAAGTATAAAGCAAATGGTTAAATGGATCGGCTATAAGTCAACCAAGGTGCATTTCCATCAGCTTGTAACATTATCCAAATAGCTTGTTTTTCAGAATTTTTTGAACCTTAAATCAATTTTGACATTTCTAAACATGCCCAATTTTTTTTTTTTTTTTTTTTTTTTTTTTTTTGACCAGTTAGAGATAATTGATAATCCAATTTGTCCCATTAGACTAATTAATAGTAAGGGGGTCGAAATTAACGCACTTCTTAGGCATGGCCTACACATTATATTCATAACTCCAGCCACTCGATCCCCATTATTGCAACCTACTCAAGAGGATCAACATCCTACAAGAAACATCGTGATTAGATAAATATAGTTAGGCATACAATCTCAAGTCAAATACATAGAAGTAAACTCCATCCCAATATTTCAACTAATGGCAAAAACACTTAGGAGCGTGTTAATTTAACAAAGATGCTAGTAGAAGACTAACTTTAGAATAATTTAAGCATAAGATCCACATCAAGCATACAAAATTAGCTATTTGAATTAATACTATCAATTTTAAATTAACAATTTATCAACAATATTATTTTAGCACTAACAGTTTATTGACTTCTTTGCAGCTACATGACCATAATGCTTCTCGCTCAAATAATCACAAAAGTTTCCAAGCACTAAAACATGAACAACAAAATAACTTTCTACCACCTTTTTACAACCTATATGATTAAAACTAACTGATCACATAAGCTGTACTTCAACACACAAACTTAAAAGTTGAAAAAACACCTGGATTTGTGTGGACAGGATGGGTTGAGCGAGGCTACGGGAAACCACTCATATGTAACCCCAAATATACCTGAAAACCCACATTTAAAGTAAACCAATCTTGTATAAGAAAAAATCAATGTTATATCGAACACCTGGTGGACACAACCTATAAATTAGAACCCCAAGTTTAGATAAAAAGGGAGGCTCAATTAAAATTTAGGTTTTATAACTTGAAATCACGCTTTAATGGATCGATTAACACAAACAATTTATCAAATTTTGTTGAAAGATACCGTAGGAATTAAGATGGAGGAAACTTCAATTTTAGTTGAAAAAGAAGACTGAAAATTCAATTTGACAACGACTTGTGTTCACTTGTGTGAGATATTAACCGAATCCAAGACGTGACTCAGAGCAGTTGCTAATTAGGTGAGCTTGTTTAACCTAATGAGAGCTTTCTCCCCAACCAAATTCTTCTTTCTACCAGGAAACAAAAGTTCAGCAGGTCTGCCCATCAAGTCCTACATGTTGTAGTGGACGTCATAGCATGCAACACCGTGCACTTCAAAATCAAGAAAGATCCATATAAATAATAAACTTCATTTATGTTTATTATTGTGACAAACGACGATTGTCCTTTAATATGACATACGAGTTGTAATTTGGCAAGTCCTAAGTTAACTCTTACCAGCATTAAAATTAAGGTTTTCGAAAATAGGATGTGTATTCTAAAATAATTTCAAATAAAGGTAGTAAGAGTAAAGTTGAAAATAGAATGTGTATCCTACAAACATGGAACCAAATGGCGAAAATTTACTAATCTTTCATAGTTCGCCAACACTTTGAAATTATCTTCAATTATTAAACATACACTTGACAGAACCTACCAATAATCAATGATAGCAATCATAAGTACCAAATATTGCTCTTGTTGAATCAAAAACTAATGGTGCATCAAAATTCAAAAGCCATGTCTTTACCATAAAAATAAAAACTTAAATTGCTAATAAAGGCATTTTGTATGTTTTACGTGTGTAGAGTATTAATGTGTTTCACTTATGAAGCATGGTCATATTTATTCACACTGCCTGACATTGTTAAAGAAAACAATGTAAACGTTGATAGAAGGTCACTTTAAGTACACAACATGTTGCAAGAGATATTGTTTACAAGGTAAATGATGGTAACCTGGAAGAGGAATAGCTAGCATATGGTTATACTACGATTGTCACATCTTTATGTATTAAAAACTAAACCTCTTTTGTACTACACATGCCTGCTTTCAAAGAAACAAAAAACATTAATCATTATGCTATGAAAGAAAAAACACAACATAATGCATAAAATTTAGAAGCGTCAATTTATATAACCCAAACCAAATGTCATCTGAATTGTAGAATTATATATCAATAAAACCCGCACAAAATTTCATTGTCAATTTTTAGAAGCAATTTAAGAAGTTGAGATAAGAATATTATAGATAATGTGTGGAAGCAATCTAAATTAGAACCCTAACATCAGTTTGAAATAACTCAAAAAAGCAACAATCAATTTAATTTACAATTTTGATATTAGAAATCGAATGAACGACATATCAATTAAAACCCTAATATTGGATTTCGAAATTACAATTCATCAAGTAAAACCCTAAATCTACCAATAGCATGAATCCGATCCAAATTTATGAGCTCCTGAAGAATCCGGTTAACACATCCTGAAGAATCCGGTTAACACAAACAAATAAACACGAATTATAAAAGTATTACATACCTTATACAATTTCGAGATGAAGAAACCTTAAAATTTAAAGATAAAAAATTAGATGTAATAGGTATTTTGATCCATAAGTGTCGTTGATTATGACAGAGTACGGGCTGTCAAAACTCAAAACTGAACTTGTGCAGACGTGGAATAAATGAGCTGGCTTTCTTGACGTGGCAAAGTGTCCACATGGCTTTAATGAGCTGGCAAAAATTTCAAAAAAACCTTTGTTTATTATATATATATAGATATAGATAGTAGAAACCAGCCATTGAACTGGAATTTTGAAATGAAATGCATGTTCCACTTCATCAGAATTGCCGATCAGAGACCGAATGCTCATTGACGTATCACCAAATGAAAACGAAAGCACCGAACTCGTGATGAAGTTGCTGAATGCTACCATGGAGGGAAGTTGGTGGAAAGCAAAAGCCATATTAAAAAACCATAAAGATGCAGCCACTAAGGTGATCAACAATAATGGTGACACAATGCTCCACTTAGCGGTTAAGGAAGGCAAAAATTATTTTGTTAATCAGTTGCTCAACTTCATAAAAGATGGAAGTGAAATCACAATTAGGAATTCACAAGGCCATACAGCCCTTCACGCCGCTGTGATCGTCGACAATAAACAAGTGGCCGAACTCTTGGTTAATAAGAGTAGCGAACTGTTGTATGTGTCAAATAATTTTGGCCAAGTACCATTGGTTTTAGCTTATAGCAGAGGCCAGATCAATACATTCTTATATTTACTTGGAGTCACCAGAGACGGGCTGGCGTTGCTTCATTCCCACCGTCATCTAGGTGTCCACCTCCTTCTTGCAAATTCTACTAGCACAAAACAATACAGTGAGTAGTTAAGTTAATTTATATCACACATAAATTACTCTACAAGAGAATCACACACTTTCCTACGTTTGCAGATTTAGCATTGAAGTTGGTCGAGATACCTGCTTTACTGGCTTTGGCTACCGAAAATGATAACGCGTTGATGGCATTGACTACTGACTTTCCACCTGAGCTTGGCTTCTGGGAAGCATTGATCTATCCATGTATATCCCTAATCTTCTTTTTACATGTTTCTTTTTTATACAGAGAAATTTTATTAAAACCTTCATATATATTAGACTAGTTTCAGGCCTGCCCATGGGCGGGCTAGCTCCGTATATGTTAATTTTATCACTACATCACATCTTGCAGCTTCAGATGGTGTGCGTCAGAACCTAGTCAAGAGAAGCTCTCTTTTGTTGTATTCGTCTGAAAAAATGTACATAAAGGCACACGACATCTTTTGGGCAATCATAAACCTAAAAAACATGTACCTCAGATGGTTGTTGCTGTTTATTGCGCTAATATTACTTGGTTAGCCGCTGATCCCTATCTATCTCTATCTCTACTAATATGTCGTGAGAAGGCTTTTTGTGGAATTTTTTTCGAATTATAATAAAACTTTTTTTATTGTACGTTTGTCACGGTTAAGAATTATTTATTTATTTATTTTATAACTCACCTATGCTAATTTGAATAATGTCTAATAAACTCTGTTTCTTGTGCAGTCCCAGTAGCTGTCTTTTGTTTGATATATCTACTGATCTGTATCGTCATTTTTGTACTTCTCTTACCCTTATTTATGTTGTATCCTCACCTATGGAAAGGTTTAGTGTACGCAGGTAAAACATTATATAGTAGTTAATATAGTCACCACCATAGGTTAGCCTGCTACAATTTACATCAACTGTTCAACGATCGTGTTGTAACTTAATTGTCTTAATTGTCTTAATTGCAGGGCTTCCCATCAAGCACATTGAGAAGAAAAAGAGAGACTATGGAGAAGCTATAAAAGTTTTGAAACTGATATGTAATGAAATGAACAAGAAGGTCACAGTTTATAATTATGATGAGCTTTACGGGCGACCAATTCTAGAGGCTGCACGTGTGGATGCTTGCGAGGTGGTAGTTGAGATTCTGAGTGGTTTCGTACACACCCAGATGTATAGGAATGAAAGTGGGCATGATGTTTTCCTGTTAGCAATATTAAACCGTTCAGAAAAAGTATACAACCGTTTGTGTCCAGGGATTAAGCGTAGTTATTTTTATAGACAATTCCAGGATAGTTCAGGGAATTGGCTGACGCACTTGGCTGCAAAATTGGCATCTTCAGTTGTACTCAGTCGTACTACAGGTGCAGCACTGCAATTACAACGAGAGCTCCAATGGCATGAGGTACGTCATTAAGTTTTGAATCATCTGTTTTGTGGCTCTCTTGTTGCATTAAGTAAAACTAGTTGAATTTTACAGCAAGTGAAGAAGCTCATGCTCCCTATAGAACTTATGTATAAGAATGCCCATATGGAGACATCAGATATGGTCTTTACAAGGGAACACGCGGATTTGCTGAAACAAGGAGAACAGTGGATGAAAACCACTGCAGAATCATGCAGCATCACTGCTGCTTTGATCGTTACAATTGTATTTGCAGCCGCTATAACTGTACCAGGGGGAAGCAACCAAGGAACGGGAATCCCCTTGTTTAAGAAAGAAACTGCATTCACTATCTTTGCAGTATGTGACGCACTCTCACTATTTACAGCTGCTACTGCACTATTAATATTTTTATCAATCCTTACTACACGATTTGCGGAAACGGATTTTCTGGTCAGTTTACCTAGACGGTTGATTTTAGGTCTCAGTGCGTTATTCATCTCTACAACTGCAATGATGGTAGCCTTTGGTGCAATCTTGTTCCTTGTTTTTTGTGATCAAAGACCATGGATGCTAGCACCAATAGGACTATTTGCTTGCTTGCCGATTTCAGTTATTGTCACTCTACAACTCCCCCTCGTGTTAGACGTTTACCAATCAACATATATCTCCAGGTTTGATAAGAAAAAGTTCCACTGACCGTTGTAAATGACTAAATGCAGTACAATGTTAAGTAGTGACTGGTTAAATGGTATGAATTTCAAGCATCCAACATCTATTTCAGTGTAACACATCCGCGTATATTTTTTAAATTTTCTTTACTCTATTTAGATCCTTAACAACAAATATATCATAACAATTAGTTTTTAAAATCATTAACATAACATTTACTATAAACTAATAGTAGTATAGCTTATCCTCGGAGAATTAATTGGGACCTCCGATTGATATCCAATTTGGATATACATATCACTGAGGCCAATGAAAACATATTAATCATCTACTTAAAACATACCCACATGTAATTCTATTGAAACTAGCATTCAACATGAAACACTACTTATATATTATGATTGATAATGTCACTAGAACTTGAGCTATTAATTACTGTTCCTTGATCGTGAACTTGAACCGAATAGATTGAAAAGCTTCTTTAATGAACCTTGAATGGCTTACTTGATTCCCAAATAATTGGGTGAAACAACTGTTGGAAATCAATGTGAGTTTGGCAAGTTTTATATGTGTGTCCAATATTGAAATAAACTAAAGTGAGTTTGTATAGTTGGACGTATAGTATTTTAATACTAAGTTAGAAACAAAGGCTATTGGTGGAGGTTTAAAGCCTTAAGGAGGTTTAAACTTTTAAGCCTATGAAGCAATATGTACAAGTTGTTGAAGCAGCAACTATTTGTCTTAGTTTACAACTGTGGGTAAGAATGTAGAAGCAGTTATATGGGCTGACTAAAAGGGATGTGTAACTTGACTTGCTAAGCAATTATTATTTATTTTTTTTTTTGGTAAAGGGGAGTAATCCTGCACCCTGGTAAATAGATTAACCAAAAACGTTTAAGTTCAAATGGAATATGGCTGAAGTACCATATTAACCTCAAGCTAAAAAGCTTGATAACCACCTAACTCTAGTGCTTAAGACATGCCAAAAGCACTTACAAAACTAGAAACAAAAATGCATCTAGAAAAAGAACAAAAAAACAGCTAGCCAGCAGAAAACGTGCGAGATGAACTTGCCCCCATATTAGCAAATAAATTGGCCGATTCATCAAATTCATTTACCGCTAGATCTTCATCATCTTCATCATCCATTACCAATGCAGCATACGGATTAGATGTAGTAACATTAACTTCCTTAGAAGCATAACCAGTAGACTTCAACTGAGACGACGATGTAGATGCATTACCCATAGTATTAGCTCCCTTCTTAGGTTCACTAGTAGCTGCCTTAGGAACAAATTTGAACTGTTTAACCGAAGTACCAACAGATTGAGTCCCATTAGTAGCCTTTGTTTTACCCTTCTTCTTATTTTTCTTCTTACCCACCTTTTGAAAACCATCAGAATCCAACTCCACATTAGGAATAGCAGCATGAGAAGTAGAAACAGTAGAAGGGGTAACCACCTGTTTAGAACATTGATCATGAGAATGACCAAATATTTTACATAAGTTGCACCTGGGGGGCCTCCATTCATATTCAACACGTATACTCTCTTTAATAAAACCCTCCCCCGTAAGAGAAGGGAACCCAATAGTCACATTATCCAGAAAATCAGAATCAGAATTAACCTCAATAAGACATCTAGCAAAACTACTCCTACCCCACGAATCATTGCACATAGAGGAAGTATATGAATCAAGCATGACAAGCTTACCAATAAAACTAGCAATCAATCGAATACCCTCCTCTTCAAAGACTTGAAGAGGAACATCATGCAGTTTAACCCAAATCGGAACGCTATTTAACTCTTCCTTACGCAAACAAGTATCCAAAGACCATTTCTTGAGAATAATTGGAGATTTGCGTATCATCCAAGGGCCTCCTTCCAAGACAGCTTCTAGACCAACCAATGAATCAAATTTAAAGAAAAAGAATCCTTTAGAATTCATCATAATTCTTTGAAGTCCATGTTTCGCCCAGTTACTTCTAGCATAGTATTCAACAACAGGAAACGTCATTCTCTTTCCAATAAAGTAGCCATATAAAGTATGTTCTAAACGAGAACTAACCTTTTGAACCACGTTACGAGGAATAGAAATGTTAACTCCTTGAATAACAGGATCTACAATAGGTGACTCAGGAGATGACGTCATGAGATCACCATATAGGGCTTTCATAGCCAGCAATATTCTATCTTGAACATCCTTATCCAACACAGCCCAAAGTGGATATTTGCCTTCATCAATATTCTTAGTGAATGTATCAATATCCTCAATAGTAGTAACGGATGTACCGAATAAAGCTTTAATGTATTCAAACACATTACCATCAGTAGGACTAGCTGTCCCAATAGGCTCATCCTGTGATGCAGAAACGAAACCCTCCTGCTGGTCATTGTGCATATTTATACCATTATTAGAATTGTCACTTTTGTTACTATCCACAACATGCACCCTTCCAGCCTTAAAAGAGACCTTCACACCATCACCTTGGGGCAGATTAGCGTCCAAAGTATCATTAGAACCCACATCAGTCTCGACAGCAGTAGTAAAGGGGGGGAATGAATCCCCATCATCTTGGCCTTAATTATAGTTGAAACCGTCATCTCCATGATCCTTATTTTTAGCCATGAAACTGTGTCATATCTTGGCCTTAATTATTGATATAAAGAGAGTGCTTGTGTACTAATTATAAATCAATAAAATGAGATATGCAAATTATAGAGTTGCTTCAAAAACACAACTGTTGTTTTCTTGTTTCTACATTCCCATACGACGATATGCTACCACCATTTACATTGCGTTGTATTTGTTCGCTGACGATACGCAACGCAAGTATGCATCAATCTTGGGGTCGTTACGTATGAGGCTCGCAGCGAATCGAGCCCGTAAACACCTTTTAAGGACCGGGAACCTCTTCCCGTGTACGACTTTTAACTTTTCGGGTTTGTGTCTTATTGAGAAGACAAGAAGCTGTATTGGAGTTTCTGTTTTATCTAACTGTCACGATGGGGTTGTTGCTACAAGTAGTGCTATCTGAAGGTATCCCAAAAAGGGTGGTTGTTGTCGAGAAGAAGTGCTCGAGTTTTATCTCGACACCACAGGTTTCAATTTTGTTTACTTTATGTACATGTTAATTATCGGTTGTCGTTAATTATAGCCAAAGTGTTTCCAGCAACAACTTGAAAGACAACACCACCTCAAAACCATAGAGATTGCACCGTAGTTCTACCCATGAAAACTAATTAACCCACATTGTCATCAGACCATGGAAAGCCAACAAATTGTTTGGTCTTAGCCACTTGCACCAATAATCATGTAACTAATATCATGAAAAAAGCTTCTGTAATACCGCTTGATCAGCTCATCCAGTAAACGTACTATACACCATACTAACAGAATAAGGCAAAGGGCGAAACTGATACTATATTAAAAGTGATGATAATAATGACAACCTCGAGAATGTATTGAGCCGCAGCGACACGATTGTTCAACGCGGCCCACTGTAAGGCGTGATAACCTAAATCATCAGGTTTATGGACCGAAGCACCTTCTGATTCAACCAAATTCTTAAGCTTATCTAAATCACCATACGCAGCTGGCGTGTACACGTCATTCTTCAAACAATCCTCTGTCACTCCGCCGCTGGAGACATCGGTTCCGGTGTGATCTGGAGTTTCTTCGATCTCTGATGACATGATGATGTTATGATAATGATTTGATTGAGAAAATGAATAGTGAATGTAGTTAGGGTTCTTTTTCTTTTATATATAAATTAAATTGGTGTTGACTCGGTGTTTGTTTCTTTGTTTGGGAAATGGAAGAAGAAGGAAGAAGATTACAACAGAAAAATAACAACCGGATCAATATACAATGAAAATAACTTTTTTTTTCTTTTTTATTTTTTTAATATTATAATACTGTAATGTAGCATTTTGATTTTTATTTTTTTTATGATTAATTTTGTTGCTACTTGATTAGCTCCCCCTTGGTCAATACTCCTCTAGTTAGGGTGCCAAGCATAAATAAGTGCTACAAAACAAAGGTTAGTGATAAATAGTTTAAACCAACCATGGATATAATATACAATAAGAAGTCACAAACATCAATAAACATCATTCATTAGTAGAAAATTTTGTGACAAAAGTCACAAAATTGGAAAATAATGTACATGTTATAAAAGGAAATCTTTCATAATAAATTTCATATATACTAAAAGTGCAGTATAATGGCTTTAATTTAAGTTTGAGTATATATGAAATTTCCAACTAAAAATATGAGAGATATGAAATTACCCCTTTTTTATATAACCATTGTTAAATTTTTGATAAAAGATCATTTGAGGACAAAACTTTATTTACATACTAAGGGATCAATCTCCACCTTCTATTCATTTTGATCTAATGGCTCTGATTAAACAAAATAATTTACACTAGAAGGGCACTTTCGTCAATATATAAAGTATATTTTAAAACTACCCCTTATTTTACAGACAACATTATGTGTGTTTCTCTCCTCCAACCTTTCAGAGCGTCTCACCCAACCTCTATTAACCAAATCAAAACCCTAATTTCACCATTTAATTCATCAATCGTTCATCAAATTGATCTCTACTCAATATCACTATTATCATTAGGTTAATCAGCAATCAAGATTTATATAAACAATCATGATTTAATCATCTATGTGGTTGCGACTGAGGGAGATGTTACAGAACAGATTATCTCGCATACGAAAACATTGATGAAATGTTGAACACTATTAGTAAGCTTATAGTTACTAACTTTATGATTTTGTTCAAGTCTAATTTTGATTTTCTGATTTTTATGAAGTTTTATAACTGTATATCATGTGTTGTTCTAAATAAGTTTGAAAGTGATTCGTTAAACATTGTGTGAATTTGTTGAACTAGTTGATATCTAGATGATCGGACCTTATGTTGTTTTAAGTGTTTAGAAAATCTCTGAATGTGTAGCTGAATTTGTTTGCGAATTGCTCCGTGAATGCGTTGAATGTAAGTTGAAATAACGTGATTCTAATCGGTTAATTTTGATCGATGATAAAGTACACGCGCGTATAGTAACTTTATTTGTGGGAGATTGTTTAACGAGTTGATTTATACATGATTGGACCTCATGTTGTTTAGATAATGAATGAGTAACCGAATATATTGTGGTGTTTGCATTGAATGTGAGTCGAAATGAAGCGGTTCTAATTTTGATCGATAATGATGTATACAGACATATTATCATTGTGTTTGTGTGAATTAGTTGATATCTTGATGATCGGACCGTACACTGTTTAGATAACCTGTAACTGAACCTAATGAGATCAATATATTATGGTGGTAAGTTTTATCTCCCATATGTAAGGCATAATGAACCATTTGTGTAATAAACACAACCACCTTTTTTAAAAC
The DNA here is from genome assembly GCA_021014915.2 of Artemisia tridentata subsp. tridentata. Lineage (NCBI taxonomy): Eukaryota > Viridiplantae > Streptophyta > Magnoliopsida > Asterales > Asteraceae > Artemisia > Artemisia tridentata. Next base: position 464,568,474 of record CP139508.1, read on the forward strand.
ATCCACAATAGACAATTTTTGCATTTGGGAGTACAAAATTAGAAGCCACTGTAGACACAATCAAGCCTCATCAACATGTGAATGCTTTTGTCTGATCTTTGCATATTAGTTCTGCCACATAGATTCATGTGAAAGTGGATATTTCTGTCCAGCTTTGGCTGACGGGGTGGGCTTAGATTTTATGGTTGATATTTGCGTTTTCATATCTACTTGACAACAGGCCGTATGTGTTTACAATCTGTCACAACTCGTAATTTCAGTAGAGCATTAAGAGCAGTGCAAGTATTTGAACAAGCTTTATGATTTTGTACCTCAGTAGCAAAAAAGCCATAAGTGCCATCTGAGCAGGAGTTTCTTCTTCATTTGCCATGAAGCTCCAATCAAAACCTAAGCCATCAATAGCTACCATAGCTTTTGGCTCAATAACCTCCTCTGTTTTGGATTTGCTTCCAAAATTTCTATTCTTGCTATCTTGCTGCCTTGGTCTTCTGCACTCTCTTGAGAAATGACCCATCATGTGGCAGTTATAGCACTCTATCTTTGACTTATCAAAACCAGCAGCATCAGTGTTGCTGATTATGAGCTTCTTCCCCGTCTTGTGATAGAACTTCTTGGCTCTCATGCTAAGAAGAGAAATTTGCCATTTTAGATCCATTTCCTCCAGATCATCTTCATGGATCTCTTGGAGGTCTTCATAGGTGAGCATGGACCCATTATTTTGACTTGTAAGAAAGGCACAACAAGTCTTTTCATCCAAAATACTAATGGTGCTACTTGATGAACTAGCAGCACCAACATCATCAACAAATTTCACCTCTTCACTTGTTTTTGAGGTACTAGGAGTTGACATAAATGCCTTGTTCCCAGTATTAGAACTAGTACCTCCATTCTTCTTTAAATCTTGCTCTACAATCTTGAAGTTGCTATACAAGTCCATCAGTTCCATGATGTCTAAGTCTGGCTTGTTCTTCCAGACAACAACATGCATAGCCCACTCTTCTGGTAAGCTTCTCAGAAATTTTGAGTTCAAATCTTCTTGAGGCATTTCAATCCCAAGAATAGCAAGTTGGCTCACAATATTCTGAAGCCTATTGAACATGTGGTCAAGAGATTCATTGTATGTAGAGGAGAAGTTTTCAAACTGCTGCTTGAGTAGTGTCTTATGGGTTTTCTTGGTGGCTTCATTTCCACCATATCTGGCAATAATAGCTTCAAATAATGACTTGGCATCTTTGAACTTGCTGAAGTTTAGAAGTTGATCATTGGGAATGGTCATCATCAGCATGCTTCTTGCCTTCAAGTCATTTTTCTTCTTTATTCTATCTTCTGCAGATGTTGGCTTTGTCTGCAGAGTTGACACTACTTTGCCGTCCACTGTTGATGTAGTGGTGGTAGGCTGGTAAGAGTCTCCAACTTCAATGATTTCCCAAAGTGCATAATCTTGCACTTGGAAATATTGCTCTATCCTCAGCCTCCACATCTCAAACTCATTCTGTTTGAGTATGGGAATCTTTGCAGCAACATTTGTCTGAATAGATTCAACGTCCATTTCTACTTCTTCTTCTAAATCAAATATCAGCCTGAGCTCTGATACCACTTGTTAGGATTCTGCACACGGTTAAGGTGGTTAAACCTTTTGTTCTTTGTGTGTATGATATATTGAGTTAATATGATTAAGTATGCGGAATCTACTTAATCACACTTAGAAGGTTATTATGGTTATGGAAATTGTTGGTCCCTTTACACTATTAGAGTTAACTAGAAAGTTAATCTATTTCGTGTTATGACTAATACAATGTTTAGGATTAATTCTAACAGTTATAAAATGTGAGTATAAAAACAACAATATTTTTCAACGTTTAAATTCTTATTAGAAATCATTCCAAGAATCTATACCCAAGTGTTTTGCGGAACAAACACTTGGGATTGAATAGACAAGGGTATGGGGTGTCTCCTATCGAAACTCAAGTTTTGCTTGAGTGGTAACAATATACCCACTGAGCTATCTCAGTGAGTTGTATACTCTTTGTAGGAGAGAAGTTCCTTTGTAAAAGTTCAAGACTTTAAATATACAAAGCACACTTTAACTTCTCTCCCATCTGATCTATTTATACACAAGTAATCTAAGTATAAGTGATTAAATATAATACAAGTTGTTGAGGTTGCGTGTCTGACAATTACAAATAGTAATTGTCATTTCCAAGAACCAATAGGAAAGGGCTAATAAGACTTTGGGAGTTGTTGGCTGACACTCCATGACTTTTAGCCGCAATAGGGAAGGTTGGATCTGACAAGAGAAGAGTGTTGGGCTGACACTATTATCTTCTCAGATTTTTTCCCTATTGTTCCCGCCTTTTCTTCAGGCGTTGGTTCCTCAGTCCTTCAATCACTTTGTTGGTTGAGGAGACTGGGGTTCAGTGAGTTCTTGTCCAACACTCACTGAACCATCATCTTCTTCTTTGGCTTAAGTCCTACTCAGGGAGTACCGCCTTCCTGAGTAGTGAATCCTTCTTCTTGAATTCACCTTAAGCATCCTGAAGATGACTCACTGAGAGGCTGTTCTCTCAGTGACTTGAATTGTTCTCGATTTAAGTTAACACTTAGTTAATTTGTGTCCAAATCATGTTTGAAGCATTCTTGGGTTTTTCATGACCCAACAATCTCCCCCTATTTGGATATAAATTATTCCTAAGTGTTTTGATCAGATATGAGTGAGCTAAAGACTTCTACTCATACTGAATGTACTAGAATGTAAATAAGGACACTGAAATAATAAAAACATCATCTTATTGATATCATTTACAAGTCCTAACAAAACTAAGTACAAAAGGGATAGTGGTGGGTATTCAGGCAGGTCATCAGTTCAACTTGATTCCAAGGGCTTCAAGCTTGGGCTTCTTTGACTGCAGCTCATGTTGGTCAGGATGTTCATTGATTTTTCTTTTCAGGTCTTGACAAAACCTCACATTTTCAGGACTCTTGAGAGGAGAGGCCATCATTAGAAAGCCAAGCATTGCTTTAATCCCTGACAAATCTATATCACTCCACCTCTGGAAGGCTTTGTCACCAAACTCATCAATGAAGAACAAACCTCTTTCAGGCTGTTCAATGACCATATTATTCTTGAAAGGAACACCTTCAGGGAGAGCCCTATTGCAGTCAAGACCAGGAATCTTGATCTCAGGCTCAGCTTCTATCTTCTTTCTTTTCCTTGAAGAAGATTGAGAGGGAGCAGGTTGTGCAGATTCAGGAAGAAGATATGGAATGCCAAGTTCCTGAGGTGCTGCTGCCAATCTTTCGTACCTCAGAATCAAAGACTTCATCAGATTAGGGACCACAACATTTGATTTCTTTGCTATTAATGGACCCAACTCATCCAATTCAGTGATCCCGAAGTCAGCGAATCTGAAAGGTTTATGAACATCAAAGTTTCTCATGTCAGCACCTCTGTAGACAGTGACAACGGCAGGATTGGTGTTTCTTTGAATATGAACATCAGTGATTGGTTCTAGCTTCAACCTTTCAGTCATATACCACTGATATTTCTTAATCCTATTCTGCCTGATCTCTTCGGCCCGTTTATTTCTTTCCTCCCTTTTCTGCCTGAGAGTGGTCATCTCCTCAGACTGAGCTTTCACAAAGGTCATACCACCTTCTTTTCCTGAGAGATCCTTAGCCTCAAGACCAATTTTCTCAGCCTCTTCATGAACAACCTTGATTAAGGCAGACTTGCTCGCCTTCTCTTTCTCCTTTAGCTTCTTCTTTGCTTCCTCTTCCTGAAGATAAGCACTGAGTTCATCAGCTGAGAAGTGGTGAAGAACTCCATCAATTTCATATGGGATCCTGAGTGGTGATTCAGGATCCTTTGCAACCGTGATCGGTGCTGGTTGAGGCGCAGGTTCAGTGAGGATGCCTTTGCCTTTATCTTGATGGGAGGAAGAGGCTTCAGGAATCTCCCCCTCAGTGTGAGAAGGAGGTTGTTGGCTTGAGACTCCAGTGTCTTTCTCCCCCTCAACTGTTGCTTGAGCCATGGTGATAGCAAGAGTTGGAGTCACTGGAGCAGTAGGACCTTTGAAGGCCTGATAGATCTCAGTCATCATTGATTTGATGTCCGAGGTGTCTTTCTGAAGACTTGAGATCTGATCCGCCAGAGAAGCCTGAGAAGCTTCGATGCCTGACATCCTTGACCCAAGAGACCATGCCAAGGATGTTGAAGATTGTGCCCAAGTACCAAGATGTTTTTCCTGAAGACCCATGGAAGTCCTGATTGAGTCCAAGGAAGTAGTAAGACCCTGAAGCTTAGAATCCTTTAGTAAGCTGAGAAGATCACTGATTTCAGTTGACTGCTTCTGTTATTCTCAGCAGCCTGAAGGACCTTTTCAGTGAGTACGGGGTCGTCCTTGACAGCTGACTGAATAGTTCCAAGGCTGTTGGTGATGCCTTCAAGAGTAAGATTGAACTTCTGGAAATGAAGATCAATAGCTAGATCAATAGCTGTCAGGGAGTGTTTGGTGTCTGATTGGATTTCGATCACATCATCATGAAAAGTTTCAACATCTGCCTTCAGGTTGGCATAGTGAACAGCAGCTTCAGTGTGATGATCAAACATCTCATCAGTGAGACTAGTGAAAAGAGCTCTGTTGGTCTTCAGTAGGAATTTGACCAATGTTCTTTCAGTGAGGGGAAGAGAGTTATCATACTTTTGGAGGATGTCCCCAGTACCAGAAGAATCAGAAGACTGAGAACCAGACTTTTCACTTTGGCTTGGAGATGACTGATGTGATTGTTCAGGTTGTTCAAGTTGTGTATCAGTTTCCATATCCTCACCTGCCTCAAACATTTCCTCTTCACTCTCTTCCCTGAGCTCTTCATCAGACTCCATAAAAGCCTGAAAGTCCCCCATGGACTCAATACCCAAAAAATCAACCGGCTCCTCTTTATAAAAAGACTTGCCTTCGGTTTGGTCAGGTCCTGACCCCGTTGTCATAATAACTGAGTGGGTTTGCTCAGCCTGACTAGCCATAATAACTGGGGTAACACCAGCCTGGCTTTTGGGGGCAGTTCCTGAGAGACTGGATCCGCCTGAGGGGTTGATGGGTTCCATATCAGCGGGTTGTTTCTTTCCTTCTGAGTCTTTGTCCCCCTTAGCACCTTCAACTACTGATGGGTGCTTTCCAGTAGTATCACTAGGTACTGATTGTGAAAGTTTGTGGACCCCCTTCCCATCAGGATTGTGCTGTCCTTCAGGGGATTTAGGGTCCTTTTCTCCCTAAGATCCTGAGGGTGATTGCTCAGGAACGTTAGCGGGATGTGAATGTTTGTGGGTCCCCTTCTCAGTAAGGTAGTGCTGCCTTACCGAGGATTTAGAACCCTTTCCTCCCTTGGGAACTGATTGTTTTTTGACAGTTCCTTCATCGGGATGTGAGGGGGTGTGGGTCCTCTTCCCAGTAGGGTGGTGCTGCCCTACTGAGGATTCAGGACCCTTTTCTCCCTTGGGTACTGATTGTGATTTATCAGTACCTTCATCGGGATGTGAGGGGGGAATGCTTCCTGATTCCTCTGACTTGTGTATGTCAGTTGAACCATGTGGAATGGGTGCGCCCGAGGTCACTGAGGATGATTGCTTAGTGACTTCTGTTGGCCTTTGTTTTGAGGTCAAGAGGGTCTCAGAAATGGGTGTCTCAGAGGTCTCGGCCTTTTTCAACCTCTTTTTAAGGTTGAGTTGGTTTTGAGGATCAGTCTCAGTAGCGAGTGGCTTGGGTCTAACCACCTGGCTGGACTGACCCTTCTTTGTCTTCTTCACCTTTTTGGTCAGTGAAGGAACTGGAGAGATAGCGTCATTACCCTGAATGACTGATTGCATGTATTCAGTCAGGGCAATATGTGTAACCTCACTGATGCTACTAGTGAAGTTTGACTTGTGCAGGACGTCAGGCTTCGTACCTTCTGCATCAGTCCTCACATAGTCAGAACCAAGTAGGTCCTGAAGCACACAGGAAACAAATCTAGGATAGGACATATGCCTTTGCCTATGTTTTCCTGAGAGCTTAGCAACAAGGTCTCGGAAGATTATTCCTCCGATGTCTATTTTTGTACCCTCAAGGAGACTGAACAACATCAATTGTTGTGAGGAGTTCAACTGCTCCGTAGAGGATTTATTTCCACCCAGGACCTGAATGACAAATGTCATCAGTATCCTCCAAATAGGGTGGAACCATGTTTTGACTACTGGAGCCTTTTCCAGTAAGCCTCCCGCAGACGTTGTTGGACGTCTGGGGTCATGGGGTGCAAGAAAGATCAGTTCATTCTTTATGTCCTGATCAGTAGGGTTGGGTGAAAAGGCTTCAGCAAAGTCAAGGCCTGTGGCTTTGATCCGTCGCGAACGCACTATTAAATAAATGCAGACAGCGGATACGCGTGAATAATTACAAATTACCCCTTTGTGAAAAAGGATACTTGCAAAAACTCACGTTCGTGTGTAGTGTGAAGACAGGTAAGTAATTACCCGAATCGTTTCCCAACGAGGTGTGAATGGGCAAACTGTGAAAAGTTAGGATTAGAGTGACTGATGATTAAGATATGGATTTTGCTTTTTAATAATTCAAAATAACAAATGAAAAACAAATATGCACAAGAAAATTAAACGCGAATAAAAATAAACTAAAATGCGAAACAGGAAATCTAAAATGGGACAAAAACTGAAATATATGAAATTTAAAACCTAAAAATGTAAAATTACTTAAAACTTATTTTAAAACTTAAATTATATTTTTTTATACTTTTTATCTAATTATTTATTAATTATTTATTATTTAATATTTATTTAAAACTAATTTAAATTATAAAAAATACTAAATGAACAAAGAAAATTCTAAAACTTTTTCTATAAATATTATTAAGTGAAAAGAAGCTAAGAAAATTATAAAAATGAAAATTACTTAATTAAAAATTTAAAAATATAAATTCTATTAAATAGAAGCTATCACTATTTTCTATTTTGTTTTTCTTAAGGTCTAAAAATGTGATTATATTTTTCCTTGATTAAAAATGACAAAAGAAAATTATGAAAATTAAAATTATATTTTTCTGATTATTATTTTATTTATTATGATTTAATTACTAATAGAAACTAATTAAAAAGATTAAAAATATTAAATGACTTAGGAAAAATCTGAAAAATTCAGGATAAGTCTAAATTAATATTTAAAAGCTATGAACAATAAAAGCAGAAGTTATCTAAGCCCAATAAGCAGATTTGGCCAGATAAGCAGTTAGCAAATAAGCTAAAAGTAAGCTAAAAAGCTAGAAAAATAACCAGAAGCTCAGAACAGGCTTAATACACTATATTAAGCATAAAACAACTTAATGCAAAAAGATAATCCCACAAATTAAGCAATTGAGCACTAAATCAGTTGGCAAATTTTGCACAGAAACTCAGGAAAACAGCCCAACTTGTAGACAAATTAAGCACACTAAATAAGCTGAGAAGCAAAATATTATGGGGGCAAAAGCTAGCCTGTACTATGAGCTATCTTAAAAACTAAAAAGCCCCATCACAAACACCTCAATTGAAGTCCAATTGATCACTAGATCAGGTGGTGAAACTGAGCAGGCTGCTATGGATCAGTTCTGTGCAGACTTGTGTGCATAAAGCACCAAGGTCTGAGCCTTTGAGAACTCACTAAATGGACTGTAATGAACTCAGAGAAGCCAAGGAAAAGTGCACAATAAGCTTGTGCTTGTAAATGGCTTATTTGAGCTTTTTGATTTCAAAAAAGTGCACAGGGCACTCAAATATGGTTTTTCTACTTATGTTGCTAATCAAAACTTGAAAACAGCTTATAAGGATCAAAATAAGCTTGAACAAAGTTGGGCTAATGGTAAATCTACAGTAACTAGAGGTTTGACTTGTTGACTGCTTAGAACCAAACACTCCTTTATAGGACTGTGTTGGGATTTTAAACTAGCACAGGTATATTAAGCTTATGTTTACTGATTACAATGAGTTAACTAACTTATTAAAGCACTAATTAACAACTTTTAACTTATAAATAAGCAGATTAATAAGATACACTAATATTAGCTATTTTTGACTTTTATGAGTTTTTTAAAGCAAAACAAGCACAGGTTGTTTAAAACTTGTGAAAATGATGAAATATACTTAATAACTGTAAATAAGCAAGAATTTAATGAAATAAGCTAACAATAAGCAGTGTAACAGTAAATTGCAAAGTTAAGTAAAATTTGATAAATCAAGCTTACAACTGATATGCTATTGGGACAAAGAACAAGGACAGAACTTTTCCTAGCTTGTTCACACAAGCTAGAAAACCCAAGAAAACTTCCTGAACAACTTGTTTCACCCAGAATAGCTTTTTGGAGCTTGTGGTTGACTTTTCTTGACTTTTTCTTCTTTCTTGAATTAGATCAGAATTGAACTAACATAAGCTCACAGTAAGCTATAATTAGCTTATATAAGCTTATGTAAACAGATAATAAACTTTTCCAATTAACATTTAACTTAAAACGAATTACAGTAAAGCTTGAAATTGTAAAGTAACTGAAATTAAATGCAAGATGTATTAAAATGAGATCAAAATGACTGTAAATGACTTATATTGATGACTGGAAATGAAAATTACAATAAAGAAAGACAAATAAGTAAAAACGATTTAATAAAAAATTAACTACTCCTTATTTCCTATTACATTGTTCTATATATACAAAGATAAAGTGGGATAGCCTTAGCCGACATCCTTGATCACATCTGCACCCTTGAATTATCTTCAATTGATCTGAGCCACTCAAACTGATTTTGGCGCCAAAAGTGGTAGTAGTGGATTCGAGCAGGTTTTTATCAATTAATGCATTTTGGGTGATTGTGGAGGTGGAGGAGAAGCATTTAATGCTTTTGGCATGTTAGGTAAGGTGGTGGGTTGTAGCAGAGAAAACTATGGGAAGGGTGGTATGGTTTTGGTGTTTTGGCGGTTCGGTGGTAAAGAAGAAGGATTTGACTGAGTTTGACCGGATATTTTATTTAAACACTGATAAGGGCCAGGTCAAAGGTTTAGGGGATTGGGCTTTGTATTGGGTTGGGTTTAGTAATAATGGATGGGTTGGGTTATGTAATAGCTGGGTTTTATTTGTTTTGGGTTTTAGGGAATTAATTTGGATCCGGTTTGGTTAGTTTAACACAAGGACTATTTTTGTAATTTCTAAATTCTTGAAGGGCTGAGTTGTAATTTTCCAAAAAGTTATCAAAAGGGCTAAATTGTAACATGTGAATAGAACAAGGGTATTATTTGATAAATTTCAATTTTTAAATACCCGAGGACTAGATTTGCCAATTTTGAAACTTGAGGGGTAAAAGTTGCCATTTTTAGAAATCTTTCATCCAGGGATTAAAAGTGAATATGTTTGATATCCCAAGGACTAAAGTTGACTTTTCTTTCATTTTAAACCTTCAGGGACTAAATCTGCCAATTTGTGAAACTCCAGGGACTGAAAGTGACAATTATGCAAACTTTGTTCGTTTTTCACTTGTTTTCAATCTTTTTGTTCCTGAGTCATATAAAAACACATTTTATGATATTTTCAGTATTTTGAAGCATATCTGCATGTTTTTAAATGTTTTTGCAGATAAAATGTGACAGAAATGATGAGTATTTAGACACTCATCAATCCCCCACACTAAACTATTGCTAGTCCCTAGCAATCTTTTATGAAGTTTTAATGGATTTTTCTCTTTACCAAAAGCCATTACTTCTGGAGTAGCCAATGTTTTAGTATGTGATACTTTGGTACAATGATAACCAAATGATTTTGAGCAAATCATCAGCTGTCAACGGGTTTGATATGTCTTTACCAGAAGCCGTTTGCTTCTGGACTAGCCAACTCTTAGATAAAATACAGTTATTATCTTTGGCGAGCTGATTACCAATTATGGTTTTTCACTGCCTTTACCACAAGCCATAACCTTGCGGGCTAGCCAACTCTTCACTTATAAAGATATGGTGAGTCGAATACCATACAATTTTCGGCAAATTGTAAGCCATCAACGGATTTGAGACATCTTTACCAAGAGCCGTTTGCTCTCGGATTAGCCAATCCTTATGTGGGTTAGACATGGCGGACTGATAACCATTTATTGCGTTCTAAGTGAGAAATTTTTTTTTTTTAAATTTTGGCAAAAAAATGGGGGGTACTAGATGGTACATTTGATCAAATTCGCTAGAATTCCCCCCACACTTAGAACTGAATATTGCCCTCAATATTCAAAGTACCGGTTGTTAAACCAACACTTAGAACGTGAAAGGGAAATACTAATAGCCATTATTTTATAATTTTTTTTTTTTTTTTTTTTTTTTTTTGAAATTACATATATACAACATGTGGGGCATCTCCCCCACACTTGGGTGAGACATGGGTGAAAACCCATGTTTTGCTACTGTTTTTATTAACCGATTCGCTAGCTTGACTCGACCCCGAATTCATTGGTTCATGGGGAAGTAAGTGGAAGAAACCATCTACATCGGACTTTCATTCAAAATGTTTGGATAACCAATTGAACATAAGAAAGTTCCACACCGATGAGATAAATCCGGCATTTAAACCAATGTTAGATGGAAAATGCCGGGGTCAAAGGTAATATCCTCACTCCCGAATGAGTGAAAGATAGGGGAAATCACCGGGTAGGTGAAGGGAAGAAGAGAGATCTCTACAGCAATTAAGATAAGAACTTCCTCCTCAAGAATTGCATATTCAAGTGGAGGAGGCAAGTCCTTAAACTTGATCTCCGGAAATTTATCAGTTTTCTCAACTGACCTGACTTCCTTTTTAGGAAGTTCAACGGGAGGGAGAGGAGGAGAATTGTCCTGATTCAACAATTTCTCAAGAGAAAGAATGTCTCCTTCCAGATCAATCTCAGCGTTATCAATTCCTTCAAGAAATGAATCACACTTGAGAAAAGCGTCGATCTCTTCCAAATTGGAATTACTTCCCTCAAACGGAGTGAGAGAAGGGGAAGAGTCGGATGTTACACCCATATCCCGGTAAGGTACTAAATAAGTATATAATAAGTTATGTATTATGAGTTAAGTGGCAAATATATGTGGTCAATATAGAAAGAATGAATCTAGAGGGACTATGATTGCCAATTGGGTAAAGTTGAATTATTAAATATCTAGTTTATAGAAGATGGGAGAAAAGTCCAGAAATTAGAAGAGTGTGTGAGTGTGTGTCGTATAATAAAAGGAGAAGAGGAGGGAAACTCCATTTTATCAATCAAGCTAAATTGATCATCCTCAAGTGTTATTAAGTCATTTGGAAGCCTTAATTTATAATTCCCATCACAAGTAAGTACTTTCCCTAAATTATGAAATTAGGGTTCATGTATGATAATTGATCATAATGATCAAAGGTTGATAATTCATGATTAGCTAGTTAATTAGTCTCTAATTTGAGATGATTGTGTTATAGGAAGCAAGTAAGAAGTGGGGGAGCTATTGTTAGTGTGATTGTGATTGAGAATCAAGGTAAGTATATTGGCTATAACATGTTCTTGTTAGCTTTATCATATCTTGGTATGATAATGGTTTATGTTGTTAGTTTTATCATGTTTAATTACATGATAATGGTGAAGGATAAGGTATAGGGTGCGAGTTAGCTAGTTATGGATCCATCACTAAGTTTAGTTTAGTTAGTCGTTGGGCTAACTATGGGATGAAGTTCAACCTTACGGGTTGATTGTGTTAAGGTCGACTATGTCGACGTGAGGTAAGTGCCCCTATATCGCTAGCTTAACTAGTGGTTAGACTAGTTATGGTTATGTTATGATTTTATATCATACATTGTTAGCTTGTTATTGCCATGTACTTACTAAGCGTTTTGCTTACGTGTTTAGTTGTGATGTTTTTCTTGATAGGTGTTGAAGGACCGAGCAAAGGTAAGGAAAAGGTGTAAGTGATTATGTAGTAGAAGACCGTTTTCTTTTGGACCAAGCGTGTTGAAGTTGGAAGCCCCCGACGTGTCTTTTCGTGTTTTGGGTATATTTCCTTTCATATGGTCATTTTGGTAGTCAACGGTCATTTTCTATGTTAGTTCAAGAGTCAAGTTATGTACATGTCAAGAAGTCCATATGCTACATGGTTATAATGGTAGTAAAGAGGGTGATTGGCATTTAGCCAATCTCACCCATTTTGGGAAGTTATGGGTCATGTCAATGTACCAACACTCTTTTAATATGTTAGGAATGTTATGTTGTGAAGAAGTCAAATTGGATATCTATAGTTTGTGCATTTATGTATAAAATGTGTTTTTGAAAGATTGTTTAAGGGGATGTTTGGTATAAGCTAGTTCTTACCCATTTTGGTTATTGATCGGGTCATGGACACTTGAGACAGGTTGAGTATGATAAGTTATAGGTTTGGGTTGGATATGGTGGGTAAATGAAGTGGTCTAAGTGGTTTTGGGTGTCAATGGGTCGAAATGAGTTTTATGCATAACCCGTCAAATTTTAAGGTACTATTTTGGGTGGTCAAACGGATAATGTTTTTGTATGAAAATGATCTTATCGATATACTAAGGAATTCTGGAAAGTTTGGTCAAGTTTCGAGTCCGGGAGGTCGGGTTTCTGAGCGGGCCTGGTGAAACTGCAGTTTTGTTCTTGATGGCCTTCTTGACGCCGTCACCCTTTAAACTCCAAAAATTCTCTGGCCTATCAAGGCTCTGAGTTTTGTTCTTGATGGCCTTCTTGACGCCGTCACCCTTTAAACTCCAAAAATTCGTCTGGCCTATCAAGGCTTGACGCTGTCAGGCTTGGGCTTGACGCTGTCAGAGCCGACTGTGCAGATTTTTGGCAGTTTTCGAAAAATCGTATCTTTTGATCCGTAAGTCGAAACGGGTCGTGTGACCTATCGTTTCGAAGCTAATCGAGTCTACTTTCATCTAAAAATAGCCTCAATGGCTGAATGTGTACCAAATTTTGTCAGTTTGTAAAAGAGTAACCGGATGTCAGTTTCTGGGTGTGTTTTTGCGAAAAATTTTCACGTTTTTTGTCGTTTTTGGTCACGGGGTGTTACAACTTGGTATCAGAGCTTCGGTCTAAGAGATTTAGGATTTCCCCTTAGGATTTCCTAGACTTAGGCCTTGTGTAGACGCGTTTAGTATCGGTGTTTGTTATTTGTGTATTGTTGGGTGATTTCGGGAACACATATGTTAAGTATTTTTATGACTACGCCTGGCCACCGTAGTGATAAAAATATGACACATATGTGAGATTGAAATCATTTAGGCTATACATGGATGATAAACTCTAGGGTGTTTAGTATAAGGATAGATATGTTATTTATGCATCGACTATGTATATGATTTTGCTTAATAGTGTGAATTGCTAATTTCAGTATAGTAGAAAAGATGGCAACGATTCAGAATAAGGAGGTGTTGAGAGCGACCTCCTCCCCCCATGATAGTGATGAACATAATGATGGACACTCTAATAGTGACACGTCAATGTCAATGCCGGAAAACCTTAATCCTAGAAGTTTTACTAGAGCAGAGTTGAAAGATTTGGATACGTTGGTGACGAATAGTGTGGGAAGGGCCATTGAGAAAGCTATGCCCTTCTTTATTAATAAGACAACTGAATATTTGCAAAAGATACTTCATGAGGAGATAGGGATGCTTAAGAAGAGTGGGGAGTTAATGAATGATCCGAATGCTAGACCCGGAGAAGCAGATTTGGATAAAATGAAGGGCGAGGAGAAGGAGGTGAAAAGAAAGCTAGAACAACCAACAACATTCGGTAAGCGGGGCAAATTTGATTCCACAAAGAAGGACAACACGTGGAAATTACCACCTCGGTGTAATAGGTGCGGTCAGAACCATACGGGAGAATGTAAAGCCGGGATGAAGGGATGTTATAAATGTGGGGATCTCAGCCATGTTAGAAAGAATTGCACCAAGCGTATGGTGATATGTTATGGGTGCAAAGAAGGAGGACATAAGGTGAGTGAATGTCCTAAAACTAATCCTAAGCAAGAGGAGCCGTTTAACTTGATCGAGGGAGAAAAGGTTGATGTTCCGAAACCTAAAGCTTATGTTTACCAAATGAGAGCCGAAGAAGCGAAGTCAAGTTCAGATGTCGTCACAGGTATAATTCTCGTTAATTCCAAACCCGCTCGTGTTTTGTATAATTCGGGCGTAGGTGTGTCCTTCGTATCTTATAGTTTTAGTAAAGAATTGTCCACTCCCCTAGATAAACTTCCAACACCCATAGAAGTTGAAATTGCCGATAGTAAAGTTGTTATAGTGTCTAGCGTGTATCGTAATGTAGAGATAGAGATCGATGAGAATGTTTTTAGGATCGACTTAATCCCCATAATGCTTGGAGAGTTTGATATTATTGTTGGCATGGATTGGCTTAGCAAACACAATGCTGCCATTCTATATAAACAAAAGATCGTTAGAGTTGTGAACCATAGTGGTCGAGAAATGATGATTTACGGTGATAAAAGGAAAGGCGAGTTAAAACTTTGTTCCGTGATGAAAGCTAGAAAATATCTATCACGTGGTTGTCTAGCCTTTATGGCACACGTGGTAGATACGAGTTTTGAAAAGAAAAATATCGACGATGTTCCGATTGTAAATGAATTCCGCGATGTATTCCCGGAAGATTTGCCGGGTATTCCTCCCGATAGACAAGTTGAGTTCCGTATTGATCTTGTTCCGGGTGCTACTCCTATTGCCAAAACTCCTTATCGTCTTGCTCCGTCCGAAATGAAGGAGTTAATGAGTCAACTCCAAGAGTTACTTGACAAGGGTTTTATTCGCCCAAGTAGCTCACCCTGGGGAGCTCCGATTCTGTTCGTTAAAAAGAAAGACGGTAGTATGCGGATGTGCATTGATTACCGTGAATTGAACAAAGTCACGGTGAAAAATGTATACCCGTTCCCAAGAATAGATGATCTATTTGATCAGCTTCAAGGTGCGAAGTGGTTTTCAAAGATTGATCTCCGTTCGGGTTATCATCAACTGAAGGTTCGAGAGGAGGATATATCTAAGACAGCCTTTAGGACCCGATATGGACATTCTGAGTTTACGGTTATGCCTTTTGGTCTCACGAACGCTCCTGCGGTTTTCATGGATCTCATGAACCGTGTATGTAGACCGATGTTGGATAAATTCGTTATAGTGTTCATCGATGATATCCTTATCTATTCTAAGAGTAAGGAAGAACATGAACTTCATCTTCGAGAAATCCTTGAAACGTTGAGAAAAGAAAGATTGTATGCTAAATTCTTGAAATGCGAATTTTGGTTGCAAGAAGTTCAGTTCCTTGGACATGTTATTAATCCCGATGGTATTAAAGTTGATCCGTCTAAAGTCGAGGCCGTGATGAATTGGCAAGCGCCGAAGAACGTTGGTGAAATTCGAAGTTTTCTAGGACTCGCGGGTTATTACCGACGGTTTATTCAAGACTTCTCCAAAATTTCATCTTCGTTAACCGAACTCACCAAGAAGATTGTTCCTTTTGTGTGGGGCGAGAAGCAAGAAGAAACCTTCCGTACTTTACGAAAGAGGTTGTGTGAAGCACCAATCGTAGTGTTACCGGAGGGAACCGAAGACATGGTGGTCTATAGTGATGCATCTTATTCCGGTCTTGGATGCGTTCTTATGCAAAAGGGTAAAGTGATTGCTTACGTTACAAGACTACTAAAGAAGCACGAAGAGAAATATCCGACTCATGATCTTGAATTGGCGGCCGCAGTCTTTGATTTGAAGATTGGGAGACATTATCTATATAGTGTGAAGTTCATAATTTACACCGACCATAGAAGTCTTCAGTATTTTCTTGATAAGAAAGATCCGAATATGAGGCAACGTAGGTGGTTAGACTTGCTGAAGGATTATGATTGTGAAATTCGCTACCATCCGGGTAAGGCGAACGTTGTAGCGAATGCACTAAGTCGTCAGGGCCGAAGTGATGTTATACGGATTCACTCTTTGAGAATGATTATCCCATCTGATCTTTTCGATAGGATTAAGTTAGCTCAGGAGGAAGCGTTAAAATAAGAGAATCAATAGAAAGAACTTATCACTTCTCACATTTCTCATCTTGAAGAAGTCAGCCGAAGAATTAAGACACGGTATGGGAGAGTTTACATTCCTTTTCGAAGCAACATTAAAGAATTACTCATGGAAGAAGCTCATAAGTCAAAGTATTCTATTCATCCGGGAGCTACGAAAATGTACCTTGATTTGAAAAGAAACTATTGGTGGCCGGGTATGAAAAGAGATTGCGTGAAGTATGTGGAAAGGTGTTTAACTTGTTTGAAAGTGAAAGCCGAACACCAAAAGCCTTACGAAAAAGTCCAACCTTTAGACATTCCAGTTTGGAAGTGGGAGAAGATTACTATGGATTTTATCACGAAATTGCCAAAGGCGAAAAAGAAGAATGATACCATTTGGGTAGTAGTCGATCGTTTGACTAAGAGTGCGCATTTTATTCCAATTAGGGAGAATATGTCTGTTCATAAGTTAGCGAAGGTCTATGTTAATGAGATAGTCGCGCGTCATGGGGTACCTATTTCCATAGTTTCTGATAGAGATGGGCGGTTCACTTCAAATTTTTTGCAAGATTTCCAAGAAGAGTTAGGTACGAAACTTCATATGAGCACGGCTTTTCATCCTCAAACCGATGGGCAGAGCGAGGGGACGATTCAAACTTTAGAAGATATGCTTCGAGCTTGCATGATTGATTTCGGAGGAAATTGGGACGACCATTTACCCCTAGTTGAATTCGCCTACAATAATAGTTATCATGCTAGTATAGGTATGCCACCCTATGAGATGCTATATGGAAGAAAGTGTAGGACGCCCGTATGTTGGGAAGAAGTGGGAAGGAGAGAATTGGCTAGCACGGATATAGTGTTGGCAACGACGGAAAAGGTTGAGATGATTCGAGCAAGACTTAAGGCGGCACAAGATAGGTGGAAAAGTTATGCCGATAATCGAAGAAGGCCAATAGAATTCGAGGTAGGTGACATGGTTATGCTAAAGTTTCTCCGTGGAAGGGCGTTTTTAGGTTTAAAAACAAAGGGAAATTAAGTCCACGGTTTATAGGGCCATTTAAAATCTTGAAACGTGTTGGTGAGGTAGCCTATGTGTTAGAATTGCCCGAAGAAATGAGAGGTATTCACAATACCTTCCATGTGTCGTACTTGAGGAAATGTTTAGCGGATGAGGCTAGTGTGGTCACTTTAGATGATATTGAAATTGATCCGGAATTAATTTCACAAAAGGATGAACCGGAAGCGATCTTAGGAAGGAAAGTGAGGCAACTTTGAAACAAAGAAATTCCGTTAGTGAAGGTGCAATGGAGACATTGTAAAGGTACAAGCATTAGATGGGAGCTAGAGGAGAAGATGAGGAATGAGTATCCTCATTTATTTCAATAGTAGATTTCGAGGACGAAATCTTATTTTAAGGAGGGGAGAATTGTTACACCCATATCCCGGTAAGGTACTAAATAAGTATATAATAAGTTATGTATTATGAGTTAAGTGGCAAATATATGTGGTCAATATAGAAAGAATGAATCTAGAGGGACTAAGATTGCCAATTGGGTAAAGTTGAATTATTAAATATCTAGTTTATAGAAGATGGGAGAAAAGTCCAGAAATTAGAAGAGTGTGTGAGTGTGTGTCGTATAATAAAAGGAGAAGAGGAGGGAAACTCCATTTTATCAATCAAGCTAAATTGATCATCCTCAAGTGTTATTAAGTCATTTGGAAGCCTTAATTTATAATTCCCATCACAAGTAAGTGTACTTTCCCTAAATTATGAAATTAGGGTTCATGTATGATAATTGATCATAATGATCAAAGGTTGATAATTCATGATTAGCTAGTTAATTAGTCTCTAATTTGAGATGATTGTGTTATAGGAAGCAAGTAAGAAGTGGGGGAGCTATTGTTAGTGTGATTGTGATTGAGAATCAAGGTAAGTATATTGGCTATAACATGTTCTTGTTAGCTTTATCATATCTTGGTATGATAATGGTTTATGTTGTTAGTTTTATCATGTTTAATTACATGATAATGGTGAAGGATAAGGTATAGGGTGCGAGTTAGCTAGTTATGGATCCATCACTAAGTTTAGTTTAGTTAGTCGTTGGGCTAACTATGGGATGAAGTTCAACCTTACGGGTTGATTGTGTTAAGGTCGACTATGTCGACGTGAGGTAAGTGCCCCTATATCGATAGCTTAACTAGTGGTTAGACTAGTTATGGTTATGTTATGATTTTATATCATACATTGTTAGCTTGTTATTGCCATGTACTTACTAAGCGTTTTGCTTACGTGTTTAGTTGTGATGTTTTTCTTGATAGGTGTTGAAGGACCGAGCAAAGGTAAGGAAAAGGTGTAAGTGATTATGTAGTAGAAGACCGTTTTCTTTTGGACCAAGCGTGTTGAAGTTGGAAGCCCCCGACGTGTCTTTTCGTGTTTTGGGTATATTTCCTTTCATATGGTCATTTTGGTAGTCAACGGTCATTTTCTATGTTAGTTCAAGAGTCAAGTTATGTACATGTCAAGAAGTCCATATGCTACATGGTTATAATGGTAGTAAAGAGGGTGATTGACATTTAGCCAATCTCACCCATTTTAGGAAGTTATGGGTCATGTCAATGTACCAACACTCTTTTAATATGTTAGGAATGTTATGTTGTGAAGAAGTCAAATTGGATATCTATAGTTTGTGCATTTATGTATAAAATGTGTTTTTGAAAGATTGTTTAAGGGGATGTTTGGTATAAGCTAGTTCTTACCCATTTTGGTTATTGATCGGGTCATGGACACTTGAGACAGGTTGAGTATGATAAGTTATAGGTTTGGGTTGGATATGGTGGGTAAATGAAGTGGTCTAAGTGGTTTTGGGTGTCAATGGGTCGAAATGAGTTTTATGCATAACCCGTCAAATTTTAAGGTACTATTTTGGGTGGTCAAACAGGTAATGTTTTATTATGAAAATGATCTTATCGATATACTAAGGAATTCTGGAAAGTTTGATCAAGTTTCGAGTCCGGGAGGTCGGGTTTCTGAGCGGGCCTGGTGAAACTGCAGTTTTGTTCTTGATGGCCTTCTTGACGCCGTCACCCTTTAAACTCCAAAAATTCTCTGGCCTATCAAGGCTCTGAGTTTTTTTCTTGATGGCCTTCTTGACGCCGTCACCCTTTAAACTCAAAAAATTCGTCTGGCCTATCAAGGCTTGACGCTGTCAGGCTTGGGCTTGACGCTGTCAGAGCCGACTGTGCTGATTTTTGGCAGTTTTCGAAAAATCGTATCTTTTGATCCGTAAGTCGAAACGGGTCGTGTGACCTATCGTTTCGAAGCTAATCGAGTTTAATTTCATCTAAAAATAGCCTCAAAGGCTGAATGTGTACCAAATTTTTTCAGTTTGTAAAAGAGTAACCGGATGTCAATTTCTGGGTGTGTTTTTGCGAAAAATTTTCACGTTTTTGGTCGTTTTTGGTCACGGGGTGTCTCATCGGAAATGATAGGCAGAGAAGATGTGGTGGGATTACCACTCACAGAATTATGAAAATAACCAATACTTTCTTGAGAGTACTCATTTGAAGCAACATCAATGACATCGATTCGGTTAACCGATGCAGAATTATAATTTGAGGAGTACCTCGAAGTTTGATGTTGGGAATTATGATGTGTATCAAGAGCAGACAACTTAGGTCTGGTAGTTTACTAAGTTAGGTCTGTTTGTGTTATTAGGTCTGGTAATGTAAAGTTAAGTCTGGTAGCACATTTAAGTCTGGTTGACTTATAAAGTTAAGTCTGGTCGTGAAGATAGGAAAGTTTGTTAGAGTTATGTTAGGAAAAGATACAATGCGTGTATGTATCTTTATAGAAGATTTGTGTATATCTTCTGTGTCGTCTAGGGTTTCCTTGCGTTATAAAAGGATCCCTAAAGATTGTTAGTTCGTGTGAGAGTTGTACGAATTCTTAATAGTGAATATCAATATACGAAGTTAGTGATATCCCTGCTTGTGTTCTTAATTGTTTTTGTTAAGATTCCGCATTAACAATAACAATCACTTAGGGTTTCTCACTTAGATTGGTTCGGATTTATTCTAACCATCTACTAGGTATTCAAGACTACTTAGTGATCCATATACAATTTGTGGACCAACAAGTGGTATCAAAGCAAGGGAGAGACTCTGAATTCGAAGAACACTAAATCTCAAAAACCTAATTCTCACTCAAATCACCCTTCAAAATGTCTGAATCCGATAAGCCTGTTTTCACTGAAACTTTCTCAATCCATAACAGTGAGGATGAGAAATCAAACCATGAAGATGAAGGAAAAACCGATACCAGTAACTCCCAATCACAACAACAACCCATCCCTTCCACAACCACAATCTCAAACATAAAACTTCCATTACTGAAGAGAGAAGAGTATGATATATGGGCCATGGAGATGGAACATTATCTGGAATACATTGATAGCGATGTACGGAAGGTGATTCAAAAGGGAAATTCTAAGAAGATAATTTCACAAGGGAATGATGGGCAGCTCAGAATAATGCCACCAGTATCTGCTGAGGAGATTAGGGCTGTGGAGAAGGAAAAGAAGGCTAGAACCTTGCTTCTTATGGCTATTCCTAAGGAGCATTTACAAAGGTTTCATGGCATTCTTGATGCTAAGGAGATGTGGGAAGCTATCAAGAAACGATTTGGAGGTAATGCTAACTCCAAAAAGATGCAAAAGGCTGTTCTTAAACAGCAATTTGAAACATTCAGTGTTTCAAAGTCTGAAGGTTTGGAGAAGGGCTATGACAGATTTCAACATCTGTTAACACAACTGGAAGTTCATGGTGCAGCAGTCTCGAATGAGGATGCAAATCACAAATTCCTTAGATCTTTACCATCAGAATGGGGCAATGTATCTGTGGCGATGAGGATTAAGGAGGAAGTAGATTCTATGACACCTGATGACCTATACAATAATCTCAGGATGTTTGAAAGGGACATCAGTAACAACACTCAGGGTTCAACCAGTTCATCAAATGTTGCTTTTGTGTCTCAAAACAAAAGCAGTACTTACAAGGTTAGATCTGGTGGTGTTAGGTCTGGGAACTATGAAACTCCTTCAAGTGAAAGGTCTGCTTCAAGTTTTACTGATGAGGTGATACATTCTTTCTTTGCCAATCAAACGGAAGATGAAAGCTTTATTAGTGAAGACCTTGAACAGATTAATGATGCTGAAGTTGAGGAGATGGACATAAAATGGCACATTGCCATGGTTGCTTTAAGGGTCAAACGATTTCAGAAGCAATATGGTAGGACTATCAACTTCAACAACAAATCACCAGTGGGATACACAAAGAGGACTGTTGAATGCTACAACTGTCACAAGCATGGGCATTTTTCAAGAGATTGTCCAGAGAAGAAGTCTGCTGATGAGAAAAGAGTTGAAGATGGGAAGATGGAAAAGAATCAGATGAGCCTGCTGACAATGGAAGCTGGAGGAGTCAATTGGGGTGAGCATCCAAGAGTAAATGAGGAGTCTGATCATGCTCTCATGGCCATTGGTAATGAGGTATCATTATGCTCTAAATTATGTACTGACTCATATAATCATGTTAAGGCTTTGTGTGATGAGCAGCAAGAACAAATAGGTGATCTAGAAGTAAATTTATTAGCACATAAAAATGCTGTAAAAACTTTAGAAGCACAAAAGGTCACCCTTCAAAACCAACATGCTGCTTTAAATGAAAAACTATACTTTCAAGCTAATAAGATATATGAACAAGATGAGAAGCTTAAAAGGTATAGACAATTAGGACTTAAAATTCAGAAGGAGAGGGATGAGCTGAGAAAAAGGGTAGATCAATGGAACAATTCAAATAATAACCTGTTTAAGTGTTGGGATTCTCAAATTAAGTCAAATAAAAAATGTGGCTTAGGATATGAGGAAAATGAGAATAGGGCTATATTTAAGAATAGAAAAGAGGACTATGCTGATAAACCTTTGTATAATAGGTTTGTTAAGACTGGTGACTTTAAGGGAGTACCACCACCTTTGAGTGATGACTATACTCCTCTTGAAAAAGAAGAGTTGGATGATTCACTCTTTGTGTATGGTAAGAAAGGTCCTCAAGTGCCTGAACCAACTACCTCAGAGGACAAATCTAGTAGATATTCTTCTTGTCAATCCAATGACTCTGAAGGATCTATTGATGGTTCCTCTGATCACTCTAAGTCTGAGTCAAACAGTGAGGAAAAAGAGAATCCTGAACCTAAGGTTGTTAAGAAGTGTGAACCTGCTGTTACTAAACCTTTAGTGACTGAACAAAAGGCTGAGACAGTTAAACCTAGTTGTGTCAATCACATAAAAACTCCTAGGGAATCTGTTAAATTGAATGAGTCACCTAGAAGCAATAGTGTTCACAGAGAAAGTAGGAGTAGTTACACTTATGCTCCTAAAAGATGCTTTGTGTGTGGAAGTTTGAGTCATTTAATAAGAGATTGTGACTTCCATGAAAAGAGAATGAAAAGAGAGGCTGACCAAAAGAGAATGAATGTTAATAAGGTTCATGGTTCAAATAAACCAGTTTGGAATAATACTAGTAGAGTTAATCATGCTAACCAGTTTGTCCCCAGACCTGTTCAACTAAATAACACTACCAGACCTAACTCTTTTGTTAATTCTGGTAGACCAAATTTTGGGTCTGGCTACAGAAACTTTAATGTGAATAAGCAAAATGTTAACTTTATGAGGCCTAAAGTGAATACTGGTTATGTTAACTCTGTGAGACCTAATGTGAACACTGGTTTTATAAGACCCAAGCAACCTTTTCAAAAACCTCAGGTGAATGAAAATTTTCAAAGAAATAATTTTTATAAGGCTCATTCACCTGTAAGGAGACAAAGAGATTCAAGTAGGGGATCTGCTGATAATTTCTCTGATTGCTGGACTTGGAATCCATTTAAAAATGAATTTACCTATAAGTCCAAACATGGTTTCACTGGAGCAAGTTCATACAAGACCTATAAGTATGCTGCTCCACAGAAAGGACTCAAGCCAACTCAGGCCTGGGTTGTTAAGAAAAACTGATCTTCTTTCTTAACTTTGTATAGTTTGTATATTTGTTTGTTCTTTATCTTGCTATTCTTCTTGGTTATTCTTATTTTCAGTACTTATTTTGTTTTCTATAGTATGTGTGTTTGGTATTTTGTGCTTAACTTTGTTTTGCAGTTGTTAGCTCTTTTCTATTTGCAAGTAATTCATATGTGGAAAATTAAAACATCAGAACCAAAGAGCTTTTTATTTAATAACAAGAAATTGCATTCTAGGATGCAAGTTACAATGCTTCATAAGACAAAAGATTTAACCCAAACCAGCTAAACATCACCACCTACACTTTCTGCTTCCCTTTACCCATGAAGTCAGGAATGGTCTTCTTGGCTCCTCTGCCACCAAACTGATTCCATGCTTTTGGGCATGGAAGTGCAAGAATCACGCTGCTTGGTGGGGGACGTGGCACAAAACCACTACTCAGGGAAGGCACAATCTTCGAAGGAAAGGTCTCTTCATCATTCTTGGAGGGGTCTTCTTCTTTGGCACTTTTATCATCTACATCAGAAGGAGGAGTTGGTCTTGAAGTTTTTAGTGTTTCATTGTCTGGTTCCTTTTCAGACAGGTCATAAGCAGCTAGCCATTGTTTCAGAGTTGCTTCTCTCAATGTCTTATTTCTTGTGATTGATGAATACCCTGGTGGGAAGTATCCACCCCATCCTCCTGAGGACGTATCAGAAGATGAGTCATTTGGATCCCAGGAATCGGATGAAATCTCTATGGTTTTTAAGTTGGATGGATCCATTATGCTTATAAGGTTTTATTCTGGTTTGTGATGGTATTTGTGATAAAACTATGGGTGGTTTTATAGGGAAAATCAAGGTTTAATGTCTTTTAATGCTTGGTTGGTGTATGAGTTAATACTTGCAGGGAAAGAGTTATTAATTGTGTTTTTGGAAAGTTGACCTTCGTTTTTATTTTGGTTAAGTATTTATTAGTAGTAAAAAAAAAAAAAAAAAAAAAAAAAAAAAAAAAAAAAAAAAAAAAAAAAAGGAGGATTTACACTTAAGGGGAGGTAATGTACATTTAAGGGGAGGCAAATGTACAAGTTTTAAATGTTTTTAAATCGGGTAACCTTAAGTGTTAAATCTGGTAGCTCATGTGTCTTGCAAAATTTGGTTATTGTCTCCTCTTTCTTGTTGTTTCAACTAATTCTTGCAGAAAAGAATGGAATGAGGTGTTGCAAAGCTTTGCATTCGCTATAATAAGTGTGTAAGTCCACTCACTTGGTTAGGTCTGGTAAGTTTATGATTCGGCCTGGTTGACTTTTTAGGTCGGGTAGTGTTAATTTTATAACCGTTAGATCTGGTCAGAGTAAATAAAGATTTTACTAATATATTACCGTTGCACTATTTTCGGTAAAACAAGATATTTATGAAGTATATAAGCTTAAAATTTGATATTCTTTATCTTCTTTTATTCTTTATTTGCTTCCAAATTTAAATCATCTTTATTTCTCACAACTCTGTTTCTACGCAAATATCTTTCAAAACCCTACCTCTCTTGTCAACCAGACCTAACTCATTAACTCATCCATGGCTAATCTCAAGTTTGTGGACAAGCATAATCAAGTTGGTTTCTTGAAGAAGCCAGATCAAAGTGCAGGTTTTGAGCAGATTGTGGATTTTCTAAAAGGTTCTTATATTTGTTATTCTTTAACTCATAATCCTACTATTTATCAGTCCCTTGTCAAGCAGTTCTGGAGGTCGGTTACCTCTGAGACTCTTGATGATGGGACACCATGTTTAAGGGCAATCATAGATAAAAATGGTTTTACCATTACTGAAGCATCGATTAGGGAAAGTCTCCAATTAGATGATGCCTTAGGAGAATTTGATTTGTCTAGTGAGGATATTTTGGAGGGTTTGAATAGCATTGGGTACCCCACAGATGGAAGTTTTACCTTTTGGAAAAGTCATTTTTCACCTCAGTGGAGGTTTTTAGTAAATCATTTACTTCAGAGCTTAAGTCCCAAGAGTGGTGGATGGGATCAATTTGGAAGCAGAATTGCTTCTGCATTGGTCTGTTTATCATTTGGAAGGAAATTTAACTTTTCAAAATTAATTTTTGAAGGAATGGTGAAAAATGCTAAGAACCCAAAATTTTTAATGTATCCAAGATTTTTGCAAATGATCTTGAATTTTGAAACTAGGGATAAAGTGCCTTACATCAGTGTGGCCTTTACTTCCAAACTTTTTGCAAATCTAAAAAGGAGTTTTCAAGGGACAGACAAACCTTTGCTTGCTGCTATGCTTGGTACTAACAATGCAGGTACTTCTGGAGCTGCACAAGTGAACCCTGATGAAGCTCAAGACCAAGCATCATCTAGGTCTGCTACACCTAGGTCTTCTCCAATTCCATCACCTCAACCAGGTCCCTCACCATCAGTTGAAAGATCATCTACACCTATCCAACAATCTTCACCTCCACAACCAAATGTTCCAAGTCCTGAAAGGGAGGAGGCACATGATCCCATAACTGTGGAAAATCTTCTTATCATTGTTCCTCAACTACAAAAGAAGATTGACATTTTGGAAAAGGCTAATGAGGCACTTAGAAAAGCTTATGTGACTTTGGTGAAGAAAGTAAAGAAAATGGGAGTAGCAATGAAGAAAAAGGGTGTCTCTTTTGATGATGAGGAAGATGAAGCTGAAAATTCTTCCAAACAGGGGAGGAATTTGGAGCAAGAACAAGAAAATATTCTTCAAACACCAGTTCAAGAACCACTTGTTCAAGATAATGTCACCACAATTAGTCCAGAGACACTGGAAGTTGCAGAGACTTTGGCTCAATCAATGGGCAAAATCAAACAGGATAGGAAAAGAAGAAGGTTAATTTTGTCTGTTGAGGAAGAGGTTGAAAAGTTTGGGACTATATCTGATGAAAAGTCTGGTGAAAAGTCTGGTGAAGAAAAGTCTGGTAATGAACTTAGTTCTGGTAATGAAGAAACTTCATTGCCAAAGAAGTCTAAAAGAAAAACAAGAGAAGAACTTGCATCTGAGGCTGAAATTGAGAGGATTAAGGCTCAAGATATTGTTGATGAAGAAAGACAAAAGATGTTAGATGCAGTCTATGCAAGACAATTGGCTGAAGAATCTGATGATTTTACAAAACTGCTCAATGTTGATGATGAAGTGAGAGCAAAGTATGAAGAGCTGCTAACTATTGAAGGTTTAACTGCTGATGAACGAGCCAAACAGTTAGCTGACTTCATTAATGCAAGGAGTAATGATGATACATTGGGTGGATTCTTGGAAAAGTTCAAGCTTCAAAAGAAATCAAAGATTCCTAAGAAGATGTCTATGGCAGAAAAGAAGTATGATATGAAGATGTATCTTAAGAATCAAATGCATCTTTCTTTGGAACAGATGAAAAAGAAGTCATATGAAGAAATTCAAGTAGCATATCTCAAGGCATTTGAGAGAGATCAAGGTTACAAAGCTACTGATTATGATGATGTGCAGAAATATTGCTTTCAAGGTAGAAAGGCTAAAGAGACTGAACTAGTCATTGAACCTGATAAAGTGATTGATACACAACCTGAAGCTGGTAAGTCAACAGAAGAAGTGCAAGATGAAGTAATTAAGCCTATTGTGTTTCAAAGAAGAAAAGGTTTGGAAAGGAAGAGTAAATCCAAGAAAGTAGTTGTTGAAGAAGAATTAGATGAAGAACCTTCATCTGAAGGAGCCACAATGGGGACTATTGAAAGCACTAAGGAACCTACTAAGGTTGTCAAGTATCAACTTATCATGACTGGTGGAAGGGCTGCATATCAAATAATAAGGGAAGATAATTCTAACATTGTTTATATGAATTTTGCTGGCATTTTGATTGATGTGAATAGGGAGGATCTTCAAGAACTTTATCAGTTGGTGAATATTAAATATGGAGATCATCCACCTGAAGATGAATTTGAAAGAGTCTTTTGGGGAAATTTGAAGGTGATGTTTGAGCCACCAACTGAGTCTGATATAGTGTGGAAACTTCCTGAGGAACATAACATTGTCAGCTGGAGATATTTTCATACCTGCAAGGTACATTGTGTTTCATTAAAGAATGTTGATATTTATATGCTTGCAGAGGTGGAATATCCTTTATCATCAAGTGTTTGCAAGGAAATGATGAGCAAAAAGTTGTATGCTAGTAAAAAGGATGAAGGATATGAGATGTTATTGGATTTGATTAAGAAGCAGTCTTTGAAGGATGTAGCCTAAGGGTGTTTGAAAGAATTTTCACAAGTTGTTGAGTGAGACTATTGGAACTTCTCACTTGGTGGAGGTGCTTTGCACTAACACATCAAAAGGTTATCAGTCCACCTTGTCTCATCAACACAAGGACTGGCTAATCCTGAGCAAACGGCTAACAGGTAAAGATTGCTCAAATCCGTTTATGGCTGACAATTTGCCAAAAATTGTATGGTACTCAACTCATCATATCTAAGATAAGTGAAGAGTTGGCTAGCCCACAAGGTTATGGCTTGTGGTAAAGGCTGTGGAAAACCATAAATGGTAATCAATTCACCATGATGAGGTGCTTTTCCATCAAAGAATTGACTAGTCCAGAAGCAAACGGCTTTTGGTAAAGACTTAACAAATCCGTTGATAAGCTGATGATTTGCTTAAAATCATATGGTTATCAGTGTACCATGGTCTTACACACCAAAACATTTGGCTACTCCAGTAGTAATGGCTATTGGTAAAGAGACATCAAATCCATTAAATTTCAATGATTCACCTCTCACAGGTGTTAACACACCTAGAAGTGATGAGAATAGATATGAAACTTAATATGAATTGATGTACATATAGTCAATGTTGCTGCAAAGACCATATCAGAAGAGCTTATCAAGATTCAAGCTGCTGGAAAGGAACAAGACCTAAATACATTTCAAAGTGTTCAAGATTCAATCCTCAGAAGACCAAATCAGAAGAACTTGAAGTTCATGAAGCATGAAGATCAAGTTAGGGGAGGATTGTTGGGAATTATGATGCGTATCAAGAGCAGACAACTTAGGTCTGGTAGTTTACTAAGTTAGGTCTGTTTGTGTTATTAGGTCTGGTAATGTAAAGTTAAGTCTGGTAGCACATTTAAGTCTGGTTGACTTATAAAGTTAAGTCTGGTCGTGAAGATAGGAAAGTTTGTTAGAGTTATGTTAGGAAAAGATACAATGCGTGTATGTATCTTTATAGAAGATTTGTGTATATCTTCTGTGTCGTCTAGGGTTTCCTTGCGTTATAAAAGGATCCCTAAAGATTGTTAGTTCGTGTGAGAGTTGTACGAATTCTTAATAGTGAATATCAATATACGAAGTTAGTGATATCCCTGCTTGTGTTCTTAATTGTTTTTGTTAAGATTCCGCATTAACAATAACAATCACTTAGGGTTTCTCACTTAGATTGGTTCGGATTTATTCTAACCATCTACTAGGTATTCAAGACTACTTAGTGATCCATATACAATTTGTGGACCAACATTTGATCATGGTTAAAGGTAACAGCTTCCTTATCCACACGCAAAGTGATCTCATGCTTAAATACATCAATAAGAGCATGGCCCGTTTTTAGGAATCCTCTTCCAAGAATGAGAGGAACCTTTTGATCTGCGTCGAATTCAACAACCACAAAGTCAGCTGGAAAATGGAACTTACCTACTTTCACAAACACATCTTCGGCAATGCCGCAAGGATGAGATATGGTACGATCTGCAAGCTCAAGAGTCATGCAAGTAGGAGTAAGAGCCGGAAGAGAAAGTTTCTTCCATACTGAATGAGGCATCAGGTTGATGCTTGCACCAAGATCGGCCAAGGCATAGCATTCAACCATTCCCGGAAATACACAAGGTAATAGAAACTTTCCAGGATCTCCAAGCTTCTCCGGAAGCTTTTTCAAGATAACCGCTGAGCAGTACTCATTTAATGGAGTTTTAGCCATTTCAATCAGTTTTTCCTTGTTGCTTAATAAGTGTTTGATTGTTGATGCAAACTTGGGCATCAGAATGATAGCATCCGCAAAACTTATGTCAAAATGTAATTCTTTAAATATTTGAAAGAATTTGTCCATTTGTTGACTAGCCTTTTCGCGGAGCTTTTGCTCATTTAAGCGCGATGGGTAAGGAATATAAGGTTTGGATTTAGGGGCAATGACTTCAGGAGTCTTAACAGATTCAAAGACAACTCCTGGTTTGGATTTCTTTTTAGGGACAACCGGAGGATAGACTTGTGCTGTACTTTGTGAGCTTGGAATTTGCACTTTGTCCGTTGTATCCTCCGTCTCTTTCTCCATTTCAAACAACGGAGGAGGAATAGGACCAGAGGGTCCCTCATAAGCAGCACCACTTCGAGTGGTGATAGCTTTGACAAAAGTGGTATCTTCGTCATCATCACTGTCGTCATCAAGCACACTGACAGGAACAGCATTGAGCATATCGGAATAATATCTGGCCGTTCTTTGCTCACTAAGTTTGGTTGACAAACTTTTAACCATAAATCGTGATAGAGTAGGATCTATTCTTGACGATTGAAGAGCAATTGTGGGTGTAGAATTTTGGATAACCGAAGGTTGGACGTATTTAGCACTTCCATTGTTAGTGGGAAGGACCTGGTCCTTTGTCACCTTGAGTCCATCATGAGCTTTACCACTATGTGTAGTGACAGCTTTGAGTTCACCCCTTGGGTTGACAACAGTGTTACTTGGGAGACTTCCCGAAGTAGAAGGTGGATTAAGATGGTCCATGAGACTGGCAAACATATTCTTAACTTCGCTTTGAGAATGATCGATTTTGTTTGAAAGCTCAGTTCCTTGCTTGTGTATTGAGGACTGAAATTCATTCTTCAAATTAGAGATTTGATTTTGCATTGCCTTCATATTGGTCTCATTAACCTTGATGTAGCTATCAAGCTCATTCGAGATAGGTCTTTGGGAATTAGGAGCTGAATACCCTTGATTACCCCTTTGGGGTGGGTATTGATTGTTCGGGGCATGATATTGATTCTGCGTGTTTTGCCCTCTTTGCTGATTAGGGTTATTCCTATTTGGATTATTAGGAGGATGAAATCCGGGTGGTCCATGCTGATTGCTAGCACGGTAATTTGTTTCCACTTGAGGATGGTATTGGCCACCTCCTTGATTGGAAGATCCGACTAAAGCTTTGACTTCAAATGCATTGCCATCGGTGGCAGTACAATTATAGTAAGCATGAGGACCACCACAAGTAACACAAACTTCTACCTTTTTTATTTCATCAGTGTGAGAAGTTTGCGGAGCGGACTCTTTCTTCTGTGTGGAGAAAACCAAAGCTTGAATAACCTTCGTGAGTTCAGCAAGCTGAGTATCAGTACTGGACTGACTCACGGGAGATGAAGTAGAAGGACCAGCACTAGCTTGAGAATTATATGGTCTGGCTCGTGCAGTGCGGACCTTTGACTTATTTTCAATGAGTGCAATGGCTTCTTTAGTGGATTTGCTCAGAAAATTACCTCCAGCTGAGGCATTAAGAGAATCTTGGTCAGATGGGTTTAACCCATTGTAGAAAGTGTCCATTTGCATCAAATCGGTGAAACCGTGATGAGGACATTTGCGGAGCAATTCTTTGAAACGCTCCCATGCTTCTCCAAATGGTTCATCAAACCGTTGAGAGAATTTCATGATTTCATTTTTCAGATTCGTGGTTTTAGAAGGAGGAAAGAATTCATTCACGAATTTCTGAACCAAATCTTCCCATGTTGTTATCGATCGAGGGGGTTGTTTGTCAAGCCAAATCCGGGCTGCCCCATCGATGGAAAACGGGAAAAGAAGAAGTTTTATTGATTCCTCAGGGACATTTTTGCATTTGATGGTAGATGTGATTTTGTTAAACCATCTAATGTGATCTTGAGGATCGTCCCTGTCAAAACCATAGAATTGCCGCTGGGTTACCAGGTTTATCAACCCAGTCTTAAGCTCAAAATTCTTAGCCACGATGGCTGGAACAACAATGGCATCTCCGTAACCGTTGGTGGGAGCTTGGAGAAGCTCATTCATAGGACGGTCTTCTGCCATGATGATAGGGGTTTCGGGATCAGTTCGTATCTCGGGTACGACTGATGGAGCAGAACGTCTACGACGTCTTCGAGGTATGTTTCCAAGCTCACGGAAAGGGCTTGATGACCTAGAAGAACGAGTGCGCATGCACTTTTAGCAAAATTTTCAATTAAAATCAAGATCGAGAAAAAAAAAAACACAAGTGAACTTAAACCAATAATCAACAAGCGTACGGTAGCTCTCTAAAAGATAAACGCACAGAGTGGCGGAGAAGCAAAGGTGGGCAATTAAATGCTCCTTAAAAACCCGCTTCTTTCAGTCCGACAATTTAATGTCAGACTATCCTTAAACCTCCGTTATAGTTTGTTTATCAATCAAAGGTGAGCCGATATTCGCAAGTGATACAAAGGCAAGTTTTAATCTTTGGTTTGGGAACTTATTATGGTCGTACCCCCAGTTAGGTAGTACTCTGTCTTGGTTCTCGATGGTAAATTTTATTATTGTTATTTATTTAAACAAAGAAAACGGAAAATATTTTTGGTGTTTTTATTTTTTATATGATAATATATATAGAAAAGAAAAGAAAAATATTTTTGTTTTTTATATGGTTTATGGGGAATAGGAACTTCTAGAAGAAGGATCTCGAATCACTAATCGCTAAAACTCTACACAATAGTCGCAACACAACCTCCCCGGCAGCGGCGCCAAAATTTGATCCGTCGCGAACGCACTATTAAATAAATGCAGACAGCGGATACGCGTGAATAATTACAAATTACCCCTTTGTGAAAAAGGATACTTGCAAAAACTCACGTTCGTGTGTAGTGTGAAGACAGGTAAGTAATTACCCGAATCGTTTTCCAACGAGGTGTGAATGGGCAAACTGTGAAAAGTTAGGATTAGAGTGACTGATGATTAAGATATGGATTTTGCATTTTAATAATTCTAAATAACAAATGAAAAACAAATATGCACAATAAAATTAAACGCGAATAAAAATAAACTAAAACGCGAAACAGGAAATCTAAAATGGGACAAAAACTGAAATATATGAAATTTAAAACCTAAAAATGTAAAATTACTTAAAACTTATTTTAAAACTTAAATTATATTTTTTTATACTTTTTATCTAATTATTTATTACTTATTTATTATTTAATATTTATTTAAAACTAATTTAAATTATAAAAAATACTAAATGAACAAAGAAAATTCTAAAAAAAATTTCTATAAATATTATTAAGTGAAAAGAAGCTAAGAAAATTATAAAAATGAAAATTACTTAATTAAAAATTTAAAAAGATAAATTCTATTAAATAGAAGCTATCACTATTTTCTATTTTGTTTTTCTTAAGGTCTAAAAATGTGATTATATTTTTCCTTGATTAAAAATGATAAAAGAAAATTATGAAAATTAAAATTATATTTTTCTGATTATTATTTTATTTATTATGATTTAATTACTAATAGAAACTAATTAAAAAGATTAAAAACATTAAATGACTTAGGAAAAATCTAAAAAATTCAGGATAAGTCTAAATTAATATTTAAAAGCTATGAACAATAAAAGCAGAAGTTATCTAAGCCCAATAAGCAGATTTGGGCAGATAAGCTGTTAGCGAATAAGCTAAAAGTAAGCTAAAAAGCTAGAAAAATAACCAGAAGCTCAGAACAGGCTTAATACACTATATTAAGCATAAAACAACTTAATGCAAAAAGATAATCCCACAAATTAAGCAATTGAGCACTAAATCAGTTGGCAAATTTTGCACAGAAACTCAGGAAAACAGCCCAACTTGTAGACAAATTAAGCACACTAAATAAGCTGAGAAGCAAAATATTATGGGGGCAAAAGCTAGCCTGTACTATGAGCTATCTTAAAAACTAAAAAGCCCCATCACAAACACCTCAATTGAAGTCCAATTGATCACTAGATCAGGTGGTGAAACTGAGCAGGCTGCTATGGATCAGTTCTGTGCAGACTTGTGTGCATAAAGCACCAAGGTCTGAGCCTTTGAGAACTCACTAAATGGACTGTAATGAACTCAGAGAAGCCAAGGAAAAGTGCACAATAAGCTTGTGCTTGTAAATGGCTTATTTGAGCTTTTTGATTTCTGAAAAGTGCACAGGGCACTCAAATATGGTTTTTTCTACTTATGTTGCTAATCAAAACTTGAAAACAGCTTATAAGGATCAAAATAAGCTTGAACAAAGTTGGGCTAATGGTAAATCTACAGTAACTAGAGGTTTGACTTGTTGACTGCTTAGAACCAAACACTCCTTTATAGGACTGTGTTGGGATTTTAAACTAGCACAGGTATATTAAGCTTATGTTTACTGATTACAATGAGTTAACTAACTTATTAAAGCACTAATTAACAACTTTTAACTTATAAATAAGCAGATTAATAAGATACACTAATATTAGCTATTTTTGACTTTTATGAGTTTTTTAAAGCAAAACAAGCACAGGTTGTTTAAAACTTGTGAAAATGATGAAATATACTTAATAACTGTAAATAAGCAAGAATTTAATGAAATAAGCTAACAATAAGCAGTGTAACAGTAAATTGCAAAGTTAAGTAAAATTTGATAAATCAAGCTTACAACTGATATGCTATTGGGACAAAGAACAAGGACAGAACTTTTCCTAGCTTGTTCACACAAGCTAGAAAACCCAAGAAAACTTCCTGAACAACTTGTTTCACCCAGAATAGCTTTTTGGAGCTTGTGGTTGACTTTTCTTGACTTTTTCTTCTTTCTTGAATTAGATCAGAATTGAACTAACATAAGCTCACAGTAAGCTATAATTAGCTTATATAAGCTTATGTAAACAGATAATAAACTTTTCCAATTAACATTTAACTTAAAACGAATTACAGTAAAACTTGAAATTGTAAAGTAACTGAAATTAAATGCAAGATGTATTATTATTCGAACAAAATGACTGTAAATTGCTTATATTGATGACTGGAAATGAAAATTACAATAAAGAAAGACAAATAAGTAAAAACGATTTAATAAAAAATTAACTACTCCTTATTTCCTATTACATTGTTCTATATATACAAAGATAAAGTGGGATAGCCTTAGCCGACATCCTTGATCACATCTGCACCCTTGAATTATCTTCAATTGATCTGAGCCACTCAAACTGATTTTGGCGCCAAAAGTGGTAGTAGTGGATTCGAGCAGGTTTTTATCAATTAATGCATTTTGGGTGATTGTGGAGGTGGAGGAGAAGCATTTAATGATTTTGGCATGTTAGGTAAGGTGGTGGGTTGTAGCAGAGAAAACTATGGGAAGGGTGGTATGGTTTTGGTGTTTTGGCGGTTCGGTGGTAAAGAAGAAGGATTTGACTGAGTTTGACCGGATATTTTATTTAAACACTGATAAGGGCCGGGTCAAAGGTTTAGGGGATTGGGCTTTGTATTGGGTTGGGTTTAGTAATAATGGATGGGTTGGGTTATGTAATAGCTGGGTTTTATTTGTTTTGGGTTTTAGGGAATTAGTTTGTATCCGGTTTGGTTAGTTTAACACAAGGACTATTTTTGTAATTTCTAAATTCTTGAAGGGCTGAGTTGTAATTTTCCAAAAAGTTATCAAAAGGGCTAAATTGTAACATGTGAATAGAACAAGGGTATTATTTGATAAATTTCAATTTTTAAATACCCGAGGACTAGATTTGCCAATTTTGAAACTTGAGGGGTAAAAGTTGCCATTTTTAGAAAACTTTCATCCAGGGATTAAAAGTGAACATGTTTGATATCCCAAGGACTAAAGTTGACTTTTCTTTCATTTTAAACCTTCAGGGACTAAATCTGCCAATTTGTGAAACTCCAGGGACTGAAAGTGACAATTATGCAAACTTTGTTCGTTTTTCACTTGTTTTCAATCTTTTTGTTCCTGAGTCATATAAAAACACATTTTATGATATTTTCAGTATTTTGAAGCATATCTGCATGTTTTTAAATGTTTTTGCAGATAAAATGTGACAGAAATGATGAGTATTTAGACACTCATCAATCCCCCACACTAAACTATTGCTAGTCCCTAGCAATCTTTTATGAAGTTTTAATGGATTTTTCTCTTTACCAAAAGCCATTACTTCTGGAGTAGCCAATGTTTTAGTATGTGATACTTTGGTACAATGATAACCAAATGATTTTGAGCAAATCATCAGCTGTCAACGGGTTTGATATGTCTTTACCAGAAGCCGTTTGCTTCTGGACTAGCCAACTCTTAGATAAAATACAGTTATTATCTTTGGCGAGCTGATTACCAATTATGGTTTTTCACTGCCTTTACCACAAGCCATAACCTTGCGGGCTAGCCAACTCTTCACTTATAAAGATATGGTGAGTCGAATACCATACAATTTTCGGAAAATTGTAAGCCATCAACGGATTTGAGACATCTTTACCAAGAGCCGTTTGCTCTCGGATTAGCCAATCCTTATGTGGGTTAGACATGGCGGACTGATAACCATTTATTGCGTTCTAAGTGAGAAATTTTTTTTTTTAAATTTTGGCAAAAAAATGGGGGGTACTAGATGGTACATTTGATCAAATTCGCTAGAATTCCCCCCACACTTAGAACTGAATATTGCCCTCAATATTCAAAGTACCGGTTGTTAAACCAACACTTAGAACGTGAAAGGGAAATACTAATAGCCATTATTTTATAATTTTTTTTTTTTTTTTTTTTTTTTTTTTTTTTTTTTTTTTTTTTGAAATTACATATATACAACATGTGGGGCATCTCCCCCACACTTGGGTGAGACATGGGTGAAAACCCATGTTTTGCTACTGTTTTTATTAACCGATTCGCTAGCTTGACTCGACCCCGAATTCATTGGTTCATGGGGAAGTAAGTGGAAGAAACCATCTACATCGGACTTTCATTCAAAATGTTTGGATAACCAATTGAACATAAGAAAGTTCCACACCGATGAGATAAATCCGGCATTTAAACCAATGTTAGATGGAAAATGCCGGGGTCAAAGGTAATATCCTCACTCCCGAATGAGTGAAAGATAGGGGAAATCACCGGGTAGGTGAAGGGAAGAAGAGAGATCTGAACAGCAATTAAGATAAGAACTTCCTCCTCAAGAATTGCATATTCAAGTGGAGGAGGCAAGTCCTTAAACTTGATCTCTGGAAATTTATCAGTTTTCTCAACTGACTTGACTTCCTTTTTATGAAGTTCAACGGGAGGGAGAGGAGGAGAATTGTCCTGATTCAACAATTTCTCAAGAAAAAGAATGTCTCCCTCCAGATCAATCTCAGCGTTATCAATTCCTTCAAGAAATGAATCACACTTGAGAAAAGCGTCGATCTCTTCCAAATTGGAATTACTTCCCTCAAACGGAGTGAGAGAAGGGGAAGAGTCGGAAATGATAGGCAGAGAAGATGTGGTGGGATTACCACTCACAGAATTATGAAAATAACCAATACTTTCTTGAGAGTACTCATTTGAAGCAACATCAATGACATCGATTCGGTTAACCGATGCAGAATTATAATTTGAGGAGTACCTCGAAGTTTGATCATGGTTAAAGGTAACAGCTTCCTTATCCACACGCAAAGTGATTTCATGCTTAAATACATCAATAAGAGCATGGCCCGTTTTTAGGAATCCTCTTCCAAGAATGAGAGGAACCTTTTGATCTGCGTCGAATTCAACAACCACAAAGTCAGCTGGAAAATGGAACTTACCTACTTTCACAAACACATCTTCGGCAATGCCGCAAGGATGAGATATGGTACGATCTGCAAGCTCAAGAGTCATGCAAGTAGGAGTAAGAGCCGGAAGAGAAAGTTTCTTCCATACTGAATGAGGCATCAGGTTGATGCTTGCACCAAGATCGGCCAAGGCATAGCATTCAACCATTCCCGGAAATACACAAGGTAATAGAAACTTTCCAGGATCTCCAAGCTTCTCCGGAAGCTTTTTCAAGATAACCGCTGAGCAGTTCTCATTTAATGGAGTTTTAGCCATTTCAATCAGTTTTTCCTTGTTGCTTAATAAATGTTTGATTGTTGATGCAAACTTGGGCATCAGAATGATAGCATCCGCAAAACTTATGTCAAAATGTAATTCTTTAAAGATTTGAAAGAATTTGTCCATTTGTTGACTAGCCTTTTCGCGGAGCTTTTGCTCATTTAAGCGCGATGGGTAAGGAATATAAGGTTTGGATTTAGGGGCAATGACTTCAGGAGTCTTAACAGATTCAAAGAAAACTCCTGGTTTGGATTTCTTTTTAGGGACAACCGGAGGATAGACTTTTGTTGTACTTTGTGGGCTTGGAATTTGCACTTTGTCCGTTGTATCCTCCGTCTCTTTCTCCATTTCAAACAACGGAGGAGGAATAGGACCAGAGGGTCCCTCATAAGCAGCACCACTCCGAGTGGTGATAGCTTTGACGAAAGTGGTATCTTCGTCATCATCACTGTCGTCATCAAGCACACTGACAGGAACAGCATTGAGCATATCGGAATAATATCTGGCTGTTCTTTGCTCACTAAGTTTGGTTGACAAACTTTTAACCATAAATCGTGATAGAGTAGGATCTATTCTTGACGGTTGAGGAGCAATTGTGGGTGTAGAATTTTGGATAACCGGAGGTTGGACGTATTTAGCACTTCCATTGTTAGTGGGAAGGACCTGGTCCTTTGTCACCTTGAGTCCATCATGAGCTTTACCACTATGTGTAGTGACAGCTTTGAGTTCACCCCTTGGGTTGACAACAGTGTTACTTGGGAGACCTCCCGAAGTAGAAGGTGGATTAAGATGGTCCATGAGACTGGCAAACATATTCTTAACTTCGCTTTGAGAATGATCGATTTTGTTTGAAAGCTCAGTTCCTTGCTTGTGTATTGAGGATTGAAATTCATTCTTCAAATTAGAGATTTGATTTTGCATTGCCTTCATATTGGTCTCATTAACCTTGATGTAGCTATCAAGCTCATTCGAGATAGGTCTTTGGGAATTAGGAGCTGAATACCCTTGATTACACCTTTGGGGTGGGTATTGATTGTTCGGGGCATGATATTGATTCTGCGTGTTTTGCCCTCTTTGCTGATTAGGGTTATTCCTATTTGGATTATTAGGAGGATGAAATCCGGGTGGTCCATGCTGATTGCTAGCACGGTAATTTGTTTCCACTTGAGGATGGTATTGGCCACCTCCTTGATTGGAAGATCCGACTAAAGCTTTGACTTCAAATGCATTGCCATCGGTGGCAGTACAATTATAGTAAGCATGAGGACCACCACAAGTAACACAAACTTCTACCTTTTTTATTTCAGCAGTGTGAGAAGTTTGCGGAGCGGACTCTTTCTTCTGTGTGGAGAAAACCAAAGCTTGAATAACCTTCGTGAGTTCAGCAAGCTGAGTATCAGTACTGGACTGACTCACGGGAGATGAAGTAGAAGGACCAGCACTAGCTTGAGAATTATATGGTCTGGCTCGTGCAGTGCGGACCTTTGACTTATTTTCAATGTGTGCAATGGCTTCTTTAGTGGATTTGCTCAGAAAATTACCTCCAGCTGAGGCATTGAGAGAATCCTGGTCAGATGGGTTTAACCCATTGTAGAAAGTGTCCATTTGCATCAAATCGGTGAAACCGTGATGAGGACATTTGCGGAGCAATTCTTTGAAACGCTCCCATGCTTCTCCAAATGGTTCATCAAACCGTTGAGAGAATTTCATGATTTCATTTTTCAGATAAGTGGTTTTAGAAGGAGGAAAGAATTCATTCACGAATTTCTGAACCAAATCTTCCCATGTTGTTATCGATCGAGGGGGTTGTTTGTCAAGCCAAATCCGGGCTGCCCCATCGATGGAAAACGGGAAAAGAAGAAGTTTTATTGATTCCTCAGGGACATTTTTGCATTTGATGGTGGATGTGATTTTGTTAAACCATCTAATGTGATCTTGAGGATCGTCCCTGTCAAAACCATAGAATTGCCGCTGGGTTACCAGGTTTATCAACCCAGTCTTAAGCTCAAAATTCTCAGCCACGATGGCTGGAACAACAATGGCATCTCCGTACCCATTGGTGGGAGCTTGGAGAAGCTCATTCATAGGACGGTCTTCTGCCATGATGACAGGGGTTTCGGGATCAGTTCGTATCTCGGGTACGACTGATGGAGCAGAACGTCTACGACGTCTTCGAGGTATGTTTCCAAGCTCACGGAAAGGGCTTGATGACCTAGAAGAACGAGTGCGCATGCACTTTTAGCAAAATTTTCAATTAAAATCAAGATCGAGAAAAAAAAAACACAAGTGAACTTAAACCAATAATCAACAAGCGTACGGTAGCTCTCTAAAAGATAAACGCACAGAGTGGCGGAGAAGCAAAGGTGGGAAATTAAATGCTCCTTAAAAACCCGCTTCTTTCAGTCCGACAATTTAATGTCAGACTATCCTTAAACCTCCGTTATAGTTTGTTTATCAATCAAAGGTGAGCCGATATTCGCAAGTGATACAAAGACAAGTTTTAATCTTTGGTTTGGGAACTTATTATGGTCGTACCCCCAGTTAGGTAGTACTCTGTCTTGGTTCTCGATGGTAAATTTTATTATTGTTATTTATTTAAACAAAGAAAACGGAAAATATTTTTGGTGTTTTTATTTTTATATGATAATATATATAGAAAAGAAAAGAAAAATATTTTTGTTTTTTATATGGTTTATGGGGAATAGGAACTTCTAGAAGAAGGATCTCGAATCACTAATCGCTAAAACTCTACACAATAGTCGCAACACAACCTCCCCGGCAGCGGCGCCAAAATTTGATCCGTCACGAACGCACTATTAAATAAATGCAGACAGCGGATACGCGTGAATAATTACAAATTACCCCTTTGTGAAAAAGGATACTTGCAAAAACTCACGTTCGTGTGTAGTGTGAAGACAGGTAAGTAATTACCCGAATCGTTTCCCAACGAGGTGTGAATGGGCAAACTGTGAAAAGTTAGGATTAGAGTGACTGATGATTAAGATATGGATTTTGCTTTTTAATAATTCTAAATAACAAATGATAAACAAATATGCACAAGAAAATTAAACGCGAATAAAAATAAACTAAAACGCGTAACAGGAAATCTAAAATGGGACAAAAACTGAAATATATGAAATTTAAAACCTAAAAATGTAAAATTACTTAAAACTTATTTTAAAACTTAAATTATATTTTTTTATACTTTTTATCTAATTATTTATTACTTATTTATTATTTAATATTTATTTAAAACTAATTTAAATTATAAAAAATACTAAATGAACAAAGAAAATTCTAAAACTTTTTCTATAAATATTATTAAGTGAAAAGAAGCTAAGAAAATTATAAAAATGAAAATTACTTAATTAAAAATTTAAAAAGATAAATTCTATTAAATAGAAGCTATCACTATTTTCTATTTTATTTTTCTTAAGGTCTAAAAATGTGATTATATTTTTCCTTGATTAAAAATGACAAAAGAAAATTATGAAAATTAAAATTATATTTTTCTGATTATTATTTTATTTATTATGATTTAATTACTAATAGAAACTAATTAAAAAGATTAAAAATATTAAATGACTTAGGAAAAATCTAAAAAATTCAGGATAAGTCTAAATTAATATTTAAAAGCTATGAACAATAAAAGCAGAAGTTATCTAAGCCCAATAAGCAGATTTGGGCAGATAAGCAGTTAGCAAATAAGCTAAAAGTAAGCTAAAAAGCTAGAAAAATAACCAGAATCTCAGAACAGGCTTAATACACTATATTAAGCATAAAACAACTTAATGCAAAAAGATAATCCCACAAATTAAGCAATTAAGCACTAAATCAGTTGGCAAATTTTGCACAGAAACTCAGGAAAACAGCCCAACTTGCAGACAGATTAAGCACACTAAATAAGCTGAGAAGCAAAATATTATGGGGGCAAAAGCTAGCCTGTACTATGAGCTATCTTAAAAACTAAAAAGCCCCATCACAAACACCTCAATTGAAGTCCAATTGATCACTAGATCAGGTGGTGAAACTGAGCAGGCTGCTATGGATCAGTTCTGTGCAGACTTGTGTGCATAAAGCACCAAGGTCTGAGCCTTTGAGAACTCACTAAATGGACTGTAATGAACTCAGAGAAGCCAAGGAAAAGTGCACAATAAGCTTGTGCTTGTAAATGGCTTATTTGAGCTTTTTGATTTCTGAAAAGTGCACAGGGCACTCAAATATGGTTTTTCTACTTATGTTGCTAATCAAAACTTGAAAACATCTTATAAGGATCAAAATAAGCTTGAACAAAGTTGGGCTAATGGTAAATCTACAGTAACTAGATGTTTGACTTGTTGACTGCTTAGAACCAAACACTCCTTTATAGGACTGTGTTGGGATTTTAAATTAGCACAGGTATATTAAGCTTATGTTTACTGATTACAATGAGTTAACTAACTTATTAAAGCACTAATTAACAACTTTTAACTTATAAATAAGCAGATTAATAAGATACACGAATATTAGCTATTTTTGACTTTTATGAGTTTTTTAAAGCAAAACAAGCACAGGTTGTTTAAAACTTGTGAAAATGATGAAATATACTTAATAACTGTAAATAAGCAAGAATTTAATGAAATAAGCTAACAATAAGCAGTGTAACAGTAAATTGCAAAGTTAAGTAAAATTTGATAAATCAAGCTTACAACTGATATGCTATTGGGACAAAGAACAAGGACAGAACTTTTCCTAGCTTGTTCACACAAGCTAGAAAACCCAAGAAAACTTCCTGAACAACTTGTTTCACCCAGAATAGCTTTTTGGAGCTTGTGGTTGACTTTTCTTGACTTTTTCTTCTTTCTTGAATTAGATCAGAATTGAACTAACATAAGCTCACAGTAAGCTATAATTAGCTTATATAAGCTTATTTAAACAGATAATAAACTTTTCCAATTAACATTTAACTTAAAACGAATTACAGTAAAGCTTGAAATTGTAAAGTAACTGAAATTAAATGCAAGATGTATTAAAATGAGATCAAAATGACTGTAAATGACTTATATTGATGACTGGAAATGAAAATTACAATAAAGAAAGACAAATAAGTAAAAACGATTTAATAAAAAATTAACTACTCCTTATTTCCTATTACATTGTTCTATATATACAAAGATAAAGTGGGATAGCCTTAGCCGACATCCTTGATCACATCTGCACCCTTGAATTATCTTCAATTGATCTGAGCCACTCAAACTGATTTTGGCGCCAAAAGTGGTAGTAGTGGATTCGAGTAGGTTTTTATCAATTAATGCATTTTGGGTGATTGTGGAGGTGGAGGAGAAGCATTTAATGCTTTTGGCATGTTAGGTAAGGTGGTGGGTTGTAGCAGAGAAAACTATGGGAAGGGTGGTATGGTTTTGGTGTTTTGGCGGTTCGGTGGTAAAGAAGAAGGATTTGACTGAGTTTGACCGGATATTTTATTTAAACACTGATAAGGGCCGGGTCAAAGGTTTAGGGGATTGGGCTTGGTATTGGGTTGGGTTTAGTAATAATGGATGGGTTGGGTTATGTAATAGCTGGGTTTTATTTGTTTTGGGTTTTAGGGAATTAGTTTGTATCCGGTTTGGTTAGTTTAACACAAGGACTATTTTTGTAATTTCTAAATTCTTGAAGGGCTGAGTTGTAATTTTCCAAAAAGTTATCAAAAGGGCTAAATTGTAACATGTGAATAGAACAAGGGTATTATTTGATAAATTTCAATTTTTAAATACCCGAGGACTAGATTTGCCAATTTTGAAACTTGAGGGGTAAAAGTTGCCATTTTTAGAAAACTTTCATCCAGGTATTAAAAGTGAACATGTTTGAAATCCCAAGGACTAAAGTTGACTTTTCTTTCATTTTAAACCTTCAGGGACTAAATCTGCCAATTTGTGAAACTCCAGGGACTGAAAGTGACAATTATGCAAACTTTGTTCGTTTTTCACTTGTTTTCAATCTTTTTATTCCTGAGTCATATAAAAACACATTTTATGATATTTTCAGTATTTTGAAGCATATCTGCATGTTTTTAAATGTTTTTGCAGATAAAATGTGACAGAAATGATGAATATTTAGACACTCATCAGTAGGGTTGGGTGAAAAGGCTTCAGCAAAGTCAAGGCCTGTGGCTTTGATGAATGCTGAGTAGTCAAAGGAGAGGGTTCTACTCCCATTCATCACCGTGAAGGTGATGATTGACTCTTTGGTGTCTTTGGGGCTGGTTGCCACAGCCGTACACCAGAATTCCCTCAAATAGTCATGGTAGATGACTGAGGGGGTATGGGTGAAAGCCTTTGCAAGAAAGCAATTACGAAGATATTTCATAACGTTCTTGTAGGCTGGGTAGATTTGTGGATATGAGAAATTTCCCACCACATTGTTTTTGGTTAGGTCTACACCCTCCAATGTGAAATCCACATTAGGAGCGTATTTCACAGCTTTAGAAGAAGCCATTTGTGGGTAAGTCTGGGTTTGACTAAGGTTAAAGGGTTTCTAAAGCTTAAGAATGCACACACAATTTGTTTTTGAGAATTAAAAATGGCAGAGTTTTGCTTAAGATTCTATAAAAACATGTGTATGTATTCTTCTGGTTGGGGTATTTATAGGAAAGTGGAGATGGGGGTGTTTTGGTCATTTGAGCAATCTTAATTTATTCAAAAAGAATTTTTGGAAATTGTTTTGAATAATATGTTTTGGGATCCGCATTTAATGCCAACACTCCACTTTCCTGGTTTGGCGCAACAGTCGAAGTGAACA
Source organism: Artemisia tridentata subsp. tridentata (assembly GCA_021014915.2). Taxonomy (NCBI): domain Eukaryota; kingdom Viridiplantae; phylum Streptophyta; class Magnoliopsida; order Asterales; family Asteraceae; genus Artemisia; species Artemisia tridentata. The sequence goes on from CP139508.1 coordinate 464,612,427, forward strand.
GTTGAGCAGTTCTGCAAAAGTGCAACTTGCAGAGATGAGTCATCACATATTTGAAATGTGATTGGAGAGGCATTTAATGCCAAGTGGGAATGTGGTGGCCCAGAGGTGGAAGCCAGAAAGGCAAAAAGAACAATTATTCTTGAATTAAATATGTGTTCAGTTACCAACCTCGGACATTTACTAACTAGATACTTAGAGCATTTAAGTCAGTATTTAATGTACTTTTCAGGGCCCTGAATGACTCTTCATTCAGTGATAGGTTTTTCAGGGACTTGGGATTAGTAACTGATGATTCAGGAATATGGAAAGATTCCTGAGAAGCAAGGATTCAGGAACTTGGGTTTAGTTCCTGAACCCTCAAGATTTCAGGAACTTGGGTTTAGTTCCTGAGGTTGAGGATTCAGTGAATTAATTCACTGACGAACACATTGAGTCAGGGACCTGAGATTTTAAGAATTTACACTTCAGTTGGTAGGAGTCAATCAGTGGACTGATTCTCTATATCCAACATTCCTAATTCAGCTTTCAGTCTTGTGAAAGTTGGTTCATCCAAAGGTTTGGTGAAGATATCAGCTAACTGATATTCAGTAGGAATGAAGTGTAATTCAATGTCACCATTCATGACATGGTCCCTGATGAAGTGATATCTGATATCAATATGTTTTGTTCTCTGATGAAGAACAGGGTTGTTAGAGATTGCAATTGCACTTGTGTTATCACAAAAGATAGGTACCATCTTGTACTGAATTCCATAGTCACTGAGTTGACTTTTCATCCAGAGTACATTTGCACAACAACTAGCTGCTGCAACATATTCAGCCTCAGCTGAGGACAAGGCAACTGATTATTGCTTCTTAGCACTCCAACAGACTAATTTCCCACCAAGTATTTGGCAAGAGCCTGAGGTGCTTTTTCTGTCCATGTTGCATCCAGCATAGTCAGAGTCTGAGTATCCTTTGAGATCAAGTCCTGAGCACTTTGGATAGTATAATCCAAGGTTAGGAGTGCCCTTTAGGTACCTGAATATCCTTTTCACAGCAGTGACATGAGATTCTCTTGGGTCAGATTGATATCTGGCACATAGACATACTGAGAATTGGATATCAGGCCTTGATGCAAGTAGATACATCAGTGATCCTATCATTCCTCTAAAGAGAGTTTGATTTACTGGTTTACCAGTTAGATCAGGACCAAGGTTGTTTGGGGAAACCATGGGAGTTTTGACTGAGGCACAGTCACTGAGATCATACTTCTTCAGTAGATTCTTTACATACTTCTCTTGACTGATAGTGGTTCCTCTATCAGTCTGCTTGATCTGAAGACCAAGAAAGTATGTCAGTTCTCCCATCATGCTCATTTCAAACTTCTTTGCCATTAGTTTTTCAAATTGTTTGCAAAGTTTGAAACTTGTTGAGCCAAAGATGATGTCATCAACATACACTTGTACTAGTATGACATCATTATTTGTCTTATAGATAAACAATGTGTTGTCTATCTTGCCTCTGACAAATTTGTTTTGGATTAAGAAGGCTGAGAGAGTCTCATACCATGCCCTGGGAGCTTGCTTCAGTCCATAAAGGGCTTTGTTAAGCTTACAGACATGATCAGGAGACTCATGACTTTCAAATCCAGGAGATTGCTCAACATAAACTTCTTCTTTCAGTGAACCATTTAAGAATGCACTTTTAACATCCATTTGGTACACCTTGAAGTTCATGTATGTAGCAAAAGCAAGGAAGATCCTGATGGCTTCCATCCTTGCTACTGGTGCAAATGTTTCCTCATAGTCAATGCCTTCTTGTTGATTATAGCCTTTGGCTACAAGTCTGGCTTTGTTTTTAATGACTATGCCATTTTCATCAGTTTTGTTTTTGAATACCCATTTCATGCCAATGACTGAGACATTCTCAGGACATTTGACCAAGGTCATTACCTTGTTTCTGTCAAATTGTTCCAGTTCATCATGCATGGCCTGAACCCAACTTGGATGTTTAAGTGCCTCTTTAACATTTTTGGGTTCAATTGTGGAAATGAAGTCCACAAATAGGCATTCATTGGATGAGGCTGCTCTTAGACTAGCAGCCATGCTTCTGGTGAGCATGCCTTCAGTAGGCTCTCCAATAATATTGACAAGTTCAATGTCCTGAGACCTAGTCCAACTTTCTTGAGGTCCTGGATACTGATTTGAACTTGTGGAGGCCTGATTGGGTAGAGGGGTTGGTTCTGGAGTAGACACATGATCATTGTTTGGATCTTGAGTGTCTATCAGATCACTGAGATTGTTTGGATCTTGAGTATTTTGAACAGGCTGATTGATAACATCAGTGTGTGTATGTGCCTCAACAAACTCAGTGATGGTTGGGTTAGGTAGGTTGTGAGGGATTATGTAATAGGAGAGATTAGCATCATCTTGATACTAAGTAGAAGGATTGTTTTCAGACAGATATTCATCAGGAGGATATCTTGAAGAATTATCAATTTCTATCTCTTCTACTGAGGCAGTTGAGAACCTGATTGCATCAGTGCTCTCATCAAAGGTAACATGAAATGTTTCCTCAGTCTGCTGTCTCCTTGTGTTAAACACTTTGAAGGCTTTTGAGACAAGTGAGTATCCCAGGAAGTATCCATCATCAGCTTTTGCATCAAATTTCCCTAGGTGATCCTTGTGATTATGAATAAACACAGGACACCCAAAGACATGAAAGTAGCTGATGTCAGGGATTCTTCCTTTGAATAACTCATATGGGGTTTTCCCATGGCTCTTGACAATTATGGATCTGTTTTGTGTATAACAGGCAGTTTTGACTGCATCAGTCCAAAAATGGTTGGAAAGGACTGATCCACATAGCATTGTCCTAGCAGCTTCAATGAGTGTTCTGTTTTTCCTTTCAGCAACACCATTTTGTTCAGGTGTGTATGGAGAGGAAAAGTTTTGGGAAATACCTTTCTCATCACAGAAACATTCAAGTTCATTATTTTTGAACTCAGTCCCATTGTCAGTTCTAATTTGTTTGACCTTAATGTCATTTTGATTTTCAATGTTCCTGACAAAGGACATGATTGTTTCAGCTGCCTGACTCTTTTTGATCAGGAAGAATACCCAGGTTTATCTAGAGTATTCATCCACTATGACCAGAGTATACTTCTCATGGTTAACAGACCTTGGACTGATAGGTCCAAATAGATCCATATGGAGAAGATGTAGGCAGTTCCTGATGGAAAAGTTGGTTTTGGTTTTAAAGGATGCTCTGTGATGTTTACCTTTTTCACAAGCTGAGCGTGGTTTATCCTTAGAAAACACAAGAGATGGTAAGCCAAGGACCTTGTTTTGTTTTACAAGATTGTTAATGTTCTTAAAGTTCAGGTGGGTGAGTCTCTTATGCCAAAGCCAGTTGAGTGTATCAGTGGCTTTAGCAAAGAGACAAGTTCCATCCTGAGTTAGACTGGACATATCTAATACATAAACATCTTGTCTTCTTGGTGCAATGAGGACAATTTCCTTATTTGCATTGAAGATGGTTCCTTGCTTATCATCAAACTGAACTATGTATTTTGCATCACATAGTTGACTGACACTGATCAGATTATACTTAAGACCATTTACATATGCTATCCTAGTAAAGACAATACCATTGCAGTTTACTGAACCATAACCTTCAGTGAGACATGATGAATTATCAGCAAATATCACTTTGGGTCCTGGTTCTTCCACATATTTGTGCAGACACTCCTTAACACCAGTCATGCTCCTTGAACATCCACTGTCTAGATGCCAAATAGGATCCCTAGCATGCTTCTGCACAAATAGTAAACTGGGTCAGTTCCTTCTAGGACTCCATTTCATGGAGGGTTTGGTATTGTAGGTCTTTATGAAGGTATTAATTGATTCATGGTCAGAGGTTGTGTGGACTGAGCTACCACATGTTTTGCATTTGGTTGCAGGGGTAGCCTCAGTAGTCTGAGAGGATTGTTTCATTCCTCTTTTTGACTGAATGACCTTCTCTTTTCCTGAGGATTTCTGAGAGGAACATCCTCTAGATTCACAGTGTTTGTCATATTGACAATTCTCAGGGTGGTGGTCATTGAATCCACACAAAGGGCAGGGTGGAAAAGGCTTGGCCTTTTGCTTCTGTTTCTGCTTAGAATCAGAAGGGTAGTTCAGGCACTGAGCCTTAAGTCCTGAAAAGTTTAACATGACTGAGCATTGTTTATGATCAGAGGTCCTGTGATCTTCCTTTTTGCAAATCATGCAATAAAGGACTCTATAGCAATCATCAGTGAGATGATTTGTATAGTTGCATAGCTCACATCTTTTCAGGGGTTTTGTGGGTTTGGGTTTGGTCTTTGAGGAAGTTGGTTTTTGTTCCTTCTTGGATTGAGAAGATTTCTCAAAAGATGCAATCTTCTCTCCTAGCTTCCTGACCATTTCAGCCAACTGATCAAATTTTGAGTCAGGGCTTTGGGTTGTTACTTCAGAAGGGACTGAAGTTGATGAGTCATCAGTATTTACTGAGACATCAAGGTTTGCTCTCTTCAGGATGGTTGTTCCCCTTCCTGATCTCTCCTTTGGAGAGTGTGGTGAGAAGACCATAGGTGGGAGGCCTAAGTTAGGTGCAGCACCCTGAAGGGTATTCAGTGGAGGAAGTGGAGGGTATGATTCTGATTCAGACTCATCCAAGGACTCAGTGAGTGGTTCAGTGAGTTCAAGCTTACTGAGTTTTTCAGTGAGTCCAAGCATATTTTTCAAAGCCTGACTTTCAGGAAGCAAGATCTTTCCAGTCTCAAAGTTTGGTAACTTACTGACTGGGTTGTCCCTGACAATCCAGTCATTTGACTTGGGAAGCAATTCTTGCTCAAAAGATATGCCAGCTGGAACAAAGTTTATTTCATTTTGACACGCAGTTGGATCAACCATAAGAGGGTCAATACCAATGGTTTTCTGAGAGATTAATCCCACAGTGTCAAAAACCTTAGGGTTCTTCTTGGTCCAGCTTTGAATGATAGCCTTTTCTTTGTTAAGTTCAGTTTGAAGGACTTGGTTTTGTTTCAAAATCTCAGTGTTCTGAATTTGTAGAGTTATTTTTTCTAGTTTGGCTTGCTTAAGTACAAGCAGTTCATCTCTACATTTGTTCAATTCTGACACAATATTGTTATATTTTGAAAGCAAGTTAAGCCTTTGTTCTTCAACAAACTTTAAATCAACACAAATATAATTCATGTAAGACTGCCAATCAGAATCATCATCCATAGAAATTAAAGTATTTACCTTCTTCATGGTGATGTTGACCCACTCTCCATTTCTAGCATGGCCTTTTCCCACAGCCACCTGATCCTCTTCTGAAAGTGCCATCAGTGCACTAACTCTTATTTCCTCATCTGAGGAAACCTCTTCATCATCCCAATCATATGCTTCAGCTATTAAAACCTTGTTCTTTGTCTGAATAGGTTTAGATGTTTGAGCAGCCTGAGACAATATGGGGTTAGTTTCAAGAAGTGCAAGTTTAGCTTTGATATTCCTATATTTTGTTTCAAAATCCTTTTGACCCTTGTTTTGGAATTGTTGGGTGGACTGAAACATTTTAGGTTGAAACTTGCTAGTTCCTGAAAATTTGTAAGAGGATTCTGAGATAGTTTTAGAATAACAGTCCCTAGTAAAATGACCCTTTTTACCACATTTAAAGCATTCAGTGGTCTCATTTGCTTTTGATTTTGTAAAGTTGGACTGATTTCTTTTGATGAAACATTTTGAACTAGCAAGGAGTGCCCTTTCTTGGAATTCCAAGTTCAGGTCATTCAGGTATTCCTCATCAGTCCTTTCATCAATTTCTTCTTCAGAATCCTCTTGAATATCCTGCACAACACCATTAGAATAGAAAGCAGTTGATATGGGTGTGGAGGTTAAGGCCTTTTTGGACTCAAAAGCTTTTGAGTCAGGGTATCTCCTTGAGATCAAGTTGTCTTCATAGACAAACTTCCCATAAATTTCAGGGAGCTCAAGGGTCTGAATGTGGTTAGCATTCCTCAGGCCTTGTGAGAAGTTGAGCCACTTCTCAGGGAGACTGTTGACAAAGCCAACATTTGTCTCATGTTTGGTCAGTACAACACCATCATTTGATAATTCATTTATCAAAGTCTTGTATCTGGTGTAGGTCTGTGAGAGACTTTCAGAGTCTTTTGCTCTGAAAGTATTATACTCAAGTTTAAGGTCCATGACCCTATTTTCCTTGGTATCTGAGGGACCCTCAAAGCTGTTTACCAAGTCATCCCAAGTTTGCTTGGCTGTTAGACAGTTGATGACTGATTCCATTACATCGTCAGGAAGACATGATATAAGGATGCTTTTCAGGCGTTGGTCTTGATTGACCACCCTCCTCTCATCAATGGTCCATTGGGCCTCAGGCTTGTTTAGCCCTGTGGCAGTCTTTGGGACAAATGGGCCATCCCTGATACAGGTGATGTAGTAGGGTTCCATACCAGTAAGATAGCAAATCATACGCTTCTTCCATTTGCTAAATTTCCTAGCTTCAAGTCTGGGTGCAACAGCTGAGTAGCTGCCACCCTTTTTGTCGACTAGCTGGGGTACATTGATATCAGCCATAGTAAGATCTTGGTTTTAAAAACCTAGAGCACTCTTGGTTAGTTTAAAAGATTTTATAAACCAGAGGCTCTGATACCACTTGTTGGTCCCTTTACACTATTAGAGTTAACTAGAAAGTTAATCTATTTCGTGTTATGACTAATACAATGTTTAGGATTAATTCTAACAGTTATAAAACGTGAGTATAAAAACAACAATATTTTTCAACGTTTAAATTCTTATTAGAAATAATTCCAAGAATCTATACCCAAGTGTTTTGCGGAACAAACACTTGGGATTGAATAGACAAGGGTATGGGGTGTCTCCTATCGAAACTCAAGTTTTGCTTGAGTGGTAACAATATACCCACTGAGCTATCTCAGTGAGTTGTATACTGATGCGCGTGATGTGTCGTTGCGGTTTAGCAGTTTTAATGCCTACTCAAGTTTTAAATTTATATTTAGCCGACTTATCAATAACACACACACTTAACGATCAGTGTACCCGGTCAGTATGAAGATAATGGTAAGTAGAGTGTCGATCACTAAGAGTGGAACGTATTATCTCGTTATTCTAATCAGTATTTTAATATCCTAACGCAAGGGGGTTTCAGCCTGAGAGACTGGCACGGTTTGTTTGCAATTAAATAATAAAATAAACCAATAGGCACGAATCAGCAAGTAGCACACACGTACACAGATAAATACTTGAGACAATAAGAGGGCTGTCCTTATGATTAAGTAGATTGTCACTTGTTTTATTGATAGCTTTATATGAAGTGTATGTAGTTAACCCTTTCTCGTTGGTCCTAATCTTATCGGCGAGTAAACCCTTAATGATTACTTATGTCTAAAAGTTATTCCTAAGTGATCAATTTAGTAATAACCGTGGGAGCCACATTATGTCCCGCAGTCAAATGCCCGCAAGCCACTAATAAACACAGAGGTTATCAATGCACTAATAAGTAGTAACCAAAGACATCAACATATAAACTTTAATTGATGGGAAAGCAAGTATTAAAGGGAGTGCAATCTTTCGTTGTCACATTACACAAGCCACCAATCCTGATGAATTAAAGTTTGCTAACACAATAAAACAAAACTACTTAATGAATTAAACACATGCAGCACCTTCTTACAGCTCTTGTATCTTTGATTTGGGTGTGTCTTGTGCTGCCTCCTTGACTGAATTCGTCCTTTGTTTCTCCTGTTCGGACTTCGGTTTTTTGGTTTTCCGGAACTTGTAATTCGTCTGGTCTACGGGGTATTTATAGTTTCTGTCTGAGGGAAGATGCGGCGCATCTACTAAGTAGATGCGGCGCATGTACTTAACTTCGCGTGGGGTCCAAGATTATAATATTCAGGAATATTCGTACACCGCCAGAAGATGCGGCGTAACTCCATGATTAGATGCGGCGCATGTCCTCTTGTATCTTGGATCGTATCTGGTGATATCTTGATAGAGATGCGGCGCATGTCGAGAGTGAGATGCGGCGCATCTGGAGCAGAATTGACTTGATCTTGTCCATGTCAGTAGACTTTCACTTTATGCACGTTTTGCTCCATTATTAGTCCAAAATCGCTAAGTTTCACCAAATGCTTGTTTTTACCTGAGAATTACAAAAGTAAACGATTAAGTATCAATCCTCATACATAATATAGTAAAACAAGTCAAATTAATAGGATAAATGATAGTAATAAAATGTACTTATTTGAGTTCATCAAATATCCCTCCACTTGAACTTTACTTGTCCCCAAGTAAACCTTAGAATTTCTCTTATGAAAATGTATCCTAAAAGATGTTAGGATTTATTTTTATATTTAAGCATGTATTCGTTCATTTCATAATCACACAACTAAACACTTTAACGAATTAGAAGTAAAATAAAATAAGTCGATAAAAGCAAATCTAATCGTTTAACTGTCCAGTCGCGACGAATATTCTATCATAAGCTTGGTAAGTATACACATCTCCACCACTAAAGCTAAGGAGTAACAAGTCTAAAGCGGTAAAAAGGGTTTTTAGGCTTTAGGGTTAATTATTCTCTTTCACTATCGATCTCAAATTCCAGAAAAGGCGACAAAATCACAAATACATGATCGAATCCACGAACACGATACTTGCAATTGCTCAAATCCTTAACTCGAATAGGCTAAAGATAGGTCCAAACTTCACCAATAATAATATATCAAAAAGGGCGACAAAATCATAAATACATAGCCGAATCCACGACTACGATACTTAAGATTGCTCAAATCCCTAATCTCAATAAATCAAAGGTTTGGTTGGATAAAGAATAATAAAGGGCATGGATAATATTTGGGATATAAATTGGTGCAAAAATAAAAATAAACAAAACAAATAAATTAAAATCCTAAGTGTGGTTAATCACTATCCCAACCATCCCATGAATAAGACTCATATCATCGAATAACTCACGCTTTAACACTTGAAACACACGCTTTAGGTAGACACGAATTATACTCAACAAGATCTTAATCAAAGAATAAACCTTAATTGGCGTTCCCATAACTGCCAATTCCCATTCAATCCATAGATATAGTACAACAAATAGTGGTGATATCGACCACTTACATAACTTTACATAAGTTGGTTAAAACTAACTTCCAACTTTTCTTTCTTTCTTTTTCTTTTCTCATTTTTTCGATTTTTTTTTTTTTTTTAATTATTATTAAACATAAACATAGATGTGTAAAATTTCACCACATCACTATAACTTTCTTTCCGGATAATTTTTCCATACTTTTCATGACTTCAGAAATAATGGTAATAGTGAAAGTAGTAAACACACGAAAAATAAACTCCAAAATATACAATATTTACTTTCACTCCAATTGCATTGTGCAATTTCCCGACCTAACCATAGATAATGAATTACGCACGCGAACACAGGTAATGTAAGGAAACACACTCTGCCTATAGCAATCAACCAACCACGGATTCTAATCTACAGGGTAGGCTAAGGTGTAAGGGTGTAACGAAACATTTTAAACATAGGTGTAAGAAACGAAAGGAATGGCTCTGAGTGTTTTTCTAGGGGTATCTTACTCTAAAAATGAGAGTAACAAAAGGGTTTATACGGGGGTTAACTAACCAGTGTAGTTAGTTAATAACACATAACATATAATAGGCTATTTGGGTGTAATCCTAGAATTTTACCAATTTAGACAAGTCATTCCAATTATATAAATAATACTTATTATGGTGGTCTCGAATAGTATACAAGCCAAGTTCTAAAGTTTACAAGTCACCGGCACACTCATAGATTTGTGAATTTTGAAAAATCACAATTTTTGAAAATAACGTCATGTGTGCAGTTATGCAACTTAGATCTTAAACAAAAACATTTTAAACACATTTTAAGTTTGATATATTAAGCACATTTTAAGCATAATTTTTGAAAAAGTTTAGGACAAGTAATTGTTAAGTGTTCTAATTCTCCAATCCCCCCACTTAAGTTAAACAACGTCCTCGTTGTTTGTATAAAAGGTTAAAAACTGGAAAATAAAAGAATTAGAACAGAAAAACTCCCCTGAGATTTGCTCGGTATGATCCTCCATTAGTATAAGAGCAAAAATCAACTTCTTGTGGATTAGAACGTTAAAGCTTCATACTTGATGTATCCACAGGAAATCCAGGAAACTATAATACCACCAACACTTTAAAACACACCTAAGATAAGAAAGGTTCAAACTTGCATAATACATTAGTAGTTAGGAAAAATAAAACTTAAAAATTAAAATTGAAAATCATCAGGTCAGTCGATGCGCCGTATCTTATTGAAGAAGATACGCCGTATCGAGCCTGGAATTAATACGGATCAGAATAAAGATGCGCCGCATCCTTAACCAGGGATGCGCCGCATTAAAAATAAACTGATAAAGAGTTTTAAAGTCGAAAATAAAAATGCAGAAAAATAAAATAAGATATGACCATTGCAGGAGATGCGTCGCATCTCAGAATTGAGATGCGCCGTATCCTCATGCGGGCCTGGAAACAAAATAAAACGAAGTAAAGGATAGGATGCGTCGCATCTGTTTAAGCAGATACGGCGCATGTAGTAATCAAACAGACTGATAACAGTCTGTTGTAAAATGACTCGTTCCACGATTTAATCTCATACGTCCTCTCGTACTCTCATGCTGAACTTAATGCCAGTCTTCATCAAACATAACAAGAAATATAAACTGAAACATTAAATATAAACATAAGAATAGCGATTAGTACAATCCAAAAAGTAATAATAATGTGTGGAACAATGTCTATGAAATCAAGAGAGTAAGGTCATGGGTGAGTGTGGTCGTCTGGATGGGTCCCGGAAGTGCTGGCTCCATCAGTCCTCTGGCGGACTCTGCGCTCGTATGCACGTGTCACTCCCGCAACCTCAGTACCATCTGGACGAACGTGTGTAATACCCTGCTGCTCTAATAGTCTGCTCACACTCATGACCACCCACTCTGAGTCTCTCCTCAGGGCTCTCAACTCTCCCTCGACTGCCTCAAGTCTCTGACCAATGGTGCGTGGGGGTACTGGTGCCTGTGGCACCTCCTCGTCGGCAGGAGCAGCAGCCGGAGGTTCCTGAGGTCCTCCCTGCTCCGCCTCTGGCCCTGCAGCTCTGGCGGGCCCTAATGCTGCCCAAAAGTGGCCTCCCGCAGCCACCTGGCAGATCCCGAGTCTAACCAAATAGTCCCTATCGATAACCGGGAGACGGGCCACAATAACCTCCAGCCCCGCTGGGATCTCTGCTCCAATAACTCCAAAATGGCGGGCCAGCCTCGAAACAAAATGCCCGCCAGTCATCTGGCTCCTCCGATCTCTCCCTGTAATGAATCGTGCTAAAGAACTCCAGCATGAGCTCCCTAATCAGAGGCTCGTCAATCCTAAATAGTCTCTCCCAAGCACTAGACCTAAACACCGCCTCCTCATCGTCTCCAACAACTACCATCTCCATCCGATGCTGTAAACTCGCAGCTGCATGTCCACCACCGATCAATCCCACATCGTCAAAATTCAAAACCTGGACTCTGAATATTTTCTTGAAGTAAATCGAGTCAAGCCTATGCAAGTAATCCTCTAGAGCGGCAGGAGTAAGTCCCATGTTCTCAAATTGTAGCCACTGATGCCTTAGTGTGACCTCTGGTAATGCCATCTGAAATAGATATTCACAGTCAGTAAACAGTCTGCAAAATAGGTAGATACGGCGCATCTGATTTAATCAGTGCGGCGTATCTGTATAAAGTATAAGAGATGCGGTGCAAGACAATAGATACGGCGTATTGAGATGCGTCGTATCTAGATTAATCAATACGGCGTATCTAGAATTTTATCAATTTTGAAATAGGTCGTTACGCCGCATTAATCAACCTAGATGCGCCGCATCTAAAAGCATATCAGTATAAAATAAAGGGTTAGGCACGTTTTTCAAGAATCCGTATCCGTGACGTAAACTCCCGCATTATATCACAGACCAAATTTACTGAATTGTTCCTATCAAAAACTTCTATCACACTTTCCCTCTAAAATTTAAAAACAATCACCCAAAACCCTATTTTTCGTTAGATTTAATTAGTGCCAAATTCGATGTCCAAATCTAAAATTAACTTAGGGGAAATTATCAATGCCAAGTTCTAATCATATCCCTATATCGTTTAAGCCCTAATCGAAGTGGTCATATAAACCCTAATTTTTATAATTAAACGAAATTAAATCAAAATAGAATAATTACCTTAATTTGATGATTAGGAGAAAGGTTATAGATCGGATTAAAGGAGGATTTAAGAAAGATGATCGGATTTCGAGTATAATTTTAGTGCGTGAAAGTTCTTAACTGTGTGTGTTTATGCGGCGCATTCCCGTCGTATTTATAGGGCGACACGATGCGCCGTATTAGAAAATTGGGATGCGCCGTATCTATTTAATTTCGTTGACTAGTCAATAAGTCCTAGTTGGTCAGGGATACGGCGCTTGGGATATTTAGATCCGCCGTATCTCTATGTTAGTTAACGAAATTTAAATGAAGAACGTACCTTGGCCTCCGCAACACAGTTCCTTATACATCAAATTTGGGTTAAACGGCACACCATATAGATGAATTCAAAATAAGAGCAATAGGCATAAACGTTTCATTAATAATTGTAATCTTATTGTTTAGTGGATAAGGATTTATTCCGAGGTTAGGAACAAATATCGTTTTTGAGCATACAAAATTAAGATTACGATTTGAATCAGATGTATAATATGGATAATAAAACTGAGATCATAGTGTAGAGAACTTTCCTTTGGGCAGTTGAATTATCGTAGAGTTTACCTGGGATTCTATTTCAAGAATTTAAGAAGTTCAATGTTACCAGTACTGAGTTTTCCTCCACTCTTGTCGTCTTATGTTCGGTCACTTCAGCTAGCGTCTCTTGGTTTGGTTCAGAATGTAATCCTTCTTGGTGATGCTCGAGTCATCATTTATCCTGAAAATAAACAACTTGCACACGAGAGTAGCGGACCGATCAAAGTAAATATCAAAAATCAACTATATTTATCAAATTATATTCGTCGTATTAACAAAAGTTAATGCGCCGTACTTTCGTTACGTTTAAAAATAAATATCGATTTTTGATTCAGAAAGATGCGCCGTATCGACAGAGATCGATACGCCGTATCTGTTTAATAATTCGCAAACTGTTTTTAATTAAAATAATAGATACGCCGTATCTGCTAAAGCAGATGCGTCGTATTACTTTATCGCTTAGAAAAATTTTCTTATTAAAAACAGATACGCCGTATCTTGGGGAAAAGATGCGTCGTATCGAATTAATTAAACGCGTTGTATTTTTTTAAAAATTAAACGCAATACGCCGTATCTGAGAGATCAGATGCGCCGTATCGTTTGATTTAGCACAGTACAACGATAGCAGAACAGAAAAATACGAAAAATAAAAACAAAAATTAAACACACAAACGAAAATAAACACACAAAAATAAAAGAAAACAATTAACACACAATACAACAAATATGCAAAATAGTACAATGATGCAATTAATCTAATAAAAAGAAAACAACAATTCACTCCCCGGCAGCGGCGCCAAAAACTTGATGCGCGTGATGTGTCGTTGCGGTTTAGCAGTTTTAATGCCTACTCAAGTTTTAAATTTATATTTAGCCGACTTATCAATAACACACACACTTAACGAGCAGTGTACCCGGTCAGTATGAAGATAATGGTAAGTAGAGTGTCGATCACTAAGAGTGGAACGTATTATCTCGTTATTCTAATCAGTATTTTAATATCCTAACGCAAGGGGGTTTCAGCCTGAGAGACTGGCACGATTTGTTTGCAATTAAATAATAAAATAAACCAATAGGCACGAATCAGCAAGTAGCACACACGTACACAGATAAATACTTGAGACAATAAGAGGGCTGTCCTTATGATTAAGTAGATTGTCACTTGTTTTATTGATAGCTTTATATGAAGTGTATGTAGTTAACCTTTCTCGTTGGTCCTAATCTTATCGGCGAGTAAACCCTTAATGATTACTTATGTCTAAAAGTTATTCCTAAGTGATCAATTTAGTAATAACCGTGGGAGCCACATTATGTCCCGCAGTCAAATGCCCGCAAGCCACTAATAAACACAAAGGTTATCAATGCACTAATAAGTAGTAACCAAAGACATCAACATATAAACTTTAATTGATGGGAAAGCAAGTATTAAAGGAAGTGCAATCTTTCGTTGTCACATTACACAAGCCACCAATCCTGATGAATTAAAGTTTGCTAACACAATAAAACAAAACTACTTAATGAATTAAACACATGCAGCACCTTCTTACAGCTCTTGTATCTTTGATTTGGGTGTGTCTTGTGCTGCCTCCTTGACTGAATTCGTCCTTTGTTTCTCCTGTTCGGACTTCGGTTTTTTGGTTTTCCGGAACTTGTAATTCGTCTGGTCTACGGGGTATTTATAGTTTCTGTCTGAGGGAAGATGCGGCGCATCTACTAAGTAGATGCGGCGCATGTACTTAACTTCGCGTGGGGTCCAAGATTATAATATTCAGGAATATTCGTACACCGCCAGAAGATGCGGCGTAACTCCATGATTAGATGCGGCGCATGTCCTCTTGTATCTTGGATCGTATCTGGTGATATCTTGATAGAGATGCGGCGCATGTCGAGAGTGAGATGCGGCGCATCTGGAGCAGAATTGACTTGATCTTGTCCATGTCAGTAGACTTTCACTTTATGCACGTTTTGCTCCATTATTAGTCCAAAATCGCTAAGTTTCACCAAATGCTTGTTTTTACCTGAGAATTACAAAAGTAAACGATTAAGTATCAATCCTCATACATAATATAGTAAAACAAGTCAAATTAATAGGATAAATGATAGTAATAAAATGTACTTATTTGAGTTCATCAAATATCCCTCCACTTGAACTTTACTTGTCCCCAAGTAAACCTTAGAATTTCTCTTATGAAAATGTATCCTAAAAGATGTTAGGATTTATTTTTATATTTAAGCATGTATTCGTTCATTTCATAATCACACAACTAAACACTTTAACGAATTAGAAGTAAAATAAAATAAGTCGATAAAAGCAAATCTAATCGTTTAACTGTCCAGTCGCGACGAATATTCTATCATAAGCTTGGTAAGTATACACATCTCCACCACTAAAGCTAAGGAGTAACAAGTCTAAAGCGGTAAAAAGGGTTTTTAGGCTTTAGGGTTAATTATTCTCTTTCACTATCGATCTCAAATTCCAGAAAAGGCGACAAAATCACAAATACATGATCGAATCCACGAACACGATACTTGCAATTGCTCAAATCCTTAACTCGAATAGGCTAAAGATAGGTCCAAACTTCACCAATAATAATATATCAAAAAGGGCGACAAAATCATAAATACATAGCCGAATCCACGACTACGATACTTAAGATTGCTCAAATCCCTAATCTCAATAAATCAAAGGTTTGGTTGGATAAAGAATAATAAAGGGCATGGATAATATTTGGGATATAAATTGGTGCAAAAATAAAAATAAACAAAACAAATAAATTAAAATCCTAAGTGTGGTTAATCACTATCCCAACCATCCCATGAATAAGACTCATATCATCGAATAACTCACGCTTTAACACTTGAAACACACGCTTTAGGTAGACACGAATTATACTCAACAAGATCTTAATCAAAGAATAAACCTTAATTGGCGTTCCCATAACTGCCAATTCCCATTCAATCCATAGATATAGTACAACAAATAGTGGTGATATCGACCACTTACATAACTTTACATAAGTTGGTTAAAACTAACTTCCAACTTTTCTTTCTTTCTTTTTCTTTTCTCATTTTTTCGATTTTTTTTTTTTTTTTTTAATTATTATTAAACATAAACATAGATGTGTAAAATTTCACCACATCACTATAACTTTCTTTCCGGATAATTTTTCCATACTTTTCATGACTTCAGAAATAATGGTAATAGTGAAAGTAGTAAACACACGAAAAATAAACTCCAAAATATACAATATTTACTTTCACTCCAATTGCAATGTGCAATTTCCCGACCTAACCATAGATAATGAATTACGCACGCGAACACAGTTAATGTAAGGAAACACACTCTGCCTATAGCAATCAACCAACCACGGATTCTAATCTACAGGGTAGGCTAAGGTGTAAGGGTGTAACGAAACATTTTAAACATAGGTGTAAGAAACGAAAGGAATGGCTCTGAGTGTTTTTCTAGGGGTATCTTACTCTAAAAATGAGAGTAACAAAAGGGTTTATACGGGGGTTAACTAACCAGTGTAGTTAGTTAATAACACATAACATATAATAGGCTATTTGGGTGTAATCCTAGAAATTTACCAAGTTAGACAAGTCATTCCAATTATATAAATAATACTTATTATGGTGGTCTCGAATAGTATACAAGCCAAGTTCTAAAGTTTACAAGTCACCGGCACACTCATAGATTTGTGAATTTTGAAAAATCACAATTTTTGAAAATAACGTCATGTGTGCAGCTATGCAACTTAGATCTTAAACAAAAACATTTTAAACACATTTTAAGTTTGATATATTAAGCACATTTTAAGCATAATTTTTGAAAAAGTTTAGGACAAGTAATTGTTAAGTGTTCTAATTCTCCAATCCCCCCACTTAAGTTAAACAACGTCCTCGTTGTTTGTATAAAAGGTTAAAAACTGGAAAATAAAAGAATTAGAACAGAAAAACTCCCCTGAGATTTGCTCGGTATGATCCTCCATTAGTATAAGAGCAAAAATCAACTTCTTGTGGATTAGAACGTTAAAGCTTCATACTTGATGTATCCACAGGAAATCCAGGAAACTATAATACCACCAACACTTTAAAACACACCTAAGATAAGAAAGGTTCAAACTTGCATAATACATTAGTAGTTAGGAAAAATAAAACTTAAAAATTAAAATTGAAAATCATCAGGTCAGTCGATGCGCCGTATCTTATTGAAGAAGATACGCCGTATCGAGCCTGGAATTAATACGGATCAGAATAAAGATGCGCCGCATCCTTAACCAGGGATGCGCCGCATTAAAAATAAACTGATAAAGAGTTTTAAAGTCGAAAATAAAAATGCAGAAAAATAAAATAAGATATGACCATTGCAGGAGATGCGTCGCATCTCAGAATTGAGATGCGCCGTATCCTCATGCGGGCCTGGAAACAAAATAAAACGAAGTAAAGGATAGGATGCGTCGCATCTGTTTAAGCAGATACGGCGCATGTAGTAATCAAACAGACTGATAACAGTCTGTTGTAAAATGACTCGTTCCACGATTTAATCTCATACGTCCTCTCGTACTCTCATGCTGAACTTAATGCCAGTCTTCATCAAACATAACAAGAAATATAAACTGAAACATTAAATATAAACATAAGAATAGCGATTAGTACAATCCAAAAAGTAATAATAATGTGTGGAACAATGTCTATGAAATCAAGAGAGTAAGGTCATGGGTGAGTGTGGTCGTCTGGATGGGTCCCGGAAGTGCTGGCTCCATCAGTCCTCTGGCGGACTCTGCGCTCGTATGCACGTGTCACTCCCGCAACCTCAGTACCATCTGGACGAACGTGTGTAATACCCTGCTGCTCTAATAGTCTGCTCACACTCATGACCACCCACTCTGAGTCTCTCCTCAGGGCTCTCAACTCTCCCTCGACTGCCTCAAGTCTCTGACCAATGGTGCGTGGGGGTACTGGTGCCTGTGGCACCTCCTCGTCGGCAGGAGCAGCAGCCGGAGGTTCCTGAGGTCCTCCCTGCTCCGCCTCTGGCCCTGCAGCTCTGGCGGGCCCTAATGCTGCCCAAAAGTGGCCTCCCGCAGCCACCTGGCAGATCCCGAGTCTAACCAAATAGTCCCTATCGATAACCGGGAGACGGGCCACAATAACCTCCAGCCCCGCTGGGATCTCTGCTCCAATAACTCCAAAATGGCGGGCCAGCCTCGAAACAAAATGCCCGCCAGTCATCTGGCTCCTCCGATCTCTCCCTGTAATGAATCGTGCTAAAGAACTCCAGCATGAGCTCCCTAATCAGAGGCTCGTCAATCCTAAATAGTCTCTCCCAAGCACTAGACCTAAACACTGCCTCCTCATCGTCTCCAACAACTACCATCTCCATCCGATGCTGTAAGCTAGCAGCTGCATGTCCACCACCGATCAATCCCACATCGTCAAAATTCAAAACCTGGACTCTGAATATTTTCTTGAAGTAAATCGAGTCAAGCCTATGCAAGTAATCCTCTAGAGCGGCAGGAGTAAGTCCCATGTTCTCAAATTGTAGCCACTGATGCCTTAGTGTGACCTCTGGTAGTGCCATCTGAAATAGATATTCACAGTCAGTAAACAGTCTGCAAAATAGGTAGATACGGCGCATCTGATTTAATCAGTGCGGCGTATCTGTATAAAGTATAAGAGATGCGGTGCAAGACAATAGATACGGCGTATTGAGATGCGTCGTATCTAGATTAATCAATACGGCGTATCTAGAATTTTATCAATTTTGAAATAGGTCGTTACGCCGCATTAATCAACCTAGATGCGCCGCATCTAAAAGCATATCAGTATAAAATAAAGGGTTAGGCACGTTTTTCAAGAATCCGTATCCGTGACGTAAACTCCCGCATTATATCACAGACCAAATTTACTGAATTGTTCCTATCAAAAACTTCTATCACACTTTCCCTCTAAAATTTAAAAACAATCACCCAAAACCCTATTTTTCGTTAGATTTAATTAGTGCCAAATTCGATGTCCAAATCTAAAATTAACTTAGGGGAAATTATCAATGCCAAGTTCTAATCATATCCCTATATCGTTTAAGCCCTAATCGAAGTGGTCATATAAACCCTAATTTTTATAATTAAACGAAATTAAATCAAAATAGAATAATTACCTTAATTTGATGATTAGGAGAAAGGTTATAGATCGGATTAAAGGAGGATTTAAGAAAGATGATCGGATTTCGAGTATAATTTTAGTGCGTGAAAGTTCTTAACTGTGTGTGTTTATGCGGCGCATTCCCGTCGTATTTATAGGGCGACACGATGCGCCGTATTAGAAAATTGGGATGCGCCGTATCTATTTAATTTCGTTGACTAGTCAATAAGTCCTAGTTGGTCAGGGATACGGCGCTTGGGATATTTAGATCCGCCGTATCTCTATGTTAGTTAACGAAATTTAAATGAAGAACGTACCTTGGCCTCCGCAACACAGTTCCTTATACATCAAATTTGGGTTAAACGGCACACCATATAGATGAATTCAAAATAAGAGCAATAGGCATAAACGTTTCATTAATAATTGTAATCTTATTGTTTAGTGGATAAGGATTTATTCCGAGGTTAGGAACAAATATCGTTTTTGAGCATACAAAATTAAGATTACGATTTGAATCAGATGTATAATATGGATAATAAAACTGAGATCATAGTGTAGAGAACTTTCCTTTGGGCAGTTGAATTATCGTAGAGTTTACCTGGGATTCTATTTCAAGAATTTAAGAAGTTCAATGTTACCAGTACTGAGTTTTCCTCCACTCTTGTCGTCTTATGTTCGGTCACTTCAGCTAGCGTCTCTTGGTTTGGTTCAGAATGTAATCCTTCTTGGTGATGCTCGAGTCATCATTTATCCTGAAAATAAACAACTTGCACACGAGAGTAGCGGACCGATCAAAGTAAATATCAAAAATCAACTATATTTATCAAATTATATTCGTCGTATTAACAAAAGTTAATGCGCCGTACTTTCGTTACGTTTAAAAATAAATATCGATTTTTGATTCAGAAAGATGCGCCGTATCGACAGAGATCGATACGCCGTATCTGTTTAATAATTCGCAAACTGTTTTTAATTAAAATAATAGATACGCCGTATCTGCTAAAGCAGATGCGTCGTATTACTTTATCGCTTAGAAAAATTTTCTTATTAAAAACAGATACGCCGTATCTTGGGGAAAAGATGCGTCGTATCGAATTAATTAAACGCGTTGTATTTTTTTAAAAATTAAACGCAATACGCCGTATCTGAGAGATCAGATGCGCCGTATCGTTTGATTTAGCACAGTACAACGATAGCAGAACAGAAAAATACGAAAAATAAAAACAAAAATTAAACACACAAACGAAAATAAACACACAAAAATAAAAGAAAACAATTAACACACAATACAACAAATATGCAAAATAGTACAATGATGCAATTAATCTAATAAAAAGAAAACGCGGCGCCAAAAACTTGATGCGCGTGATGTGTCGTTGCGGTTTAGCAGTTTTAATGCCTACTCAAGTTTTAAATTTATATTTAGCCGACTTATCAATAACACACACACTTAACGAGCAGTGTACCCGGTCAGTATGAAGATAATGGTAAGTAGAGTGTCGATCACTAAGAGTGGAACGTATTATCTCGTTATTCTAATCAGTATTTTAATATCCTAACGCAAGGGGGTTTCAGCCTGAGAGACTGGCACGATTTGTTTGCAATTAAATAATAAAATAAACCAATAGGCACGAATCAGCAAGTAGCACACACGTACACAGATAAATACTTGAGACAATAAGAGGGCTGTCCTTAGGATTAAGTAGATTGTCACTTGTTTTATTGATAGCTTTATATGAAGTGTATGTAGTTAACCCTTTCTCGTTGGTCCTAATCTTATCGGCGAGTAAACCCTTAATGATTACTTATGTCTAAAAGTTATTCCTAAGTGATCAATTTAGTAATAACCGTGGGAGCCACATTATGTCCCGCAGTCAAATGCCCGCAAGCCACTAATAAACACAGAGGTTATCAATGCACTAATAAGTAGTAACCAAAGACATCAACATATAAACTTTAATTGATGGGAAAGCAAGTATTAAAGGAAGTGCAATCTTTCGTTGTCACATTACACAAGCCACCAATCCTGATGAATTAAAGTTTGCTAACACAATAAAACAAAACTACTTAATGAATTAAACACATGCAGCACCTTCTTACAGCTCTTGTATCTTTGATTTGGGTGTGTCTTGTGCTGCCTCCTTGACTGAATTCGTCCTTTGTTTCTCCTGTTCGGACTTCGGTTTTTTGGTTTTCCGGAACTTGTAATTCGTCTGGTCTACGGGGTATTTATAGTTTCTGTCTGAGGGAAGATGCGGCGCATCTACTAAGTAGATGCGGCGCATGTACTTAACTTCGCGTGGGGTCCAAGATTATAATATTCAGGAATATTCGTACACCGCCAGAAGATGCGGCGTAACTCCATGATTAGATGCGGCGCATGTCCTCTTGTATCTTGGATCGTATCTGGTGATATCTTGATAGAGATGCGGCGCATGTCGAGAGTGAGATGCGGCGCATCTGGAGCAGAATTGACTTGATCTTGTCCATGTCAGTAGACTTTCACTTTATGCACGTTTTGCTCCATTATTAGTCCAAAATCGCTAAGTTTCACCAAATGCTTGTTTTTACCTGAGAATTACAAAAGTAAACGATTAAGTATCAATCCTCATACATAATATAGTAAAACAAGTCAAATTAATAGGATAAATGATAGTAATAAAATGTACTTATTTGAGTTCATCAAATATCCCTCCACTTGAACTTTACTTGTCCCCAAGTAAACCTTAGAATTTCTCTTATGAAAATGTATCCTAAAAGATGTTAGGATTTATTTTTATATTTAAGCATGTATTCGTTCATTTCATAATCACACAACTAAACACTTTAACGAATTAGAAGTAAAATAAAATAAGTCGATAAAAGCAAATCTAATCGTTTAACTGTCCAGTCGCGACGAATATTCTATCATAAGCTTGGTAAGTATACACATCTCCACCACTAAAGCTAAGGAGTAACAAGTCTAAAGCGGTAAAAAGGGTTTTTAGGCTTTAGGGTTAATTATTCTCTTTCACTATCGATCTCAAATTCCAGAAAAGGCGACAAAATCACAAATACATGATCGAATCCACGAACACGATACTTGCAATTGCTCAAATCCTTAACTCGAATAGGCTAAAGATAGGTCCAAACTTCACCAATAATAATATATCAAAAAGGGCGACAAAATCATAAATACATAGCCGAATCCACGACTACGATACTTAAGATTGCTCAAATCCCTAATCTCAATAAATCAAAGGTTTGGTTGGATAAAGAATAATAAAGGGCATGGATAATATTTGGGATATAAATTGGTGCAAAAATAAAAATAAACAAAACAAATAAATTAAAATCCTAAGTGTGGTTAATCACTATCCCAACCATCCCATGAATAAGACTCATATCATCGAATAACTCACGCTTTAACACTTGAAACACACGCTTTAGGTAGACACGAATTATACTCAACAAGATCTTAATCAAAGAATAAACCTTAATTGGCGTTCCCATAACTGCCAATTCCCATTCAATCCATAGATATAGTACAACAAATAGTGGTGATATCGACCACTTACATAACTTTACATAAGTTGGTTAAAACTAACTTCCAACTTTTCTTTCTTTCTTTTTCTTTTCTCATTTTTTCGATTTTTTTTTTTTTTTTTTAATTATTATTAAACATAAACATAGATGTGTAAAATTTCACCACATCACTATAACTTTCTTTCCGGATAATTTTTCCATACTTTTCATGACTTCAGAAATAATGGTAATAGTGAAAGTAGTAAACACACGAAAAATAAACTCCAAAATATACAATATTTACTTTCACTCCAATTGCAATGTGCAATTTCCCGACCTAACCATAGATAATGAATTACGCACGCGAACACAGTTAATGTAAGGAAACACACTCTGCCTATAGCAATCAACCAACCACGGATTCTAATCTACAGGGTAGGCTAAGGTGTAAGGGTGTAACGAAACATTTTAAACATAGGTGTAAGAAACGAAAGGAATGGCTCTGAGGGTTTTTCTAGGGGTATCTTACTCTAAAAATGAGAGTAACAAAAGGGTTTATACGGGGGTTAACTAACCAGTGTAGTTAGTTAATAACACATAACATATAATAGGCTATTTGGGTGTAATCCTAGAAATTTACCAAGTTAGACAAGTCATTCCAATTATATAAATAATACTTATTATGGTGGTCTCGAATAGTATACAAGCCAAGTTCTAAAGTTTACAAGTCACCGGCACACTCATAGATTTGTGAATTTTGAAAAATCACAATTTTTGAAAATAACGTCATGTGTGCAGCTATGCAACTTAGATCTTAAACAAAAACATGTTAAACAAATTTTAAGTTTGATATATTAAGCACATTTTAAGCATAATTTTTGAAAAAGTTTAGGACAAGTAATTGTTAAGTGTTCTAATTCTCCAATCCCCCCACTTAAGTTAAACAACGTCCTCGTTGTTTGTATAAAAGGTTAAAAACTGGAAAATAAAAGAATTAGAACAGAAAAACTCCCCTGAGATTTGCTCGGTATGATCCTCCATTAGTATAAGAGCAAAAATCAACTTCTTGTGGATTAGAACGTTAAAGCTTCATACTTGATGTATCCACAGGAAATCCAGGAAACTATAATACCACCAACACTTTAAAACACACCTAAGATAAGAAAGGTTCAAACTTGCATAATACATTAGTAGTTAGGAAAAATAAAACTTAAAAATTAAAATTGAAAATCATCAGGTCAGTCGATGCGCCGTATCTTATTGAAGAAGATACGCCGTATCGAGCCTGGAATTAATACGGATCAGAATAAAGATGCGCCGCATCCTTAACCAGGGATGCGCCGCATTAAAAATAAACTGATAAAGAGTTTTAAAGTCGAAAATAAAAATGCAGAAAAATAAAATAAGATATGACCATTGCAGGAGATGCGTCGCATCTCAGAATTGAGATGCGCCGTATCCTCATGCGGGCCTGGAAACAAAATAAAACGAAGTAAAGGATAGGATGCGTCGCATCTGTTTAAGCAGATACGGCGCATGTAGTAATCAAACAGACTGATAACAGTCTGTTGTAAAATGACTCGTTCCACGATTTAATCTCATACGTCCTCTCGTACTCTCATGCTGAACTTAATGCCAGTCTTCATCAAACATAACAAGAAATATAAACTAAAACATTAAATATAAACATAAGAATAGCGATTAGTACAATCCAAAAAGTAATAATAATGTGTGGAACAATGTCTATGAAATCAAGAGAGTAAGGTCATGGGTGAGTGTGGTCGTCTGGATGGGTCCCGGAAGTGCTGGCTCCATCAGTCCTCTGGCGGACTCTGCGCTCGTATGCACGTGTCACTCCCGCAACCTCAGTACCATCTGGACGAACGTGTGTAATACCCTGCTGCTCTAATAGTCTGCTCACACTCATGACCACCCACTCTGAGTCTCTCCTCAGGGCTCTCAACTCTCCCTCGACTGCCTCAAGTCTCTGACCAATGGTGCGTGGGGGTACTGGTGCCTGTGGCACCTCCTCGTCGGCAGGAGCAGCAGCCGGAGGTTCCTGAGGTCCTCCCTGCTCCGCCTCTGGCCCTGCAGCTCTGGCGGGCCCTAATGCTGCCCAAAAGTGGCCTCCCGCAGCCACCTGGCAGATCCCGAGTCTAACCAAATAGTCCCTATCGATAACCGGGAGACGGGCCACAATAACCTCCAGCCCCGCTGGGATCTCTGCTCCAATAACTCCAAAATGGCGGGCCAGCCTCGAAACAAAATGCCCGCCAGTCATCTGGCTCCTCCGATCTCTCCCTGTAATGAATCGTGCTAAAGAACTCCAGCATAAGCTCCCTAATCAGAGGCTCGTCAATCCTAAATAGTCTCTCCCAAGCACTAGACCTAAACACCGCCTCCTCATCATCTCCAACAACTACCATCTCCATCCGATGCTGTAAACTAGCAGCTGCATGTCCACCACCGATCAATCCCACATCGTCAAAATTCAAAACCTGGACTCTGAATATTTTCTTGAAGTAAATCGAGTCAAGCCTATGCAAGTAATCCTCTAGAGCGGCAGGAGTAAGTCCCATGTTCTCAAATTGTAGCCACTGATGCCTTAGTGTGACCTCTGGTAATGCCATCTGAAATAGATATTCACAGTCAGTAAACAGTCTGCAAAATAGGTAGATACGGCGCATCTGATTTAATCAGTGCGGCGTATCTGTATAAAGTATAAGAGATGCGGTGCAAGACAATAGATACGGCGTATTGAGATGCGTCGTATCTAGATTAATCAATACGGCGTATCTAGAATTTTATCAATTTTGAAATAGGTCGTTACGCCGCATTAATCAACCTAGATGCGCCGCATCTAAAAGCATATCAGTATAAAATAAAGGGTTAGGCACGTTTTTCAAGAATCCGTATCCGTGACGTAAACTCCCGCATTATATCACAGACCAAATTTACTGAATTGTTCCTATCAAAAACTTCTATCACACTTTCCCTCTAAAATTTAAAAACAATCACCCAAAACCCTATTTTTCGTTAGATTTAATTAGTGCCAAATTCGATGTCCAAATCTAAAATTAACTTAGGGGAAATTATCAATGCCAAGTTCTAATCATATCCCTATATCGTTTAAGCCCTAATCGAAGTGGTCATATAAACCCTAATTTTTATAATTAAACGAAATTAAATCAAAATAGAATAATTACCTTAATTTGATGATTAGGAGAAAGGTTATAGATCGGATTAAAGGAGGATTTAAGAAAGATGATCGGATTTCGAGTATAATTTTAGTGCGTGAAAGTTCTTAACTGTGTGTGTTTATGCGGCGCATTCCCGTCGTATTTATAGGGCGACACGATGCGCCGTATTAGAAAATTGGGATGCGCCGTATCTATTTAATTTCGTTGACTAGTCAATAAGTCCTAGTTGGTCAGGGATACGGCGCTTTGGATATTTAGATCCGCCGTATCTCTATGTTAGTTAACGAAATTTAAATGAAGAACGTACCTTGGCCTCCGCAACACAGTTCCTTATACATCAAATTTGGGTTAAACGGCACACCATATAGATGAATTCAAAATAAGAGCAATAGGCATAAACGTTTCATTAATAATTGTAATCTTATTGTTTAGTGGATAAGGATTTATTCCGAGGTTAGGAACAAATATCGTTTTTGAGCATACAAAATTAAGATTACGATTTGAATCAGATGTATAATATGGATAATAAAACTGAGATCATAGTGTAGAGAACTTTCCTTTGGGCAGTTGAATTATCGTAGAGTTTACCTGGGATTCTATTTCAAGAATTTAAGAAGTTCAATGTTACCAGTACTGAGTTTTCCTCCACTCTTGTCGTCTTATGTTCGGTCACTTCAGCTAGCGTCTCTTGGTTTGGTTCAGAATGTAATCCTTCTTGGTGATGCTCGAGTCATCATTTATCCTGAAAATAAACAACTTGCACACGAGAGTAGCGGACCGATCAAAGTAAATATCAAAAATCAACTATATTTATCAAATTATATTCGTCGTATTAACAAAAGTTAATGCGCCGTACTTTCGTTACGTTTAAAAATAAATATCGATTTTTGATTCAGAAAGATGCGCCGTATCGACAGAGATCGATACGCCGTATCTGTTTAATAATTCGCAAACTGTTTTTAATTAAAATAATAGATACGCCGTATCTGCTAAAGCAGATGCGTCGTATTACTTTATCGCTTAGAAAAATTTTCTTATTAAAAACAGATACGCCGTATCTTGGGGAAAAGATGCGTCGTATCGAATTAATTAAACGCGTTGTATTTTTAAAAAAATTAAACGCAATACGCCGTATCTGAGAGATCAGATGCGCCGTATCGTTTGATTTAGCACAGTACAACGATAGCAGAACAGAAAAATACGAAAAATAAAAACAAAAATTAAACACACAAACGAAAATAAACACACAAAAATAAAAGAAAACAATTAACACACAATACAACAAATATGCAAAATAGTACAATGATGCAATTAATCTAATAAAAAGAAAACGCGGCGCCAAAAACTTGATGCGCGTGATGTGTCGTTGCGGTTTAGCAGTTTTAATGCCTACTCAAGTTTTAAATTTATATTTAGCCGACTTATCAATAACACACACACTTAACGAGCAGTGTACCCGGTCAGTATGAAGATAATGGTAAGTAGAGTGTCGATCACTAAGAGTGGAACGTATTATCTCGTTATTCTAATCAGTATTTTAATATCCTAACGCAAGGGGGTTTCAGCCTGAGAGACTGGCACGATTTGTTTGCAATTAAATAATAAAATAAACCAATAGGCACGAATCAGCAAGTAGCACACACGTACACAGATAAATACTTGAGACAATAAGAGGGCTGTCCTTAGGATTAAGTAGATTGTCACTTGTTTTATTGATAGCTTTATATGAAGTGTATGTAGTTAACCCTTTCTCGTTGGTCCTAATCTTATCGGCGAGTAAACCCTTAATGATTACTTATGTCTAAAAGTTATTCCTAAGTGATCAATTTAGTAATAACCGTGGGAGCCACATTATGTCCCGCAGTCAAATGCCCGCAAGCCACTAATAAACACAGAGGTTATCAATGCACTAATAAGTAGTAACCAAAGACATCAACATATAAACTTTAATTGATGGGAAAGCAAGTATTAAAGGAAGTGCAATCTTTCGTTGTCACATTACACAAGCCACCAATCCTGATGAATTAAAGTTTGCTAACACAATAAAACAAAACTACTTAATGAATTAAACACATGCAGCACCTTCTTACAGCTCTTGTATCTTTGATTTGGGTGTGTCTTGTGCTGCCTCCTTGACTGAATTCGTCCTTTGTTTCTCCTGTTCGGACTTCGGTTTTTTGGTTTTCCGGAACTTGTAATTCGTCTGGTCTACGGGGTATTTATAGTTTCTGTCTGAGGGAAGATGCGGCGCATCTACTAAGTAGATGCGGCGCATGTACTTAACTTCGCGTGGGGTCCAAGATTATAATATTCAGGAATATTCGTACACCGCCAGAAGATGCGGCGTAACTCCATGATTAGATGCGGCGCATGTCCTCTTG
The DNA here is from genome assembly GCA_021014915.2 of Artemisia tridentata subsp. tridentata. Taxonomy (NCBI): domain Eukaryota; kingdom Viridiplantae; phylum Streptophyta; class Magnoliopsida; order Asterales; family Asteraceae; genus Artemisia; species Artemisia tridentata. Next base: position 464,640,531 of record CP139508.1, read on the forward strand.
TATCTTGGATCGTATCTGGTGATATCTTGATAGAGATGCGGCGCATGTCGAGAGTGAGATGCGGCGCATCTGGAGCAGAATTGACTTGATCTTGTCCATGTCAGTAGACTTTCACTTTATGCACGTTTTGCTCCATTATTAGTCCAAAATCGCTAAGTTTCACCAAATGCTTGTTTTTACCTGAGAATTACAAAAGTAAACGATTAAGTATCAATCCTCATACATAATATAGTAAAACAAGTCAAATTAATAGGATAAATGATAGTAATAAAATGTACTTATTTGAGTTCATCATATACTCTTTGTAGGAGAGAAGTTCCTTTGTAAAAGTTCAAGACTTTAAATATACAAAGCACACTTTAACTTCTCTCCCATCTGATCTATTTATACACAAGTAATCTAAGTATAAGTGATTAAATATAATACAAGTTGTTGAGGTTGCGTGTCTGACAATTACAAATAGTAATTGTCATTTCCAAGAACCAATAGGAAAGGGCTAATAAGACTTTGGGAGTTGTTGGCTGACACTCCATGACTTTTAGCCGCAATAGGGAAGGTTGGATCTGACAAGAGAAGAGTGTTGGGCTGACACTATTATCTTCTCAGATCTTTTCATTATTGTTCCCGCCTTTTCTTCAGGCGTTGGTTCCTCAGTCCTTCAATCACTTTGTTGGTTGAGGAGACTGGGGTTCAGTGAGTTCTTGTCCAACACTCACTGAACCATCATCTTCTTCTTTGGCTTAAGTCCTACTCAGGGAGTACCGCCTTCCTGAGTAGTGAATCCTTCTTCTTGAATTCGCCTTAAGCATCCTGAAGATGACTCACTGAGAGGTTGTTCTCTCAGTGACTTGAATTGTTCTCGGTTTAAGTTAACACTTAGTTAATTTGTGTCCAAATCATGTTTGAAGCATTCTTGGGTTTTTCATGACCCAACAGAAATGGAACAGTTGTGTTTGTTATATGATAATGAACAATGAAAGATTAACACCAAACGATTCAATATTATTAAGATAATAATACGAGTGATCTTGAGATATCACTAGGGTTACAACCTTGAATCTTAAGTTTCTATATCTTGTGATATTGTTGTGTTTGTTCTAGTTCTAACAGTTATGAAAGTTCTAAGTATTTTTAACACACAACTTATTATCAACTTCTAGTCTAAGATCTTCTTTTATAGTCCAAGAAGATCTTTACAATATTGCTTAAAGTCTTGATAAACTACTTGCTAACTTATCTTGAGTGTGTCAGTACATAAGATACAACATGTATCTTAGTACACAACTTGATATTGATCACTTTGCTAAAAGATATTATCTACCGTATATCCTTGACTTTAGTACACAAATATCTTTTCAATACTTATCCAACCAGCAGTTGTATATGTGACAATTATCCACTCAGCAGTCTCAACTAGCAGTCCCTTCTTTATACTACCAGTTGGAACGGTTAGTTATAACTTGAACAGTCCTAAGATATACACCAGCAGTTGGAACTGTTAGAGTATTCTTCTCAGCAGTTGGAACTGTTAATACTTGTAATTCTTGATACTTAATCTTCAGAACATTTAATTCTCAACAGGTTGCGGTTAGAGACCGAGCCACATTTCATCATATCCACTATTGTCATTGTGCTATCGCATCATGTGAGTTTTCATAGCCCCGTTTTCAATTGATTACTTAATTTCTAAACTCTCGGGGGAGAATACATTGCACCATTTTTACATAGGGACCAAAGTATCAAAATTCATTTACATTGCTTAAAGTTACATCATTTCCCAGATTAAAGTCCCCTTTATTATCATGAACCGTTAATTATGGAAGTAAGCGAGAGTGAGTAAATAGATCTATTGAGGGTGACGCCTCCGTTCGGGTTGGTAGCTCCAACTGGTCATACGAACGCATTTCATTTTAATCATATTAGAGTATCTGGCAAAGCACTCGTTTTGGGGTATTTCATTCAGTCTAGCTTCGGGGTCATGAGCTTAAGAGCTATTGTATTATTTTTGTGGCATTTATGTCATACACCTCATACTTTTGGTTACCGTAGAAACAATTCATTTACATAAACCTATGATCTCACCAACATTTTTGTTGACCATTTTTAGCAATGTATTTTTAGGTAATTAAGGTATGCGCATCATGGCCTGCATATGGACCTATTTTGGAGTCGCGGTGACGACGCGTCTCACTTATCTTTTATGCACTTATTATCGTTTGATTTGTATAAACTTATTTCCGCAACGTGAAACATCTTTTGGGACCTAACTTTTGTAACTCTAAATGTTTTTAATTAATCAAACGATGTATTTTCAAAACGACACTTTAGGTCGTTCAATATAACTGTAACTGTGGTGCTATGGTCAGTCACGCCCTCAAGTGTTCCATTCCGCTGCAAGTCACCAAATTTGGGGGTGTGACAGTTTTGGTCCAAATTTAACACTCCCGTTATCTTTGACCGTTAACTCATTTAGTTGACTAAAATGTGAGGGCAAATTAGTCATTCTCCATTAATCTTCTTTATATTTTCTTCCCTTCTCTTTTCTAATTCATTTGCAGTTAACCTAAAACAAAAAACACACCTAACACACAACCATGGTTCATTGTCCAAGGTGTCATTCAAGAGCAATTGTTCGAACATCTTGGACTGATATTAATCCAGGAAGGCGTTTCTATTGCTGTTCTAGAAGGGTAAGACATTAATTATGAGATCTTTTAAATATCACATACTTTCCCTAATTTGGTATTTTTTTTTGATTAGGGCACAAATTATGGTATTATTGATTGGTACGACCCACCAATTTGTGAAAGAGCTGTTCAAATTATTCCTGGGCTTTTACGATACATGAATGGTTTACAAGCTAGTGTTGGAAGATACTAAGGTGAAACAAGAAGATTGAAGATCATGTTAGGGTTTAGTTGGTTGGTTTTTGTGTTGTATTTTCTTCTTAAATGAAGTTGGTGGTTGTTGGTTTGAATTGAATGTAATGTCTTTGGTAATCTCAGTAGTAGGTCTTTTGTGTTTTCCCAAGATTTGTTGTAACTTGAAGTTAATGCAATGCTCTTTTGAGTTTTCCCAAGATTTGTTGTAGTTGACTTTTTTAACATGTCAAATGGGTTTGCTTGTAGTTGTAAAACCAGTCATAGTAAACACACAACACTTAACATATGAAATGAACCATATAGCAACATTACTATAGTCTGCAAATACCAAACAAACTGCAACTCCCAAACATACTGCAACTCCCAAACAAACTACAAAACTATCCTAAAACTAGTAGACTGCAAATACCATAAGACAAGTCATAATAGTCTTAACCAAGACTGTAAATACCAAAATCATAAAACAAGTAGACTGCAAATACCAACATTATCCCAAACATACTGCAAATACCAAAGTCATAAAACATTTCCTAATAGTCTTAAACAAGACCGTAAATACCAAAGTCATAATAGTCTTATGCACATAGGTTATCATATCCAACACATCAACATCTTTGAATAATGGTTCAAGCCCTTTATCTAAATCTTGTGTAGGTCTTTTGAAATACACTTTCATTTTAGGATTCACATAACCTAACTCTTTTAGCATACCTGATACTTCTATCACTGAAAACCCATCTGCATCAACATCATCAAACCAGTCCACATCACCACCTCTGTATACACGTCTGGGAGCCCTAGTTCTTTTTGGACCAGGAAAATAAGTGGAATGACCTCCATGGTTGACTTTCAGGGAAAAAAGATTAGGCTCATTCTCTGTATCAAAAAATTACAACAATCAATCATTAAACACACATTCCTTTAAACAAATAAAAAACAAAATACAATAGGCAAAAGACCAAAATGACTTACTGTATTTCACGTATGGATTAAATGTGGCACCTTTTTTCTCTCAACTTCCAATTTGAAATGACCATTCTTGGGGGATATCAATCTCACTTAGGGTTTTCAATTATCAGTGATGAAAATTATAGGTGGGAGTGAATGTGAAAGTAGGTGGATGGTTTTTTGATAGGACTGTGTATTAATTGGACTGATTAAGTGAGTAACTAAAGGTTTATAGCGGGAAATAGTAAAAGACATATATGTCCCTGTAAATATTAGTGAATCACAAGTTTACCGTCCTATGATTGTCACGTGAGGGAAACACTTAACGGGAGTGTTAAATTTGGACTAAAACCGTTACGGGTCAGCTGGTTCTGGACAAGATCCGTTACTTTTCAAACTATTGGACCAAAATCGTTACACCCGGTAAACCACAAGGACCAAAAATGTAGTTAACTCTTTTAGTTTGTATGGCAAATTTCTATGTCAAAGGGAATAAAAAATGATTACACACCATAAAACAAAAATAAATAGGTTTTGGGTTAATTTTAGTATTGAACTCATAATTAATGTATTCTCAAACTTGTTAGGTATGCTAAAAAAAATTCTCGAAAGTATATGGAAAATTATTAAAAATCATTTTCTTTAAAACTTACAAAATAAATAAAGTGATTTTATTAATATAACCTCAAGTCAAAACAAATTTATGTTACACTTTTTTGCAATTTGCCTTTGTTCGTAATCTATTTCTACTTTATCGGCTTAAATAACTTATATCCTCAATTAAGTTGTTAAAAAAGTAACCTTTTTAGTTTAATGAGCATATTAAATAAACAAAATCATATGTAATAGCTTGAGTCTTAAAAAACATGTAAAAGAAATGATATATGAAAATTTTGAATGTAGAAAAGTTCATGTGATTTTAAATTAAATATGTTAATCGAGTCGACTAAACTGTATCAAAATGATTAAGAACCTTTTGTATACTTTTTTGTATGAACATTTACTTTAATTAATAGGTTTGTAAATTATACTCAGCCATTATTAATAAATTAAAAAATTTATTAAACTTTATGGACCTTGCTAAATATACATAGGTTGCGACAGAGAGCGGTGTTTAAGCCCATTTATGGACCTTGCTAATCCTCATAATTGAAAGGCGAAGGTCTGCCAAACATGAGCAAAAGATGGATTCACATTTATATCAGGTCCATAAATGCGGTGACATAAATTTTGGCTATCATGCGTTTTCATTGGTTTAAAAATATTTAATAATAATACTAATAAATTTGCCATATTAAATGTTGGTTTAAAAATAATCTTACTGCTTGAAAGCATAACATGTGTCATCATTCATCAAGTTATGTAATTCAGTTTTACCATACATGAACTCCAGTGTTTAAAATGCATGATTTCATGAGCATTTAGTTGGTCACTATTGCTTCTATTGTTTATAACATGTATTGTGAGACTCGCACGTCGCTGCGATAGTATAAAGATGCTCATTTTTAACTATGTGGTTGAGTTAATGAAAATATATAGAATATAAATTGTTTACTGATTATCAACATTTATCACATAACTAAATCAAAGTTATATGATTTGCGAATATACGGGTTCATGTTTGATTTAATCTTTTGAAGACAATTTGGTATATGAATTGTTAAATTATATAATAATAAGAACATATAAATCAGTGTTTAAAAAAATAAAAAATAAGAGTAAACCTCATTTTTGGTCCTTGTGGTTGTACCAATATTTCACTTTTGGTCCAAAATTCAAAAAATCGACAGGATTAGTCCAAAAGTCCACGTGGACTTCACTTTTGGTCCAATTTTCTACCCTAGTTAATGGTCGTTAGTCCTTTCAGTTAAGTACGTTGCACCGTTAGTCCTTTAACCTAACGGTCGTTAGCAATGTTTGCACCGTTAGTCCTTTCAGTTAAGTACGTTGCACCGTTAGTCCTTTAACCTAGTTAATGGTCGTTGAGTCCGTTTTTCTTCCGTTTTCATACGTTTTCGTCCGTTTTTCTTACGTTTTTTCCGTTTTTTGTCCGTTTTTCTTACGTTTTTTACGTTTTTATCCGTTTTTCTTACGTTTTGTCCGTTTTTCTTACGTTTTTCATATGTTTTTTTACGTTTTTGTCCGTTTTTCTTACGTTTTTTCCGTTTTCATACGTTTTTGTCCGTTTTTCTTACGTTTTTTTCCGTTTTTCTTACGTTTTTTTCCGTTTTCATACGTTTTTGTCCGTTTTTCTTACGTTTTTTCCGTTTTCATACGTTTTTGTCCGTTTTTCTTACGTTTTTTTCCGTTTTTGTCCGTTTTTCTTACGTTTTTTTCCGTTTTTGTCCGTTTTTCTTACGTTTTTGTCCGTTTTTCTTACGTTTTTTCCGTTTTCATACGTTTTTGTCCGTTTTTCATACATTTTTTCCGTTTTTGTCCGTTTTTCTTACGTTTTTTAATTTTTTTTTAAATTCGGATAAAATTTTTTTTTTTTTTTCTTTAAATTCCGACAAAAAAAAAATTTTTATTTTTTTTTAAATATTCGGACAAAAAAAATTTTGATTTTTTTTTATTTTTTTAAAAAATTCGGACAAAAACGTATGAAAACGGACAAAAACGTAACAAACGTAAGAAAAACGGACAAAAACGTAACAAAAACGGACAAAAACGGAAAAAAACGTAAGAAAAACGGACAAAAACGTATGAAAACGGAAAAAACGTAAGAAAAACGGACAAAAACGGAAAAAACTTAGAAAATGGGAAAAATAGGAAAAACGACAAAAAGAAAAAACGACAAAAACGGAAAAAACGTATGAAAAACGGACAAAAACGTATGAAAACGGAAAAAACGTAAGAAAAACGGACAAAAACGTAAGAAAAACGGAAAAAACGTAAGAAAAACGGACAAAAACGGAAAAAACGTAAGAAAAACGGACAAAAACGTATGAAAACGGAAAAAACGTAAGAAAAACGGACAAAAACGTAAGAAAAACGGACAAATACAAAAAAACGTAAGAAAAACGGACAAAAACGGAAAAAACGTAAGAAAAACGGACAAAAACGTAAAAAAAATGGACAAAAACGGACAAATACGGAAAAAAACGTAAGAAAAACGGACAAAAACGAAAAAAAACGTAAGAAAAACGGACAAAAACGTATGAAAACGGAAAAAAACGTAAAAAAAAAGGGACAAAAACGTAAAAAAACATATGAAAAACGGACAAAAACGTAAGAAAAACGGACAAAACGTAAGAAAAACGGATAAAAACGTAAAAAAACGTAAGAAAAACGGAAAAAAACGTAAGAAAAACGGACGAAAACGTATGAAAACGGAAGAAAAACGGACTCAACGACCATTAACTAGGTTAAAGGACTAACGGTGCAACGTACTTAACTGAAAGGACTAACGGTGCAAACATTGCTAACGACCGTTAGGTTAAAGGACTAACGGTGCAACGTACGACTAACGACCATTAACTAGGGTAGAAAATTGGACCAAAAGTGAAGTCCACGTGGACTTTTGGACTAATCCTGTCGATTTTTTGAATTTTGGACCAAAAGTGAAATATTGGTACAACCACAAGGACCAAAAATGAGGTTTACTCAAAAAATAAAAATAAAAAATAACCGTTGAATTAACATGCAATGCTTCCTTCCTATAAAACTTCTAGCAAATTAATCAATGATATAATCTGTGAAAGTTAAATAAATCTCTAAAGCAGTTATAAAAAAAGTTTTTGTTTGTATTTAATTTTCTCTTTACTGTTTTTCTATTCAACTACACAACTTTGTTTATTTTAGTTTGTATGGCAAATTTCTATGTCAAAAAGGGAATAGAAAATGATTACACACCATAACACAAAACATAAATAGGTCTTGGGCCAATTTTAGTATTGAACTCATAATTAATGTATGGGGAAATGATGCCTACATTCAAATGTAGGCAATTGCCAACATCCTCTTTGTAAAAAATGTACAGTTTAGTCCATCCAGTAAATCTCTGTTACATGTTTTCTCCTGTCCCTACCTTTTTTTAAAAGGGAATGTAGGCATCATATCCCTTCTATGGGTGTGTTTGACAAAAATTGCTGGTGCTGGTGCTGGTGCTGATGCTGATGCTGGTGCTGGTGCTGGTGCTGGTGCTGAAAAAGATTAAAAATGTAGTTTTTTTTTTTTTTAGTATTGTTTGGCAAACTAGCTATAATCGTAGATTAAAAGTATAAAATGACGTAATTGGACATAAAAATAACAAACCCAATATGTATAAGAATAATAAATAAAATTATTGATATAAATCATAAATATGTAGCATTGCATTAAAATCCATGTAAAAATACAACAACGTTAAAATGATGTTAAACTATAATCCATGATGTGCATTCCATATTAAAGTAGTAATATCGTTACGTATCTGCTTGATCTCGTTAGATGCTCCTTCAGAATTGTTTTCATTGTTCGTTTCATGACTATGAACATCGTGAAGTTCGTCTCGTGGTATATAATCCGGATTTTCCTCCATCACCGTAAACATCATGTCTTCTTGTGAGCTGTTACGGATGTAGTTATGTAAAGCAAATGTAGCGATAATAACATCAATATGAGTTTGCACGCTTTTTCCCATCCGACTTGTACACTGTCGTTTATTGTTCCTTTAACTAATTCTTGCTTCATCACCTTTATTTCATCTTCTAAAGCAGTATGGACACGATCACGGCAGTAATTTGCCACCTATAACAAGTAATAATTGGATATTAGTTTTGATACATCATTAAACACAGTAACTAAGCATGACAGTCATCTTCGTTAAAAGTGTTTGCTAAATATATATATCCATTTGCGTTAAGTTCAATTTTTAACAATTTTAGCGACTAAAATTTATGAACACATAATATATATAAATTGAGATAATGAGTTTATAGCCGCTCAAAGAGCATTCATTAGTAAAACTTGAACTAGTAATCGTATTCGATTACTAATTCATTAGTAAAACTTGAATTAGCGACTAAAATTTATTAAGTTCTATTTCAAACCTACTCAATTTAGTGAATTACTAATCGTATTCGATAACTTAATTGTTTCTCAAAGTATAAAAAGACAAAAAAAAAATTGTCGATATACATAATTAAACAGCCCAACGTGACCTGTTCTTAAATATAGAAATATACATAATTAAACATCATGTCTTTTTGTAAGGTTAATAAGGTAATTATACAAAAAATAATCTCTAGCTTTTTCTCTAAAGTTGGTTGGATCAACTTATAATTTTAGAGATTATTTTTTCTATAACCTTTCTTAATTTTTGCAGCCAAACGATATTACTCCTTTTTAGACAATAGATTATTTTGTGAAAAAAAAAGTTGTAGCCCTTATAATCTCCCAATAATCTGTGTTACCAAACACAACCTATGTATTCTCCAACTTGTTAGGTATGCTAAAAAACTTCTCAAAAGTATACCGAAGAGTATGCCAAAAAAAATCATTTTCTTTAAAACTTACAAAATAATTAGGTGTTGCTTTTTCACACTTGATTAAATGTTTGTGGTTGTGGTTGTCTTATATAGAAAATCGTTGCTCACGTGTCACACAACTCATCGTACTTTAAGAGTGACATATAAGGCTGAGAGGAGTGGAGCAACTTGGGAGGCGATAAGGCCTTGGAACGCCTCCAAGTAGCTTGCTACACCACCCCCACCAGGCAACTTGCCTTTCAGGCGATACATATGGGTCGCTTGCCTTTGTTTATATTACCCACTTATTGTCTGCCACGTGTCCAAGGTTTATATTACTCCACTTATTGTCTGTCACGTGTCGTGAGTCGCCCCACCCTCCTCGGTAGCCCCACTCCCCTTTTTTTTTGAGGCTACCCAACATGCTGACTAGGCGCCACGTGTCGCGAGTCGCCCCTTAGTTGGGTAGCCTCACTCCCTTCAGTCTAATAAACCGTATCTTTGAGCACTTGGTGTCATGAGTAGCAAAAACTACTCATTTGGGTATCACGGGATGTCACGTCACCATGACAAACCCTCTTCTACAACCCTCTTATCATAACTAACCATAACTTACACATTTGGGTCCCACCACTTCCTATTTTTTTTATTCAATTTTCTAAATAACATAAAATTCATTTAATTCAAATAATACAAATAACATTTTTTTTTAACAAAAAAAAAAAAAAAAAAAAAAAAAAAAAAAAAAAAAAAAAAAAAAAAAAAACTTCTAATTGTTATAAAATAAGGTAAAAAAAGAAAAGAAAAAACTTTGACTTATTATTTCCAAACCAAAAAAAAAAAAAAAAATTATTCTTCTTCAATTCGCCTGCACACACACTTCACACTTAAAAAATCAAAATAGAAAAAAGAAGAGAAAATGAAACCGTTTATATATCAATTGGGTCTCACTTTGTCAGTCATTTATCTCGCTGTGCAGACGAGGAGGGCACGTGTGGTGAGTGATGGCGAGGTGGGGGGTGTCATGGCTCGCCGCGGCGAGATAGCCATGTCACCGCGGCAGACCACACCAGGTGCTCTTAGCACCCTTCAACTTCTAAGCCTTGACAGCAACGGTCCTTTAAGATCCAAAAAGCTAATTATACAAGCTTAGCTTGGATCGCAATCTCGTTTACTTATTATGTTTGTGTTCTTATTATACAGGGTCTGAACCTGTTCAAGTTAAAACATATTATCAAAAGGATTTTAGCTTTGGTCTTATTTGAAAGCTTTTTGGATCTTAAAGGACCGTGGCTGTCAAGGCTTAGAAGTTGAAGGGTGCTAAGATACCGTTTATTATCTGTCACCCTCAAAGTACGATGAGTTGTGTGACACGTGAGCAACGATTTTTTCTATATAAGACAACCACAAACATTTAATCAAGTGTGAAAAAGCAACACCTTATTAGAGCTACTACATTTATATATACTATAATTTCCCCTTTAGATTCATAAGAAAGAAGATGGCAGAATCATCAAATGCAAATGATGATGCTGCGGCAAGACTAGGGGAGTTGTTGTTTAATCAGGCGTTTAATGATTATTTTGCAAGTCTAGATGAGTCGTCGGAGTCCAATCAGGTGTTAAATGCGGTTGCAAGTCTAGATGATCAGTTGTACAATCGGGCGTTAAAAGCTAACGTCCACAACTTTGTTACGGTGAAGCTTTCCGGCCGGGAGAACTGGCTTATCTGGCATGTTCAAATGTGTTGCCTCATGATAGTTTATATGCGTGGCCTTTATACTTCTGAGAGTGGTCAGATCCGGGAACGATATGATAACCTCCTCAAGGGTTGGATTATGAGTTCGATAGACCAAAAAGTACTCAAGAGTGTCGGTGATCGCCGCCTAACGGACATAACCGCATTGGAAATTTATGAAAAGCTAGAAAAGTTATATGGCCGACGACGTAGGACTGTTATAACTGGTATGTACGTCTCCATTAAACACCAATGGAAACTTAGTCAAAATAAAGAAGTTAGACTTGCTAAATTAAAACAAACTCTCAAACTTGCTATAATAAATATTGTATTTGAGTGATGGAGAGTCTCACTTTTATTAAACTGTGGTAGAGATTATAATTCTGAAACGGATGGAGTATGCTACAACCTCAAAAAGTTATAAAAAAATATTCACAAAAATTGAGGTGTTATGTTTTGATTGGGTTAATTAAAGAGAAGATAGAGAAATTATTTCAAAAGCCATTTCAAAACATAACGGGTATGTTTGTCATAAATGGGCTGGGGCTGGAGCTTTATATTTTTATAAAGCTGTTTGGTGAATTAGTTGTAGCTGAAGCTTATTAATATAAAATCCTATAAATATATATCAAATTAAATTCATATATATTTTAGCTTTTACGTAATAATTTATTATATTTTTACGAGTATTTAAGTAATTTAACTATCTATAAGCCCCTGTAAGCCTCTTTTTATGGGTTTGGGCTTATTGAGGCTTGTGACTTATTTTATAAGCCATAAGCATATGTGACAAATGAGACTTATTTTATAAACAGGCTTTAGTGTTTTTTTTATTTAAATTGTGCATCCATCTCTATGCACTTTTCAATAGGCGATGGGTTGGATATGGGTAAGGCTGTGACAGGTGAGCAACGATTTTCTGTATAAGACAACCACAAACCATTAATAGATAAAATCACCATAGTTGTAAAAAATGACAGTTCTTCGTAACGAACTAAAAAAATACTCTTGTGAACACTAATAAGACAACCACGAACCATTAATATATGGGCTAATTCTCTTAAAAAGCACCATAGTTGTAAAAAATGTCAGTTCTGTGTAGCGAACTAAAAAAAAAAACTTTTTTGAACACTAATGTTGACACTTTTGTATTTTTTTAAGTATTATGACCATTTTACCCTTCCAAATTACATAAATGATCCATGTGGATTTGCAAAAATTGCATCCACCGTCCCTAGGCTAAATTACGTAAATTGCCCCCTGTCGTTTGGAGAAAATTGCGTCCACCGTCCCTATTTTTTTTCGATTATGAATTTTGTTTTGAAATTCTTTTTTTTTTCAATTTTTTTTTTCTGAAATAATTTTTTTAGAAAATTTTTTCGTGACATGTGAAAAAATTTTGAATTTTTTTTTGTAATATTTTCTAATAAAAATTTTTATCTGATAAAAAAATTCCATTGTGACAAAAAAAATCAAAAGTGAATAAAAAAAAGGTGAAAACGTAGAAAAACAGAATAAACGTATGAAAACGTTGATTAAAACGTACAAAAACGTATATAAAAACGTAAAGGATAAAAAAAATAATATTATGGACTGTGGATGCAATTTTCGCTAAACCACAGGGACCATTTATGTAATTTACCCTAGGGACGGTGGATGCAATTTTCAAAAATTCAAGGGTAAATGGTCATCACAGAATTTTTTTTATCTTTATTAATCACATGAAGACAAAAATTTCAACATAGCTAAAGTTGATTTTTTGACACTTTATTACTCAGATGCGGATGCTGATGCTGCAAGACGAGTTGAGTTGCTGAAAAATGTTAATATCGTCTACTCCAAGTATATAGGAAAGAAGATGTACGGATCTTCAGATGTAGATGATGATGATGCAACACTAGAGGATATGGAAAGGTGAGCGACGATTTTCTATATAAGTTAACCACAAACCAATAATATATCAAGTGTGAAAAACCAAAAACTTAGAGCTACTACTACATTTATACTATAATTAATTTTTCCTTTAGTAACATAAATATGGAAGGATCGTCAAATCGGGATCGTGATGCTGCAACACAAGAGGATATGGAAAGGTGAGCGACGATTTTCTATATAAGTTAACCACAAACCAATAAATATATCAAGTGTGAAAAACCAAAAACTTAGAGCTACTACTACATTTATACTATAATTAATTTTTCCTTTAGTAACATAAATATGGAAGGATCGTCAAATTGGGATCGTGATGCTGCAAGACTAGATGAGATGGTGGGCAAGCGGGTGTTCTATTTTAATATCTTCAACTTTCTATATAACCCAGTTGTAACTGTTACGACTGGTATGTACGTCTCCATTAAACACCACTTTTTTGTTTTATCTTTTTTTCAACTGGAATTCTGAAATAAAATGCAATATGTTCCACTTCAGAAGAAACCGAGATCACAGACAGCATGCTCATAGATGTATCACCAAACGACAAAAAAAGCACCGAACTCATGGAGTTGCTGAATGCTACCATGGAGGGAAGTTGGTGGAAAGCAAAAGCCATATTAAAAAACCATAAAGATGCAGCCACTAAGGTGATCAACAATAATGGTGACACAATGCTCCACTTAGCGGTTAAGGAAGGCAAAAATTATTTTGTTAATATGTTGCTCAACTTCATAAAAGATGAAAGTAAAATACGAAAACTATTAAAACATAGGAATTCAGAAGGCAATACAGCCCTTTTCACAGCTGCGATCGTCGACAATAAACAAGCGGCCGAACTCTTGGTTAATAAGAGTAACAAACTGTTGAATGTGTCAAAGTATAGGAGCAACACACCATTGGCTTTAGCTTATATCAGTGGCCAGATCAATACATTCTTATATTTACTTGGAGTCACTAGAGACGGGCAGGGGTGGCTTCATTCCAGGACTGCGAGTCGTCTAGGTGTCCACCATCTTGTTGCTAAAGCTACTAGCACAAAACAATACAGTGAGTAGTTAATATATCACACATAAATCCATAACCTACTTTATAAGAGAATCACACACTTTCCTACGTTTGCAGATTTAGCATTGAAGTTGATCGAGATACCTGCTTTACTGGCTTTGGCTACCGAAAGTGATAACGCGTTAATGGCATTGACTATTGACTTTCCACCTGAGCTTGGCTTCTGGGAAGCATTGATCTATCCATGTATATCCCTAATCTTCTTCTTGTTCATATTCTTTTTCTTTTATTTTGCTGTAAAGACTTACATATTATCATATATACTTAAATAGGTCCAATTTTTCACTGTATCACATCTTGCAGCGACAGATGGTGTGCGTCAGAACATAGTCAAGAGAAGCTCTCTTTTGTTGTATTCGTTTGAAAATTTGTACATAAAGGCACAGGACAACTTGTGGGCAATCAGAAACCTATTAAAAAAGACGGACCTCATATGTCTTGAGAAGGCTCTTTACTTGGTGTTTATTGTGCGAATATTACTTGGTTAGCTGTTGATCCTATCTATCTCTATCTCTACGTTTGTCACGGTTAAGAATTTTTTTGGAAACTTATTTTCATTATTTCTAAAACTTTTTTTATTGTACCTTCGTCACGGTTAAGAGTTTATTTTTTTTATTATTATAACTCACATATGGAAACTAATTAGAATAGTATCTAATAAACTCTGTTTCTTGTGCAGTCCCAGTAGCTGTATTTTGTTTGATATATCTACTGATCCGTATCGTCATTTTTGCACTTCTCTTACCCTTATTTATGCTGTATCCTTACCTATGGAAAGGTTTAGTGTATGCAGGTAAAACATTATATAGTAGTTAATATAGTCACCAACGTAGGTTAGCCTGATGCAATTTGCATCAATTGTTCGACGATTGTGTTGTAACTTAATTGTCTTAATTGCAGGGCTTCCAATCAAGCACATTGAGAAGAAAAAAAGAGACTATGAACAAGCTATAGAAGTTTTAAAACGGATATGTGATGAAATGAACAAGAAGGTCACACGTGAAAATGTCAAGGACCTTTACGGGCGACCAATTCTTGAGGCTGCACGTTTGGATGCTTGCGAGGTTGTTGTTCAGATTCTGCGTGGTTGCGAATACGCCCAGTTGTGTATGAATGAAAAAGGGCATAATGTTTTCCAGTTAGCAATATTAAACCGTTCAGAAAAAGTATACAACCGTTTGTGTCCCGGGATTAAGCATAGTGATTCTCTAAGAAACAACCGGGATGGTTCAGATAATTGGCTAACGCACTTGGCTGCAAAATCGGCATCCTCAATTGTACTGAGTCGTACTACAGGTGCAGCACTGCAATTACAACGAGAGCTCCAATGGCATGAGGTACTTCACTATTTAGTTTTGAATCATCTGTTTTGTGGCTCTCTAGTTACATTAAGTAGAACTAGTTGACTTCTACAGGAAG
Organism: Artemisia tridentata subsp. tridentata; assembly: GCA_021014915.2. Taxonomy (NCBI): domain Eukaryota; kingdom Viridiplantae; phylum Streptophyta; class Magnoliopsida; order Asterales; family Asteraceae; genus Artemisia; species Artemisia tridentata. The sequence goes on from CP139508.1 coordinate 464,655,961, forward strand.
TGAAGAAGCTCATGCGCCCAATTGAACTTACACATAAGAATTTCGATATGGAGACGTCGGACATGGTCTTTACAAGGGAACATGCGAAGTTGCTGAAGGATGGGGAACAGTGGATGAAAACCACTGCCGAATCATGCAGCATCACCGCTGCTTTGATTGTTACGATTGTATTTGCAGCAGCAATAACTGTACCAGGGGGAAGCAACCAAGAAACGGGAATACCCTTGTTTAAGAAAGAAATCGCATTCACTATCTTTGCAGTATGTGACGCGCTCTCACTTTTTACAGCTGCCACTGCACTATTAGTATTTCTATCAATCCTTACTACACGATTTGCGGAAAAGGATTTTCTGGTCAGTTTACCGAGACGGTTGATTTTAGGTCTCAGTGCGTTATTCATCTCTACAACTGCAATGATGGTGGCCTTTGGTGCAATCTTGTTCCTTGTTTTTTGTGATCAAAGACCATGGATGCTAGCACCGATTGGACTATTTGCTTGCTTGCCGATATCAGTTATGGTCACTCTACAACTCCCCCTCTTGGTAGACTTGTTCCAATCAACATACATCTCCAGGTTTAGTAAGTAAAAAGTCGCACTGAACGTTCTAAATGAGTAGATGCAATACAACATTTAGTAGTGACTTGGTCAAATAGCATGGAATTATAGCATCTCTATTTCAATGTAACGCATTCACTTGCACCATATGGTAACTATTGTTTAAATTCTCTTTACTCTATTTGATTCCTTACTTAACTGTTAATAGTCCGAGGTTATCAGTTGGTGTTTCGATGGGATGTGTATAAAGTGGTAGAACGGCCATAACTACATATAATTTAATAAACAATCTTTCATATCAATTGGTAACTAATATCACCAGCATCTGCTATATATGAACTGATAATACTAATAGTATAACTTCTCTTATTATAGAAGCTATTTTTTTGGGAATCTTAATGGTAAGTCAAACATGTGTTTTCCTCCGAGAAGAAATTGGGACCTCCGATTGATATTCAATTTGGATTTACATATAATTGAGGCCCATGAAAGCATATTAATCATCTACTTAAAACATACCCACATGTAATTCTATTGAAACTAGCATTGAACATGAAACACTACTATAATATTCTTGATAATGTCGCTAGAACTTGAGCTATTAATTACTGTTCCTTGATCGTGAACTTGAACCGAATAGATTGAAAAGCTTCTTTAATGAACCTTGAATGACTTACTTGATTCCCAAATAATTGGGTTGAACAACTGTTTGGAAATCAATGTGAGTTTGGCAAGTTTTATATGTGTGTCCAATATTGAAATAAACTAAAGTGAGTTTGTATAGTTGGACGTATAGTATTTTAATACTAAGTTAGAAACAAAGGCTATTGGTGGAGGTTTAAAGCAAGGTTTTTAAGATCGGGATCCTACACAGGATCGTTTTTTGTCTTTGCAAGATCGTGATCGTAAGATCGGATCGGGATCTTAAGATCCTACTATAATATCCTTTTCTTAATATTATACAAATCTACAAATTAGTATATATTATAAACACAAAATTATAGAAATATGTCATAAAAATGTTGTCCTAAATTTTGATAATGGATTTTTAAGATGATTAACATATTTTCTTTTTAAAGTTTATAAAAAATAATCCATAACTTTGTAGTTTTTTTGTTTTTGTTCGAAAAAAGTAAGATCAGATCGAATTAGATCTTAATATCCTATGGTCAAGATCGAGATCATATGAGATCTTATGCTTGCAAAGATTCTACGTAAGATCGGGATCGTTTTTGCTATGTAGCATCGTAAAATCGTAAGATCCTAAGATCAGGATCGGAATCTTAACAACTATGGTTTAAAGCCTTGAGGAGTTTTAAACTTTTAAGCCTATGAAGCAATATGTACAAGTTGTTGAAGCAGCAACTATTTGTCTTAGTTTACAACAGTGGGTAAGAATGTAGAAGCAGTTATATGGGCAGACTAAAAGGGATGTGGAACTTGACTTGGTAAGCAATTATAGTTGAAACCGTCATCTCCATGATCCTTATTTTTAGCCATGAAACTAACTCATATCTTGGCCTTAATTATTGATATAATGAGAGTGCTTGCGTACTGATTATAAATCAATAAAATGAGATATGCAAATTATAGAGTTGCTTCAAAACACAACTGTTTTTTTCTTGTTTCTACATTCCCATACGACAATATGCTACCACCATTTACATTGCGTTGTATTTGTTCGCTGACGATACGCAACGCGAGTCTGCATCAATCCTGGGGTCGTTACGTATGAGGCCCGCAGCGAATCGAGCACGTAAACACCTTTTAAGGACAGGGAACCTCTTCCCGTGTACGACTTTTAACTTCTCGGGTTTGTGACTTATTGAGAAGACAAGAAGCTGTATTGGAGTTTCTGTTTTATCTAACTGTCACGATGGGGTTGTTGCTACAAGTAGTGCTATCTAAAGGTATCCCAAAAAGGGTAGTTGTTGTCGAGAAGAAGTGCTCGAGTTTTATCTCGACACCACAATTTTCAATTTGTTTACTTTATGTACATGTTAATTATCGGTTGTCGTTAATTATAGCCAAAGTGTTTGCAATATGTTAAAACGACAAGAGACAATTAATAATTCCAACAACTTGAAAGACAACACCACCTCAAAACCATAGAGATTGCACCGTAGTTCTACCCATGAAAACTAGTTAACCCACATTGTCATCAGACCATGGAAAGCCAACAAATTGTTTGGAAAACTAATTAACCCACATTGTCATCATGTAACTAATATCATGAAAATAGCTTCTGTAATAACGCTTGATCAGCTCATCCAGTAAACGTACACTACATCATACTAACAGAATAAGGCAAAGTGCGAAACTGATACTATATTTAAAGTGATGATAATAATGACAACCTCGAGAATGTATTGAGCCGCAGCGACACGATTGTTCAACGCGGCCCACTGCAAGGCGCGATAACCTAATTCATCAGGTTTATGGACCGAAGCACCTTCTGATTCAACCAAATTCTTACGCTTCTCTAAATCACCATACGCAGCTGCTGTGTACACGTCATTCTTCATACTATCCTCTGTCACTCCGCCGCTGGAGTTTCTTCGATCTCTGATGACATGATGATGTTATGATAATGATTTGATTGAGAAAATGAATAGTGAATGTAGTTAGGGTTCTTTTTCTTTTATATATAAATTAAATTGGTGTTGACTCGGTGTTTGTTTCTTTGTTTGGGAAATGGAAGAAGAAGGAAGAAGATTACAACAGAAAAATAACAACCGGATCAATATACAATGAAAATAACTTTTTTTTTCTTTTTTATTCTTTTAATATTATAATACTGTAATGTAGCATTTTGATTTTTATTTTTTTTATGATTAATTTTGTTGCTACTTGATTAGTGATGCGTGGGTTTTGCAACCTTACAACAGGTTTTACCTCTCGAGGGATCTCAAGAGGCTTACAACCCCACCAGGCAGTGTACCTGACCGATGTAGTATAGTGTAGTGGTAAGTACGGGGGATTGATCGTTCTCCACAGGGAATAGTGTTCGTTAGGTGTGAAAGGCTACTCTAATTAGGTCTAAGGGTTGAGGAAGATTCTTTTTTATGTTTTTATAATTTTATGAAAGCAAGTAAAATCTCGGGTTTGAAGGAGTGGGCGGAATTAGTTGCTAGTCAACTAACCCAAAATTACTACGGATGCAAATAAAATAAAATAACAAAAATGAAAATGTGGTGAGAAACTTATGTGTAGAGAAATGTGTTTACTTAGATTTCCTTACTCCCTAACTATCTTTTACCGGTTAATTAGTGTGTATTAGTCGCGTGGATGACGGGTGTATTCCTTAATACCATTCGTGGGGTGGCGTACTTACTTCCCCAACTCTACAAGCTCCTACTTCACTCCTATGTCGAGCCGGCTAGGAAGCTCCTAACATGGGATCACTAGAATTCGCTTGTGCATTAAATACAACCATAAAAACCTTTAGTACGCATTTGGTTCATGTTTCTTAAGACGTTCAAGCAAGTTACCGAATAGGAAGTTAGCCAGTTTTCTTAAGCCTAACATAGATAAACAATCATCCAATACAAATAATAACACACTAATAACCAATAATCAATAGCTAGGTTTCATTAGATCTAAGCAAACACAAGATAAATCTAGCCTAACATGTTAAACAAAAGACAAGAACAAGATAGAATCAAACAACACATAGACATATTGAATGATTAATTGATAACTTATCTTTCAATGTAACATGGAAGATCTCAAGGCAAAAAGCCTTGAAAAAGAAGCTAAATTCGTCTTAGGGTTTTCTCCCAAAATTCCACACACTAAGCTCTCCCTTATGACAAAAAATTAGAAAACTATATATAGATTTTTGGATCTGACGGCGTCACGTTATGGAGTGTGACGCCGTCACCTCGCCGCTTCTAGGGTTCCCGGATGACCTTCTTGACGCCGTCCCTCTTTAGCTCTTCAAAATCCATTCTGGCTTATCAAGGCTTGACGCCGTCGAACCTTAAACGTGACGCCGTCCCCTTTTGATTTAAGCCGTGACGCCCTTGATCAGGTTAAAGCGTGACGCCGTCAGAATTCACATGCTATTTTCACTGGCTTATCATGAGTAAATTTCACGTCCACCTTTTCTTGCCAAGGCATGACGCCGTCTGGGGTTAATTGTGACGCCGTCAAAGGTAACTTTTAGCACAATTTTGAGACTTTGCCGTTTTCTTCACTTTTATGCTCCAAAAACGTCCAAAATGCCTCCTTTTCCAGATTTCTCCTCAAAAGTACCTAAAATGACAAAAGGAACGATTTAGGGCAATATTTGATCAAATAAATACGATTTAGGGCTTAAATGACCCCTTAAAAGCGGTACACTTTTCGCTTCATCAAATACCCTTACACTTGAGATTTGCTTGTCCTCAAGCAAATGCGCTTTTATTCTAATCAAAATACAAGTTAGGGGTCATTTAATGCTAACATAAAAGTAATTACAACAAATAATCGTTCCACTTCAATCATAATAAGCACGGAGATTACAAACTAGCACCTCACAAGTAGTGTTTAGATACTCACATCTCTCAAGTGTCATCAAAATAAATCTCATAAATGAAAACGGATAATATCTCTCACTACCTGTCATAGCAAATAGATTACCATAGGCTTGGGAAAGGATCGAAAACCTCCTCCACTAGGCGTAAGCACCAAAGAGAAACTATCAAAGAGGGCTTTTAAATGGGTTATAACGTTAGGTGTAGGGAAAAGGAAAACACGGTTTGGTTGGATAAAGGATATTTTACTGGTGGCGAGTTAATGATCTTGATCAATTACATGTACTATACAATGTTGCTAAGCCAAGACTAGACTCAATCTTAAGCTAGAAATGAAATAACAAAAACAAAAACAAAAACATAAAACAAACATAAAATGAAACGGGATGGTAGTCCGTATGTTTTTTCTATTTTTATTTTTCTCATTTTTTTGTATTTTTCTTAATTTTTTCGATTTTTTTTTTTTTTTTTTTTTTTTTTTTTTTTTTTTGCATACACTTTTGCCCTACCATCCAAAATAATACATCATAGGGGCATTGCATTCCCCTTACACTTGAACTTTTACATAACTTTACAAATAACTATTCTAATGACTCGAATTAAGATAATTGAAAAACTTGGAGTACTTTTAAAACATTTAGCACATATGGGGGTAATAAATGATGTTCTTCCCCATTACTCCATTACACTAGTACTTTACCCATGAGTCCCAATCATCCCAAAACAATATGTACAAGGATATGACTCGACTTAGCAACCATGTAATCAACTAGATAATTAACTTGGGTTTTAAACAAATGTTGTAACAATAATGCACTAAAAATGAGTGCATACAAGGTAGGCTAAGGCGATTTGGGTGTACATTTAAGTGGGGTGTAACAAATTCTTCCTTTAAGTAAAATGCTTAAAGGTTGAAACGAAAAGATAGGCTCTGAGGGGTGTACTAGGGGTATCGTGTACTAAAAATGAGTACAACGCAAAGGGTGTGGGAGAATTACTTGACCAATGTAGCCAACGTAATTATAACAAAAACACATGTGTAAAACAATGGGTTAATCCTAATGCCTCTTATCATGTAGTAAATCTAACTACACGAATGTAGTCTCACTTGTGGCCTCGGAATGGTCCTAACGCAAGTTCTAGAATCTAAGTGCTACCGGTACACACATCATAGCATAAATGCTTTTCCTACCAATTCTAGGGGCGAACCTCACATATTTGGGGGTGGAAAAAAATTTTAGTGGTACGGTTTTTTTTTGCTAGTCATATAACTCCTATCCGTGAGACGCTCATTAAGATCAAAGTTTCACTCCTATATGTTGTAAAAAATTTTAAATTTGGCACTAAAATTACCTTAACAAGTATTTCTCTCAGTTTTATTACACATCTACTATTAAACAAACAAAAATCAAGCGCAATTGTATTCTCTAAAATCGTACTTTTACCCTCCCCTTACACTTAAGATGAACATTGTCCCCAATGTTCAAATAACAAGATGTAAAAGAAAAAAGTAAAGGAATGAAATCAAATACTCCCCTGATTCGTTCGGTGGATAATGAAGTTACACGGTTAGATCTTCCTCCAAGGTAATGTTGAAGCTCCATGACTAATGCATCGCCATAAGCTTGATTCCATAAACATCTCCTTGTCCAAAATAACCTGTTAAACCTGAGAAAACAAACACGAAAACCTGCATAACATCGGCGGGATAAAATCTATATATAAGGATATAATGCTTGTGGAATGATAATTTTGCAGATTCCTGGAGATTATAAGTTGGAGATTTTAATAAAAACTTTTTAAAAACAAAACTTTCAAAAATTTCTGAAAATTAAATCTGACGCCGTCAGGTTATAAACCCTGACGCCGTCAGAAATGACCTGACAAAAATTTTCATTTTAAGTTTCCGGAAAATTTCTGGAAAAACCTTTACCTTACTTCCTGGAAATCCTGCAAAACATCATTATGACTCGATACAAGCATTTGACTCAAACGAATACGAATATGTATGTTAATTTATTATTATTACGATTCATGTTCATTTGTGTTCTAATAAACCGATTTAGATTTCCCTTACACTTAACTTTTGCAAAATACCTTTATATGTAGTTAAGACGAAGTTAAAAAAAATAAATAAATAAAGCATTTTCACAAATTAGTTTTGAACATGAATCAATAATAATAAAATTTAAACATACATACGGAAACAAATAAAATCAAACAAACAAATAAATAAACACACAAAGCAAATAAATAAAGCTCGGGTTGCCTCCCAAGAAGCGCTTGTTTTTGTTCGAGTCATGAGCCTGACTCTACCCTTATTTAATGGATAAAGGAGAGGTTTTCCCTACACTTAGGATTAAGTGCGGGTGATAGTAGCGATACACACCAGCTTGGTAGGAGTATGCCACGTGAGGAAAGAGTGGTGGATGAATTATATGCTCAAAGGGGTGTGCTCCTTTCATCATAACCTTACCTAGTTCACTTTGGTCAATGGGTGAGTTAAAGTGTTCTCCTAAAAAGGGATCATTTTCTAACAACGTCGAGAGACTCCTAGTTGGGAATCCATCTTGACCCAATAGACCCGGTTTAAACCCATAATGTTTCTTATGATCAATCATGAATGGGTGATGTAGACATGTAAGGTCATTTTTCACTCCTATATTGTCTTCCTCACTACAAGGCTTAATGTCTACTACCTTAATCTTAACATTACCCGGACTACATGGTTTGATGGGTGGATCGGGACCTAATTCAATTCCTAAGTTCACATCTAAGGATGGAAGATTAGGTAACGGTTTTGGTTTAGGCTCCGGTTCATCAAAACTAGGAACTTCCATAGAACTAAAAGAAAGGTTATGACTACAAGTATTCAAACCTATTTCTTCTAGTTTTGTTTCGTTCAAAGGTTCTACCTCTATTGGGGTTCCTATAGTCTCTTCTACTTCTTTCGGGTAAGTCACGGGCGGTGTATGTGCCTCAAATGATGGTAGGACTTGTGGGGTACTTGGTGGTCTTAGATTTTCTACTCTATCGTCCATCTTATCAAGATCACCTATATCCTCATCATGTGTTTTAGTAGGATCTAACCCTAACATTTTCCCAAGTATCTCAAGTGCTTCTCTAGGCATCTCAACTTCTATGTCCGAATCATAAGGATCATCCTCAATATTCTGACTGCTATATTCAAACTGCCTAAAAGATTCATCATGTGTTTCTTGAGATTCGACGTCATCAATCACAAAACCTAGGTCTTTTTGATCAATGTGATCATGTTCGGCTAAATCCTCCGTCACATCAAGGTCACCTATGTGTTTGTTTTGTACTATGGCATTACATGACAACCACTTAGGTATCTCAACACTAATGTATTCATCCCCAAACAAACTTGTTTCATGATCCAGGAAATTTTTATTCAATTGACTTGTACTAACGTTTGTTGGGTTGTCTACCCTATAATAATATTGGGCACAATCTTCTATGGCATCCCATGCTTCTTCAGCACTTAATTCTCTAAAGTCCCCATTGGCAAAATCCTCAATGCGCATTTGGTCATATTGGCCAACACGATAGTAAAAGGTTCGGGTTAGGGATGCTAAAGCGAAACTATGATGAGGGAATTTTCGGAGTAAATTTCTAAAACGAGTCCATGCATCATATATGGGTTCATCTCGATATTGTTTGAAATTCGAGATGTCAATAGGGTAGAATGGCCTTTGTGGTTGGTGGTATGGTGGATTCGCGTACTCCATAATGGTGAACGGAAGAGTCGATGGAAATTACGAACAAACACACAAAGAAAAAGATAGACTAAAGAAAACCTAGAAAAATAAAATAAAAATCTCACTAGAAAGGAATCTAGTGAGTAGACCTATAAAATAAAAATTCAACCTAAACAATAACTATTCCCCGGCAGCGGCGCCAAAAACTTGATGCGTGGGTTTTGCAACCTTACAACAGGTTTTACCTCTCGAGGGATCTCAAGAGGCTTACAACCCCACCAGGCAGTGTACCTGACCGATGTAGTATAGTGTAGTGGTAAGTACGGGGGATTGATCGTTCTCCACAGGGAATAGTGTTCGTTAGGTGTGAAAGGCTACTCTAATTAGGTCTAAGGGTTGAGGAAGATTCTTTTTTATGTTTTTATAATTTTATGAAAGCAAGTAAAATCTCGGGTTTGAAGGAGTGGGCGGAATTAGTTGCTAGTCAACTAACCCAAAATTACTACGGATGCAAATAAAATAAAATAACAAAAATGAAAATGTGGTGAGAAACTTATGTGTAGAGAAATGTGTTTACTTAGATTTCCTTACTCCCTAACTATCTTTTACCGGTTAATTAGTGTGTATTAGTCGCGTGGATGACGGGTGTATTCCTTAATACCATTTGTGGGGTGGCGTACTTACTTCCCCAACTCTACAAGCTCCTACTTCACTCCTATGTCGAGCCGGCTAGGAAGCTCCTAACATGGGATCACTAGAATTCGCTTGTGCATTAAATACAACCATAAAAACCTTTAGTACGCATTTGGTTCATGTTTCTTAAGACGTTCAAGCAAGTTACCGAATAGGAAGTTAGCCAGTTTTCTTAAGCCTAACATAGATAAACAATCATCCAATACAACTAATAACACACTAATAACCAATAATCAATAGCTAGGTTTCATTAGATCTAAGCAAACACAAGATAAATCTAGCCTAACATGTTAAACAAAAGACAAGAACAAGATAGAATCAAACAACACATAGACATATTGAATGATTAATTGATAACTTATCTTTCAATGTAACATGGAAGATCTCAAGGCAAAAAGCCTTGAAAAAGAAGCTAAATTCGTCTTAGGGTTTTCTCCCAAAATTCCACACACTAAGCTCTCCCTTATGACAAAAAATTAGAAAACTATATATAGATTTTTGGATCTGACGGCGTCACGTTATGGAGTGTGACGCCGTCACCTCGCCGCTTCTAGGGTTCCCGGATGACCTTCTTGACGCCGTCCCTCTTTAGCTCTTCAAAATCCATTCTGGCTTATCAAGGCTTGACGCCGTCGAACCTTGAACGTGACGCCGTCCCCTTTTGATTTAAGCCGTGACGCCCTTGATCAGGTTAAAGCGTGACGCCGTCAGAATTCACATGCTATTTTCACTGGCTTATCATGAGTAAATTTCACGTCCACCTTTTCTTGCCAAGGCATGACGCCGTCTGGGGGTTTAATTGTGACGCCGTCAAAGGTAACTTTTAGCACAATTTTGAGACTTTGCCGTTTTCTTCACTTTTATGCTCCAAAAACGTCCAAAATGCCTCCTTTTCCAGATTTCTCCTCAAAAGTACCTAAAATGACAAAAGGAACGATTTAGGGCAATATTTGATCAAATAAATACGATTTAGGGCTTAAATGACCCCTTAAAAGCGGTACACTTTTCGCTTCATCAATTAGCTCCCCGTTGGTCAATACTCCTCTAGTTAAGGTGCCAAACATAAATAAATGCTACAAAACAAAGGTTAGTGATAAATAGTTCAAACCAACTATGGATATAATATACAATAAGAAGTCACAAACATCAATAAACATCATTCATTAGTAGAAAATTTTGTGACAAAAGTCACAAAATAGGACAATAATGTACATGTTATAAAAGGAAATCTTTCATAATAAATTTCATATATACTAAAAGTGCAGTATAATGGCTTTAATTTAAGTTTGAGTATATATGAAATTTCCAACTAAAAAGATGAGAGGTATGAAATTACCCCTTTTTTATATAACCATTGTTAAATTTTTGATAAAAGATTATTTGAGGACAAAACTTTATTTACATACTAAGGGATCAATCTCCACCTTCTATTCATTTTGATCTAATGGCTCTGATTAAACAAAATAATTTACACTAGAAGGGCACTTTCGTCAATATATAAACTATATTTTAAAACTACCCCTTATTTTACAGACAACAAAATGTGTGTTTCTCTCCTCCAACCTTTCAGAGCGTCTCACCCAACCTCTATTAATTAAATCAAAACCCTAATTTCACCATTTAATTCATCAATCGTTCATCAAATTGATCTCTACTCAATATCACTATTATCATTAGGTTAATCAACAATCAAGATTTATATAAACAATCATGATTTAATCATCTATGTGGTTGCGACTGAGGGAGATGTTAAACAAGAGATTATCTCGCATACGAAAACATTGATGAAATGTTGAACGCTATTAGTAAGCTTATAGTTACTAACTTTATGATTTTGTTCAAGTCTAATTTTGATTTTCTGATTTTTATGAAGTTTTATAACTGTATATCATGTGTTGTTCTAAATAAGTTTGAAAGTGATTCGTTAAACATTGTGTGAATTTGTTGAACTAGTTGATATCTAGATGATCGGACCTTATGTTGTTTTAAGTGTTTAGAAAATCTCTGAATGTGTAGCTGAATTTGTTTGCGAATTGCTCCGTGAATGCGTTGAATGTAAGTTGAAATAACGTGATTCTAATCAGTTAATTTTGATCGATGATAAAGTACACGCGCGTATAGTAACTTTATTTGTGGGAGATTGTTTAACGAGTTGATTTATACATGATTGGACCTCATGTTGTTTAGATAATGAATGAGTAACCGAATATATTGTGGTGTTTGCGTTGAATGTGAGTCGAAATGAAGCGGTTCTAATTTTGATCGATAATGATGTATACAGACATATTATCATTGTGTTTGTGTGAATTAGTTGATATCTTGATGATCGGACCGTACACTGTTTAGATAACCTGTAACTGAACCTAATGAGATCAATATATTATGGTGGTAAGTTTTATCTCCCATATGTAAGGCATAATGAACCATTTGTGTAATAAACACAACCACCTTTTTTAAAACATCCACAATAGACAATTTTTGCATTTGGGAGTACAAAATTAGAAGCCACTGTAGACACAGTCAAGCCTCATCAACATGTGAATGCTTTTGTCTGATCTTTGCATATTAGTTCTGCCACATAGATTCATGTGAAAGTGGATATTTCTGTCCAGCTTTGGCTGACGGGGTGGGCTTAGTTTTTGTGGTTGATATTTGCGTTTTCATATCTACTTGACAACAGGCCGTATGTGTTTACAATCTGTCACAACTCGTAATTTCAGTAGCAGTGCAAGTATTAGAACAAGCTTTATGATTTTGTACCTCAGTAGCAGAAAAAGCCATAAGTGCCATCTGAGCAGGAGTTTCTTCTTCATCTGCCATGAAGCTCCAATCAAAACCTAAGCCATCAATAGCTACCATAGCTTTTGGCTCAATAACCTCCTCTGTTTTGGATTTGCTTCCAAAACTTCTATTCTTGCTATCTTGCTGCCTTGGTCTTCTGCACTCTCTTGAGAAATGACCCATCATATGGCAGTTATAGCACTCTATCTTTGACTTATCAAAACCAGCAGCATCAGTGTTGCTGATTATGAGCTTCTTCCCTGTCTTGTGATAAAACTTCTTGGCTCTCATGCTAAGAAGAGAAATTTGCCATTTTAGATCCATTTCCTCCAGATCATCTTCATGGATCTCTTGGAGGTCTTCATAGGTGAGCATTGACCCATTATTTTGACTTGTAAGAAAGGCACAACAAGTCTTTTCATCCAAAATACTAATGGTGCTACTTGATGAACTAGCAGCACCAACATCATCAACAACTTTCACCTCTTCACTTGTTTTTGAGGTACTAGGAGTTGACATAAATGCCTTGTTCCCAGTATTAGAACTAGTACCTCCATTCTTCTTCAAATCTTGCTCTACAATCTTGAAGTTGCTATACAAGTCCATCAGTTCCATGGTGTCTAAGTCTGGCTTGTTCTTCCAGACAACAACATGCATAGCCCACTCTTCTGGTAAGCTTCTCAGAAATTTTGAGTTCAAATTTTCTTGAGGCATTTCAATCCCAAGAATAGCAAGTTGGCTCACAATATTCTGAAGCCTATTGAACATGTGGTCAAGAGATTCATTGTATGTAGAGGAGAAGTTTTCAAACTGCTGCTTGAGTAGTGTCTTGTGGGTTTTCTTGGTGGCTTCATTTCCACCATATCTGGCAATAATAGCTTCAAATAATGACTTGGCATCTTTGAACTTGCTGAAGTTTAGAAGTTGATCATTAGGAATGGTCATCATCAGCATGCTTCTTGCCTTCAAGTCATTTTTCTTCTTTATTCTATCTTCTGCATATGTTGGCTTTGTCTGCAGAGTTGACACTACTTTGCCGTCCACTGTTGATGTAGTGGTGGTAGGCTGGTAAGAGTCTCCATCTTCAATGATTTCCCAAAGTGCATAATCTTGCACTTGGAAATATTGCTCTATCCTCAGCCTCCACATCTCAAACTCATTCTGTTTGAGCATGGGAATCTTTGCAGCAACATTTGTCTGAATAGATTCAACGTCCATTTCTACTTCTTCTTCTAAATCAAATATCAGCCTGAGCTCTGATACCACTTGTTAGGATTCTGCACACGGTTAAGGTGGTTAAACCTTTTGTTCTTTGTGTGTATGATATATTGAGTTAATATGATTAAGTATGCGGAATCTACTTAATCACACTTAGAAGGTTATTATGGTTATGGAAATGGAACAGTTGTGTTTGTTATATGATAATGAACAATGAAAGATTAACACCAAACGATTCAATATTATTAAGATAATAATACGAGTGATCTTGAGATATCACTAGGGTTACAACCTTGAATCTTAAGTTTCTATATCTTGTGATATTGTTGTGTTTGTTCTAGTTCTAACAGTTATGAAAGTTCTAAGTATTTTTAACACACAACTTATTATCAACTTCTAGTCTAAGATCTTCTTTTATAGTCCAAGAAGATCTTTACAATATTGCTTAAAGTCTTGATAAACTACTTGCTAACTTATCTTGAGTGTGTCAGTACATAAGATACAACATGTATCTTAGTACACAACTTGATTTTGATCACTTTGCTAAAAGATATTATCTACCGTATATCCTTGACTTTAGTACACAAATATCTTTTCAATACTTATCCAACCAGCAGTTGTATATGTGACAATTATCCACTCAGCAGTCTCAACTAGCAGTCCCTTCTTTGTACTACCAGTTGGAATGGTTAGTTATAACTTGAACAGTCCTAAGATATACACCAGCAGTTGGAACTGTTAGAGTATTCTTCTCAGCAGTTGGAACTGTTAATACTTGTAATTCTTGATACTTAATCTTCAGAACATTTAATTCTCAACAGGTTGCGGTTAGAGACCGAGCCACATTTCATCATATCCACTATTGTCATTGTGCTATCGCATCATGTGAGTTTTCATAGCCCCGTTTTCAATTGATTACTTAATTTCTAAACTCTCGGGGGAGAATACATTGCACCATTTTTACATAGGGACCAAAGTATCAAAATTCATTTACATTGCTTAAAGTTACATCATTGCCCAGATTAAAGTCCCCTTTATTATCATGAACCGTTAATTATGGAAGTAAGCGAGAGTGAGTAAATAGATCTATTGAGGGTGACGCCTCCGTTCGGGTTGGTAGCTCCAACTGGTCATACGAACGCATTTCATTTTAATCATATTAGAGTGTCTGGCAAAGCACTCGTTTTGGGGTATTTCATTCAGTCTAGCTTCGGGGTCATGAGCTTAAGAGCTATTGTATTATTTTTGTGGCATTTATGTCATACACCTCATACTTTTGGTTACCGTAGAAACAATTCATTTACATAAACCTATGATCTCACCAACATTTTTGTTGACCATTTTTAGCAATGTATTTTCAGGTAATTAAGGTATGCGCATCATGACCTGCATATGGACCTATTTTGGAGTCGCGGTGACGACGCGTCTCACTTATCTTTTATGCACTTATTATCGTTTGATTTGTATAAACTTATTTCCGCAACGTGAAACATCTTTTGGGACCTAACTTTTGTAACTCTAAATGTTTTTAATTAATCAAACGATGTATTTTCAAAACGACACTTTAGGTCGTTCAATATAATTGTAACTGTAGTGCTATGGTCAGTCACGCCCTCAAGTGTTCCATTCCGCTGCAAGTCACCAAATTTGGGGGTGTGACAGTTTTGGTCCAAATTTAACACTCCCGTTATCTTTGACCGTTAACTCATTTAGTTGACTAAAATGTGAGGGCAAATTAGTCATTCTCCATTAATCTTCTTTATATTTTCTTCCCTTCTCTTTTCTAATTCATTTGCAGTTAACCTAAAACAAAAAACACACCTAACACACAACCATGGTTTATTGTCCAAGGTGTCATTCAAGAGCAATTGTTCGAACATCTTGGACTGATATTAATCCAGGAAGGCGTTTCTATTGCTGTTCTAGAAGGGTAAGACATTAATTATGAGATCTTTTAAATATCACATACTTTCCCTAATTTGGTTTTTTTTTTTTTTGATTAGGGCACAAATTATGGTATTATTGATTGGTACGACCCACCAATTTGTGAAAGAGCTGTTCAAATTATTCCTGGGCTTTTACGATACATGAATGGTTTACAAGCTAGTGTTGGAAGATACCAAGGTGAAACAAGAAGATTGAAGATCATGTTAGGGTTTAGTTGGTTGGTTTTTGTGTTGTATTTTCTTCTTAAATGAAGTTGGTGGTTGTTGGTTTGAATTGAATGTAATGTCTTTGGTAATCTCAGTAGTAGGTCTTTTGTGTTTTCCCAAGATTTGTTGTAACTTGAAGTTAATGCAATGCTCTTTTGAGTTTTCCCAATATTTGTTGTAGTTGACTTTTTTAACATGTCAAATGGGTTTGCTTGTAGTTGTAAAACCAGTCATAGTAAACACACAACACTTAACATATGAAATGAACCATATAGCAACATTACCATAGTCTGCAAATACCAAACAAACTGCAACTCCCAAACAAACTACAAAACTATCCTAAAACTAGTAGACTGCAAATACCATAAGACAAGTCATAATAGTCTTAACCAAGACTGCAAATACCAAAATCATAAAACAAGTAGACTGCAAATACCAACATTATCCCAAACATACTGCAAATACCAAAGTCATAAAACATTTCCTAATAGTCTTAAACAAGACCGTAAATACCAAAGTCATAATAGTCTTATGCACATAGGTTATCATATCCAACACATCAACATCTTTGAATAATGGTTCAAGCCCTTTATCTAAATCTTGTGTAGGTCTTTTGAAATACACTTTCATTTTAGGATTCACATAACCTAACTCTTTTAGCATACCTGATACTTCTATCACTGAAAACCCATCTGCATCAACATCATCAAACCAGTCCGCATCACCACCTCTGTATACACGTCTGGGAGCCCTAGTTCTTTTTGGACCAGGAAAATAAGTGAAATGACCTCCATGGTTGACTTTCAGGGAAAAAAGATTAGGCTCATTCTCTGTATCAAAAAATTACAACAATCAATCATTAAACACACATTCCTTTAAACAAATAAAAAACAAAATACAATAGGCAAAAGACCAAAATGACTTACTGTATTTCACGTATGGATTAAATGTGGCACCTTTTTCTCTCAACTTCCAATTTGAAATGACCATTCTTGGGGGATATCAATCTCACTTAGGGTTTTCAATTATCAGTGATGAAAATTATAGGTGGGAGTGAATGTGAAAGTAGGTGGATGGTTTTTGATAGGACTGTGTATTAATTGGACTGATTAAGTGAGTAACTAAAGGTTTATAGCGGGAAATAGTAAAAGACATATATGTCCCTGTAAATATTAGTGAATCACAAGTTTACCGTCCTATGAGTGTCACGTGAGGGCAACACTTAACGGGAGTGTTAAATTTGGACTAAAACCGTTACGGGTCAGCTGGTTCTGGACAAGATCCGTTACTTTTCAAACTATTGGACCAAAATCGTTACACCCGGTAAACCACAAGGACCAAAAATGTAGTTAACTCTTTTAGTTTGTATGGCAAATTTCTATGTCAAAGGGAATAAAAAATGATTACACACCATAAAACAAAAATAAATAGGTTTTAGGTTAATTTTAGTATTGAACTCATAATTAATGTATTCTCAAACTTGTTAGGTATGCTAAAAAAAACTTCTCGAAAGTATATGGAAAATTATTAAAAATCATTTTCTTTAAAACTTACAAAATAAATAAAGTGATTTTATTAATATAACCTCAAGTCAAAACAAATTTATGTTACACTTTTTTGCAATTTGCCTTTGTTCGTAATCTATTTCTACTTTATCGGCTTAAATAACTTATATCCTCAATTAAGTTGTTAAAAAAGTAACCTTTTTAGTTTAATGAGCATATTAAATAAACAAAATCATATGTAATAGCTTGAGTCTTAAAAAACATGTAAAAGAAATGATATATGAAAATTTTGAATGTAGAAAAGTTCATGTGATTTTAAATTAAATATGTTAATCGAGTCGACTAAACTGTATCAAAATGATTAAGAACCTTTTGTATACTTTTTTGTATGAACATTTACTTTAATTAATAGGTTTGTAAATTATACTCAGCCATTATTAATAAATTAAAAAATTTATTAAACTTTATGGACCTTGCTAAATATACATAGGTTGCGACAGAGAGCGGTGTTTAAGCCCATTTATGGACCTTGCTAATCCTCATAATTGAAAGGCGAAGGTCTGCCAAACATGAGCAAAAGATGGATTCACATTTATATCAGGTCCATAAATGCGGTGACATAAATTTTGGCTATCATGCGTTTTCATTGGTTTAAAAATATTTAATAATAATACTAATAAATTTGCCATATTAAATGTTGGTTTAAAAATAATCTTACTGCTTGAAAGCATAACATGTGTCATCATTCATCAAGTTATGTAATTCAGTTTTACCATACATGAACTCCAGTGTTTAAAATGCATGATTTCATGAGCATTTAGTTGGTCACTATTGCTTCTATTGTTTATAACATGTATTGTGAAACTCGCACGTCGCTTCGATAGTATAAAGATGCTCATTTTTAACTATGTGGTTGAGTTAATGAAAATATATAGAATATAAATTGTTTACTGATTATCAACATTTATCACATAACTAAATCAAAGTTATATGATTTGCGAATATACGGGTTCATGTTTGATTTAATCTTTTGAAGACAATTTGGTATATGAATTGTTAAATTTTATAATAATAAGAACATATAAATCAGTGTTTAAAAAAATAAAAAATAACCGTTGAATTAACATGCAATGCTTCCTTCCTATAAAACTTCTAGCAAATTAATCAATGATATAATCTGTGAAAGTTAAATAAATCTCTAAAGCAGTTATAAAAAAAAGTTTTTGTTTGTATTTAATTTTCTCTTTACTGTTTTTCTATTCAACTACACAACTTTGTTTATTTTAGTTTGTATGGCAAATTTCTATGTCAAAAAGGGAATAGAAAATGATTACACACCATAACACAAAACATAAATAGGTCTTGGGCCAATTGAAATGATGCCTACATCCAAATGTAGGCAATTGCCTACATCCTCTTTGTAAAAAATGTACAGTTTAGTCCATCCAGTAAATCTCTGTTACATGTTTTCCTCTGTCCCTACCTTTTTTTAAAAGGGAATGTAGGCATCATATCCCTTCTATGGGTGTGTTTGACAAAAATTGCTGGTGCTGGTGCTGGTGCTGATGCTGATGCTGGTGCTGGTGTTGGTGCTGGTGCTGGTGCTGAAAAAGATTAAAAATGTAGATTTTTTTTAGTATTGTTTGGCAAACTAGCTATAATCGTAGATTAAAAGTGTAAAATGACGTAATTGGACATAAAAATAACAAACCCAATATGTATAAGAATAATAAATAAAATTATTGATATAAATCATAAATATGTAGCATTGCATGAAAATCCATGTAAAAATACAACAACGTTAAAATGATGTTAAACTATAATCCATGATGTGCATTCCATATTAAAGTAGTAATATCGTTACGTATCTGCTTGATCTCGTTAGATGCTCCTTCAGAATTGTTTTCATTGTTCGTTTCATGACTATGAACATCGTGAAGTTCGTCTCGTGGTATATAATCCGGATTTTCCTCCATCACCCTAAACATCATGTCTTCTTGTGAGCTGTTACGGATGTAGTTATGTAAAGCAAATGTAGCGATATTAACATCAATATGAGTTTGCACGCTGATGACGTATAGTCTACACCCGGGTCACGAACCCGGTTAGTAAACAATACTAACAATTAAGCCCACCACGCTTGGGCCGCAACTGGACTACCAGTTATGCGGCTTGGGTCGACAAGGCCCAAGCCCAAAGTTATTTCCGGATAATATATAGAATATCTTCTAAATAAAGAAGATATATACTATATACCCGATGTCGGCTAACACGCCGAAGAGTAGGGAACACGAAACCCACTAGGGTTTCATGCATATATAAAGGGCACCCAAGCCCTCGGTAAAAGGTACGATCTTCAATAAACCCTAACCATAAACTAAACCCTACATTCGATTACTTACTCTCACGCCGGAGGATAATCGGGGGAGACAATCCCTCGATAAGCCTAACGGTGTTTGTTCTTTTTCTTAGTGCGCAGGTCTCATCAAGCATTAAGATTCGAATTGGTACGAGAATAGAAGCCCTATCAAGGAACGCCCAACTTTTGTATCAACAAGTGGCGCCATCCGTGGGACCCTACACTAAGGATTTTACCAAAAAACTAGAATGACGAAACACGGAAGTCATAAGAGTCCGCATGGGAAGAAAACGCAGGACGATCCACTAGGAAAGAAGCATCAAATTGATACGGCTTCTAAACAGGCCTCTGGGACAACCAGTACGCCTCAAAACTTAGGAGCGCACCCAAATCTGGTCTTTCCTGCAGTGGAATCGCTTACCAGGTTTACCCCCGCTATTACGACAAGTACTAGTGAGATAGAACTGGAGCGCACACCTCTTGCCATGCCAGAAGTAAACTTCACTGAGCCTCCCAACGCGCCTGTACGAAACAAGGATCCAGCTTTGGAAACCGACTCTATCGCGCTAGAAGGAGTTGCCTCCGAATTAGCCCCAAGTGACTTCGTATCTCAAAACTACGATGCCTTGACTGCGCTCATGCGAGAGGAGGCAAAGAAGAGGTCAAGCCAAAGTCTGCACGCCAGACTCAACTTTGACCCTAATCCTGACGCATCCCCACCGCGCTACCGAAAGGAAAGACGCGAGAGGGATAGCCGTAAACAGCCAGTGTTCGCCAGGATTGGAAGGAAGGTTGTGGACGATGAAGCAGCCGACCTTCAACATCTGGAAGAGCCTGAAGAGGGGGAGCGGCGCGCCAATGTCCACGCTAGGCTTGGCAGACGCAGAATCCAAGATAGGCTTGGGCGACGATGTTCCCCAAGTGAAAGCCCCTCAAGCTCTGACTCTGAGGATAGTCGGCGCAAGCGCCGCTGAGGAGCAAGCTCAGACTCTGATGATAGTCGACTCAAGCGTCACAAAAGAGTCCGCTCATCCTCAAGAGATTCCTCGGACAGCGAGACTGGACACTGGAAATCAAGAGGGAAATACCGCGACCAGGATGATGAAGACATCTCTCTCCCCTGGCGTCGCCAAAAGGTTGATGCGTTTACTAGGCGCATCAGTGACTTTTCTGAAAATAAGAAAAGGCGCATGCCTGCTAATGTCAAAACATATGATGGGACAGGTGATCCTGATGATCACCTAAAAATTTTCGAATCAGCAGCTACTATCGAAAATTGGCCACAGCCTGTGTGGTGCCATATATTAAACTCCACATTAGTAGGAAATGCGCGCAACTGGTTTAGTAAGCTTCCACGCAGAAGCATTGGTGGGTTTGAAGAGTTGCGCAGAGCGTTTCGCTTAAACTTCACCCAAAGAAAGAAGTGCGCAAAAAACCCTGTCGAACTCGCTAGGGTTAAACAGCGACAAGGGGAATCCACAAGCGCTTTCATGGAACGCTTCAAGGACGAGTGCATGAAAGTCAAGGCGTGTCCAGAGATACTCAAAATATCGGGTTTTATGAATGCAATCAATAACCCAGATCTGATAAAAAAGCTAAATGATAAGGTTCCCCTAACCTTCGATGAGCTCATGAAGCGCACGAGGTCTTTCGTCCAAGGAGAAGAAGCCGCCGCGGATAGCAGGAAAAGCTATTCGAACCATAGGTCGCAAGAAGAGTCAAGGAGACAATCCAATGACCAGAGCGGCAATCGTAATAGGAGTTACCGTAATCAAGGCGGCGGAAGGGGAAACGACAAGTATACCCCATTAACAAAAACTCCAAAGGAGATATTCGCAACAGAAGGAGCGAACTTCCCGAAACCACCACCAATCCGCACCCCAGAGGATAAGCGTATAGGGAATGGTTATTGCGAATACCATGGACAGAAGGGCCACACAACTAACGATTGCGTTCAACTGCGCCAATTGATTGAAAAATTGGTAAAGGAAGGAAAGATGGACCACCTCGTAAAAAACATCAGAGAAGGGAAAGATAAACAAAAACCAGTGGCCAAGAAAGAGACGCCAAGAGAAAAGGCAGATATCATCTACATGATACAGCCATGGCCGCGCGCGACAAGACAAAAAGTTAGTCAGCGTTTCTCTAAGGGAAACGAAATCTCTTTCCCCTCCCTGACTGCGAACAACGCAGTGGTGGATCCACTTACCATTGAAATACATACGGGGGGTCACGACATCCGTCGCATGTATATAGATGGAGGTGCATCCGCTAATATTATATATGAACACTGCTTCAAGAAACTGCGACCTGAGATACAGAGTCAGTTGATCCCAGCCACAGCACCGCTCACTGGCTTCACAGGAGAGAAGATATGGCCCACGGGGCAATTGCGTCTATTTGTAGAAGTTGGTGACAAACCACACTCTACAGTTACCTGGATGGATTTCATGATAATCAGATCCCCCTCTCCGTACAATGGTATCATCGGGAGACCTGGAATATCATCTATCCGCGCCGTGCCATCCACAGCGCACGGGATGCTAAAGTTCCCAGTGGAAGGAGGTATTGTCACCCTTTACAATACCACCACACCACCCAAGGAATGTAACGCATTGACAAGTGACGTAAGTATTGTTCCAGAACAGCGCGCAATCAAAGTCCCAAACCTAACGGTCGCCATTCACCCTGAATACCCGGATCAACAGGTATCTATTGGTGGGTCTCTGTCTGACAAAGGCAGGTCAGCTATATGCGCACTCTTGCAAAATAATTTGGATATTTTTGCATGGGAACCTAAGCATAT
Source organism: Artemisia tridentata subsp. tridentata (assembly GCA_021014915.2). Lineage (NCBI taxonomy): Eukaryota > Viridiplantae > Streptophyta > Magnoliopsida > Asterales > Asteraceae > Artemisia > Artemisia tridentata. The sequence continues at coordinate 464,678,271 of CP139508.1, forward strand.
GACAGGAGTGCCACGCTCCATCACGGAACATAAGCTACAAATCCGACAAGGATATCCTCCAATACGACAGAAAAAGCGCGGACAAGCTCCAGACCGCACAAAAGCCATCCTGGAAGAAGTACATAAGCTGGTAGACGCAGGCATCATGCGTGAAGTCTACTACCATGACTGGCTCTCTAACCCAGTGATGGTAAAGAAGAGCGATGGCAGTTGGAGGATGTGCGTAGACTTTACGGATCTCAATAAAGCATGTCCACAGGACTGCTACCCGCTACCGGAAATAGACTGGAAAATTGAGTCTCTATGTGGATATCCCTTCAAATGCTTCCTGGACGCATACAAGGGATACCACCAAATTCAAATGGCGGAGGAAGACGAAGAAAAGACGGCCTTCCACACAAGTCAAGGAGTCTACTGCTACACAAAGATGCCCTTCGGCCTAAAGAACGCAGGAGCAACATACCAAAGATTGGTGGACACTGCGTTCGAGAAACAAGTGGGACGCAACTTGGAAGTATACGTCGATGATCTCGTCATCAAAAGCCATACAGAGGACGAGCTGGTGCGCGACATGGAGGAAACGTTCAACACACTCAGGAGAATCAACATGAAATTGAACCCCAAGAAGTGTACGTTTGGCGCTACGGAAGGCATGTTTCTCGGGTATTTGATAGAACCCGATGGGATCAAACCTTGCCCAGAGAAGACTCAAGCAGTCATTGACCTCCCCTCACCGCGCACACTAAAAGAAGTTCAGTCACTAAACGGCAAGCTAGCCGGACTGAACCGATTCTTATCTAAATCAGCAGACAAGTCACTTCCCCTATTCAAGACACTCAAGAAGTGCACCAAAAAGGGAGATTTCAGGTGGACTGCGGAGGCAGAAGAAGCCTTCCAACAGCTCAAACAACACATAGCATCGCTCCCAAAGCTTGTTGCACCCCGACCAGGGGAAGAGCTGATAATGTACCTATCTGCGACTCAAGGAGCAGTCAGCGCAGTCCTACTGACAGACAGGAACTCCGTCCAAACACCTATCTATTTTGTTAGTAAGGCGCTGAAGAAAACGGAGATTAACTACACTGCAATGGAGAAATTGGTCCTAGCCTTAGTGTTTGCAGCGAAAAGACTGCGCAGGTACTTCCAGGCGCATCCAATCGCTGTTATCACAGACCAACCCATCAAACAGGTTATATCGAAACCCGACGCATCGGGACGCCTACAAAAATGGAGTGTGTTACTGGGCGAGCATAACATATCATACAGACCGCGCACTGCAATTAAAGGGCAGATATTGGCCGACTTCATCATCGAGAAGCCGGATACAGATACTCCACCTGCGACAAGCAAGGAGGAACTTCAAGAACCATGGATTCTATTTACTGATGGATCCTCATGCGTAGATGGATCAGGAGGCGGCCTTATTCTCACCAACCCAGAAGGAGTTGAATTCACCTACGCACTGCGTTTTGAATCCACAGCCACGAACAACGAGGCAGAATACGAAGCACTCCTAGCTGGGTTACGCATCGCAACTCAAATGGGTGCACGCAACCTAGAAGTAAACGTCGATTCGCGGCTAGTGGCTAACCACGTTTCAGGAGAATATATAGCAAAGGAGGAACACATGATCCAATACCTCGAAAAGACCAAATCTCTGATCCAGAACTTCGATAGATTCATCATCAAGCAGGTTCCCAGGAGTGAAAATAGGAAAGCAGATGCGCTGAGCAAAATTGCATCCACCAGTTTTGCGCATCTATCAAAACAAGTTTTGGTGGAAACCTTGAAAAACAAGTCAATCACAGAGATGGAAATATCCACGGTGATAGAAGAGGAAAATCCTACGTGGATGACACCGATTATTGACTTCATCAGCAAGGGCATACTTCCCCAAGAGCAGAAGGAAGCTCGAAGAATCCGACGCACAGCGCAGCGATTCGAGCTCAGAGACAACGTCTTATATAGACGTTCATTCCTACAACCATGACTTAGGTGTGTCGGACCTCTCCAGGCAGACTATGTACTTCGAGAGATCCACGCAGGCTCATGTAGCATGCACTCAGGACCACGATCCATTGTAGCGCGCGCCCTAAGGTCTGGATACTATTGGCCAACTATGCACCGTGACGCACGTGACTTGGTACGGAAGTGCAACGATTGCCAAGTTCACAGACCTATTCCGCGCCGACCACAACATGAACTAACACCTATTACATCGCCATGGCCCTTCTACAAATGGGGTATCGACATCGCTGGACCTTTCCCCATTGCCGCAGGAGGATTGAAATTCCTCATTGTGGCAATAGATTACTTTACCAAGTGGATCGAAGCAAAGGCAGTAGCGACTATAACAGGTAACCAGGTGAAACGATTCGTGTGGGACAACATAGTATGTCGCTTTGGATTACCTGGAGAAATTATCTCTGATAACGGAAAACAATTCCGTGATAACCCGTTCAAGGACTGGTGCGCACAGCTGAACATCACGCAGCACTTTGCATCAGTAACTCATCCACAAACCAATGGTCTGGTCGAGCGCGCAAACAGAAGCCTTGGCGAAGGAATAAAAGCGCGCCTGGACAGACACAAAGGTAGATGGGTAGAAGAACTATCACATGTTCTTTGGGCGCACCGAACAACCATCAAGGTTAGCAACGGGGACACTCCCTTCTCTTTGGTCTATGGGACAGAAGCGGTTATACCAGCTGAAATTGGAATGCCAACCATCCGTACTGCGGAAGTTAACGTGGCAACCAATGATGATGAGCGGCGCATAGACTTAGATCTATTGGAAGAGCGACGTGAACGCGCAGCAATACGCGAAGAGAAAGCCAAGTCGAGAATGAAAAAATACTATGATACCAAAGTACGCAGCACTTCATTCAGACCAGGCGACTTCGTATACCGCGAAAACGACTCAAGCCGCGCAGAAGACACTGGAAAGCTAGGACCAAAGTGGGAAGGACCTTACGAGGTCATAGAAGCACTTGGCAATGGAGCGTACAAGCTACGCGACAAGGACGGAAATGAGCTACAGCGAACATGGAACGTCCGCAACCTTAAACGGTGCTATCTTTGAAGAAGGCTACGGCCCAACATGGACACTCATGCGCTTTAGAAAGTGCCCTCAATAAAGATCCATGTAATTTTATTTTTTAAGTATTATCTAGATAAACATTCTTTTTCAAAACTTGCAAGTATTAATAAAACGTTATGGTTTCTAGCTAACTCCATAACACATTTAACTTTATTGTTTGCATCTTTTATTATCATGTTTCAATATTGTTATATTCTTGCCTACATGGCGTGCATGCACACACTAAGACCCACGATGGCAGAAAGGATGAGTTAACCTAATAAACAACTCGTTGAGTAAGAGGGTTGCAAACCCATCAACACCGGATCACGAATCCTTGTTAAACACCTTGCGCTCAAGATGTTGGCGCAAGCTCCTCACGCACCCCACGACGGATGCGCGATAAAGCACACTGTGCGCGTTTAACAACTCAGGAAATCAAGACTCTTGATTCCTTAAAGTACAATACGACAAGTAAACTTACAAAAATACATAGACGACTATGATTAAGTTGGAAAAATTCAACACGCGACTACGGTCCTTAAGGAAATTCATACACGATTATGACCCTTATTTTCTAAGTACGCTTAAACACTTAAAGCTATCTTCACGCAAGGATACATAAGTCATATAAGAACTACGAGTTCAAAAAGCATAAGTATTTAGAAGTTATAGAAACACTAAGTACAAAAGCAACTTTTTATTCATAGAATACAGTTCTACAAAAAGACTTGTACAAAAGAGCTAAATACTATATGTACGCCTTAACTGGCTGGAACCCCCGCTCCAAGCCGCTTCCTTTGAATCCGCGAGTCTCTTCAACAACTCCGCATCATCAAGGGAAACAGTGGCCACGCAGACAGGCACACCATCGGATCTAGGCTGATGCGCAGCGCCTATGCTGCACAGAATGGCCTTTCCTTTCTCGCCTTTCTTCCGTGCGACCCTGGAAACATGCGCATTTAGCGACCTTTGCAAAGAAATCTCTTTCTCAAGACGGAAAGGATTCAGAATGTCACGAGGCTGAGCAAAAATGGGTACCTTCAACTGCGCCACATCAGGCTTCAAGTAGAAGTCCACCTGCTGATCTGCATTATCCTGCAGATGCCTAGGAAGAGTGAGCCCCGCCATGATCACGCTGATCGGCTGGTCCTGATCACGCTCCAAGAGAGCGATGTGCGGAAGCTCAAGCTTCTTTAGCTCCTCCATGGCAGCAACAAGCTCAGCATGGGCATCCGCCTTATACCCAGGCACCTCAGCAAGCGGCACAGTCAGCAACTTGGCCTCCGCGAGCTTGTCTGCGGCCGAGGTCTCACCGTGCGCAATAGCGCAATTGACAACCTTCCCAAATGATCCGGTGACCTCAGGATGCTCCAGCGTACACATGGCGGCCAGGCGAAGACCATGACTGATCAACCACCTACGAAATAACACAAGTGTTAATAAGAAAAAGGGTCTCAAATATATACAAGTTATAAGGAAAATACAATGGTCATGTACCTGCGCTCGGCCACAGATTGAACCAAATGAGGATAAAGCTCCTCATCATACTCGATGCTAAGCTTACGGAGCTTCTCCTCCTGCATCTTCAGCGCAAGCTCCACTTTGCTGCGGAACTCTTCAATGTTGGCAAAGTGCTTGCTCCTATTTTGTTGCAAGTACTTCAGCGCCCATAAAGAATTCCGTCTCTGAAGATCCGCAGCAGCACGCTCCTTCCCCAGCTCAGCCATCACCATGACCTTCTCCTCACCCATTTTTCGCGCAGACGCCTCTGCGCGCTCCAGTTTAGCCTTGGAGCTCAGCTGCTCAGCTTTAGAGCTTGCTAATTCAGCTTGCACAGACGCCAGTTGCGCCCGCAGTCTGGAAATTTCCTCAGACTTATGCACCTTTGCTTGCGCCACCAGCTCAGACTGGCGCACAGCGATAGAGGCAAGCTCCTCCATCGTAGAGTCAAATGGACTTGACTCCACTTCAACACCCCTCGGTGAACGCGCCCTGTCCAGAGCATGACTCACCTCGGGTGGCGCACTCCCATCTAGGACGCCAGCGTCCTCCACAGGCTTTTCGCTGCAAAAAAAAAAAAAAAAATCAAGAGACAAAGTTAGTGCACGGTCAATCATACACAAAATACTAAGGAAATGCTAAATAATACTTACATGGGGGGAGGAGTCGAGGACACGTCCTTCTCCTTCTCAGTCTCAGTCGTGGACGCACCTCCACCAGACTTCTCAACGTCCACACTGAAGACACGAAGGAACGAAGTTAGCACAAAATATAACTTGACAAAAGTTCATTACTAAAGTACTTACTTCATCTGCACCCCAGCAAGAGACGAGCTTTCCCCAGCATCAGTTCGCGGCCTCTTGGACGGCCCTTCACCATCACTGCCAAGCGCTCTCTTGCGCGTCAGTGGGGAGCTCTCCTCCATCTCACTGTCAGTCTCCTCTAAATGGATCACCGTTTCGGGAAGAGGAGGCTGCGCAGCGTCAGGACTTGGCTGCACAGGAGGAGCCACCTCCTGTATTGGTTCAGCCGCTATCACATCAGGGGAGCCTTCGGGATCTGGGATAACCAAATCCACGACGCGCCCTGCCGTCGCCTGCAGAATAGTCTGCTCACCGTCCCCCAGAGGACGCACTCCCACCGCCACGGAACGCGGATTCTCCAGCCTCACAACAGCGAACAGATCCATATCTGCGCATCAAGTAAACAAAGAAAAGCAAGTTACATAAAGTATGGAAAAAGAAGAAGCGCTTACACTAATAACGACAGTAAGGCGACAGAAGGAGCACCCACCCGTGCCATCCGCATTCAAGAATGTGGGGACCTCCGTCTCATGCTCGAAGTAGTTGCGACTGATGCCCATATGCACCAGGAACGCCTCCGGATATGGCTTGATGGGAATACGGTTCTCATCAATGATCGCCGCATGATCCGCGTTATACCACGTCTCAGGGGGCGCTCATCCTTGGGCAGATCGGCACGGGTGTAAAATGGAAAATGGTCAGGGAAGACGGCTTCATCAACCCAAAAGAATTTTTCCCTCCAATCCTTGAGCTTATCTACCTTCTGCACGTAACACTGTAACTTTCCAACGCGCTTCGAGAAGGTAACCCACCCATTTGACCACGTTGCGTGATAAAACGCGCGAAATAAGTGGAGGGTTGGGTGAATCGCCAACAAGCGACAGTTCACCTCAAAGTTAGCAATCTTCCCAGCACCAATACAATGCAACTGGGAGATGTGGAGATTGTAATAATTGAGTATGTCACTCAGTAACACGGAGATGGGGATGCGCTGATTCGCCCACTCGAAAAAGCGCGTATATAACCCCACCTTCCCAGCAGGGAAATCCGCGATGGTGTCATTTGGGCCTGGTACCTCAGGGCGCAGGCCCATAGGGATAAAATAATCCGAGGTAAACTGAATCAGTTCCTCCTCGGTTATGTTAGAATGGAAATCACGAAGTTGCGCTACCATTTTTTGATTCAGATTATGTGCGCACGCGCAATTACCTTTGAATTATCTTTTTTGGAAGAAGATTTGAAGATGTAAAAATGGAGGAATGGCGATTTTTTAACTGTGGACGTCACAGTGAATGAGAGGCGGTAGTTTATATACTTTTCCCATCCACCACAGATAAGTGACACGTGTATCCCACTAGCCCCAATCGTGTGGCTAGGATAAATGACGGTACAAGGCAAGTGGGCAACCTCTCCATTTCCCAAGGTACCCAAATTGCACTTTTTTGGACTAGATACATCACACGTGTGTTTTTGGCGGTATATTTTTTGAAAGCTTCCCGCGTACGCGTGGGGAATAATTTCGACATGACTCTAGTCTAGCGTCCGCAGGTTTTACCCTGCGCACACTAGACTGGGGGGACATGATGACGTATAGTCTACACCGGGTCACGAACCCGGTTAGTAAACAATACTAACAATTAAGCCCACCACGCTTGGGCCGCAACTGGACTACCAGTTATGCGGCTTGGGTCGACAAGGCCCAAGCCCAAAGTTATTTCCGGATAATATATAGAATATCTTCTAAATAAAGAAGATATATACTATATACCCGATGTCGGCTAACACGCCGAAGAGTAGGGAACACGAAACCCACTAGGGTTTCATGCATATATAAAGGGCACCCAAGCCCTCGGTAAAAGGTACGATCTTCAATAAACCCTAACCATAAACTAAACCCTACATTCGATTACTTACTCTCACGCCGGAGGATAATCGGGGGAGACAATCCCTCGATAAGCCTAACGGTGTTTGTTCTTTTTCTTAGTGCGCAGGTCTCATCAAGCATTAAGATTCGAATTGGTACGAGAATAGAAGCCCTATCAAGGAACGCCCAACTTTTGTATCAACATCAATATGAGTTTGCACGCTTTTTCCCATCCGACTTGTACACTGTCGTTTATTGTTCCTTTAACTAATTCTTGCTTCATCACCTTTATTTCATCTTCTAAAGCAGTATGGACACGATCACGGCAGTAATTTGCCACCTATAACAAGTAATAATTGGATATTAGTTTTGATACATCATTAAACACAGTAACTAAGCATGACAGTCATCTTCGTTAAAAGTGTTTGCTAAATATATATATCCATTTGCGTTAAGTTCAATTTTTAACAATTTTAGCGACTAAAATTTATGAACACAGAATATATATAAATTGAGATAATGAGTTTATAGCCGCTCAAAGAGCATTCATTAGTAAAACTTGAACTAGTAATCGTATTCGATTACTAATTCATTAGTAAAACTTGAATTAGCGACTAAAATTTATTAAGTTCTATTTCAAACCTACTCAATTTAGTGAATTACTAATCGTATTCGATAACTTAATTGTTTCTCAAAGTATAAAAAGACAAAAAAATGTCGATATACATAATTAAACAGTCCAACGTGACCTGTTCTTAAATATAGAAATATACATAATTAAACATCATGTCTTTTTGTAAGGTTAATAAGGTAATTATACAAAAAATAATCTCTAGCCTTTTCTCAAAAGTTGGTTGGATCAACTTATAATTTTTGAGATTATTTTTTCTATAATCTTTCTTAATTTTTGCAGCCAAACGATATTACTCCCTCCGTCTCAATTTATTTGTCCATATTTCCTTTTATGAATGTCTCAATTATTTGTCCACTTTCCTTATTTAGTAAAAACTAGACAATCTAGTGGAGAAATATTCCATTTTAGTGGTTGAAAATTAAAATGGCCCCACTTTTATTAAACTTTGTGTTTTCTCAAGATTTGTTGTAACTTGAAGTTAATGCAATGCTCTTTTGAGTTTTCCCAAGATTTGTTGTAGTTGACTTTTTTAACATGTCAAATGGGTTTGCTTGTAGTTGTAAAACCAGTCATAGTAAACACACAACACTTAACATATGAAATGAACCATATAGCAACATTACCATAGTCTGCAAATACCAAACAAACTGCAACTCCCAAACATACTGCAACTCCCAAACAAACTACAAAACTATCCTAAAACTAGTAGACTGCAAATACCATAAGACAAGTCATAATAGTCTTAACCAAGACTGTAAATACCAAAATCATAAAACAAGTAGACTGCAAATACCAACATTATCCCAAACATACTGCAAATACCAAATTCATAAAACATTTCCTAATAGTCTTAAACAAGACCGTAAATACCAAAGTCATAGTAGTCTTATGCACATAGGTTATCATATCCAACACATCAACATCTTTGAATAATGGTTCAAGCCCTTTATCTAAATCTTGTGTAGGTCTTTTGAAATACACTTTCATTTTAGGATTCACATAACCTAACTCTTTTAGCATACCTGATACTTCTATCACTGAAAACCCATCTGCATCAACATCATCAAACCAGTCCGCATCACCACCTCTGTATACACGTCTGGGAGCCCTAGTTCTTTTTGGACCAGGAAAATAAGTGAAATGACCTCCATGGTTGACTTTCAGGGAAAAAACATTAGGCTCATTCTCTGTATCAAAAAATTACAACAATCAATCATTAAACACACATTCCTTTAAACAAATAAAAAACAAAATAAAATAGGCAAAAGGCCAAAATGACTTACTGTATTTCACGTATGGATTAAATGTGGCACCTTTTTCTCTCAACTTCCAATTTGAAATGACCATTCTTGGGGGATATCAATCTCACTTAGGGTTTTCAATTATCAGTGATGAAAATTATAGGTGGGAGTGAATGTGAAAGTAGGTGGATGGTTTTTGATAGGACTGTGTATTAATTGGACTGATTAAGTGAGTAACTAAAGGTTTATAGCGGGAAATAGTAAAAGACATATATGTCCCTGTAAATATTAGTGAATCACAAGTTTACCGTCCTGTGATTGTCACGTGAGGGCAACACTTAACGGGAGTGTTAAATTTGGACTAAAACCGTTACGGGTCAGCTGGTTCTGGACAAGATCCGTTACTTTTCAAACTATTGGACCAAAATCGTTACACCCGGTAAACCACAAGGACCAAAAATGTAGTTAACTCTTTTAGTTTGTATGGCAAATTTCTATGTCAAAGGGAATAAAAAATGATTACACACCATAAAACAAAAAGAGTAAACTGCAAAATACATCCCTGTGGTTTACATCTTTTGGCACTTTACATCCCTGTCAGAAACTATTGGCAATATACATCCCCCGTTAGGCAAACGTTTGCCACATTACATCCCTGAGTTGGATGGGCGTTATCTTTCTCCGTTAAGTGTTTGCATCGTTAGTCCTTCTGTTAAAATGTTTGCACCGTTAGTCCTATGGGTTAAGTCTATTTGCACCGTTAGTCCTTCGTTACGTTTTCGTCTAGTTTTTTACGTTTTCGTCCGGTTTTTTACGTTTTCGTCCGATTTTTTACGTTTTCGTCCGATTTTTTACGTTTTCGTCTGTTTTTTACGTTTTAGTCCGATTTTTTACGTTTTCATCCGATTTTTTAAGTTTTAGTCCGATTTTTTTCGTTTTCTTCCGATTTTTTACCTTTTCGTCTGTTTTTTTACGTTTTCATGCATTTTTTTACGTTTTCGTCCGATTTTTTACATTTTCGTCTGTTTTTTTAAGTTTTCATCCATATTTTTACGTTTTCGTCTGTTTTTTTACGTTTTCGTCAGATTTTTTACGTTTTAGTCCGATTTTTTTCGTTTTCTTCCGATTTTTTACCTTTTCGTCTGTTTTTTTACGTTTTCATGCATTTTTTTACGTTTTCGTCCAATTTTTTACGTTTTCGTCCGATTTTTTACATTTTCGTCTGTTTTTTTAAGTTTTCATCCATATTTTTACGTTTTCGTCTGTTTTTTTACGTTTTCGTCTGTTTTTTTACGTTTTCGTCCGATTTTTCACGATTTCGTCTATTTTTTTGAGTTTTTGTCCGATTTTTTTTTACGTTTTCGTCTGTTTTTTTTATGTTTTCGTCGGATTTTTTACGTTTTCGTCCATTTTTTTAAGTTTTCGTCTGTTTTTTTTACGTTTTCGTCCGATTTTTTACATTTTTGTCTGTTTTTTTACGTTTTCATCCATTTTTTTTCGTTTTCGTTCGATTTTTTACTTTTTCGTCTGTTTTTTTACGTTTTCGTCCGATTTTTTACGTTTTCGTCCGATTTATTACGTTTTCGTCCCTTTTTTTACGTTTTCGTCTAGTTTTTTACGTTTTCGTCCGGTTTTTTACGTTTTCGTCCGATTTTTTACGTTTTCGTCTGTTTTTTTACGTTTTCGTCTGATTTTTTACGTTTTCGTCCGATTTATTACGTTTTCGTCACTTTTTTTACGTTTTCGTCTAGTTTTTTACGTTTTACCTCAAGTCAAAACAAATTTATGTTACACTTTTTTGCAATTTGCCTTTGTTCGTAATCTATTTCTACTTTATCGGCTTAAATAACTTATATCCTCAATTAAGTTGTTAAAAAAGTAACATTTTTAGTTTAATGAGCATATTAAATAAACAAAATCATATGTTAATAGCTTGAGTCTTAAAAAACATGTAAAAGAAATGATATATGAAAATTTTGAATGTAGAAAAGTTCATGTGATTTTAAATTAAATATGTTAATCGAGTCGACTAAACTGTATCAAAATGATTAAGAACCTTTTGTATACTTTTTTGTATGAACATTTACTTTAATTAATAGGTTTGTAAATTATACTCAGCCATTATTAATAAATTAAAAAATTTATTAAACTTTATGGACCTTGCTAAATATACATAGGTTGCGACAGAGAGCGGTGTTTAAGCCCATTTATGGACCTTGCTAATCCTCATAATTGAAAGGCGAAGGTCTGCCAAACATGAGCAAAAGATGGATTCACATTTATATCAGGTCCATAAATGCGGTGACATAAATTTTGGCTATCATGCGTTTTCATTGGTTTAAAAATATTTAATAATAATACTAATAAATTTGCCATATTAAATGTTGGTTTAAAAATAATCTTACTGCTTGAAAGCATAACATGTGTCATCATTCATCAAGTTATGTAATTCAGTTTTACCATACATGAACTCCAGTGTTTAAAATGCATGATTTCATGAGCATTTAGTTGGTCACTATTGCTTCTATTGTTTATAACATGTATTGTGAGACTCGCACGTCGCTTCGATAGTATAAAGACGCTCATTTTTAACTATGTGGTTGAGTTAATGAAAATATATAGAATATAAATTGTTTACTGATTATCAACATTTATCACATAACTAAATCAAAGTTATATGATTTGCGAATATACGGGTTCATGTTTGATTTAATCTTTTGAAGACAATTTGGTATATGAATTGTTAAATTATATAATAATAAGAACATATAAATCAGTGTTTAAAAAAATAAAAAATAAAAATAAAAAATAACCGTTGAATTAACATGCAATGCTTCCTTCCTATAAAACTTCTAGCAAATTAATCAATGATATAATCTGTGAAAGTTAAATAAATCTCTAAAGCAGTTATAAAAAAAAGTTTTTGTTTGTATTTAAATTTCTCTTTACTGTTTTTCTATTCAACTACACAACTTTGTTTATTTTAGTTTGTATGGCAAATTTCTATGTCAAAAAGGGAATAGAAAATGATTACACACCATAACACAAAACATAAATAGGTCTTGGGCCAATTTTAGTATTGAACTCATAATTAATGTATGGGGAAATGATGCTTACATCTAAATGTAGGCAATTGCCTACATCCTCTTTGTAAAAAATGTACAGTTTAGTCCATCCAATAAATCTCTGTTACATGTTTTCCCCTGTCCCTACCTTTTTTTAAAAGGGAATGTAGGCATCATATCCCTTCTATGGGTGTGTTTGACAAAAATTGCTGGTGCTGGTGCTGGTGCTGATGCTGATGCTGGTGCTGGTGCTGGTGCTGGTGCTGGTGCTGAAAAAGATTAAAAATGTAGCTTTTTTTTTTTAGTATTGTTTGGCAAACTAGCTATAATCGTAGATTAAAAGTGTAAAATGACGTAATTGGACATAAAAATAACAAACCCAATATGTATAAGAATAGTAAATAAAATTATTGATATAAATCATAAATATGTAGCATTGCATTAAAATCCATGTAAAAATACAACAACGTTAAAATGATTTTAAACTATAATCCATGATGTGCATTCCATATTAAAGTAGTAATATCGTTACGTATCTGCTTGATCTCGTTAGATGCTCCTTCAGAATTGTTTTCATTGTTCGTTTCATGACTATGAACATCGTGAAGTTCGTCTCGTGGTATATAATCCGGATTTTCCTCCATCACCGTAAACATCATGTCTTCTTGTGAGCTGTTACGGATGTAGTTATGTAAAGCAAATGTAGCGATAATAACATCAATATGAGTTTGCACGCTTTTTCCCATCCGACTTGTACACTGTCGTTTATTGTTCCTTTAACTAATTCTTGCTTCATCACCTTTATTTCATCTTCTAAAGCAGTATGGACACGATCACGGCAGTAATTTGCCACCTATAACAAGTAATAATTGGATATTAGTTTTGATACATCATTAAACACAGTAACTAAGCATGATAGTCATCTTCGTTAAAAGTGTTTGCTAAATATATATATCCATTTGCGTTAAGTTCAATTTTTAACAATTTTAGCGACTAAAATTTATGAACACAGAATATATATAAATTGAGATAATGAGTTTATAGCCGCTCAAAGAGCATTCATTAGTAAAACTTGAACTAGTAATCGTATTCGATTACTAATTCATTAGTAAAACTTGAATTAGCGACTAAAATTTATTAAGTTCTATTTCAAACCTACTCAATTTAGTGAATTACTAATCGTATTCGATAACTTAATTGTTTCTCAAAGTATAAAAAGACAAAAAAATGTCGATATACATAATTAAACAGTCCAACGTGACCTGTTCTTAAATATAGAAATATACTTAATTAAACATCATGTCTTTTTGTAAGGTTAATAAGGTAATTATACAAAAAATAATCTCTAGCCTTTTTCTCAAAAGTTGGTTGGATCAACTTATAATTTTTGAGATTATTTTTTCTATAATCTTTCTTAATTTTTGCAGCCAAACGATATTACTCCCTCCGTCTCAATTTATTTGTCCATATTTCCTTTTATGGATGTCTCAATTTATTTGTCCACTTTCCTTATTTAATAAAAACTAGAGAATCTAGTGGAGAAATATTACATTTTAGTGATTGAAAATTAAAGTGGCTCCACTTTTATTAAACTTTGTGTTTTCTCTCTCCTGACAAATAAATTGAGACGGAGGGAGTACTTTTTAGACAATAGATTATTTTGTGAAAAAAAAAGTTGTAGCCCTTATAATCTCCCAATAATCTGTGTTACCAAACACAACCTATGTATTCTCCAACTTGTTAGGTATGCTAAAAAACTTCTCAAAAGTATACCGAAGAGTATGCCAAAAAAAATCATTTTCTTTAAAACTTACAAAATAATTAGGTGTTGCTTTTTCACACTTGATTAAATGTTTGTGGTTATGGTTGTCTTATATAGAAAATCGTGCTCACATGTCACACAACTCATCGTACTTTAAGAGTGACAGATAAGGCTGAGAGGAGTGGAGCAACTTGGGAGGCGATAAGGCCTTGGAACGCCTCCAAGTAGCTTGCTACACCACCCCCACCAGGCAACTTGCCTTTCAGGCGATACATATGGGTCGCCTGCCTTTGTTTATATTACCCACTTATTGTCTGCCACGTGTCCAAGATTTATATTACTCCACTTATTGTCTGTCACGTGTCGTGAGTCGCCCCACCCTCCTTGGTAGCCCCACTCCCCTTTTTTTTTGAGGCTACCCAACATGCTGACTAGGCGCCACGTGTCGCGAGTCGCCCCTTAGTTGGGTAGCCTCACTCCCTTCAGTCTAATAAACCGTATCTTTGAGCACTTGGTGTCATGAGTAGCAAAAACTACTCATTTGGGTATCACGGGATGTCACGTCACCATGACAAACCCTCTTCTACAACCCCCTTATCATAACTAACCATAACTTACACATTTGGGTCCCACCACTTCTTATTTTTTTTTATTCAATTTTCTAAATAACATAAAATTCATTTAATTCAAATAATACAAATAACATTTTTTATTAACAAAAAAAAAAAAAAAAAAAAAAAAAAAAAAACAACTTCTAATTGTTATAGAATAAGGTAAAAAAAGAAAAGAAAAAACTTTGACTTATTATTTCCAAACCAAAAAAAAAAAAAAAAAAAAATTATTCTTCTTCAATTCGCCTGCACACACACTTCACACATAAAAAATCAAAATAGAAAAAAGAAGAGAAAATGAAACCGTTTATATATCAATTGGGTCTCACTTTGTCAGTCATTTATCTCGCTGTGCAGACGAGGAGGGCACGTGTGTGTGAGTGATGGCGAGGTGGGGGGTGTCATGGCTCGCCGCGGCGAGATAACCATGTCACCGCGGCAGACCACACCAAGTGCTCTTAGCACCCTTCAACTTCTAAGCCTTGACAGCAACGGTCCTTTAAGATCCAAAAAGCTAATTATACAAGCTTAGCTTGGATCGTAATCTCGTTTACTTATTATGTTTGTGTTCTTATTATACAGGGTCTGAACCTGTTCAAGTTAAAACATATTATCAAAAGGATTTTAGCTTTGGTCTTATATGAAAGCTTTTTGGATCTTAAAGGACCGTGGCTGTCAAGGCTTAGAAGTTGAAGGGTGCTAAGATACCGTTTATTATCTGTCACTCTCCAAGTACGATGAGTTGTGTGACACGTGAGCAACGATTTTCTATATAAGACAACCACAAACATTTAATCAAGTGTGAAAAAGCAACACCTTATTAGAGCTACTACATTTATAGTATAATTTTCCCTTTAGATTCATAAGAAAGAAGATGGCAGAATCATCAAATGCAAATGCTGATGCTGCGGCAAGACTAGAGGAGTTGATGTTTAATGCTTTTGTTGCAAGTCTAGATGAGTCGTCGGAGTCCAATCAGGTGTTAAATGCGGTTGCTGATGAGGCAAGACTAGAGCAGTTGTACAATCGGGCGTTAAATGCTAACGTCTCCAACTTTGTTACGGTGAAGCTTTCCGGCTAGGAGAATTGGGGTATCTGGCATTCTCAAATGGGTTGCCTCATAATGGTTTATATGCGTGGCCTTTTTAGTTCTAACAGGGGTCAGATCCGGGAACGATCTGATAACCTCCTCAAGGGTTGGATTATCAGTTCGATAGCTGACCAAAAAGTTCTCAAGAGTGCTGTCGGTGATCGCCACCTACAGCACATATCCGCATGGGATATTTATGGAAAGCTAGAAAAGTTATATGCCCGACCACGTAGGACTGTTATAACTGGTATGTACGTCTCCATTAAACACCAATGGAAACTTTGAGTAGTCAAAATAAAGAAGTTAGACTTTCTAAATTAAGAGTAATGGCCCCGTTGTTGGGCGTTGAAGAGGGCAACACTGCAGGGCAACGCCCATGGGGGTGGTGGGTTGGGCGTTGAAGAGGACAACGCCCTCTCTGCCCGTTGTTGTGGCAACGCTCGTTGTTTTTTAGGGGGGGAAATAGGTTTCCAGGTAGAGGTGGTGGATTGGGCGTTGGAGAGAGCCACTAAACAAACTCTCAAACTTGCTATTCCCTCATCTCAAAATTCTCAAAATTATAGTGTATATTTACTTTTTGAATGTGTCAAAATAATTGTATAATTTTTTTTAAGTAATAAAAAAAGAATTTAGTGGGGGAATATTCTATTTGAGGGGTAGAGATTATAGTGGTCGCACTTTTATTAAATTGTGTGATTTTTATCTCATGACAATAATTTTGAAACGGATGGAGTATTATGCTACAACCTCAAAAAGTTTTTAAAAAATATTCACAAAAATTGAGATGTTATGTTTTGACTGGGTTAATTAAAGAGAAGATAGATAAATTATTTCAAAAGCCATTTCAAAACATAAATGGTCCATGTGGAGCTTTATATTTTTATAAAGTTGTTTGACAAATTAGTTGTAACTGAAGCTTATTAATATAAAATCTTATAAATATATATCAAATTAAATTCACATATATTTTCAGCTTTTACGTAATAATTTATTATATTTTTACGGGTATTTAAGTAATTTAATTATCCATAAGCCCTTTTTTATGGGTTTGGGCTTATTGAGGCTTGTGACTTATTTTATAAGTCATAAGCATGTGTAACAAATGAGACTTATTTTATAAACTGGCTTATTTTAAAAGCCCAAGCCCCAATAAGTATTTTGCCAAACTTTTTTTTGTAAACCTTTGTGGTTATAGCACAGTAAGTTTTTTTTTTTTTTTTTTTTTTTTTTTTTTTTTTTTTTTTTTTTTTTTTTTTTTTTTTTTTTTTCATGCATCCATCTCTATGCACTTTTCAATAGGCGATGGGTTGGATTTGGCAAGGTTGTCAGGATCGGGATCCTACCTAGGATCGTTTTCGACTTTGCAAGATCGGGATCGTAGGATCGGATCCTACCTAGGATAGTTTTCGGCTTTTCTATTACATATGTATACAAACCATTTTTAAAAAACCTTCCTCTCAAAAAAAGTCAAAAAAAGGGCTACCAATAGGATCGGATCGTTCATGATCCTACGATCCTACGAGCGATCCCACGATCCTGTAACGATCCTACCTGAAAAAAGGGCTACCAACAGGATCGGATCGTTCACAATCCTACGATCCTACGAGCGATCCCACGATCCTATAACGATCCTACCTGAATTACGATCCCGTAACGATCCTGCTCGTTTTGTGTGTGTAGGATCGTAGGATCGTACGATCCTACGAGCAGGATTGCGATCCTGACAACCTTGGGATCTGGGTAAGGCTGTGATAGGTGAGCAACGATTTTCTATATAAGACAACCACAAACCATTAATAGATGGGCTAATTCTTTGAAAAACCAACATCGTTGTTAAACATAACAGTTCTGCGTAGCGAACTAAGAAAAAAAAACAACTCTTGTGAACACTGATAAGACAACCACGAACTATTAATATATGGGCTAATTCTTTGAAAAAGCACCATAGTTGTCAAAAATGCCAGTTCTACGTAGCGAACTAAAAAAAAATAATGTTGACACTTTTGTCTTTCTTTAAGTATTATGACCATGTTACCCTTCCAAATTACATAAATGATCCATGTGGGTTTGCAAAAATTGCATCCACCATCCCTAGGCTAAATTACATAAATTGTCCCTGTCGGTTGGAGAAAATTGCTTCCACCGTCCCTATTTTTTTTCAAAATTCTTTTTCCAATTTTTTTTTCGAAATTCTTTTTCTTTTCTGAATTTTTTTTTGAAATTTTTTTTTTTTTCAAAATTTTTTTCTGAAATAATTTTTTTTAGAAATTTTTTTCGTGACATGTGAAAAAAAATTTGAAATTTTTTTTTGTAATATTTTCTAATAAAAATTTTTATCGATAAAAAATTCACTTGTGACAAAAAAAATCAAAAGTGAATAAAAAAAGATGAAAACGTAGAAAAACGGACTAAAACGTATGAAAACGTTGATTAAAACGTATATAAAAACGTAATGGATCAAAAAAAAAATATTAGGGACTGTGGATGCAATTTTCGCTAAACCACAGGGACCATTTATGTAATTTACCCTAAGGATGGTGGATGCAATTTTCAAAAATTCAAGGGTAAATGGTAATCACATAAAGTTTTTTTTATCTTTATTAATCACATGAAGACAAAAATATGACATTAGGGATTAAAAGAGGTTTTTTTTTTTTTTTTTTTTTTTACACACACTTTATTACTCAGATGCGGATGCTGATGCTGCAAGACGAGTTGAGTTGCTGAAAAGTATTAATATCGTCTACTCCAAGTATATAGGAAAGAAGATGTACGGATCTTCAGATGTAGATGATGATGATGCAACACTGGAGGAAATGGAAAGGTGAGCGACAATTTTCCATATAAGTTAACCACAAACCAATAATATATCAAGTGTGAAAAACCAAAAACTTAGAGCTACTACTACATTTATACTATAATTAATTTTTCCTTTAGTAACATAAATATGGAAGGATCGTCAAATCGGGATCGTGATGCTGCAACACTAGAGGATATGGAAAGGTGAGCGACGATTTTCTATATAAGTTTATCAAGTGTGAAAAACCAAGAACTTAGAGCTACTACTACATTTATACTATAATTAATTTTTCCTTTAGTAACATAAATATGGAAGGATCGTCAAATTGGGATAGTGATGCTGCAAGACTAGATGAGATGGTGGGCAATCAGGTGTTCAATTTTAATATCTCCGACTATCTATATACCCGTGTTGTAAATGTTACGACTGGTATGTACCTCTCCATTAAACACCACTTTTTTGTTTTATCTTTTTTTCAACTGGAATTCTGAAATGAAATGCAATATGTTCCACTTCAGAAGAAACCGAGATCACAGGCCGAATGCTCATAGATGTATCACCAAACGAAAAAGAAAGCACCGAACTCATGAAGGAGTTGCTGAATGCTTCCATGGAGGGAAGTTGGTGGAAAGCAAAAGCCATATTAAAAAACCATAAAGATGCAGCCACTATGGTGATCAACAATAATGGTGACACAATGCTCCACTTAGCGGTTAAGGAAGGCAAAAATTATTTTGTTAATCAGTTGCTCAACTTCATAAAAGATAAAAGTAAAATACTAGAACTATTAGAACTTAGGAATTCAGAAGGCAATACAGCCCTTTTCACAGCTGCGATCGTCGACAATAAACAAGCGGCCGAACTCTTGGTTAATAAGAGTAACAAACTGTTGAATGTGTCAAAGTATAGGAGCAACACACCATTGGCTTTAGCTTATATCAGTGGCCAGATCAATACATTCTTATATTTACTTGGAGTCACTAGAGACGGGCAGGGGTGGCTTCATTCCAAGAATGCGAGTCGTCTAGGTGTCCACCGTCTTGTTGCTAAAGCTACTAGCACAAAACAATACGGTGAGTAGTTAATATATCACACATAAATCAATAACCTACTTTATAAGAGAATCACACACTTTCCTACGTTTGCAGATTTAGCATTGAAATTGGTCGAGATTCCTCAGTTACTATCTTTGGCTACCGAAGGTCAACTTGCGTTGATGGCATTGACTACTAACTTTCCACATGAGCTTGGCTTCTGGGAAGCATTGATCTATCCGAGTATATCTCTAATCTTCTTCTTGTTCATATTCTTTTTCTTTTATTTTGCTGTAAAGACTTACATATTATCATATATACTTAAATAGGTCCAATTTTTCACTGTATCACATCTTGCAGCGACAGATGGTGTGCGTCAGAACATAGTCAAGAGAAGCTCTCTTTTGTTGTATTCGTTTGAAAATTTGTACATAAAGGCACAGGACAACTTGTGGGCAATCAGAAACCTATTAAAAAAGACGGACCTCATATGTCTTGAGAAGGCTCTTTACTTGGTGTTTATTGTGCGAATATTACTTGGTTAGCTGTTGATCCTATCTATCTCTATCTCTATCTCTACGTTTGTCACGGTTAAGAGTTTTTTTGGAAACTTATTTTCATTATTTCTAAAACTTTTTTTATTGTACCTTCGTCACGGTTAAGAGTTTATTTTTTTTATTATTATAACTCACATATGGAAACTAATTAGAATAGTATCTAATAAACTCTGTTTCTTGTGCAGTCCCAGTAGCTGTATTTTGTTTGATATATCTACTGATCCGTATCGTCATTTTTGCACTTCTCTTACCCTTATTTATGCTGTATCCTTACCTATGGAAAGGTTTAGTGTATGCAGGTAAAACATTATATAGTAGTTGATATAGTCACCAACGTAGGTTAGCCTGATGCAATTTGCATCAATTGTTCGACGATTGTGTTGTAACTTAATTGTCTTAATTGCAGGGCTTCCAATCAAGCACATTGAGAAGAAAAAAAGAGACTATGAACAAGCTATAGAAGTTTTGAAACGGATATGTGATGAAATGAACAAGAAGGTCACACGTGAAAATGTCAAGGACCTTTACGGGCGACCAATTCTTGAGGCTGCACGTTTGGATGCTTGCGAGGTTGTTGTTCAGATTCTGCGTGGTTGCGAATACGCCCAGTTGTGTATGAATGAAAAAGGGCATAATGTTTTCCAGTTAGCAATATTAAACCGTTCAGAAAAAGTATACAACCGTTTGTGTCCCGGGATTAAGCATAGTGATTCTCTAAGAAACAACCGGGATGGTTCAGATAATTGGCTAACGCACTTGGCTGCAAAATCGGCATCCTCAATTGTACTGAGTCGTACTACAGGTGCAGCACTGCAATTACAACGAGAGCTCCAATGGCATGAGGTACTTCACTATTTAGTTTTGAATCATCTGTTTTGTGGCTCTCTAGTTACATTAAGTAGAACTAGTTGACTTCTACAGGAAGTGAAGAAGCTCATGCGCCCAATTGAACTTACACATAAGAATTTCGATATGGAGACGTCGGACATGGTCTTTACAAGGGAACATGCGAAGTTGTTGAAGGATGGGGAACAGTGGATGAAAACCACTGCCGAATCATGCAGCATCACCGCTGCTTTGATTGTTACGATTGTATTTGCAGCAGCAATAACTGTACCAGGGGGAAGCAACCAAGAAACGGGAATACCCTTGTTTAAGAAACAAATCGCATTCACTATCTTTGCAGTATGTGACGCGCTCTCACTTTTTACAGCTGCCACTGCACTATTAGTATTTCTATCAATCCTTACTACACGATTTGCGGAAAAGGATTTTCTGGTCAGTTTACCGAGACGGTTGATTTTAGGTCTCAGTGCGTTATTCATCTCTACAACTGCAATGATGGTGGCCTTTGGTGCAATCTTGTTCCTTGTTTTTTGTGATCAAAGACCATGGATGCTAGCACCGATTGGACTATTTGCTTGCTTGCCGATATCAGTTATGGTCACTCTACAACTCCCCCTCTTGGTAGACTTGTTCCAATCAACATACATCTCCAGGTTTAGTAAGTAAAAAGTCGCACTGAACGTTCTAAATGAGTAGATGCAATACAACATTTAGTAGTGACTTGGTCAAATAGCATGGAATTATAGCATCTCTATTTCAATGTAACGCATTCACTTGCACCATATGGTAACTATTGTTTAAATTCTCTTTACTCTATTTGATTCCTTACTTAACTGTTAATAGTCCGAGGTTATCAGTTGGTGTTTCCATGGGATGTGTATAAAGTGGTAGAACGGCCATAACTACATATAATCTTTTATATAATAAAGCAAAACCCCTAGTGGGGACTTTTACATTTCAAAAAAATCAAATCATACTTTATTAAGTAATAATCAAATTATTATTATTATTATTTTCTTAAATATTAAATAAGAAAAGCTTAAATACTTCTAAATTTATCCATATTCTACAAAAAAAAAATGTGATTTGTAATCATTCAATAAAAACTTACAA
Organism: Artemisia tridentata subsp. tridentata; assembly: GCA_021014915.2. NCBI lineage: Eukaryota > Viridiplantae > Streptophyta > Magnoliopsida > Asterales > Asteraceae > Artemisia > Artemisia tridentata. The sequence goes on from CP139508.1 coordinate 464,700,273, forward strand.
AAATATATGTGTCAAAATATAAAAAATTAATACTTGAAAACGGTGGAGCAAGTTTTTCAAAGATTTGGGCTGAAACTTAAAATTCAGTATCATTCCCACTAAATATTTGAAGTCCCAACATTCTCAAATTCCTCCTCCATCAATCAAACTCGATCTCTTATCATTCATTCACGCACAATCATTGACGCAAGAACATCTCTTCCAAATCTAATTAATATTAAAACCCACTACATTCGTAAATAACCATAATTCAATACCTCAATCAAAGTACAATGGTTTTGAAGGTCCTGTTATAATAATTAAAACCCGAAATTAAAAATAATAATTTATTTAAATGATTAGAAAAAACCCCGCGCGTGCGCGGGCATTATATCTAGTTTAATAAACAATCTTTCATATCAATTGGTAACTAATATCACCAGCATCTGCTATATATGAACTGATAATACTAATAGTATAACTTCTCTTATTATAGAAGCTATTTTTTTCAGAATCTAAATCGTAAGTCAAACATGTGTTTTCCTCAGAGAAGAAATTGGGACCTCCGATTGATATTCAATTTGGATTTACATATATAATTGAGGCCATGAAAGCATACTAATCATCTACTTAAAACATACCGACATGTAATTCTATTGAAACTAGCATTGAACATGAAACACTACTATATTATTATTGATAATGTCACTAGAACTTGAGCTATTAATTACTGTTCCTTGATCGTGAGCTTGAACCGACTAGATTGAAAAGCTTCTTTAATGAACCTTGAATGGCTTACTTGATTCCCAAATAATTGGTTGAAACAACTGTTGGAAATCAATGTGAGTTTGGTAAGTTTTATATGTGTGTCCAATATTGAAATAAACTAAAGTGAGTTTTTTATAGTTGGACGTATAGTATTTTAATACTAAGTTAGAAACAAAGGCTATTGGTGGAGGTTTAAAGCCTTGATCGGAGTTTTAAACTTTTAAGCCTATGAAGCAATATGTACAAGTTGTTGAAGCAGCAACTATTTGTCTTAGTTTACAACAGTGGGTAAGAATGTAGAAGCAGTTAATGGGCTGACTAAAAGGGATGTGGAACTTGACTTGGTAAGCAATTATAGTTGAAACAGTCATCTCCATGATCCTTATTTTTAGCCATGAAACTGTGTCATATCTTGGCCTTAATCTACTATATTAATAAAACAAGCTTTTAAAAAGCAATTTCTAACTCAAAATTCTTTAAAACTTGACACCTGTAAAATAAAACCAATCCAATGGTCTACAATGCATTTTTTTTTCTAAGCATTAACTGCAACAAAAAATGGGCGGCATTACTCTCCTATTCTTCATTTGGTATCACAACATTAAAAAAAAAACACACTCAAATCCTCTCAAGATCCCCTGCTCAAAACCCTAACCGAAAAAAACCAATTCAATAGCAGATCCATCAAAAGTAAATCAAAGCAATTATCAAAACAAGGCCCGATGATTATGATAAAGAAACGACATATGTTTGAATGAAATAGATCCGATCGTATTTGTTCCAGGTGATATTTCATGTTTATAGTTTTCTTGATTTTTTTCCGACTTAAATTTGCACATAATATGATTATGGTTTTCGGTTTTTTATTTATTTATTTATTTATTTTTTTTATTATTATTATTTTTTTATGTTTTAAAAGTATTCCTTTTTCATTTATTTGTGATTAGTTTGTGTTTAATTTAAAGTAATTGTAGCTATTAAAAAAATTGGGAGTTTTGATTTTCGTGTACTTCTTAAAAGAAACTATGCTATGATTTGATTAATGATAAAAATGGATTCTTTTTTGGGGGAATGCTCAATTGATTTGTCAGTAGCGTTCCATATAGGGATAACATTTAGATTATTATGGATCATCGTATAGGTGTGCTACTGAGAAGGAGATATTAAAAATGACGAATATTATTGGATTAATTCTGAAATTATGGATTGAACTTTATAATGGGTTATATGCACATAATCTGTTTGATAAAATACCTCAACAAAACTTGGATTAATAAATGTGCTCTTAAGGTTTTTATGATCAAGTTATATCTACAATTATAATAAATGTGCCAATTATGTCCAATAATTTCCTTCTGATGTTCTCATTCTTGGCCTTGCAGATTTGGAATTGAATCTGACATACGTCGGATCTGCTGAGGATGAGACTTCAGACCAAGTTCTTGAAAGTGTGTTAGTCAGGCCTATTAATGTTGGACCTAAGGTTAGCATTTCCTAAATGTATTTAGGAAATAGTGACATTTGTTGGAGTTTGGTACAATGTAATGCCGTTTGAGTTTGTTCTTGACCTTGCATTTTTCAGGTGTCTTATATACTTTTTATGTTGATTTTGTGTACTTCCAGGTTGCAGTAATTCCAAACTGTAGCATTCTTGCAGCAGTTGGCCAGAAAATTGCCAGCACTCCAGGTTTTAGTACGACACTATTTCGTGCACTTGCAAAGGTCAGATGTGTACAACTTTGTTTGTTATACATATAATGTGGTCTGCATGGATCTTTCTTACTTTATCTTCCAACTAATGGGCAGCTGCCCACTTTTCTGTTACAACTAATCTACCAATTTCATACCGTAAATTGATTTTGAGAAGTTGCACATATTATGGAGTCAAATACAGCATCTGCTGCCTGCTTTTATGTATATAATTTATAACAATAAGTTTTTCATTGATTATAATATCCGCAACTTTCTTTAAATGTAGGCTAATATTAACGTCCGAGCTATTGCACAAGGCCGCTCTGAGTATAACATCACTGTAGTTGTCACAAGGAAAGATTGTGCAAGAGCGCTAAGAGCAGTGCATTCAAGATTTTATCTTTCAAAAACATCAAGAGCAGTGGGCATCATTGGGCCTGGGCTGATTGGTGCCACTTTACTTAACCAGCTAAGGGATCAGGTATATCTTACATTCTATATCAAATTTTGCGTGCTTACTTTCTGTGCTTGGGAGTATACTGTGCTTGAGTACGTTAAGATTTATGAAAAGTTTTAGTTAATAGCCTCTGAACACGCTAAGAAATTTTGCGTGCTTACTTTCTGTTGTGACGCGGGTGCAGTTAAAAAAATGGTCGGAATATACGTGACTCTACCATTGTAAGTTGGTAATAATAACATTTTTATATATATTTACATCCTTAATTACACGTTACGATGACCTCAAACCATTTGTTTCAGTCATGCCATTGTATTGTGTACGCCGAAGTGCACAAGATTCATAGAGAGCATGGATGGGCATACCTTGCCTGCAAGAGGTGTGGAAGTTCCGCCAAAGAAATTGATGTTACGACTTCATCAAGTGGCATGAAGTACAAGAAGCAGCAAACATGGAAGTGCAAGCAGCACGATGACGATGAGATCACTTCTGTTGGATACCGGTATGCCATCCAAACTTTCTTTTACTTTTTATAGATATTACAATTAAAATAACTATGATTTATGAAAATTTGCGCTTTTATTAACTGCACCCTTCATGTATTATAAATTTGAAATGTAGATACAAGGTTATTGTACGTGTGATTGACGATACTGGATCAGTGTCACTATTGCTTTTTGATGATTTAGTCTTCAAATTGGTTGGAGTTCACTGTCAAGCTTTGATCAACCAGTATGGAGAGCAGCATGAGGACTATTTTCTTGATGAACTTAATGTGATGGTCGGAAAAAAGTTGTTATTCAGATTTCACTATACAGATTTCAATATGAATAACAACCACCATGTTTATGGATGTCTGACGGAGACATCATCATCAATACCTTCAAACAAGATTTCATAACCGAGGTATTATTTCTTTAGTTTTTTCCAGCTTATGTTCACTTAATCTATTCATTAGTCATTCATATATTTTTTACATTATGTTATTATAGGAATCTGTGAATGAAGATGATCTGCAAACTCCTGTTTCATCTGCTGTTAAGTCAAGTAATTTATCAACTGCTGATACTATACCTTTCTGCCTAGATGTCACACCACCCAATGCGAAAGCAAATCAAGATGATGGTGCTAAGACAGGAGTAGAAAAAACACCACCCACTTCCAAAACAAATCAAGATGATGATTTTGATGCAGGGAGCTCTGGAAGTCTTAAGCGTACCATAATTGATTTGGATGCCTCCCCCACCCAGTTGAAGACCCGAAAAGGGGAAAGACCATGGTGTAGGTCAAAATAAAGCCAGAGGAGTGACCAATTTGCTCCTTACTATATCATCTTCACATTTTGGAACATTATTACTTTAACACTATTGTTTGTGATCTTGGTTTTTATTTTGGATTATGTTGCTTTTGACTTTCCAATAATTGGTTTGGTACTGTTTTTTGGTGTGTTGTCTCCAAAAAAACTATATCCTTTATTTAATGTTATGAAGATGATATTTTTATGTTAATCGACTGTTGCTCATTTTTTTGACATTTCCTTTGCAATATTTTGAAAGTTTTAAGAGATGAAGATGCAGATTAGCTGGATGAGTTGGATTATTTCATTGATGCCGCAAAATGCTGCTGATGATGATTCGAAGTTAGAAGATTTTGATGATGATTTTTGGTGGTTAACACAATGATGCGACATTCTCAACGTTTCCTCAATAAAATGTTTGTTACGTTTTATTAGATTGTTATTGTCTTTGTAAGTCTCTTAAATGAAATATTGTTGATTCCATGGTCATTGGCATTTCGTTTAATAAAAAACTGGTACGGCAATGAAATTATTTGTTCATTCTTCAATATATTATATGTTAACTTATGTTTTTTTGAGTTTAACCCATACAACTAAATCATTTTTTTAATGATCATTTCATTTAATTTCCCTTGCACAACATCTGATTAAAGATATACTACAAAAACTCGACTATTAAAAATGAAATTAAATTTTTTGTACCTCCGACCAAACATAAGTTACTCTACATTTAAATTGGCTAAAATAACTTATCTTTTAAAAATTTTAGAAATTGTATCTTTATGTCTATTTAAATGGTTACAGTATTTCATACAACTACTTATCATAATTTTTAAAAAATATAAACCTAAAATTTCTGAGACTCTTTGTTACGAATTTAAATGCAAAAAACTATCTTTACTAATTTAAATAAAATCACAATTTATCTAAAAAGGACTTCTGTAGGACCTTATATTTATCGACTAATATCACGTAGAGAAAAGGTATGTTATAGTTCGGATACGGTTACAGATGTAGATTTAGATTTTAATTACCATGAGTCGCTCTACACAACAGAGTTCTTGAATTCAATAAAGATGTCAGGACTTCCTCATCATAAGTTAGTATTGAAAGTTGGTGCTCCGATAATGTGTTTGCGAAACATTGACCAAAGAGGAAGACTATATAATGGTAGAAGGTTACAAATTGTCAGAATGTGAATCAATATCATTGAGGGGAAAATTATAGCGGGAGGTCAAGTAGGCACGGTTGTAGCTATACCTCAAATGGTAATTAGTCCATAGGATAAAAAGATGCCATTTCAGCTTAATAGAAGACAATTCCCCGTATCTATTTGTTTTGCTATGACAATTAACAAAAGTCAAGGCCAGACTTTATCTAAGGTTGGACTCTTTTTAGAACGACCTGTTTTTTCACATGGACAACTTTATGTAGCCGTATCGAGGGTAAAAAGCAAGGAGGGTTTGAAAGTTTTATGCTGCGACAACGATGGAAAGTATTGCAATTATACAACAAACGTTGTATATAAAGAAGTCCTTCAACGTATATAAGTTTATTTATTTATTTATTATTATTTGTTTTTGTCAAACAATGAGTGTGTTTTTTTTAAAACACATAATAGATACTTTGTTTTGCCAATATACTTTTTATATGGATTATGTTATAATGCTTATTTGATCACATATTACTTCTCCAACATTTTAAAGTTAGTCTATTATCAAACCATTATACTACTTATTCTTATCTTAAAAACAAATTCTTCAAACTAGCCGCCCATCGGGCGGGCCTTGAAGCTAGTTATTGATATAAAGAGAGTGCTTGTGTACCGATTATAAATCAATAAAATGAGATATGCAAATTATAGAGTTGCTTCAAAAACACAACTGTTGTTTTCTTGTTTCTACATTCCCATACGACGATATGCTACCACCATTTACATTGCGTTGTATTTGTTCGCTGACGATACACAACGCGAGTCTGCATCAATCTTGGGGTCGTTACGTATGAGGCTCGCAGCGAATCAAGCACGTAAACACCTTTTAAGGACAGGGAACCTCTTCCCGTGCACGACTTTTAACTTTTCGGGTTTGTGTCTTATTGAGAAGACAAGAAGCTGTAATGGAGTTTCTGTTTTATCTAACTGTCACGATGGGGTTGTTGCTACAAGTAGTGCTATATGAAGGTATCCCAAAAAGGGTAGTTGTTGTCGAGAAGAAGTGCTCGAGTTTTATCTCGACACCACACGTTTCAATTTTGTTTACTTTATGTACATGTTAATTATCGGTTGTCGTTAATTATAGCCAAAGTGTTTGCAATATGTTAAAACGACAAGAGACAATTAATAATTCCAACAACAACTTGAAAGACAACACCACCTCAAAACCATAGAGATTGCACCGTAGTTCTACCCATGAAAACTAATTAACCCACATTGTCATCAGACCATGGAAAGCCAACAAATTGTTTGGTCTTAGCCACTTGCACCAATAATCATGTAACTAATATCATGAAAATAGCTTCTGTAATAACGCTTGATCAGCTCATCCAGTAAACGTACACTACACCATACTAACATAATAAGGCAAAGTGCGAAACTGATACTATATTAAAAGTGATGATAATTATGACAACCTCGAGAATGTATTGAGCAGCAGCGACACGATTGTTCAACGCGGCCCACTGCAAGGCGCGATAACCTAAATCATCAGGTTTATGGACCGATGCACCTTCTGATTCAACCAAATTCTTAAGCTTATCTAAATCACCATACGCAGCTGCTGTGTACACGTCATTCTTCATACTCTCCTCCGTTACTCCGCCGCCGGAGACATCCGTTCCGGTGTGATCTGGAGTTTCTTCGATCTCTGATGACATGATGATGATTTGATTGAGAAAATGAATAGTGAATGTAATTAGGGTTCTTTTTCTTTTATATAAATTAAATTGGTGTTGACTCTGTGTTTGTTTGGGAAATGGAAGAAGAAGGAAGAAGATTACAACAGAAAAATAACAGCCGGATTAATACAATGAAAATAACTTTTTTTTTTTTTTTTTTTTTAACCACGCAATTCTACTTATCATATATAAAAAATATCAATTAGATGGCCGGCAAACGAGCAACAAGTTATGCCGCAACCCCTTTTTGAATAGCAAACTCAATCCTACTAAAGATGAAATTTTTTAATGATTAATTTCACTGCTTTCATAATTAATTTTATATATACTAAAAGTGCAAATATTGAATGCATAATGTTTAATAGCTTTAATGTAAGTTTGCATAATGTATAATGGCTTTAATGTAAGTTTGAGTATATATGAAATTTTCAACTAAAAAAAAGAGAGATATGAAATTACCCTTTTTTTTATAACCATTGTTAAACTTTTTGACTATGAGTTTTGAACCCACCGACAAACAAACTCAAACTAAGATTAATCCACTGGAAAATAAATCTAGAAAAACTAAAATAAATCTAGAAAAAATAAAATAAATCTAACAAACACATATGATCAATGGTTTAAAACCTGAGTTGAACCGGCTGGTTGAACCAGGAACCGGCTCGGAGACCGGGCTGGATGTGATCGGGTTTTTGCTTGTTTGAAAACCGAATTAAACCCCTGTTTTTTCATTGACCTAGTTTGAACCAAGCCGGGTCATGACTTTTTATCAAAAAAATCTAACAAAACCATTTTATTTTCCAATCAACCTCTCTAAAACATTGTATATGAAACCTTTCGAAAACATTGCATATGACAAGTTGACAACTATGTTACATTACCATTTTACACGACCATTTTAGGTTTCTTTGTTACAATATAATGTTACATTAACATAATTCCAGAAAAAATAAAATAAATATAACAAACACATATAACAACTAAATAAAGATTATGAAGGAAGAATGAAAAAAATAATAAGAGTTAATTACATAAATCGTATTTGTGGCTTACATAACTTTTTATTTAGAGTAAGTTACACCGTCCGTCCATGTTGTTTGGGCCAAATCCCTACCACAGTCTCTAATCTTTTTTTTTTTTTTTTTTTTTTTTTTTTTTTTTATTATTATTATTATTATTATTTTTTTTGCTTTCTTCATCCTTATGGTTTTAATTTTGTACGCCGTCCATCCTTATCGCCCAATTCAGTTATCTTCTCCGTTAGCTCTCAGTTATCAAGTGGCAACGTTAGTCCATTAACCAAATGATCGTTTCAACGTTAGTCCTTTATACTAACGTCCGTTTCTAATTAACTCAAAATTTGGTTTTCTTATACGTTTTCGTCCGTTTGTATACGTTTTTAACATTTTTATACGTTTTCGACCGTTTTTATACGCTTTTATACGTTTTCACATGTTTTTTACCGTTTTCGTCCGCTTTTATACGGTTTTATACGTTTTCATCTATTTTCGTCCGTTATTCATTTATTCAAAAGTATGTTTTCCACATAAAGTCAAAATTTTCAAAAAATGATCTGTCAAGTATAATTTACTTGTGTTCTGCGAATGCAATACAATCTGTTTTTAGGAGAACATATAAATTTAGATTGTATTCATTGATAAAACACTTGTAGGAAAATGATATAGACAAGCATTAATCATGTAGTTCACTGGATATCCTAAGTATGTTTGATATAGCATGTTAACAATTATAACAAGCAATATGATTTTGTATCATGCATATATCATGTTCATCAAGCTGTGACTAGATGTTTTACTTGCATGTCTGTATTGATACAACATGATGCATCATATTTGTGAAAACGTAGAGGGGGGGGGGGGTGAATACGTTTACCGTTTTTAAAACTTAAAACTTGTTGTATCAAATTTTCAATTTGGCTAGTTCTAATATGAAAGATGTTTGTTGTAGTTTATGACTACCAAGTTGTCACACAAGTATTATCAAATAATCACAACACAAGCAATCACATAATGCAAACATAAAAGTAAAGAGATAAGTAAAAGAAAGCGCAAACCGAACACGATGATTTATAGTGGTTCGGTCACGGAGCTCCTCTCCGCCCTACTCCACTCCCCGAGTACCCAACTCGAGAGTTACTTCACTAGATCAACAAGCTCCCTTTCTTAGGCGGAGAAAACCTTTACACGTCGCTTACTTCCTTTTCCGGTACTAAGCTAAACACCGAGTTCTAGTTTAAGGTAGAACCAACCTAACGTCGCTTACTTCTTTTTCCGGTACTAAGCTAAACACCGGGTTCTTTACAAGGGTACAACCACTCCCGACACTCTTTGTGTTTTGAGGACTAAAACACTAACCACACTCACTGATACAAATGATGTTTACAATGATCCATGACATATATGTTCAATGGATATAAATGACTAATCTATATGAACTTCTTGAATAAGAAGTCTTCAATCATTGAGGATGTCAAGTACTCTTGAATCTTCATATGTTGGAATGCTATGGTGGATAATGACTTCAAGATCTTCTAACCTTCTTGGTGGATCAGGAAGTATGCTATGGATGATGTCTCATGATCTTGAGCTTGCTTCACAGGATCATTGACAGTGTATGCTTACAACATAATGAAAGTTAGTAGCATTATGATCATTATGAAATGGATGATTAATGTGTGTTTCTACATGATTTACTAATGATCTAAATGTATGCAAAGGGTAGAGGAAATGTGTGTTTGAGTTGGATAAACAATGGGTAAACAATGGGCTTCTATTTATAGCCAACAAGATTTTTGCCCCGCGGATTTGAAGGATCCCTAAATTTGGATCCGCGCTTTATACCATTTGGATCCGCGGGATCCGCCGGACCAGACAGCTAGCAAATCTTAACAAATCTATCCATATCTTACCATATCTTCAAATGTCAACTCTTTGGCTTGAAGATCTAAACAAAATATCTTAAAATCTTTCTAAGATTGTGTTCATGATGCATGCCATGATGTCATCATAATATTTGAAAAATAAAGTTTCCATTTTAGGAAATACAAATGTAAATGTATAAGATGTTATTCCTAAAGTATGTTTACTAATATGTATCATGTTATTTTGACACCTAAAGTGTACTTATCCTATTAATCTTAGGAAACATGATGTACAAGTAAAAGTACTTGTATATGCAAAATGTGAAATGAGGTTCTAAGTAGAATGGTTAGTCTTTTTAAAATACTTAGTGTCCTAGCCGTATTTTAAACATTCTAAATGGTTTGTTAAGGTTTGATCATAATGCCACATAACAAACATGTACGAACCTGTGTTGTATCATACGAGGACTCGAGAGGTGTTGAATGTATGTTGAGACAAGATATGATTACAAGTAACTTGTACATTTTACGTTATGTATCAAGTCACATGTTTGTCATCACTCAAAACAAACGAGACTGCTTGCACTAGCAATCTCCCCAACGAGACTGCTTGCACTAACAATCTCCCCCTTTTTGATGATGACAAATATGTAAACGTGATAGAAAGTAAAATGTAAAAAGTTACTTGTGTCCGTAATTACTTACTTTCTCCTTGTGTCCGATTCTCTGTTTACACCTTTCTCCTTTGTGTCCGTAATTACTTACTTTCTCCGTTTACACCTTTCTCCCCCTTTTGTCGAAACAAAAAGGGTGTGTCCTTGGAGTTAACTTCATTTCTCCCCAAGAATGGCGAGCTTGCATCATCCCTAGTGAAGTTAAATAGACTACTCCAAACTCCTATGGTTGTTGCGTTCCCTAGGTTGTTAGCGGATCCATGGATCAAATTAAGTCTCTTAACCTACATAAAGGTTAGTGGTGTGCAATATAAAAAGAATATATATGGAAAATGCATGATGGTGTGCAACATAAAAAGAATATATATGAAAAATGCATGATGAATGAAATGCATATAGCCAACGATACACGTGGGTAGGCTATGTTGGACTATGTTGACCTATCTCCTCCTTTTTGTCGAAACACAAAAGTGTGTCGAAGAATGAGAATTCTTAAGAATGCGAACATGCTCCCCCTTGACTGTAGCTCCCCCTTAATCAATACTCCCCGTTGCTAGGATACCAACGTATATGATGTAAGGATTATGAATGCTACAAAACAAGGATTTGTACATGATATGCTCCCCCTTGATCAATACTCCCCGTTGCTAGGGTACCAACGTATATGATCCAAGGATGAGAAATGCTACAAAATAAAGGTTAGTATGTGATATACAACAATGCGTGTATAAGATGCATTCTAAAAATGCTTGACGAAAGCTCCCCCTTGCTCTAGGGCGTCAAGATAAACCTACAAAATAAAAGATTAGTACACTAGAAGCTATGTCTTAAGTCATATACGACCAATGTGTATAGACGATGCAATATGAGTGCTAGACTGATAATCCTCCTGGTTTGAGAGCGTTAAGCAGAACCTATGAAAGAAGAAAAATAATCGATGCAAACTTCATCCTATGATGAGTATGCTATATACGATCGAACGTATGTGATGATGAACCTACAATGAAATGGTTAGTGCAATATATTTTATCTCAAGGAAAAATATTATGCAACATATCAATAATCTAATCACAAATAACTTACCAATTGTGATTGCCTAATCAAAGAAAAATATGATGCAGCTTACCAATTGTGATATCAATCGTGATTATCTAGTAAACCATGTTACAAAGAGTGTAATCTTCTAATAAGAATTACATTTACAAGAATATAATATGATAAAATCCTACAAAGTAGTGCCTATGGTGAGGATATGAGTGATCCTAGTGTTGGTATTAGTTTACTAGTAACAACTTGAAAACTAAAGATTGATGCAAGTAAGTTTTTCGTTAATCCATGGGGTTGATGATTAGTGATAGAGGTGATGGAAGGTGGTGGTAATAATGAATTCAGAAACTCTGGTGTATAGCAAGTGCTATAAGAGTATTGAAGACGATTAAGGTTATAGTATTATCATCTACCAAAGATGATGAATCGTCCCATAGTAAATGCTCGAATGAAAATAAGAGGAAGTGAAGACAATGATCACTTAGGAATAGAGATTCCATATGTAACAATTAGAAATACTAGATACCTATATGCGGATGAAAATGACATCACATGATGAGAGTGTTGGTTGGACCAACGTGTTGAGAATGATGGTTCTGTTTGCACTGACAATGACGTGCTTGATATGTATGAAAAAGTTTAGATCCTATGATGGTGTTCTAGACAATGAATGTGTTCTTAGACTATGAAGTTGTGAAGGAAAATCCTAGACTTGGTTGTGAGAGGGTCGTCTGTTTTAAATGGTTAAAAACTAAATTTGGTACCCGTGGATTGGGCGGAACCAAATCTTTGGTTCCGTCCGTCTTATCTTAGGGTGCCGTGGGACTAGAATAGATCTGGTCATGTTTTTTCGTTTTGGATCAAAGGAAGGTTCAAGCTAAGGTCTATTTACTTATAACTATGGATTTGGCTTCACTAACCCTAGTCAAAGTCTAAGGAAATTTAATGATTTTTGTTTAAGAGGTCTGTCAAACACATGAAGTGTTTTTGATGAGATATTGGTGCATAATTGTGAAGTTGGGTTAATAAGGTTTGAAACACTTGTGCTTTTGTGAGCTAGTTTTAACTAAATGGTGTGAGCCTATGTGTCGGTATTTGAGGGTGTAAAGGACATGAGTAAGTGTTCTTTGATATAAAGAGACAATTTTGTAAATGAATTTCTCTCCCCCTTAATTGGTGGACATCCATCATAATGTGTGATGTTAGGAATGATGAAGCAAGTTAATGAAAGCGATGAGCTTAGTGATGTTTTTGCGAAAGTTATTTAGCATACTAAGAACTTCATCCTCGAAGTTATGTAGCTCTTCTTTATCAATGCAAGATGATCGCACGATGAGGCATGTGGTTTCCTCATGGAAGGTGTATTGTTATAACTAAAGGATGATGGAGATGTTGTTAGGAAACTGAAGCAACAATATGATTTGGAGAGAGGTATGTTGAAAGATATCCAAACACAAATTTCAAACCTCTAAAACTTAATCCTATTAGCTTTTAAAGCTATATGCAAGAAAATGGATCCCATAAACATATTACTAATCTAAGTAGCAATAATGAGAGAACAATTATGCAAGATGAGCATAACAAAGAGAAATAACAAATAGTTTGTTATCAACCTTCAAGGCAAAAGTCTTAATGACAAAAGATATGAATATCATAAGACAACATCTTATAAAAACAAATAATCTACTACTAGACACAAAGTTACCACATAGCATTAAGACAAATAATCATATTGCAAGATAGCATGACATTGTTTTAGATACTATATTTGTGAAATTGATTTGAAGTTAGGCTTAGTTACTTAAGCATACTTACCCATTTATTAACCTAATGATTTAAAAATAAAATGACTTCTAAATGTTCATCATACCGAAACCATTTAGACAAAGTGCACACATGGCAAATAGTGTGACAAAGAAGTGAGACTACAGATTCATGCAAACCATTACAACATTTAAGAGCATGTATCATTTAGACTATCCTACGAAAAGAAACTCAATAAATGTCAACTAAAGACAAAGGCTATCTAACACCATATAGTGAGTTAACAAGTAATACGTTAATCTTGCGAAATAGCGTATAACGTAAGAATGAACATATCATACAAATCATGTTAACATAAAGCATATAAGCATGCAGACAAAACCTTTCCAAGGTTTATACATTTGACTATTAATTATGATAACGCCAAGATACTAAATCATATTAAACACATGTATGTGTAATGCAAGTAGTTTTAAAGAAAAATGACATCTACTACTTGTTTGATTAATATTCCTAAGACAAGATAATTCACCAATACATGACTTAATGAAACTCAACTATTTTTATTAAAACAAAAGTGATGAAGATGTCATGATATAGATTTTAATCTTTGTGTTTGGAATCTAAGGTTGAATGATCTAAAGGGTGACATCTTTTATGTTGAGTTTAAGTATATGTTGTGCAAGTGATTTGATCATCTAAGACCAAGAGATGTGTTTGTGTGTGATAGTGGAATATGTTAAGAACATTCTCAAGAAAGTTCTTTGGAACAAGAATCTAAGTAAAGTTACCAACTTTAATAGATCTTGTGTATGTCAATAAATCAGATTGTCATGCTTATGAAAACAAGTATGACAAGATGAGGGGGATAGTTCATAGTACTTGTAGGTGTAATGAAATCTCTTGTAACATAACCATTCATGTTGCAAGAATGATGCATAGGATATACATTATCCTAAACGCATCATGTTTTCCTAAATGAAGCCAAAGTGTTTGATAGTCCTAAATAAACTTGGGGATGATATGAAGAATTCACTTGAGTTTCTTATGTATACTCCTCAAGAGTCATTGTTACTTATTGGCTTTGCATTTTAACATATGTTGTTAAAATATTGATTTAAGGTTTAATGAAACTTATGCAGAGGTTTGATTACAAAGTATTACCAATACTTTGATGACTTGTGAAAGTTGTACTACTTAAACCTAGTGGACAATGATAAACATTGAATGTGACCATCATGGTCATTTGATGGTGAAGGTTCTAATCCGATAGGTGATAAAGTATGGTTGAGTTGATTCAACGTGCATTTGATTTTGTATGAGTGTTGGACTAAGGGCTTTTTGAGCAATGCACTCAATGGCATGGATTTTGGTGTTGTAGGAGTTTGTTGTACTATGGATGAACTTTTGGGTTTCATGACAAGAATGGATACTGATTCTTGTGGTTCACTAGTGGATAAAGTGCTTGTGAAACCTAGGAGCTGAATGTGAAGAACAAATGTTCTAGACAGGATAAGTGTTTTAACATACGTTGTTAAAATACTTAGGAGTTGATTGTTTCGGATATGACTTTTAATGACTACAATCGTAAGTCAAATTTACTTGAATATTTCGGATGAAATACTTAAGTTGTCAATCCTACTTTGTTGAGATAAGACTTGATAATACATCTATAACCTAAGTGTGAGTTATGACTCGATGTAAATCATAATCGTCTTGAAGAATGACATGTTAACCAAGTAAGGCAACATATGTGAAAACTGGACAATATCCACAGTCATGAGTTGGGTTTGTAATCTATGATATATATATATATGTAAACAGTGAGTCTGGATTAGTTTGAAAGTTGTCAATTTACAAATCAAGCTAGTGAATGAGTGAAGGACGGGAGGATGCAATGAATGTGTGTAATGATCACAAATACTCAGTGGTTTACCGAAAAGGTACCTTGGAGTATTTTCATGAGATTTGAAACTGTGATTAGATATGATTATCCTATTTGGTGTTTGGTGAGATGTCCTAATCCTAATTTGAGTGAACATCACTAATAAGAATCCTAAGAACTAGAATCAATGATCTAAGGATCGGGATTAGTCGGGAATTATGAAAAAGTTACTGTTGAGACTGACGGATCTAATCGACAACAAGTGCGGATCCCATATTTGGGTTCCGCAGAATCCGCAGGGTGAGGAATGGCGGATCCAAAGTGTACAACAGACGGAACCAAAATTTGGGATCCGTCATATCCGCCATGTGGAAGTCCTAATTCTTAACAGAGAAATATGCATATTTTGCGTTACCCGCTCAAATCCCGGAAATTCTCCTAAAACATATGTAACTACTAATATGTGATAAAGTAAAACTAAAAACACATATTCTAACACACGTTTGCACATAGATCAATCTGATGATAGTAACTTACTATAAATGGATGTTAAGCCAAACAGTGGCTTAAACATGGAAACTTGATAACATCAAAGTGTTATCGTCCTGTATGACATGGTTAGTACACATAAAGGTTTAACAACAAGATAATATCCTAAAGGCATAACAATTCAACACATCATTGTTTCAATTTGTTTGTACCAAACACTCTTTTTCAAAGTTACTACATGTTTACACATTTTAACGTTTGAACAATTTTGCGTAAGACAATACTTTTCAAAATACTAAACTAGTTTTACTTAGTTATCATTCTTAAGTGAGTTATGCAAGGTTTTCATATAACATATGTAAAAAAAATCTAAGTCTATAAGTGAAACAAACACAGTTTATCAACTTATTGCACAATATCTAGCAAATTTCCTATTATGCATAAAACGAGCAATTGATAAACAAGCAAATAACTTATCATGGCAAAAACTTATGTATTACAAATCAACAAATGTAATCACAACATTCAAAAAGCAAACAACATGTATGCAAATAACTTAGAACAGACAGTCACATAGCATAGCATAAATGAAAAGATACTTTTCGTCATTTTGCGTTTAAATATGACGATGTATGCCAAGCTTGATTTTTTTCCTTTATATTACCAAATACTTTAGTTTCAAAAGAAATCATATCAATGTTCAAAGAAAACCAACTTACATTGCCCGACGTAAAAGTTTAAGTTACTGTGTTAAAATTAAACTTAATATTTTGGACAGGTTGTAGCTTTTGATTTATTTTACCTATTTCAATTTAGATTCAGGCCATGATATTATTTTTAAATGAAAGTAGACTTAATTCCCTTCAAAATGATAGGTGGCACGACTCCTACGGACTTACGGTTAATTAGTTATGATTTTTTGAAGTTTGACAAAAACTGAACACTGTACAGACGGATCCGGCGGATCCAAATAAAGGGATCCGCCCTTTATACCATTTGAATCCGCGGGACTCTGTACCAGATTCAACAAAACTCATATTTTGACATAGCGAAAGTGTGTCGGACTTGCTAGACTTTGTTGACATAAATAAATGCCTAAAAACATTATCAATATTTATTCATATCTCTATGTTTTGATGATCACAAAATGTAAACTCATTAAAACATAAACTTATAAATTAAACAAGTAATTAGTTGTAAATATTCACTTCTACAACTAAAATCACTTAAGGTATGAATGAACTAATGCTTAATGCATCATATGATCAAAGGAACATTTTCTTTATTTCTAAACTTTTTATAAAATGTCAAAAACATTTTATATATTTTTGAAAAACAATTTTGGTATTAAATAAAAATGTTTAATCTTTTATAAAAACATGAATTCAAATTTTTAACCAAAATTAGTAAAAATGTTCCAGAAAAACCTTCCCCACAAAAGGACAAATCTGGGCAACGTTCAGAAAATTTTACTAGGCGGCCCCCTTAATTATTAAGGGGGCCGGCTAGTAAAATTAAGGGGACCGCCCCCCTATTTAAGGGGGCCGGCCACGCTCCAGTAGGCTCCAGCTGTCCAGATTTTTCTCCTATAAATACCAGCCTTCCCCTGGATTTTTACTTACCTTTTGCACACTAAAACTTTCTGTTTTAAATCCTTGTATATACATTTCAAAATCCTTTGATCATATCTTATTAAGCATTGGTTTCTAAGTGATCCAAGCTTCCTACATTCAAGTGCAAAAGAAGAATACTCCTTCAACATCTAGAGAAGAAGTATTGCAACTTAGCTATCTAAGTTGTGTGTGTCATCATTCATTTGTATATGAGTTGTATATTTGTTTGATAGTTGTGTGTATAATTATTTGGGATAGGTTAGTGTGTAAGTAGTGAAGTTGTGTAGTTAAGGTGTGTAAGTAGTGAAGGTGTGAAGAAGTAGAAGTGTTTATAGGTTGTGCTAAGTTGTGAAGAAGGTGTGAAGTCGTAGTATATAAGTTGTGAAGAAGTTGTGAATAAGTCGTGAAGTAGTCTTGAGGAAGTAGTCGTGAAGAAGAAGTCGTGAAGTAGTCGTGAAGAAGAAGTCGTGAAGAAGAAGTTGTGAAGAAGGTGTGATTAAGTTGTGTACAAGTTGTGAGATTGGTTCTAGCTACGATTAGAACCCGACATCTAGCTTTGTGTCGTTAAGCCGGTGTAAGCTAAAGTTGTGTAAGGTTTTCTCCGCCATAAGGGAGCTTGTTGACATAGTGAAGAAAACTCTCGAGTTAGGTGCTCGGGGAGTGGAGTAGGGCAAGGAAGGTGACCTTGTAGCCGAACCACTATAAATCTCTTGTGTCTCGGTTAGATCTTTCCATCTCTATCTTTCATTTGATTTACTTTACTTTACTTGCTTCACTTACTTATATTTATCTATACTTGTTCATATTGTTTAAGAATTGAAGTCACATAATATCGAATCGAAGTTTTTAAAAGTAAATAAATGTTTTCAAAATAAAATTTAAAAAGACGTAAAACTATTCAACCCCCCTTCTAGTTTTCCACAATTTGTATCAAGAGCCACGTCAAACAAGATTTTTAAAATAAACTGTATTTTAAAACTTGAAACGATCTATGGAATCTGAAAAATATTTAGAAGGGCAATCTATGCAAAGACCACCACTATTTGAAAGTGATGGATTTTTATATTGGAAAAATCGATTCGAAACTTATGTGAAGTCAAAAGATCTAGATCTTTGGCATGTTATTACTAATGGTGATTTTTTACCTATTCAATATAATTTAGAAACTAAAAAGGATGAAGTAGTATCTTTTGAAAAACAAAATGATGATTTAAAAAGAAAACTTTCTAAAAATAATGAGGCTAAAATGGTTATTTATAATGCGTTACCACGTAAAGAATACGAAAGAATTTTTATGTGCAAAACCGCAAAAGAAATTTGGAACTCTTTACTAATAACTCACCAAGGTAATAGTCAAGTCAAAGATAATAAAATAGATCTTCTTGTTCAACAATATGAACAATTCACGATTCCGGAAGAGGAATCAATTGATAATCCGTTTGCTAGGTTTAACACAATCATTACAAGTTTAAAGGCACTTGATGAGAGTTTTTCTAGTAAGAATTTTGTCAGGAAATTTCTTAGGGCTCTTCATCCAAAATGGCGAGCTAAAGTTACGGCGATTGAAGAATCGAAGAACTTGTCAACTCTTCAACTTGACGAGTTGATTGGCAACTTGAAGGTCCACGAAGCAATAATCAAGAAAGACTCCGAGATGATCAAAGGAAAGAAAGAACAAAGCAAGTCAATCGCATTGAAAGCTAGGAAAGCATCAAGTGACGAGGATAGCTCAACCTCCGAAAGTGATAATGAAGAATATGCCATGGCCGTAAGAGACTTCAAGAAGTTCTTCGAAAGACGAGGAAGATTCGTTAGACAACCATATGACAAAAGAAAGACATTCCAAAGAAACAAAGACGACAAAGGTAGCAAGAGTGAGAGGAAGTGTTTTAAGTGCGGTGATCCAAATCATCTCATTGGAAGATGTCCAATGATGTCAAAGGAGCAAAATCAAAAGGGGTTCGTTGGAGGAGCATGGAGTGATAGTGATGAAGATGAAAAAGAGACTACAAAGGAGGAGAAATGTCTTATGGCTAAGACATCGAATGAGGTACGTTCCAAAACCGAATACTTTAGTGATGAAAATTTATCATTAGATGAAAAAGACCTAGATAATGAATATAATAGGTTATGCATATTAGGTCAAAAAGTAATGAGTAAAAATAAATCACTAAAACTCATAAATAACAAATTAGAAAAAGAAATACTAGAATTAAAAATTAAACTACATAACTTAGAAAAAGGTAAAGAAGTTTTTGAATGTAAAACATGTCAAGAAACTAAAAATAAAAACGAACTACTTAAGGAAGAAATTTGTAAACTTAAAAAAATTGAAAATAGTAGTAATTCACATAGGGAAATAATAAGCATTCAAAGAGCATCGGGAGATAAAACCGGACTAGGATTTAATTCAAATAATGTTTCAACAAGTGAAAATAAAAATGTAAAGTTTGAATGTCAATCTAGTGAACAAAAACCATTAGAGTCAAAACCTAAGTATATACTTGTAAAAGATAGAAAAATACCTATTTCGAGTGATGAGGAAGTAAAAAGTTTTTATAAACCATCATTAAAAGCCAAAACCGGATTTTCTAAACCAAAATTAAGATAAAAAACACCTCCCTTAAGAAGACCACATAATCCTCACCCTCGACCTAAATCTCCTCAACCTAGAAGAAATAAAAATCGACAAAACCCTCATAATAATTATAATTACCCAATGTGGAATTATCCAAATCCACCAAGCTTCAATCCTTGGGGAATACTTCCACCATATATGCATCCTAGTCAATTGCAACCCGTGTTTGGTTCAAACAACTTTGGATCAATGAGACAATGGTGACCAAGTGGCTAAATTGCTAATTCATTGGGAAATCGGCATCTCCTCTTTGATTGACTTCTACAAGTTAACCTTAACACTTTGAAGCGTTTGAAGAATAATCTACTGAAGACTAAAAGGTACGCTTTCTTTTTAAGTTTGGTGTTATAATATATGCTTAGATTAATGACTAGTTATTTCATGCCTATTTAGCTCGTAATGCCAAGTTATATATATATATATATATATATATATATATATATATATATATATATATATATATATATATATATACACACACATAATAGCTTATATAACCTAGAGTCACTAGTTATTTTCCCTTTGGCCCTCTTTAGCAATACCTTTTAAAATGGAAATCTTCTATGTCCACTTTTAGAAAACTCATGGTGATGAAGTGAAATGAGTTGAGTGGATTAATCATTAACATAGAAGTAGGATTAGAAAACTATGGATGAAACAAGCTCTCGGAGATTATGGCATTAAGTTAGATAAGTGTGCGACAACAAAGGAGCTATAGATGTTAGGTTATACCCCATTCAACACTCTCACATCAAACCTATAGAATTTAGTCGTCACTTCCTTATGACCATAGGATATGTAGAAAAGGGTAGCATGTGACAATAGCCTTAACCAATTCTCTTGAGCATGAGATCATTAACAACCATTTTTTCATTAATGTTATTTGTTTTCAAAATATGCAAAAACTTCACATTTTGGAAAAATGATTTTTCAAAAGATTATGTCATCTTTCTATTAACATGTTTTACTATCTCATTTTTTCCATAATCCTATTTTGATCAAAGTCAAAGATTGGGAATTTCTTTTTACTCATTCTTCATAAACACATTTTTAAATAAAACCCAATCTATTTTATTCAAATAACTTTAACATCTACATAAAAACCCACTTTCAAACATTGTTGAATAATGCTAAAAACATTTTTTTTAAATCATGCATGGTGATCTCATATTTGTCATCTATATTTATATACATGACATTTAAAAGTGAACTAAGGCAAATCAATCGGACCATGGTTTGTCTATTAAGATTTTGTTTGTAACAAATCTAGAAGTCCATGCTATCTTAAGTTCCCATTTATTGCACATAGGCACACTTTAGGATCCCTCTAATAGTTCATTAATTGGTGTAGTTTATTGTTTCATTAGGATCCCTCACATAGGCACATATAATTAAGAAAATACTTGGTGTAGTTTATTGTTTCCTAGTTCATATATATTACTTGCTTGATGAGTATGTTTACATGCTAGATGATATTACTTGCTTGATGATATTACATGATAGATGATATTACTTGCTAGATGAGTATGTTTGCATGATATATGAAATTACTTGTTTGCTTAATCCCTTTAATTAATATGACTTGCATGCATAATACATACTTTATTTCCTCAAAGAGTGGGACTTGCCTGAAACCAAAAGCTCAAAACATAGCCCTCCTTACCCATCTCTGCAGAAAAACTCATTTCTGGAACTCAGAAAGACACCAGATGGGCGGCCCCCTTAATTATTAAGGGGACCGGCCCCAATTAAGGGGACCGGCCATCTGCTGGACGGGTTCACAGAAATTTTTTTTCTGCTTTTTAGCCCATTTCATCCTGCACTTCCCCAAATTCACAAACACACTTTGTCCCTATCATCCAAACACCTTTATCCATCCTTAAACAACCTCAAACCTCCACTATAAATAATCCCTTTCATCACCATTTTTAACTCACCCCATCATGTCTTCTCCCATCAAACCAAAACCAAAAAACCTCAAAGCTAGCAAGGATGATCATAAAACTCAGTTGGAGAAGAAAACCAAACCCCCAAAACAAGTCCATCACAACAAATGATGTGGCTAAACAACCAACACCTCCACCCACATTTGGTCCCAACTATACTCCTAATCCTCAAGCTCATTCCAATGAACCCTTTCACAAACCTCATCATAACAACCAACCATTCACCTTTACTCCCAAAAATACACCTTCATCCTCCATACCTTCACACCCATCAACACCATAGATGTCTAAACCACCAAGAGTATCACCACCACCTCCTACCAACTCACATGTTACTCCTATGTTGCATGACCAAACTGTTGACATAAATAAATGCCTAAAAACATTATCAATATTTATTCAAATCTCTATGTTTTGATGATCACAAAATGTAAACTCATTAAAACATAAACTTATAAATTAAACAAGTATTTAGTTGTAAATATTCACTTCTACAACTTAATCACTTAAGGTATGAATAAACAAGTGCTTAATGCATTATATGATCAAAGGAACATTTTCTTAATAACTAGATTTTTTATAAAACATCAAAAACATTTTATATATTTTTGAAAAACATTTTTGGTATTAAATAAAAATGTTTAATCTTTTATAAAAATATGAATTCAAATTTTTAACCAAAATCAGTTAAAATGTTCCAGAAAAACCTTCCCCACAAAAGGACAAAATTGGCCAACGTTCAGTAGGGGCGGCCCCCTTAATTTTACTAGGCGGCCCCCTTAATAAAGGGGACCGCCCCCTATTTAAGGGGACCGCCCCCGCTCCAGTAGGCTCCAGCTGTCCAGATTTTTCCCTATAAATACCAGCCTTCCCCTGGATTTTTTCTCAACCCTTTTGCACTAAAACTTTCTGTTGTAGATCTCATTTCATATCTTAAATAACCTTTGATCATGTAATCTTAAGCATTGGTTTCCAAGTGATCCAAGCTTCCACCATCCAAGTGCAAAAGAAGAATACTTCTATCAATCAAGATTAGAAGTATTACAACTTAGTATCATTTTGTTACTTAAGTTGTGTGTTTAACAAAGTTTGTAAATCATTCATTCATTTGTATGTAAGGTGTGAGTTGTAGATTAGTGTTGTGTGTAAGTAGTGAAGATGTTGTATAAGTAGTTGTGGTATAGAAGTTGTGAGGTCAAAATGTAGAAGTCGTGAAGCCGTGGTGTAGAAGTTGTGAAGCCGTAGTTTAGAAGACATGAAGTCCTTGTGTTGAAGTCATGAAGCCGTAGCATAGAAGCTGTGAAGCGGTCGTGTTAAAGTTGTGAAGTCCTAGTCGTGAAGTCGTGAAGCCGTAGCATAGAAGTTGTGTAGCGGTCGTGTTGAAGCTGTGAAGTCCTAGTCGTGAAGTCCTAGTGTTGAAGTCGTGAAGCCGTAGCATAGAGGTTGTGTAGCGGTCATGTTGAAGTCGTGAAGTCTTAAGTCATGAAGACATAGTGTTGAAGTCGTGAAGCCGCATCATAGAGGTTGTGTAGCGGTCATGTTGAAGTCGTGAAGAAGTCGTGAAGCCGTTGTGAAGAAGTCGTGAAGAAGTCGTGATTAAGTCGTGTAGAAGTTGTGTTGTGAAGTTGTGAGATTGGTTCTAGCTATGATTAGAACTCGACATTTAGCTTTGTGTCGTTAAACCCGTGTAAGCCAAAGTTGTGTACGGTTTTCTCCGCCATAAGGGAGCTTATTGAAGTTGTGAAGAAAAATCTCAAGCAAGGTGTGCTCGGGGAGTGGAGTAGGGCAAAGAAGGTGTCCTTGTAGCCGAACCACTATAAATCTCTCGTGTCTCGGTTAGATCTTTCCATACCTTATTTATTTCTTTACTTGCATCGTCATTACTTTCATACACATAGGCTTATATAATTGCTAGTATTAATTAGAGGTCGACTTCACATAAAGATCAAATTGAAAATCCATTCAAGAAACCAAAACTTTTACTATCAATTTAAAAGAATACATTTATAACTAATAATAAGATTTAAGTTTTATTTTTCATAACAAACTAGAATCTAAAGTTTTTTAAAAGTATAAAACAAAGGTTTTTATAATAAATTAAAAGACGTAAAACTATTCAACCCCCCTTCTAGTTTTCCACAATTGGTATCAAGAGCCACGTCAATCAAGATCTTTAAAATATACTGTATTTTAAAACTTGAATCGATCTATGGAATTCGAAAAATATCTAGAAGGGGAATCTTTGCTAAAACCACCACTATTTGAAAACTATACTTTTCTTGAATGGAAAAATAAATTTGAAACTTATGTGAAATCAATTGATCTAGATCTTTGGCATGTCATTTCGATTGGTGATTGTGAAAGTCAAACAAAAACTGATTTTGAAAATTAAACAAAAACGGATTTTGAAAGTCAAATTGATTATTTGAAAACAAAGAATGAAATAAATATTAATGCTAAAATAATTATTTATAAAACCTTGCCGAAAGTTGAATATGAAAGAATATTCTTCTGTAAAACGGCAAATGATATTTGGAAAAATTTCTAAAACTTTCATCAAAAAAAAATGTCAAGCCAAAGATGAGGATTTTAATCTTGTACATGAATTAGTTATCTTAGAAATTTAATAGATAAACTTTTAGATAAAATAGATACATGTGCTACTAGTTCAAATGTTGTTAATGTAGGTGTTAGCGACGAAGACTACATGAATCAACTCCAAAGTGAACTCAATCCAAAATCATGAAGTGACACAGACGAAGGAGAAGATCATGATCCGTACAAGACATGTTCGGGTCAAGCCACTTCGGTTTAAATAAGATCATCATCTGAGACATTACGAAGAAAAGCTAGGACGTGAGGTAAGTTCTCTATTTAAAATTTCATAAGTAATTACTTCATGCATATAATCTTATTAATGCCTTAGGATATGCTTAGTCTGATAGGTTGCTTTGCCTTTACACTTTAGTTATATTCGTTCTGTGACTTAATAAACTAGAAACCCTTTAGTTAGCCCCCTAAGTGTTAGTGAACCAAGCAATCTTCATATTTGGTACTCTTCGATAAGTAAATTTAGGAACTTAATTTTGATGAAGCGAAAAGTGTACCGCTTTTAAGGGGTCATTTAAGCCCTAAATCGTATTTATTTGATCAAATATTGCCCTAAATCGTTCCTTTTGTCATTTTAGGTACTTTTGAGAAGAAATCTGGAAAAGGAAGCATTTTGGACGTTTTTGGAGCATAAAAGTGAAGAAAACGACAAAGTCTCAAAATCTTGCTGGAAGTTACCTTTGACGGCGTCAGGATTAACCCTGGACGGCGTCATGGCTTGGCAAAAGTGGTGGATGTAAAATTTACTCATGATAAGCCAGAGAAATTGCATGGAAATTCTGACGGCGTCACGCTTTAATCTGATCAAGGTCGTCACGTTATAATATAAAGAGGGACGGCGTCACGTTCATAGTCTGACGGCGTCAAGCCTTGATAAGCCAGAACGGATTTTGGAGAGCTAAAGAGGGACGGCGTCAAGAAGGTCATCCGAGAACCCTAAAAGCGGCGAGGTGACGGCGTCACACTCCATAACGTGACGCCGTCAGATCCAAAAATCTATATATAGTTTTGCAATTCTTTGTCATTAGTGTGGAACTTATTGGGGAACTTTGTGTGTGAAAACCCTAGGACGAATTTGGCAGCTCTTTCAAGGCTTTTGCCTTGAGATCTTCCATGTTACATTGAAGATAAGTTATCAATTAATCATTCAATATGTCTATGTGTTGTTTGATTCTATCTTATTCTTGTCTTTTGTTTAACATGTTAGGCTAGATTTATCTTGTATTTGCTTAGATCTAATGAAACCTAGCTATTGATTATTGGTTATTAGTGTGTTGTTAGTTGTATTGGATGATTGTTCATCTATGTTAGGCTTAAGAAAACTGGCTAACTTCCTATTCGGTAACTTGCTTGAACGTCTTAAGAAACATGAACCAATGCGTACTAAAGGTTTTTATGGTTGTATTTAATGCACAAGCGAATTCTAGTGATCCCATGTTAGGAGCTTCCTAGCCGGCTCGACATAGGAGTGAAGTAGGAGCTTGTAGAGTTGGGGAAGTACGTACGCCACCCCACGAATGGTATTAAGGAATACACCCGTCATCCACGCAACTAATACACACTAATCAACCGGTAAAAGATAGTTAGGGAGTAAGGAAATCTAAGTAAACACATTTCCCTCCACATAAGTTTTCACCAACATTTTCATTTTCTGTTATTTTATTTTATTTGCATTCGTAGTAATTTGGGTTAGTTGATTAGCAACTAATTCCGCCCACTCTTTCAAACCCGAGATTTTACTTGCTTTCCAAAAAAATATAAAAACATAAAAAGAATCTTCTCTCACCCTTAGACCTATTAAAGTAGTTTTTCATACCTAACGAACACTATTCCCTGTGGAGAACGATCAATCCCCCGTACTTACCACTACACTATACTACATCGGTCAGGTACACTGCCTGGTGGGGTTGTAAGCCTCTTGAGATCCCTCGAGAGGTAAAACCTGTTGTAAGGTCGCAAAACCACGCATCAAGTTTTTGGCGCCGCTGCCGGGGAATAGTTATTGTTTAGGTTGAATTTTTATTTTATAGGTCTGCTCACTAGATTCCTTTCTAGTGAGATTTTTATTTTATTTTTCTAGGTTTTCTTTAGTCTATCTATTTTCTTCGTTTCTTTGTTCGTAACCATTACCATTAGACATCATGGAAGATGGTAATATCCTTGATCCCAACATCCCACCACCACAACAACAACCACCACCTCCTAGAGCCCGTACTTTAGGAGAGTACTCCCGTCCTAGCCACCATGGCTATCGAAACACCATTGAGCTCACTCAAGGAGCCAATGTCACACCCTTGCGATCCGACACCATCCGGTTGGTGCAAAGCGGATGCGCATTCCATGGACTTCGTTCTGAAGATCCTAATCAACATCTCAAGGACTTTCTCAAAATCGTTGATTCTATAGACCTTGATGTTGCCACTCGAGAGACGACCCGATTGCGTCTCTTTCAATTCTCTCTGCGGGACCAAGCTAGTCAATGGCTAGAACGTCAACCCGCAGGATCCATCACCTCTTGGGATGATCTCACCACTCGTTTCCTTGCTCAGTTTTTCCCACCGGGAAGAACTACCAAGCTAAGGAAGGATATCTTGATGTTTGAACAACGTCGAGGCGAAACCCTCTACGGGGCATGGACTCGATTCAAGGACTTACTCCAAAAAGTCCCTCATCATGGCATAAATCTATGGCTTCAAATCCAAATCTTCTATGACCATGTTGATTACCACACCAAGCGTGCCATCGATCGAGCCGCCGGGGGCAGATTGCGCGACAAAAGCGCCGAGGAATCATGGGAGATCATTGATGAGCTTGCATCCGACGATGATGAATTGTGGCAAGTTTCCCACGATGTACGCTCGGCGGTCAAGACATATTCGTCACCCGATACAGCCAATCAAATTACTGAGGAAAGCGTAAGTGAACTTGAGAAAAGGGTTGCATATCTTATGGAAAAGCAAAAGAGACCCTTAAGTCCACAAAAAGCAACAATTAACTCGGTCTCAAGCGTTAAGCAAATACCATTGTCCGAATCACCCCGTAGGGAAAATACTAAACCTTTCCATAAGCACGCTCCACCCAACCCACCACCTCAGGAACTTAGTCCAACATTCGAAGCTCGAATGAGAGAATACATGTCAAAACACTCCGAACGGTTGGCGAAATTTGAGGAAGCCGTCTACAAACAGAAGGAGGAAATGGAAGAGAAGATGGCGGAGATGATGAACCTTTTGAAAGAATACGCAAATACAAAGGCTCCTAAAAATGTGCTAGTGCGGAAAGATGTTGAAGTTCCCAACACTAAATGTGTTAATGCCGTCTCCGTCGTCCAAGAGGGCGAAAATGATGGAAGAGGAAAGTTGATAACTATGGAAGTTAATAAAATTGACCTCGTCCCACTTAAAGACGGAAACACCAATGCCTACACATGTGATTCCGACAAGGGAAAGGAGGCGCCCACTGAGGAGCGCCAATTGGAAGAACCACCAAAGTCACAACAAGTGAGGCATTACTTGAAGCACGAAATAAACAAGGAAACCATAAACGATTGGGTGGGAAACTATCGACGTACTCATCTACCCAACAAGGAGTCCAAGAGGATGGAACCGGATGATGAATCCGACACATTACCCGGAGGGCAATTGTATGAGTGCCTCATAAGACAAAAGTTAGTGGAAAAGCAGGAATTCTACGGGGTCTTCGAAATACCATGCAGCATTGGAAAACTCAAGTATCTGGATGCGGTAGCTGACCAAGGTTCCGACGTAAATTTGATGCCTTTATCCGTTTATGTCCAGTTAACCGACAAACTGCCATCCATCACCCGTACTAAACTCTCCTTTGCAAAACATTCTTACGAGTACCCGTTAGGAATTGCGGAAGATGTGTTGGTCAACGTTGCCGGATTCCTATATCCGGTCGACTTCATGATTATTGAAAGAAATGACATGAATATGCCAATAATCCTTGGGGAACCCTTTCTCGCGACCACTAGGGCACAAATCAATTACAAAAAAAACACCATCCAAATGAAGAGGGGGAAGAAGACGATAAACTTCCCGACGATTCCACGTCATATACGAGATGTTGCTCTACAAAAGAAGATGGAGGCTAACCCCAATGTAATCCGTGGTAATGTTCGAGAGAAAATCCTTGCATGGGAGGCAAGGATTAAGAATTACAATGAAAATGAGATTAGAGAATGTAAGGGTGGAAATAACGATTATATTGAGGCTGGTGAGCAGCCTAATAACCCCGCTGAATTTACAAAAGGAGACTCAGTGCTTCTAAGGCATTCAGAAACAAAAGCACCTACCGATGAACCAAGTCCCTAGTGGTACGGACCATTCACAATTAAAAGTCTACACCATGATGGGGTGGTAAGCTTGACCAGCAAGGGAGGAGGTGATGTGACTGTGAATGTCAAGCGATTGAGACACCACCACCCTGATAACAAGGATTATATCTATCAGGGATACGTCATTATGAATGATGGAGTCACGTAATGTACGTGACTTTGAGTCTAGCTACAAGACTCGTTAATAAAGAAAAGCGCTTCTTGGGAGGCAACCCAAGCTTTATTTGCTTTGTGTGTTCATTTATTTGTTTGTTTGATTTTATTTGTTTCCGTATGTATGTTTAAATTTTATTATTATTGATTCATGTTCAAAACTAATTTGTGAAAATGCTTTATTTTGTTTTTAACTTCGTCTTAACTACATATAAGGTATTTTGCAAAAGTTAAGTGTAAGGGAAATCTAAATCGGTTTATTAGAACACAAATGAACATGAATCATAATAATAATAAATTAACATACATATTAGTATTTGTTTGAGTCAAATGCTTGTATCGAGTCATAATGAAGTTTTGCAGGATTTCCAGGAAGTAAGGTATAGGTTTTTCCAAAATTTTTCCGGAAACGTAACATGAGAATTCTGTCAGATCATTTCTGACGGCGTCAGGAGTTACAACCTGACGGCGTCAGGTTTAATTTTCTGAAAATTTTTGAAAGTTTTGTTTTCATAAAAAGTTTTTATTAAATCTATAACTTATAATCTCCAGGAATCTGCAAAATTATCATTCCACAAGCATTATATCCTTATATATAGATTTATCCCGCCGATGTTATGCAGGTTTTCGTGTTTGTTTTCTCAGGTTTAACAGGTTATTTTGGACAAGGAAATATTTTGGATCAAGCTTATGGCGATGCATTAGTCATGGAGCTTCTACATTCTCTTTGGAAGAAGATCTAACCGTGTTACTTCATTATCCACCGGACGAATCAGGGGAGTATTTGATTTCATTCTTTTACTTTATACTTTTACATCTTGTTATTTGAACATTGGGGACAATGTTCATCTTAAGTGTAAGGGGGGGGGGGTAAAAGTACGATTAGAGAATACAATTGCGCTTGATTTTTGTTTGTTTAATAGTGGATGTGTAATAAAACTGAGATAAATACCTGTTAGAGTAATTTTAGTGCCAAATTTAAAATTTTTTACAACATATAGGAGTGAAACTTTGATCTTAATGAGCGTCTCACGGATAGGAGTTATATGACTAGCACAAAAACCGTACCACTAAAAAATTTTCCACCCCCAAATATGTGAGGTTCGCCCCTAGAATTGGTAGGAAAAGCATTTTGCTATGATGTGTGTACCGGTAGCACTTAGATTCTAGAACTTGCGTTAGGACCATTCCAAGGCCACAAGTGAGACTACATTCGTGTAGTTAGATTTACTACATGATAAGAGGCATTAGGATTAACCCATTGTTTTACACCTGTGTTTTTGTTATAATTACATTGGCTACATTGGTCAAGTAATTCTCCCACATCCTTTGCGTTGTACTCATTTTTAGTACACGATACCCCTAGTACACCCCTCAGAGCCTATCTTTTCGTTTCGACCTTTAAGCATTTTACTTAAAGGAAGAATTTGTTACACCCCACTAAAATGTACACCCAAATCGCCTTAGCCTACCTTGTATGCACTCATTTTTAGTGCATTATTGTTACAACATTTGTTTAAACCCAAGTTAATTATCTAATTGATTACATGGTTGCTAAGTCGAGTCATATCCTTGTACATATTGTTTTGGGACGATTGGGACTCATGGGTAAAGTACTAGTGTAATAGAGTAATGGGGAAGATCATCATTTATTACCCCCATATGTGCTAAATATTTTAAAAGTACTGCAAGTTTTTCAATTATCTTAATTCGAGTCATTAGAATAGTTATTTGTAAAGTTATGTAAAAGTTCAAGTGTAAGGGGAATGCAATGCCCCTATGATGTATTATTTTGGATGGTAGGGCAAAAGTGTATGCAAAAAAAAAAAAAAAAAAAAAAAAAAAAAAAAAAAAAAATCGAAAAAATCAAGAAAAATACAAAAAAATGAGAAAAAGAAAAGTAGAAAAAAACATACGGACTACCATCCCGTTTTATTTTATGTTTATTTTATGTTTTTGTTATTTTCTTTCATTAGCTTAAGATTGAGTCGAGTCTTGGCTTAGCAACATTGTATAGTACATGTAATTGATCAAGATCTTTAACTCGCCACCAGTAAAATATCCTTTATCCAACAAAACCGTGTTTTCCTTTTCCCTACACCTAACGTTATAACCCATTTAAAAGCCCTCTTTGATTGTTTATCTTAGGTGCTTACGCCGAGTGGAGGAGGTTTTTGATCCTTTCCCAAGCCTATGGTAATCTATTTGCTATGACAGGTAGTGAGAGATATTATCCGTTTTCATTTATGAGATTTATTTTGATGACACTTGAGAGATGTGAGTATCTAAACACTACTTGTGAGGTGCTAGTTTATAATCTCCGTGCTTATTATGATTAAAGTGGAACGAATATTTGTTGTAATTACTTTTATGTTAGCATTAAATGACCCCTAACTTGTATTTTGATTAGAATAAAAGCGCATTTGCTTGAGGACAAGCAAATCTCAAGTGTAAGGGTATTTGATGAAGCGAAAAGTGTACCGCTTTTAAGGGGTCATTTAAGCCCTAAATCGTATTTATTTGATCAAATATTGCCCTAAATCGTTCCTTTTGTCATTTTAGGTACTTTTGAGAAGAAATCTGGAAAAGGAAGCATTTTGGACGTTTTTGGAGCATAAAAGTGAAGAAAACGACAAAGTCTCAAAATCTTGCTGGAAGTTACCTTTGACGGCGTCAGGATTAACCCTGGACGGCGTCATGGCTTGGCAAAAGTGGTGGATGTGAAATTTACTCATGATAAGCCAGAGAAATTGCATGGAAATTCTGACGGCGTCACGCTTTAATCTGATCAAGGTCGTCACGTTATAATTTAAAGAGGGACGACGTCACGTTCATAGTCTGACGGCGTCAAGCCTTGATAAGCCAGAACGGATTTTGGAGAGCTAAAGAGGGACGGCGTCAAGAAGGTCATCCGAGAACCCTAAAAGCGGCGAGGTGACGGCGTCACACTCCATAACGTGACGCCGTCAGATCCAAAAATCTATATATAGTTTTGCAATTCTTTGTCATTAGTGTGGAACTTATTGGGGAACTTTGTGTGTGAAAACCCTAGGACGAATTTGGCAGCTCTTTCAAGGCTTTTGCCTTGAGATCTTCCATGTTACATTGAAGATAAGTTATCAATTAATCATTCAATATGTCTATGTGTTGTTTGATTCTATCTTATTCTTGTCTTTTGTTTAACATGTTAGGCTAGATTTATCTTGTGTTTGCTTAGATCTAATGAAACCTAGCTATTGATTATTGGTTATTAGTGTGTTGTTAGTTGTATTGGATGATTGTTCATCTATGTTAGGCTTAAGAAAACTGGCTAACTTCCTATTCGGTAACTTGCTTGAACGTCTTAAGAAACATGAACCAATGCGTACTAAAGGTTTTTATGGTTGTATTTAATGCACAAGCGAATTCTAGTGATCCCATGTTAGGAGCTTCCTAGCCGGCTCGACATAGGAGTGAAGTAGGAGCTTGTAGAGTTGGGGAAGTACGTACGCCACCCCACGAATGGTATTAAGGAATACACCCGTCATCCACGCAACTAATACACACTAATCAACCGGTAAAAGATAGTTAGGGAGTAAGGAAATCTAAGTAAACACATTTCCCTCCACATAAGTTTTCACCAACATTTTCATTTTCTGTTATTTTATTTTATTTGCATTCGTAGTAATTTGGGTTAGTTGATTAGCAACTAATTCCGCCCACTCTTTCAAACCCGAGATTTTACTTGCTTTCCAAAAAAATATAAAAACATAAAAAGAATCTTCTCTCACCCTTAGACCTATTAAAGTAGTTTTTCATACCTAACGAACACTATTCCCTGTGGAGAACGATCAATCCCCCGTACTTACCACTACACTATACTACATCGGTCAGGTACACTGCCTGGTGGGGTTGTAAGCCTCTTGAGATCCCTCGAGAGGTAAAACCTGTTGTAAGGTCGCAAAACCACGCATCAAATTTCTTCTAAAAAGAGAATGACTACTGGAGAATCTATTGACTAGAAACTCAATTTGAGCTAACGGTTGAATTGCTTCTATGTGAGAAGTTGGGTGTGTGTAACCCGTAAAAACGGTCGTGTTTAGCCTGAATTGAGCACCACTAGTAATAGTCTCATACTCATTCTCCAACTTGAATACATTATTCTTCCTAAATATACCTAACGATAGTTTACTGTTATGAACTTTGCTTTTCACTAAAGATTTTCATTCCTAGATGTATGTCATCCTGCATATATAAAATTTCTAGATGTTTACTTGATCCTATGTGATTTGACTGCATGCCTTCGTAATTATTTGTTTAGTTGAATGCATTGTCATTATAATAGCTTTTGTTTTTCTCTAACTACTCTGACATGATGTATCTTTGTATTTAGTCATAATACATGTGTAAATGTCATAGGATATGTAGAAAGAGGTAGCATGTGACAATAGACTTGAGCATGAGATCTTTTATAAACCATTATTTTTTAAACCTATAATTAATGAGACTTATTTTTAAATTTGCAAAAACTTCACATTTTGGAAAAAATGATTTTTCAAAAGATTATGACACATTTCTATTAAACATGTTTCACCACCCTACATTTCTTCCAAACTTGTGTCTATAATTGCGTGTTTATCAAAAACCAAAGATTGGAAAAATATGTTTTCTTTCCTCATAAAAACATTTTGGAATAAAGCCAAAACTATTTCATTAATATATTTTTCACATCCACATAAAACCTACTTTCAAGCATTGTTGAATAATGCCAAAAATATTTCTTTAAATCATGCTTGGTGATCTCATATATGTCATATATACTTGTGTATATGACACTTATAAGTGAACTAAATCAAAAATGAAAAATCATGGTTTACTTATTAAAGATCTCACTTGGTACAAGTCTAGAAGTCCATGCTATCACAACTCCACATTCCCTTGTACATAGATAATCAATAGGATTAATTAACTAGCCTTTTAATCTTCCTAAGTATGATACTATGAATTACTTGGTGCTATGTATTATCTTCTTGTCTAATATATGTATATACATGTTATATGCTTAATGAGTAGTTTGCATGTTAGATAAAGTTGCTTAAATAAATATGCTTAGCATATATGAGTTATTAAATCCTAAATTGCCTTGAAAGAAGTTGGACTTGCTTGAAACTAAACCCAAAAACACAACCCTTTCAAAATTTTCTGCCAAAAACCCATTTCCAGTAACCTGGAAATCAGCAGATGGGCGGCCCCCTTAATTCATTAGGCGGCCCCCTTAATATTTAAGGGGACCGGCCCCTTAATTAAGGGGACCGGCCATCTGATGGTCGAAGGTGCTGCTCCCCTTTTCTATTTTTTTAGCCCATTTTATCCTATACTTCCCAAAATTCACAAACACATTTTGTCACAAACCACTCACCAAAATTTACCTTCCACAATCACATCATCACTTCACCATAAATATCCATTTGGAGGAGGAAGCTTGACATTTGCCATAACCTAACAAATGATGTTGTTCAAACTCAACCAACACCTAAACCTCATCCTAATAAACCCTTTCACACACATAACCAATCACCCATATGTCCCCTTCATTCACTCATAATTACCCAAGTTCACAAGTGTCTCCACCACCAAAAGTGTCACCACCACTTCCACCAAATAACAACCACTCTCCATCATCATCACCTTCCACTCAACACTTGAAGTTCATTGAAGAACTCAAGGAAGCCCATGAGCTTACTGCTCTCCTTGCTTTGCACCTTGCTCAAAGCAACTTAAACCCATCACCATCCATATCACCATCATCACCACATCACTTGAGTCAAATTGAGAAACATGTCAACAATTGTCCTTGTTGCATCTTTCTCCAAAGTCAAACCATCATTACCATCATCACCATCCATCTCACCATCATTACCATCATCACCACATCACTTGAGTCAAATTGAGAAACATGTCAACAATTGCCCTTGTTGCATCTTTCTCCAAAGTCAAACCATCATTACCATCATCACCATCCATCTCACCATCATTACCATCATCACCACATCACTTGAGTCAAATTGAGAAACATGTCAACAATAGTCCTTGTTGCATCTTTCTCCAAAATCAAACCATCACCTTAAATGAGCGTCTCACTTGGATTGAGTATCTTCTCACTAGATCTAATCCAACACCACCACTTGAACAACATCAAAACCCTCATTCAACATGGTCAAGTCCAAGCTCTCCACCTCCAATTCCTCCATCAACACTCTCTCCAACATCCATACACCCAAACTTACAACCCCATTAATCCAACATTTTTTACCCCCTCTTTACCATCATCCATCCAAAATAATTCAAGTTTTCATGTCTCAAGCAAGTCCAATGGATCTCTTAGGCAATTTAAAATTTTCTACTTATTATATCATGATATATATACATGCTTGATGATTAATAACATGCTTATTCCATAATATGTTTTAAATGTATGCATGCGTATTTAACATGTTTATGTCACTATTTAATCATTCTTGATGTACATGATTCAAATGGAGCTTGCTGCAAAAACACCCTAAAAATGACCCTTTTCTGGAAATTTTTCAAATTTGGTCGCCTGGGAAAACACCAGATGGGCGGCCCCCTTAATTCCCTAGGCGGTCCCCTTAATTTTAAGGGGGCCGGCCTACAATTAAGGGGACCGGCCATCTGGGCAGTAAAATTTACTGTTTTCTTTTGCATCTTGCGACCCCTTTTATCTAGCCCAAACCTTACCTAAATCAACCATCACCTCCATCAAACACCCATTTTCATTCACCATGCTATCACCAAAATCATCTCTAAGACACCAAAACTCCATCACCACCACCTCAATGATTAATCCCCAAGTGCACCTAATGCACCATCAAAAACACCCTTTCATCCATCAATAACCACATCAACTCACACCTTTCATCACCACCATCAAGAGCATCAACTCCACCTCCTACTCAAGAACCTCCATTCACCCAACTTGTCATTTCCATATCACCAATAACACCTCTTGATGCTCATTTCTCATCATCACCAATACCACCACATCCACAACCAAACCATCATCTTTGGTCTTAGAGATGAGATACACTACATGTTTTCATTCCTTGAACACATGCTTAACAACCAACCTCCACCACAACCTCCATCATTTTCACCCACTACACTACCACCACCTTCATTCTCACCAAATTAAGCATATGCAATGCTTAATCAAAAATAATTTTTCAAACCATTTTGTGTGCAAGCCCCACGAAAGATCATGTACTCCTAGAATGATTATGTAGATTGCGTTACTTACTAGCTAATGTAGAATTGAATATAATCTTGGATGGTTGTGTATTGATACACAACATTTTTAATGAATGTCTTTATATGCATGCTTATTTTTGCTATATATATGCTTGTGCTTCTAATATTTTTCTTGCAAGTATTCCATATATCGATTCCTTGGTGCCCCAAACGAGGGGGAGTACACATCAAGGGGGAGTTTTCGTCCTGACAAATTTCACGTTTAAATTTTGTCGGCTTAACCTTTTTGATTCTACAAAAAGGGGGAGAAGTGAATGTAAACTCACTAAATACTTGTCCAAAAATAAACTTTTTGGTTTAATGAGTTTAGGTTTTGTAATCATCAAAAAGGGGGAGATTGTTGACATAAATAAATGCCTAAAAACATTATCAATATTTATTCATATCTCTATGTTTTGATGATCACAAAATGTAAACTCATTAAAACATAAACTTATAAATTAAACAAGTATTTAGTTGTAAATATTCACTTCTACAACTTAATCACTTAAGGTATGAATAAACAAGTGCTTAATGCATTATATGATCAAAGGAACATTTTCTTAATAACTAGATTTTTTATAAAACATCAAAAACATTTTATATATTTTTGAAAAACATTTTTGGTATTAAATAAAAATGTTTAATCTTTTATAAAAATATGAATTCAAATTTTTAACCAAAATCAGTTAAAATGTTCCAGAAAAACCTTCCCCACAAAAGGACAAAATTGGCCAACGTTCAGTAGGGGCGGCCCCCTTAATTTTACTAGGCGGCCCCCTTAATAATTAAGGGGACCCCCCCCTATTTAAGGGGACCGCCCCCGCTCCAGTAGGCTCCAGCTGTCCAGATTTTTCCCTATAAATACCAGCCTTCCCCTGGATTTTTTCTCAACCCTTTTGCACTAAAACTTTCTGTTGTAGATCTCATTTCATATCTTAAATAACCTTTGATCATGTAATCTTAAGCATTGGTTTCCAAATGATCCAAGCTTCCACCATCCAAGTGCAAAAGAAGAATACTTCTATCAATCAAGATTAGAAGTATTACAACTTAGTATCATTTTGTTACTTAAGTTGTGTGTTTAACAAAGTTTGTAAATCATTCATTCATTTGTATGTAAGGTGTGAGTTGTAGATTAGTGTTGTGTGTAAGTAGTGAAGATGTTATATAAGTAGTTGTGGTATAGAAGTTGTGAGGTCAAAATGTAGAAGTCGTGAAGCCGTGGTGTAGAAGTTGTGAAGCCGTAGCTTAGAAGACATGAAGTCCTTGTGTTGAAGTCATGAAGCCGTAGCATAGAAGCTGTGAAGCGGTCGTGTTAAAGTTGTGAAGTCCTAGTCGTGAAGTCGTGAAGCCGTAGCATAGAAGTTGTGTAGCGGTCGTGTTGAAGCTGTGAAGTCCTAGTCGTGAAGTCCTAGTGTTGAAGTCGTGAAGCCGTAGCATAGAGGTTGTGTAGCGGTCATGTTGAAGTCGTGAAGTCTTAAGTCATGAAGACATAGTGTTGAAGTCGTGAAGCCGCATCATAGAGGTTGTGTAGCGATCGTGTTGAAGTCGTGAAGAAGTCGTGAAGCCGTTGTGAAGAAGTCGTGAAGAAGTCGTGATTAAGTCGTGTAGAAGTTGTGTTGTGAAGTTGTGAGATTGGTTCTAGCTACGATTAGAACTCGACATTTAGCTTTGTGTCGTTAAACCCGTGTAAGCCAAAGTTGTGTACGGTTTTCTCCGCCATAAGGGAGCTTATTGAAGTTGTGAAGAAAACTCTCGAGCAAGGTGTGCTCGGGGAGTGGAGTAGGGCAAGGAAGGTGTCCTTGTAGCCGAACCACTATAAATCTCTCGTGTCTCGGTTAGATCTTTCCATACCTTATTTATTTCTTTACTTGCATCGTCATTACTTTCATACACATAGGCTTATATAATTGCTAGTATTAATTAGAGGTCGACTTCACATAAAGATCAAATTGAAAATCCATTCAAGAAACCAAAACTTTTACTATCAATTTAAAAGAATACATTTATAACTAATAATAAGATTTAAGTTTTATTTTTCATAACAAACTAGAATCTAAAGTTTTTTAAAAGTATAAAACAAAGGTTTTTATAATAAATTAAAAGACGTAAAACTATTCAACCCCCCTTCTAGTTTTCCACACAAACATCCATCCCAAATAACAACCTCAACCTCCACCTTCATTCCAATCAACACATCTCAACCTCAAACCAACTCCCATGAAACCTTCGAAAATCCTCATCATTTTGGTCAACCATCAAACTTTCCCTCACCATCAAATAACTAAGCCCTATCCACATGCGTTCCGCGCCAAAACAAATTTTTTTTTGTCGCAAGCAAGCCCAATCACCTTCTTTGGCAATATTAAAACTATTAGTATCTTTACTTATGTTGTAATTCTTATGTTTTAAGCATTTTGTGTGATATAATGATGATTCATGTGTTATACATGATCATCTTGAATGCATGAATAGATTATTTGCTTGTTTTAAATATTTCTGCTATGCATATATATATGTCTTGCTATGTGTTTGCCATGATTGTTGTTTGCCATGATTGTTGCCTTTATATTCCACGGTTTGCTATAGATGTGTTGTTTCATCTTTTTGTTTCATTGTGATATATATATATATATATATATATATATATATATATATATATATATATATATATATATATATATATATATATATATATATATATGCCTATGACATGCTTAAAATATGATCTTAGTAGTCTACATATAAACATTGTTCCTCTTAACATGTTATTGCTACTATTAAACCATTCCAAATGAACATGGTTCAAATAAAGCTTGCTGCAAACACAACCCAAAAATTGACCCTTTTCTGAAAAAATTTCAATTCTGGTCATCTGGGAAATACCAGATGGGCGGCCCCCTTAATGTTGCTAGGCGGTCCCCTTAATTTTAAGGGGGCCGACCTACAATTAAGGGGACCGGCCATCTGGAAAGAATTTTTCACTATTTCATTTTGCATCTTGTGACCCTTTTCTGTAATCCCAGCTACCCTTACCTTTATTAAACCCATCTGAGTTTGGAATATTATCACTAAACCTCAAAACCTTACCCAAAACAACCACACTTTCATAATAAAAATTCCCTCCAAATTAAAAACCCAAGACACCATACTATCACCAAAATCCTCCATTTCCAAGTCCTCCAAGAAACTCAAAATAGTCATCATATCACCCATATATGTCCACTTCAACAAACACCTCACTAAAGAAGACAACACAACCCATCACCACCACCACCTCCAAAATCTTCACCCATTTCACCACAACATCATCCATTCTTTCCAAACTAGATGATTTTTTTTTTTAAATCTTCCATCCTTTTGGTTGCAAGCTTTATGGGAATCATGTGCTTTTGGGATGATTATGTAGTATCATTAGTTGTTTTGTGTGAATATTTGCATGCCTTATGTTGTAATTCACTTGCATGCTTTATCATTAGTTGTTTTGTTTGAATGTTTGAATGCCTTATGTTGTAATTCACTTGGTTGTGTATTTATACACAACACTTTATTAAATGCATGATCTCATTCTATATGCTTGCTTATAGTTTGAATGTTTGCATGCCTTATGTTACATATACTTGTAGTATCATTAGTTGTTTTGTTTGAATGTTTGCATGCCTTATGTTGCATATATTTGTGCTTCTAATATTTTTCTTGCAAGCGTTCCATAGCTCGTTTCCTTGGTGCCCCCAAACGAGGGGGAGTACACATCAAGGGGGAGTTTTCGTCCCGACAAATTTCACGTCTGAATTTTGTCGGCTTAACCTTTTTGATTCTACAAAAAGGGGGAGAAGTGAATGTAAACTCACTAAATACTTGTCCAAAAAAAAACTTTTTGGTTTAATGAGTTTAGGTTTTGTAATCATCAAAAAGGGGGAGATTGTTGACATAAATAAATGCCTAAAAACATTATCAATATTTATTCATATCTCTATGTTTTGATGATCACAAAATGTAAACTCATTAAAACATAAACTTATAAATTAAACAAGTACTTAGTTGTAAATATTCACTTCTACAACTAAAATCACTTAAGGTATGAATGAACTAATGCTTAATGCATCATATGATCAAAGGAACATTTTCTTTATTTCTAAACTTTTTATAAAATGTCAAAAACATTTTATATATTTTTGAAAAACAATTTTGGTATTAAATAAAAATGTTTAATCTTTTATAAAAACATGAATTCAAATTTTTAACCAAAATCAGTAAAAATGTTCCAGAAAAACCTTCCCCACAAAAGGACAAATCTGGGCAACGTTCAGAAAATTTTACTAGGCGGCCCCCTTAATTATTAAGGGGGCCGGCTAGTAAAATTAAGGGGACCGCCCCCCTATTTAAGGGGGCCGGCCACGCTCCAGTAGGCTCCAGCTGTCCAGATTTTTCTCCTATAAATACCAGCCTTCCCCTGGATTTTTACTTACCTTTTGCACACTAAAACTTTCTGTTTTAAATCCTTGTATATACATTTCAAAATCTTTTGATCATATCTTATTAAGCATTGGTTTCTAAGTGATCCAAACTTCCTACATTCAAGTGCAAAAGAAGAATACTCCTTCAACATCTAGAGAAGAAGTACTGCAACTTAGCTATCTAAGTTGTGTGTGTCATCATTCATTTGTATATGAGTTGTATATTTGTTTGATAGTTGTGTGTATAATTATTTGGGATAGGTTAGTGTGTAAGTAGTGAAGTTGTGTAGTTAAGGTGTGTAAGTAGTGAAGGTGTGAAGAAGTAGAAGTGTTTATAGGTTGTGCTAAGTTGTGAAGAAGGTGTGAAGTCGTAGTATATAAGTTGTGAAGAAGTTGTGAATAAGTCGTGAAGTAGTCT
Organism: Artemisia tridentata subsp. tridentata; assembly: GCA_021014915.2. Classification (NCBI taxonomy): domain Eukaryota; kingdom Viridiplantae; phylum Streptophyta; class Magnoliopsida; order Asterales; family Asteraceae; genus Artemisia; species Artemisia tridentata. The sequence goes on from CP139508.1 coordinate 464,741,583, forward strand.
TGAGGAAGTAGTTGTGAAGAAGAAGTCGTGAAGTAGTCGTGAAGAAGAAGTCGTGAAGAAGAAGTTGTGAAGAAGGTGTGATTAAGTTGTGTACAAGTTGTGAGATTGGTTCTAGCTACGATTAGAACCCGACATCTAGCTTTGTGTCGTTAAGCCGATGTAAGCTAAAGTTGTGTAAGGTTTTCTCCGCCATAAGGGAGCTTGTTGACATAGTGAAGAAAACTCTCGAGTTAGGTGCTCGGGGAGTAGAGTAGGGCAAGGAAGGTGACCTTGTAGCCGAACCACTATAAATCTCTTGTGTCTCGGTTAGATCTTTCGATCTCTATCTTTCATTTGATTTACTTTACTTTACTTGCTTCACTTACTTATATTTATCTATACTTGTTCATATTGTTTAAGAATTGAAGTCACATAATATCGAATCGAAGTTTTTATAAGTAAATAAATGTTTTCAAAATAAAATTTAAAAAGACGTAAAACTATTCAACCCCCCTTCTAGTTTTCCACAGACTTAATATTAAACATATATTACACATATTTAACAACATTTCTACTTATGTGACTTGTCTAAACATTTACGTAGGTGATTTCTCAACTAGATTAATAGTTATCCCAAACGCTCCTTTAAAACCCGTGTTTTTCGTAAATTATCTTTATGCACACAATTTGACACTCAATCCTTTTAAGAAATCATTTCTTTTGATTTTCTAAAGATATCTTCAAGCTTGTATACAAAGTAACATTTAACAACAAAATTTCTAAGTATAATTAGCGAAACATTTTTCATATTACATTCTGCTTCAAAGGTAATTTGATACATGGATCGTACTCTATTTTAAAAACCATTTGTTTTGAAAATAAGAGCCACGTGGCTCTGATACCAATTGTGAAAACGTAGAGGGGGGGGGGGTGAATACGTTTACCGTTTTTAAAACTTAAAACTTGTTGTATCAAATTTCCAATTTGGCTAGTTCTAATATGAAAGATGTTTGTTGTAGTTTATGACTACCAAGTTGTCACACAAATATTATCAAACAATCACAACACAAGCAATCACATAATGCAAACATAAAAGTAAAGAGATAAGTAAAAGAAAGCGCAAACCGAACACGATGATTTATAGTGGTTCGGTCACGGAGCTCCTCTCCGCCCTACTCCACTCCCCGAGTACCCAACTCGAGAGTTACTTCACTAGATCAACAAGCTCCCTTTCTTAGGCGGAGAAAACCTTTACACGTCGCTTACTTCCTTTTCCGGTACTAAGCTAAACACCGAGTTCTAGTTTAAGGTAGAACCAACCTAACGTCGCTTACTTCCTTTTCCGGTACTAAGCTAAACACCGAGTTCTAGTTTAAGGTAGAACCAACCTAACGTCGCTTACTTCTTTTTCCGGTACTAAGCTAAACACCGGGTTCTTTACAAGGGTACAACCACTCCCGACACTCTTTGTGTTTTGAGGACTAAAACACTAACCACACTCACTGATACAAATGATGTTTACAATGATCCATGACATATATGTTCAATGGATATAAATGACTAATCTATATGAACTTCTTGAATAAGAAGTCTTCAATCATTGAGGATGTCAAGTACTCTTGAATCTTCATATGTTGGAATGCTATGGTGGATAATGACTTCAAGATCTTCTAACCTTCTTGGTGGATCAGGAAGTATGCTATGGATGATGTCTCATGATCTTGAGCTTGCTTCACAGGATCATTGACAGTGTATGCTTACAACATAATGAAAGTTAGTAGCATTATGATCATTATGAAATGGATGATTAATGTGTGTTTCTACATGATTTACTAATGATCTAAATGTATGCAAAGGGTAGAGGGAATGTGTGTTTGAGTTGGATAAACAATGGGCTTCTATTTATAGCCAACAAGATTTTTGCCCCGCGGATTTGAAGGATCCCTAAATTTGGATCCGCGCTTTATACCATTTGGATCCGCGGGATCCGCCGGACCAGACAGCTAGCAAATCTTAACAAATCTATCCATATCTTACCATATCTTCAAATGTCAACTCTTTGGCTTGAAGATCTAAACAAAATATCTTAAAATCTTTCTAAGATTGTGTTCATGATGCATGCCATGATGTCATCATAATATTTGAAAAATAAAGTTTTCATTTTAGGAAATACAAATGTAAATGTATAAGATGTTATTCCTAAAGTATGTTTACTAATATGTATCATGTTAGTTTGACACCTAAAGTGTACTTATCCTATTAATCTTAGAAAACATGATGTACAAGTAAAAGTACTTGTATATGCAAAATGTGAAATGAGGTTCTAAGTAGAATGGTTAGTCTTTTTAAAATACTTAATGTCCTAGCCGTATTTTAAACATTCTAAATGGTTTGTTAAGGTTTGATCATAATGCCACATAACAAACATGTACGAACCTGTGTTGTATTATACGAGGACTCGAGAGGTGTTGAATGTATGTTGAGACAAGATATGATTACAAGTAACTTGTACATTTTACGTTATGTATCAAGTCACATGTTTGTCATCACTCAAAACAAACGAGACTGCTTGCACTAGCAATCTTCCCAACGAGACTGCTTGCACTAACAATATTGAATGATAGATTTGGCTCCAAATGAATTTGGGTCGCATTCTTTAATTTGGGTTTTTGATACATTGAAGCCCTCATTTGATAAATCTACAAGTCATAGAGAGATGAAAAAAAATGACCCAAGCTGCCTAAATGTGTCGGTGTGTATTGGATTGATGGCTAAGTTTGTTGACAGACCTAAGTATGTCGACCAAGCAATCATCTCTTCAGTCTCGTTTGTAGGGGATAAACAGAATAAACGAACATAACCGGATATAATTTGAATCTCGACCCCAGCCAGGGGCTCTGCCCCTTGGACCCTGCTAGGGGGGGCCGCCCCTGGACCCCGCTCCCAGGGGCGCTGCCCCCGGACCCCCGTCCCTTAGGGGCATCATAATAAATTCAAATTGGCGTGCACTCCACACCTCCAAGCCTAAATGATGTCTTATTATGACTAAATTGGTCAAACAAGTTAATCCAATTACACTAAAATATCCAAAATCGTTTGTGACAACTTGTCATACTTCTGTAAGATTGTTACCATCATTGATTCTGAATTCACTTCATTGCATATTTCAAAGCATAACTTTGCTATATCCTCTAATTCCTTTCTTTTATCATAGTTGAATAAACATTCAATCTTCCGCATTTCATATTCAATCTTCTGCATTTCATATGAATTAGAGATACGTTGCCCGGTTAAGATCTCTGCGAGTATCACTTTAAATCCGGAGAGATTGCTCTTTGGATGCAAGGGGCCTGAAAGAAGGATATGATGCTTATTTAGTTGTATGCTTATTTAATATTTTTATTTCATTTTTTATTAAAAATAAATTATTAATCTAAAAATAATTATTATTTAATTGATATATAGTTTTAGCGACGACATATATGGCACTAGGTTTTTGGCAGCTAGATTGGTTTTAGGAGGGAATATCCAAAGAAATAGAAAAATAAATTATTTAATATCAAAATATTTATTAATTAGTTAATATAGTTTTTGCGACAACACTCATCGTCACTAAAACCGAAGGTCCCAAGGTCAAACGTATACCAAAATTCTTCGTTGAAAGTCAGAGTAAAAGTTTGAATTTTTTGTCGTTTTGTGACTTGCGTCATCGCTAAAAGTGGCCCGTCGCCAAAACCGGTATTTGTTGTAGTGAATGACGGGGAAGGAAGGTTTGAGAAAGAGGTATATTAGAGAATAAATAGGCTCAAGCCCGGTTTGTGGGTTTAGGGCATACAGGGTTTTACAATTATAAATAATAGTCAATAATAAAATCATACGCACGGGGTTTACAATGTCTAACGTGGTATCAAAGCGGGTCTGATCCTCAGACCTAGGTGGCTATGTTGAGTCGCCTCCTTTATGCCACCCGTCAAACCCTAGCCGCCACCATTTTTTTTATTATTATTTTTTTTAAAGGATTCTAATTCTGCCGACACACGTTTTTCATCAAAGACTACAAGGAGATTCAGAAGATATTATTTATTTTGTTCTTGGCGACTGTGCAAACAAAGATTCTAATTCTTTTTTTTTTTCTTGATGCCATTAATACGTAACATGCAAAGCAGAGTTGGTACATGTCAAAAAAAAGTTATAGTTGTTTGTTAGTCGATTATTCGTACGGTTTTGTTACCAGTTGACTAAAATTGAGCGTTGGTACCAGTCCCTAAAGTCGACCGTTGGTACGGTTTTGTTACCGGTCGAATTAGCCTACCGTTGGTAACAGTCGACTAAAATCGACCGTTGGTACGGTTTTTTACGAGTCGACTAAAGTTAATGATTTTATTATTATTATTATTATTATTATTATTATTATTATTTTTTTTTTATTTTTTATTTTTTTTTTAACTTCAGTCCGAGCTTTCAGGATTTCGCCGCTCGGACTGAGGGGGAGTATTAGAGAATAAATAGGCCCAAGTCCGGTTTGTGGGTTTAGGGCATCTAGGGTTTTACCTTATAAATAATGGTCAATAATAAAATCATACGTACTGTGTTTACAATGTCTAACAAGGTTAAGTAACTTACATCACCCAGGATCTTGACCGTTATCCTGACTGGGATAGCAACCGTACCGTCTACCAATTTAGTAATGTCGTAATCTGAAAGCTTTGCTGTAAATTCCTGCAAATTGTTTGATAAATACATTTGAAGCAGCAAGAGATGTTACAAATGTAATTGAGAAATTGAGAGAAGTCAACTTGAACCAGAGAAGAAGAGTTCATGTTTTACCTCATCCAGCAATATATTATGTCTCTTAAGCAAAGGCTCGTCGACATCGAATCGTGGCACACACCGATCTGCTTTACCCAATCCCTTGTGTAATTGTGTTTCGTGCAAGAAAACAATCCCTCGGGCAATTCCTATTGCCATTTTCACCTTGGTAGCCAATGGAAGTCGTGCTACACCTCCTACAAACAAATATAATTAAATTATATCATGAAAATATATAGTACATTATTTCCAGAAAGTAAATGTTAGATTCAAATCTGGAGTTATTTATGCTGCATACCATATTGCAGAAGATCCTCAAAATTTCCGTTGGGTAAGAATTCATACACTAGGAATAGCTGTTCACCTTTTAAGCAGTATCCTATAAGCTTAACTAGGATGGGATGACGAAATTCTTTCAACATTTCCAGATCAAACTGCATATATTAAGGAGTTTGTCAAGTTTCAATTAAGATGTGAAAGACCTATATATATGCACCAGTGACATATGAGTTACACACATAAAAGGTAAAAGTTTGGACACTTTACTCGGGTTTTTCAGGACTTACACAGCTGTAGCGATGAAGCTTGTTAACTGCAACGGGCAATCCAATACTATGCTTATTGGGGAAGTATGTCTTTTTATCAACCCAACCTATGTAAACGATTCCATTACTGCCCTCACCCAAGAAACTCTCATTCTTAAAGTCCCTCGTAGCATATCTCAGTTCAGAATATGTGAATTTTTTTACATCTCTAGTCGCTAGTTGATTCTTGATCATTTCAAGACTCTTTGGTTGATCATTGATACTGCTTTTGTCTGAGAAAATAAGCAAAATTGTATAAAATCTGGTAGAGTTTTAAGAAAAAAATCACTAAAAGATGCAAGCAAATATATCTGCCCATGTGACAAAGCAAATAGATTTTATTATGTGAAATCCAATAATAAATGATTTTGAACTTTTTACTAACAATGTAAAGGTTGTACGCATTAAATAGGTAGTCTATATAGTGCAAAATATGTACGAGCATTGAACACGTACAAGATAATCCATTACATACCAGAGTTTTGTAATTTGGTTGTAGAAAAAAGATAATCATGAATCTTCCAAGGGAAACCCATTATACTTGGTGGCTCGGGAGAAAGGTCAAATTTCTTCTGTAGTTCCAGTAAAGCCTGAAGTGAGGCCACAACCTCAGTCATGGTAGGCCGTTTTTTTGGATCACTTTTTAGACAACAATATGCAGTTTGAACAAACCTTCTTAAACATTTAGAAGCAATTGTTCCTGCTATACTAGAATCAACCAATTGATCTAATTTTTGTTCTTTCACACATTTTTGAGCCCACCTTACCAAACTACATTGATCCTCTTCAAGGCTTCTGTCCACTGCAAGCCTCCCTGAAAGAATTTCAAACAATACAACCCCAAATGCAAACACATCTGTTTTTCTTGTCAGTTTTGTGGTATAGAAATACTCTGGATCTAAATACCCGAATGTGCCTTTAACACTTGTATCAACATATGACGATGATTGATTAGTCGGTCCTATTTTCGACAACCCAAAATCCGAAATCTTAGCTTCCCAGTTCTCATCCAAAAGAATGTTGGAACTCTTCACATCACGATGTATGAGTCCATATTGGGTGCCTATACCGGTGTGAAGATAGTCTAGTCCATGTGCAGCACCTATGGATATCTTCAATCGTTTCATCCAACTTAATGGAGTGTCAGCTTTGTGTAGATGATCATATAGGGTTCCATGGGGCATATACTCATAAACAAGGATCATCTCCTTGTTATCCTCACAAAAACCAATCAAAGACACCAAGTGACAATGACGCAACTTGGAAAGCATCTCGATCTCGGCTCTAAACTCAGCCACCCCCTGATTTGACATAGAATCCAACCGTTTGATGGCCACAACATGACTAGTTTCTTCAATAGAAACGCGACCTTTGTAGACTTTCCCAAAGCCTCCTTGTCCAATGATGAGTTCATCATGAAAGCCTCTGGTTGTGGATTTAATCTCTGCAAGAGAAAATTGATATGTTTGTGCTGAAGTAGATGCTGAAATTTTTTCACCATGGGCACTTGTAGAGTGCATATTTCCTGTTTTTGAGAAGAAAGTAATATGAACTGGGATCAGATGCAAAAATTTTGTTGTCTACTATTATGCCTTTGTGCAAAACTGATCATGGCTGGTAATAATATAACCAATAATTCTAATGCATCTATATATATCCATGTCTAATATCACAGAATAATGACCAGTCCATATGATGACATTGTAATCCACCAACAGATCGATGATAACAAGTGTATTTTTATTGTAAGTGTCAAATATACCGATAATGCCAAATGGTTTGTTTACTAAGTAAAAAGAATTACGGAACGGATACAAAAGGTGACAAGGAGTCTATTAAATCCAATCTGAAAAGAAGAAACAGAAGGTACTATTATTTTTAGAGGGTGTTTTGGTTTGCTTATCATTTTTGCTTACATAATTTGGATTGTTTAACAGAACGATGATACCAAGTGTTTTTTCTATAGTTGGTGTCAAATATAACGATATGCCAAAATGCCAAATGGTTTGTTTACTAAGTTCACTTACTTATGTATCGGATACAATAGGTGACAAGGAACTAGATCCAATCTAAAAGGACAACATGAAATGTATCGCTATTTACCGACTTTTGTGCTTGTGTATAAATTTTGTTGTTATGTAATATGGGTTGTTTGGATAATCCAAACTGTTCTCTTATATGTTTATACTATGGTAAAATAAGCGGTTCTCATTCAGACTTGTTTATTTTGGATAAAATTGACTTTTACTATGATATTTAACTAGATAACATCTAAAAAGATGTATAGCCATCTAACACTCTAATCTCTATTTCCTAAAATATATAATATAAAACAATCAAATCCAAACACTGATTGTTATGCTACTTGTTAGTTGTTACTTGCAAGAAAGTAAAGCAAACCCAAACACTGATAGGTCAAAACATATGAGTTCAAGACTTAAAAGTCAAAAGTCAACATATCAACTCTAAAAGAATTTACATTTTACACCCCTCTACTACAAAATGTGACAATTTACACCCCTACAAAATCAATACAGTACTTTTCTAGCTTCAAACAAACAAAACCCCCAATTGTCTCAACACTCAACACAACACCACACTTGAAGTCACAAAGTGTCAAACTGTCAAAGTACATATGAGTTCAAGACTTAAAAGTAAAAGTCAAAATATCGGTTTCAACAGAATTTACATTTTACCCCCTCCACTTAAAAACATTACACATCACTCCCCTACAAAAACAAACACTTCTCTAGCTCCAGTCAAACAAAATCCCCAATTTCCCCCAAATCCACATCCAAACCCTAACTCCCTATATCTCTCCACAAACCTCTAGTTTTTATAATATTTATTTACTTTTTATAAGCAAAAGTCTCTCAGTAAAAAATCTTGACAAAAAAGAAAGCTTTGATTTTTATTTGGTTTTTATTTAATACTAATGGAAGTAACCAAATCTTTTGTGTCTGAATTTAGTTTTTTGCAGATAAAGATGGTGGCTTTTCTTGCTGAAGCTGTTGCTTATCATACCCTTTTGGCTGCTTATCAGTCTTTCATGGTAAATCTTGCTGCTTTTTGTTTTATTTATTATAAATTTGTGGTTTTGCTATAAGGGTTTTGTTTTTTTGTGTTAAAGGTTTGATTTTTATATGAAATTGGATTGTTTTATGGGTTATATATGGTTTAATTTTATAGAATTGGGATTTTTGTATTAGGTTTTAGTTTTTCTGTGTTAAAGTTTTGATTTTTATATGTAATTGGATTGTTTTTTGTCGTTTAATTGTTGGGAAATTGTTGTTTTGTTATGTAATTTAGAATTTTCTTGTTAAAGTTTTGATTTTTATACATAACTTCATTTTTTTGTGTGGTTTGATTCATGGGAAATTATTGTTTTGCTATGTAGTTGTCTTTTTTTGTTAAAGTTTTGATTTTTATATGTAATTGGATTGTTTTTTGTGGTTTAATTGTTGGGAAATTGTTGTTTTGTTATGTAATTTAGAATTTTCTTGTTAAAGTTTTGATTTTTATACATAATTTCATTTTTTTGTGTGGTTTAATTCATGGGAAATTATTGTTTTGTTATGTAGTTTTGTCTTTTTTTGTTAAAGTTTTGATTTTTATACATAATTTCATTTTTTTGTGTGGTTTGATTCATGGGAAATTATTGTTTTGCTATGTAGTTTTGTCTTTTTTTGTTAAAGTTTTGATTTTTATATATAATTGCATTGTTTTGTGTGGTTTAACTCATGTGAATTTGTAGTCTTGCTAATGTAATTTAGAGGTTTGATGTATAGATGCCTACCAGTATTTGATGTTTGGTCTTTTTGAGTTGTGAAGTAATTTATTAACATTTTGTTGCTTTGGTTTGTGGAAATTGCAAAAATTGGGTAAACTATTGTTAGTCGATACTTTATCTTAGCTCAAGTATAAAAGTAACTTGCTTTGAAAATGTTAACATATGTAATTTTGAAAGCTAGGCCAGAGTGAAGTAGATTACTCATAGGCCTTCAAGTAGCTTTTGGTTTTATATGAATCTGCAAAAAGCTTGTTTCTTCTTTGTGTTTGTGATTAACATCCTATGAATATGTGCTACAAAAGTACAAAGTTGAGAGATTTTACGTTGCTAGTGGCTTTTATATTACTCAAAATCGCACTAGTAAATACTTATCATAAGCCTCATATAGTTTGCAAGAATGTATTTAGCTCTTTGTTTAAGGTTAGTATATACTTGGTTCTCTTTGGCTTCTAGTGTTCTTTTGGTGGTGTAGGTATGAAGAGTACATATTTTGGCTTTTCTACTTGGTTATTTGACCAAAGTTGCAGCCTCGTAATGTTATATCTGAAATAGCTATTGTGTTAGACATCATGGCAAAAAACAATATTAAACAATAATAATTTAAATTTTAGAATTAATGAGTACGAGGTTGGATGCATAAAGATTACATAACCAGTTAGACTCGTTTTGCCATGTAACCTGTTCCGCTGTAGCGTAAACTTTTTATTTGACCTATTTGAGGAAAATTAAGCCGTCAACCCATTTGTAAGTAAATGGGATAAATTTGCTCTATCCGGCTATAATAGAGAGTAAAAAGACAGAAGATTATATTCAAACACATTCTTATTTGTTTTATGCAGACGGGCTCTCTGCTTAAGGATGTAGTTGCATCTCAAACATTGGATGGAACTAATCAGAGGTATTGATACTATTGTATTCTTTGTCCTTACCTTTCGGTTTACAGCTGAATATATGCAGTAAAAACATTTATATCTTACTGGATGATTGCAGGTTTGTTTTATCTGAAGTTCTCAGAAAGAACAAAACGGAACCTGAAGCCAAAGACGGGAGTGACACCGAGGACGACAATGAAGACGAAGACGAACCAGAAGCAGTCGAGCCAGAAGATGATGGTGGAGACGAAGATTTCTCAGGAGAAGAAGAGGCAGATGACGAGGAGGGAGACCCTGATGAGAATCCCACAGCCAATGGTAACCCAGAAGATGATGACGGAAATGATGATGACGACGACGATGATGATGACGGAAATGATGATGACGACGATGATGACGGTGATGATGATGAGGAAGAAGAGGAAGAAGAAGATGAGGATGAGGATGAACCACCGGCTAAAAAAAGAAAGTAAATGACTTGTGGAAGTATTCAGTCGAGAGAGTAGGTTTGTTGTTGTGTCTTTCTCGCTAATCTGTAGGATTTTAACTGTCCGGATCTTTTTGCTTAGAATGATTATGTTGTCTTCTTGTAATGGATAGACTTGGGTCTGCATATATGTCATTCCTGGGGATGAATAATCATGTAATATGTGTGTCTTAACTTATCTTACAAATGTTTGTTATTGTGTTGTTTTTACTTCACTAGTTATTGTTGGGTAACCTTGATGGTTGGTTTTAGTAGTTTGTCTTTGAACAACTCAGTTGCCTTTTCTGAGTTATCACGAAGGGATAGTACTAGCTAGTAGTGTCGTGGCTTGAACGCATACGGTTTTGTATGTTTGTACTTTTACTGAGAAATGGCAACGTTGGAGGAGTTGCTGTAAAATGTTGACATAGGTTGAGATGAGTCAAAATTATATGCTCACTTGTCAATCGGAGGAGCATGGATACTTCCCTTTTTCCGGGTGATGTGCGTGACCAAAGTTGAAGCCGATAGAACCCTTGCATTACATCCTAAACAAAATGGTTCACCATAATAAGATTCATCTCCATATACTTGAGCTCGTTCAACCCTAATTACATTGATCCCTCATACTGAAGCTTGTGAATTATTCGCTATTGGCGAATCTCATTTGAGCTTTATGATTCCTCTAGGAGATTTCACTAAGAGAGCGTTTAGACTTTGAAAAAATTCACTTTTATGATCTCTTCAAGCAAAAGGTTTATCTCGGTTTTCGGTTATAAGGATTGTTTGTGATATTTATTATGTTGGTTTCTTGTACACGACCTTCCTCTCTTGTGGTGTTTAATCTACTTCATCGTAATTGAATTTACGCCACATACATATGATACAAGTTCTTACCATTTTCATTCATATATTCTTTTGTGTACGTTGATTTACTATCTATATATTACATATAAAGTAAAAATGGTTAATGTGGAATATTGAAATGTTGAATAATAGTAAAGCATTTAGCGCATTTAGAAAGTATTGAAATTAAGTCTTGCATTTGAAAAGTATTGAAGTAGTTTGAATTATTTCTGGTTTGCTCCATCTTTGTTTGTTAGGCCACTTCTAACAATAACTCAGCCTTAAATTTTAAGGCACTGTCACGTCAGCTTTAACACACCTTAACTTAACTCAGCTTTAACCCTTCCAACAATAACTCAACTTTAACACACCTTAACTCACCTTTATATCAAGTATTTTCAAATTCAACCCTTAACTTATAAATTACTTCATTTTTTTTAAAACATAACATTCATTAAACAACATAACAATACATACTTAAATAAAATAAAAAAACTTACAATCAAATTAAAAAAAAAAAAAAAAAAAAAATTTACAACGAAATAAAAAATAATAATAATAAAAATAACAACGAAATTAAAAATTACAACATAAAAATAAAGACAATCCTAAATCTACTGAGGAAGTTGTATTTTTGCTTGATTCGAGCTTTTTCTTGGTTGATCCAATACACCATGTCTGGAGGATTCCCGGTAGGTTCAACCATAAAAAATTTCATTTCCTTTAGCCTTGTTATCATCTCCTCTTTTTCTTTGGTTGCCCGATACGCGACTTCGGCCACTTCCCTTTTCGAACGATACTCGGATGTAGGATTCTACGAAAAACCCTTGTAGTTAATCTCAATGATTAGTGATAATCTTGTATTACCATTTAATAAATCCCATTTTTACGGAGAAATTTAAACTTTTCTATTATCGTTATTAATATCGCGATACATTTCATATATACATATATATATATAGTATACCACGAACTCGAGATAACATTACCATCGCGACAACACATCTTCACGATCAAATGACAATACTCACGATAAAATTTAACATATCTATTATAATACATTTAACACAAAATCATTTACACAAAATACACTTAACTAAAATTAATTACACCTAATACACTTAACTAAATAACCACCTCACTAATCCTATATTACAACCAACCGGGCCCTTAATATTTCGGCCCATCAAAACCACACAGCCCATCGCCATTAACCCAACTCCATTCCTATGCTAGTCTTTTCTTTTCTTTTCTTTTGCTCCTAAACCCGATCACTAACACTCTCCCAAAACGCCTTAGTATCTCAACCATATCAAATGTAACCCATACATATTTTTGTACCATTGTGATCACCATCCAATACACTTCCCTTGTGCGAATTCCCAGCCATGGACATAGTGCATTGATACCATAAATAAAACTCATTGTTCGACCCATGTTCGACACATACATATACATATAAATGTCGAAACACAACCATTTCATGCCCCACTTTTTCCTACAATCCTCTAACAATATTCTTAACTTATTTTGATACTTAAAAGAAGAAATGGACTACAACAAGAGTATGTAGCTCGCTAGTCGCAATTCGGTTCCAATAATAATACAAACCGAATGAAGGTAAACTCCAAAAGCAAGAATACAAAATACCAACCACCAAATATCTATCTCACACTCAACCAAGGACAGCAAATCTACTCAGGTGTCCTCCTAGTACAGTAACTTCAATGATAGGTCAAGTAGTCAATGAAAACGTGTGTGAAAATTGCCTATAAGATAAACCATCCTACCTTCCATTACCCTACCCACATATCACTATCTATCACCCTCAAACATACCTTAAAAAGCTAGTTACTTTCTGTCGTGGGTTGGGAAGCACAACGAGTAGAGGAGAGTACGTATAAAAACGAATTCGAAGCAGTGGACTGCTCCTTCTTATCTTGCGTTTCATTCGAACCCTATTGCCTCTGCACCACCTTTTCTAAGGTGTGGTATGACTCCTTCCCCATTTCCTCTTTGCACGTTAAGAACTTTAGCATGCATGCACGTTATTATACTTGAACGTATTCCATTTTTGTGTAACATATAGTCACGTTAAAATAAAGGAAAGGATAGTATGTGTAAATCAACTCACTTTAAGAACCAAATGAGGTCACCAGAGTGCACGACGACATTTCATGCATCACTTTTATTCGAACGCATAACTTGTCACACTTATGTTTTGCATGCATTCGACATTTTAGAGAAAACTATGTAAAATAACGAGCCTCCACTGTGGAAGTCTTAACAGCCATCTCACACACTCTACACTCATATTTAATAATCCCACTTCATGCATCATCGAACGTATGGATCCTCTAATAACACACATATATACGCTAAGTCGAACTCGAACTCAAATCTTAACACACACGTCAAACTGGGTAAAAAGAGATAGAAAATATTATAGAATTTTCTAGTTAAAAACTGGTTCGAACTACTCACTTCATGCTCGATTTATTTCGGAATCCTACACGTAACAAATATATATTATTGCATGTTTCGAATAATAACCTAACTAACTCCAACTTTCATAATTAGTGACGTTAACCATAAGCTCTCAACAACTCTTAAAAAGCCATGGTTCTTAAGCTACTCGATTGGTGTAAAATGACTTAGAAAAAAAAATATAACATCTTCCAGATTTAAACTATGCGACAAGGCCACAAACCATAAATATATTTTTGGATTTTTAAACGTAACACTTAAGTATCTTTGCACAGATCAAAAGAATACTTAGCTAACTCCATGTTTTGCGCTTTAACATCGATCTCATAAACACTTAAACACGCTCAAATAAAACTATTTCGTTGGTCACTCGCCATTTATAACTAGAACTTGTTTTTTTTTTTTTAAAGTTATACAATTCGATATTGGGCTAAACAAAAGCCTGTTAAGAGCTGGAGTTAGGAACACCCACTGGGACCATGTAAAATATTTTTAGACTCAATAATTAAGCCCAAGTCCAGGCCCAAAACAGTTTACATGCCCTCGCCTCTAAAATCTTAAATGGGCCTTAAACCCTCTCGTTACACAGCCCATTAAGCTAAATATAAGTTGTTTTCTGGAAAGAGCACTTGAGTTAAGTTAAAAATCACTTAAATAAGCACTAGTAAAAATCGACACACTTTTCCTTACCTTTTTGTCATTTTTGGACTAAAAATGTAACGCGACTTAACCAAAAGGACTAAAATTGCCAAACTATGAAACATGCGGACTGAAGCTGTGAAAACAGTTTGTACAGGACTTAGATTGATCATTGAATAAACTCCAAGCTTTATATGGACATATGGACAATTTTTGGACTATTTTGGACTATGGACTTGACAAGGACTAACGACGTAACGCGAACGCAGTTAGGGTAAAAGATGTAAAATCTGGAAAGAACAAGGACCAACTGCTATAACTTGACATTCTTATTTTATTTTTCCATCTTGCACCACACCTTTATCTCATGTGCATTTTTATACATCTTATTTGCATATTAGTTCATTTTCGATACTTAGTAACGTTAGGAACATTTAGAGTTAATATTTCATAGCATTTCATTCACTCTATGAAGATATAACCTTACGGGAGCACTGACACAACAATCAGGATAATCATATACGTAGCATCATTCTGAACTATAAGCATTTTGAATGTAACACTTCCACTTTCAACGATCAGATCGTTGCATATCATTAGTTATTCACCATTCACCATTCATACACACACACCACTAGAAATTAGTCAGATTCTCAGATATTTATATATTTACCAGGTTTCATATCGAAGTTGTTATCATAATCACCCCTGAGTTTACGTTCACTATCACCAGTAACGCTTAAGGTGAGTCATGGCCTCACTTTTTAAACTCATTATACTTTTTAACTCCGTGAGGGGGATACATGCTATAAACAGATCACAAGTATTTTTTTGTATGCTACCTGACTTGATATATGCCTAAGTTACCTTATTGCCACAAGACCCTTTATCATGAGCCATTAATCACTGCGGTGAACGCGAATATAATGAATAGATCTATTAGAGGCTGACGACCTATCCCACTAATACTTGGACGGAATGCTTTTGCTAGTCGTATTAGTCGCGATACATTATATTTGAGAGAAATAGGAATTGACAAATCACCTATTACACGAGGGCAAAACCTTCATCATTAATTTGATGAACACCTCCGTTTATGCGGTACTTTGTTAACGTTTGCGTGTCATGAGACTTAGGGCAATATATGAACTGCGATATCAACTTTTAAACTGATTGTATCTCAAATACAATCCTACTTGTGAATCGAACTGATATTTAAACTTCAAACTCCATGATTTCACTCAACATTATGTTGACTTTTAAGCATGTATCTCAGAAAACTAGTGGAGCAAATCAAGGCATGGAGCGGGCGTACCCTATCTTAAATAAAGGTGTAAAATAAAGTTGTAATTCAGTTAAAATGATGTTTCTTTGGAGAAACTGTTAGCACTCTGATGTAACGCTTTGTAACTGAATTTGTATTATGGACCTATATAAATTAAAAATGCCCTTACAGGCTATTTTTCCATGATTTTATTTTCGATCCTCACAGTAATACCCCAATTTGACTTCCGCTGTTATTTTAAAATTTTGGGGGTGTTATATCGGATGTCATAGCCTCCACGAATTGCAACGACGAGCTCGTTCCTACCGTACTCGCTCTCGTGCTCGTTCCTCCCGTGCTTTCGGATCGAGCTTTCTTTGCAGCACGCCTTCCCATTGGCCTTGATTGTTCATCACGACCAAACAACGCCTCATTTGTTTGGCTTGGTTGTTCATCTCCGGTTAAATCAATTCCTTTCGGCGCGTCCCATTTCATATGACCCCGTAAAACCTCCCAAGCCTCCTCATTGCTAAAAGGAGCGGCTTTGTGCTCGTCCTGATACATTTCTCGGGCACGTTTCAGGATATCCAATTCACTTTCCCCACTTTTTTCTTGGCGTTTGGAACGTTTGTAGTACGCGTTGAACTTTGAGCAATCACGGTTCAACGTTTTCCACTTACTTTGGATCATATCCTTGTTTCTTTGTTGATAATTGAGTCTATTAAACTCATGTTGCACCCGTTGCCAAAACGTATCCCTGCTTTGACTTCGACCCACTTGTGAGTCTTCCGTCGCTGCAACATAACACTGAGCAAGTAATTTTTCCTCTTGTGGGTTCCAACATTTGATGATGTTGGGAACGTTTTCTTCATCATCATCCACCAAAGGTTCGGGGTTCTTTGATTTTCTAGCCTTTCTTTTGATACGCCCGGACTTATTTTTCTTTGGAGGAGACATTGGAGTGTCGGGAACATCATGGGTTGCGGTTTGAGATTGTTGTGAATGTTGGGTGAATTGGAGATTGGAGAAATTGGTGTTTAGGTTCGCTTGTTGTTGTTGTTCGAAAAATAGCGTTGCTTGATATTGTTCGTAAGCTTCTTGGCTCGACACACCAAGTGGGTTCGGGATTGAAGATGAGCCGGCGTTTGGGTTTGAAGATGAGCCGGCGTTGGGGTTATTCCACCCGGAGTTTAAGAGATTAAAGAACGTATCGTTCCCGTCATCGTTTAGGTTGAAGCCGGACATTTTTTTTTTGTTGAAGGTTGAAGAAGATAGTGTAATATGTAGTGTATTGATTTGTGGAAGTGTGAAAAAAAATATGGTGTGAATTGGTTATTTATAGGAGATTGAAAATGGTTTTGATTTTTTTTTTTTTTTTTTTTTTTTTTTTTTTTTAGATCTAGCTGTTTGAATTGAAACGGTAACAAATCTTAGGGGCCTAAATGAAAAAAGTTTTGAATTGCAACGGTTTGAAAAGGACACATCCAGGGGGCGGAACTGATTTTTTTTAACGCTTTATACCCTTTAACGCAGCTTTAAGGGTATAACACGTCCCTTAACGCTGCGTTAACGTCTGAATCTTCCAACGCTTAACGCCCTTTAACGCGCGTTAAAACCAAAAAAAAAGTCCCTTTAACACAGGTTTGCGTTAACCTTTGGAAAGGGTCTTACAATTTAATGTATTGAATACAAAACAAACGGAAGAAAAAGTCGTTTTCATGTGGGCTTTTGTTTCTGGCCTTTCTACTCTTGGAGTATGTCTAATAAAATCTGATCTGACACTATCCTACCACTTTCACATTGTTTCATATATTCTACAAAATGTAAATAATCTAATGATTAATTTTATGAATAATCAAGATTTATTATAGAAGAAAACTAACATTTATGAATATTTGATAACAAAACCGGGTTCACTTATTAGCGAGAAAAGTTAAAACTAAAAGTGAAAAGCGAAAAGTTGAAACGAGAAATGAAAATGTTAGAAAATATATGTTCCAAAAGTAAGCTATTAATACACATCGAAAACCGGGTTGACCCGGGTTAATTTGACCCGTTTTTTCGACCCAACCCGTCTGGATGACCCGTTTTTCGACCGGAAAGGTTCAACTGGTTGAACCACCCAGGTCGAACCGGGTTTCAAAACATTATGTTTAATCCCCGAATCCTTAAACTTTTATTATTTTTCGTTTATAACCAATAAACTTTTTTTATCACTAAAACTATCTGCCGCTATAAAATCCCGTTGCTATGCACGGGTACTCGTCTAGTTAACATAAATGAACACACGCAACTTAATTTAAAAGAAACCGAAACAAATTTGAAGAACATGAACTGACAGAAGTATGTATAACCAGACATAAAAGAAGCTTAATAAAGTCAATATCGAACTCAAATGACTAAGGTCGTCTTTGGCGCGAGAGATTGTAAAAGATTATGAAGGCTTAAGATTATTTTGTTAAAAAATAAGCTTTGATAAAAAAAATAATTATTGGATAAGCAATCCCAAACACCCCTATAAAGAGAAGCATTATAATACTGCCTTTGTAATAGACAACTTTGTATTAGCAACTCTAAAAATGATTTGAAGCTACTTGGTATATGTTTACTTTCTTTTTGCAATAGGGAACTTTAATGACTGTTTGCCGTTCTTAGTCGAAGAATTCCTAAAATACTCTCAGGGCATGTTTGGTAGAGGGAAATAAGAGTGGAGAAATGGAAATGAATCAAATTCTTGTGTTTGGTTGTTAGAGAAATAAAAAGGTGGAGAATTGTGAGGAATTTGTAGAGAATTGATTGTGCAATTTTTTGATTTTGATTTCCACTTCATTTTGAATGGAAATGGGAGAAATGAGAACTTTGTAAGTTTTTTTTTTTTTTTTTTTTTTTTTTTTTTTAGTTGCAAACCGATTTACGTAAATGTATTTTTTATAAAAAAAATTAATAATTTTTTTTAAAATAAATTTTTTATAAAATAAGTTTAAAAAAAAATTAAAATAAATTTTTTATAAAAAATAATTTAAAAAAATATATTTTTTAAAAATATATTTTTTATAGAATTGTTATTTAGAAAAAATAAATTTTTTTAAATAATTTTTTTAATTAATTTTATAAAAAATAAATTTTAAAATAAATTAAAAAAAAACAATTTTTTTTAAATAAAGTTTTTTTTAAAAATAAAATAAAAATATTTTTTTTTTAAATATATATTTTTTAGAATTGTTATTTAGAAAAAATATATTTTTTAAAAAAATCAACAAACAAAAGTTCTAATTCTTTTAATAAAAAGGTTTTTTTTTTTTTTTTTTTTTTTTTTTTTTTTTTTTTTTTTTTTTTTTTTGTCAATTCTCGAGTTTATTTCTCATGTTACCAAACACTAGAATTGACTTTAAATTTCTTTACCCATTTCTATTCTCTGAATTTTATTCTCTACTTTATTTCTATTCTCTGAAATTCTCTCTACGAAACGTGCCCTCATATAGTCATCTGCTAAGATATGTCTCTTTTGTTCCCAAAATACTCTCAACTTTAATGACCGTTTGCCGTTCTTAGTCGAAGAGTTCCTAAGGTGGCATCTTTTTGGGTTTTTCTTTCTTCATAAAAAGTATGATGTTCTACTTATAAAATTGGCGGGTTAAGACTTCTGATGTTTACATAAGACTATGCGTACTGGGGCGCTATAGCCCCCAAATCTTGCCCTATAACGCCCCAAAAACGCCCCACCTCCATAATCGAAGGGCGCTATAGCCCAAATTTTTTTTCGAGCGTGATAAGCTCAGCGCCCGCGCCCCTTGTTGGTTTAAAAAAACTAGCCGTTTCAACGGCTATTTTACCTTTTTTTTTTTTTTTTTTTTTTTTTTTTTTTTTAATTCAATACACTCCTTATTTTTTCTCTATAAAAACCACCTCAAACATCATTTTTTATAAACATTCTTTCAATTATCTCCATCTTTATACAATAATATTATCACTATGAATCCCAACCGTCTAACCCGCTCACAAAATTATACCAACCCCGATTACGTTCCTCCTCGTCGTGTTAATGAGTTTTCAAACCAAGAACTTCTCGATGTCCTCCCACATTTGCCATCGAACATGCAACCGCAAATGGGGTTTCAAAATTTTGGTTACGGTAACCAAAATTTCGGGTTCAACGCATACAACCAACAAAACACCTCTCAACATTTCTCCTCTCAAAACTTTGCGTCTCAACAATTTCAACCGCAACAATTCCCGTCTCAAAACTTCCCGTCTCAACATGAGCCGGTTGATGTCGAAGATTACGAGACGGTCCCCGAGACTCCTCCAAGTGTTACGAAGGGTAAGAAAGCCGCCGCCGAACTGCCTCAACCAAAAAAGCGGTCGCACAAAAAGAAACCCGCGAATGAGCCGAGAGCCCAGACCAAGCGTATGCCTTGGACCGAGCACGAGGAAATGTGTTTGGCTCGTGCGTGGATAGAAATTGCCACGGATGCTAACGCCGGTAAGTTTTTTTAGTTATTATGTTCGATTTTTTTTTTTAATTATTATGTTCGATTTTTTTTTTAATTATTATGTTCGATTTTTTTTGTTTGTTATTATGTTCGAATTTTTTTTTTAGTTATTATGTTCGATTTTTTTTTTAGTTATTATGTTCGAATTTATTTTTTAGTTTCTAACTTATTATTTTTTTTCTATTGTTTAGCGGATTATCAACGGGGACACGTATTTTGGCAGCGGGTTCGAGAAGCTTTTTTTTCCGCCATGGAAGTTGGACCCGATTACCGTACGCCAGACATGATTTCGGGCAAGTGGACCAAAATGAACAATCGGTGTCAATTTTTCAATACATGCTACAACCGGAAAAAGAATGTCGTACCAAGCGGTGAGAGTTTGTTGGAATGGCCGTACCACGCCATTTGCAAGGAATACAAACAAGTCAAGTCTCATCCATTCCAATTGAAAGGAAGTATGGGAATATCTCCACACCCATAAAAAATGGCTAGAGCAAACCCCTTTGGAAGTTCGTACAACGAGACCGTCAATACGGTCCAAAAGTGAATCATCATCCGCCCCCGAACACGATAGCCAATCGTCCGACACACGTTCATCAACTTAAACGAGTTTGCGAAAGAAGAGGAAGTTGTCGTTGAGGTGCCAAGGCCCCCGGGTAGGCGACCAAAGGAAAAAGGGTTTCCTCGTCCTCGTCCTCGTCCGCCGTCACCGACAACAACGCGTTGAGCCAAATTGCGGCTCAACTTGCGAGGATAGGGGATGAGGCGGAGCGTCGTCGTGCGCTTAAAGAAAAAAGATACAACGACCTCCAAACAATTATCAAAAGGAAAGATTTGGAACAATTGGAACGAAGTACCGATGGGCTAGACCCCGTGGCAAAAGAAATTAACGAACAACTCAACGAAGAAATCCGCCGAAAATACGTGACGCTTAGTTTTTATTTAAATGTAATATTTAGTTGTCTTTTTTTTTTTTTTTTTTTTTTTTTTTTTTTTTTTTTTTTAAATTATGTTTGTCGTTTTTTTTTTTAATTATGTTTGTCTTTTTTTTTTTTTTTTTTTTTTTTTTTTTTTTTTTTTTTTTAATTATGTAATGTTTTATGTTTTATTTTAATGAAATTGTCTTTTTTTTATATTATTTAGTTTTATTAATTAGTTTTAGTGATTAAAAAAAATAATAATAAATAAAAGGGTGTCACATGGCACACAATGCCCCTACTACCACTACACCACTTTTTTTACCAAACCTCAACATGGTCAACACATGACGCACAATGCTCCATCCTTTCTTACACACCACTTCACATAGTCTACCTGTTTCGATACTTTACCATCTTTTTTGGGAATGACATTTGCTTAAAACTTGACCGACAGCCACTAACTGTATTCTAGCTTTAGCTGTTTTTTATTTGGATACACTATACCCACGGTCCCTAGTGGATAGGGACAAAGGTGGCAGACTTTTGTCTCCCCTTTGTCTCTTATTTTTTTTTCTGCACAGCACAGTTTTTGTCAGTTTTTGTTCCGTATTTTTGACAGTTTTAAGCGTTTGACATATTAAACTTTATATTTTCTGTTCCGCACTTTCAGGTTTATAGCTTTTTGATATAAACAAAATTATAAAAATAAAAAAAAAATAAAAAAAAATAAAAAAAAAAAAAAAAAAAGGGGGACCGTGGGGTTAAAAATTTGGGGCCGTGCTTTTAACTCACCTGCCTTTTATTTGGATTACTTGACCGACAGCCGCTAACTGTGTTCTAGCTTAGCTGCTTTTTATTTGGATTGATAACAACATAAACTAAAGCATTATGTATCCTCATATTATCATTAGGACATCTAGCAGTTGAAGAGTAAAAGAAGTGAACTACTAATATCTTAGAAAAGCATAAATGAATGGCCCAAAATTATCTTCATTTATTCTTTTTTTGTAATGTTGATATTTTAAAAGGTGTTTGGCTAAGCTTATATGATGGCTTATGAGTTTATTAGTTTATATGACTAAAATAAGTCCAAACTAAGTGTTTGAATATTATTTGTAGAGTTGGTTGATAGTTGATACAAACTAACCACGTAAGTCAATTTATCAGTATTAAATTCATTAAGTTTTTTTAACAATTCTTGTAAATACACGGGTCTTAAACTAGTTCATGTACAAAGTTTAACTAAAGTTATCTTTCTCACAAATAATTTTGTAAAAACTAAAGGTATCAATTAAACAACACCGATCTTGGGACTCAACCATCTCCCCACGTGCTTATTTTTATTAACAAACTAAATCAAAATGATTGTCTCCAAACAGATACAATCAACATACAAACTAAATGATTATCCACAAACAAATGCAATCGAAGAAATACAAACAAGACACTACAATCAAGCTCACTCCACCTCTCAAACTAACTAACTAAAACAGACTATAATGATTAAGATGATCAAGAAGATATGAAAACCAGATGTGAGATAATCGAGAGAAAAATGCACAAGTAAACTGCGATAATGAACCCTAAATCTGGAAAAGAGGAGAGTTTATATCCGAGTTTTTTACCAACTAATTGTTTTTAAAAAACTTATTTACCATTCTATACCTTCTTCAAAAATATTGACCATCATATGGTGTTCTCCTTAATATTTAAATTTTTTCCATTTCTTAGATAAATCATAGTCGATCAATAGGAGAGAGCGAAGATCCTTTTACATTGGTGCTTTTTTGACTCATCACTTACCAATTCATTAATAAATTGATTCATCAAAACTAGTTGATACCGGCACTATTGATATTATTATTAATACTAGTACTTTATTGTATATCAAAAGATGCTTAGAACTATTAGGCTGTTTGCAGTAAGGTCGATCGACCCGTACACGATCGATTGGGGCGATCGATTCCTTTGTTGTGGCTACTCGATCTATGGGAATCGATCGAGCAAACTTGGTCATACCTGCGATCGAATTCATTGGAAGGAATATGGGATTCTTTTGACCGTTTGAGGTTAAACCAAAAAAAAAAAAAAAAAAAAAAAAAAAATAATAATAATAATAATAATAATAATAATTTCAAACCACTATAAATACCTAACATATTCAACACATTTCAAACACCAAAATCTCTCACAATTCTCTAAACAAAATCTCACACTTCATTATTTTTCACACATTCTCTATATTTTTCCACACTATGGATTCTTACGAGATATTCTTTGCCGATTCGTCGTCGGATGATGAAAATGAAGTTAGTAGCAATTTTATGATGTTTGCAGAAGAGTGTTGGGAGGCTTTTCAAGCATCACAAGATTAGTCGTTTTAGTATCGTAATGTTTTAGTGTGGTTTGAATTTTATTGAAATCTTTTTATTTTATTTGAATTATTATGTAACGTTTTAATTTTTAATAAAATTTGAGTTTGTGTTTAAAAATGTATAAATTAAAAAAAAAAAAAAAAAAAAAAAAAAAAAAAAAAATTGAACTTGGTCGCCCTTACTGGGGCACCTAATCGCCTGTAGGTCGCTGGAGAGAGAAAGCTGACGTGGCAGAGAAAAATGGGAGAACTTGGTCGCCTTACTGCATCCAGCCTTATAGAACTTGGCAAAAAGTTTATTTAAAAGTCATCAAGTGATCAAACAAAAGAGCAGATCTATGCATGATATAAAGATTGCACAAAACAGCAAATTGAAACAATAAATCGGTTTCAAAACACAAAAACCAGCAAAATTCGAAAGCAATTCACGCAATTCATAACAGGGTATCCGCGTGGTGGCGATGAGCAATTCACGCATATCATAACAGGGTACCCGCAAATCATAACAGAGGCCGTAATGATCCATACTAATAATTGATACTAACCATCATCTAATTAAATGTTGGAAATTTTGGCGTAAAGTTGTTTGAATGAGATATCTATTCTCAAATTAAGGTGTTTAGAACAAGTTATGAACATCATTTGCATGAGTCAAACTTGTAACACCAAATTAATTAGTCGGTTAATGGTCATTATAACAATTAACTTGTTAATTATTTGGTTGATGGGTGTTTAAGGCCATTAAACGGATTTAATGCATGTCATTACACCATATGTTTCAAGTTAGTATTATATATATGCTAACATTCTTGTACTTCTAAACATGACTAAGAGACACCAAAAAATAGAAACACGACATACTATGATAACTACACACAAACGTGCAATCTCGTTTTCATGCGAGATACACTTCGATGAAAATTTCAGGCATAAGGTCACATCTGGCAGTGCAACGTACTGTTCCGATCGTTGTACCCTGAGAAACGGACGGCGAATAGACGACGAATCCGTTTTAAGGGAAGCGTGTCAAACACGTGTCACGATCTCGTTCTCAATTCGGTTTGGTCTACTTTTGTTCTTGTTTAATGAAAATCCAGGTTCATACTTTAATTTACTAATTTCTGTTTTCTTGTATTGTATTATTGTAATTTCGGGTATTTCCTTACAATCT
Organism: Artemisia tridentata subsp. tridentata; assembly: GCA_021014915.2. Taxonomy (NCBI): domain Eukaryota; kingdom Viridiplantae; phylum Streptophyta; class Magnoliopsida; order Asterales; family Asteraceae; genus Artemisia; species Artemisia tridentata. Next base: position 464,766,277 of record CP139508.1, read on the forward strand.
TAAAACGGATTACTTCGCCTTTGTTCAATCTGAAAAGGAAAAAAGTTACAATACTTAAAACAGTTTCTAAATACATTACCCGATGAAAATATTCGAAACAATTTTAAAATGGTTTTGGCCTGCAATTTAAGAGCAAACTTAACAGCTTTTTGTTTCATTTTGTGTGTTAAAAGTAGGTTGCATGTTGTCTTCTAGAAATTCTGGACATACCTTTAAAACTTTACTTCAGCCTAGATGTTTTGCTTATATTGTCTAACTCTTTGATTTCAGTTCTATCCATATTTTCTAGTAACAGTTTCTGTGAGGATATTCTATAAATTTTGTTTAGAAGGTTCTTAAATTTTTGTGCTAATTTTGCATGAGACGTATATCTAAACAACCCCTTGTAACTCTCATGTACAAATAGCCTAGTTAGTTTGGAGATGTCCAAACAACCTTTTTTTGTTTAAGATTCAGCCTAGTTTTTTAACAAATAATATGTGCAGGTTTTGGTGCAGAAATATCACTTGTGCTATGAATATCTGTTGGTTCGATATGTTGAATTTAGGAAAGAACTAAATATATTGATGTGACTTGTATTATGTTTTGTGGTGGAATCATTATGCACATATTATTTTTATTAAAAAAAAAAAAAAAAAAAAAAAAAAAAAAAAAAAAAAAAACTTTTCCTAAGCCTTATGTTTCAGCCCCTAACGTGTTATATTTACACAGCTTCCTTAAGCTTTTTAATATCTAAACAGCCCCATAACTTGTTTTATATCCAAACAACCCCCAAAAAACTTTCTGTAACAGCTTCTGTCATTACAGAACTGTTTGTTTTAATGCACAGTGTTTGTAACAAAAAGGTTATAACGGAAATATATGTATACAAGTTGTTAATTAGCTGAAATAGAGTGCATATTTTAGTTTTACAATGATGGTTAGTTGCTGAACTCTGTGCAAAACATTAAATGTGCTAGACATTTTCCTTTGCTGAATTTTTCTGAACTTGTGAAGAAATGTTCATTTGCTGAATTTTATGCAGAAAACTGGTTGTTTAGTTGCTAAATTTTGTGCAAGAAAGTACCACTAAAGGGCTATATGGTACTAAAAAAATTTTATGCAGAAAATTGGCATTTTAGTTGCTGAATTTTTATGCAGAAATTTGGTTGTTTGGTTGCTAAATTTTGTGCAGGAAAGTACCACTAAAGGGTTGTTTGGTACTAAAATTTTTATGCAGAAAATTGGCATTTTAGTTGCTGAATTTTTATGCAGAAATTTGGTTGTTTGGTTGCTGAGTTTTGTGCAGAAAAGTACCTTTTAAAGGGCAGTTTAGTACTAAATTTTTATGCATAAAATTGGCATTTTAGTTGCTGAATTTTTATGCAGAAATTTGGTTGTTTGGTTGCTGAATTTTGTGTAGAAAAGTACCTTTAAAAGGCTATTTGGTACTAAAATTTTATGTAGAAAATTGGCATTTTGGTTGCTGAAATTATGTGTTGCAAAGTGACGTTAAAGGGCAATTTGGTTGCTGAGTTATTTGTGCACAAAACTGGTTTTTGAACGTTGATACAAATTGCTTGATTGTGTATCGAGTATTAGAAAGTTTGGATGTTGCAATTATTGTGTTGTGAACATTATTGCAAATAACCAAACTATTTGTTATTCTTAAGGAAATGAATAATAGTTACGACTTATTGCAACTCATGTTGCTAATGATCTAACGGTTTGTCATAGTGATAGATATGCATATGATAACCGTTAAGACATGGTGAAATGTCAAGAGAGCTCACACATATTTATAAAGATAATTTATGTTAGTTTATGTAACTAACTTGAATGGCGTAATCGTCATTCAAAGTGAGCTATTGTCCATTATCTCACACCGGACATATTTTGATTTTGAGGAATGATTACATGTTGATATTTTGTGATCATGATCATATAAAATTGGGATTACATATGTTTATATGATCTCAAGTGAATTTGAGAGACATGTTGTATGTGTAGGCTTTACACAAGTACCTACGTTTTTGGTTTAAGGTGGTGACTTAATCTCATAAATAATTTAAGGTGGTGACTGAATCTCATAAATAATTTGTCTTATAGAAGAATGTTAGTAGACGAAGCAATGAATAATCAGAATGATGCATCTTCTGTGCATATGCTTGATTCCTTGGTCTATAACATGCTAGACATGGAAATTGTTAATTATGATATGGAAAATAATTAAAGTTAAACATTCAAAGAATGTATACACAAATATGAAACTTGTGTAGTGACAAATTACTAAAGTTATTTGTGTCATATACTCAAAAGAGTATCTCTTAAACGAGATTGACGTTGAAAGGGAGAACCCTTTCTACAAGATTCTTGAGATAAATTCAATGTGGGGGATTCCGGCCCAGCTAGAGTTCAAATGACACCAATCAACATCTATTCAAAATAGAAATGGAAGTGTTACCCATTTGGAATACTCTGGAATTATTGTAGAGAACCACAATTACAGTTTTGTTTAGAGCAATACATGACAACTATTTAATGGGTAATTAATGTTATTAATGACCGTTTGATTTCAAATCATGAGTGGCTATCTATACACTCTTGAAATGACCACTATATTTAGATGTATTATGGACATAAATATAGCTAGGTCAACGACGAATTCTGATTTTATCTCAATAGATAAATTTGGATAGGAGACAACATGTCTACGGTCAATAGAAGATGACAAACCAACGCTCCTAGAATGGTAGTTGTATACAATGTGGTAGCCATTAAAGAATTGGGAAATCTTATACCATAATGTATAATGGTGAGTCAAGACATATTATGTCAATGGGACAACTACTCTGAACATGAGTTATTACTTTGGGAATATGAATATTCAGCTGAAGACTCGGTCACCCCGAGTAATTATTAGTACATCATAGCTCGTAGGATTATTAGTAATATTATTAGTAGCTTAGTTATTATTAATAGTATTGTGGAGTGGGTCGGGTCTTTACCCTCTGTCAGCTCACTCTACAGCCCGCTAGGGGCATAATATATTGTAAGTATAAATACCCCTTCCCACACAAGGGAAGGGTTGGAACTCTCATTACTTTGAAGCTAATACACATATATTTCTCTCACTAGAAGTTCCCATCTTTCTCTCTCTAGTTCTTTGTCTAATCGATCCAAACTAAGCCTCAATCTAGTGTTTCTTGTATTGTGAATACCCTACAATTGGTATCAAGAGCCATGGTTAGGTCCATGAGAGTTGGTATTCACGGATTTGTGTAGTTTGTGAGGTTTTTGGTTCGATTTGTTAAGATATTTGTTAAGATACATTTATTTCATTTTGTGCTTTGTTTAGTGATTTAAAGTTGTTATAACTTGTACTTTCTAGCTTAGGAATAGTATAAGAGTAGTATTTAGTGCTTGGATTCACAGATTTAAGGTTGGTGTGGTGTTTTCGAGTGATTCGAGTGCTTTTTCTCTTAAGTGTTCTTGAATGCGGTTTGTGTAGTTTGGACGATCTTGAACGCGGTTTGTGTTACATCGGGTACGCGGTTTGTCTTTTTACTAGTTTAGGCAAAAGGACAAACTGCATTGAAAGTGACAGGTTTAGAAGTTTGTGCCAACGCGGTTTGTCTCTTTGGCGCATACGCGGTTTGTGTCAACGCGGTTTGTATCTCCAGTTTGAACTCGGTTTGTCTCTTAGGTGCATACGCGGTTTGTGTCAACGCGGTTTGTATATCTAGTGTGAACTCGGTTTGTCTTTGGCGCATACGCGGTTTGTGTCAACGCGGTTTGTATCTCCAGTTTGAACTCGGTTTGTCTCTTAGGTGCATACGCGGTTTGTGTCAACGCGGTTTGTATATCTAGTGTGAACTCGGTTTGTCTTTTAGGCGCATACGCGGTTTGTGTCAACGCGGTTTGTATCTCCAGTGTGAACTCGGTTTGTCTCTTAGGCGCATACGCGGTTTGTGTCTACGCGGTTTGTCTAGGCGGTTTGTGTCTTGGTGATTTTAGAAATTCCCGCGAAAGATTCGATTTCTCGGTTAAATCACAAGATCTGTAAAATCCCGTAGTTACTATGGCTACCACATCTAACACATCATCAGAAGATATTCAAGCAGCAGGATCTGACACTCGTCCACCTATGCTAGATAGGACCGATTATGAGTCTTGGGCACAACGAATAAGACTTTACTGCTTGGGAAAAGATAATGGAGTTAACATTCTTAAGTCAATTAACGATGGACCATATCAGATGGGTACCACCAGAGATGTTGTTACAACTGGTGAAGATGGGACTGTGACTTGGGGCATAGACAGACCTAGAAACTACAATGATCTTAATGAAGAAGAAAAGAAGAGGTATGATGCCGACATTAGAGCCTCAAACATAGTCATTCAAGGTCTTCCAAAGGATGTATACAAGCTCATCAATTTCAACACTGAAGCCAAAGCTGTGTGGGACAACGTTAAGATGCTGTTAGCAGGGTCAGAACTCACAAAGGAAGATCGTGAGTCACAGCTATATGATGAGTTCGAGCATTTCAAAATGAACCCAGGAGAGAATGTCACAGACTACTATGTGAGATTTCATAAGTTGGTGAATGATATGAGGATGATCAGAATGACTATGCCCAATATCCAACTTAACTCAAAGTTTGTGAACAATATGACTCCTGAATGGGACAGATTTGTGACTGCAGTCAAACTCAACAAAGGTTTAAGGGATACCAACTATGAACAGCTGTATGCATACCTGCAACAACATGAGAAGCATGCTGTTTATGATCGAGTGCTGAGAGAAAAGTTAAGTCCTTCAACTACAAATGATCCACTGGCGTTCATGACAAATGTTCAACCAACAATCCAATCATCATCCAACCCAAGCTATCATCAACTTCATTCACAAGTACCTGCTATGAGCTCTCAACTTGACTCGGGCTATTCTCAGACCAACAAAATGATTGACAATCTCACCAATCAAGTTTCATTATTGGTTCAACAGTTTCAAGCATCACTCCCTCAGACCAACAATCAGTTAAGGAATTCATCCAACCCACGCAATCTAGCAATGGTGGAGGATGGGAAAATTGTGGTTCAGAATGTGCAAGGGAGAGCTGGTAGAAACATGGGTCGAGGTTATGTGCAGAATAGAGCAGGGAATGCCAATCAGGGGCAAGGGAAACAGATCAAGTGTTATAATTGTGGGGGGCTTGGACACATTGCTAGAAACTGCAATCAACCTAAACGTCCTCAGAATTCAGATTACTTCAAAGACAAGATGCTGTTAATGCAAGCTCAAGAGAATGGAGCTGTATTGGATGAGGAAGAGTTATTGTTCTTGGCAGGAGACGGAGGAAATACTTTTGATGAAGATGTGGATGAGAAACCTGTTCAGGATCTAGCACTCAATGATCCTAACATCTTCAAGGCAGATGACTGTGATGCATATGACTCTGATGTAGATGATGAACCTACGGCTCAAACAATCTTCATGGCTAACTTGTCCTCCATGGTCTCATCTCCCCGTCAAGCTGGTCCTTCTAATGCATCCGTGATATCTGAGGTACTAAAAATTTATGACACATATAATATTGTCGAGGGACAAAAGAATCCCGAAGAAGTACATCAGGCAAATGTTTCTGACTCAAGTAATGTTGACATGGAAAATAGCAATATTATTTCATATGAACAGTATTTGAATCACAACAACTCACCTGATGTACCAAATGGTGAATCTTTTGTCAATAATGATGTCTGTGTTAGGAGGAATGTATGTGCCTTAGATAATACGGATAATATAGAGAATGCATGCGAGTGCCATGAGAACAAATTGCCTGTCCCTGATGATAACTTAATCACGAAACTAAACATCTATAAAGAACAAGTGGCTATGTATGAACAGCGTGCTAAGTTTGAGCTTAATGAACGAGAGCAGAAATTAGAAGGTCAAATGAGTACACTTATTAAAGAGTCTAGAGTAAGAGAAGAAACATTAAAATTAGAGTTGAGTTCTTTGAAAAGTCAGCTAGCACAGTTTGTCAAACAGAAACAGGTAGCACAAAAGTGTGTCGATACACTTAAGCAAGAATTCAAACAAAAAGAAACAACTCTTTTAAATGATTTCTCTAGACTCAAGACGTTAAAAAATAAGCTTGAAGATAAGTTGTACACACAAAATCAAACCATACAAACTGCTCAAATGATTCATAAGCACAGAAAGTTGAGTGATAAGCATAGTAAAATCATGATAGGTGAACCTAAGTCAACCATCCTTAGGGACATGAAAGTACTTCAACCAGCCCTATATGATGGTAATGTGATGCTTATGCCTATTCATGACCAACCTGAGCACATCTACACTAATGAAGAGGATGAGATAAGTGATAAAACGAGGGAAAAAATGATTGAGAAAATGAGGGATCCCGAGTGCATAGCCAGACGAATAATAATCAAACCCCATGATTATTATGAGGAAAATCGTTTGACTGTGTTTGCTCCTCAAAAGAAGTTAACACCTGAACAGATATTTTGGAAACAAGATAATGAGAAACTTAAGGTAGATAAACTTAAGGCCAACACCCCCCTCATTAGAAAAGTTGCGTCCATAACGGTGTATCCTCCCAATACACCTAGGAATCTGGTGCCTTTGTCTCTTCCCACTGAATGCAAAACCTCTATCAGCTTATATGTGCTTTGGCAATTATTTGCTGATTTTGATAAAACATGTAAGAAGAGAATCACACCAACCGGCATTACTGAGGGGGAAAGGTGTTTTGAACATGCAAAAAGGTGTTACTTAACTGAGGTCATGCCATTCTTTAAGCTACTTAAGGAACACTTTGAAGGGTTGCACACTGCCCTTAAAGCCGAAATAAAAGAAATGGAAGTAGTGTTTAAAGATATGGAAAATGAGGTGAATGAACATGCAATAGAACTTAAGAGTCGAGATATTGAAAGAAAAAACATACTCATTACTAACGACAACTTGATTGCTAAATGTATTGCACAAGATGTATTTTACACTGTCACTGATTCTGCATTATCTGCTTGTCAATTTAATGAGTATGCTATTGCGTTAAATGTCACCCAGAATCGTGTTGTTGAGCTTGAGGGGGAGAATTTAAAATTGCTTGAAAAAATTCAAAAAGATGACCATGATAATATGGTTAAACGTTTTTCAAAATTGGAAGTTGAATTTCTTAATTTGCAATTGAAATATCAACATTTAAATGAAAAACATAAAATATCAAATGACAAGACATCCTTGGATGCTCCTGAATTTGATACTTATTTTGAATTAAGCAAACGAGATGAGACAATTCAAGCTCACACGAACACGATTCGACTGCTGAGGGCCCAAATTGCCCAATTGAAATCCAACAAGTGTGAAGTATATGGCACCAATAAACCTTCGTCTTCAGATTCTCAGAATTTTCAATATCAAAACACCATAAATAAGTTACATTATGAAAATGAGTGTTATCGAGAAGAAAATTCAAAGGTTAAACAACATTTCAAAGAGTTATATGATTCTATTAAAGTTACAAGAAGCAATCACAATGATCAAATAACCTCTTTGACAAATGAAATTGAGAATCTGAAGGTTTGGGTGAAAGGTAAAATGCCATGCACCACTTGTAATTGTGATGCACCAAAGGCTACTGATAGTAAAAAGTATGATGTTGATGTTGGGCATATTCCGTTTAAGCTTAGAAATAACAGCCTTGCCCATCAAACATATCTCGATCATCTTAGAGAGGGCCTTGACACACTTCGTGAGGTGGTTGAAGAGGATAGGACTGATAAGCCACTTGATAAGGCAGTTGTCTATGCCTGCAAACTCACGAAAAGGATTCAGGAAAACTTAGAATATGCCATAGGCTCAACTCCTAAGTTTAGCAGACATAGAGATAGATTTGTTGCATCATCATCTACTGTTGAGAACAAGCATGTAGCCTTTGATCTACCACCAAAAACATCAGAACCCAACACATCATTATCTGGAAGGCATGTGACAGAAAAACGAACTAATGTTTCATTCGATGCTTCTACAGGAGTAAAAAGTGACACCCAAGCTAGCGAGTCAAGGTCTAGAGAAAATGCAAGAAAAGATAGGACTGCGCCAGCTAAGAATGATCACTTGAAGAATGTAGAAGCCCAAACTAGGAACAATAAGTTTGCAATGAGTAGGATGAATCGTGTTGATTCTAGTATCAAAAGTACTGTAATTAATTCGAATTCTAATGCTATCTGTAAAACATGCGACAATTGTTTAATTTCTGCTAATCATGATGATTGTGTTGTGTCCTTCTTGATGTCTTCTGCATCACCCCACGTTAAGAATGGTAGGATAACTGAAACATGCAAGAAAACTTGGAAAGCTACAGGAAAAACATTTGCTAGCATAGGCTATCAATGGAGACCCACTGGAAGGAAATTCAATTTAGGAAAACAGAACACGTTACCTAAAATGAATAAGCATAAAATTGTGAAAGTTAAGGAATGGAGACCCACTGGAAGGAAATTCGATTTAGGAAAACAGAGACCATCACCTAAAATGAATATGCATAAAATTGTGAAGAATAAGGAATGGAGACCAACTGGTAGAATCCTGTCTTTAGAGTCACAATGCCTTCCATCTAGGTCTTGTCCTACCTCTAGTTCTGTCTCCTCAGTAAAGACAGTAGCATCTGTGAAATCTGTGGTTCCTGAATATGTGTGTGCTGACCAAATGGACCCCAATTGCACTTGGGGATCCACATTTTTCAGTTATCCATTGTTGTCTGGTTTCAAATGCAGGTCGTACAAATCGTCCTGTGGTATTTGGACTCAGGCTGCTCAAAACATATGACTGGGGATCGCTCACGGCTCAAGAACTTCGTGAAAAAGTTTATCGGAACAGTTAGATTTGGGAACGACCACTTTGGTGCTATTATAGGTTATGGAGATTATGTGTTTGGTGACAGTGTAATCTCAAGGGTATATTATGTGGAAGGACTAGGGCACAATCTATTTTCTGTGGGTCAATTTTGTGATTCAGATCTGGAAGTGGCTTTCAGAAAGCATACATGTTTCGTCAGAGAATTGGATGGTATAGATCTCCTTAAGGGCAGTTGGGGCACCAATCTATACACCATATCTATTGAAGAAATGTTGAAGTCCTCTCCCATATGCTTGCTTTCAAAAGCCTCTAAAACAAAATCATGGTTGTGGCATCGTCGTTTGAACCACTTGAACTTCGGTACCATAAATAATCTTTCCCGTAAAGATCTTGTTAGAGGGATGCCCAGACTGAAATATGAGAAAGATCATCTCTGCTCTGCATGCCAACTGGGTAAAAGCAAGAAACAAACCCACAAGCCTAAAACCATCAACACCAACTTGGAAGTTCTTCATACCCTCCACATGGATTTGTGTGGACCAATGAGAATACAAACCATTAATGGAAAGAAGTACGTTCTGGTGATAGTAGATGATTATTCTCGGTTCACATGGGTGAAGTTTTTGAGAACCAAGGACGAAACTCCAGAGGTTATCATTAAACTGATAAAACAGCTGCAAGTAAGGCTCGATAAAACTGTCAGAATCATCCGCACTGATAATGGTACGGAGTTTGTTAACCAACAACTCCGTAATTTCTATGAAAGTATTGGCATCACGCATCAGAAAAGTATCCCTCGCACTCCTCAACAGAACGGAGTGGTTGAACGAAGGAACCGTACTCTGGTGGAGGCTGCAAGAACTATGCTTATATTTTCAAAGACACCGATGTTTCTCTGGGCAGAGGCTATTGCAACAGCATGTTACACTCAAAACCGATCCCTAATTCATCCAGTTCATGAGAAGACTCCCTTCGAGTTAATTCATAACAAGAAACCAGATCTTTCCTTTCTCCGTGTGTTTGGTGCACTTTGCTACCCTACCAACGATAGTCAAGACTTGAGAAAGTTAAGAGCTAAAGCAGATGTAGGTATTTTTGTTGGATACGCACCAGACAGTAAAGGGTATCGAATCTACAACAAGAGAACCCGTAAAATCATGGAAACCATTCATGTTACGTTCGATGAGCTGAGTGAGCAACCTGCTTCAGGACAAATTAGTTCTGGACCCGATCTTAACCTTTTGTCTCCTGGACCCATTAGTTCAGGACTTGTACAGAATTCCACGCCTGCAGATTCTTATGTGCCACCTACTTGTGAGGAGTTGAAGAAGTTATTCGATCCTATGTTTGATGAATACTTTGAGCCAACGAATGGAACCATCCCGAGTGAACCTGCTATACTTCCTATGACCGAGGTTCAAGCCCCACAAGGTTCAGAAGGCCCTACAGCTTCAGTATCAGTCAGTCACAATGCTCCAGCTGCCAGTCAATCGCCTTCGTCATCAAACGCTCAATCTTCTCCAGTAATGCAAGAATCTTCAGATAATCATTCTTTGGAAGTTAATCCTTTTGCTCCTGTTGATGAGGCTCCTTTTGAAAACATATTTGCTCCTGAACATTCATCAGACACATCCTCACTTGAAGGACACAGCACTGCTACATCTGTTCATAACCCACAACCTCACGACCATCTCAGGAAATGGACCAGTGATCATCCAATCGACAACATCATAGGCAATCCTTCACGTCCAGTATCCACACGTAATCAACTAGCCACTGATGCACTATGGTGTTTCTTCAATTCCGTACTATCCAAAGTCGAACCTAAAGATGCCAAAGAAGCTATGACTAAAGATTGCTGGTTCCAGGCTATGCAGGATGAAATCCATGAATTTGATCGACTTGAAGTATGGGAATTAGTGCCTCCTCCAGAGCTTGCAATGATCATTGCTTTAAAGTGGATCTTCAAAGTGAAGCTTGATGAGTATGGTGATGTATTAAAGAACAAGGCACGGCTAGTTGCTAAAGGGTTCAGACAAGAAGAGGGCATTGATTTTGAAGAATCGTTTGCTCCGGTTGCTAGAATTGAAGCTATAAGAATCTTCCTGGCAAATGCTGCTAGTCGAAATATGATAGTCTACCAAATGGATGTCAAAACGGCATTCTTGAATGGCGACTTAAAGGAAGAAGTTTATGTGAGTCAACCAGAAGGATTCGTGGATACTGAACATCCTACTCATGTTTACCGCTTGAAGAAGGCTCTCTATGGGTTAAAACAGGCGCCAAGGGCATGGTACGATACATTGTCCAAGTTCCTCCTAGTGAACGGATTCTCCAAGGGTGTTGTTGATCCTACACTATTCACCAGGAAGTCAAGAAATCATCTACTACTAGTTCAGATATATGTAGATGATATCATCTTTGCTTCAACAGATCCTAGTGAATGTGATAGTTTTTCAAAAGAGATGAATTCCAAGTTCCAAATGTCTATGATGGGACAAATGTCATTCTTCTTAGGATTACAAGTCTCTCAAAGTCCCGGTGGCATATTCATTAATCAATCCAAATACGCCAATGAGATCTTGAAAAAGTTTGGATTTCATTCAAGTGAACCTGTTGACACTCCCATGGTTGATAGAACGAAGCTGGATGAAGATCCTTCAGGGATTCCAGTGGATATAACGAAATATCGAAGCATGATTGGATCTTTGATGTACATCACGGCTAGCAGACCAGATCTTCTGTTTGCTGTGTGTATGTGTGCTCGGTATCAATCCAGACCAACCAAGAAGCATGTTGAAGCAGTGAAACGGATCTTCCGATATCTACAAGGCACGGTTCATATGGGTCTTTGGTACCCTAAGGACACTGCAATGGAGTTAACGGCTTACGCGGATGCTGATCATGCGGGATGTCAAGACACTCGTCGAAGTACCTCAGGAGGAGCTCAGTTTTTAGGGGAAAAGTTGGTTAGTTGGTCTTCTAAGAAGCAGATGAGTACTTCCATATCATCTACTGAAGCTAAGTACATTGCTATGTCTGCTTGTTGTGCACAAATCCTTTGGATGCGATCACAGCTTTCGGACTATGGATTCTCATACAACAAAATTCCCCTATATTGTGACAACAAAAGTGCCATTGCTCTTTGTTGTAACAATGTTCAGCACTCCAGGTCAAAACACATCGACATCAGGCATCACTTCATCAGGGAACAGGTGGAAAAAGGAATTGTGGAACTATACTTCGTGAGGACAGAGTTTCAGTTAGCTGACATCTTCACCAAGGCCCTCCCAAGAGAAAGGTTTCAGTTTATTCTCCCACGCCTTGGCATGAAAAGCATGACTCCTGAAACCCTCAAGTGTCTTCAGGAAGAAAAGGAGGAGTAAAGGATTGTCTTCTTATATCCTTGTACATAGTTGTATATATCTTAAATCAAAAAGAAAAATACAAAAATATAAAACCTATAAAAACCATAAAAATCGAAAAATCAGAAAATACCAAAAATAGTCCTACCTAGGCATGTCTTCTGTTTATCGATAACATTTACGGATCTAGAAATGTCATTCAACAATGGCACGGATTCTTAAATGAAGCTCGAGCAGAAGTTATACTAATCTGTTAAAACATGTCTTAATGGCTTGCAGTTACTTCATACTGCAACCCGCACTGTACAATGGGGAAAGCATGTCGCCTAAAAGACAACTGTTCCTCCAACCGGGTGATGTTCACCTTTGCATGGATTACTTCATATCCATGTTCTCCCGACTTGATGTACGTTTCAGTGCGTCATTTCGTGTATTAGAAGAGAAGTCTTCTTTACATCAGACTCCTTATCTTATTTGATTCTTCTAGAGAGTTTTGATGTTACACAAGGTGGTAAATTGATCTAAATTTTCACAAATACCCGTCGCTCAATTGAATGACTACAGCTCTTTCCATGGAAAATGGGTCATTAATTGAGGGGGAGCATATTTGTTCAAATTTCCGACACCTTGCCAAATTTGTGCAAACATCAGCAGTGACACTCTCTCGTTGTTTCGGGGGGAGCATAGTATGCTCTAAAATCAGAATACATTTAAACCTGACCACATCTTCTCCCAAAATTTTCTAAACCTATTTAAATCAATTGGGATCTCAAATCTCAAATGGTTTGAAATTTTTGATCGGGGGAGAGAATGTGATTTAAATATGAAATTCTGATAAAATGTGATGATTTGGAAATTAATGTAAGCTCTCCTGTATGTGTTAAACCATTTTGCATATCAAGGCACATATTGAGGGGGAGCAAAATGTTTTGGTCATAAACGCAAGCTCTTCCATATGTACGAAAATCTTTCTTATATCGATGCACATATTGAGGGGGAGCAAATGTTTTTAACAAAACAAAGGATTTGGCATCTCACGTGAGCAAGACTCAGTCTTCACCAATGAATTGACGAAACTCGAATTGCCATCAATCGAAAGGATACATCTTGGCCGGGTAATAATTTCAAGCTGGTCTAACCAGTGATGTAAGCGTGTCTCGAAAGAGATGTATCTAAGTAGAGTGTACCGTTTCGAGAAACTTTCTGTGGACTTGACCAGGCCGGGTAATAATTTCAAGCTAGTCTAACTAGTGATGTAAGCGTGTCTCGAATCGGTCATGTTCACTGAAAGTGGATCAATTCAAAAAAATGCGAGCTCTACCTAACATGTGCAAATTTATAAAACTATCACTCGAGCACATGTTGAGGGGGAGCATTTGAAAATATAAAACTCTCAAGTGTTTGCAAAAATGTGTTTCAAAATCATGAACACTTTGAGAGATTTTTCAAAGATTTGGTTTGGCAATTGTGGAAGAACACCAAAGACCGACCATTGTATTTCATATAATGGAGTTATAAGGATGGTAAGGTTAGGTACAAGTTCCCACGATCCCGCCAGAGCCGGAGGGATCTACCCAGGGACAATCCACTAGTTAGTGTAGAAGTCCTTAGGTATGTTTAAAAAGGAGAAAAGTGAATAAGGGAATAGTGCCGTCTGAGATGGAGCTAAAACTGGAACAAACCCAACAAGGTGTTAGTTATGAAGTCTCGGTAAGCACTGAAGGGGTTGAAGAATGAAAAAGAATTGTAAAGATAAAGGGTGAAAAGAAATAGCCCTCCTTACAACTTAGGCAGAAACCGGGTCAATACATATGCTGTCAGAATCACTTAGTTGATTGCTGGCATTGAAGACAAAGTATCATGGACCCAGTGATACGCTACACAACCCTCCGTAGCCACTCAAGGTCCCTCAAAGGATTCTTGTTTCAATTTTCACGGAGTTCAATACATTCCTATCGTCTCTCTCACTCCGAGTTAGATGATATTGAATAGGTGGCAGTTCTCTCCAGCCTCCGCTCACTAAATCAAAGCGCACTATTGAGTCTAGAGCCACGAGATGCATAATAAGATCTCATAGGGATACGAATTATTTCTACACTGGTTGTTCAACATTAAGGACACCAGTTGTAAACTCATGAGTCCTACGCAGATCTTAGCAATCTGCCAGAACATTTATGAGAGAATTTACTAATGTAATTCTCAATGATTGAATGGAAATTCCTGCCAGGGTCAACATCAAGCAGCCCTGAAAGCAGGTCACTTCGGTAATTCCTCGTGGATTACGCTTAGTGGTCGCGGCGGTTTCAACCGGTCTACAGTCGTGGAGTGATCTCCAGCGACTCACCTAATCGTTGATTTACTACGGTAAAATCTTAAAAAGCCCTCTGTGGGTTTTCGATTAGGAACGGTCTTGGTAAGGATTAGAGAGAGTCTTCACACTATGCTGTTGACTATCTCGAAGTCCAAACTTGTTAGTACCGGTCGAATTATTGCTAACTGTCGTATGCAGGAATATCTGGCGGTTGTTGCTGTGGAACGCTGTAGCTGGTTGCTGTTGTAGCTGGTTGCAGAAAAGATGCCAATCCATCACCACATGTTCACACCACATCATCATCAAAGAAGTCATGATCACCCTAAAAGACCTTCAACACAGCTTCTGCTAACTCTGATGCTGAAGATCATGACACCATATCGTGTGAGCATGTCGGCTCTAAGTATATTTCATCACATGGAGTATTACTACTGAAAGATGACTTGGAGACTCAAGTGGGATGATACTTTCAAAGATTACTCAAAGTTCATCCAAGACAAAAGAGAAGTCATCTTCAGATCACTGATGTTTGCACAACAATCTATGACATTGACGATTCAATGATTACGAGCTAAGATGTCAAGATCCAAGGAAGAAGTGCTGAAATTCAGAACATTACTTCTGGGGTGACCTCCCTTAGGGGGAGATTGTTAGGAATATGAATATTCAGCTGAAGACTCGGTCACCCCGAGTAATTATTAGTACATCATAGCTCTTAGGATTATTAGTAATATTATTAGTAGCGTAGTTATTATTAATAGTATTGTGGAGTGGGTCGGGTCTTTACCCTCTGTCAGCTCACTCTACAGCCCGCTAGGGGCATAATATATTGTAAGTATAAATACCCCTTCCCACACATGGGAAGGGTTGGAACTCTCATTACTTTGAAGCTAATACACATATATTTCTCTCACTAGAAGTTCCCATCTTTCTCTCTCTAGTTCTTTGTCTAAACGATCCAAACTAAGCCTCAATCTAGTGTTTCTTGTATTGTGAATACCCTACAAGAGTTATTACTTTGGACAATGTGAAGTCAAATGATAACAATGTGGATCCGCTTATACAAGACTTAAGCAGAGAGTGAGTCGGGTGGAGGAATGGTACTAAAGCCCCAAAAAAGTTTATATGAAGGAAAACCTAACCCAGCTGACTGGAGATCCCAAGATCTGGGTTCAATAGGACAACCTAATTGTATAAACCGAGGGAGGTCACTGTGGGGGAGTAATCAATTCTCCATCTATATATGGGAGTTAGTAAACTTGCTAGTCCATTCCTATAAAAGTGACAATATGAGGATAAGCTTATCGCTTTTAATGATTCAATTGGAATCACCTATGTGGGAGAGAAGTGGGGCCGCTTCTAAGGGAAATGTGTGGGGGAGCAATTCCTAAAGGCTCTCGCAGAACCAGGCTAGTATTCATGGCCATAACGAACACGACTATGAGGATTTGACTATGTCAGGGAGAGTCCTGTGTGAACATATATTGTCGTCTATATAAATAGCAGATCAGTTCAAAGACATCGAGTTCTACTGGAAGCTAGCAGGCTAAGTATATTTCATAAGAAAAGGTTCAAAGGGTTACTTACCTATCCTATGCAGGATTCAACTGTTGAGATTTTCATTGGAAATTTGTGTGTTTTTGGGATCGATCTCTAGTCATGTGGGGGATTGTTGAAATTTGTGTGTTTTCGAATCGATCTCCATTCATGTGGGGGATTGTTGGAAATTTTGGCGTAAAGTTGTTTGGATGAGATATCTATTCTCAAATTAAGGTGTTTAGAACAACAAGTTATGAACATCATTTGCATGAGTCAAACTTGTAACACCAAATTAATTAGTCGGTTAATGGTCATTATAACAATTAACTTGTTAATTATTTGGTTGATAGGTGTTTAAGGCCATTAAACGGATTTAATGCGTGTCATTACACCATATGTTTCAAGTTAGTATTATATATATGCTAACCTTCTTGTAGTTCTAAACATGACTAAGAGACACCAAAAAATAGAAACATGACATACTATGATAACTACACACAAACGTGCATTCTCGTTTTCATGCAAGATACACTTCGATGAAAATTTCAGGCATAAGGTCACATCCAGCAGTGCAACGTACTATTCCGATCGTTGTACCCTGAGAAACGGACGGCGAATAGATGACGAATCTGTTTTAAGGGAAGTGTGTCAAACACGTGCCTCGATCTCGTTCTCAATTCGGTTTGGTCTACTTTTGTTCTTGTTTAATGAAAATATAGGTTCATACTTTAATTTACTAATTTCTGTTTTCTTGTATTATATTATTGTAATTTTTGATGCGGGTATTTCCCTACATTAAACTCAATGCATGCAGGTAATATAAAATGGTATCTTTAATTGTAAAAACTTTGTAAAGATGATGATTCACGTATTGGCGATGAGCGATAAAAGGAGTAGATCCACGTTGGGTTTTTTTCTTTTCTATTGTACACTTTCTGATTTGGATTATTAAGATTGGAGTAAATTGCAAAAATCGTCCTTGTGGTTTGGCCAAATTGCACGTTTCATCCTTGTGGTTCATTAAGTGCAAAGATCGTCCTTATTTTACATTGTTACGTGCACTTTTGGTCCTCCATCATTGCAAAAATCGTCCTTGTGGTTTGCTAAATTTCACTGTTGAAGGACCAAAAGTGCACATAACAGTGCAAAATAAGGACGATCTTTTCACTTAATGAACCACACGGACGAAACATGCAATTTGGCCAAACCATAAGGACGATTTTTGCAATTTACTCTTAAGATTGGAAAGTGACACCATACATTAGTCAAAAAATTTTAGTTAGCTATATAATGGTAAATAAATTTTTAAAAGACAACAACTTGGTCAAAAACTCGTTTATATCCCACATATTTTCACTTCAAGCCCTGTAGAAAAAAACAATAAAATACAAGCACAAAAGTTATAAAGTTAAAAATAAATGGCAATATCAGTCTATGTACTTTATAACCATGAGTTTGCATGTATCACTTATACTTTTAACACCGCTTCTCAAACTCATACACTAAACATATCAACCAAACCTAGATTTTCACAAAACACTTTATGTTGAGCAATACTCAACCCTTTAGTAAACACATTTGCAACGTGATGTGCAGAAGCCACCTTAACAGTCTGAATCACACCTGATGCAACTTTCTCTCTCACCAAATGAACATCAATTTCAAAGTGTTTGGTTTTCTCATGAAAAACTAGATTAGCATTAATTTGTATAGCCGCATTACTATCACAATAAAAATCAACAAGAAACAAGCCCTTAACTTCCAAGTCTTTTAGAATATTGGAAATCCAAATGATTTCACATGTAGCTGATGACATGCATCTGTATTCGGCCTCAACTAAAGATCTGAAAATTGTTTCCTTTTTTTTTTACTCTTCCATGAAACCAAATTGTTACACATATATACATAATAACTAGACACAGACTTCCTGGACATAAGACACTTAGCCCAATCTGCATCTATGAAAGCATGCATACTAAACCTACTGGCTTTGTTAAACTATATACGAGTTCTAGGAGCTTGCTTTAATTACGTCAGAACTCTCAATGCAACAGTAAAATGAGACTCTAATGGAGAATGCATGTGCTGACCAAGACAGTACACTGCATAAGCAATGTCTGGCCTAGTATCATACAAGTAAATAAGCTTTCCCACAAGTTTTTGATACGTCATATTAGGCAAAAGATTATCAGTATCAAACTCCTTGTGTTTTACAACAACATTTTTGTTGCAAAGGAGTTGCGGACGGGTTGCAAGCAAGCGGACCATACACACACAACAACTCAAGACAATACTTCCTTTAAGAAAGACATATGCCACTTTTATTTTCCAAAACTTCAATGTAGTATTTCAATGTCCAAGGTCTTTTATTAAAAATTTGAACTTACAAACCTTTTAAAACTCTAAACTTCTGAAACCATCATTATCTGTGATAATAATATCATCAACATACACTAACAAAGCCATAAACACCCCCTTTTTACTCTTAAAATACAAAGAATAATCATTTTTGTTTTGCACAAAACCATTTTCAACCAAGGCAGTGGTAAGTTTTTGTTTCCACTATCTAGGTGTCTGTTTTAAACTTACCAATTTACTATCCGTAGTTTCATTTTCGTCATAAAAACAAGGTGGTAAAGACATACAGTAAAACCTCTATAAATTAATACTTGATAAATTAATAGCCTCGATAAAATTAATAATTTGTCCAGTACCAACTTGGAACCAGTACAAATTTGGACCTCAATCGATAAAATAATAAGATAATAACTTTTTTTGAAACCCCGATGTATATATATTTGGCCCAACGAAATTGTAAATTAATAATTACTAAAATTTTCCGCAATTTCTTTAATGCTTTGAACCTCATAACATTCATAGTATACATTCATTACGTTGTGTTCTTGAGTTTTATTATTAAAGAAAAATAAAGGAATGTAAAGTAAACATTTTCCTCTCAAAACTGGGAGGAAACACTTTACTTTAAAAATCAACAAAATAACACTACTTTTCATTCTATTTCCTTTTCTTTTCCTCCTTAAGTACTACTCGAGAACACAACATCTTTTGTTTCTTTTTCATTTTCTTGCTTAACTCTAACTCGAGAACACAGTGTTAATTTCTTCAATGCCTTGAATTAATAAAATATTAATTGAAACTTGTTTTTCTAATTTATTTTTCATCTCTAACTAGTATACATTGTAACTAGTATATTTGTCTTGAAAATTTAAATGTCATACGTAAAACATCTTTAAATTAATAAATTATTAATTTATCAATATAATAATATCTCGCTAAATTAATAAAATATCGCAATCACAACATCATTAATTTATAGAAGTTTTACTGTATACACTTTTTTATACAAATCACCATACAAGAAAGCATTATTCACATATAATTGATACTGATGACGTATGTATACTATGATATATAGTATATATTAAGCCCTCCGGGCTTGGATATTACTATACAAGCCCAATAATCAAATAAGGGCTCAAAGGGCTAAATGATGGACAGGCCTATGACAAACGGTAATTTTTTAACTAATATTTAATAATAAATGTTAATTTATTATTACCTAACTGTTCGATTAAGCATTCATGAGCTTGCATAACTAGTTCGGGAAACAAACCCGCACACTGTAGCTTACAATAACTCATTACATTGGTTACTTTATCAGAAAATATGAGTTTTTTGTTTTCTGACTATTACAGAGTATTTACGTAACACAACGAGAAATATCTCGCATAAAACACCACACGCGTACCGACACAACGCTAGTAACGGCATGAATCCAAAACATTGGTTATCCGGAATCAATAATTGTGTTTTTATATTACTTTTACAAAAACATTCTCATAAATCATATTTTTCGCGCTCACGCTAACCTAAAAAACTCCAATTTCACCGGAGCTCAATGGAACACGGGGTACACATAATACCCACAAAAGAAACAAAAATTAAGTAAAAATCCACTCATGTATGTTTTCTTTATATACCACCGAACCCCACCCCACTCAATTTATGTTTTCTTTATTTAACAAATCGTATAAAAAAGGGATAAACATATTCTTTCTTATCCCCACACACACACCCACGATTCTCTCTTCTCTCTCACCCTAACGTCACCCACCATCCCCACCACCTGGTAAACTCATATCTGATCCGACTCAATGACAACAAAGCTCCAAGATGGTCCATAGCATCCCTGAGGCCGGTCAGGTCCGACCCTTTTTGTCTAAACTCGAAGTCAACACATATCACTAAAGAGATGACGAGGCTGAGGGTGACTATAACTCCTTTTGGCCATGGCTCATCTGAATATGAAGAAAGAAGGATTAACCCTTCTCGTTTTTAATTCTTTTTTATAGCACCAATCGATCCACAAGCTACCACACCTTAAACACTATACTCAAAAATTTAAGAGAAACTGTGGTGGGATTGCTTGCTTGGATCAGATTGGGTTTATTGTATTCGAAAGTGTTGTATTCACTATCTCACTCAGTCTTGTATTGTAAGAAAAATCGAATCCTTGCTTTGATAAATTCTCTCTTATACGCATATGTTTATTCTTGATATGCTATTGTCTTGATTGGTTGGTTATCGATTTGTGTTCATTTTTTTTATAAAACTGATTAGTAGGATTTGCTTCTTTAGTGACTATTGTTCTTGTGTGGTAAAAGTTATGAATTAAATTGAAATTGAACCTCTTTTGGCTCGGATTTGGAAGTGTTATATTATTTGGCTTATTTTTGGATTTGCTCATTTGCGTTAACTGTCGTGTTGTTTTGATTCATGGCTCAATCGATTGGTTATTAAAAGATGTTAAAACCTGGTATAGTGTTAAACTTGGTTAGGTGTAAGCATGTTAAAATCTTGGTTATAGATGGGTTTTGGGTTGGTTTCCTTGCGTTATCGAGACCCACTGAGCTTGATCTTGTTTTTGCACCTCTTTGCCTCAACTTGTTCCTACAAAACTCGCAAAGAATTAAATAGTCATGTGTTTTGAGTTGTTTGTGGCTCGCAGTCAAAACCCAGGAATCACAAGGGTGATCGGGTTGTTTTCAGATCAAGATAAACTCACCCACAAAGGGTGTGTTGTGTTTGATTTCCTCAAGTCGCAAGTAAGCGCCCACTTAGGATGTGTGGCCTTGCTTTTGGTCCGGCCACCACCCACGAAGGGTGTCACGGCCTGGTTAACAACAACACAAGGGGTGTTATGTTTACAGTTGAATTTTTGCGTCTCCATTTGTGTCGCAAGCACACCTGGGGTGTGTTTGTTTTGCTCGATTAAGGAGGCCTCAAACCAATGCACTAAGGGCACGTTGGTTGTGTCGTGTTCATGAGGTCGAAAGTGTTAGGGATTGCTTCTTGCTTGGTCACACGAGCTCGAAACAGGAGCATTTTACTTGCCCACTTTTGTGTCAAAATTTTTTTATATCCTGTTACTAGAAGTAAGGTGGGTTTAGTTGTTCCATAAACTAGGCCAAAGCATGTATGTTTGCTCGTCTCACAACTGGGCCGAAGCCCATTAAACTTAAGGGTGTGCATGTTTGTTTCATACTGGGCCAAAGTCCACTCCACTTTAACCAAAGGGTGCATTTGAATTCAGTATACACACAAAACATTGACAAAATTTTTAACTTAAGATAATAGATAAGTTGGGTTAAATGTGAATCTGGATTGTGATATTTATATGTGTCGAGCCACATTGCTTGTTGTAACACCCCCAAAATCAGGTCGCAGCGGATGATGATGTCGCTGGGGTGCTACTAAATTGGTACCACAACACAGAGTAAAGAGAACGGATTCACCGTATCCGTTTAAAAGAAATTTTTATAATCAAAAGCACTTTGTTTTACATCATTCAATAAAATGTGGAAATACAGGCCCATAAAAGAAATAAAGTGGTCCCCAAATGAATATCAGAGTATCTTGATCCTATAACCATGCCATGACATGCCAACTGCCGCCAAATGTAAGCTGACACTTTAAAACCTGAAAATACATGCTAAAATGTGTCAACACGAGGTTGGTGAGTTCATAGGTTTAAGTAAACAACAAGTAATATATGGACCACAAGATTGCAAAGACCAATATATTCGAAATATAGAAAGAGTTATTGTTGTACTAAGTTCATGACACCGAAGCCTTAAGATTTCTAGTTTGAGCAAACGTTTGACATACCAATCAAGTGGGGAAACCACCCGGACACCCAAAGTTTCTGGTAGATGTCCACCTAGGACATCCAAGGTTCCTTAAATGATTTTGCGTCTGTTTGACATACCAGTCAGGTGGGGAAACCACCCGGATGGGGAGTTAAATCCCAACAGATCTATTCACAACATTTGCGCTTAACGGTTCATAACATAGGCAATATGTAATAGTTTAGTGAACTTGTGTCCATTATAAAATAATCGAGTATGTAACAGGTAAACACATAAGGAATTCGAATAACCAATCAAGTGTTTCAGTCAATCAGAATGTTTGAGAAAAACAATTTACGTTTCAAGTAAAACAAGCATTTAGTTTAAGTATAAACGAGCATGTATTCTCCCCCAAAACAGTTATAAAACAAGTAAAAGTAGGGGCCATGAACTCACCAGGAACAACTGATATGATAACGAAAAGGAAGTGCACGGAATTGAGGCTTGGAAACTACTCGCAACCTAATATGAATGATATGTCTTAGGTTCAGCAAAAGGTCATGTATGCAAGTTTATACTCTAATATATCACCCGTACATGTTCGTTGTAAAGTTTGGTGGTTAAAAACGTAGTTACGTCATGGTGCTCGTTTAAATATTAATTATACAGATTTATATGTTGTCACTAGTTTATCTCGTAAATAAAGTGTGGTCGTTTTGTTAATAAGTAGCTTAGAAAATCACCGACGTGCTTTAACAACATTCTACGATAGTTGTCTAATTGATTTTTGAGAAAAAAATAAAGTTTCACGTCAAAATATACACTTTGTTAGATTTCTGAAAATGACCAAGTGACCCAGTAAAGCTTGCCGTAAAACAGTTTCTACTAAGTGTTATTGACCCAACTCAGTTGATTTAGAAAGTATGTTGCAAGGTCTACAAAAGCTAACACTGACTTTTAGCCCATTCGGATCCCGATCCCACACTTTTATGGCCATAAAGTTAGGTGGTCAGGCTATTTTTATGGTTTCTAGACAGTTTTCGGGGAAGTTTGAGAGGTCATAAGTTACTCGTTATAATTCCATTTGACGAATGGTTGAACTTTTTGGAAACTAGGCCAGGTGAACTTTATTTTATCTACTAGTGCCATTTTTCCATAACAGAACTATCTATGAGAAAAACGGGGTTAAACATAGTCACATGGAACAAACAGTTTCGACACTTAGAAAAGTTTCAGTTTGAGCTGTTGGTTTCGGCCAGTTTTCGTCATAATTCAAATCTATGTATCTTTGTCGTTTTAGCTCCGTTTCTTGAGTTCTTTATATCCCCGGGTTCGTATTTAAGTGTACTACTACTAACTGAATTTTAGTGCCTCGGAAGGTCTAGTTAAATTTTAATGTCTGATTTTACCTTTCGAAAAGTCCTTAACAGCATGTATATTTTCAGAAAATTAATTTTAGTCTCTTATCTTAAAACTAACGTAGTTTCTTCGTTATAAGTCCGTTTTAATCCATTCAAGCGACCACGTTTTCGTAATAGAGTCTAGTTTCTATATTTTTACTCAAATCATTCATCCAACTTACTATTTTTTCAGATTTTACAAAATAGGACAGCCTTGTACTATACCACTTTCAAAAATGTAGTTTCTAGTTCCCAAATTATACTATACCACTTTCAATCACTATAAAACCATTCTAACTCTACCACCTACTCGCCAAGAGTGTCATGTAACTCAAGTATGCATAAAAATGAGAGTTTTATCATAATAGCTAGTTGTCATTTAATATGTTTAAGAAAATCACAAACATGTACTTAGGGTGATATATATATATACACACATGTAAACATGGATCTAGCTCAAGTAATGAAATCAACACAAGGTAAATTGGTGTAGTGATTATGAAAGTATGGTAGTACCTTACTTGAGGTTAAGAGGTGTATATGATGATTTATGCACAATCAAGGACCCTTAAACACTAGGTAATTCAACTATGAACCCAAATGAACTCCTAAACTTGAAAACTAATTCTTCCTTGCTTCTCCTTCCTCTTGTGGTCGATTTTTGGAGTAGTGTGTGAGAGTGTTTTGTGTCTAAGTACAAGTGAAAATGAAGTATAAGTCCCCTTTGTGGAAAAACTAGAAGGGGGGTTGAATAGTTTTACGTCTTTTTAATTTTTATTATGAAAACTTTGTTTACTTTTAAAATTTAGATTCGAATTTATGTGAACTTAACTCTTGAACGATATGAACAAATATAAATATAAATAAGCAATGCATGTAAAGTAATGAAATGAAATGAAAGATAGAGATGGAAAGATCGAACCGCGAGACAAGAGATTTATAGTGGTTCGGCTACAAGGACACCTTCCTTGCCCTACTCCACTCCCCGAGCACCTAACTCGAGAGTTTTCTTCACTATGTCAACAAGCTCCCTTATGGCGGAGAAAACCTTACACAACTTTAGCTTACACCGGCTTAACGACACAAAGCTAGATGTCGGGTTCTAATCGTAGCTAGAACCAATCTCACAACTTTAACACGACTTCTTCACAACTTTTTCACGACTTCTTCACGACTTCTTTACAACTTCTTCACAACTTCTCGCACACCTTCTTCACTACTTCTTCACAACCTAGCACGACTAATCTACTCTTCTACTTCTTCACACCTTCACTACTTACACACCTTGACCTCTTCACAACTTCACTACTTGCACACTAATCTAGCCTAACCAAATATGCACACACTTATCTAACAAATATACACAACTTATACACAAATGAATGGATGATTATACAAGCAACTTAGGTAGCAAGATGATACTAAGTTGCAATACTTCTTCTTTAGATGTTGAAGGAGTATTCTTCTTTTGCACTTTGATGGTGGAAGCTTGGATCACTTAGGAACCAATGCTTAAGAGAATATGATCAAAGGATTTTAGAAAGGATTTGCAAGGATTAGAGAAGATTTAGAACATAAGGTTTGGGGTGCAAAAGGTGAGAAAAAGTCCAGGGGAAAACCAGTATTTATAGGCAAAAACTGGACAGCTGGAGGAGCGGGGCGGTCCCCTTAAATAGGGGGGCGGTCCCCTTAAAATTAAGGGGGCCGCCTTGTATAATTAAGGGGGCCGCCCCTCAAGACCGTTGCCCAGTTTTGTCTTTTTGTGGGGAAGGTTTTTCTGGAACATTTTTGCCATTTTTGGTTGAAAATTTAAATTCATAAATTTATAATGGATTAAACCTTTTTATTTATTACCAAAAATGTTTTTCTAAAAGATATAAAATATTTTTGACATTTTATAAAAAATCTAGTGATTAAGAAAATGTTCCTTTGATCATATAATGCATTAAGCATTTGTTTATTCATACCTTAAGTGATTTGAGTTGTTAAAATAGATATTAACAACTAAATGCTTGTTTACGTCATAATTTTCCGTTTAATGATTTTACATTTTGTGATTATCAAAACGTAGAGATATCGAAAAATATTAATAACGTGTTTAGGCATTATTTATATCAACAATCTCCCCCTTTTTGATGATTACAAAATCTAAACTCATTAAATTGAAAAACTAGTTTTTAGACAAGTATTTAGTGAGTTTATATCTACTTCTCCCCCTTTTTGTAGAATCAAAAAGGTTATGCCGACAAGTTTTATAAATAAAATTTGTCGGGACGAGAACTCCCCCTTGTTCGAGGGCACCAAGGAGACGAGCTATGGAAATCTTGGCTGCAAAAACAAGTTAAGAACACAAGACATATATATGCATAGCAAAAATATTTAGAACAAACAACTAATCATATTTATTCATTCAAGATGATCATGTGTAAAACATGAATCATCATTACATCACATAAAATAAGGATTACAACATGAGTAAAAGATACTAATGATCCTAATATTGCCAAAAAGAGCGATTGGACTTGCTTGCGACACAAAATGGCGAGTGATTTTATATTGGAGCGTGATGTGTCATTGCGGTTTAGCAGTTTTAATGCCTACTCAAGTTTTAAATTTATATTTAGCCGACTTATCAATAATACACACACTTAACGAGCAGTGTACCCGGTCAGTATGAATATAATGGTAAGTAGAGTGTCGATCACTAAGAGTGGAACGTATTATCTCGTTATTCTAATCAGTATTTTAATATCCTAACGCAAGGGGGTTTCAGCCTGAGAGACTGGCACGATTTGTTTGCAATTAAATAATAAAATAAACCAATAGGCACGAATCAGCAAGTAGCACACACGTACACAGATAAATACTCGAGACAATAAGAGGGCTGTCCTTATGATTAAGTAGATTGTCACTTGTTTTATTGATAGCTTTATATGAAGTGTATGTAGTTAACCCTTTCTCGTTGGTCCTATTCTTATCGGCGAGTAAACCCTTAATGATTACTTATGTCTAAAAGTTATTCCTAAGTGATCAATTTAGTAATAACCGTGGGAGCCACATTATTTTCCGCAGTCAAATGCCCGCAAGCCACTAATAAACACAGAGGTTATCAATGCACTAATAAGTAGTAACCAAAGACATCAACATATAAACTTTAATTGATGGGAAAGCAAGTATTAAAGGGAGTGCAATCTTTCGTTGTCACATTACACAAGCCACCAATCCTGATGAATTAAAGTTTGCTAACACAATAAAACAAAACTACTTAATGAATTAAACACATGCAGCACCTTCTTACAGCTCTTGTATCTTCGTTTGGTGTGTCTTGTGCTGCCTCCTTGACTGAATTCGTCCTAGGGTTCTGCTGCTTCGGTCTTCGAATCTAATATATTCCTCTCCGAAATTCGTCTGGTCTTGGGGTATTTATAGTTTCTGTCTGAGGGAAGATGCGGCGCATCTATTAAGTAGATGCGGCGCATTGACTTAACTTCGCGTGGGGTCCAAGATTATAATATTCAGGAATATTCGTACACCGCCAGAAGATGCGGCGTAACTCCATGATTAGATGCGGCGCATGTCCTCTTGTATCTTGGATCGTATCTGGTGATATCTTAATAGAGATGCGCCGTATGTAATGAGTGAGATGCGGCGCATCTGGAGCAGATTAGTCTTGATCTTCTTCATTTCAGTAGACTCTTAACTTCTTGCATGTTTTGCTCCATAATTAGTCCAAAATCGCTAAGTTTCACCAAATGCTTGTTTTTACCTGAGAATTACAAAAGTAAACGATTAAGTATCAATCCTCATACATAATATAGTAAAACAAGTCAAATTAATAGGATAAATGATAGTAATAAAATGTACTTATTTGAGTTCATCAAATATCCCCCCACTTGAACTTTACTTGTCCCCAAGTAAACCTGATGAGGCGAAAAGTGTACCGCTTTTAAGGGGTCATTTAAGCCCGAAATCGTATTTATTTGATCAAATATTGCCCTAAATCGTTCCTTTTGTCATTTTAGGTACTTTTGAGGAGAAATCTGGAAAAGGAGGCATTTTGGACGTTTTTGGAGCATAAAAGTGAAGAAAACGGCAAAGTCTCAAAAATCAACTAAAAGTTACCTTTGACGGCGTCAGATTTTACTCTGGACGGCGTCATGGCTTGGCAAGAAAAGGTGGATGTGAAATTTACTCATGATAAGCCAGTGAAAATAGCATGTGAATTCTGACGGCGTCACGCTTTAACCTGATCAAGGGTGTCACGGCTTAATTCAAAGAGGGACGGCGTCACGTTCAAGGGCTGACGGCGTCAAGCCTTGATAAGCCAGAACGGATTTTGGAGAGCTAAAGAGGGACGGCGTCAAGAAGGTCATCCGGGAACCCTAGAAGCGGCGAGGTGACGGCGTCACACTCCATAAGGTGACGCCGTCAGATCCAAAAGTCTATATATAGTTTTGCAATTCTTTGTCATTAGAGGGAGAGCTTAGTGTGGAATTTTTGGGAGAAAACCCTAAGACGAATTTAGCTTCTTTTTCAAGGCTTTTTGCCTTGAGATCTTCCATGTTACATTGAAAGATAAGTTATAAATTAATCATTCAATATGTCTATGTGTTGTTTGATTTTATCTTGTTCTTGTCTTTTGTTTAACATGTTAGGCTAGATTTATCTTGTGTTTGCTTAGATCTAATGAAACCTAGCTATTGATTATTGGTTATTAGTGTGTTATTAGTTGTATTGGATGATTGTTTATCTATGTTAGGCTTAAGAAAACTGGCTAACTTCCTATTCGGTAACTTGCTTGAACGTCTTAAGAAACATGAACCAAATGCGTACTAAAGGTTTTTATGGTTGTATTTAATGCACAAGCGAATTCTAGTGATCCCATGTTAGGAGCTTCCTAGCCGGCTCGACATAGGAGTGAAGTAGGAGCTTGTAGAGTTGGGGAAGTACGTACGCCACCCCACGATTGGTATTAAGGAATACACCCGTCATCCACGCAACTAATACACACTAATCAACCGGTAAAAGATAGTTAGGGAGTAAGGAAATCTAAGTGAACACATTTCTCTACACATAAGTTTCTCACCAACTTTTTATTTTCAGTTATTTATTTTATTTGCATTCGTAGTAATTTGGGTTAGTTGACTAGCAACTAATTCCTCCCACTCCTTCAAACCCGAGATTTTACTTGCTTTCATAAAAATTAAAAACATAAAAAAAGAATCTTCCTCAACCCTTAGACCTATTAGAGTAGTCTTTCATACCTAACGAACACTATTCCCTGTGGAGAACGATCAATCCCCCGTACTTACCACTACACTATACTACATCGGTCAGGTACACTGCCTGGTGGGGTTGTAAGCCTCTTGAGATCCCTCGAGAGGTAAAACCTGTTGTAAGGTTGCAAAACCACGCATCAAGTTTTTGGCGCCGCTGCCGGGGAATAGTTATTGTTTAGGTTGAATTTTTATTTTATAGGTCTACTCACTAGATTCCTTTCTAGTGAGATTTTTATTTTATTTTTCTAGGTTTTCTTTAGTCTATCTTTTTTCTTCGTGTCTTTGTTCGTAACCATACCATCCGACATCATGGAAGATGGTAATATCCTTAATCCCAACAACCTTTCACCCGACCATCACTTTGGTAACAATTCTGAGATGGAGGAGTCTGACCATGAGAATGACTATGTTAGTCCGTTTTACTACTCAGACTCCGATGAGGATGCCGGTAATGGAGAAGTAGTTAACGAGGAATGGGGAAAAGAGGAAATTGATCCCTTTAAGTATGTTGACCCTAGGACTAAGATCGAAAAGGATAGCCTCTTTAACATGCAATTTCCGTGTAAGATTGGTTATCATGATTTTTATGCTTATCTTAACTCATCTTTGCCTATGAACATTATCTCTCGCGCTAATTATAATAAAATCATGGTAGATGAGCTAGAATATCAAGGTGATAACATCGTTGCTAGGACTAAGCCACTACACGTATTCGTTGGAAGTTTTGTGTATTTGGTGGATTTTATGGTTATGGAGAACTTAGGAGAATTCATTGATAACAAATTAACCCAAGTCATTTTTGGAGAACCCTTCAAAAGGTTGACCAACCTTGACGAAAAACTTGTGGACGGGTTAATTACATTCTCGGATGGGGATGAAGATTTTGTCTATCAAATGCCCCGAGCACATCCTAGGTTTAAGAACTACCCCATTGAATCTTGAAATAGAATTATGCCTATCGACTTGTTAAGTGAGAATGATAAGGGGAAGGGGCTCAAATATCCACATGAGAAAAATAAGAGATATTATCATGGATGTTTGGAGCTAAATGATGAATACAAGAAAGATGAGGCAACAATTAGATGGCTCACACTCGGGTACGTGAGCATAAGCGACACTAGATAGATGGACTTTGAGTCTAGCTACAAGACTCGTTAATAAAGAAAAGCGCTTCTTGGGAGGCAACCCAAGCTTTATTTTATTTATTTGCTTTGTGTGTTTATTTATTTGTTTGTTTGATTTTATTTGCTTCCGTATGTGTGTTTAATTTTTATTCTTATTGATTCATGTTCAAAAGTAATTTGTGAAAATGCTTTATTTTGTTTTTAACTTCGTCTTAACTACATATAAAGGTATTTTGCAAAAGATAAGTGTAAGGGAAATCTAAATTGGTTTATTAGAACACATATGAACATGAATCGTAATAATATTAAATTAACATACATATTCGTATTTGTTTGAGTCAAATGCTTGTATCGAGTCATAATGATGTTTTGCAGGATTTCCAGGAAGTAAGGTAAAGGTTTTTCCAGAAATTTTCCAGAAACTTAAAATGAAAATTTTTGTCAGGTCATTTCTGACGGTGTCAGGGTTTATAACCTGACGGCGTCAGATTTAATTTTCAGAAATTTTTGAAAGTTTTGTTTTTAAAAAGTTTTTATTAAAATCTCCAACTTATAATCTCCAGGAATCTGCAAAGTTATCATTCCACAAGCATTATATCTTTATATATAGATTTATCCCGCCGATGTTATGCAGGTTTTCTTGTTTGTTTTCTCAGGTTTAACATGTTATTTTGGACAAGGAAATGTATGTGGAATCAAGCTTATGGCGATGCATTAGTCTTGGAGCTTCTACATTACCTTGGAAGAAGATTTAACCATGTTACTTCATTATCCACCGAACGAATCAGGGGAGTATTTGATTTCAATCTTTTACCTTATTTACTTTTACATCTTGTTATTTGAACATTGGGGACAATGTTCATCTTAAGTGTAAGGGGGGGGGGGGTAAAAGTACGATTTTAGAGAATACAATTACGCTTGATTTTTGTTTGTTTGATGGTAGATGTGTAATAAAACTGAGAGAAATACTTGTTAAGGCAATTTTAGTGCCAAATTTAAAATTTTTTACAACATATAGGAGTGAAACTTTGATCTTAATGAGCGTCTCACGGATAGGAGTTATATGACTAGCACAAAAACCGTACCACTAAAAAAATTTTCCACCCCCAAATATGTGAGGTTCGCCCCTAGAATTGGTAGGAAAAGCATTTATGCTATGATGTGTGTACCGGTAGCACCTAGATTCTAGAACTTGCGTTAGGACCATTCCGAGGCCACAAGTGAGACTACATTCGTGTAGTTAGATTTACTACATGATAAGAGGCATTAGGATTAACCCATTGTTTTACACCTGTGTTTTTGTTATAATTACATTGGCTACATTGGTCAAGTAATTCTCCCACACCCTTTGCGTTGTACCCATTTTTGGTACACGATACCCCTAGTACACCACTCAGAGCCTATCTTTTCGTTTCGACCTTTAAGCATTTTACTTAAAGGAAGAATTTGTTTACACCCCACTAAAATGTACACCCAAATCGCCTTAGCCTACCTTGTATGCACTCATTTTTAGTGCATTATTGTGACAACATTTGTTTAAACCCAAGTTAATTATCTAATTGATTACATGGTTGCTAAGTCGAGTCATATCCTTGTACATATTGTTTTGGACGATTGGGACTCATGGGTAAAGTACTAGTGTAATGGAGTAATGGGGAAGAACATCATTCATTACCCCCGTATGTGCTAAATATTTTAAAAGTACTCCAAGTTTTTCGATTATCTTAATTCGAGTCATTAGAATAGTTATTTGTAAAGTTATGTAAAAGTTCAAGTGTAAGGGGAATGCAATGCCCCTATGATGTATTATTTTGGATGGTAGGGCAAGAGTGTATGAAAAAAAAAAAAAAAAAAAAAAAAAAAAATTGAAAAAATAAAGAAAAATACAAAAAAATGAGAAAAAGAAAAGTAGAAAAATCATACGGACTACCATCCCGTTTCATTTTATGTTTATTTTTATGTTTTTGTTATTTTGTTATTTTGTTTCTAGCTTAAGATCGAGTCGAGTCTTGGCTTAGCAACATTGTATAGTACATGTAATTAATCAAGATCTTTAACTCGCCACCAGTAAAATATCCTTTATCCAACAAAACCGTGTTTTCCTTTTCCCTACACCTAACGTTATAACCCATTTAAAAGCCCTCTTTGATAGTTTATCTTAGGTGCTTACGCCTAGTGGAGGAGGTTTTCGATCCTTTCCCAAGCCTATGGTAATCTATTTGCTATGACAGGTAGTGAGAGATATTATCCGTTTTCATTTATGAGATTTATTTTGATGACACTTGAGAGATGTGAGTATCTAAACACTACTTGTGAGGTGCTAGTTTATAATCTCCGTGCTTATTATGATTAAAGTGGAACGATTATTTGTTGTAATTACTTTTATGTTTGCATTAAATGACCCCTAACCTGTATTTTGATTAGAATAAAAGCGCATTTGCTTGAGGACAAGCAAATCTCAAGTGTAAGGGTATTTGATGAAGCGAAAAGTGTACCGCTTTTAAGGGGTCATTTAAGCCCTAAATCGTATTTATTTTATCAAATATCGCCCTAAATCGTTCCTTTTGTCATTTTAGGTACTTTTGAGGAGAAATCTGGAAAATGAAGCATTTTGGACGTTTTTGGAGCATAAAAGTGAAGAAAACGGCAAAGTCTCAAAAATCGGCTAAAAGTTACCTTTGACGGCGTCAGATTTTACTCTGGACGGCGTCATGGCTTGGCAAGAAAAGGTGGATGTGAAATTTACTCATGATAAGCCAGTGAAAATAGCATGTGAATTCTGACGGCGTCACGCTTTAACCTGATCAAGGGCGTCACGGCTTAATTCAAAGAGGGACGGCGTCACGTTCAAGGGCTGACGGCGTCAAGCCTTGATAAGCCAGAACGGATTTTGGAGAGCTAAAGAGGGACGGCGTCAAGAAGGTCATCCGGGAACCCTAGAAGCGGCGAGGTGACGGCGTCACACTCCATAAGGTGACGCCGTCAGATCCAAAAGTCTATATATAGTTTTGCAATTCTTTGTCATTAGAGGGAGAGCTTAGTGTGGAATTTTTGGGAGAAAACCCTAAGACGAATTTAGCTTCTTTTTCAAGGCTTTTTGCCTTGAGATCTTCCATGTTACATTGAAAGATAAGTTATAAATTAATCATTCAATATGTCTATGTGTTGTTTGATTTTATCTTGTTCTTGTCTTTTGTTTAACATGTTAGGCTAGATTTATCTTGTGTTTGCTTAGATCTAATGAAACCTAGCTATTGATTATTGGTTATTAGTGTGTTATTAGTTGTATTGGATGATTGTTTATCTATGTTAGGCTTAAGAAAACTGGCTAACTTCCTATTCGGTAACTTGCTTGAACGTCTTAAGAAACATGAACCAAATGCGTACTAAAGGTTTTTATGGTTGTATTTAATGCACAAGCGAATTCTAGTGATCCCATGTTAGGAGCTTCCTAGCCGGCTCGACATAGGAGTGAAGTAGGAGCTTGTAGAGTTGGGGAAGTACGTACGCCACCCCACGATTGGTATTAAGGAATACACCCGTCATCCACGCAACTAATACACACTAATCAACCGGTAAAAGATAGTTAGGGAGTAAGGAAATCTAAGTGAACACATTTCTCTACACATAAGTTTCTCACCAACTTTTTATTTTCAGTTATTTATTTTATTTGCATTCGTAGTAATTTGGGTTAGTTGACTAGCAACTAATTCCGCCCACTCCTTCAAACCCGAGATTTTACTTGCTTTCATAAAAATATAAAAACATAAAAAAAGAATCTTCCTCAACCCTTAGACCTATTAGAGTAGTCTTTCATACCTAACGAACACTATTCCCTGTGGAGAACGATCAATCCCCCGTACTTACCACTACACTATACTACATCGGTCAGGTACACTGCCTGGTGGGGTTGTAAGCCTCTTGAGATCCCTCGAGAGGTAAAACCTGTTGTAAGGTTGCAAAACCACGCATCAAAACCTTAGAATTTCTCTTATGAAAATGTATCCTAAAAGATGTTAGGATTTATTTTTATATTTAAGCATGTATTCGTTTATTTCATAATCACACAACTAAACACTTAACGAATTAGAAGTAAAATAAAATAAGTTGATAAAAGCAAATCTAATCGTTTAACTGTCCAGTCGTGACGAATATTCTATCATAAGCTTGGCAAGTATACACATCTCCTCCACTAAAGCTAAGGAATAACAAGTCTAAAGCGGTAAAAAGGGTTTTTTTTAGGCTTAAGGGTTAATTATTTTCTTTCACTATCGATCTCAAATTCCAGAAAAGGCGACAAAATCACAAATACATGATCGAATCCACGAACACGATACTTGCAATTGCTCAAATCCTTAACTCGAATAGGCTAAAGATAGGTCCAAACTTCACCAATAATAATATATCAAAAAGGGCGACAAAATCATAAATACATAGCCGAATCCACGACTACGATACTTAAGATTGCTCAAATCCCTAATCTCAATAAATCAAAGGTTTGGTTGGATAAAGAATAATAAAGGGCATGGATAACATTTGGGATATAAAGTGGTGTAAAATGAAAAATAAACAAAACAAATAGATTAAAATCCTAAGTGTGGTTAATCACTATCCCAACCATCCCATGAATAAGACTCATATCATCGAATAACTCACGCTTTAACACTTGAAACACACGCTTTAGGTAGACACGAATTATATTCAACAAGATCTTAATCAAAGAATAAACCTTAATTAGCGTTCCCATAACTGCCAATTCCCATTCAATCCATAGATATAGTACAACAAATAGTGGTGATATCGACCACTTACATAACTTTACATCGTTGGTTTAAAAACAAACATCCAACTCTTTTCTTTTTCTTTTCTCATTTTTTTTCCATTTTTTATTTATTTATTTTTTTTTTTTTCAAACATAGACATAGATGTGTAAAATTTCACCACATCACTATAATGATAATTCTGGATAATTTTTCCATACTTCTCATACTTCAGAAATAACGGTAATAGTGAAAGTAGTAAACACACGAAAAATAAACTCAAAGATATACAATATTTACTTTCACTCCAATTGCATTGTGCAATTTCCCGACCTAACAAAAGATAATGAATTACGCACGCGAACACAGGTAATGTAAGGAAACACACTTTGCCTATAGCAATTAACCAACCACGGATTCTAATCTACAGGGTAGGCTAAGGTGTAAGGGTGTAACGAAACATTTTAAACATAGGTGTAAGAAACGAAAGGAATGGCTCTGAGTGTTTTTCTAGGGGTATCTTACTCTAAAAATGAGAGTAACAAAAGGGTTTATACGGGGGTTAACTAACCAGTGTAGTTAGTTAATAACACATAACATATAATAGGCTATTTGGGTGTAATCCTAGAATTTTACCAATTTAGACAAGTCATTCCAATTATATAAATATAATACTTATTATGGTGGTCTCGAATAGTATACAAGCCAAGTTCTAAAGTTTACAAGTCACCGGCACACTCATAGATTTGTGAATTTTGAAAAATCACAATTTTTGAAAATAACGTCATGTGTGCAGCTATGCAACTTAGATCTTAAACAAAAACATGCTAAAATTTTTTAAGTTTGATATATTAAGCACATTTTAAGCATAATTTTTGAAAAAGTTTAGGACAAGTAATTGTTAAGTGTTCTAATTCTCCAATCCCCCCACTTAAGTTAAACAACGTCCTCGTTGTTTGTATAAAAGGTTAAAAACTGGAAAATAAAAGAATTAGAACAGGAAAACTCCCCTGAGATTTGCTCGGTATGATCCTCCATTTGTATAAGAGCAAAAATCATCTTTCTTGTGGATTAGAACATTAAAGCTTCATACTTGATGTATCCACAGGAAATCCAGGAAACTATAATACCACCAATACTTTAAAACACACCTAAGATAAGAAAGGTTCAAACTTGCATAATACATTAGTAGTTAGGAAAAATAAAACTTAAAAATTAAAAATGAAAATCATCAGGTCAGTCGATGCGCCGTATCTTATGGAAGAAGATACGCCGTATCGAGCCTGGAATTAATACGGATCAGAATAAAAGATGCGCCGCATCCTTAACCAGGGATGCGCCGCATTAAAATAAACTGATAAAAATAAAATAAAACGAAATAAAGGATAGGATGCGTCGCATCTGTTTACCAGATGCGGCGCATGTAGTTACCAAACAGACTGTTAACAGTCTGTTGTAAAATGACTCGTTCCACGGTTCATCTCTCACGTTCTCTCGTACTCTCATGCTGAACTTAATGCCAGTCTTCATCAAATATAACAAGAAACATAAACTGAAACATTAAATATATACACGAGAATAGTGATCAGTACAATCCAAAAAGTAATAATAATGTGTGGAACAATGTCTATAAAATCAAGAGGGTAAGATCATGGGTGAGTGAGGTCATCTGGATGGGTCCCGGAAGTGCTGGCTCCATCAGTCCTAGCCCTGACTCTCCGATCATATGCATGTGTCACTCCGACAACACGAGTCCCATCCGGACGAGTGTGTGTAATACCCTGGTGCTCTAGAAGTCGGCTCACACTCGCAACTACCCACTCTGAGTCCCTCCTCAGGGCTCTCAACTCTCCCTCGACTGCGTCAAGTCTCTGACCCATGGTGCGTGGGGGTACTAGTGCCTGAGGCTCCTCCTCGTCGGCAGGAGCAGCAGCCGGAGGTCCCTGAGGTCCTCCCTGCTCCGCCTCTGGCCCTGCAGCTCTGGCGGGCCCTAATGCTGCCCAAAAGTGGCCTCCCACAGCCACCTGGCAGATCCCGAGTCTAACCAAATAGTCCCTATCGATAACCGGGAGACGGGCCACCACAACCTCCAGCCCCGCTGGAATCTCTGCTCCAATCACTCCGAAATGGCGGGCCAGCCGAGAAACAAAATGCCCGCCAGTCATATGGCTCCTCCGATCTCTCCCAGCAGCTGATCGGTGGAGGTAGTGTGCCAAAAAGTGGGGGATGTTCACACACAACCCCTCATCCATGCTCCTCAAGAGGAAGAGGTCCAGAGTGGTCACCTTCTCAGGTGACTGACCCCTCCCAGCAATGGTGAGTGCAATCAAACGGTGGCATAGCCGCCTCATCGGCTCTCTGATCAATGTGTAGGATGGGGTGGAAGTAACAATGTCACCCATCGAAGAAATCCTAACCCAGTAATCACTGAATACCCCTCTGTCAGGGACAACCCGTAAACTCTCAGCCCAGTACCTGGAAAACCCAGCAGATCCAAGCTCCTCCTCAGTGTGTAGCCCCATGGCCAAAATAAACTGCCTCATCGACATCTGCCTATGCACACCTCCTAACCTGAACACCAGAGTGTCAGCTGTATCAATCTCCAAATCCGTCTCCCTGTAATGAATCGTGCTAAAGAACTCCAGCATGAGCTCCCTAATCAGAGGCTCGTCAATCCTAAACAGTCTCTCCCAAGCACTAGACCTGAACACCACCTCCTTATCATCTCCAGCAACTACCATCTCCATCTGATGCTGTAAACTCTCAGCTGCATGTCCACCACCAATCAATCCTACATCATCAAAATTCAAAACCTGGACTCTGAATATTTTCTTGAAGTAAATCGAGTCAAGCCTACGCAAGTAATCCTCCTGAGTCCCAGGAGTTAGTCCCATGTTCTCAAATTGTAGCCACTGATGCCTTAGTGTGACCTCTGGTAATGCCATCTGAAATAGATATTCACAGTCAGTAAACAGTCTGCAAAATAGGTAGATACGGCGCATCTGATTTAATCAGTGCGGCGTATCTGTATAAAGTATAAGAGATGCGGTGCAAGACAATAGATACGGCGTATGGAGATGCGTCGTATCTAGATTAATCAATACGGCGTATCTAGAATTTTATCAATTTTGGAATAGGTCGTTACGCCGCATTAATCAACCTAGATGTGTCGCATCTAAAAGCATATCAGTATAAAATAAAGGGTCAGGCACGTATTTCAAGAATCCGTATCCGTGACGTAAACTACCACTAAATATCACAGTATCATATACTCCTTATATCAGTTCTAATATCTCATTCCACCACTACTAATTCGCCTTCCCGCTAAATATTCAAAATCGAACCCAAAACCTTAATTTTCGGTTAAATCAAATTAGGTTATAAGTTCAATTATTTATGCAAATTAAATACGGGGGAAACCATCTAGAGCAAGTCCTAATCATATCTCTATATCATTTAAGCACGAATCGATTCAATCATATAAACCCTAATTTTCGTATTAATCAAGATTAAATCGAAATGGAATAATTACCTTAATTTGATGATTAGGAGGAAGATTCTAGGTCGGATTAAAGGTGGGTTTAAGAAAAATGATCAGAATTTGAGTATAATATCAGTGTGTGTAAGTTCTTAACTGTGTGTGTTTATGCGGTAAAGATTTTAGATCCAGCGCATTCCCGTCGTATTTATAGGGCGACACGATGCGCCGTATTAGAAAATTTGGATGCACCGTATCTATTTAATCTCGTTGACTAGTCAATAAGTTCTAGTTGGTCAGGGATACGGCGCTTTGGATATTTAGATCCGCCGTATCGCTATTATAGTGAACGAAATTTAAATAAAGAACGTACCTTGGCCTCCGCAACACAATTCCATATACATCAAATTAGGGTTAAACGGTATACCATATGATATGAATTCAAAATAAGAGCAATAGGCATAAACGTTTTAT
Source organism: Artemisia tridentata subsp. tridentata (assembly GCA_021014915.2). NCBI lineage: Eukaryota > Viridiplantae > Streptophyta > Magnoliopsida > Asterales > Asteraceae > Artemisia > Artemisia tridentata. Next base: position 464,805,022 of record CP139508.1, read on the forward strand.
TAATGGTCGTAATCTTATTGTTAAGTGGGGGAATTTATTCCGAGGTTAGGAACAAATATCGTTTTTAAGCGTACAAAATTAAGATTACGATTTGAATTAGATGTATAACATGGATAATAAAACTGAGATTATAGTGTAGAGAACTTTCCTTTGAGCAGGTTGAATTATCGTAGAGTTTACCTGGGATTCTATTTCAAGAATTTAAGACGTTCAATGTTACCAGTACTGAGTTTTCCTCCACTCTTGTCGTCTTATGTTTGATCACTCCAGCTAGCGTCTCTTGGTTTGGTTCAGAATGTAATCTTTCTTGGTGATGCTCGAGTCATCATTTATCCTGAAAATAAACAACTTGCACACGAGAGTAGCTGACCGATCAAGGTAAATATCAAAAATCAACTATATTTATCAAATTATATTCGTCGTATTAACAAAAGTTAATGCGCCGTACTTTCGTTATGTTTAAAAATACGAGATTTTTGATTCAGAGGATACGCCGTATCGACAGAGATCGATGCGCCGTATCTGTTTAATAATTCGAAAACTGTTTTTAATTAAAATAATAGATACGCCGTATCTGCGAAAGCAGATGCGTCGTATGGCGTTAACGTTTAGAAAATTTTTTTTTATCAAAAACAGATACGCCGTATCTGCTAAAGCAGATGCGTCGTATTACTTTATCGCTTAGAAAAAATTTTCTTATTAAAAACAGATACGCCGTATCTTGGGGAAAAGATGCGTCGTATCGAATTAATTAAACGCGTTGTATTTAAAAAATTAAACGCAATACGCCGTATCTGAGAGATCAGATGCGCCGTATCGTTTGATTTAGCACAGTACAACGATAGCAGAACAGAAAAAATACGAAAAATAAAAACAAAAATTAAAACACACAAACAAAAATAAACACAAAAACAAAAATAAAAGCAAACAAATAACACACAAAACAACAAATATGCAAAATAATATAATGATGCAATTAATCTAATAAAAAGAAAAACCTAATTAAAATACTAATCAAATTAACAGATAATAACAATTCACTCCCCGGCAACGGCGCCAAAAACTTGATGGAGCGTGATGTGTCGTTGCGGTTTAGCAGTTTTAATGCCTACTCAAGTTTTAAATTTATATTTAGCCGACTTATCAATAACACACACACTTAACGAGCAGTGTACCCGGTCAGTATGAATATAATGGTAAGTAGAGTGTCGATCACTAAGAGTGGAACGTATTATCTCGTTATTCTAATCAGTATTTTAATATCCTAACGCAAGGGGGTTTCAGCCTGAGAGACTGGCACGATTTGTTTGCAATTAAATAATAAAATAAACCAATAGGCACGAATCAGCAAGTAGCACACACGTACACAGATAAATACTCGAGACAATAAGAGGGCTGTCCTTATGATTAAGTAGATTGTCACTTGTTTTATTGATAGCTTTATATGAAGTGTATGCAGTTAACCCTTTCTCGTTGGTCCTATTCTTATCGGCGAGTAAACCCTTAATGATTACTTATGTCTAAAAGTTATTCCTAAGTGATCAATTTAGTAATAACCGTGGGAGCCACATTATTTTCCGCAGTCAAATGCCCGCAAGCCACTAATAAACACAGAGGTTATCAATGCACTAATAAGTAGTAACCAAAGACATCAACATATAAACTTTAATTGATGGGAAAGCAAGTATTAAAGGGAGTGCAATCTTTCGTTGTCACATTACACAAGCCACCAATCCTGATGAATTAAAGTTTGCTAACACAATAAAACAAAACTACTTAATGAATTAAACACATGCAGCACCTTCTTACAGCTCTTGTATCTTCGTTTGGTGTGTCTTGTGCTGCCTCCTTGACTGAATTCGTCCTAGGGTTCTGCTGCTTCGGTCTTCGAATCTAATATATTCCTCTCCGAAATTCGTCTGGTCTTGGGGTATTTATAGTTTCTGTCTGAGGGAAGATGCGGCGCATCTATTAAGTAGATGCGGCGCATTGACTTAACTTCGCGTGGGGTCCAAGATTATAATATTCAGGAATATTCGTACACCGCCAGAAGATGCGGCGTAACTCCATGATTAGATGCGGCGCATGTCCTCTTGTATCTTGGATCGTATCTGGTGATATCTTAATAGAGATGCGCCGTATGTAATGAGTGAGATGCGGCGCATCTGGAGCAGATTAGTCTTGATCTTCTTCATTTCAGTAGACTCTTAACTTCTTGCATGTTTTGCTCCATAATTAGTCCAAAATCGCTAAGTTTCACCAAATGCTTGTTTTTACCTGAGAATTACAAAAGTAAACGATTAAGTATCAATCCTCATACATAATATAGTAAAACAAGTCAAATTAATAGGATAAATGATAGTAATAAAATGTACTTATTTGAGTTCATCAGCGAACGATTTTATTTTGGGGCGGAAGGCATGTGAATGGGACTTAGTTGAATGATGGTGAAGGAAATGGAGCGGGTGGAGTGGATTTAATGATGTTATATCGGGTTAGAGGAGGAATGGGATGAGGACGAGTAAGAAGATATTCGATCCAAGAAATATCTTCACTCAAGTGGAGAATTTGTTTTTGAAGGAAGATGTAACAAGGGCAATAGTGGGTGTGGTTTGCAACTTGATCCAAGTTGAGAGAGTGGGGTAGGCAATTTGTGTAGGGTGAGGATGGAGGTTGTCCTTTGTTGCGTTGTGCAAGGTGCATAGCAAGGAGATCGCTAAGGTCGTGGATTTGGTTAATCTCTTCATGGAGCTTTTGCTTCTCCATGGCAATATGGTTTTGATCATTTTGTGGGAATGGATGAAATTGGGGTGTGTGGTTTGAGTTTAAGTTTGATGTTTGACCAATGTGATGATGATTTTGGAAGGTTTCATTGAGGGTGGTTTGAGGTTTAGAAGTGTAGTTTGGGATGAATGTGGATGTTTGGCCAACATGATAGGGTTTGTGAAATGGTTCAATGGAATGATGTTGAGATCTTGGAGAGTAGTTGGGAATGAAAGTGGATGGAGGTGTTGGTTGTCTAGTTACACCATTAGTGATGGACTTGTTGTGAGGGTGAGGTTTTCTTTTCCACCCGGGTTTTATGGTCATCCTTGCTAGCTTTGAGGTTTTTGGTTTTGGGTTGATGGGAGAAGACATTATAGGATGAGTGAATATGGTGAGGAATGGGGTTATTTATAGTGGAGGATTGATGTGATTAAGGATGGATAAACTTGGTGAGGTGATCATGGGAGAATATGTTTGTGAATTTAGGGAAGTGTAGGATGAAATTGGCTAAAAAGCAGAAAAAGATTCTGTGAACTCGTCCTGCAGATGGCCGGTCCCCTTAATTATGGCCGGTCCCCTTAATAATTAAGGGGGCCGCCTTATGAATTAAGGGGGCCGCCCATCTGGAGTCATTCTGAGTTCCAGAAATGAGTTTTTCTGCAGAAATAGGTAAGGAGGGCTATGTTTTGAGCTTTTGGTTTTAGGCAAGTCCCACTCTTTGAGGCAAGAAAGTATGTAACATATTATTAACTATGCATGCAAGACATATTAATTAAGCTAATAAGCAAGCAATTATATCTAGCAATCAAGAATATTGAAACAATTAATCACATAAGGCAAGGGGGAATAAACTAAAGGCACTAGAAACTTAACAAGAAGATGATGGAACAAAAGTGGAGATGTTATATGCAATTTTGTTCTAGTGTGTGCCTATATGCAACAAATGTGGAGATGTGATTGTTTCGACTCCTAAATGCAAAACTTTCCTAAGAAACAATCCAAAGACTCCTTGATTTGATTTTGCTCAATATATGAATATCAAAGATATATATTAGGTTATATATTTTGACAATTCATGTGAGATTTTATGCATGAGAGAAAAATATTTTTAGCATTATTCAAAAATGCAAGAGAAATGATTTTCATGTATTTTCCTAGATGTGAGAATGATTTAAATAAAATGGATTGGGTTTTGTATATAAATATGTTTATGCAAAAATAGAAGTGTTTCCCAATCTTTAATTTTGTGCAAAATAGATTCCTAGACACAGATGAGAGGAAGGAAGAAAAGAAAAAAAAATTCTGACAGATGGCCGGTCCCCTTAAATAGGAGGGCGGTCCCCTTAAAGTTAAGGGGGCCGTCTTTATGAATTAAGGAGGCCGCCCATCTGACGATTAGAATTTAACCAAAAGTGCAGAAAATTCAGTCAATTTGTTCCATCATTCCTAGGCCTAAACGTAAGTGGTTAAAGAGTTTGCGCTTGAGGGGTTTAGTGAATATGTCCGCTGTGTTATCTTCCGATGCAACCTTTTCTATAGATATGTTTCCTTTTTGAACGTTGTCGCGAAGGAAGTGGTGGCGTATTTCTATATGTTTAGTCCTAGAGTGTTGAACGGGATTTTTACTTAAATCTATAGCACCTTTGTTATCACACATAATTGGGACATTATCTAACCTAATGCCATAATCTACGAGATTTTGTTTCATCCATAATGCTTGTTGACATGCCTTTCCAGCGCTTACGTATTCGGCTTCTGTAGTAGAAATAGCAAGAGCGGTTTGCTTCTTCGAAAACCAAGATGTTAGACAACATCCCATAAACGTGCAAATACCGCTAGTGGTTTTTCTATCCACGTAGTCTCCCGCATGATCCGAATCCGCATAGACGATGGTTTCTATGCCGGATCCCTTAGGATACCATAATCCTAAGTGTATAGTGCCTTTAATGTATCGGAAGATACGCTTAACCGCTTCTAGGTGAGAGGTTTTGGGATCCTCTTGAAAGCGAGCACAAAGGCAGACACTAAACATGATATCCGGTCTACTAGCCGTTAGGTATAGTAAACTACCTATCATCCCTCTATACTTAGTGTTTTATACGGACTTACCTTCTTCATCTCTTGTGAGTTTTACTTCCGTAGACATTGGCGTTTTCATAAGCTTAGAGTCTTCTAATCCAAATTTCTTAAGCATCTCCTTAATGTACTTAGATTGATTAAAAAATATTTCATCTTCTAATTGTTTTATTTGTAATCCTAGGAAGAAATTCAGTTCACCCATCATACTCATCTCAAACTCATCATGCATGATTTTGGCGAATTCATCACACATATCCTGACAAGTCGATCCAAATATAATGTCGTCGACATAAATTTGGACAATGATGAGATTTGGGCTTTTCTTTTTCGTGAAAAGTGTGTTATCTACCATTCCCATGGAATAATCATGTTTAATAAGAAAAGCTTTTAATTGATCATACCAAGCCTTGGGAGCTTGTTTGAGTCCATATAACGCTTTCTTGAGTCTATAAACATAATCAGGTTTCGCGAAGTCAATGAATCCTGGAGGTTGTGCCACGTATACCTCCTCATTGATAAAACCATTAAGGAATGCACTTTTCACATCCATTTGAAATAACTTAAATTCTAGGGCGCATGCATAGGCAAGGAGTATTCTTATAGATTCTAATCTAGCTACGGGGGCATAAGTTTCGTCATAATCAATTCCTTCTTGTTGATTATAACCTTGGGCAACTAACCTAGCTTTGTTCCTAGTAACAATTCCATTTTCATCTAACTTATTTCTATATACCCATTTAGTTCCTATGATGGTCATATTCATGGGATTTGGGACTAGTTCCCAAACGTCATTTGTCTTAAATTGATTTAGTTCTTCTTGCATAGCCATTACCCAACTTTCATCTTTTAAAGCCTCATTTATATTCTTTGGTTCTATTGTTGAGAGAAAACAAAAGGAGTTATTTTTATCTTGAGCTTGTGATCTAAGTGTTCTTTGATTTAGGTTTCCTATTATATTATCTATTGGGTGTGATTTAGATTCCTTAATATTTACTATTTCGTTTTCTCCTAGTGTTATATTTTTATTATCATCACCTAAGGGTTTAGTTTTACTAACCTCAATGGCTTCTTCTTCAACTAGGTCATCATCTTCTAGAGGCAATGTTTTAGGTGGTGGTGGAGTTTCATCAAATGTTACATTCAAGGACTCTTCTACTTTCATAGTGTGTTTATTAAGTATTATATAAGCTTTACTGTTTTGCGAATACCCTAGAAAGATTCCTTCGTACGACTTAGGATCAAACTTAGTAAGGTAATCTTTTGTGTTGAGAACAAAACATTTGCTCCCGAATACCCTAAAGTAATTTAGATTAGGTTTTCTACCTCTTAAAAACTCATATGGGGTTTTTCCTAATATTCGCCGAATTGAGACTCTATTTATTATATATGTTGATGTATCTACGGCGTGACACCAAAATTTTTGTGGGATAGATTGTTCATTTAGCATTGTTCTACTCATTTCTTGTAAGGAACGATTCTTTCTTTCTACTACCCCATTTGATTGTGGAGTGCGAGGAGCGGAGAAATTGTGAGATATTCCATTTAAGTCACAATATTTTCCGAACTGCACTTCATTATCAAATTCCCGACCATGGTCCGTCCTAATAGATACTATAGAACATCCTAGTTTGTTTTGAATCATTTTACTAAATATTTCAAACTTATTAAAGGATTCGGTTTTATCACTTAAAAATCTAGTCCACGTGTATCGTGAATAGTCGTCTACAATTACCAAGGTATAACGGTTACCTCCGTAACTCCGCACAGCGGATGGACCAAAAAGATCCATGTGTAATAATTCTAGGCATCTAGTAGTGGAGACTATGTTCTTAGCTTTATGACTAGCATGTGCTTGTTTTCCTATTTTACAGGCATCACAAAAAGGTTGATCATATCTTAGGTTTGGCAAATTTCTAACTAATTTCTTAGAGGCTAGTTATTGTATTTGTTGCATATTAGCGTGACCTAATCTCCTATGCCACAATGTAGAGTTATCATCTAAGGTTGCTAGGCATATTTTATCTTCCGGTTTATTTCCTAGTTTCATGACATATACGCCACCTTTCCTAATTCCTCTACCTATGACCTTTCCGTCCTTAACTATTTCGCTATCTCTATCGGTAAAGGTGACTCTACACTTATTATCACATATTTGTCCTATACTAAGCAAGTTGTATGTTAAATTATCTACATGCTCAACATTTTCAATAGTTAGAGAGTCTTGAGAAATCGTACCTTTGCCAATGATTTTACCAAAAAAGTCACTACCGAAAATAACGTTACCTCCGTTGTAAGGCTTGTAAGAGGAGAATAGCTTGCGATTCCCCGTCATATGCTTCGAGCATCCACTATCCTTAATCCATTCGTCAGGCTCCAAATTTATTCCTAGGCATATTTCATCGGTAGCTTGAGCTACAAGACATTTTTTGTCATTTGCTTTGTCCGCCTCGTCTTTGTCGCTATCACTCCATGCTCCACTAACAAAGGCGCTTTGGTAATCATAACCTGGTGGCTTCGGACATTCCCCAATGAGATGGTTTGGACTTTCACATCTAAAGCACTTTCTTTTCCCGTAGTTATCATTCCTACTTCTTTGAAGCGATCTTCTTTCATCTCGTGGTTGTCTTGTGAATCTTCCTCATCTCTTAAAGAATTTCTTGAACTCTCTCACGGCCATTGCATATTCTTCGTCTTCACTATCGTCACTTGAATCGTCATCATCACTAATTTCCTTTTTGACTTTTAGCGCAAGAGATTTTATTTGATCTTTCTTGCTCTTGACCGTTTCCGAGTCTCTCTTTATAATTTCTTCATGAACCTTCAAGTTGCCGATAAGTTCATCAAGCGATAACGTCATCAAATTCTTCGATTCTTCAATAGTCGTGACCTTCGCGCGCCATTTTGGATGTAATGCCCTAAGAAATTTCCTTACACAATTTTTGCTAGAAAAAGTCTCATCAAGTGCTTTTAAACTTGTGATGATAGTGTTAAATTTAGCAAATGCATTATCAATAGATTCCTCTTCAGGAATTATAAGTTGTTCATATTGTTGAACAAGAAGATCAATTTTGTTGTCTTTGACTTGACTATTACCTTGGTGAGTGATTAATAAAGAATCCCAAATTTCTTTTGCGGTTTGACACATAAAAATTCGTTCATATTCTTTGCGTGGTAATGCATTATAAATTACCATTTTAGCCTCTTTATTTTTTGCTAGTTTCCTTTTCAAATCATCATTTTGTTTTTCAAAAGGTACAATTTCATATATTTTAGTTAAAGGATTATTTTGAATAGGGGGAAAGTCACCAAAGGTAATAACATGCCAAAGATCAAGATCTTTTGATTTCACATAAGTTTTGAATCTATTTTTCCAATAAAGAAAACCATCACTCTCGAATAGTGGTGGTCTTTGCATAGATTGTCCTTCTAAATATTTTTCGGATTCCATAGATCGTTTCAAGTTTTAAAATACAATTTATTTTAAAAATCTTGTTTGACGTGGCTCTTGATACCAATTGTGGAAAAACTAGAAGGGGGGGTTGAATAGTTTTACGTCCTTTTAATTTTTATTATGAAAACTTTGTTTACTTTTAAAATTTAGATTCGAATTTATGTGAACTCAACTCTTGAACGATATGAACAAATATAAATATAAATAAGCAATGCAAGTAAAGTAATGAAATAAAATGAAAGATAGAGATGGAAAGATCGAACAGCGAGACAAGAGATTTATAGTGGTTCGGCTACAAGGACACCTTCCTGGCCCTACTCCACTCCCCGAGCACCTAACTCGAGAGTTTTCTTCACTATGTCAACAAGCTCCCTTATGGCGGAGAAAACCTTACACAAATTTAGCTTACACCGGCTTAATGACACAAAGCTAGATGTCGGGTTCTAATCGTAGCTAGAACCAATCTCACAACTTTAACACGACTTCTTCACAACTTTTTCACGACTTCTTCACAACTTCTCGCACACCTTCTTCACTACTTCTTCACAACCTAGCACGACTAATCTACTCTTCTACTTCTTCACATCTTCACTACTTACACACTTTGACCTCTTCACAACTTCACTACTTACACACCTTGACCTCTTCACAACTTCACTACTTGCACACTAATCTAGCCTAACCAAATATGCACACACTTATCTAACAAATATACACAACTTATACACAAATGAATGGATGATTATACAAGCAACTTAGGTAGCAAGATGATACTAAGTTGCAATACTTCTTCTTTAGATGTTGAAGGAGTATTCTTCTTTTGCACTTTGATGGTGGAAGCTTGGATCACTTAGAAACCAATGCTTAAGAGAATATGATCAAAGGATTTTAGAAAGGATTTGCAAGGATTAGAGAAGATTTAGAACAGAAGGTTTGGGGTGCAAAAGGTGAGAAAAAGTCCAAGGAAAAACCAGTATTTATAGGCAAAAACTGGACAGCTGGAGGAGCGGGGCGGTCCCCTTAAAATTAAGGGGGCCGCCGCTCAAGACCGTTGCCAAGTTTTGTCTTTTTGTGGGGAAGGTTTTTATGGAACATTTTTGCCATTTTTGGTTAAAAATTTGAATTCATAAATTTATAATGGATTAAACCTTTTTATTTATTACCAAAAATGTTTTTCTAAAAGATATAAAATGTTTTTGACATTTTATAAAAAATCTAGTGATTAAGAAAATGTTCCTTTGATCATATAATGCATTAAGCATTTGTTTATTCATACCTTAAGTGATTTGAGTTGTTAAAATAGATATTAACAACTAAATGCTTGTTTACGTCATAATTTTCCGTTTAATGATTTTACATTTTGTGATTATCAAAACGTAGAGATATCGAAAAATATTAATAACGTGTTGAGGCATTATTTATATCAACACCCTTTATATAGAACAAGCATTAATTGTAGTCAAATTACACATCTATAGTGGAAAAAAAATGTTGGCTAGGTGTTCTATGTTTGGATGAATTTTAGGCTAGGAGGGGGGACAGATATTTTGGTCAAGCACAACAATTTTTGGTCTTTGTCTCATGGTTGAAATTGTACAATTTGGTCCAACTTCATTAATGTGTGATTATTGTACAAAAATGTGTGGGGGGTGGGGGGGCATATAAGTAAAAGTAGGAGTAATATGTTTCTCTTTGGTACCAAAATTATATATATTGAATGTATTGGTATTAGAAATAGGTATTGGGTATTAATTTGGTAGTTAACGGTAAATACGTATATTTAAGTAATGTTTATAAAAGAATTGAAAAGTGTTTGAAAAATAATTTTTGACACTTTTGAAATAATTTAAGAAATATGAAAAAGCATGAAGAATAATTTTTAGGAGTGTCGGGTGCGTTGTTTATTTAAATCGCGAAAAACGTTTGTTAAATTAATAATCGTAAATAAATAAAAAGGGAATTGTCTTTGGGGTTAAAATTTCGAACCGGAGTAGGAGCATGGTATTGGGATTTTGTGGACTAAATATAGTCTAAATTCTTAGTGATCAAGAGGGTTGCTCCTAGTTTTATGTTTATTTAACCAAATAGTTATACGTAAAAAGTTTTCTTGTAAAATTTCAAAGTAGGAAATTAGAGTTTGAAAATAAATGTTGACATGGAAAATTACGAGTTGCTACAGTACGTATACCACCCATAAAAGGAATCTCGTCCGCGAGATTTAGTCACTGTGGATCGTTGGAGTGGTGTCAATGAAGAGGTATGGATACTTGCAATGGATTTGGATTTCTCATTTCCAAGTGATCTCAGGTTTTCCTTGAGAATTCCAGCGAACCTTAATGATAGGAATTCGACTTTGTTGGCTTGCAACGTGGTATGAAGTGGGGCTAGCTTTTCAAGACAAGGTTGTGTTAAAGGTAGTGAAATAGAGAGTGTAATGGACGAGGCTTGTCGCATTGCGGCAATAAAGGATAAAACATTCATTAGATAGGAATTCGTAATAGTACATGAAACTTATACGATAGAACTTGAAGTTAAACGCAAAAGAAATATAACACTAGAAAGTTTAAGCTTCTGTATTCTTGTTCTTCAGCTCCGGGCAATCCTTCCTGAAGTGTCCTATGTTTCCACATTCAAAGCAGCTCCCCGGGATCCTCTGATTTGCGGGATTCCTACAGTCCTTGGTATGGTGACCACGTTTCTTGCACAACTTACACGGTTCGCTACAGTGACCTAGGTGATGGAGATTGCATGTGTTGTAGTAGGGTAAATTCCCCGCATATCTTTTCTTGGTGCGTGGTCCTGCAGTATAGGCTCTAACCACTTTTTGTCCTTTGTTTGGTTGTCAAACTTGATCTTTTCTTTGGTTGTCATCCCTTTTCCTCTTGTTTTCGTTGTTGTTGTGGTTGTTGTTATTATCTTCTCGAGCATTCCTTTCTCGAACAAATTGGTCCATCAGACTGTGAGACATTCGAATTATCTCCTCGAGAGTGTTGGGTTTTGATGAGGTAACATTTCCCTGGATACTGGGTGGAAGTCCTCAGATGTACCTTTCGATTCTCTTGCGGGTAGTAGAAACCATTTCCAGGCAAAGAGTTGTCAGTTCATGGTATCGCTTAGTATAAGATGCAATGTCAACTCCCTTCACTGCTAAGTTCCAAAACACGACTTCCATCTTTTGAACCTCATTTCTTGGACAATATTCGGCTATCACCATGTCCTTGAAATCGGCCCAAGGTATTTTGAAAGCAACATCCAATCCTACTGACTGAGCAAAAGCATTCCACCAAGATAAGGCACCATCCAGCAAGGTACCCGTAGCATATTTCACCTTATAGTCTTCCGCGCAGTTACACATGCGGAAAACCGACTCCAGCTTCTCTAACCATCTAACTAAGCTAACAGCCCCTTCTTTGCCACTGAATTGCTGAGGCTGGCAGTACATAAATTCCTTGTAAGTACAACCACGAACGATGGGTTCCAACCTGGTCTCCGTTCCACTGGCTTCCCTGCCATTACTACTGTTACGGAGAGTCTCGTATTCAGCCATAGCAGCGGCAACTTGTGCAGTGACTCGCTCAGCAACGAGTCTATCGATAGCAGCTGCACTCATGCTTTTTTTCTTTGGTGGCATTCTCTTCAAAACAAGAAAAGAAGAGTGAGACGTAATAAGGACGTTTCCTAAAAGTAGGTGCCCTAAAGTGGCTTGTCATAAAATGAAAGCTTGAGGTCATGTTATGATTAGCTGGCGTGCTTCTAGGCGGTGGTTCACGAGGTGATGTAGATGTTCTAAATTATGGGGTGAGTGTTCAAACTAGCCTTCCGGAATGGTTAGTAAGGTAATCGGGAAATTGGTAGACTGTAACGGGTTTTAATGTCACGTAAAACGATATTACGTATGATTGGGAAAATTTTCAGAGGTCATTTGTATTATTCACGACATCTCAGAAATGTTTAAAGGACCTTCAAAAAGTACGAGTGTCCATTTAAAAGAAAAGTACTGTGATGAGAAAGTATTAGGATGCTAATGTGTTGGATGTAGATGTGAATATTCATGCAACGATTGTATACACACACAGAAAGTTTTGAAACCTTTAGAAATTGAGTAGAGAATCAATCTGGACATAATTCTATTATAACTACTCCCAGTATTGCAAAATTCACCTCTAAGTTGGACATAAGTAATCAGGCTAGCTATGTCCCATTGTACCTGGTTAAATGTAGGTGATCAGTCTATATTACACCGAGGTTCAATGAATTTTGAAATGCTCAGCTCAGTTATACTAATAATATGTCCCTCACGTTTAAAAGCCGTTTTGAAAGACTAAGACAAGTGACCAAACTCGAGGTCGAATGATGAGATTACGTAAGGAAAAGGCGTAACGCTGTGACGTGTACGATACGTAAGCATACTTATATGGAAGATAATTATAGTAATCAACGAAAATAAGTAGGTATATTTGATCCGATAATAAGACACAAATCTCATCAAATATGTCAGCAAACAAATCACAAGTGAGGCATCAGCTTGGCAAGCAGGCACGTGGCGGTCATAGGGTTAAGTTTTCGTAAAAGTAGTTATAGTCTAGGTTTTAAATATACCCAGTTCTCTATAACCAAGGCTCTGATACCAATCTGTAACACCCCTAAAATCGGGTCGCAGCGGATGATGATGTCGCTGGGGTGCTACTAAATTGGTACCACAACACAGAGTAAAGAGAACGGATTCACCGTATCCGTTTAAAAGAAATTTTTATAATCAAAAGTACTTTGTTTTACATCATTCAATAAAATGCGGAAATACAGGCCCATAAAAGAAATAAAGTGGTCCCCAAATGAATATCAGAGTATCTTGATCCTATAACCATGCCATGCCATGCCAACTGCCGCCAAATGTAAGCTGACACTTTAGAACCTGAAAATACATGCTAAAATGTGTCAACACGAGGTTGGTGAGTTCATAGGACCACAAGATTTCAAAAACCAATATATTCCAAATATAGAAAGAGTTATCGCTGTACTAAGTTCATGACACCGAAGCCTTAAGATTTCTAGTTTGAGCATACGTTTGACATACCAGTCAAGTGGGGAAACCACCCGGACACCCAAAGTTTCTGGTAGATGTCCACCTAGGACATCCAAGGTTCCTTAAATGATTATGCGTCCGTTTGACATACCAGTCAGGTGGGGAAACCACCCGGACGGGGAGTTCAATCCAAATAGATCTATTCACAATATTCACGCTTAGCGGTTCATAACATAGGCAATATGTAATAGTTTAGTGAACTCGTGTCCATTATAAAATAATCGAGTATGTAACAGGTAAACACATAAGGCATTCGAATAACCAATCAAGTGTTTCAGCCAATCAGTAATGTTTGAGAAAACCAACTTACGCTTCAAGTAAAACAAGCATATAGTTTAAGTATTAATGAGCATGTATTCTCCCCCAAAACAGTTATAAAACAAGTAAAAGTAGGGGCCATGAACTCACCTGGAATAACTGATACTTTTATTGTTGTATGTAACCACTATGAAAAATCCCTCATTAAAATAAACTATCTCTCAGAATACTTATCCTTTTTCCACGTAGAATTTTTTTTTTCTCTTGATTGTAACTATTATCCAATGTGACGAAGATCACATCCCGAATAACCGTGCTTGCAACCCAACCTTAACTGATTTAGCATTTATCTATGTAAACATCATTGACCTAAAACGTTATGAGGTCCCACTTATCACTTTACGTTATTTCGCTAACGTACATTTAAAACTGAATGTTTCTTAATGGATGATAGTTTTATGAAACCCTAAACTACCATGACAACATTTATGAACAACGAAACCCTAGAAATATCAAAGTATAAGTTATCTAGGTAATGTACAAGTCACTAAAGCATAGAAACCCTAATTTCGCTATAACTCCCGGTAAAACCCTAATTTCTCAAAAACTATTATTTTATTTGTAAACCCTAGTTAATATTTTTATAAAAATATTATGTACAAGTATTTTAAAGTCAATGTACAAGTCTTTTATGCATAAAAACTATATATTTATAAAAACTTATTTAAAACCCTAATTATATTTATTTAAAAGCATAATTTACAAGTTTTCATATACAAGCCTTAAGAATTAATTTTTCCTAGACTCATTAACTAAAAGTACATGTCTTCTAAACTAAGGTACAAGTCTTTAAAGCATGAAAACTAATTTCTTATAAAAACTTTATATAAAACTTAATAATAAATGTTTTAAAGATATAAAATGTAATAATTTTATATATTAATTTTTGAAATAAGTTTATTTATTTATAAAATGAGTGTACAAGTCCTTAAACTTAATGTACAACCCTTTTATGCACAAAAATATAAAAACTCACTTAATGGCATTTAAAGTGTAATAAAAATTACATAAAAATTATAGAAAATTAAGAAATAATTAAAAATACATTTTTCTTATTTTTCTTACATTAGTACAAGTCTTGTAAACCTAGAGTACAACAACCTAAAGCACAAAACTATTTTTCTCCTATTATGTACAATTTGATATAGGTAAATTTAGGTCAAGTAAATTCAGAATTCATTTCTAACTAAGTCTTAAACCTAGGAACCTGAATTCTACCTTAAAACTTAGTTTACAAGTCAACAAAGCTAATGTACAATACCCATAAGCACAATTCGATCCATAACTAGCCTACTTACACCATTTAGTTCAATCCTAACCCTAATCTAACTAACCCTTGGAACTCTTAAACCCTAAGTAAGCTAGATACATGGATAAGAAGAGAAACACATCACCTCCCTTCTAGAATGAGATTAGGTGTATGGCATACAACACATACACATCACCTTCCCCCTCCTCCTCTATTGTGGCACTCTCCTGGACATCCACCTCATCTTCTTCACCCCTAAGAACAGCCATGAACTCCCTAGAAACTCTAATTACCCTCTCTATAAATAGGAAGCACCATGAAACCTTAAAATGCCCATAACCATTCGAATCACCACAAACAGCCTCATACCCTTACTCCACTGATTCCATTAGTCCCATATAAGTTCAAATAAGCCTAAGAGAGCAGTAGAATGAAGCTAGGATCATAGGAGAGCCCAATTCGAACCTTACACCAAAATCATGCCCTAGTCGACCTAATATAGCAAGGTATATCTATAGCCTTTTTCATTTACTTTTCTATACTTATTTTATGTCTAAATATACCCTAGAACATGTCATAATAAGATCAAAAACCCAGAAATAACAAAAACACATATATATTTATTTTTGTTCTTATCGAGTAGATTTACAAAAATAATTTCGAAATGAAAATCTAACAAACCTAGGATGATAAAAATGGATTAGGAACTCTTTAAACATGTTATATTAACTAGTTATAACATAAAAACCAGGGGTCTAAAAATCGGATTTCAAGAAAAACGAATTTTTCTTTCTTTTTCATTCCTGTCGACACAGCAGGATGTCTGCTGCTTTAGCCCTTACTTTACCCTAGTAAACGTGTCTTATAAATTCTAGTTTTCGACATGGCCAAAGTAAACTAATAGAGCTACACATAGGAAAAAGAATCAACGTTTTCTGTTAAGAACCAAGGGAGAACGAGGCAAAAGAAGTTGGGATATTTTTCTGTGTCGAGTAGCATGTGATGACGACTTTCTGTTTTCATTTTTGAATTCGTGGGATCGAGTTAGCCCATAATCTTTTACAAAAGTACTTTTATATCTTTTACTTTGGCTTGTGTTCAAACTGATTATAATTTTACAAAAGTATTTGATATCTTTAACTCGGGGGCAAGACCACTCTCATTTCAATCATGATTGTGGAACCTGGAAACTGTTAACGCATTGCGTGTCATGAGGTTTAGTGCAATATTCCTGAACTACGATATAACTGAATTCTTTTACTTTGGCTTGTGTTCAAACTGATTATAATTTTAAACACTATAGATTCACTCAACCTTTGTGTTGACTTTTTAAGCATGTTTATCTCAGGTATCTAGAAGTATGATTATTGGCACGGAGTGGCGGTGGACTTTCTTCTTAAAATAAAAGGGTGTCCACTTTGTTATCATTCAATGAATAATGTAACTTTTTAATGTATTTTCCGAACCTCCCTCTGGGACCTATCTTATGTACTCTGATATTAAATAAATGAATGATAACAATTTATTTAAAAACGTCTCTTTTCGAGTCGTTTTCTATTCCCATGACTGTGAACCATGAAGTAACACCCCAAGCTTATATTCCGCTGCGTATCTCGAAAATGGGGGTGTTACATTGTATATACTTATGCACTTGTGATTACTTCCCGTACATCATCTTTCGGTTACTGTCGAACCGAACATCTATTCGTCTTTGACACTTTTATTGTTGTATATACTTATACACTTTCAAGAGCCAATACACACAAACATTTAGAAAACTGTTTTCAAACTTAAATGTTACCACACAAGCAACAATAACACAAAAATTTTGAACTTAATTTAACCTCGTTGATTCTTAAATTAAAACTGTGAACTAAGACATGCCTTACTAATCTAGGTCGCGTGTCGGTGCCGAACACTACCTGATTTATTGCACTATCTAACTGCTATTTGCTGAGGTGAGTTTATAGCCCCACTCTATTTATACTTGTTTTACAATTGAGGTGAGAAACATGAAAAACTCTTTTATGGAACAAAACTATTATTTATGCTATTACGTGAGTTAGCCTAAGCCCTATTATGTCCCATTATGCCCAACTCATGAACCGTCAATTCCTGCTGGGAAGGGCGAATGTTATAAATAAATTTATTGGGGGTAACACCCCCGTTCGGATTGACCGGATAGGCGAACGAACGTATACCATGTCGAAACACAAGTGTCTGGGATAAACACCTGCCGGACCCCTATATATGTTTACATACTCTTTAAGCATGCACACTGTTATAGCTTCAGTTGCATGAACTTAGTGCTAGCGTAATAGACTATTTTTATATGACATTATATGCGTTGTAATGTTCATATACCAAACTCATGGTCCAAACCATTGATTTTACTGCTTATTTATAAACCTATAAACTCACCAGTTTTTTGCTGACTTTTAGCATGTTTTTCTCAGGTGCTTAAGAAACTTACTATTGGCAAGGCGATGGTCATAAACTATTTACCGAAGTGTTATCACACATTTTTATGACTTGTTTTTATGGGACCATTAGACTTTTGGGCTTATTTGTCGAATTTAAAACTCTGATGTAAACTTGATTTAATTCAACTGGATATATTTAAACGGAGTATGTATTGTGTTCTTTATTATCTTGTGTTATGATTTTCAATTCAGTAGCACCTCATGACCCGAATGCTTCCGCAATTACCAAATTTGGGGGTGTTACAAGGCCCCCAGGCCCCAACACTACATCTCTTACCTTAACTCCAACCTATATATACCATATGATAGGAGGATTTAGGGTAAGGAAGCACATACAATGTCACTTGGCAGCCTCCATAGGCTCCTCCTCCTCCTTAAACAACTTATCTACATCCATTATCCTCATTAACCACATAAACCCTTCTCTTCACCCTCTCCTACGAGGTAAGAAGAAGGTACAAAATAAAACCTTCTCATCATCCCCACCTATGAGATGAGACGAAGGTACCCAGTCGATGCTAGTGTTACCCCGACTACAGGAATATCATCCTTCTCACAGAGTCCTTACCGTTCAACATGAGAAACCGAGCATCCGACCATCACCACCTGACTTATACACATTCAACACGAGCCCCAAGTGCCTTACATCATGCTCAAATGCCAACGGGCTCAAACACCAATAGGCTCAGACGCCCTTCAAGCTCAAACATCAACTCACATACCAAAAGGCATTGGGTTTCTTATTTTAATTTCATTTCCCATTTAATCGTAACTCTACTATCTAAACATTATTGTGTTGTTGGTTCAAATTTTTATAATAACATTTGACAACTCAAATGCTACTGTTCACAGATTAAAATATGTACTTTTACGCATTGCTTTTATATTTTAACACCCCTCTGAGTTTAGTAGTATATTAACCTTTAAAATTTAACATACTTTTAACTTTGGTTATATAACACTTTAACCCAAAAACCAATTAAAATCTATACTTTCACTTCTTATTTAAACTCTATATACTCTTTTGTATCATTTTTCTTTTTAAGACTTTTTTTTTTTTTTTTTTTTTTTTTTTTTTTTTTTTTTTTTTTTTATCAGTGTCTTGTGAATAATAATATTCCTAATTTACACTTTACACATCATCCCGCCAATTAATTAATTTTAAAGTTTTACAAGTTGCTTATTTTCCCATTTCGTATTTAAAGAATGCCCATGAAGTGTTTTATATATCTTGCAGTCGGCGATATTTAAATACTCCTTATGTTTTAGATGAAACCACTGCTTACCAGTAAATAGTTTATAATAAATGTTATTTAAACCCTTTTATTGAAGCACATGAATTAATATACGTAAATAACATGGCGAAGGCGACACCACTGCATAATAATACTCCGTAATATTATAGCACTAGCATTATTATTGGTCCAACCATCCAAGAAGAATCCTCCTTTTAAATACTTGAATATTGTTGCAGCCATGCATCAAGCCATCACCACGTTTTCTTTTCTGCGTCCCTATATATAACAACTGAATCTATGCATTTCTTTATAAATCCTCAAAACTAACAAAAATACATTCCATATACATACTTCATGGACGCATCATTATCATTATCATCTTCATCCATGGATCAGGTGGATATCCGGACTCACGGTTTAGCCCACCATCTCCGCATGGCCTCATCTCTAGATTTCGATACAAGTTCGCTTCGTAAGCTCCTTGATGGAGAGAGAACTTATGAATTGGATTATATGTGGAAGATGATGATAAAAAGCAACTTGTTTTGTCCGAGAGAAAGGGGTGGAAAAGTGTTTATTTCGCCAGATTTCAACCAACCCATGGAGCAACAAAGAGAGATGACGATGAAAAGAATCGATTACTTAAGAGAACAAGGAGCATTTGATGGTGGCTTACTCGGAAAGGCCCTGAGGCTGAGTTATGGGGATTTACTCGTGCCGATGCAGTTGGTTATTTTGATCACTCTCTAGCGATTAAACTTGGTGTTCATTTCTTTTTATGGTACGTCTCAAATCAGCTCATGATCTATTAAAATAGCATCAAAAAGTTTACAAAAAGTTTTTAATATAATTGATCTTATATAACTTCTAAGAGACTTAATCAAATTCCTGATAGGCGACTATTTGATCTTATATAACTTCACGGACGCATCATCTTATATAACTTAATGGACGCATCATATTGTTCTGTCAAACGTTGTCAAACACTTGACTTTCGAGTGTGTAGCAAAGTTATTATATTTGGCGTAAAAGTTAATCCTTAGCTAAGATATAAATTTTGGTAAAATTTTTGCAGTGACACAACTGCCAATGACATCAAAGATATGCCCCATATCATTTTTAAACATCAAAATTACAACCAAAGTATTTGTAGTAGTAAATTAACAAACTATTAATTAGTAATCTCGTTTATGAATACACGTGCTTATAATCAAGAGTTTCCATATAATATGTACAGTAGTAATTGTTGAAAACAGTGTGAAATTTGGAGGTTGTAAAGATATGTATAATTTCCAAGGTTTTCAACATCGAGATCATACTTAGGATCGTTTTCGTCTTTGCAAAATCATAATCGTATGATCGGATCGGAATCCTAAGATCCTACTATAATGCTATTTTTTAATGATCTTTGTAATATTATTCAAATCTACAAATTATTATATATTATAAACATGAAATTATATGAATATTTCATGAAAATGTTGTCTTAAATTATGAATATGAATATTGAAGAAGAATCACCTATTTTTTTTAAAATTATATAAAACCATAAACCATAAACCTTAAATTTGTAGTTTTTAGTTTGCGGTTTGAGAAAAGTAAGATCTGATCGGAGTAGATCTTAAGATCCTAAGGTCAAGATCGGGATCCTATAAGATTTTAAGCTTGTAAAGATCCTACGTAGGATCCGGATCGTTTTTGCTTCGTAGAATCGTAAAATCGTAAGATCCTAAGATCAGGATCGGGATCTTAACAACTATTATAATTTCAGTGTTTTGTAATGATTCTGAAAAAGATTTATTTGATATATATTAGTCGTAATTATTAGATGAATATGTTAGTGGACCGGCATAATCGTGGGTTTGAGTCAATTAAGTTTAGGGTTGTACATTGTTGCTTATCCAATAAGCTACGTGTTTATTATTAGTGCATATGTAATATTCTTATGTAATCATACAAAACACAATCAGTACTATTTATTCGCTATTTTACAGTTACAAGATTATGTTTAAATTCACGTTAATTGATTGAAAGTGAGAGAGACTTATAATTGATTTTAGCTAATGATAACATTATAAAAGGTTTTCTTTAATTATACAAACGATTCATCTTTTTAGACCAACTTTGCCGTAAGTTTTACTGCTCACATTAGAAGTAAAGTGGGTAACTGAGAAAAACAATCTTAACGTTATACGAGGAAGTCATTAAGCCCGTTTTGCTCTCATATAAGCGGTTTAACCGTAAGTTTTAGTTTTATGACTTTCTGTCCAGGGGCGAAGCTTTAGGGGGGGGGGGGGGGGGGGGGGGGGGCGGCAGACCCCCGAAATTTTTTTTGCGATATAGGGGGTATATAGTTTTCGTGTAGAAAAATTTCGGTATATTAGGTTTCGACCCCCCATTTTAATTGTGAAATTTCTGTATATTAGATCCCGACCCCCCACTAAAACTTGGCAAGCTTCGCCACTGTTTCTGTCGTCATCTCGTTCATACTTGAAAAACACTTTAGCACTATAAACTATTACAAGTTTTTCAAAGATTTAAATAAACTTAACTGTGAAAGGTGTAGCAGCCTGCAAGGATGATAGAAAATGTGGAATACTTTCTTTTGCAGTATTTGTGACCTTATTTAAATATTAAAACAAATAGTTAAATATTAAAAATCTACATAAATCATAAAATATGCAAATGTGCACTAGTTCCTAAAATATGCATTGACAAAATATTTATAGCATTAAAAATTAGTAATTCCTACTATCGACATCTAATTTTGATTTTTGTCTCAATTAATAATTTATTTCAGGGGTGGTGCAATAAGTTACATGGGAACAAAACGGCATCACGATAAATGGCTGAAGCCAACCGAAACTTATGAAGTCAAGGGTTGTTTCGCAATGAGCGAGTTGGGGCATGGAAGTAATGTAAGTCAACTTATGTTGTTTAGTTTAATACATTGGTTTTTAGAGCACGCGCTGTCTTGAGCCATGGCTATGGCGTATGCCTATGCGTGGATAAGGGTGTACATTTTTTCCGGACTTAAAATGGGTTATTTGTTTGTGTTTGTGTGTGTGTCAACCAGGTTTAAGTTTTAAATTTTTTTGGTTTTTATTTAAAACCTTTATCAATAGTGAATTTTTAATTTATACCTTTAAACTTTGAAAAGTCTATATACTTAATCTAGCTTATAAAACAAATTGCAAATTCTAATATTTTTATGTAACATGTTTATATATTTGTTTTTAATAATGAAATTTAGATGGTTTCAAATAGAAAAATAAAATAGTGAGTCTCAAAGATGATGTTTTGACATGAGTAAAGGGAGAGTGATTTTGGATGATGTGAGTGAAGGATTATGTAAAAAAAGAAAAGTTGATGTGACACAAAAAAGTGGTTTGACTTGAGTTATGTCACCTTGTGCTCTTATAACATTATGCATGTAGATGAAAGTTCATTTGAGTATATTAGAAAAAATTAAGAAGTCTTTTGAGAAATTTAAAAAGCATACTAGAACAAAAGAAAACAGTTTACTCGGCCACCAACAATGAACTATCTCATAACACATCCTAAATGAACATACCATGTGCATGGAATATAATGTTGGTTTAAATAACTTAATTTTTGAGTTTTTTTTAATCATTAGGTACGAGGCATTGAAACAGTGACTAGATATGATGCTAACACTCAGGAATTTGTCATCAACACTCCTTATGAATCTGCCCAAAAGTATTGGATTGGAGGTGCAGCTAAAGTAAGATATAAATCATATATTCACGCGAGTTTAGTTTTATTAGCTCGATTAGCTAGCTAATCGATCATTTTAATCTTATGGTCTCAGCATGCCACGCACACAGTCGTTTTTTCACAGCTTGAAATAGGTGGTGTGAATCAAGGAGTGCATGCATTCATAGCCCAAATCAGAGACCAAAATGGAAACATATGTCCAAATGTTCGTATTGCAGATTGTGGTCATAAAATTGGTTTAAATGGTGTTGACAATGGCCGTATCTGGTTTGATCATTTACGAATACCTAGAGAAAATATGTTAAATTCTGTTGCTGAGGTTTCACCAGACGGGCAATATTTGAGTTCAATAAAAGATCCACTTCAGGTTCATTAAGTTATTTCTTTCTAGTAGAGTTTTATTTGAAGTGTTTTTTAAAACTTGTTGAAATTTTGTCACTGATGCACATAAACTTCGACTCTTGATTTCAGAGATTTGCAGCCTTTATGGCCCCCCTGACATCTGGCCGTGTGATAATTGCATCGAGTTCAGTTAACGCAACAAAGGTATTGGAACTTTGGAAGCTAGTAATCTATGCCATATATTACTTATCAATTGCACCTCTACATTCGCTTAAATTTATTCTGATAGTGAGTTGTATGTTGTTTAAGATTGGTTTAGCAACTGCAATAAGATACTCATTGTCAAGGAGAGCCTTTTCAATTAGACCAAACGAACCTGAAGTTCTTCTGCTTGATTACCCAAGTCATCAAAGACGGTTGTTGCCTCTTCTTGCAAAGACGTAAGTTACATGATACATAAACTCATACCTTTCATGTATATGTTTGTTTAAACTTTAAAGTATGTTCTTGTGATCTTATTTCTTGTTGTTTTGCTTGCAGATATGTGATGAATTTTGCTTCCAACTATTTGAAGATGTTATATGTGAAAAGGACACCTGAATCAATTAAAACCGTCCATATCGTTTCCAGCGCACTCAAGGCTGTTTCAACATGGCATTGCATACGAACATTACAGGTTTTAAGCTTTTAACTGTTTGATTGTGTCATAAACTATTTAGATTATTATTTATCCGTACATGTACTGAAATTGAACTTATGGTTTGGGCCAGGAATGTCGAGAAGCTTGTGGTGGGCAAGGTATAAAGACTGAAAATCATGTTGGTCATTTAAAAAGTGAGTATGATGTGCAATTGACTTTTGAGGGTGACAACAATGTCCTCATGCAACAGGTACATAATTAATACCGTTGTGAATTACATAGTTACTTGATAGTTGAGTTAAAGATGAATTAATTGCGTCAAAAAATAATCACTAATATCCATCATGATGATTTTTCCTTTGTATATGTGGGAACTCAGGTTAGTAAAGCGCTCCTATCAGAGTTTATGGCAGCAAAGAAAAGGAACAAACCTATTAAATGTTTAGGATTGGAACACTTGAACAAACCTGTTCCTATCATCCCTTCTTACCTCACAAGCTCTACAATTAGAAATGTTGAATTCCAGGTACTAATTATTTCAATAAATATTTGTATATTTTCAGAGACTTTTGATTATTAATGCTGATGATCAGTTTGATTTAAAAAAATGAATCGCAGAAAGACATATTCTGCTTGCGAGAGAGAGATCTATTGCAACGTTTTGTTACACAAGTCTCCCAGCACAAAGCTCAGGGAGAAAGCTGCTCAGAACATATATTCACAGTGGTACCAACTAAATGTCTTAATTCTTGATATATAATTTTCTATTGATTTTTAAGTTTGTTATATTAATGTATCATTCTGTGGTCAGACTTATCAAATTGCGGAGGATTTGGGTAGAGCCTTCTCGGATCGTTTAATTCTACAAACATATCTTGATGTTGAAGCAATAATTCCTGAAGGTTCTTTAAAGGTAATAAGACTCTATCTTAGTTAAGACTTAAAACTAAATATTGATGTTATTAATATATATGTTGTTAAGTGCAGAACGTATTAGGCCTAATGAGATCGATGTACACAACAATTGTGATGGAAGAAGATGCATCGTTTCTTCGATATGGCTACTTATCAACATACAATGCCGCAACTGTTAGAGAAGAGGTTCCAAAACTATGCAGTGAATTAAGACCTCATGCACTTAATTTGGTCACTTCTTTTGGAATTCCTGATGCTTTCTTGGGACCAATTGCTTTCAATTGGCTCGAGGCCAACGCATGGTCTTCGCTTTAAAGATTACTACGAGTATTATATATTGCGATGAATGATCATAAACTTTTTGTATTATGGGTACGTTTGGCAAAACTAGTTGTAAGCTGTATGCTATAAGCTGTTAACTGTATGTTGTAAGCTGTAAACTGCAAAACTGTTAACATGAGCTACAAGTTGTATATTTTTTTCAATAAAAGTGTTTGGTAAGTTAGCTGTTAAATGTAATTATAAGATGTAAAATGACATAAAAGGATATATTTATAATTGTAAACAAATATTTGGAGGGTATATCAGTAATTTAAAGTTTTAACAGCTCCAAGATGTTTAAAAAGCTTCATGAACCAGCTTTTCATTTAGGAGCTATTTGTTAGATATAAAAGCTTAAAGTTAATGTATCAAAACGGAGCTACTTATTTTAGAGGAGATTATTTTTGTAACAAAAAGCTAACAGCTCTCTAAAAAGCTCCTGCCAAACAGACCCTATATGTTTTACAATACATATACATGTAAAATCAAGTAGCCGCAATAAGTTCAGTTTAAACAAGTTTTTGTATTATATGTTTTACAATACAATGAATACATATATCTAGTAGGGGATAGCTCTAGCTGAGTCTCTCTAAATCTTATAGATGAGTCTAATTGGATATTTAATAGAAAATGCAATTATATATACTAACAATTACCCAACTGGTCTAGCGGGTCTTTTTTTTTCTCTCACTTTTTTCATCTTTTACTCAAAAAAACAATTTTTTTTTCTTGTCGACGGACCAAAACCCATCTAGACCCAGACCCAACCTATCTAGACCCGGACCCACTTATACCCATGTTTCTAAAAGGTCCATCTAGACCCGTGACCCAAACCCGACCCGACCCACCTTTTTTGCCATCTTTATATAGTATAGAATATTAGAATGTTTTTGTATTACCAATGGTAATGCAGTTGGTTTATCTTATGTTTAATGGGTTAGGCTAGGTGTAATCATCATCATATCCATCACCGCCATCTCAACATTTACTCCTTTCATTAAATTAAACACATAAAAATATCCTACTTAAATACCAGCATACATCATAATATACCTCACACACACAAACACAAAAATATTAGCACCACGTTTGGTGATTTGCACTATAGAACCAACGCCACAATATAGCACCACCTATAGGTATGGTGGTGGTTGTGGTGTTTTAATTGTGGTAAATGTTGTGGGCCGAGGCCACGAGGGTGTGGTGCTATAGTATTAGTAGGTTGTGTTTAGTGCGGATTGGTTGTGTTAGTTGTCGTATTTTTAATGATCATGGTTATGAGTCGTGATTAGGTTAATAAAAAATTAAGTGAAAGTGTAGAAAATAGAAGGGGTGAATAGTTTTACCGTTTAAAATTATTCGCTTGTTACTTATCGGATTTCAAGTAAAGTAAAATCAAGCACACAACAGTACATGTAAGTAATCTGAAAGAGAGAAAAGTTTCAAGCAATAACACGGTGTTCTAGTGGTTCGGCTACAAGGACTCTTATCTTGCACTCACTCCTCGCCTCTAACTCGAATTATTCTTCACTAAGAACAAAGCTCCTTCTCGGGAGAGAAACTTAAACACGTCGCTTACACCTTTTTCCGTACAAAGCTAAATACGAGTTCTTGTTTTAAGGAAGAACTAACCTGACGTCGCCTAAATGATTACCGACACTAAGCTAGGAGTTCTTTACAAGGGTACAACCACTCCCATTTGGTTCTTTACAAGGTTACAACCACTCCCGACACTCTATGTGTTTTGAGGACTAAAACACTAACTGGTTTCTACTGAATAAAAGATGCAACTATGATGTGTGAACTGATGCAAGGTCACACAGACTCTATACTACAGGATGACAACAGTATGTTGATCCTTCTATGTTGAGATCTTCTTTGCTACAAAAGGAAAGATCTATGTAATGTTAGTATGCTAAGGGTTAGTGATATGTAAATGAAAGGATATCTAATTTAAGCTATGTAAGTGATAAATTGGCCAAATGATCAGCTTGCTATTTATAGGCAAGGCTGATGAACAGTCCACGGATCCAGCGGATTCCTCAAAAAGTATCCGTCCGTGTACCACTTTGGTACCGCTGTGTCAGGCCAGCTAAGAGATCTCCAAATCTTTTCAAATCTTGTCATATCTTTTCATATCTTCAAATGTCAACTCTTTGGCTTGAAGATCTAAACAAAATATCACAAAATCTTACCAAGATTGTGTAGATGATGCATGCCATGATGTCATCCTAATATTTAACTAATAAAGTTTCCATTTTAAGAAATAAACATGTAAACTTGTATATGTCATTTCTAGAAAACTTGTGATGTGAAAATGTGTTTGTAAAATGCTTATCACTATAAATGTAAAAGACTTAATCTTATTTATGTTTTGCTTAAAGATAAACTTTGTAATTGTCATTAACAAAACTAAGCAAAGATCGTAAAATATAAATAACGTTTTTAGGACGATATTTGTATTAACAATCTCCCCCTTTTTGTTGATGACAAAACATAAAGTGTATTTTTAAGTAGAGAGCTTAAATAAGGGACGAGTCTTTTAAAAATATAGATTAAGTTAGTTTATGCAAGTTTTAAAATCTATTTTGTGCTAAAATGTATGTACTGTGATGTTTCACAGTTGATGCAAACTTAATCTTATCTCCCCCTTTTTGTCGAAACAAAAAGAAGATATGCGTAGCGGAATGCGATTTTGAGAACTTTAAAGCTCCCCCTTGATTTATACTCCCCCTAAATGGAGTAACAAGGATATGATGTATGAACCTACAAAATAAATTGTTAGAATATGCTATGCTCCTCTTTGATGTATACTCCCCATTGCTAGAGTACCAACGTATACATTTCAAAAGTATGATATGATGAATGCTCCTACAAAAAAACGGTTAGACTATGATATGCTCCTCCTTGATGTATACTCCTCATTGCTAGAGTACCAACGTATATGTTTCAAGGATGAGAAATGCTAAAAATGATGAGTTAGTATATGATATACTCCCCCTCGATCTATACTCCCCGTTGCTAGGGTACCAGCATATATGAATCAAGGTTGAGAAGAGCTACAAAAGAAAAGTTAGTTACTTCAATCAAGAAGCAATATGCATATGCAATAGTCAACCAAGAAAGGTCAACCCATTTGACTTCTAGAAAGTCAAAATTTAAGTGTCTGATCAAATTTTTGTACCTAATGTACATTAGATCAATGCAATATGTTAAGTTAAGACAACCACACTATGATGTTAGTATCCTAAAATGAGATAATATGCTTGATATTGATCACGTACAAGCATAAACATATAACATCCATTCATTGAAAATTTGTTTGTGACATAAGTCACAAAACATGACGTTACAAGAAGGAAATAAATCCTACAAAGAAAATACTAGGATGAATCCTAAGAACACCTATTGAGAAGGATTGGTTGGGTTTGATGAAGATGTGATAGAGGCAAGCCAAATGGATTCTAAGTTCTTAGTATCATGTGGGTTTGAATCAAGTTCCTCATTGCCTTGAATGTTTGGTTGATTGATCCACATTGACTCATCAATGTTTTGGAGTGTGGTAAGTAAATCATGGGGTTGCAAGTTGGGTGGTTGTGAAAATGATGATGATTTTCTTACTTGAGATGATGTGGGTATTGGTGAGGAAGCTAATGGTGGTGATGGTGATCTTGGTTGAGATAGAGTTGGTGATGGAGACCTTGATGTAGGTGATGGTGAGTTACCTAGTGGACTTATGATAGGTGAAGGTGATCTTGATGGTTGAGTTGAAACGGGTGATGGTATGTTAACCACAGGAATGATGATGGGTGTTGAAGTAGTGGTGGATATGGTAGGGAAGTTCACATTAGAGGTTGGATTTACAAGCCAGTATGGTCTGACACTAATTCTAGCAGTCCTTCTGTGTGGTCTGGACATGTGTGATGTAACACCCCCGATTTTGTGATGTGCAGCGGAATTTAATTTGGGTGTTACTTCATGGTACAACAGTTGAATAGTAGAAAACGATCTCCAATTTGGTCGTTTTAAAAGATTTATCATTCGAATATCAGAGTTTACAAAGTAAGGTCCCCGTGTTTCAAAGTTTGTTAAATAAGTTTTCGAATGATATTTATAGCCTTCATAATTATCCGGGCTCCTCCGTGCCATCCGTGCTCATTTTGGACCTGAGATAAATACATGCTTAAAACGTCAACACAATGGTTGGTGAGTTCGTGGAGTTTGATAGAAAATAATTTTCTTTGAAAGGTGTATAGTGATTGTTGAAATAAATAATAGTTCTTCATGAAATAAATAACAAGTTGCGTTGTATAAAAATCCACAAGCGAATCATGTATGATCTCCAAAATCATAAGTTTCATATTATAATTGAAGCTGAGCTACGTTGTTATACGCTCGATATAGAATGTTGAGACAACTTTTAAATGTAATCATATATCAAGCTTTTTGGGTTATCTTTTGTAGAATTCTCATTTAAATCACATACGATAGCAATTAAAGTTCAAGTACAGGATTCAAAAATCATATCACATAGTGGGAAGAGTAACTTAGAGTCTGAAATCTATCCGTGTAAAGTGGTGGTTTTCTAAATACAGCTGTATCCTAGGATATATATGAAACATTCATATATTCATAAAGTTATATTGCCCTAAGCCTCATGACACGCAAAACGTTAACAGAGTACCGTAAAACGGCGGTGCCCCACCAGGGTTACTGATGGGTATTTATGGCCCTCATGTTAATAGGTGACTTGCCAATTCCTATTTTTCTCAAATATAGTACATCGCGACTAAATACGACTAACCATGTAGGCATTCCGTCCAAGTATTTAGTGGGATAGGTCGTCAGCCTCTAACAGGTTTCGAAGCTGTTCACTATATTCGCGCTCACCGCAGTGATTAATGGCTCATGATCAAGGGACTTTATGGCAATAAAGTGTGCTTAGGCAATATAGGTCTCGGGGTTCATACGTATTCTGATCTTGGCAATTATTTCTAGTGAAATGTAGAAATATCATAATAAATTAACAGTACATTCATTTGTCACATGAATGCATACAATAAGCCTCAGTATCATGTTACATCAAGTAGCTTAAAAATGCTATCTTTCAAGTTTCGTGTTTAAGCTAAACAGACAATTTGCACGTATAATGAGCATGCACTCCTTTCAAGTATGATTCAAACATGTAAAGCATAGTGGATGATTTTGAGTAAATCATGAGAGTTTTATATAAGTAACTTAAAACAGTTAAAGCATGTATCTCCTCCAAAAGAGTTATAAAGAATAGAGTTAAAAGTAGGGGCCACGACTCACCTGGAGCGCATCTGGCAAGATATAATAATTAGATCTATGGAAACGATCACGGAAACGTCTTTGATACGAAACCTGAATATAAGTGAAGTCTAAGAGTCTAATTTACTACTGATAACGAATGTGGAAAGGATAAATCGTGTAACGATTTGATCGGTGATATGAGTGTGATATGCTTAAAATGCCTCAAGTTAAAAATATGATATATCTAAAATATTATCTTGATTCTTATATCAGTCAACCAAAAATATTACTTTCTTCAAACATGCTAAATGATATGCAAATGAAGTTACTAACTTTCTAATAGCGAACTTTAATAATGCATAACTTAAAATGTAAAATGCATATGAAGTGAAGGGTGAAAAATAAAATAAACTAAGAATGTCAAGTAAAGTTAAATGGGTCCTTTTTCCTTTTCAGATTCTATACTTTTTAGTCTAACTGCGATTGCGTTACGTCGTTAGTCCTCGGTTAAGTCCAAAGTCCACAATGGTCCAAAATTTGTCCATATGTCCATATAAGGCTTGAAGTCCAAAGGTATGTCAATTTAAGTCCTTTATAACCTGTTTTAACAGCTTCAGTCCATAGTTTTCACAGTTGGCAGTTTTAGTCCTTCAAGGTGGGTTTGCGTCACGTTTTTAGTCCCAAAAGTGTTAAAATTATGGAGAAAAGTTATGCGACTTTTTCTGGTGCTTATTTAAGTTTATTAAAGCTTAAGTTAACTGCTTATTTCTGAAAATACCTTATTTTTAGCTTATTGGTCTCATTAACGAAATATACATAGGCCCGTTAAGAAATCGAGGGGCGAGGGCATGAAAATAGTTTTGGGCTTGGACTTGGGCCATTTTTATGATTCTAAAAATATGCCATATGGGCCTGTTGGGCTGTTTAATCGTAAATTCTTATTGGGCTGAATATAAGCCCAATCGGAAACTAAATAATTTCTGAAAATGTTATGTTTATTTTGCTAACGAGTCAGTTTTAAACGAGTGGTTTTTGAGGGTCGAAAAGATAATATAAGGTCGAACTCAAAATGCAAAATAAGTAACTAGCTGGGTGGTCTATCGAATGGTGTAAAAATACAGGCACGTTACGTGTAACAATTCGAAATAATTCAGGCGTCTAGTGAGCTAGTTGCACGGTTTTAACATATGTAAATCACTTGGTATTTTCTTATAACTTTTCACTCGGTTTGACTAATATGTGGTTTTACGTTCTAATTAGTTTGGAATGAGTTAAAACATGACATGGGAAAGTGTATTTGAGTTCTTAACTTATTATATATGCATGAAATTAAATGACTCAAGAGCTTTAAACGTATATACGTAATAAAATGAAATACAAATAGAAATAAGTAGAAATCTTGCATGTGGTTATGTTATACGTTACATGAGATATTCTTAAGGCCATATGACTTACAATGGTGAGCAAGGTGATGGTGGTACGTGGTGATGAGTAGAAACACCAGAACTCGAACGAAACTAAACCCGCATAACTCTAAATATTCCCTTCGACTTGTAAAAGTTTACCCCGATCGAATACCCAGCTTCTGGTCCTTGTGGGTTTGGCGAAATGGAGTAAAAGGACTTAGGAATGTGTTGTGTATGTATGTGAGTGAGTGTGTGAGAGATAGGGAAGGGATAGTGAAGTTCGATTGCTAGCACAAGGACGAAATGAAAAAGCAGTGGGTTTCGACTGATAACACTAGGGCGAGTATGCAGTTTATTGGTTGGGTTCGAACTTCATTTTAAAGTGTCTTTCCTTACTTGGGCGTTTCCTGGGTTGAGACAAAGTTACTGGACATCTAAAGAGATCAGTGAGGGTGAAAGCAAGATGGAATGAGTGTTGTGTAGTGTGTGTAGAGGGTGATGGTATGGGTATAATATAGAGGAGAAGTCACACGTTATTCTTGACTTCCAAATTCTCAACTCAATCATTTGTGATTACTGTGCAAGGGAGGACACATATGCAAGTTTTACTAAAATATCTTAAGAGGTTTGGTGGAGTTTGTCCTTTGCTGTTGGATGGTATAGAGATTCACCCGTTTGCTATTCATATTAGTTCAACAATAAAGCTAGCGACCTAATGATCTTTCTGACATTCTATTATAGTTTCATATGTGAATAAATGTTAGGAAAAGCCTTAGGAAATCATAGGATGAATCGGTGTTTTAGAATGATGGAGTTTTGAGACTTTTTGGTTATACTCTTGGGAATTTTTGGGACGCACAAATGGCCTTCAAAATTATATCAATACTTGGCATGTGATTCTGAAAATCGGCACGAATGATGCCTGGTGGGTGGTGATCAATGTGACGTAATAATATTGGCATATCGTGCTTAAGAATAATGAGAAAACGAGGGCTGTTTGGAAAGGTGGTGAGATCGAACTACGCATGAATTCACATAATAAGAGTGGCTGGGAACGTGGGTATAAGTGGGTCGATGTTGGGCCTGGGATAACAGAGCAGCCCAAATTGGTTTGTAGCTTGGTGAAATATGTTTAGAGTAGATTTTGTATAGCTAGTTAAATATAAATGTAATTAGTGGATAAAGTGTGATTAATGTATAGTTGTAATCAAGTTATAAGTTTAGTGGCTTTAACTATAATTTGTAATTAGTGATATTTGCGATTTGTGAACTAGTAGTTGTTGTGAAATAAATATGTTCCGTAAAGCATGTCGAGAACTAGTGCCGATATTCGTTAATCGTTGTGAAGTTGTGTTGTGGTGAGAATAGTATATCAAGAAAAAAATTTAAATTTCCCCGTGAAAATGGGATTTATTAGACATTAACTCGAGGTTAGTATTAATTAATGATGATTATCATAGTGGATTTTCGTGGGATTTTACAGTATCTACCCCTAATTTTTGAACTTCGTCCCGAAGTTCAGTCCGTGATAGGTGTTGAAAAATGTGGTGTGCTGAGGTAAGAGCTTATGGAAGATGTTGTCAAGAGATTTCTTATTTGACTAACCAGAGGCGAGATTTCAACTAGATTTATTTGTACTAGATGAAATAAATTCGTATGTTTGGTCAATAATTTAATTTATAGGCTACGAATAGTGAAAGTAACGGCCGAGAGTAGGAAGTATTTAGCACTTAATGTTTAGTGTTCTAACGGTCGAGACTAGGGGATTTTTAGTGGTAGTGATTTGAAATTTTAATGATCGTGAATAGTAAAATGACGGGTATTTCCTCCACTTAGATTCCTATTTAAAACCCTATCCACCTTTTTCCTTTTTCACCTTTCCACCCCTCCTTTTTCATTCGACTTCATCTTCTCCTGAAAAAAAAATTACACCATGCCGCCGATCGTCATTGTCGTAGCCACCGTGTACATTGTCCTTGTCGCCGTTTACCTGGCCTTCTTCCCCGACGAAAACTCCGACTATTACATCGCATCCTTGGAGTTCATCATACCTCTCACGATTCTAGCGATTTATGTAGATAAGTTCTTGGGGTGAGGATCTCGAGCTAGTGTGGTTAGAATGTAGCTTTGTTGTGTGTCGATGTAACCTTTAAGGAATGTGGAATAAAATCTCGTTTGTCTTTATGTTTAGTTATAAGTCCCGATATAGCTTTTAATATTTCGTTATATTTATGACGCAGAATAATCAAGGTGCTTCATCCTATGGTGGCTCTTGCTATTGTTGGGTTGGTGGGGGTGGTTGTTTCTATGGTGGGCCAACCTATTGAAGATTGTATGCCTTATATTGTTTTTATTGTACTATTAGCACTTCCGATGTTAATCATTTCGCTATGTATTAACTTCCGTGGTTTTTAATGAAATTTATGTTATTTGTGCTTTCCACATGTTGTTGTGAATTTTTAAGGTTTCTATATTCGTATTTTTCCTCGACTGCGTATAATAGAGCAGTGAGTAATGGGTAGTGAGTGTAGATCTGACTGAGGTTGGCTAAAAATGAGGTTTATAAATAAATTATTTTGTCTCGAGATCTTGTTTTTGGAATGAAAATTGTTATTCCATCGTGTTTTGAAAATAAACATGATTCATAGTTTTTGAAAATCACAAATTTATGGGGTAGCCTATTCGTTAAACATAGAGTTTGTAAATAATAGATTCTTAACAATGAGGGTTTCGGATGAGAACTTGCTGAATGTAAAGATAGTTGTTGAACTTTAACTTTTGTAAAGAAAAACTTGTTAGATAAAGTTTTTAGTGACAACACAGAATCGGTTCCAAGTTTGTCCAATGATAAACAAAGGTGCGTTAGGGTACTGTAGCTATGGGCTGAGGCCCAAACATTTTAAGGGTAAGTTTTGTTTATAAAATGTTGAACACACATTTTATGACATATATGGTTACGAGGTAGTTTCTAGATCATCGAAATCTCGTATAATGCCTAAGAGTTTCGAGAGGACGTTAGGAGGTTCAAAATCTTCTAGGGGATGAGTAGTCAAATCGTACAGAAGAGTTATTTGTATGTGGCGTGTTCATGATTTTTAAATCATGGTGTGGCGTGTTTAACGCGATTTGTTCCTTCCTCTTGCGTTGAAATGCGAAAATCAAAGCAGAATTTTTACCACGTATCCTAGAACTAGTTGCTAGTTTTTAATAGACACGGATTTTTGAAAGTTTTTACCGTTTGAATACAAACGGGTATATTTTTCAGAATAAAATAATTGAAAATATATATATATATATATATATATATTATATATATATATATATATATATATATATATATATATATATATATATATATATATATATATATATATATATATATTTTCAAACCCTTATAAATACCATTGGCATGCTCGTGTTATCCATACACACACAATCAATGGCTTGTAAGTTACCACATACCGCTGAACAAATTCAACTGTATATCAAGGCAGAAACTGAGGGTAGTGACGTGGATCATCAGAATGCTATTGTGAAGGTCATTTTGCAGTTTGAGGCTACGAAACAACTGAAACGACGACTTAGGGAAAGCTATGCCATGTGCACAGACATTTCAGATGATAGGAAGTATGTGATTGACACATTTTTGTATGATGAATCTTGTAAGGATGCTGCTGTCATCGAATCGCTGTGGTCTTGTGTTCATCAGATAGATGACCAGATTTCCAACAAGGTCCGTTGGAGCTTGGAAGAGAATGTTGAAGCTGCTAGGGTTGAACATCAACGACAACAACTACAACAACAACAACAACAACAACAACAACAACAACAACAAATCCACCACCACCACAACAGCAACAACAACCACAACTTCAACAAGGTGCATCAAGTTCATCTACACCAAGGGTGGTTGTGCAACAACAACATTTGCCTCATCTGGATCATTTCCAGCCAAGTTTCGAGGAGAATGTGGCAGTTGATGATGGTGGTTGGACTTCTGACATGGAGCGGGATCTGAGCAGGTTGGAAGCTCAATGGGAGGAAGAGAAGTTGGCGAGCTTTGATCCTTATGATGACGGTTATTATTCCAACAACTCTCAGACCTGGGATCATCCGGACTACCTTTGAAGTTTAGGTTTACGTTTATGTGTTGTTTTAAATCCAGTATCGTTTGTAATGCTTAAGTATTTCTGTCAGGTTTATTTGAATAATATGGTGTTTGAATTTAATTGAGATTACTGTAGAATTTATAGTGCCTGAGATTGAACTATAGGGATCACTGTATACATTACAGTGTTCAAGAAAAGTAGAGGCCACTATATTTACTCACAATGTCTGCTAAGAAAATAGAGACCACTAGAGTTTTGTGGTAAATTCAAAGTGGTAAGACGTAAGGTTACGAAGAATTTTTGAGACCATTGTACATATATTGTCTGGTAGTTTAGAGGGAGCATCATGAAATTCACAACGTTAGAGGCAGGAGTAGAACCATTGTGTAGTTCATAGTGTCTTAATAGTGGATGAAATTATTGAAATCTTATGTGAAATTTTGCTAATTCCCAGTTAACACAACTTGGAAAATTTTTCCTTTAGAATAACTATTGTTATTCTTTTATGAAATTTCACATGGTTTTCAATTATAAGGATTTGTGCGGGTAACTTACCCGTTAAACAAAAGAGTTTTGTTGATAATAGATTCTTACACAAAGATATTCGAATGAGGATTCGGTGTATGTAGAGAAAGTTGCTGAATCCCAGCTTTTAGGGGATGAGAAATTTTGTTTGTCCTTGTGTGAGGAATAGTTAATGCAAGTGGCTAGAATAGTGGGAGATAGTATTACGATAAGAGTGTTGTTTTGAACCCGTATAGTAACATCATGTGTTAATGTTTTGTTGTATTATAACTTGTGTATTCTTGTTGTACAGGATAGTTGAGGTGTTGAACCCAGTCGTGGTTCTTGTTCTTGCTGGTGTAGTGGTGTTTTCATTGACATAACGGTTCAACCGATTGGTAATGTTATGCCTTTCTTAGTGATATTTGTAATGTTAGCATTACCAATGCTAATTATATCATTATGTATTAATAATTATGGTTTCTAATGAGAGTTATGTTGTGTGTTTGATGAATTTTTGTGGTTATTGGTTTCATACTAGTGCCCTTACAGATAAAAATAAGCCCACTTATTTATAATTCGTTATTTACATAGAGAGGCGTCCCAAACAATGTAAATGAGGAAATATAAACTTATGGTTCAGCGCTTTACAATTTCTTTATTTAAACAAAAGGCATCCCAATCATTCAAATAAAGACATTGTAAACCATCTTACTTAAGAATCTCTGATTTAACACTCGTACCAATCCACACAATATGCATGCGCGGATTTTTCGGAAATACAGTAAAGGTTATTTCACACGCATCTATAAAGATACGTATAAGATAATTAAAGGTAGTTGGTACGGTACTCGAAATAGTTGGTGAGTATATACATCAATATATTAGAGTGTTGGGGTAGCAAAATTATCTAGAAGTCACATAAGCGTCTGGCGGATGGTAAGCACGGAGAGCGAAAGGCTATAAAATGTTTTGTTTGTAAAAGTAGTTATAGTTTGGACCTCATTTAGACCCGTTTCTCTATAACTGTAGCTCTGATACCAATCTGTAACACCCCCAATTTTGTGATGTGCAGCGGAATTTAATTTGGGTGTTACTTCATGGTACAACAGTTGAATAGTAGAAAACGATCACCAATTTGGTCGTTTTAAAAGATTTATCATTCGAATATCAGAGTTTACAAAGTAAGGTCCCCGTGTTTCAAAGTTTGTTAAATAAGTTTTCGAATGATATTTATAGCCTTCATAATTATCCGGGCTCCTCCGTGCCATCCGTGCTCATTTTGGACCTGAGATAAATACATGCTTAAAACGTCAACACAATGGTTGGTGAGTTCGTGGAGTTTGATAGAAAATAATTTTCTTTGAAAGGTGTATAGTGATTGTTGAAATAAATAATAGTTCTTCATGAAATAAATAACAAGTTGCGTTGTATAAAAATCCACAAGCGAATCATGTATGATCTCCAAAATCATAAGTTTCATATTATAATTGAAGCTGAGCTACGTTGTTATACGCTCGAAATAGAATGTTGAGTCAACTTTTAAATGTAACGATATATCAAGCTTTTTGGGTTGTCTTTTGTAGAATTCTCATTTAAATCACATACGATAGCAATTAAAGTTCAAGTACAGGATTCAAAAATCATATCACATAGTGGGAAGAGTAACTTAGAGTCTGAAATCTATCCGTGTAAAGTGGTGGTTTTCTAAATACAGCTGTATCCTAGGATATATATGAAACATTCATATATTCATAAAGTTATATTGCCCTAAGCCTCATGACACGCAAAACGTTAACAGAGTACCGTAAAACGGCGGTGCCCCACCAGGGTTACTGATGGGTATTTATGGCCCTCATGTTAATAGGTGACTTGCCAATTCCTATTTTTCTCAAATATAGTACATCGCGACTAAATACGACTAACCATGTAGGCATTCCGTCCAAGTATTTAGTGGGATAGGTCGTCAGCCTCTAACAGGTTTCGAAGCTGTTCACTATATTCGTGCTCACCGCAGTGATTAATGGCTCATGATCAAGGGACTTTATGGCAATAAAGTGTGCTTAGGCAATATAGGTCTCGGGGTTCATACGTATTCTGATCTTGGCAATTATTTCTAGTAAAATGTAGAAATATCATAATAAATTAACAGTACATTCATTTGTCACATGAATGCATACAATAAGCCTCAGTATCATGTTAAATCAAGTAGCTTAAAAATGCTATCTTTCAAGTTTCGTGTTTAAGCTAAACAGACAATTTGCACATATAATGAGCATGCACTCCTTTCAAGTATGATTCAAACATGTAAAGCATAGTGGATGATTTTGAGTAAATCATGAGAGTTTTATATAAGTAACTTAAAACAGTTAAAGCATGTATCTCCCCCAAAAGAGTTATAAAAACAAGAGTTAAAAGTAGGGGCCACGACTCACCTGGAGCGCATCTGGCAAGATATAATTATTAGATCTATGGAAACGATCACGGAAACGTCTTCGATACGAAACCTGAATATAAGCGAAGTCTAAGAGTCTAACTTACTACTGATAACGAATGTGGAAAGGATAAATCGTGTAACGATTTGATCGGTGATGTGAGTGTGATATGCTTAAAATGCCTCAAGTTAAAAATATGATATATCTATAATATTATCTTGATTCTTATATAAGTCAACCAAAAATATTACTTCTTCAAACATGCTAAATGATATGCAAATGAAGTTACTAACTTTCTAATAGCGAACTTTAATAATGCATAACTTAAAATGAAAAATGCATATGAAATGAAGGGTGCAAAATAAAATAAACTAAGAATGTCAAGTGAAATTAAATAGGTCCTTTGTCCTTTTCAGATTTTATACTTTTTAGTCTAACCGCGATTGCGTTACGTCGTTAGTCCTCGGTTAAGTCCAAAGTCCATAATAGTCCAAAATTTGTCCATATGTCCATATAAGGCTTGAAGTCCAAAGGTATGTCAATTTAAGTCCTTTATAACCTGTTTTAACAGCTTCAGTCCATAGTTTTCTGGTGCTTATTACAGTTTATTAAAACTTAAGTTAACTGCTTATTTCTGAAAATACCTTATTTTTAGCTTATTGGTCTTATTAACGAAATATACATAGGCCCGTTAAGAAATCGAGGGGCGAGGGCATGAAAATGGTTTTGGGCTTGGACTTGGGCCATTTTTATGATTCTAAAAATATGCCATATGGGCCTGTTGGGCTGTTTAGTCGTAAACTCTTATTGGGCTGAATATAAGCCCAATCGGAAACTAAATAGTTTCTGAAAATGTTATGTTTATTTTGCTAACGAGTCAGTTTTAAACGAGTGGTTTTTGAGGGTCGAAAAGATATTATAAGGTCGAACTCAAAATGCAAAATAAGTAACTAGCTGGGTGGTCTATCGAATGGTGTAAAAATACAGGCACGTTATGTGTAACAATTCGAAATAATTCAGGCGTCTAGTGAGCTAGTTGCACGGTTTTAACATATGTAAATCACTTGGTATTTTCTTATAACTTTTCACTCGGTTTGACTAATATGTGGTTTTACGTTCTAATTAGTTTGGAATGAGTTAAAACATGACATGGGAAAGTGTATTTGAGTTCTTAACTTATTATATATGCATGAAATTAAATGACTCAAGAGCTTTAAACGTATATACGTAATAAAATGAAATACAAATAGAAATAAGTAGAATCTTGCATGTGGTTATGTTATACGTTACATGAGATATTCTTAAGGCCATATGACTTACAATGGTGAGCAAGGTGATGGTGGTACGTGGTGATGAGTAGAAACACCAGAACTCGAACGAAACTAAACCCGCATAACTCTAAATATTCCCTTCGACTTGTAAAAGTTTACCCCGATCGAATACTCAGCTTCTGGTCCTTGTGGGTTTGGCGAAATGGAGTAAAAGGACTTAGGAATGTGTTGTGTATGTATGTGAGTGAGTGTGTGAGAGATAGGGAAGGGATAGTGAAGTTCGATTGCTAGCACAAGGACGAAATGAAAAAGCAGTGGGTTTCGACTGATAACACTAGGGCGAGTATGCAGTTTATTGGTTGGGTTCGAACTTCATTTTAAAGTGTCTTTCCTTACTTGGGCGTTTCCTGGGTTGAGACAAAGTTACTGGACATCTAAAGAGATCAGTGAGGGTGAAAGCAAGATGGAATGAGTGTTGTGTAGTGTGTGTAGAGGGTGATGGTATGGGTATAATATAGAGGAGAAGTCACACGTTATTCTTGACTTCCAAATTCTCAACTCAATCATTTGTGATTACTGTGCAAGGGAGGACACATATGCAAGTTTTACTAAAATATCTTAAGAGGTTTGGTGGAGTTTGTCCTTTGCTGTTGGATGGTATAGAGATTCACCCGTTTGCTATTCATATTAGTTCAACAATAAAGCTAGCGACCTAATGATCTTTCTGACATTCTATTATAGTTTCATATGTGAATAAATGTTAGGAAAAGCCTTAGGAAATCATAGGATGAATCGGTGTTTTAGAATGATGGAGTTTTGAGACTTTTTGGTTATACTCTTGGGAATTTTTGGGACGCACAAATGGCCTTCAAAATTATATCAATACTTGGCATGTGATTCTGAAAATCGGCACGAATGATGCCTGGTGGGTGGTGATCAATGTGACGTAATAATATTGGCATATCGTGCTTAAGAATAATGAGAAAACGAGGGCTGTTTGGAAAGGTGGTGAGATCGAACTACGCATGAATTCACATAATAAGAGTGGCTGGGAACGTGGGTATAAGTGGGTCGATGTTGGGCCTGGGATAACAGAGCAGCCCAAATTGGTTTGTAGCTTGGTGAAATATGTTTAGAGTAGATTTTGTATGGCTAGTTAAATATAAATGTAATTAGTGGATAAAGTGTGATTAATGTATAGTTGTAATCAAGTTATAAGTTTAGTGGC
The DNA here is from genome assembly GCA_021014915.2 of Artemisia tridentata subsp. tridentata. Lineage (NCBI taxonomy): Eukaryota > Viridiplantae > Streptophyta > Magnoliopsida > Asterales > Asteraceae > Artemisia > Artemisia tridentata. Next base: position 464,845,872 of record CP139508.1, read on the forward strand.
TTTAACTATAATTTGTAATTAGTGATATTTGCGATTTGTGAACTAGTAGTTGTTGTGAAATAAATATGTTCCGTAAAGCATGTCGAGAACTAGTGCCGATATTCGTTAATCGTTGTGAAGTTGTGTTGTGGTGAGAATAGTATATCAAGAAAAAAAATTTAATTTCCCCGTGAAAATGGGATTTATTAGACATTAACTCGAGGTTAGTATTAATTAATGATGATTATCATAGCGGATTTTCGTGGGATTTTACATGTGAGTTGTTGGTTTTGTGCATTGTGAAGTTGTGCAGGTATGATTATGAGAATGTGAGTTGAAATCATCCTAAGGCTTCTAATTTATACTACTCTAAAGTGCATGGAAATTGATGTTTGGATTGATGTTTGAAGAGGTGTTGGTTTCCAAAAACATGGAGCAGGATAAAGTTGTTTGTCCTATTTGTGAAGGTCAATCCATAGAAATGGAGTTGATATGAAGAAATGAAGAAGATGACTCAAAAGAATGGAATATGATTGATTCACGAATTCCAAGGAACCTAGCTAAGGAGTCCTGCTGTGTTAGAAAAGGGTAATCTAGACAAAAATTTGAATATTCAAATTTTGGTGGGAATGTTGATTCTATTGTTTTCTAATTGTTCTAATGATTCCTAATCATCCCAATGATCAGTGAAATGCTCCTAAAATGAGGAATCTAATAGTTGTTTAATCGGGAAAGTTTTGAAAAAGGTTACTGTTAGTACCCACGGATCCAATCGACAACAAAGGCGGAGCCAAAGTGTGGGAGCCATGGAATCCGTGGGTTCTGGACAGGCGGAACCAAATGAAACACTAGGCGGAACCAATTTATGGGATCCGCCAAATCCGTCATATGGATTTTCAGTTTCTTAACAGAATGAAGGTCAAATTTCGCGTTTCTTGGTCAAAACCTGAAAAATCTCCTAAAACATATGTAATAGCTAATATATGAAACAAATATGCTAAACATATAGATTCTAACACATATACACATAGATTAATCCAATTATAACATCTTACCATAAAGAGGAGTTAAGCCAAACGAGGTCTTAATCTCGGAAAATTGATAACAATAAGTGTTATCGACCTGCAACTACAAGTTAGTTCACGTAGGAGATAAGTACAAACATAATATCTCAAGAACCACACAAGTTCAATATTACATTGACTAAATAACTCATAAAAAAATCTAAAACCAAACACTCCTTGGTTGTCACTTGTTGCTCAACATCTTGATTATTTTCTTCTGACCCTTCTGAAGTTTCATGATCCATCGACCTAGATTCTTTATCATTCCCTTTGTTTGTCGAAGCTCTTCGGATTCATTTTCAATGAAAGGAAGTTCACTCAAGTATTCGGGTGGAGGAATCCTAGAGTTAGGCAAGCCGTCTTCGTCACTAGCTGATGATGATGAAGATGGGGATGGAGAATGAGCACGTTTTCCTCTAGCTATAGCTACCCTATAATCGCTAAGAGGAACAAAGGTGTGTGGGATTTCGGTGTAAAGAGGAAGGAAACCACTCTCATTTCAAGGAATAGGTATAGAAGCTCTAAACAGACGAGTAAGAAGCATCCCGTATGGCATGGCGGTTGTGCCTAAGGCAGGTATATCGGTCATTCTTTTGGCGATATAGTAGGCTAAATTGAATTGTTGGTGGGTCGATACACAGTAGAGCATGTAGCATAAGCTTGCATTCATGTGATCCCTATTACCGACAGTGCTAATGACATTGGCTCTAAGAATTTCCTCTAGTTTCTTGAATTCGGGTTTGAGTTCATTAAGCTCCATGGCAAATGGATCTCGATTTACTTGTTTACCTCGGATTTTCTTAGTTTGGTTGGTTCTAGGATTGAAGAGATGGTCTCGAATGATTTCTTTGGAAGTGAGAGGTGTATCATATGGATGTGAACGACCAAGGTTGCATTCTAGAATGGACAAAGGCCACTTGTCTGAATAAAAGCAAGTTCCTTGATTTGGGATACCTAAAACTTCTCCGAATTGATTTAAAGGGAAGCTGAATTGACTTTGGTTTACTTTGAAATGGATGCTTAAAGCTCCAAAGTCGTCAGATGTAAGTTTTACCGAGGCATAAAATTCAAGAATAAACCTAGGAATGATAGGTTCATCTATGTCGAGGAGACACTCAAGTTGGATGGATGCTAATTTTTTACGGATATTGGTTTCTTCTAAAAATGATGAGTCTACGGTTCTGCCTTCGTGAACATACCGGTTTTCTAAGGTTTTGAATACATTAACTTGAGCTTCGATGAGACCTTTGGTTTTGTGGTGTTGAGGTAGGTATTTTTTTGTGTGTTTGTGATCGTAATTGGTTGCGGGAGGCATAGTTATCCTAGACATGAAAAATATATAGTTTAGTTGAAATTATCAAGCATACGTATATATATGTCTAGTGTGTGCCTATTTGGGGACAATGTGGAGGTGCGGTTATCTCGACTCCTTTTGATGTATGAAAATTATGTTTATTCAAGTTTTATGATTAAACAAAAGATAACCCAAACACTCCTACTTCAATGTAGCTACGATTGAATATACCTGAAAATACATATTAATTATGTATTCCCTTTAGCATTCAAGAGACATTATGCAAGTGATGCTTAAAACCTAACGTTTTTGTATTTGTATGAACAATGTCCAAAAACCATTTTTCCTAGTCGTGAGAAGATTTTAGCAAAAATTTCTCATGGGGTTTTTGATGAATAATGACAATGTACAACAAGATGCAATTCCTAACTATGAAAAACATGATTTGTTATGCAATTTTGAAAGTATGCTTCATGATTTTTCAAGATTTATGCATAACCCCAAGTTTTGATTTTGTGCCACAAATAGGAATCCTAGACTCAGATTAGAAATTAGATAGGATTAGGATACTTACAGTGATGAATTAAGCACAAATTGGTTGTTGAGAATGACCTAATTTTTGAGTTTGGTGAATTATGGGTTGAGTTCAGTGAGATGTGTGTTTTGGTGAATATGGTGTACAGTAAAGGGTGTTTGTTTCAATGAGTTTAAAACTGTCTCAGTGACTCACGGATCCGGCGGATCCCAAACAAGGGTTCCGCCCTTGTTGTCGTTTGGATCCGCAGGATCAGAACTTAGGTTGGGTTTTTGCCGAGTTTGGTTAATCTTAAGGTTTGAGCTAACGTTTATTCTACTAGGTTTCATTAATCCTAAACTAGTTGAAAGGTTCTCTCTTGAGAGGATTTGTGAGGATATCGGCAATGTTGTCCTCTGAGGAAACTTTCTCAATTGAAATGTTTCCCTTCTGAACATTGTCACGAAGGAAGTGATGACGTGTTTGGTTCTAGTGTGTTGGACTGGGTTTTTGCTAAGATTGATAGCTCCTTTGTTGTCACAAAGAAATCGTTGAGTACAATTCCATAGTCGTTTGAGAGCCTGCTTCATCCATACTCCTTGTTGACACACTTTGCCTTGATAGTTGAAGTTGCGAGGACTGTTTGTTTCTTAGTGAATCATGAAGTAAAACAGTGTCTCACACTGCTTGTACTTTCCTTATCAACATAATTACCGAAATGGTCTAAATTGGCATACACTTATGGTTTCTACACCTGTCCCTTTGGGATACCATAATCCTAAATGTGTAGTGCCTTTTATGTATCTAAATATCCGTTTAATGGATTCAAGATGGGATGTTTTAGGATCTTCTTGAAAGCGTGCACATAGACAAACACTGAACATAATATCCGGTCTACTAGCCGTTAGGTAGAGTAAACTACCAATCATTCCTCTATATTTAGTGCTATCTATGGATTCACTTTCGTCATCCTTGGTGAGTTTGGTTTTGGAAGACATTTGGTATTTTCATGGGTTTAGAATCTTCAAGACCAAACTTCTTAAGCATATCCTTGATATACTTTGATTGGTTGAAGAATATCCCATCTTCTAATTGTTTTATTTGGAGACCTAAGAAAAAGTTTAGTTCCCCCATCATACTCATTTCAAACTCGTCATGCGTGATTTTTTTTTTTTGAGAAATCGTTGCATAACTCTTGACAAGTTGAGCCGAATATAATGTCATCCACATATATCTTGACGATGATAATATGTGATCCCTTTTTCTTGGTAAAGAGAGTATTGTCTACTAAGAAAGTCTTAAGTTGATCATACCAAGCTTTTGGTGCTTACTTAAGTTCAAATAATTCTTTCTTGAGTTTGTAGACATGGTTTGATTTTTCAAAATGGGAAAAGCCTAAGGCATTTCTAGGAATGGGTTCGAGGATTTTATAGAGACGGGTCAAAAACATCCCGTAGGGTCCTAGCGAGTTCCTTAGATAATAATGACGTAACCTAAGTGTCGATGTCATTGTTTTGAGTTATCGTCCAAGGGAGTGAGACAACGATTTGTCTTTAGGTGTTTTATCTACTTTGATAACGTAATCGTTATTCAAAACACCTTTTCCTACGGTTATGCCATCCTTAAGTATTTTACTTCCATTTTCACTAAAAGGATGTTATACTTATTATGGCATAGTTGACTAATCCTAAGCAAGTTAAATCCTAAGTTACCTACAAGAGCACCACCATTAATAGTGAGAGAGTCATGAGAAATTGTACCTTTTCTGATGACTTGACTATCAAGCTTGCTACCGAATGTGACAATACCTTCGTCGTACACTTGGTAGGTTGAGAGAAAGGCTTTTGCTTCTCATCATGTATCTTGAGTACTTACCATCTTTGATTCACTAATATGATTCTAACTTGACTTTTGAGCATACCTTAGTTCAAGACAAAGCTCAAATGTTTGGTTCCCAATATCTCATGGGTCCGTTTGGGTTAGACACGACATTACCATGGTTCACTGATATCTAGCATATAATCAAATGGAATTGCCACAAAATTTTCCCTAGGCATGGTTTCTTCATAAAATGAGGAGTCTACAATCGTTTTAACCCTATTCTTATTTTGACCTTTTCCTATAGAGACTGATGATTTTTGTTTGTTATTAGTTGTACTCGTGCTGGGTTTTCTAGTGACATTAACAGAATTTGTACGATCTAATTTAATAGCCTTCTGTTCAACTTCTGTTTCCGCGGATCCTTTGGATACACCTGGCGGAACCAAAATTTTGGATCCGCCAGATCTGTGGTTATCAGAAGTAGTTGGAACAGTTTCTTTTCTTTTGCCGTTTGTTCCTGAAAGTCACTAAAGTTTCCATTTCTCATAAAATTTGGTTTGAAACTAGCATGAGGTATTTTTTGCATTTTCATTATGTCATCAGTACAACTTAAGTGTTTGTCAAACCTTTTGAATTTGGAGTTTTGTCTGACAAGACTCTCCTATGTGGATTTTAATGTGTCTATTTCAAGTTTTAGTTTTTGACATAAAACACATGTTTCTCTAATATCTCTAGCTCTTTCTAACCTTATAGCTTTCTCTTTTAACTGATGAATTTTGTTTTCTAAAAATTCCTTTTTGGTTTTTAAGAACTTATTTTTGCTTATGATTTTTAGAGTGATTTCACATAGTTTGTTATATTCTATATCTAATGTGTCATCATCAATAAAAGAGTATGACGAGTCAGAATATACCTCTTCTGTGCCATGAGCCATTAGAGCAACTTCGTCGTTCTTAGGCTCGTCGTCATCTCTTTCACTATCACTCCAAGCTTCGCTGACAAAGGCTCTTTGAGACTTGTTCTTCGGAGGCTTTGGACATTCTCCTATAAAGTGATTAGAATCTCCACATCTAAAACACTTTCTATCTATCTTTTCTTTCCTATCATCATGGTTTTTACGGAAGGATTTCTTCTCTTTATGAGGAGGTCTACCGAACTTTCCTCGTTTTTTAAAGAATTTCTTGAAATCTCTTACGGCCATGGCATACTCTTCATCTTCACTACTAGCACTAGATTCTGTATCACTACTTGATTCTACCCTAGCTTTCAAGGCAATGAACTTCTCCTTTTTTCCTTTGACTATTTCTGAATCTTTTTCCATTACCATCTCATGAACTTTGAGATTTCCTATGAGCTCGTCCAGTGTTATTATTGAAAGATCCTTAGATTCTTCAATGGCTGTCACCTTTGCTCTCCACTTCGGGTGGAGTGCTCTTAGAAATTTTCTGACAAAATTCTTACTAGAAAAAGATTCGTCAAGTGCTTTGAGAGATGTAATAATAGTATTAAACCTAGAAAAAGCACTATCAATGGTCACATCTTCAGAGATAACAAATTGTTCATATTGTTGAACAAGAAGATCAATTTTGTTATCTTTGACTTGTGAGTTCCCTTGATGAGTGATGATTAGTGATTGTCAAATATCTTTAGCCGTTTTACACATGAAAACTCTTTCATATTCCTTTTTAGGTAAAGCATTGTAAAGCATCATTTTGGCTTCATTATTTTTGGCAATCAATTTCTTTTGTTCATCACTGTGACGAACAAAAGAGTTACCTATATCCTGACCACCTGAAATATCACTACTTATGGGATTGTAATCACCTTCTACAATAATATACCACAGATCTATGGCCTTTGACTTCACATATGTCTCAAAGCGATTTTTCCAACATATGAAACAATTTGGATCAAATAGTGGTGGTCTATGCATAGATTGTCCATCTTTAAAGTTTTCAAAATCCATGATAATTTCTAGTTTTTAAAATACAATATATTTTGAAAATCTTGAGTAACACCGCTCTGGTACCAATTCTGGAAAACTAGAAGGGGGTTGAATAGTTTTTACCGTTTAAAATTAATTCGCTTTGTTACTTATCGTGATTTCAAAGTAAAGTAAACAATCAAGCACACAAACAAGTAATGTAAGTAAATAGGTAAAGAGAGGAAAGATCAAACCACATAACACGGATGTTTATAGTGGTTCGGCTACAAGGACTCTTATCCTTTCCCTACTATACTCCTCGAGCCTCTAACTCGAGAGTTATTCTTCACTAAGAAACAAAGCTCCCTCATCGGCGGAGAAAACCTTAATACACATCGCTTACACCTTTTTCTGGTACAAAGCTAAATACCGATGTTGATGCAAATAATGTTCTTAAAACGTTATATATATCTTTTGATTACTTCACATTTTGAGGATGACAAAATGTGAAATCACGTTACGTTAAAATTAACGTAAACAAGTTTTTAATCGGAAGATCCCGTTTCTACGCAAATCACTCTAGAACAAATTTACAACTTGACAAATGATCAAAGAAGTGAATTTGTGTTTTGAGACTTCACATTTTAATGGGACAAAACATTTTTTCAAAAATAACACATGACAAATTATTTTTGAAATATTAAGAAATGTTTTAATGGAAAAATAAGTTTGAAAATCACAACAGCTATTTTTCCCCCCAAAATTAGCTCCAACCTTCCCCAAATAAGTTTTCACCAGAAAAGACAAAATTTGGAGCGTCCTAGTCTAGCACGGTTCCACTAAATTTAGTGGAGCCGTGGCATGTTTAGTGAGCCGTCCGTACTATTTTTTCTGTAACGTTCAGATTTTCTTTTCCTATAAATACCAACCCCTTTCACAGATTTTAGGCATCCTTACACACACAAAACTTTCTGAGTTGAATACTCTCTTCACACTTTCTTTCTTAGATCATTTAGGTTAGTTTTTCTTTTGTTCAAGAGTGATCCAATCATCCTCCAAGTGATCCTCTTCATTCCTCTTCACTAGCAAGAGAAGAACACAAGTATCCAAGTTGATACAAGGTGTTATCATTCCTCTTCATTATCAAGAGAAGAACACAAGTATCCAAGTCGATACAAGGTGTTATCATTCCTCTTCATTATCAAGAGAAGAACACAAGTATATTCGAATCACTTGATACTTTGAAGGTTCATTTGATTTTGGTAACTAGATGTGAAAACATTTCTTAATTATATTATGGAAATGTTTTGAGAAAAACTATTTTAAAATGATGTTTACGAACGATGCGATACCACTTTTATATGGAATTTTGCTATCTTTTATGAAAACTAATTTTAAAAGACTACTTTTACGAAAACCGTTATTAAAGATCATTTTTATGAAAATCATTTGATAAAGACTTCTTTAAATAAACCGTTTGATTATGAACCTTCGATTATGAACCTTTGACGATGAACCTTGGATACTTTGATGACTTGACATTTGACCCTGATATGATTCCTTTATTTGACTCATGAATCTCATGGTATGATTGTCATTCTTATTGATCCATTCTGACATTTATTTTAAATGTCTCTGCTATGTTATGATTATGCTTTGCCATGCTTATTAGAGTTACTATCTCGTTTCTCTTGCCATGCTAGATTATGATTTGTTGTATGATATGATAGATCCGTGCCTGAGCTTACCTAGTTCTGGAGGTACCAGGACCATGTCTTGGATGGCACCCTAGACATGACACTCCCGTAGAGGTGTGATAGATCTACGGCGTTCCCCCTTATGATATGATATGATTTTGTGTACACTATTGGCCAACTTTATATGTGTGACCAGTCTAGTACTGGCATACATACTTATGATGGGAGCGTATGGATGCATCCTAGGATTTATGTATATGTATGATTATGGTGACCAGGTGGTGTGTGCCTTACACTCCTTCTCACACTTTTGGTACTTAGAGGTCTCCCCTCTTCGTGCACTTTTATGATATGATATGATATGATTTGACAGATTATGTATGTATGGAGTTCTTATGGCACATCCTTATATGAACTTTCCCATTATTTCATTATTTCTCTCGATTCATTATTATTCAGTTCTTATGCATTCTTGATTCTTAGTTCTCCTTGATTTCGTATGACGTTCATGATTATGTTTTTGTTTGGTACTCTTATTCCTATGTCGTTTATTCTTATTTACCATTATGTTATGTTATACATATCTGTTCACTGGGCTTTTTAAGCTCATCCGCATTTCTTTTCCTGCGGCAGGTTTTAGTTGGAAGTTGGGTTATGAGTGGAGAGTACTTTGAACTTAGAAGACCTTACTAGCTATTCTGGATTAGAGATGACTAGAACGTTTACAAATTGTAGAACTTAGAAATTATTATTGTTCCCTTTGTAACCTTGTATTTTCAATTCTTCTTTTGTAACCTTTGAAATTCATTTTGTATTATTTAGTCGTATGCTTGTGTTTACTTTGATATGTCACCATAACGTAATACTTCTACCCTTATCGGGTTGGGGTGTTACAGTAATAGGATAAGCGACGTGTACGGTTTTCTCCGCCTGAAGGGAGGTTGTTGACATAGTGATTGAAACTCTCGAGTGTGGTACTCGGGGAGTGGAGTAGGGCAAAGAAGAGCTTCGTAACCGAACCACTATAAATCCTTTGTCTCGGTTTGATCTTTCCAACTCTACACTTTACTTTCATTATTTAGCATTAGTTAGTTTAGTGTGTAGTTTATATTGGTGTTGATTGATTACACATAGAGTTCGAATCAAAGTTTCCAATAGCCAACTTTTAAAACAAGATTTTTAAAAGAACTTAAAACCGGTAAACTATTCAACCCCCCTTCTAGTTTCCCACAATTGGTATCAGAGCCACGTCAGTCAAGATTTTAAAGTATATTGTATTTTAAAACTTGAATCGATCAATGGATTCCGACAAATATCTAGAAGGGCAATCTATGCAAAGACCACCACTTTTCGAAACCGATTGTTTCATTTATTGGAAAACAAGATTCGAAACGTATGTGAAATCAAAAGACATTGATCTTTGGCATGTTATTACCGAGGGTGACTTTCAACCTATTCAAAAGAATCCGGAAACTAAAAAGGATGAAATAGTTTCTTATGATAAACAAAGTTATGAACTTAAAAGGAAATTAGCCAAAAATAATGAGGCTAAAATGATGATTTATAATGCTTTGCCTAAAAAGGAATTTGAAAGAATTTTCATGTGTAATACGGCAAAAGATATTTGGAAAACTTTGTTAGTCACTCACCAAGGTAATAACCAAGTCAAAGAGAACAAGATAGATCTTCTTGTTCAACAATATGAACAATTTTCCATTTCGGAAGATGAGTCAATAGATAATGCTTTTGCTAGATTTAATACTATCATCACTAGTCTTAAAGCTCTTGATGAAGGTTACTCTAGCGAGAATTATGTTAGGAAGTTTCTTAGGGCTCTACATCCTAAATGGAGAGCAAAGGTCACCGCCATAGAAGAGTCAAAGGACTTGGCGACCTTGTCACTCGATGAACTTATAGGAAACTTGAAAGTTCACGAGATGATAATCAAGAAGGACTCCGACATAGTCAAAGGCAAAAGCGAGAGAGTTAGATCTCTAGCATTGAAAGCCAAGAAGGAGTCTAGTGATGAGGAATGCTCGAGTTCCGATAGTGAAGATGAGGAATATGCATTAGCTGTTAGGGACTTTAAAAAATTCTTTAGGAGAAGAGGTAGGTTCGTTAGGCAACCTCGTGATGAGAAGAAGACATCACAAAAGAACCATGTTGAAAAGAAAGGGACAAGTGATAGGAAATGCTTTAGGTGCGGAGATCCTAATCACCTCATAGGAGAGTGTCCCAAACCACCGAAATTCAACAACCAACGAGCTCTCATAGGAGGCTCCTGGAGTGACAGCGGTGATGATGAAGAAAAGAAGCCCAAGGACGAAACATGCCTTATGGCTCACGCTTCTAATGAGGTATGTTACGACTACCCAAATTTTATAGATGACAACTCATCAATAGATGATAACATACTAAATGACGAACATAATAATCTATGCAAAATTGTTTCAAAAATGTTAAGTAGAAACAAATCACTAAAATCAAAATTGCATGAACTCGAAGTAGAAATTTTAGAACTAAATGATAAAGTCAAAGGACTTGAAAGAAATAAAGAAATAGATTTAGATTGTGAGTCATGCATAAATCTTCGAGTTGAAAATGAAAAACTCATGGAAACTGCAATTAGGATCATTAAGTTTAAAAAGGAAACAGAAAATGCTTCGACAGATAAAACAAATCAAGTAAAATCTGTCAAACCTACGAATTCTGTAAAATCCCCAGACGGCACCACTAAAGGTACCAACAATACCATTAAACTTAACGGAACCGTGGTACCGTCTAGCACTGGAGACAGAACTGAGTCAAATTTCAAAAACAAATCAGGTCCTAAACCAACTCACATAAGTCTAAATGGTACAAAGGTCTCTATTGCTAGTATAGAGGAAGTCAAAAAAAATTTCAAACCTATGTCAAACTCCAGACCTGGATTTGTAAAACCCACTAGGTCTAAGACTCCTCCACCTAGAAAAACAAACACACCCAAACCTCGGTCAAGAACTCCTCTACCGAGACGTAACTCTATAAGACAAAGTTTTCCAAGTAACTATCCCGTAACTTGGAATAACTGACAACTACAAAGTTACTTGCCATGGGAAATTTGCCCTCCGTTCCAACATCCTAACCACATGCAAGTAATGCATGGGATGTTTAATACTAACCACTTTGGACCCATGAGATATTGGGGACCAAATGTTTGAATGTTTGCCTTTTGCAACAGATATGCTTGGGAATTGACTTGGAGCCTAACAAATGGGTCAAGGATAGTGGATGCACTAACCATATGACGGGTAACCGAAGTTTATTCTCATCATACAAGGCATACAGCGGAGGTAATGTCACTTTCGGTAGCAAACTTAAGGGCAACATTATAGGCAAAGGTACGATCACTCAAAACTCCCTCACTATTAGAAATGTTGAGCATGTAGATAACTTAGGATTTAATTTGCTTAGTATTAGTCAAATGGTAGATAATAAGTGTAGAGTTATATTCTCTGAAGAGGGTAGTGAGATCATTAAGGATGGTAAAACCATAGGCAAAAGAGTTAGGAGAAATGGCTTATTTGTTATGAAAATAGGAAATAAGCCTTAGGATAGGATATGCTTAGCAACCATAGATGATAATTCAACTCTATGGCATAGGAGGTTAGGTCACGCCAATATGCGTTTGATACAATCATTGGCATCTAAGGAATTAGTTAGAAACCTACCTAAGATTAAGTTCGACAAACACTTTTGTGACGCTTGTAAAGTTGGAAAACAAGCTCATTCAAGTCACAAAGCTAAGAATATGGTCTCGACCTCTAGATGCCTAGAACTCCTTCACATGGACTTATTCGGTCCATCCGCCGTACGGAGCTACGGAGGAAATTACTACACCTTAGTAATAGTTGATGACTATTCTCGGTATACTTGGACTAGATTTCTTAAGAATAAGACTCAAGTTTTTGAGGAATTTGAAATCTTTAGTAGGAAAGTCCAAAACCAACTAGGATGTACAATAGTCTCTATTAGGACGGATCATGGTCGGGAATTTGATAATGAAGTGCAATTTGGAGTATATTGTGATGCTAATGGTATTACTCACAATTTCTCGGCTCCACGCACTCCACAATCAAATGGGGTAGTAGAGCGGAAAAATCGTACTCTACAAGAGATGAGTAGAACGATGTTGAATGAACAATCAATTCCGCAAAAGTTTTGGTGTAATGCGAGGGACACCTCAACTTATATTCTTAATAGGATTCTAATTAGACCTATCCTAGGAAAACCCCATATGAAATCATGAAAGGTAGAAAACCTACTCTTGATTACTTTAGAGTGTTTGGAAGCAAGTGCTTCATACTAAACACTAAAGAATACCTCACCAAGTTTGACCCAAAGTCTTACGAAGGTGTCTTCCTAGGTTACTCCCAAAATAGCAAAGCCTTATGTTGTCCTAAATAGAGAAACCATGAAAGTCGAAGAATCACTCAACGTGACATTCGATGAAAGTCCTCCACAAACTAAGACATCACCCTTGGTGGATGATGACTTAGATGAGGATGAAGCCATTAAGGTCAATGGCAAGAAAACCTTAGAAAATGACATTGAGGATGAAATAGTTGAAGTTGACGAAATTGTCAACATTAAGGAAACCAAAAACCATCCTATTGAAAATGTCATAGGTAATTTAAACCAAAGAACCCTTAGGTCACAAGCACAAAACAAAAGTAATTTCTTTTGTTTCATATCAACCATAGAACCTAAGAATGTAGGTGAAGCAATTAAGGATGAAAGTTGGACAGTTGCTATGCAAGAAGAACTTAATCAATTCACTGCAAACCAAGTTTGGGATTTAATACCTCTTCCTAAGAATCAAACAATCATGGGAACTAAGTGGGTGTTTAGGAATAAACTCGACGAAAATGGCGTCGTAGTTAGGAATAAGGCAAGGTTGGTAGCACAAGGCTATAACCAACAAAAGGGAATAGATTATGATGAAACCTATGCACCCGTAGCTAGATTAGAATCAATTAGAATTCTCCTTGCCTATGCTTGTGCCTTAGACTTTAAACTATACCAAATGGACGTGAAGAGTGTGTTCCTTAATGGTTATATCAACGAGGAGGTGTATGTTGCACAACCTCCGGGATTCGTTGATTTCGAATATCCGAATCATGTTTACAAGCTCAAGAAAGCACTCTATGGTCTTAAACAAGCTCCTAAAGCTTGGTATGATAGACTGAAAGCTTTCTTGATTGAACATGAATATACCATGGGAAAGGTTGATAACACACTCTTCACAAAGAAAAGAGATTCACATCTCATCATTGTTCAAATATATGTCGACGACATTATATTCGGATCAACTTGTCCAGAGATGTGCGATGATTTCTCTAAGATCATGCATGACGAGTTTGAGATGAGCATGATGGGTGAATTAAACTTCTTCCTTTGTTTACAAATTAAACAAATGGAAGATGGTATCTTCTTTAATCAAGCTAAGTATAGTAAAGAAATGCTTAAGAAGTTTAGTTTAGAAGAGTCTAAGCCTATGAAAACTCCCATGTCCATGGAAATAAAACTCACGAAAGATGAAGAAGGTGAGTCCGTGGATAGCACTAAGTTTAGAGGTATGATAGGAAATTTACTATACCTCACGGCAAGTAGGCCCGACATCATGTTTAGTGTCTGCCTTTGTGCTCGCTTCCAAGAGGATCCCAAAACCTCTCACCTCGAAGCGGTTAAGCGTATCTTCCGATACATTAAAGGCACTATACACTTGGGATTATTCTATCCCAAGGGGACCGGTGTAGAAACTGTTGTCTATGCCGACTCTGATCATGTGGGAGATTATGTGGATCGAAAGAGTATGAGTGGCGTTTGTACCTTCATGGGTTGTTGCTTAACTTCTTGGTTCTCCAAGAAACAAACGGCTCTTGCTATCTCCACAACCGAAGCCGAGTACGTAAGCGCCGGAAAGGCATGTCAACAAGCACTATGGATAAAACAAGCTCTTATAGACTATGACATCCATTTAGATGACGTCCCCATTATGTGTGATAATAAAGGTGCTATTGACTTGAGCAAAAACCCCGTTCAACACTCCCGTACTAAACATATCGAAATTTGCCACCACTTCCTTCGTGATAATGTTCAGAAAGGAAATATTTCTATTGAGAAAGCTCCTTCTCAGGACAATATCGCGGACATCCTTACCAAACCTCTCAAACGAGAATCCTTCAACTACCTTCGTCTAGGTATAGGAATGATGGAGATGTTCCATAAACCTCATGACTCTTGAAGTCATCTCGTGTGTCTCGTTAAGTCTAGTTTAGGTTCCCTAGTCAATGGAATTTATTAGGTATAAATTCTTTCCTCGTGTCATAGAGTCTCACTAAAACAGCGAGACTTATTCGTCAAACATCAAAATGGGACAGAAAACCATCCCTGCAGATACACGGCTCCACTAAATGTGGCACGGCACCGTTAAATTTAACGGTACCGTGGAACCGTGCATCTGGAACATTCCGTATTTCAGTTCCCTTTTTCCACACCACTCATTCCAAACCCTTATAACCTCAGCAACTGCTGTCATAACTTAACCTCACACCCAAAACTTAATTACACCCCTTCAAGATCATATTCAAGACATTGAGTTTCAAGATCCTCAATCATTCTCACCCTTTTCAACAAAAATTGTAAGTCATCTTACTCCAAAATTTCTTAATTTTTGGTCTAGGGTTTATGCATTGATGAAAATTGAATTGGGGTTTTTCAATTTTTTCTAGGAAATTTTCAATTAGAAGTCATCAACACCAAAACATTTCAAAATCTTTGGTACCAAAACATTGAGGTTACCAAAACACCCCAATTCCATCATTTTCAAAATCTCACGAAACTAGGACCATGAAATTGTTCTTTTCATGCATTGTTGATGCAAACTAAAAACACTTTCTCATGCATATAAGATCTCACAAATCATGATCGAACTACATAATCAGTATGTATTCTTCGACTTATTTGCTTGAGCAAAAGTAAAATTAGGAGTGTTTGGGTAATCTCATTATTTTTTTAAGTCGAGATTGTCGCACCTCCACATAGTTTGCATATAGGCACACACTAGGCATGTGCATATAATGCAACTATTCTTTATACTAATTTTTCCTAAAAACACTTTTATAGGAAACAAAAATGTCTCATGAATATGATTTTGATCATCTCCTAACCGACACCTACACACCCCAAATATCACAAGAACCCACAACTCCCGGTAACAACATTCGTGCCTATGTCAATTGATCCGTGTGTGAGTATATATATAAATATAGTATCGGATCCCCGTGATACTTGGGAATCAACTAGTCAACCTCTTAGGAAAAAGGTCAACGTGCAAAACCCGTGAATACGGTGTGAGATACCGGATAAGTGATTACCCGGGTCGTGTCCCAGCGAGGTGTGAATCGAGGATTTCGTTTTTGGTTCGGAATTAAAATGCTTGATGATTGGATTTTGGATTTTGGTGTTTGATTAAATATCCTACAATTACGGGAAGTATAAATAGGCTAAGGGAAACCTAAACATATAAATCTATAAAGCAAAATTAAGAACAAACTAATTAAACTAGAAAACGTGAATCGGGAAATCTAAACATGACCCTAAACGTAAAAATCTGTAAAAATTAACCCTACGAGTACCAAATTATTTTTTCTAGATCATAGATGACAAAAGAAAATTTTGAAAAAAAGATTTTTTTTTTTTTTTTTTTTACTTTTTAATTAATTATTATGAATTAAAAACTATTCTAAACTATTTAAATGATTAAAAATAGCAAATGACTTTGGAAAAATCTGAATTTTTGCAGAAAAATCTTAAATGTTATTCTAAAGCTAGGAAAAATAAAATCAGAACTCAGTTCAACCCTAATAAGCAGTTTGGGCAGATAAGCAGTTTCAAATAACCTTAAAAAGAAGCTAAACAGCTCGAAAATTTACCAAGTTCTCAAATATAGTTCAACATACATATTTAAGCTTAAAACAACTGAACAATACCAGATAATCACATGGAATAAGCCAATAAGCAGTTAAGTGTAGTTGAAAACTAAGGCAAAAATAATGAGCCAACAGCCAACTTTAGGCTACTCTATAAGCTAGGTTAAAGCTTATTGGGGAAAGCTAAAAGCATATTCTTAAATCTTATACAACAGACTCCTTATAAACCAATAATGCCCAAATTTCACTATCAATTGCTCACTCAATTCAGACCAAGTACAGTTGCATATGGAAACTGAAATTTGTTGCAGGCATGAATCAGTCTAATAGGGCATTTTGCAGACCTAATACAAGCTAATTAATAAGCTACAACTTGAAATCAAAACTCATATCCTAAAAGCCCATACTACTAGTTACTGAGAAAAACTAAAATCATGCAATAAGCTTAATTGGATCAGCAGATACAAGGCAAAATAAAAGCTAAGGTTGCAAACTAATGTTGCAGGTATGCAACTACCTTTCTGATGCAGTAGTGAGAGTTTTCAAACCTTAACTTGTTCAAATCTTGACGAAAATGTGCCAAACTCTAGATTTCCACTTAAAACATTAAACAGAACATAAAAGTGCCAAAAAGAAGGCTAAAATAATCTCAGCTTATTAGAGTGCTTATAATTAGCAGTTGCAAACCAAGATTTTCACTATCCTACTATAAATCCACAAAAGGCTCAAAAGTACTAAAGGAGAACTGAAAACCGCTTATAATGCCTTAAATAAGCTTAACCAAAACTCATCATCTTGCAGATGAACAGTGCAATACCAAATTGACCCAGTTTGGGTCTTAACCCAAACACTCCTTATAGGGATGCTTTGGGTTTTAAAACCAATTTAAACCTGAGTAAGCCTAGTTTTTTTTGAAGAACAATAATCAAGTAACTCATTTTATACCTAATAAACAACTTTCTAACAGGAAATAAGCCCAAATTAAGCGGGGCTAGATTTTAACTATTTTTTTATTTTTAAGCTTTTTTAGGCTAAACTGAACATGAAACTAAAAGAACTGACAATCACTTCATTCTAAACATAAACAAGCTCATAAACATGAAAATGTCACAATAAGCAGAAGTTAAGCACATGTACAGTGAACTTGACTTTCGTTGACCAAAAGAAAATTAGAATTTCATTAACTAAAAATGGGAGTTACAATTCTGGAAAAGTAAAAGAATACAAGTACCTTAATTTTTTAGCTAAAATAAAACCTAACTAAAACTGAAAAACTCTAGTCCTATTTATACTAAGCTAAGGACTAAGGGTCTTCAAACATGTGTGCTTCTTTTCTAAGGTAAAACTGCCTTGGAACCATTTTGTGCTTCTTTGGATTAAATCCCATTTGTTGGATTAAGTTAGACATGATCACAGCCTTTAATTTCTTTTTGGCGCCCAAATTATCACATGGATTGCCAGCGTGGCATGGTATCTCGTGAAGTGGTGGATACATGTGACTAGTAGGGTGGAGTTTCTAGGAGGGGGGAGGTTGAGTGTGGCAGTGATAGTAGCAGAAGTGGTGATGATGGTGTTGGGTGTGACAGGGAAAAGCTGGAAAAGGTGATAAAGGTTGGGGGTTGACTGGGTCAACTTGGTTTTAGCTAAAACAATTGGTCGGGTTAGGGTTATTTTGTTTTGGGCTTTGGGTTTATCATTTGTTATGGGCTGGTGGGTATGTTGGGTTAGTATTTTATTGGATCCGGTTGTAGTGTTATTTTAGGATAGGATGGGATTTGGAATTTGGGTGTAAGTAAAGGGACCATTCTTGTAACTTCTGAAAATCCAAGGACTGAGGCTGCCAATTCTGAAAATAAATTCCAAGGACCATTTGTGTTATTTTCATATCTTGGGGTTGACTGTGACTTTTGACTTTGACTTTTGATCAAATGCACATTTGTTGTCGAGTCGATCCAAAAATGCTCGTTTTTGCTCCGTTTTCAATCCTTTGTACCTGAAACACATAAAAACACAAAACCAAGGATATCTGCAATATATTTGGGTGTTTTTGGTTATTTTTGTGTCTTAAATGGGTGTAAAATGATGAGTATTTACACACTCATCAATCCCCACACTAAGCTATTGCTAGTCCCTAGCAATCCGATCATATGAAGTAATGAAAGGAACCAAGGATACCCCGTTTTGACTTTTCTTTTTTATTTGATGCGAGAAATTTAAACTAGAACATAAATAAATAAAATGCTTGATTTTCAAAAAATGGTATCATGGAACGGGATTCACACAAACTGGGTGTCTCCAGGGAATTGATATCGTCATCCTATTTTTAATACTCCCAACTAAGCTTAAACTCAATGTGCAAACGTTTTTGTAAAATGCTAACGCTACTTATACCAATAATCTATGTAAGTCGAGACTTAACTTTTCACTCCCGTATTTATTTAAGTTAGGTGAATGTGCTTGATTTTCAAAATTTTGATCACAAAAATCGACGTTTTTATAAAACTTTGACTAATACTAGCTGAAAGATAGATTTAAAATTCACAACAAGCAAGCTTCAAAATTAATTGCATTTTGCAATATCATTCCATATTTTTTTCTTTTTCTTTTTCTTTTTTTTTTTTTTTTTTTTTTTTTTTTTTTTTTTGATACTTAACTTTGTGCAACATAAACTAACGGAGTTTCACGGGAACCAAGACCTTAAACCTTCCTGGAATAAAGGATCCAAGGGCCGTTACAACGGAGAGTTCCAAGACCTTAACGCCTTTCAGAATTAAGGGTCCAAGGGCCGGTGTAAGAGGGTAGCCAAGACCTAAACGCCTTCCGGAAATAAGGATCCAAGGGCCGATCTTGAACCTTAGCTTTTTAGCACATTTATTTATTACTTAACATTTTGCAACTTTCAAGCAACGTCTCACTTTCATTTTGCATTATTCTGACATATGCTTGTTCCGAAGTTTAAATAAATCTTTGAACTAGTATTTTTCAAAATCGTATGAAAAAATGATTTTGTGTGTTCAAATGTTTGAAAATAAGCACTTATTAAGTTAGATTAGGAGCTACTGGGAGGAAAAGCCATAGATTACTTGTATAAGCTCTAAAGAGAACCAACTACTCTACGCTTAGCATTTTCATTTGCACAAATCGTAAAACCTTAGTCTAAACGTTAAGGAAGCAGCTAGATCATCACTCTAGCAGATTCGGGATTCCCTTTGTTCTAACCTAATCAAGACTAAACACTACTTTTTATTGCAATTTCTTATCTAAAAACGATAAAAAATTTAAAATTTTTGGCCAAAAACGGGGGTACTAGGGCACTAGATGGTACAAATGTGACAAAATTCGAGAGAATTCCCCCCCCCCCCCCCCACACTTAGAATTGAATATTGCCCTCAATATTCAAAGTACCGGCTATTATGCCGACACTTAGAACGTAAAAAGGTAATACTAATAGCCAAGTGTGGAACAGAAATCTCATTTTTCACAAACAGGATTAAAAAGATATCCCTAGATAAACGTTAGCAAAAGGATAGGATATTGGGCGGCTGGATTGAAAACAGGCACGTCAATCAACACTATCCAAGGGAAACCTGAAAATCAGAGCAAACAACACAAAAGCCAAGCACAGTGGGACTCCCCCACACTTAGTTGTTAGAAAATAGAAAGAAGTCAGAAACATGGGTTGTCACCCATGTGGTGCTAATGTTTTTGTTAACCGAGTCACTAGCTTGACTCGACCCCGAATTCATTGGTCCATGGGGAAAGTTTGGAGATCTGGGACAACCATGGATGGTATGTCCCCTCCAAAGTAATGCTTCAACCTATGACCGTTCACCTTGAAGTTTGGTCCGCCATTTTGAGATAACTTGACGGTACCATAAGGAAAAACTTTGGCAAAGGTGAATGGTCCAGTCCAACGGGTTTTAAGCTTTCCCGAGAATATCTTCAATCGAGAATTGAAAAGAAGGACTCGATCACCAACGTTAAAAACGCAGTTCTTGATTTTGGAGTCATGGATCTTCTTTGTCTTTTCTTTGTAGATCAAAGAGTTCTCGTAGGCTTGATCACGAAGTTCATTTAATTCATTGAGTTGAACTTTGCGGTGATCACCCGCGGACTTTAGGTCGAAGTTTGCATGCTTCAAGGCCCAATAAGCTTTGTGCTCGAGCTCGATCGGTAGATGGCACGCCTTTTGTACACAAGCTTGTAAGGAGTACACCCGATGGGTGTTTTATAAGCTGTACGGAAGGCCCAAAGTGCATCATCTAGTTTATCCGACCAAGATGCACGGTTTTCACCTACAGTCCTTTCCAAGATTCTTTTTAGACCACGGTTTGAAACTTTCACTTGTCCACTTGTTTGTGGGTGATACGCGGTAGAAAGACGGTGAGTAATACCGTACTTAAGCATGACTTTTGCAAATTGGTCATTGCAAAAGTGCGTACCGCGATCACTAATGATAGCACGGGGAGTTCCAAACCGAGCAAAGAGAGTTTTCAAAAATTTACAAACTACTCGGGCGTCGTTGGTGGGGAGCGCTTTCGCCTCAACCCATTTAGACAAATAATCGACAGCCACGAGTATATACTTGTTCCCTTGTGAAGACGGGAACGGGCCCATAAAGTCAATGCCCCAAACGTCAAAGATTTCACAAACTTGAACGACGTTTTGTGGCATTTCATCTTTTTGAGAGATCTTACCGTGACGTTGACAAGAGTCACAAGATTTGACTAAGCCATGGGCATCACGGTAGATTGTGGGCCAATAGAAACCGGACTCAAACACCTTCTTGGCGGTGTAGTTGGCACCATGATGTCCCCCTGTGGGTCCATTGTGGCAAGCCTTAAGAATTTCAACGGCTTCTTGGCCGTGAACACACCGTCGGATGACTTGATCCGCACACACTTTAAACAAGTAGGGGTCGTCCCAAAAGTAATGCTTCACATCTTTGAAGAATTTGTTCTTTTGTTGGGACGACATCCCTTTAACAACAAAGTTACCCGCATGGTAATTTGCAAAATCGGCAAACCATGGGGTAATAGAATCACCACGAAAAGATACCACGTTAAGTGTCTCGAGAGGAAATGTTTCATTTATTTCCTTTTTCTCGAGCACACTTTGGTGAGGATTCTCTAATCGGGACAAATGATCAGCAGCAAGGTTCTCGGCTCCTTTTTTATCACGGATGGTGATATCAAATTCTTGTAGGAGGAGAACCCAACGGAGCAATCTCGGCTTTGCATCTTGTTTTGCAAAGAGATATTTGAGAGCCGAGTGGTCCGTATACACTATGCTTTTAGACAAGATTAAGTATGGCCGAAACTTTTCAAAAGCATACACCACGGCTAATAATTTTTTTTCCGTCGTGGTGTAATGTGCTTGAGCTTCAGTCATAGTTTTGCTAGCATAGTGTATAGGCTAAAAATGTTTTGCTTTTCGTTGCCCCAAGACCGTACCTATGGTAAAATCACTTGCATCACACATAAGTTCAAAAGGTAGGTCCCAATCGGGGCAACCAAGATCGGTGCTTCAGTAAGCTTTTTCTTAAGAGTTTGAAAAGCTTCAATGCACTCTTGTGAGAAAATGAACGGAGTTTCCTTTTCAAGGAGACGAGTCATCGGCCGGGCGATTTTGGAGAAATCTTGAATGAATCTACGATAGAAACCGGCGTGACCAAGGAAACTCCGAATACCCTTGACGGTAGTGGGATGAGGTAGTTTAGCGATAACATCAACTTTGGCTTTATCGACCTCAATCCCACTCTTAGAAAACTTATGGCCTAGGACAATGCCCTCTTTGACCATGAAATTACTTTTCTCCCAATTTAGACAAAGATTAGTGTCTTCACAACGTTGAAGCATTTTGTCCAAATGGGAGAGACATGTGGAGAAAGAATCCCCAAAGACCGAGAAATCATCCATAAAGACTTCCATAGTTTTCTCGATCATGTCGTGAAAAATGGCCAACATACACCTTTGGAACGTGCCCGGAGCATTACATAAGCCAAAAGGCATGCGTCGGTAGGCAAACGTTCCATAAGGGCACGTGAAAGTGGTCTTTTCTTGATCTTGCGGATCAATGGGAATTTGGAAGTAACCCGAGAAACCGTCGAGGAAACAATAGTACTCGTTTCCCGCTAGTCTTTCGAGCATTTGGTCCATGAATGGAAGAGGGAAGTGGTCTTTACGGGTGGCGTCATTTAACTTTCGGTAGTCAATGCATACACGCCATCCCGTCACCAATCGAGTAGGAATCAACTCGTTCTCATCATTTGTAACAACGGTAATGCCACCTTTTTTAGGCACGCAATGAACGGGGCTCACCCAAGGACTATCCGAGATAGGGTAAATCAAGCCGGCATCAAGGAGTTTAAGAACTTCCTTTTTGATAACCTCATGAATTTTAGGATTAACCCTTCTTTGATGTTGAACCGCTGGTTTAAAGTCATCTTCCATTAAAATCTTGTGTGTACAAAATTCCGGGTTAACACCCTTAATGTCGGAAAGTTTCCAAGCGATGGCTCGCTTGTGTGACTTTAAAACCTTTATGAGAGCGGTTTTCTCCTCATCATTTAAATCTTTAGCAATTATGACGGGTAATTTATCGGTACCCTCCAAAAATGCATATTCGAGATGAGGCGGTAAGTCCTTAAGTTCGACCTCCGGAGGATCATCAGAATTTTCAACAGATTTGATTTCCTCATTATGAAGTTCTATCGGAGGGAGGGATGATGGATCTTCATTAAGTAACTTCTCAATTAGAAGAATGTCTCCCTCCATGTCAAATACACCATCATCAAATGGAGTTGAATCACAAGACAACCAAGCTTCAATCTCTTCCAAGATGAAGTCACCTCCCTCAAACGGAGTGAGAGAGGGGGAAGAGAGAGCAACGGTATGGTCTAAAGAAGTGGGATTGCCACTTAGTACTTCATGAAAATATTCCTCGCATGTAGCATCAATGATATCAATTTGGTTAATTGACTCGCTATCACGCTTGAGAGGATATTTTGAAGTACTCTCAATGTTAATGACCAATTTTTCATCACCGACTCTAAGAGTCATTTCACCTTCGTAGACGTCGATTAATGCACGAGCCGTTTTCAAGAATGGTCGTCCCAAGATAAGGGGGACACGGGGATCGGCATCAAAATCGACTACTACGAAGTCAGCAGGAAAATGGAACTTGCCAACCTTCACGAAGACATCTTCGGCAATACCTTTCGGAACAGTAACCGATCGATTTGCAAGCTCTAGTGTCATTCGTGTATCAGTAAGTTCCGGTAGAGAAAGCTTTGCCCATACGGAAAGAGGCATTAGATTGATGCTTGCGCCAAGATCGGCCAAGGCTAAGCATTCATCAAGCTTTTGGAAGTCACAAGGAATGAGAAATTTGCCGAGGTCTCCTAGATTTTTGGGTAACTTCTTAAGAATCACCGCCGAACAATTCTCATCAATGGAGTCTTTGCCAATTCCAACAATTTTTCCTTATTGCTAAGGAGACTCTTGAATGTTGAAGCAAACTTTGGCATGTAGAGAAGAGCATCCGCAAAACTAATATCGAAGTGTATCTTTTGAAAGATTTCAAGAAACTTCATCATTTGACTATTAGTTTTGTCACGGAGCTTTTGTTCATTAAGCCTCGAAGGATAAGGAATCGAGGGCTTAGGATTGGTCTTCGGAACATCGGGTTCCGGAATTGGAGTTTGGACGACCGAAGGTTGGACGTTTGCGGTACTTTGTGGGCTAGTAATTTGCACTTTGTCCTTTGTCACCTTGGTCTCTTGATTCACTTCCCCCGGTGGAGGGGGTATAGGAGTCGAGGGTCCATCAATCGTCTTACCACTACGAGTGGTAATAGCTTTCAACTCACCCTTCGGGTTTGGAATGGTATTTCCCGGGAGGGTTCCCGAAGTTGAAGGTTGATTCAATTGGCACATGAGACTAGCAAACATGTTCTCAATTTTACTTTGAGATTGATCAATCTTTTGATTTGTATTCTTAAGTTCATTTTTAAGCTCATGACCTTGTTTCGAAATTGAAGTTTGAAAATCATTCTTCAAGGTGGTGATTTTATTTTGCATTGACCTCATATTTGCTTCATTTGACTTGATGTAATTAGCAAGTTCGTTTGAGGGAGCAATTGGGGCTTGGTAATTTGAAGCTTGAAAGCCTTGATTGAAATTACCACCTTGATTTGGGTATTGATTGATCGGGGCTTGAAATTGATTTTGAACATTTTGCCCTCTTGGTTGGTTTTGATTGAATCTATTTGGATTGTTGGGTTGAGAAAATCCGGGTGGTCCATTTTGATTGCTAGCACGATAGTTCGGGTCAACTTGAGGACGGTATTGGTTACCTCCTTGGTTCTAAGACCCGGCTACTGCATTAACGTCACAACAACTACCATCGGTGGCAGTACAATTGTAGTATGCATGAGGACCACCACAAGTGACACAAGTTTCTTCCACCGCCTTGACTTGAGTGGGTGAAGAAGTTTGTGGGGAAGATTGTTTCTTTTGCTTGGAAAGAACCAAAGCTTGAATAGCCTCCGTGAGTTTGTCAATCTTAGCATCGGTGCTAGAAGAACTCACGGGAGATGAAGTAGAAGGTGAAGCATTAACTTGGGAAACAACCGGTTTGCTTCGAGTAGTGCAGACCTTGGACTTATTCTCAATGATGGCTAAAGCATCTTTAGTAGTCCGATACAAGAGATTACCACCGGCGGCGGCATTTAGAGAGTCTTGATCGGAATGGTTCAAACCATTATAGAAGGTATCGAGTTGATGTAACTCGGAGAAACCATGGTGAGGACATTTGCGAAGTAATTCTTTAAAACGGTCCCACGCTTCACTAAAGGATTCATCAAATTTTTGAGTAAATTTGGTGATTTCATTTTTAAGGCTTGTGGTTTTTGATGGAGGAAAGAATTCATTCACAAATTTCGACACCAAATCTTCCCATGTTTCAATAGAACGAGGGGTTGTTTTTCTAGCCAAATTCGGGCGGCCCCCTCGAGAGAAAAAGGAAAAAGAAGCAATTTGATTGCCTCTTGAGGAACATTTCGGTATTTGATGGTAGAGGTGATCTTGTTAAACCATCGAATGTGGGAATGAGGATCGTCCCTCTCAAATCCGAAATATTGACTCGCGGTTACTAAGGATAGCAACCCGGTCTTAAGCTTAAAGCTATCGGCAACGATTGCCAGAACAACCATAGCATCTCCGTAACCCTCGGTGGGTGCTTGGAGAAGCTCACACATGGTACGTTCCTCCGCCATTTCGACAATGGGAGGAGCGGGATTAGCACGAATCTCGGGTTCGGCTATTGAGGCAGAATGCCTACGATTACGTCTCCGATTACGTCTTCTCGGGGTATGCAAGAGTTCACGTAAAGGACTTGTTGACGGAGAAGAACGAGTGCGCATGCACTAAAAACAATTCAATTAAAACAAGACCGAGGCAAAACACAAGTGAACTTAAACCTTAAATCAAACAAGCGTACGGTAGCTCTGATGCGCGTGATGTGTCGTTGCGGTTTAGCAGTTTTAATGCCTACTCAAGTTTTAAATTTATATTTAGCCGACTTATCAATAACACACACACTTAACGAGCAGTGTACCCGGTCAGTATGAAGATAATGGTAAGTAGAGTGTCGATCACTAAGAGTGGAACGTATTATCTAGTTATTCTAATCAGTATTTTAATATCCTAACGCAAGGGGGTTTCAGCCTAAGAGACTGGCACAGTTTTGTTTGCAATTAAATAATAAAATAAACAATAGGCACGAATCAGCAAGTAGCACACACGTACACAGATAAATACTCGAGACAATAAGAGGGCTGTCCTTATGATTAAGTAGATTGTCACTTGTTTTATTGATAGCTTTATATGAAGTGTATGTAATTAACCCTTTCTCGTTGGTCCTATTCTCATCGGCGAGTAAACCCTTAATGATTACTTATGTCTAAAAGTTATTCCTAAGTGATCAATTTAGAAACAACCGTGGGAGCCACATCTTGTCCCGCAGTCAAATGCCCGCAAGCCACTAATAAACACAGAGGTTATCAATGCACTAATAAGTAGTAACCAAAGACATCAACATATAAACTTTAATTAATGAGAAAGCAGTTTTAAGGGAGTGCAATCTTTCCGTTGCCACATTACACAAGCCACCAATCTTGATGAATTAAAGTTTGCTAAAACAATAAAACAAAACTACTTAATGAATTAAACGTATGCAGCACCTTCTTACAGCTCTTGTATCTTAGATTTGGGTGTGTCTTGTGCTGCCTCCTTGACTGAATTCGTCCTTTTGCTCTGCTGTCCGAACTTCGGTTTTTGGGTTTCGAACTCTTTAATTCGTCTGGTCTACGGGGTATTTATAGTTTCTGTCTGAGGGAAGATGCGGCGCATCTACTTAAGTAGATGCGGCGCATGTACTTAACTTCGCGTGGGGTCCAAGATTATAATATTCAGGAATATTCGTACACCGCCAGAAGATGCGGCGTAACCCTTGATTAGATGCGGCGCATGTCCTCTTGTATCTTGGATCGTATCTGGTGATATCTTGATATAGATGCGGCGCATGTTGATAGTGAGATGCGGCGCATCTGGAGCAGAATTGACTTGATCTTGTCCATGTCAGTAGACTTCCACTTTATGCACGTTTTGCTCCATTATTAGTCCAAAATAGCTAAGTTTCACCAAATGCTTGTTTTTACCTGAGAATTACAAAAGTAAACAATTAAGTATCAATCCTCATACATAATATAGTAAAACAAGTCAAATTATTAGGATAAATGATAGTAATAAAATGTACTTATTTGAGTTCATCAAATATCCCCCCACTTGAACTTTACTTGTCCCCAAGTAAACCTTAGAATTTCATTTATGAAAATGTATCCTAAAAGATGTTAGGATTAATTTTTATATTTAAGCATGTATTCGTTTATTTCATAATCACACAACTAAACACTTAACGAATTAGAAGTAAAATAAAATAAGTCGATAAAAGCAAATCTAATCGTTTAACTGTCCAGTCGCGACGAATATTCTATCATAAGCTTGGCAAGTATACACATCTCCACCACTAAAGCTAAGGAATAACAAGTCTAAAGCGGTAAAAAGGGTTTTTAGGCTTAAGGGTTAATTATTCTTAATCACTATCGATCTCAAATTCCAGAAAAGGCGACAAAATCACAAATACATGATCGAATCCACGAACACGATACTTGCAATTGCTCAAATCCTTAACTCGAATAGGCTAAAGATAGGTCCAAACTTCACCAATAATAATATATCAAAAAGGGCGACAAAATCATAAATACATAGCCGAATCCACGACTACGATACTTAAGATTGCTCAAATCCCTAATCTCAATAAATCAAAGGTTTGGTTGGATAAAGAATAATACAGGGTATGGATAACATTTGGGATATAAATTGGTGTAAAAATAAAAACAAAACAAAACAAATAAATTAAAATCCTAAGTGTGGTTAATCACTATCCCAACCATCCCATGAATAAGACTCATATCATTGAATAACTCACGCTTTAACACTTGAAACACACGCTTTAGGTAGACACGAATTATACTCAACAAAATCTTAATCAAAGAATAAACCTTAATTGGCGTTCCCATAACTGCCAATTCCCATTCAATCCATAGATATAATACAACAAATAGTGGTGATATCGACCACTTACATAACTTTACATCGTTGGCTTAAAATAAACATCCAACTCTTTTTCTTTCTTTTTTTTTTTTTTTTTTTTTTTTTTTTACTTGAAACATAAACATAGATGTGTAAAATTTCACCACATCACTACAACTTTCTTTCCGGATAATTTTTTTCATACTTTTCATACTTTCAGAAATAACGGTAATAGTGAAAGTAGTAAACACACGAAAAATAAACTCAAAAATATACAATATTTACTTTCACTCCAATTTGCATTGTGCAATTTCCCGACCTAACCATAGATAATGAATTACGCACGCGAACACAGGTAATGTAAGGAAACACACTCTGCCTATAGCAATTAACCAACCACGGATTCTAATCTACAGGGTAGGCTAAGGTTTAAGGTGTAACGAAACATTTTAAACATAGGTGTAAGAAACGAAAGGAATGGCTCTGAGTGTTTTTCTAGGGGTATCTTACTCTAAAAATGAGAGTAACAAAAGGTTTTATACGGGGGTTAACTAACCAGTGTAGTTAGTCAATAACACATAACATTTAATAGGCTATTTGGGTGTAATCCTAGAATTTTACCAAGTTAGACAAGTCATTCCAATTATATAAATAATACTCATTATGGTGGTCTCGAATAGTATACAAGCCAAGTTCTAAAGTTTACAAGTCACCGGCACACTCATAGATTTGTGAATTTTGAAAAATCACAATTTTTGAAAATAATGTCATGTGTGCAGTTATGTAACTTAGATCTTAAACAAAAACATGCTAAAAAAATTTTTAAGTTTGATATATTAAGCACATTTTAAGCATAATTTTTGAAAAAGTTTAGGACAAGTAAGTGTTAAGTGTTCTAATTCTCCAATCCCCCCACTTAAGTTAAACAACGTCCTCGTTGTTTGTATAAAAGGTTAAAAACTGGAAATAAAAGAATTAGAACGGAAAAACTCCCCTGAGATTTGCTCGGTATGATCCTCCATTAGTATAAGAGCAAAAATCAACTTCTTGTGGATTAGAACGTTAAAGCTTCATACTTGATGTATCCACAGGAAATCCAGGAAACTATAATACCACCAACACTTTAAAACACACCTAAGATAAGAAAGGTTCAACTTGCATAACACATTAGTAGTTAGGAAAAATAAAACTTAAAAATTAAAACTGAAAATCATCAGGTCAGTCGATGCGCCGTATCTTATTGAAGAAGATACGCCGTATCGAGCCTGGAATAAATACGGATCAGAATAAAGATGCGCCGCATCCTTAACCAGGGATGCGCCGCATTAAAATAAACTGATAAATAGTTTTAAAGTCGAAAATAAAAATGCAGAAAAATAAAATAAGATATGACCATTGCAGAGGATGCGTCGCATCTCAGGACTGAGATGCGCCGTATCCTCGTGCGGCCTGGACTGACTCGACACAGAAAACAGAATAATAAAAGATAAATCCGGGTTGTCTCCCGGTAAGCACTTGTCTTTATTCCAGAGTCTTCAAGTTAGACTCACGTTCAGCTCTTCATTCCAATATGTCGGGTTCAAACTCCACCACCTCATTCTCATTATCCTCGATCCTATTATCAAAGTATTTCTTCACACGTTGCCCGTTCACTTTGAATATATAACCATTTTTATCGCATATTTCAATAGTTCCATATGAATGCACTTTCTTGACAACGAATGGTCCCGTCCATCTTGATTTAAGTTTACCAGGATACATCTTTAATCTGGAATTAAATAGTAGCACTTTCTCTCCAATAGCAAACGTTTTATCCCCACGTAACCTCGAGTCATGCCATCTTTTAGTTCTTTCTTTGTAGATCTTAGTATTTTTGTAGGCCTCATCTCTTAGTTCATAGAGTTCATTAAGTTCCATGAAACGGTTCTTTCGTTGCAGCTTCCATGTCTATATTACAATTCGTTAAAGCCCAATATGCACTTTGTTCAATTTCGACCGGCAGGTGGCATGCTTTTCCGTATACAAGACGAAATGGAGTGCATCCCGTTGGTGTCTTATAGGCTGTACGGAATGCCCATAAAGCATCATTCAACTTGTCAGACCACCCTTTAGGATTATAACCAGTCGTTTTTTCAAGAATTCGTTTTATAGCTCTATTGGTTACTTCAGTTTGACCATTTGATTGAGGATGGTATGCGGTGGAAACCCTATGATACACTCCATATTTTTGCAAGGCTCTTCCAAGATGGTGATTACAAAAGTGTGTTCCCCTATCACTAATCAATGCCTTAGGAATTCCAAACCTAGAGAACAAACCTTGTAAAAATTTAAGAACTACTTTGCTGTCGTTTGTTGGAGATGCTTGCGCTTCGACCCATTTTGATACGTAATCAACAACAACTAAAATATATTTATTACCTTTAGATTCAGGAAACGGTCCCATGAAGTCTAATCCCCATATGTCGAAAACTTCACATACATGGATATAGTTTTGCGGCATTTCGTTCCTTGATGTAATATTTCCAGATCGTTGACACGCATCACATCCTTTTATATAATCTTTCGCATCCTCCAACATAGTGGGCCAATAAAATCCCGCGTCAAGGATTTTTCTTCTTGTGACGACTGCACCATGATGCCCCCCCGTTGGCCCTGAATGGCAATGTGCCAATATTGCAGGAATGTCATCACCATCTACGCATCTTCGTATAATATTGTCAGGACATAATTTAAAGGCATAAGGTTCATCCCAAATATACTCGCTAGAGCGAGTTATAAACCTCCTTTTCTCGTCGGATGTTAGCCCTTTTGGAATTTCATTTGCAACAATAAAGTTTATAAAATCGGCGTACCATGGTCCATTATTATTGCTCTTTATTCCTACCATCATAAGGTGTTCATCAGGGAAGTCATCAGCTATTTCCCTTTCGTCAAGCTCCTCCATATCAGGGTTTTCAAGTCTAGATAAGTGGTCAGCAGCTAGACTTTCGGCACCCTTTTTATCTTTAATTTCAATATCGAATCCTTGGAGCAATAAAACCCACCTAATAAGCCTTGGCTTGGCATCCTGTTTGTTGAACAAATACTTCAAAGCAGAATGGTCAGTGTAAACCATAGTTTTTGACAATATAAGATACGATCTAAATTTATCGAATGCAAAAACTACTGCTAAAAGTTCTTTTTCCGTGGTGGTGTAGTGTTCTTGGGCATTATTCAATGTTTTGCTAGCATAATAAATTGGCTTAAATTTCTTATCTATCTTTTGGCCAAGTACGGCTCCAACAGCATAATCACTAGCATCACACATTAGTTCAAAAGGCAGATTCCAATCCGGCGAAATTATAATGGGCGCAGAAGTTAGTTTTTCTTTAAGTATATTAAATGCCTTTTTGCAATCTTCAGAAAAATCAAACTTTGCATCCTTTAGCAATAATTGGGTCATAGGCCTAGATATTTTTGAAAAATCCTTTATGAATCTACGATAAAATCCAGCGTGCCCTAAAAAACTTCTAACGCCTTTTACGTTAGTGGGGTAAGGTAGTTTAGCAATTACATCAATTTTAGCTTTATCGACTTCTATACCTCTCCCAGAAATCTTATGTCCTAACACAATTCCCTCTCTAACCATAAAGTGACATTTTTCCCAATTAAGAACAAGGTTAGTTTCTTCACACCTAGCAAGCATTTTATCAAGTTTAAAGAGACAATCACTAAATGAGTTACCGAACACCGAGAAGTCGTCCATGAAGATTTCCATAAAGTCCTCTACCATATCATGGAAGATAGCCGTCATACAACGTTGGAAAGTAGCAGGGGCGTTGCATAGTCCGAACGGCATTCTCCTATAGGCGAAGGTTCCATAAGGGCAGGTGAAAGTCGTCTTCTCTTGATCCTCGGGGGCAATGGGTATTTGGAAGAAACCTGAAAAACCATCCAAAAAACAATAATAATCATATCCTGATAGTCTTTCTAACATTTGATCAATAAATGGAAGAGGGAAGTGATCTTTTCGCGTAGCATCATTGAGTTTGCGGTAGTCGATGCAAACTCTCCATCCGGTAACGGTTCTTGAAGGGATGAGCTCATTGTCGTCATTGAGTACTACCGTCATTCCTCCTTTTTTCGGTACAACGTGGATAGGACTGACCCACGAGCTGTCGGAAATTGGGTAGATAAGTCCGGAGTCAAGTAACTTTACGATTTCATTTTTCACCACATCTTGGACTTTTGGATTCAAACGCCTTTGAGGTTGGATAGTTGGTTTGAATTCATCCTCCATAAGGATTTTATGTGTACAAAATGACGGGCTAATTCCCTTAATATCAGACATACTCCACGCTAATGCTCCTCTTCGTTTATATAGTACCTGCAAAAGAGACTCTTTTTCTTTTGGTGTTAAGTCAGATGCAATAATAACGGGTGAATTAGAATTTCCGTTTAAATAAGCATATTCCAAAGTAGAAGGAAGATCCTTAAGCACAGGTTTAACATTATTAATTTCAGTAGCACTAGCGGAATAAACCTGTTCTTTAATTATATCGCTGCTGTCATCAGATAGATGCGCCGCATCGAGGTTCTCGATGCGCCGTATCGCATTACATACAGCTGAATCAGCAGCGAAATTATAATTAATAGCATTCTCATCAACTTGATTTTCTATAGCAATTGTGTTTTCTAGATTTTTAAGCAGAAAAGAATCAAGCAAATTATTTTTTAACAATCTCTGAGTAAATTGATTAATCGTGTCATCAGAAACATCGATATTATAGCATTCATCATCATCGGAATTATCTTTACTCATAGATTGTTCCATGTTAAACTCAACCTCATCTTTTCCTATGGTAAGAGTTATTTTTTTATTAAAAACATCAATCATGGCCCTAGCAGTGGCTAAAAATGGTCTTCCTAATATTATAGGAGTTCTAGAATTTTCAGGCATATCGAGGATAACGAAGTCGATAGGTAATTCAAATTTATCAACTTTTATTAATATATTTTCCGCTATTCCTAATGGGTATTGTATGGACCTATCAGCTAGTTCTAAGCACATCCTAGTAGGTTTTGGTTCACCAAGACCTAATTTATCATACATAGAAGAGGGCATAAGACTTATACTAGCTCCTAGGTCGGCTAAGGCATTTTCAATATGCAAATTTTTAATTTGACAAGGAATAGTGAAACTCCCTGGATCTTTTTCTTTAGACGGAAGTTCGTTGAGCAATGCCGCCGAGCTTCTTTTTCCCATTGTTACCGTGCAAGCCTCTTCGAGTTTAGACCTGTTTGTAAGCAAGCTTTTCAGATATTTGGCATATTTTGGCATTTGCACTAGGGCTTCCATAAATGGTATGCTTAGCTGCAGCTGCTTGAGATTCTCCAGGAATTTCTTTTGATAAGCATCTTCTTTCTCTTTCCTTACCCTATGTGGGAAGGGTGGTGTTGATCGTTTAGGTTCAACAGAAGGTTCTCTTCTAATTACAGGTTCTGGATCAGTCTCATTTGGTTGCTCTTGCTCAGGTGGTAAAGATTCAGGGGAAATTTTGTTTATACTGTCATCCTCAGGTGTTTCTCCGATTTGAAAGGTTGACTTTCCGCCTCTAGTTGTAATTCCTTTCAGATCGTGCCTTACCAAAAGAACCTTGTTAAGTACTGTTGACAATTGGTGCACTTCAATTGCCAAACCATTGATCAAATTGTTTTGTTCCTTTAGTAATAGCTCATGACTGCTTTTGAATTCGGTGATAAAGTTCCTTGCCTCATGATATTCTTGTTCATTGGTTTGAGCGATTAGTAGTGCAAACTCTTCCATAGTAAGGTTTCTTTGGGGTCTTCCGAACCAGTTTGGGAAAATATCGAACATTGATCCTGAAAATTAAGAACAAGAAGATTTCAAAGTAAAAGCTTCCAAGTATAAGGGTAAGTCAGAATATTTTCCGTTCGGAAATTAGAAAAGAATAAGAGTTGCTGATATCTGCAGACGATGCGCCGTATCCAAAGAGCTGGATACGCCGTATCTTATAATCGTTAAAAATTAATCAGACTTTATTCAGAAAATAGATACGCCGCTTTGAATTATGAATGCGCCGTATCGAATTAATTAATCAAAAATCAACTTATCTAATTAAAATTAAATGCGTCGTATTAACGAAAGTTAATGCGCCGTATTTTCGTTACGTTTAAAAATAAAAGATTTTTGATTCAGTAGGATGCGCCGTATCGATAGAGATCGATACGTCGTATCTGTTTAATAATTCGCAAACTGTTTTTAATTAAAATAACAGATACGCCGTATCTTCAAAAGAAGATGCGTCGTATGGCGTTAATGTTTTAGAAAAATTTTTATCAAAAACAGATACGCCGTATCTGCAAAAGCAGATGCGTCGTATTACTTTATCGCTTAGAAAAAATTTTCTTATCAAAAACAGATACGCCGTATCTTTGGGGAAAAGATGCGTCGTATCGAATTAATTAAACGCGTTGTATTAAAAAAAATTAAACGCAATACGCCGTATCTGAGAGATCAGATGCGCCGTATCGTTTGATTTAGCACAGTACAACGATAGCAGAACAGAAAAATATGAAAAATAAAAAACAAAAAATTAAACACACAAACAAAAATAAACACACAAAAATAAAAGAAAACAATTAACACACAATACAACAAATATGCAAAATAGTACAATGATGCAATTAATCTAATAAAAAGAAAAACCTAATTAAAATACTAATCAAATTAACAGATAATAACAATTCACTCCCCGGCAGCGGCGCCAAAAACTTGATGCGCGTGATGTGTCGTTGCGGTTTAGCAGTTTTAATGCCTACTCAAGTTTTAAATTTATATTTAGCCGACTTATCAATAACACACACACTTAACGAGCAGTGTACCCGGTCAGTATGAAGATAATGGTAAGTAGAGTG
This sequence comes from Artemisia tridentata subsp. tridentata, assembly GCA_021014915.2. Classification (NCBI taxonomy): domain Eukaryota; kingdom Viridiplantae; phylum Streptophyta; class Magnoliopsida; order Asterales; family Asteraceae; genus Artemisia; species Artemisia tridentata. Next base: position 464,880,709 of record CP139508.1, read on the forward strand.
TCGATCACTAAGAGTGGAACGTATTATCTAGTTATTCTAATCAGTATTTTAATATCCTAACGCAAGGGGGTTTCAGCCTGAGAGACTGGCACAGTTTTGTTTGCAATTAAATAATAAAATAAACAATAGGCACGAATCAGCAAGTAGCACACACGTACACAGATAAATACTCGAGACAATAAGAGGGCTGTCCTTATGATTAAGTAGATTGTCACTTGTTTTATTGATAGCTTTATATGAAGTGTATGTAATTAACCCTTTCTCGTTGGTCCTATTCTCATCGGCGAGTAAACCCTTAATGATTACTTATGTCTAAAAGTTATTCCTAAGTGATCAATTTAGAAACAACCGTGGGAGCCACATCTTGTCCCGCAGTCAAATGCCCGCAAGCCACTAATAAACACAGAGGTTATCAATGCACTAATAAGTAGTAACCAAAGACATCAACATATAAACTTTAATTAATGAGAAAGCAGTTTTAAGGGAGTGCAATCTTTCCGTTGCCACATTACACAAGCCACCAATCTTGATGAATTAAAGTTTGCTAAAACAATAAAACAAAACTACTTAATGAATTAAACGTATGCAGCACCTTCTTACAGCTCTTGTATCTTAGATTTGGGTGTGTCTTGTGCTGCCTCCTTGACTGAATTCGTCCTTTTGCTCTGCTGTCCGAACTTCGGTTTTTGGGTTTCGAACTCTTTAATTCGTCTGGTCTACGGGGTATTTATAGTTTCTGTCTGAGGGAAGATGCGGCGCATCTACTTAAGTAGATGCGGCGCATGTACTTAACTTCGCGTGGGGTCCAAGATTATAATATTCAGGAATATTCGTACACCGCCAGAAGATGCGGCGTAACCCTTGATTAGATGCGGCGCATGTCCTCTTGTATCTTGGATCGTATCTGGTGATATCTTGATATAGATGCGGCGCATGTTGATAGTGAGATGCGGCGCATCTGGAGCAGAATTGACTTGATCTTGTCCATGTCAGTAGACTTCCACTTTATGCACGTTTTGCTCCATTATTAGTCCAAAATAGCTAAGTTTCACCAAATGCTTGTTTTTACCTGAGAATTACAAAAGTAAACAATTAAGTATCAATCCTCATACATAATATAGTAAAACAAGTCAAATTATTAGGATAAATGATAGTAATAAAATGTACTTATTTGAGTTCATCAAGCTCTTTGAAAGAAAAACGCACAGGGTGGCGGAGGAGCAAAGGTGGGCAATAAATGCTCCTTAAAAACCCGCTCCTTTCGGTTCGTCAATTTAATGACAAACCTCCTGAAACCTCCGTTAGAGTTTGTTAATCAATCAAAGGTGAGCCGAATTCGCAAGTGACATAAAGGCAAGTTTTATATCTTTTGTTTGGGAACTTAATATGATAATACTCCAAGTTGAGGAATATTATATTGAGATTGCTTTTATCTTTTATTTTAACACAATAAAAACGACGAATGTTTTTGTATTTTTGTTTTTATATGATAATATATATACAAAAGAAAAAGAAAATATTTTTGTATTTTATGGGGTTTATGGAAAACGGGAACTTCACAAGGAAGGATCTCAAGTCACTAATCGTTAAAACCTTTAACAATATTGTCGCAACACAACCTCCCCGGCAGCGGCGCCAAAATTTGATCCGTGTGTGAGTATATATATAAATATAGTATTGGATCCCCGTGATACTTGGGAATCAACTAGTCATCCTCTTAGGAAAAAGGTCAACGTGCAAAACCCGTGAATACGGTGTGAGATACCGGATAAGTGATTACCCGGGTCGTGTCCCAGCGAGGTGTGAATCGAGGATTTCGTTTTTGGTTCGGAATTAAAATGCTTGATTATTGGATTTTGGATTTTGGTGTTTGATTAAATATCCTACAATTACGGGAAGTATAAATAGGCTAAGGGAAACCTAAACATATAAATCTACAAAGCAAAATTAAGCACAAACTAATTAAACTAGAAAACGTGAATCGGGAAATCTAAACACGAGCCTAAACGTAAAAATCTTTAAAAATTAACCCTACGTGTACCAAATTATTTTTTCTAGATCCTAGATGACAAAAGAAAATTTTGAAAAAAAGAATTTTGTTTTTTTTTGACTTTTTAATTAATTATTATGAATTAAAAACTAATCTAAACTATTTAAATGATTAAAAATAGCAAATGACTTTGGAAAAATCTGAATTTTTGCAGAAAAATCTTAAATGTTATTCTAAAGCTAGGAAAAATAAAATCAGAACTCAGTTCAACCCTAATAAGCAGTTTGGGCAGATAAGCAGTTTCAAATAAGCTTAAAAATAAGCTAAACAGCTCCAAAATTTACCAAGTTCTCAAATACAGTTCAACATACATATTTAAGCTTAAAACAACTGAACAATACCAGATAATCACATGGAATAAGCCAATAAGCAGTTAAGTGCAGTTGAAAACTAAGGCAAAAATAATGAGCCAACAGCCAACTTTAGGCTGCTCTATAAGCTAGGGAAAAGCTTATTGGGGAAAGCTAAAAGCATATTCTTAAAGCTTATACAACAGACTCCTTATAAACCAATAATGCCCAAATTTCACTATCAATTGCTCACTCAATTCAGACCAAGTACAGTTGCATATGGAAACTGAAATTTGTTGCAGGTATGAATCAGTCTAATAGGGCATTTTGCAGACCTAATACAAGCTAATTAATAAGCTACAACTTGAAATCAAAACTCATATCCTAAAAGCCCATACTACTAGTTACTGAGAAAACCTAAAATCATGCAATAAGCTTAATCGGATCAGCAGATACAAGGCAAAATAAAAGCTAAGGTTGCAAACTGATGTTGCAGGTATGCAACTACCTTTCTGATGCAGCAGTGAGAGTTTTCAAACCTTAACTTGTTCAAATCTTGACAAAAATGTGCCAAACTCTAGATTTCCACTTAAAACATTAAACAGAACATAAAAGTGCCAAAAAGAAGGCTATAATAATCTCATCTTATTAGAGTGCTTATAATCAGCAGTTGCAAACCAAGATTTTCACTATCCTACTATAAATCCACAAAAGGCTCAAAAGTACTAAAGGAGAACTGAAAATAGCTTATAATGCCTTAAATAAGCTTAACCAAAACTCATCATCTTGCAAATGAACAGTGCAATACCAAATTGACCCAGTTTGGGTCTTAACCCAAACACTCCTTATAGGGATGCTTTGGGTTTTAAAACCAATTTAAACCTGAGTAAGCCTAGTTTTTTTTGAAGAACAATGATCAAGTAACTCATTTTATACCTAATAAACAACTTTCTAACAGGAAATAAGCCCAAATTAAGCTGGGCTAGATTTTAACTATTTTTGGATTTTTAAGCTTTTTTAGGCTAAACTGAACATGAAACTAAAAGAACTGACAATCACTTCATTCTAAACATAAACAAGCTCATAAACATGAAAATGTCACAATAAGCAGAAGTTAAGCACATGTACTGTGAACTTGACTTTCGTTGACCAAAAGAAAATTAGAATTTCATTAACTAAAAATGGGAGTTACAATTCTGGAAAAGTAAAAGAATACAAGTACCTTAATTTTTTAGCTAAAATAAAACCTAACTAAAACTGAAAAACTCTGGTCCTATTTATACAAAGCTAAGGACTAAGGGTCTTCAAACATGTGTGCTTCTTTTCTGAGGTAAAACTGCCTTGGAACCATTTTGTGCTTCTTTGGATGAAATCCCATTCGTTGGATTAAGTTAGACATGATCACAGCCTTTAATCTCTTTTTGGCGCCCAAATTATCACATGGATTGCCAGCGTGGCATGGTATCTCGTGAAGTGGTGGATACATGTGACTAGTAGGGTGGAGTGTCTAGGAGGGGGGGGAGGTTGAGTGTGGCAGTGATAGTAGCAGCAGTGGTGATGATGGTGTTGGGTGTGACAGGGAAAAGCGGGAAAAGGTGATAAAGGTTGGGGGTTGACTGGGTCAACTTGGTTTTAGCTAAAACAATTGGCCGGGTTAGGGTTATTTTTGTTTGGGCTTTGGGTTTATCATTTGTTATGGGCTGGTGGGCATGTTAGGTTAGTAGTTTATTGGATCCGGTTGTAGTGTTATTTTAGGATAGGATGGGATTTGGAATTTGGGTGTAAGTAAAGGGACCATTCTTGTAACTTCTGAAAATCCAAGGACTGAGGCTGCCAATTCTGAAAATAAATTCCAAGGACCATTTGTGTTATTTTGATATTTTGGGGTTGACTGTGACTTTTGATCAAATGCACACTTGTTGTCAAGTCGATCCAAAAATGATCGTTTTCGCTCCGTTTTCAATCCTTTGTACCTGAAACACATAAAAACACAAAACCAAGGATATCTGCAATATATTTGGGTGTTTTTGGTTATTTTTGTGTCTTAAATGTGTGTAAAATAATGAGTATTTACACACTTATCATCAATCTTGAAACCCGTCGGTTTCATGAAGGCCGTGTCGTTGATCCATCCCTTGTTTACCATCGGGACATCAACACTTCTTTTAGAGCTATAGGATTCGATTGCTTACTCCACATAAACGAGCACATTTGTCCTCGCTTTATGTTGGAACTCTTCCGGCAAGTTGAACTCGTACGTAACGAGGATCAATCCTTGTCTCTTTAGTTTTGGGTCAGAAATTTCAAATTTGTCCTAACCCTTGAGCAATTTGCTCAAATCCTTCAAATTCCCAATCATGGGCAATGTACCTATACTGAGGATTAGTGTCTTGAGTCCCTCTTCAACTATCGTGAAGAGGATAGTCCATATTGTTCCTACATACCCTCTCCTACCGAACTAACCAAAATCATCCGTACTCATAAGTACTCCTCTTATCCTAATCCAACGAAAATTCGTTTGGAAGAGGTGCGTCATGAACTACTTTCTTGGGCAGTCATCCTGCGAGAAAATGTTCTAAGTCTAACAGGAAATCGTGAGCAACTCCCAGCGTGTTGTTCTCATATGATCTACTGTCTCCTTACCCAACAACCATACAATCTCGCTTACTTCTTCGCTAAGCGAATTGTACATCTCAAGGGTGACAAGAATAAATTGATACCCTATGGGATGCTCCTAACCCGCCTCTATCACCACTTCATGAACCTACACCCTTACCTTCATGGTCCTCAATACTCACTTTTCACAGCAGTCATGAAACCCATAACCGAGTCATACGTGTCAACCATTCGCATTTCCGAATCCTCCACCCACTATGCACCCTTTGATGATCCAAATCATGAGAATGAGATAAATGTTCAAGACGGGAGTATAACAAGAATGGGAGAAGGCTCAAGTCATAAGTAGTTATAAAGAGATTTATATCTCCTACTAGGGCTTATTCTTAATAGACTATATTAGGAATTAATACTCTAATTATCTTGCATGCTTAGCACTAAATCTATCACCATGCATGAATGATCTATATGATATTTGGATGTTAGTTTATCTTGTCCTCTATGCTTGCATGCTTATGATTATCTTGGAAAATTGCTTGATAATCTTTATGTGCTAGATGTAGCATTGTAGGGGACATATTAGGAAAACAAATACTTAGTGAGTTGAGGCACTATCATTTCCAGGAACTAGTTCCCCTAGAAAACATCCCCCTAGCTGCCCAGAACTAGCCTCAACAGAAATTTTTGTGACAATAGTGTCACGGTACCACTAAATAGGGATGGTACCGTTAAATTTAACGGTACCGTGGGTCATTTAGAGGAACCGTGTCCCTGTTTGACGGATTTTTACTGTTCCTCCTAGAATCCCTGCAACCCTAACCTCAAACCTGCAAATTTTGCAACCTCACACACACCCTAAGATTCCCTTGCTACACCATAGGACACTCCCATCAACTTTAATTCAAATTTCACCCAACTTGCATATTTAAGGCCTCACCCTTGCAAGCTTATCTTGCACTTCACCTTCAACCTCTCATCACACAAACACCATGTCTTCCACACAAGGATCCACCTCTCACATCTCCAAGAAACCTAGGATAACCGTGAAACCACCCTCAAAACCACTCTTTGTGGATCTCACAAAAGATGATGAAGCTATGACACCACCTTCCCAAGCCACTCCTTACTCACCATCACCACCTAATGCACCCTCTAAAACATCCTCTTCCTACACAACATCTTCATCATCCTTTAACACAACATCATCTATGGAGTACACACTATCCCCCATAACTCCATTGGACTATGCCATGCCAACTCCATCCCCAACAAACTCACCACCACCACCCTCTCCTATCATGGCACAACCCATCCAACCCCATCCCTTTGATTTACATAGGGCTAATTGCCTATGTTGTCTCCATAACCGTAATCTCATCTTCTTCTTAAGAGACGAGATTCATTTCATGTTCTCTTTTATAGAACATCTCTTAACACCACCACCACCCCAAATGATGCCACAATCTCCACCACCTCCTAACCCAAACAACTAAACATGCCCTTGTTTAGTTTCTCACCAATAAACCTTTAGGACCCTTCTTGGAAATGAAGCTTGCCTTTAGTCATTAGGGATTTAGCTCCAACCTTCCCCAAATAAGTTTTCACCAGAAAAGACAAAATTTGGAGCGTCCTAGTCTAGGACGGCTCCACGGTTCCACTAAATTTAGTGGAGCCGTGGCATGTTTAGTGGAGCCGTCCGTACTATTTTTTCTGTAACGTTCAGATTTTCTTTGCCTATAAATACCAACCCCTTTCACAGATTTTAGGCATCCTTACACACACAAAACTTTCTGAGTTGAATACTCTCTTCACACTTTCTTTCTTAGATCATTTAGGTTAGTTTTTCTTTTGTTCAAGAGTGATCCAATCATCCTCCAAGTGATCCTCTTCATTCCTCTTCACTAGCAAGAGAAGAACACAAGTATCCAAGTTGATACAAGGTGTTATCATTCCTCTTCATTATCAAGAGAAGAACACAAGTATCCAAGTTGATACAAGGTGTTATCATTCCTCTTCATTATCAAGAGAAGAACACAAGTATCCAAGTTGATACAAGGTGTTATCATTCCTCTTCACTAGCAAGAGAAGAACTCAAGTATTCAAGAGGATACAAGAGTTGTAGTTGTTAGGTTTTTGTAACACTTGTTACATCCTTGTTGTATCTTAGCATACATCAAGATTATCTTTCTTTTGTGAGAGTGTGAGTGAAGATCATTATGATCTTAAGAGATAGTGAAGATCTCTTAAAGCCATTGGGCTTGTGTGTGAGTGATCAAAGGATCTAGAGTAGTTAGATTAAGTAGAGTGAAGTGAGAGTTGATCTTTGTGATCGTGTTGAGATCGTGGTGATCTCTTGTAGCCATTGGGCTTGTGTGATTTATCACGTGGACCTTGGTAGATTGGTGCTAGCTAAGATTAGCACTCGACATTTAGCTTAGTGTCGGTAATTGTAAAACCCCAGAATTACCACAATCCAAAATGACCAAAATACCCTCTAATTTTGAACTTTTAAGAACTTATAAAATACGCTATAAATTAAAACTCGAGTTATGTATCATGTCATGACTCGAAACCATACGATATGAACATATAACCTAAAGTATTATACGAAATTATATGTGAACTTATGATATGAAAGTATGACACGTTTAAAAGGTCCATATGGGCCGAAAATAATAAGCCTTGTGCACAAAGTATTTACAAGAGATAAGTATGAAAATTTGACTAATATTGGAAAGCATTAATCCTCATTTAATCACCCCTAATTTTGGCTCACTCAATCCCCCTAATCTCTCTATTTCAAACCGTGTATACCTCTCCAAAAACAAGCCCTAGACTCTCTCTCTATCACCTTATTGACGGCAAACAAAAGAAACAAAAACCAAACCCTAAAACTTCACTCAAAGATCGACCCACTGCTGCCTCTATTTTGTTCCTGTTGCCGATCAGTTGCAAAGCCAAAAGGAGGTTCTTGTGGCCTCGCCTTGGTGGTCCTATCATGGTACTACATCCATTCGTGGTGGTGTTCTTGCTCATGGGTTTTGAAGCTTTGTCGAAGAAGGTTGCAAGGGTTTTACTCGGCTGTGATTTGATGGTGTGTTCGATCCTTGTTCTTGGTTCTTCCTCTTCCTTTGATCACGCAACAAGGGTAATGAGTACCATCCTTGTTCAATACAATTTCTTTTGTTCGATCTTTGTTTCGTTTGTTGAATGTTCTTGTCGAATTAAACATATGAAAATAGAAGAAGTTACATAAAATGATAAGTTGAAAAGACCCTATATAAATCGATCCATACGAAAGTATCATGAATATAATTGACATGAAAATGTTAAGACCACATATGAATCGACCTAGATCTGTGTCATTGTCAAATATAATTTCTTGTATCAAAGAAATAAGTAATGGGAATGAAAACCCTAATTGATCACATAAAATAATGAACAATTGCTACTGCCCAGAAAACTTTGGTCAATTTGATTCGATTGTAACTTGATGATGGTACGTGTTTTTGAGTGTTTCTTGAGTCAAAAACTAAATTTAAGAAAATAGCTTTCTGGGAAAATAAGCCTTGTAATTTTTAGAGGTCGGGAAGGCAACTTTTTTATTTTTAGAAATTCAAGTGTAAAACTAGATTCGTATGTCTGGAAAAACAGTCCGTGTTTTTTATTTTTACTTTGCAATCCATGTCTAATTAGAGGATACCCTTTTAACTGAGTCATATATCATATGTCTAGTAATTACTGGAATTTTTGTAGATTATTCTAAATTTTCTAGATGGGGAAAAGAAATACAAACTTTTCGGGTGTTTCATCAGATCCGATTCGGGAACATGTTGTGGAAATTGATTTTTCATTCGTACTTATACTACTTAATAAAATCTGGAAATATTACATAAAAACCTAAGACATTGAAGTATCTCTGGGAAATTTTGGGGATTTTATTTCTGAGTTCTTATATGATTCATAAATTCGTCTTAACACAACAATTTCGTATATAAAAAATGTTAAGGGTTTAAAAAGGATTAACAAGGTGTTATGTGTATATTTCTTAAACCAAGGGTTTGAATTGTCATTTTTCTAAACTAAAGGGCTTAACTTGTGAAAATATGTAACTTTAGAATATTTACATTTCATACCCTAATCTTACCATAATGACACTATAATCCCTAAACTTGTTATATTTGCACTATGAACCCTAAACTTATGTAAATGGCATTATGAACCTTAAGCTACTAAATATGGAAAGTTACTAAATATGGAAAGTCTACTAAAATAAGTAATCTGATTTAAAATAAGTTATTAATCAGACGATCATAAATTCGTGTAGATTCGTTGAAGATGGAGTTTACTCCCGATCTTTTCGTTTCTGGTTGTGTTTCACTTGCGGTCTAAGGTACAGATATTCTACCCTTTTTCAGTAAGGGTGTTTTCATTCTCATGACTCTTTGATTTTGATCTTTGATTCGTTATAAGATTCCCTTAAGCCATTGCTATGATCCCCTGTTCTTTGATTCATTCGTTGATATGCTTCGTTGATATTATGATTCATTGACATTCGTTCATTGTGATCCCTATGGTATGATACTTGACATAATTCGTGCGTTACCCTATGACATGAATATTCAAATCACTTGATACTTTGAAGGTTTATTTGATTTTGGTAACTAGATGTGAAAACCTTTCTTAATTATATTATGGAAATGTTTTGAGAAAAACTATTTTAAAATGATGTTTACGAACGATGCGATACCACTTTTATATGGAATTTTGCTATCTTTTATGAAAACTAATTTTAAAAGACTACTTTTACGAAAACCGTTATTAAAGATCATTTTTATGAAAATCATTTAATAAAGACTTCTTTAAATAAACCGTTTGATTATGAACCTTCGATTATGAACCTTTGACGATGAACCTTGGATACTTTGATGACTTGACATTTGACCCTGATATGATTCCTTTATTTGACTCATGACTCTCATGGTATGATTGTCATTCTTATTGATCCATTCTGACATTTATTTTAAATGTCTCTGCTATGTTATGATTATGCTTTGCCATGCTTATTAGAGTTACTATCTCGTTTCTCTTGCCATGCTAGATTACGATTTGTTGTATGATATGATAGATCCGTTCCTGAGCTTACCTAGTTTTGGAGGTACCAGGACCATGTCTTCGATGGCACCCTAGACACGACACTCCCAAAGAGGTGTGATAGATCTACGGCGTTCCCCCTTATGATATGATATGATTTTGTGTACACTATTGGCCAACTTTATATGTGTGACCAGTCTAGTACTGGCATACATACTTATGATGGGAGCGTATGGATGCATCCTAGGATTTATGTATATGTATGATTATGGTGACCAGGTGGTGTGTGCCTTACACTCCTTCTCACACTTTTGGTACTTAGAGGTCTCCCCTCTTCGTGCACTTTTATGATATGATATGATATGATTTGACGGATTATGTATGTATGGAGTTCTTATGGCACATCCTTATATGAACTTTCCCATTATTTCATTATTTCTCTTGATTCATTATTATTCAGTTCTTATGCATTCTTGATTCTTAGTTCTCCTTGATTTCGTATGACGTTCATGATTATGTTTTCGTTTGGTACTCTTATTCCTATGTCGTTTATTCTTATTTACCATTATGTTATGTTATACATATCTGTTCACTGGGCTTTTTAAGCTCAGCCGCATTTCTTTTCCTGCGGCAGGTTTTAGTTGGAAGCTGGGTTATGAGTGGAGAGTACTTTGGACTTAGAAGACCTTACTAGCTATTCTGGATTAGAGATGACTAGAACGTTTACAAATTGTAGAACTTAGAAATTATTATTGTTCCCTTTGTAACCTTGTATTTTCAATTCTTCTTTTGTAACCTTTGAAATTCATTTTGTATTATTTAGTCATATGCTTGTGTTTGCTTTGATATGTCACCATAACGTAATACTTCTACCCTTATCGGGTTGGGGTGTTACAATTATGGTATCAGAGAGACAGGCTGCGACTTGTAATACATTTACCCTTGACCTGTGAAGTTTGGACCGTTACGTTTCCACTGTAGGCGCTCATAAGACAACATTTGAAAATTTGCCTTAAGATCTCCCCATAGGAACTTAAGTTATTACCGGTGAGGAATGGGTAGACTAGGACATCTTTGTAAGTAGCATTGCTTCCGCATTACTCTGATTCGCGCCTTTGCCTTTAGCTAAGCCTTATAAGAACATTTGTTTCAGAAGCTAGAAAGTTTTGCAACCTGAGTTTAGTAACTAAGTACGTTTGGAATACCTCGGGAACTACATAGATACCTTACACCATTTAAGTTTCACCATCTGATTTTGATCCCCAATTCCGATCTGTTTGATAAATAGTTTGATGCTTTTCCGACCATCCCGATGGTCATTCGACCATGATGTGTTTGACACATTCTATGAATTCATTACTTATGCTGGATATAAATATATCATCTGATACTACTCAGTCCTGTAAAATCCATTACTACTCCTATGAGAACTCTGGTAATTGTTAACCATGGATATAAAAAGTTTTACTTTCCGCCCTTTGAATGATGAATCTTGCCTGCCAACCAGTTTCCTTTGGAAGGATATGATGTAAATACTATCTCAGTACGAAATTGTTAACTGAGCATGATGATGCTGATAACTAATATTCCATACATCTCACTTTTGACGATTATACGATGTTCGTATTACCAATGATACACACCCTGCCTGCCCCTTATGCTAGAAAGCTAAACAAAATTCCAACACCTTGAACTGTTCGTTTATCAATCTCAACACAATGATGAACCGTGTACTTGACCTTGATATATGAACTACCCGTCTGGTTTAACGACCGTATTCGTTCTACAGATCTGTTTACCCTTGATATAATTGACCTTGAATTCTTTTGGTTATGGATTGGATGGCTCTTCGTAAAGCTAACATAGACTACCGTATCTGAAATGTGACCTTTAACAATCTGCTTCACCCTACTTTTGTTATGATGACTCTCAACCGCCTAAACCTGTTAAGATTAATGTTGCTATGAAAGTGCATATTCCGATCTCATTAGGTTGTCAAGTTCTCCTGACACCTATTAGTATCCACCCTTAGAAACTCCGACATTGGAAGTATTTGTTGTACAAAATTTTTCCGGTGTTTTCTGATGAACCTCTTGGGATTCCCTCCTGCTTGGGAGGTAGAGTTGGCATTGAATTGATCTCAGTTGACGAACCATGATGCTATAGAAGTTAAGAGATTGAAGGAACTGATGGAATCTGATTTTGTTCACCTCAGTGTTTCTTTTGGGATGCTCTTATTGGTTTATGAAGAAGAAGGAAGGAAGTATGTGGCGGCGTATCGACTATCGTGAACTTAACTGTATCACTATCCGAAATCATTATCCATTTCCGCGTATCAATGATTGATTTGGCCTACCTTTGAAAACTTCGTATCAGACGGCCTCATCTAAGTTTGAAGGACTGAAGAAGCAACCACAAGAACTTCTAAGAAGGGAGATTACTAACTGAGAGTAACCTCCGTGAAGCATTTCAGTTTTATTTCGTGAAGAGGAAGATAGGTGATGTGAAGTAGATATGAAGTTTCCCTGAGACGATTCATGAAGCTGCTTTCGTACTCGTTGTGATCATTATGAGTTTTAAATGATGCCAATTGTATTGGCTAATAGAATCATGTTTTTCGCGAGTAGTTGGACAATTGTCATGGTATGACAGTGTGTTTATGCTCAGAGACGAACGAGGAACACGTAGATCACCTTCGTATTAAGTAGAGTAACCCTTTGTTCTGGAAGAGTAGATTTGATTGACGTTCAGAGATTGTAGCAGACAAAACTACCAGGTATCCTGTGATGACAGCAATTTGAGTTGGCGAATTTCGAACTGTACTAGAAGACCTGTCAAAGACACGCGGTCTTGCTTCTCTATTCATCTTAGTTGTACTAAGATGAATTGAGAGCAGAAGCAGACTCGCGAATGGAAGAATGCACGGTGATCATGTCAGAGATTCACGTTACCACACCTCAGTGTCCAGAAGAAGTGCCGAAGGCTTGAGGGACCAGACTCAAGTTTATAATTCCTTTCCACCCAATGATCATATGGACAGACGTAGACAGACTGCTTGGAATTGGAAGAGATTTAAAATCATGTATCTGAATGAATGAATTTTGAAGCGAACATTTGTGTTTGGGAGAGTTGATTTTGTGCAGGATGAAGCCATTGATGACGTAATTCACTTCCTCTCAACCTACTTAGATTTTCGTTACCTAATAATGAGATCCTTTGAATAATTTAGGCTCTCCATTAGTAATTCCGTTCTATGTTCATTCTGCATATGTTGGATGATGGTTTTGTTATGCGAAATTTGACGAATTGTGGATAGAACCTTGAGATTTATGTCCAGGAATGGGCGGATGTTGAAGCAGCCACTTATATTGGCTGAGTTGATTTCGGTGAGTGATGAAGGATTGACGCTATTAACGACGTACCTTAATTCCGATAGGCATTCTAAGATTTCTGTTACTCTTACGAGTAGTTTCGTTCTCCTCTTAGTTATGTTGTTTGATTTTGATGACCTCTGAGACTATAGAAGGATTAGGTGGATTAAGATATGTTGCTTTGTTCACGACTTGAGATAAAGTATGACCATCATGAGGGCATATTTATATGATACTGGTATTATGACGCCTGATCAACGTGATAATACTTACATCATATAACGTGCACTTATTGTGATCATAGGATATTTCGAGAAGTGCCTTAGGAGCCTTAGAATTTTGATAAGCTGTGTGAGGATTTTTGCGTTAGTGAGACTTTAGGTTCATTCTACCTATACGCGTAATCTGCCTTCACCGTTATACGATTCGATACGTTTGGATTCTCGACACGTGTTTTGTTGAACTCTGCACTTCTAATAAGAATCTTGTATTCTGTTGTAGAGCTTTCTGCCGGTTGATGTTATCGACAATCTGTTTTCAGTACGTTCTCATCTGATTTGTCTAATCAAATTCTATGGACGGCATATCCGTCAAATCCTACGTATTTCCTGTATCTCTCCCGAGAGAATGCGATTATCATCTATTAAGTTGGGTATATTATTCTTTGATCTGGATTCAGTATGGTATGTCCTTTCTGAAGAAACCGAAGCTATTTTGATCATCGAAATAGAGTCATGAGAAACAAGTCATTCGCATTTCCGTTTCCGGTCCTTTGTGCTTCCGTTTCGTTTTACTTCAATTTTCGAGGACGAAAATTTTCTTTTAGAGGGGAAGAATTGTAAAACCCCAAAATTACCACAATCCGAAATGACCAAAACCCTCTAATTTTGAACTTTTAAGAACTTATAAAATACGCTATAAATTAAAACTCGAGTTATGTATCATGTCATGACTCGAAACCATACGATATGAACATATAACCTAAAGTATTATATGAAATTATATATGAACTTATGATATGAAAGTATGACACGTTTAAAAGGTCCATATGGGCCGAAAATAATAAGCCTTGTTCACAAAGTATTTACAAGAGATAAGTATGAAAATTTAACTAATATTGGAAAGCATTAATCCTCATTTAATCACCCCTAATTTCGGCTCACTCAATCCCCTAATCTCTCTATTTCAAACCGTGTATACCTCTCCAAAAACAAGCCCTAGACTCTCTCTCTATTACCTTATTGACGGCAAACAAAAGAAACAAAAACCAAACCCTAAAACTTCCCTCAAAGATCGACCCACTGCTGCCTCTCTTTTGTTCCTGCTGCCGATCAGTTGCAAAGCCAAAAGGAGGTTCTTGTGGCCTCACCTTGGTGGTCCTATCGTGGTACTACATCCATTCGTGGTGGTGTTCTTGCTCATGGGTTTTGAAGCTTTGTCGTAGAAGGTTGCTAGGGTTTTACTCGGCTGTGATTTGATGGTGTGTTCGATCCTTGTTCTTGGTTCTTCCTCTTCCTTTGATCACGCAACAAGGGTAATGAGTACCATCCTTGTTCAATACAATTTCTTTTTTTCGATCTTTGTTTTGTTTGTTGAATGTTCTTGTCGAATTAAACATATGAAAATAGAAGAAGTTACATAAAATGATAAGTTGAAAAGACCCTATATAAATCGATCCATACGAAAGTATCATGAATATAATTGACATGAAAATGTTAAGACCACATATGAATCGACCTAGATCTGTGTCGTTGTCAAATATAATTGCTTGTATCAAAGAAATAAGTAATGGGAATGAAAACCCTAATTGATCACATAAAATAATGAACAATTGCTACTGCCCAGAAAACTTTGGTCAATTTGATTCGATTGTAACTTGATGATGGTAACGTGTTTTTGAGTGTTTCTGGAGTCAAAAACTAAATTTAAGAAAAGAACTTTCTGGGAAAATAAGCCTTGTAATTTTTAGAGGTCGGGAAGGCAACTTTTTGATTTTTAGAAATTCAAGTGTAAAACTGGATTCGTACGTCTGGAAAAACAGTCCGGGTTTTTCATTTTTAATTTTCAAACAATGTCGAATTAGAGGATTCCCTTTTAAATGAGTCATATTTCATATGTCTAGTAATTACTGGGATTTTTGTAGATTTTTCTAAATTTTCTAGATGGGGAAAAGAAATACAATCTTTTCGGGTGTTTCATCATATCCGATTCGGGAACATGTTGTGGAAATTGATTTTTTATTTGTACTTATACTACTTAATAAAATCTGGAAAAATTACATAAAATACTTAAGACATTGAAGTATCTCTTAGAAATTTTGGGGATTTTATTTCTGAGTTCTTATATGATTCATAAATTCATCTTAACACAACAATTTCGTATATAAAAACTGTTAAGGGTTTAAAAAGGATTTACAAGGTGTTATGTGTATATTTCTTAAACTAAGGGTTTGAATTGTCATTTTTCTAAACTAAAGGGCTTAACTTGTGAAAATATGTAACTTTAGAATATTTACATTTCATACCCTAATCTTACCATAATGACACTATAATCCCTAAACTTGTTATATTTGCACTATGAACCCTAAACTTATGTAAATGGCATTATGAACCTTAAGCTACTAAATATGGAAAGTTACTAAATATGGAAAGCCTACTAAAATAAGTAATCTGATTTAAAATTAGTTATTAATCAGACGATCATAAATTCGTGTAGATTCGTTGAAGATGGAGTTTACTCCCGATCTTTTCGTTTCTGGTTGTGTTTCACTTGCGGTCTAAGGTACAGATATTCTACCCTTTTTCAGTAAGGGTGTTTTCATTCTCATGACTCTTTGATCTTGATCTTTGATTCGTTATAAGATTCCCTTAAGCCATTGCTATGATCCCCTGTTCTTTGATTCATTCGTTGATATGCTTCGTTGATATTATGATTCATTGACATTCGTTCATTGTGATCCCTATGGTACGATACTTGACATAATTCGTGCGTTACCCTATGACATGAATATTCGAATCACTTGATACTTTGAAGGTTCATTTGATTTTGGTAACTAGATGCGAAAACCTTTCTTAATTATATCATGGAAATGTTTTGAGAAAAACTATTTTAAAATGATGTTTACGAACGATGCGATACCACTTTTATATGGAATTTTGCTATCTTTTATGAAAACTAATTTTAAAAGACTACTTTTACGAAAACCGTTATTAAAGATCATTTTTATGAAAATCATTTGATAAAGACTTCTTTAAATAAACCGTTTGATTATGAACCTTTGACGATGAACCTTGGATACTTTGATGACTTGACATTTGACCCTGATATGATTCCTTTATTTGACTCATGACTCTCATTGTATGATTGTCATTCTTATTGATCCATTCTGACATTTATTTTAAATGTCTCTGCTATGTTATGATTATGCTTTGCCATGCTTATTAGAGTTACTATCTCGTTTCCCTTACCATGCTAGATTATGATTTGTTGTATGATATGATAGATCCGTGCCTGAGCTTACCTAGTTCTGGAGGTACCAGGACCATGTCTTGGATGGCACCCTAGACATGACACTCCCGTAGAGGTGTGATAGATCTACGGCGTTCCCCCTTATGATATGATATGATTTTGTGTACACTATTGGCCAACTTTATATGTGTGACCAGTCTAGTACTGGCATACATACTTATGATGGGAGCGTATGGATGCATCCTAGGATTTATTTATATGTATGATTATGGTGACCAGGTGGTGTGTGCCTTACACTCCTTCTCACACTTTTGGTACTTAGAGGTCTCCCTTCTTCGTGCACTTTTATGATATGATATGATATGATTTGACGGATTATGTATGTATGAAGTTCTTATGGCACATCCTTATATGAACTTTCCCATTATTTCATTATTTCTCTCGATTCATTATTATTCAGTTCTTATGCATTCTTGATTCTTAGTTCTCCTTGATTTCGTATGACGTTCATGATTATGTTTTCGTTTGGTACTCTTATTCCTATGTCGTTTATTCTTATTTACCATTATGTTATGTTATACATATCTGTTCACTGGGCTTTTTAAGCTCAGCCGCATTTCTTTTCCTGCGGCAGGTTTTAGTTGGAAGCTGGGTTATGAGTGGAGAGTACTTTGGACTTAGAAGACCTTACTAGCTATTCTGGATTAGAGATGACTAGAACGTTTACAAATTGTAGAACTTAGAAATTATTATTGTTCCTTTTGTAACCTTGTATTTTCAATTCTTCTTTTGTAACCTTTTAAATTTATTTTGTATTATTTAGTCATATACTTGTGTTTGCTTTGATATGTCACCATAACGTAATACTTCTACCCTTATCGGGTTGGGGTGTTACAGTAATAGGATAAGCGACGTGTACGATTTTCTCCGCCTGAAGGGAGGTTGTTGACATAGTGCTTGAAACTCTCGAGTGTGGTACTCGGGGAGTGGAGTAGGGCGAAGAAGAGCTTCGTAGCCGAACCAGTATAAATCCTTTGTCTCGGTTTGATCTTTCCAACTCTACTCTTTACTTTCATTATTTAGCATTAGTTAGTTTAGTGTGTAGTTCATATTGGTGTTGATTGATTACACATAGAGTTCGAATCAAAGTTTCCAATAGCCAACTTTTAAAACAAGATTTTTAAAAGAACTTAAAACCGGTAAACTATTCAACCCCCCTTCTAGTTTCCCACAACCGAGTTCTTGCTTTATGGAAGAACCAACCTGACGTCGCCTAAATGATTACCGACACTAAGCTAGATGTCGAGTTCTTTACAAGGGTACAACCACTCCCGTTTGGTTCTTTACAAGGGTACAACCACTCCCGACACTCTATGTCACTAACCGGTTTCTACTGAATAAAAGATGCAACTATGATGTGTGAACTGATGCAAGGTCACACAGACTCTATACTACAGGATGACAACAGTATGTTGATCCTTCTATGTTGAGATCTTCTTTGCTACAAAAGGAAAGATCTATGTAATGTTAGTATGCTAAAGGTTAGTGATATGTAAATGAAAGGATATCTAATTTAAGCTATGTAAGTGATAAATTGGCCAAATGATCAGCTTGCTATTTATAGGCAAGGCTGATGAACAGTCCACGGATCCGGCGGATCCCTCAAAAAGGATCCGTCCGTGTACCACTTTGGTACCGCCGTGTCAGGCCAGCTAAGAGATCTCCAAATCTTTCCAAATCTTGCCATATCTTTCCATATCTTCAAATGTCAACTCTTTGGCTTGAAGATCTAAACAAAATATCACAAAATCTTACCAAGATTGTGTAGATGATGCATGTCATGATGTCATCCTAATATTTAACTAATAAAGTTTCCATTTTAAGAAATAAACATGTAAACTTGTATATGTCATTTCTAGAAAACTTGTGATGTGAAAATGTGTTTGTAAAATGCTTATCTCTATAAATATAAAAGGCTTAATCTTATTTATGCTTTGCTTAAAGATAAACTTTGTAATTGTCATTAACAAAAGTAAGCAAAGATCGTAAAATATAAATAACGTTTTTAGGACGATATTTGTATTAACTGAAAGTATTGGTTATTTTGTCATTGTCTTGTACTTGTTGTTTTGGTAGCTCTTTATTCTAGAAAAATTGTGATGTGAAAATGTGTTTGTAAAATGCTTATCATTATAAATGTAAAAGGCTTAATCTTATTTATGTTTTGCTTAAAGATAAACTTTGTAATTGTCATTAACAAAACTAAGCAAAGATCGTAAAATATAAATAACGTTTTTAGGACGATATTTGTATTAACTTTAGAGTGGAAAGTATTGGTTATTTTGTCATTGTCTTGTACTTGTTTTGGTAGCTCTTTATTCTATATACATATGAATCGGTTATTTGTTCACTATGAACAAAAAACTTGTAAATAATCATGGAAGAAATGATGACATAAATACAACATAACTTTTAACATATTTTCATAGAATACGAAGCACAAAAGCAAATAACATTATTTATTGGTAGTGATTTATTCAATCTTGCGAATAAAGCTCAAGATCCTTCTAGAAGTGGTCTACCGAACTGCTTTTGTACTAATTTTCTAGATCAGGAACGTCACGATATAAAAGCAGCTCAGCTTCACATCCTATACTCCGACCTTCGATGAAATCAAGAAAGAATGTTACCACTACCATGAGTGGATATAAGGCCCTCTACCGGTGTGTAGTGATCAAGGGTTGAAGAAACTAATAAATGAGTTATTGTCAAAGATGAAATAATTACTAATTGATAAGCCATTTCGTGTAGGGATATGCACAAGAATGAAAAGAAAGTACTCCATGATAAAAGATCTCAAACAAACAACTATTTATAACCGTAGTGTCACATGAAATCGTGTCTTTTCGACTTACAACGATAGCGTTAATAAATGACAATACCTGAAAGTGTGAGAAGATATTTTCATGATTGAGAGTTGTACGAAACTCTTCAGACCATACACGCACCCAAAGAGTCGTGACTTCCATCGAAATCAACGTGGAGTGTTGTAGATCACGTGACGTGTCGCGGTATTTAACGGCGTTTTTGTCTGCCTCGAAACAATGTCGAAAATCGATCTAAAATCACAGAGGAAAGTATTCTAAATTGAATGATACGGTTTTAGAACATAAAACATAACAAAATTAGAAATATCGATTAATCGACTATAAGATATGGAAAAAAAAGTTTTAAAAAAAGATGTTTTTTAAGTTTTTATACTAAAGCATGAGAACTCAAAAAATTGTACTTTTAAAGCACTTCGGTTGAGAGAGTCAGTTTTCATCAAAATGCCCTTTTATTATTAGCTAGGAAAGAAGAAGTCGCCATCACCAACTCCAAACCAATCCAATCATGGAAATAGAAGTCAAACTAAGACTCCCAAACCAAGAAACTCACAAAACCCTAACAACCCTCCTAAACCCTCACCACACCAAAACCCACAACCAACACAACCACTTCTTCGACACCATCTCCGGCCACCTCTCCACCCACCGTGCCGTCCTCCGTCTCCGTCTCTACACCAACCCACCACCTTCAAAACCCACATGCATCTTATCCCTTAAAGCTAAACCTGTCCTTCTAAACGGTGTCAGCAGAGTTGAAGAAGATGAAGAGGAAATCGACCCAGATGAGGCTCAACGGGTCTTGACCGACCCGACCCGGTTAAGAACGATGGTTGGGTCGTCAAGAATCATGACACGTGTGAAAAATGAGTACTTGGGTGGAAATGGTGATGTGGGTCAGTTTGGGTTTGTGTGTTTGGGTGGGTTTAAGAACTTGAGGAATGTGTATGAGTGGAATGGGTTGGTGCTTGAAGTTGATGAGACTAGTTATGAGTTTGGGACTTTGTATGAGGTTGAGTGTGAGAGTGTAGACCCTGAGAAAGCTAAAGGATTGATTGAGGGGTTCTTCAAGGAGAATGGGGTTGAGTATGAGTATTCGGTTATGTCTAAGTTTGCGATTTTTCGGTCTGGGAAGCTGCCTTAGTTGGTTAGTTTCTTTTTCTTTTTCTTTTTTTTTTTTTTTTTTTTTTTTTGTTTTTTGTATTTCTGTTGTTATCGTGTTATGATATGTGATTATGTATTCTGAATTGATTAGTATGATGAGCGTGCTTGGGGTTGCATTTGTAGAATATTGTAATACCCTAGGCAAATCCCACATCGGGTGTGGCCTGGATAGATGATGGGTTCATAAGTAAACTTCCGTCTTACAATGACACAACACGTTTTGGGACAATCGTAGGGCAGAACCCATGAGAACTTTGTAGTAAAGCGTGGTAGGTTGAGAGTATAGTACTAGGTTCGGTGACCTCTTGAGAAGTTCTCACATGGTCGCCAAAAAAAGCCGTGCGTCTGCGGGCAAAGTGGATAATATTGTGGCGGGGTGTTGCAGATTATATGTTTGTATAGCAACTGATGCCGATAATCACTTTTTGCTGATGGTTTGCCAAATAGTACTAATCTCTAATTATTTGTGTTTTAATAACGAATGGTCAAATAATCACTCTCAAAACGCAATCCCAAACATCATCTAACCTTCAATCATAGGTTGAAGTTGATGGCTTTTTGCTAACTTTCCTGATGTTTTTATTTTGTTTTTGGGTAAGTTGGGACTTATATGTTGGCTAAACCATAAGAGAAAAGCTATTTCATAGATGTTGCAGACTCAAAATGTAGACCCTTGTGAATATAGAGAAAGCTCAGCGGTTAAAATTACAGTTTGTTTATAGAAAGTTGATAAGGAAGTAGGGGTGTAAACGTGCGAGTACTACCAAGCTCGAACTCGACTCGACTACTAAAACTCGAGCTCGAAACTTATGACAATTACGACTCGAGCTCGGCTCGTCATCTCAAACTCGATTTAAAGCTCGAACTCGATGAAAAATCGGCATATCAAGCTCGACTCGACTCGATCTTATGACAATTACGTAACTACATGTATATAAAAGGGTAAAAGTGTAATATCATTGAAGCTCGATAAGGGCTCACGAGCCGAGTATTTTTGAGCTCGAACTCGACTTGAAAATGTACTCGAGTAGCTCAACCTCCAGTTCGACTCGTTTATATCGAGTCGATTTCGAGTAGTTTATGAGTCAATCTCGAATAGCTCGTGAGCTGTCTCGTCTCGTTTACACTCCTATAAGGAAGAACAGCGGCTGCTATGTGTTGAGATTGAATTTCGTATATGGTAACCTCAGCAGTTTGAGATTCTAGACTATATAGTGATACATGGACCATTTATATATGCGTGTGTCTGTTATCAGCAAATAAAGCGTTAATTTATCTGTAGTTCATACGTATTTTGTGTTTTGCTTTTACTTGTATCTGATGTCAAACTTTTGTAAATGGAAAAGCCAACCACAGAGAACAAGAAGAAGTTTCAAAAGGAAAATACGTAAATACATATCGAGTAGTTTAGGATGTAACCCTAGAAGAGGATTAGTATAAGTTCTTTAATGAAAAAGTGAAGAAAACATAATAAACAAGATACATCCTGAATAAGGTAGTATAGATTCCATATAAAAGGGATAAAACCTGAAGATGGTAAATTTATATCTAGACAAACTTATAAACTAGTCATTTTTTTCTTTCTTTCTCTATAACAGCCATTAAAATTTGGCTTCAGTTTCTAATTTGATATTCTTGGTGTGTAACAAGCTCTGAAACAGTTACATTTTAGTTTTCATGAGATGGTTGGAATCTTTTAGATATGTTGCAATGTTGCATACCTTGTTTCATTCTGTTAATGTATAGATATTACGTTTTAATTATTTTCTATGTATTTATCAGGTTATGGAAGACGTGACACATGCTTGTAAGAAGTGTTCCAGATTATCGGTTCTGGACGCAAGATTCTGTTACCCCATTCTTGATTTTGAATGGCATAAAAGACCATATACGATTTGCTACACCGTTTGGAGTAATGTGCTTATTGGTCCTTTTCTTTTGTTTTCAAGCATTACTTTATGATGACTACTGATATATGAAACATAAAAATGTGTGTGACAAGGTTGATTTGAATGTGTTGCATGGTCCAAGTCAGTGCTGCAAACGAGCCAAGCGCAATCTGGCCACCTCTCACTCTAAGCTTGAGCCTAATACTATATAGTAAGTTCGACAGATTCTATTTGAGAACTCAGTATAGTTTGACGTGAGCGAGCTCAAGTCAAATTTGAGCTTGATCACATATCATTGCATTATGTTAGACAGAAGACACAACAACGTAAGAAATTGAAGTTGCTTTTGCATACAAGAAATCGAGCTATACGAAAGGGGTTGGGTGAAGTAAATGTTGCAAATTAATCAAAGCTAATTATGCAAATGACTTGCGGTTACACAAATTATTCAAAGCTACTATGTTGGTAACTGACTATTGCTACAACAACATAACTTTGATCAAGGGGTCAAAATAACATAAAGGCTTAAAATGAAGCTGACTTGTGTTACTTTACGTACTCGGATTTTTTGTTACACTAAAATAGGTTATTATGTAAAGGTCATTTTTAATATCAGAAGTCCTCGTTAAAACTAAACCTTGAGAGCATCTTAATTTTTAATTTTTTCATTTTATAAATGAAAGTGACTTGAATACATAAACAGTCTATAAATAGTTTAACGGTAACATATTTGTTAAGATCTAGATCTTGATTTTAAGATCTTATAATTTTACGATACTACAAAGTAAAAACGATCTGGATCTTACGTAAGATCTTAGCAATCTTAAGATCTTATAGGATCACGATCTTAACAATAAGATTTTAAGATATAGTCCGATCCGATCATACTTTTCTCGAACAGCAAACTAGAAAACTACAAAGTTATATATAATGTTTTATGGAATTTAAAAACCAACATACTAATCTTCTTAAACATTCTATAATTATAATTTAAGACAACATTTTCGTGAAACATTCATATACTTCTGTGTTTATGACTAATTAAGAAAATAACATTATAGTAAGATTTTAGGATCTCGATCTGATCTTACAATTTCGATCTTGCGAAGATAAAACGATCCTGAATAAGATCCCGATCTTGAAAATCTTGGTACAAAGTATTCACTTCGTCTCAAAATTATTGTCCCCAGACAAAGAAACATAAAGCACTATACTATTCAAACTAATTAAATAATATCATTTACTATTTTTTTTATTGGTTGAAATGAGATATGAATTATTTTGAGACATTTTAAAATAAATTATGAACTACTAATTTAGAGATGGAGGGAGTAGTAAATATTTATTTAACACTATCAAAGTAGCAAATATTAATTTAACACGTCAATTAAATCAAACTAAACTAGCACCTTAATTGGCATAAACTAAATCAAAATCAAACGTGCACAACTGAAATAAAAACTAGCATATATTAATCATCAAATCAAAACAAACCAAACTAAAAAAACCCCAAAATTAGCATACATTTCTCATCAACTTGGAAAATTTGGTATATAAGTAACAAAATCAAACTTGCACAAACCGACCCAAATTCTTAAACCAAAATAGCATCAATTTAGCATAAATAAATGCATATTAAAGAAACTAAAACAAAACAAATATGTAACTGTTAAATTACGGGTCAAACCTTCAAACTTGTCTCGTTTCGACTTTGTTTATAACTTTGTTTTTAAGATTGATTTTATCAACCAACTTTCATTATAATTGATCAAATCTTTTAACTTGTTTTATGTAATTGAGGACTAAACACTTGCGAAATGAAAGTTTAATGTAAAACCAATAATCAAATAAGGGAGGAGGGAGTGGAGCTCGGGTTGGCTAGCGGGCTGATCGGGTTGATTTGGAACACCGCCGCCGCCTATGCGGGTTGGAGGAGCGGGCTGGGGCTGCGAGTTAAATACTCGCTGCGAGTTGAAAACCGGATTAAAGCTGTGAGGTGATACATGATACTCTTATTTTCCATAATTTATTTTTTTATTTATTACTGTAATTACTAATTATATTTTCTTTGGTTGATTTTAGTACTTCAACAGGTAGCTCATCGTCCTCTTCCAAAAAAGACATAGACCGTCAACTCACAAAAGAAATAAAACATATGCTCGATAAGCATAACCCTTTGGTTCAGAAGTATAGAATGGCTGGTCATAGAATGTCAAATGGTGAAGATAAGGTTAAGATCAGGCTAATAGGTAGACGTGACAAAGATGGCAGACAACACAACCTTCCAACTGCTAATGAAGTTGCCGCACTTATCATCGGTAATTTTGATTCCATGCATAACGAAAGAGACATAATTGTCCACAAAATCAATGGCAAAATGAAACCAATTAGCGAGTTGCATGTTTCATACCTTCCGTTACAATATCCATTGTTATTCCCTTACGCAGAAGATGGGTATAGGGTAGACATATACCATCAAGGTGTTACTGATCAAACACCAGATAGTAAGAAAAAATATGTCACCATGCGTGAGTGGTTTGCTTACCGTATTCAAGACCGGCCAAATGTGTTCTCAACAATCCTAAATGGAAAACGATTGTTTCAGCAGTTTTTGGTTGACGGCTATACAATGGTTGAGGCTGAAAGGTTGTTATTTGTACGTAGAGAGAATAAGGAATTAAGATGTGAATCGTATGACAAATTAGCCAAAGCTGCACAAGCATCCAACTCAGAAAATAAAAAACGTGGCACTAAAGTAATATTACCGTCAACCTTCACCGGTAGCCCCCGTTACATGATGCAAAATTATTTGGATGCTATGGCTATGTGCAAGTCTTATGGATATCCGGATTTATTTATTACATTTACGTGTAATCCAAAGTGGCCCGAAATTACAAGGTATCTAAGAAGAAAGGGTCTAAAATCAGAGGATCGGCCAGACATTACATCAAGAGTTTTTAAAATGAAGCTTGATCAATTGATAAAGGACATCAAAGAGAAACGTATTCTTGGCCGTGTAAAAGCAGGTATATTGTGACATTCCTTTTTTTACACAAATACTCTATCCATTTTTTAGAATCATTATATATGTGCTAACATATATCTTTTGTTTGTATCGCAATTTCAAAACAGAAGTATACACTATAGAGTTTCAGAAGCGAGGTTTGCCTCACTGTCATTTGTGCGTGTGGTTGGAAACAGAAGATAAGTTGAGATTTCCCGCCGACATAGACAGGTGTATATCAGCTGAGATACCTGATAAAGATTTAGATCCCGAGCTACATCAATTAGTCAAAGAGTTTATGATGCACGGCCCTTGTGGACCGGAACATAGAAGTTGCCCGTGCATGGAAAATAACAAGTGTTCTAAGAATTTTCCAAAGAAGTTCAATGAGAACACTTTCATTGATGAAAGTGGATATGCCATATACAAACGTAGTGATAATGGCAGAACTGTTAGGAAGCAAGGTGCTGACCTTGATGGTGGTTTTGTCGTTCCATACAACCCTACATTATTGAAAAGGTGATAACACATACGAGTATATTTGTATGCTTTTTTTAAAGCCAAATATGTTAAATTACAACTTCTTAAATTTATTTTCTTTTTTTGCCTATTAGGTACCAAGCACATATCAACGTAGAATGGTGCAACCAATTCGGATCTATCAAATACCTTTTTAAATACATTAACAAGGGTCCAGATAGAGTAACGGCTGCTTTGGAAGATGAAGAAAAAGATGAGATTAACGATTATTACGATTGTCGTTATTTATCATCATGTGAAGCTGCATGGAGGATTTTCAAGTTTGATATACACCATCGATTCCCTGCTGTTGAGCGCTTACCATTTCACCTTCCGGACCAACAGTCTGTCATGTTTGATCCTACTGAAAGCATAGATTTCCAACTTGACAAGGTTTCAACGAATACATCTAAGTTTTTAGCTTGGATGGAACTTAATAAAACTGATGTTGAAGCGCGAAAATTGTTGTACGTGGAGTTCCCAAAACATTATGTTTGGAATAAGACTGATAAGATATGGACTAAAAGAAAACAAGGTACACATAATTCTTTTAACACGCGCATTATATATTTGTTCTCTTAGTTGACTTTATTTACAGCCACTTTAACTGTCATGACATATGTTTGCTGGTATTGCCTACTTTATTTTGGAATAAGACATCTGTCGTGCCATAATAAGATGTTCATTGCTGCTACAACTGGACCCAAACACTCTTCACTGCTATATTCAGATTATACAATATGTTATCGGCTTTGAATGATTACTAACTCTTTACATACAAAATTTTTTTAGTTCCTTAAAAGTGGAGTATAGAATTTTCCAACTCATTACAACTTGGTATAATTCTTGAGCAAACCAAATTTCGCATATGTGAATTTGAATAATACACTGAACATTGGTTTGAATTTTAAATTTTCCAGTTCATATTTTAGCACAGTCAATGATAGTCGTGTCTTAGTTTCATGTATAATTCATTTCATGTCGGCGTATATGGCCGACCGGACCTAGCCGAACGACCATAAAGGCCGTTCGGATTAATGAATAATTCCAGAACAAGTCAAAACTCAGAACATGTGATTTCCGAAAGGGTATATCCGTTCGGACATGTATGACCGAACGGACTACACATCCGAACGACCGCTTAGGCCGTTCGGACCAACGGTCATCTCCAGATCAGGAAGTCAACTCCGATATTAGTAGCATGTGACAGAGTTGCAGTAACTATGTCAGCTCAGGAAAAAGACCCCAAATAGAGTAAGTTCCAACTGACACCCGAAGTGATCGTCAGCACATTTGGACACATCCGATGGGGACAAAAAAGGGACTACTATATAAAGGAGCAATTCTACAGTAATGGTAACTAACTCTTTTTACACACAGTACTTAACTTACATAACATACCTATCGGCCCACTTTCATATACTTACTCTCACGCCGGAGTTTGGTCCTGGGGTCACACCCGGGGCGAGACTAACGCGTCTATTTTCTTAGCAGTTATCCGAAGGACTTGACGGACTCAAGGCCGAAGGATATTTTGAAGAAACACCTCACCTGCAGAAAAATACTTAAACATTGGCGCCATCCGTGGGACCGATATTCAATCTACCAAAGCTTCAGGATGTCAAATCCCGAACGTCCGGAAGGGTCGGGCGGAAAGGATCCTAAGACACCCTCCGTTCAATTACCGCCCTTCGGAAACGGAGACACCGAGTCTCCTGCAATCACCCGAGAACAGCTACAAGGATACGTCTCTGCTCTAAAATCCATGATCCAAGAACATAATAGGCAAAGTGCCATGCATCCGATACGTCTAGACTGGGGAGAAGATGAAACTCCGAAAGGACCCGAGATACCGAAGGAGAAGAAGGGAATCGTTACCGGAGACAAAGTACCAGATGCAGATTTGAGCAAACCTTTCAAGGAAGTTAGGAAATCACCTTTCACTCGGAGGATCATCGAATTCTCTTCGCCGGAGCATAAAATGCCTTCGCATATCAAGCTATATGACGGGTCAACAGACCCTCAGGATCACCTCAATCGGTTTACCGGGGCGGCAGGCCATGGGGAGTGGCCCATGCCCGTCTGGTGTAGAATGTTCCAGCAAACTCTGGACGGAAGGGCGAGAGGGTGGTTCGATCGCCTTCCTCCGGGCAGCATAGACGAGTGGGCAGACTTGAGGGCTCAGTTCGAAACCCGTTTCTCTCTGCACAAAGCGTGTACCAAAGACCCTACCGAAATAACGAAGATCGTAAGGAAAGCTAATGAAACTCTGCCGGAATTCAAGGAAAGATGGACTACAGAAACGGGGTTCATACAGGGAGCCCCGGAAATTATGAGAATTTCTTCCTTTATGGACGGGAGTAAATGTCCGGAACTGGCCAAGAGATTCGCTGATAAAATCCCCAGAACTGTTGAAGAAATGATGATCCGAGTGGATGACTTCGTAAGAGCAGAGGCCGCATTCGCCAATACCGAGCTACCGCGAGGGGAAAACCATGACCAATACCGGAAGAGGCCAGCGGGACCTTTCCGGAAGGATGATAGAGGATACAGGGGATCGGGGAGTGATAATAGGAATGAGGGACGATCCGGGTACCCCTCCAAGGATCGACAGAACCAGTATCGGTACCGAGACCGTCCGGCACCGTATCTCCCGGCGCGAAACGAATACCAGAATCGCGATGCTCCCCGTGTGACGCTTGACTCACTCATAAAACGGCCGAAGGAAATCCTAGCCACCGAGCAGCAGTTACGGCTACCTCCTCCGAGGCCGATGAGAGATCCACCCAAGAGAGAACATCAAGACAGATACTGTGACTACCACGGAGAAAAGGGACA
This sequence comes from Artemisia tridentata subsp. tridentata, assembly GCA_021014915.2. Classification (NCBI taxonomy): domain Eukaryota; kingdom Viridiplantae; phylum Streptophyta; class Magnoliopsida; order Asterales; family Asteraceae; genus Artemisia; species Artemisia tridentata. The sequence continues at coordinate 464,909,897 of CP139508.1, forward strand.
TTACACGAATGACTGTTTTCAATTGAAAAGGCAATTGGAGTTAGCTCTTGAGTCAGGAAAGTTGAACCACTTGGTCAAAGATGTCCGGCAAAAAGGGAAGGGAGCGCCAAAGAAGGATTTTCCGGCCAAGGATAAAATAATCAACATGGTCAGTGCAAGAACACAACAGAAGAAACGCAAGTCGAGGGAACATGACGAAAAATGGATGAACGTCCCCATAACCTTTCCTCCCATACCAGCCGGAGATGTATCCGACGAGCCGCTCATCGTCGAAGCCATGATGGAAGGATATTTGGTAAGAAGAGTATTCGTGGACGAGGGGGCTTCGGTAGAAGTCATGTTCGAACATTGTTTTGATAATTTGAGTCCGGAAATAAAGGCTCGGCTAAAGCAGACTCAGACAGATCTGCTAGGTTTCGCCGGACAGGTGACAAAACCGTTGGGGAAAATAGAACTGGACGTATCATTCGGAGAAGAGGGATTATACCGAAGAACAACTATGAAATTCACCGTCATACGTGCACCTTCACCGTATAACGTGATCCTAGGAAGGACGGGGCTAAGGTTGTTGAGAGCCATTCCGTCCACCATTCATGCCATGATGAAGTTTCCTACCCCAAGGGGAATAGCTACCCTGAAAGCTCGGCAAATGGTTATCTCGGAATGCCGAAGGATAGAAGAGTCTCAAAAGGTCTCTCATGAACAAAGCGAAGGGATGGCAGAAAAGAAAGTTGAAGCGAGTGAGCCGGAAGAAGTCATGGTAAATCCCGCTTACCCAGAGCAGTTGATAACCATCGGAGGCAGCTTATCGTCCGACTGCAAGAAGAAGCTCAAATCCTTACTCAAGAAAAACATGGACGTTTTCGCTTGGACACCGGCAGACATGACCGGAGTGCCGAGGCGCATTATTGAGCACACACTAAATGCTAACCCTTCGGTGGAACCAGTATGTCAGAAACGCAGAGTGCTAGCTCCCGATCGAAGCTTGGCCGTAATGAAGGAAGTTGAAGAGTGGTTGAAGGCAGGAATAGTCCGACCGGTCAAATACCCCACATGGATCTCTAATCCCGTTCTTGTCAAAAAATGTGACGGAAGCTGGCGCATGTGCATCGATTTCAAGAACATCAACTCAGCTTGCCCAAAGGACTATTATCCCCTGCCGGAAATTGATCTGAAGATAGAAGCGGTAATGGGATTCAAATACAAATGCTTTCTGGACGCGTACAAGGGGTACCATCAAGTCCAAATGTCTAAAGAAGATGAGGAGAAAACAGCCTTTTATACGGATCAAGGGACATACTGCTACACCAAGATGCCCTTCGGATTAAAGAATGCCGGGGCAACATATCAACGTATGGTGGACACGGCCTTCCGATCGCAGATAGGACGGAATTTAGAGGCATACGTGGACGATATGGTCATCAAGAGCAAGGAGGAGAACGAAATGCTGGCCGACATTGCCGAGACGTTTGACAACCTGAGAAGAATCAACATGAAACTGAATCCCAGAAAGTGTTCATTCGGAATGGAGGAAGGGAAATTTCTGGGATATATGGTGACGTCCGAAGGAATCAGAGCTAACCCAAAGAAAACAAAAGTTCTGATGGACATGCAGTCCCCCCGGACGTTAAGAGAAATGCAGAGCCTAAGCGGCAAACTGGCAGCTTTGAATCGGTTTTTGGCTCGGTCAGCCGAACGGTCATTACCATTTTTTGAAACTTTAAAGAACATAACCAAAGAAAACAAGGAGCAATACCGATGGACAGAGGACGCGGAAAACGCTTTTCAAGAAATGAAGAAGCTGATAGCGGATCTCCCGTCTTTAATAACACCTATGCCCAAGGAAACACTCTATGTGTACCTGGCGGCGGCTCAGGAGGCTGTTAGTGCGGTTCTTCTAACCGAAAGAAAGGGGAAACAGCATCCGGTGCATTATGTGACCCGGACACTCAGTGAAGCCGAAAGGAACTACGCTCCGATGGAGAAACTAGCGTTATCCCTACTGCACATGTCGAGAAGGTTAAGAAGGTATTTCGAGGCACACCCGATCAAGGTGATTACCGATCAACCCATCAAACAGATACTTAATAAGGCCGAGGCCTCCGGAAAGCTGGCCAAATATTCCTTAGAGCTAGGGGCATATAGCATCACCTACGAGCCTCGGAGCGCAATCAAGGGTCAAGTGTTAGCGGATTTTCTATCAGAAACCCCCATTGGGGAAAGTCCGGAGCGATATTTCAGCCCGTCGGCTACGAAGGTTGAAAAAGACAAAGTAGGGAAATGGTTGCTATATACCGATGGAGCTTCCAATAGTAAAGGTTCCGGTGCGGGATTGGTTCTGATAAGTCCGGACGGTGTGGAATACACTTATGCCCTCCGGCTTGATTTTGAAAGCACGAACAACGAAGCAGAATACGAAGCACTGCTGGCGGGTCTCCGGATAGCCGAAGGATGCGCGTAAAGAGTATTGATGTGCGAGTGGACTCCAAGCTTGTGTCGAACCAAATAAATGGGGATTACGTAGCAAGCAACGAAAGCATGATCAAATATTTGGCCAAGGCAAAAGAATGTATGGCAAAATTTCAACACTTCTCCATCCGGAACATTCCCAGAGGACAGAACCAAAAGGCCGACGTGCTAAGCAAGCTGGCTACAGTAGCATTTGATCACCTGACAAAGGAAGTGCTAGTAGAAGTGCTTAGAGAAAGATCCACCGAAGGGAAAGAAATTAATGACATAGTGGCCGAAGAGGGAGATAATTGGATGACTCCCATCGTCCGATGCCTCGAAGAGGGAGTATGGCCGGAAGACCCAAACGACGCCCGGGCATTGAGAATGAAGATCAGCCAATATGCAATGGAAGATGGGATACTATATAAGAAGGGCTACTTGGTTCCCATGTTGCGATGCGTCGGTCCGTTACAGGCGAATTATGTGATCCGGGAGATACACATGGGGGCATGCGGAATGCATCTGAAACCAAGATCCGTTGTGGCAAAGGCAATGCGGCAAGGATATTACTGGCCAACCATGCACCGGGATGCTCGTAACGAGATTCAGAAGTGCGACTCATGTCAAATTCATGCTCCAGTTCCGAAACTCCCAAAGACAACACTCACACCAATCATGGCTCCCTGGCCATTCTATCAATGGGGCATGGACATCCTTGGCCCATTACCAGAATCAGCCGGTAGAATAAAGTTCATCATAGTGGCCATCGACTACTTCACCAAGTGGATAGAAGCCAAACCGTTGGCAAGGGTGACAGGAAAGGACGTGATAAAGTTTGTGTGGGACAACGTAGTTTGCCGCTTCGGTCTACCGAGCGTAATCGTAACAGACAACGGAAAGCAGTTTGTCGATAATCCTTTCAAGCAATGGTGTGAGAAGTTGAACATACGGCAAATAAACACCGCCGTGGCGCATCCACAGGCGAATGGCCTTGTCGAAAGAGCGAACAAAAGTTTACTGGAGGGAATTAAGACAAGGTTGGGCCGAACGAGAGCCGGATGGGTAGATGAGCTACCAAACGTTTTATGGGCTTGCCGAACGTCGCTAAAACAAAGCAATGGAGAAACGCCTTTCAGCCTAACGTACGGCAGCGAGGCAGTAATACCGGCTGAGATCGGCATGCCAACTCACCGGACAATGGTCATACGAGAGGGCATAGACGAAGATGATACCCGCCGGATCGAAGAACTGAACGAAAGAGAGATGCGTTTAAATTTAGACTTATTACAAGAAAGAAGAGAAGAAGCAGCAATAAGGGAAGCACGATACAAAAAAAAAATGGAACAATACTATAATAAGAAAGTCCGTCCGGTATCTTTCAGACCGGGAGATTTTGTTTACCGAAAAAATGAAGCAAGCCGTGCAGAAGACCAGGGCAAGCTAGGTCCAAAATGGGAAGGACCCTACCGGGTCACCGAAGCATATCAATGTGGATCCTATAAGTTAGCGACTATGGAGGAGGAAGAAGTACCCATGAAATGGCATGCAATCAACCTAAGAAAATGTTTTCTTTAGAAACAAAAGTGTAAGGCCATGAGCCATTGTAAACAAATTCATTATGAAATGTTATATATTCTCCTCCTGATTGAAGAGGAGAAAATTTTCCGCATATTATTGTAAACAAAGGTAAGGCAATCGTGCGGCTCCGGCGAGGATTAGCTACCCTCAACCGGCCCACGCAGCCACCATCTAGCCGAGGCGTATCCGCCCCTAACGGCAAAATAATAAGGTACATGCCGAGGCGTATCCGCCCTAACGGCAATGAAAAAATCCTTAGCATAAAATGGCACATGCCGAGGCGTATCCGCCCTAACGGCAATATAAAGTCCTTTGCATAAAAAGGCACATGCCGAGGCGTATCCGCCCTAACGGCAATATAAAGTCCTTTGCATAAAAAGGCACATGCCGAGGCGTATCCGCCCCTAACGGCAATATAAAAGTCCTTAGCATAAAAAGGCACATGCCGAGGCGTATCCGCCCCTAACGGTAACATAAAGTCAACATAAAAAGGCTAATGCCGAGGCGTATCCGCCCTAACGGCAGCCTAAGGTCGAAATAAAAAGGATTATACCGAAGCATAACCAACCCTGGCGGTAGTATCCAAACTTCAAAACAACATGGAAAAATCGAATACATTCAATAAGCAATACGACAAGCAAAAAATATATACTGAAAGGTACACATAACAAAACCAGACTTAGCAAAATAAGTAAATCATCATTAACAAAAGGGCCGGAAGTTTAGCCTTCCGGCCATGACGAACTACAACCGGAGCATCTTAATAAAGGATGTTTATTACAAGATAACAACTAAAAGGTGGCCACAGGCGGCGCACCAACAGACGTTGCAATACAAGGTTAGATTAAAGCTTCACAAGGTCCGGAACAACCCTTGTCCATAGTCAAAATGGAGGCAGTCCGGACCAGCAAACAGACAAACTCATGATGCAGCATTCCCTTCGATATTCTCGTCGACATTCTTGTCAGCATTCTCTTCCGGACGCTCAATATTCTCTTCGGCAGATTCAGCAATGCTAACCAAGCGACCTTGAACCATCACAAACCCTTCGGGCACAGACCCTTCGGCCACACCACTCCCACTGCCAGCACCAACATTCTCAGAGGTAATATCCTTATCAGCAGACTCTTCGGCAGTTGAAGTGTGGGTCGGTCCGGTAGGAGCAGGATCCGGATGGAGCTCCAAGATCTCGGTCATCGGCCTGTAGCAAGCACCACTAACCTTTCGAATGAACGAGTATTCAGTAGTGAAGAGTTGATCAAACAAAGCCTTATATTTTGCCTCGGCATCCAAATCTAAACCCTCAAAATCAGCTAGAATCTCGGCGGCCTGTTCCGGAGTGCGGTCGACAGATATCCCATTTATAAATCCGGCATCAGACGAGAGATTGAAAGGGATGGCCAAGGATTGCTTATACTCGTGGCTGCCAAGAAGACGGCGGACCATTTCCGGAAGAAAGTCTTTGATCACTCGGATACGCTCCATATCGGTGGTACCCATCCGGACCGCCAAATCCTCTTTTTCTTTTCTCAGCTCTTGGTTATCCTTTCGCTCTTCGGCCAACTGTTCCTTGGTTTTATTTAGCTCGGCTTCCAAGGACTTAAGCAACTCACCCTGCCCCTCTTTCTCTTTTACCAACTCAGAAACTCGCTCGGTTAGACTTTGGATAGTTGCCTGACAATCAACGTTCTCAGCTCTCAACTTCTCTAACACCGCCGGATCCTGTTCGGCACACTTCTCGTGGTCAGCCGCAAGAGCATTATACTGGTCAAGTAAAGTCTCAAACCGAAGAAGAATATCCGCCTGTGCAACGGCGCCTTTTCCGAGCAACATCCAGGCACGGCTGCAAGCGTCATCATCATTCAAGTTCATCAAGTATTGCTCCTCGCGGGGAGTTGCTAAATGTGACATCATCTCCCGGCAGACGGAGGACCCAGTCAGGCGGGCATCCGTCCTAACGGACCAATTTGGCGCAAAAATCTCTCCGGAGCTAGATTCATCATCACCCATCTGACCCATCTCATCCAAACCTTCCATGTTCTCTATCCGTTTCCCTCGGCCATGAGAAACAAGGGGACTCCCTACAAGAAGCAACAGAGATCAAAACACATGCAAAAAAAGAGGGGAGAGAAAACAAGAAGAAGGATACACAACTTACCATCTCGACCGGATGTAAATTGGCTACTCGCCCCCTCCTCTCTCTCATGATCTTTAGCAGATGGATCCGCAGGGAAAGAGCGGAGCGGTTGGGGCGCCGGAACGTTACCGGAAGAATCCAAGTCAATGAAAGACACATCAGCAGCAGGTTTACTCTTCTTAATCGGACGAGAGGAAAGACTCCCACCGGAAGGACGTTTACCAGCGCCACTCCCGCCGGCTCCTTTGCTTTTCATTTTCTCCGCTAGGCGGGCGGCAGCTTCATCCTTCCTTCTTTTCGCCTCTAGAACCTTTTCATGAGGTATCTCTACAGCCTTCATCGTAGGAGTTTTTTCCGGAACGTCAGCATTGGACCGAGCAGGTTCAGCCACGTGAAGTGGTAGAATTTGTCCCTCTCGGAGCGGATCCCCCTTTACCATGTTGGCTCCCTTTCGACGCTCCGGTTTACGCAGATACTCGGACATTGTCAAAGCTGCAAACAAACAAGTCAAGAATATATACATCACACAAAAAAAAAAAAAAAAAAAAATATGTAACAAATAAATAAATAATGATAATAGATACGGCAACATAAAAAACAGGAAGAGGAGGGCTATACCCTCTCCTTCGGCATCCCTAAGCGCCGCCCGGAAACCGGGATGTTCCCAATGAGATGATAACCCAAGAGCATAATGAAAACCCCTCGGAATCTGGATAAGGTCGATTACATGCTCGGCAAGCCTATCGGCATCCGCCACTGAAAACTCATTCCTCGGAAAGGGGTCCGAAATATCCGAGTAATGATGGCGCCACGGCATGGCGAAAGGAATCGCCCGTCTGTCTATCAAAAAGAATTTTTTCTTCCATCCCTTCAAACCGGTTAAGATCTCATTAAAACAAACCCTTTTTTCCTTTCCTCCTCTCTTTTCGAATGAAAACCACTCACCCTGTTTACTTAACTTGTAAAACGCTCGAAAAAGGGGAGCCGTTGGGGTGATATGTAAACTTCTACAATAGACTTCAAACAAGGTGGCCCGATGCAAGCCTAGCGGGACCATCTGAGATATATGCACTTGCCAATGCCTGATAACATCCAACAAAAATTCCGAGAAGGGCACGGTGATACCGCCTTCGGCAAAATACTCTAAGTACAACCCTATAGCGTCGGAAGGCAATTGATCTATCGTCATATCAGGCGGTGGAAGTCTCGGATGAAGATCTTCCGGAATAGGATGGTCCATTAGTAACAGGGACAGATCCGTTTCGTCCATCTTGCTGGTAAACTTTTTCATGTCGAACTTTGGAATAAAACTCTCGACTTCCGGAAGGTCACCCTCCCGGGAGGAAACAGACCGATGGGACATTTTGGCTTAACCGAAGGATGTAGAGTATAGCCGAACAACAAACGATAATAAGATGAGAATAGCGAGGAACGTACCTTTTAACTTAGACGAACGACGAAACGAACAAATAACGAACGGGATAATAAGACGAACGAACAATGTGTCAGAGGTAAGAAATTAATTACGGTGGTTGAAATGAAGTAAATGCGCCTATTTATAGGCAACAGAAATAGGGTGCGAAACGTCGCGTCTTGTCAGACGCTAACGTGGCACCCTATTGTTCACACGATGACACATGCCCCACGTGTCATGATCTCAAAATACACGGTAAAAACGGCGGCGCTCAATTAAGCGAACACATTAATGGTTCTTGGCGTTTTGCACACGAGCGACGATAAAGGAGCCTTGTTCGGCTAAACACATCGGTAAGCCGGAAGGATAAAAACTAAAGTATCACAGTATCGCCACGCGATACTATGATACTGGGGGGACATGTCGGCGTATATGGCCGACCGGACCTAGCCGAACGACCATAAAGGCCGTTCGGATTAATGAATAATTCCAGAACAAGTCAAAACTCAGAACATGTGATTTCCGAAAGGGTATATCCGTTCGGACATGTATGACCGAACGGACTACACATCCGAACGACCGCTTAGGCCGTTCGGACCAACGGTCATCTCCAGATCAGGAAGTCAACTCCGATATTAGTAGCATGTGACAGAGTTGCAGTAACTATGTCAGCTCAGGAAAAAGACCCCAAATAGAGTAAGTTCCAACTGACACCCGAAGTGATCGTCAGCACATTTGGACACATCCGATGGGGACAAAAAAGGGACTACTATATAAAGGAGCAATTCTACAGTAATGGTAACTAACTCTTTTTACACACAGTACTTAACTTACATAACATACCTATCGGCCCACTTTCATATACTTACTCTCACGCCGGAGTTTGGTCCTGGGGTCACACCCGGGGCGAGACTAACGCGTCTATTTTCTTAGCAGTTATCCGAAGGACTTGACGGACTCAAGGCCGAAGGATATTTTGAAGAAACACCTCACCTGCAGAAAAATACTTAAACATTATCGGCTTTGAATGATTACTAACTCTTTACATACAAAATTTTTTTAGTTCCTTAAAAGTGGAGTATAGAATTTTCCAACTCATTACAACTTGGTATAATTCTTGAGCAAACCAAATTTCGCATATGTGAATTTGAATAATACACTGAACATTGGTTTGAATTTTAAATTTTCCAGTTCATATTTTAGCACAGTCAATGATAGTCGTGTCTTAGTTTCATGTATAATTCATTTCATGTGTATAATTGTTGGCGTGATATGAGTTAAACTGGTCCAAATAACAGGTTTTCTTAAGTTATAGTTGCACTCATTATGTTTGTTAAAGGTTAATGGAGTGTTTGGGATACCTAACATTAAAAGAAAACTGCATAATGGAGTCTTTGGGATACATAAATGTTTCTTACCCACTTTTAACTGCTAACTTTAAAAGCTGTGGTATTTGATTATAACCAAATGTTTTAACAGCCAATGATGCAGACCAGCTCCCAAAATACACATTCACAGTACCAGATATGGTACAAATATGTACCAAAACTGCACTAAATCAAATTTGGCCCACACTTGAATTGAAAATAAAGTAACCACATCAAGTTCATTATGAAGCAACATATATATAACCATTGAGAAGCACCTGCACATTAGCCCCATAACTCTTACTGCCAACCAAACACTGTCTTCACATACTCACTTGCAGCAATCACTATAACAATTGAACAAAATATTGTATTCATATACTGTCATTATATTAATTCAGAAACAAAAAGTGACCTAAAAAGTGATCCAAAGTACTGTCATTATATGAACTCAGTTAAAAGTATACCAAGTTCCAAACACATGAAATGCATACTTTAGCGCCTTTAAAAGACTGTCATTATGTGAATTCAATGTACTGTCATTATGTGATCATATATTTGCATCTAAAAAGTCACCCAAACTACTGTCATTATGTGAATTTAGTTATTAATATACCAATCCCAAACATGTGATTAGCAATCAATTAATTAACGGTGTTTAGCAATCACTTTAAAAAGTGACCCAATGTACTTATATTTGCATCTAAAAAGTTAACCAAACTACTGTCATTATGTGAACTAAGTTAAAAGTATACCAATCCCAAACATGTGATTAGCAATCACTTAATCAATTGTGATTAGACTATATTAGCGCCTTTAAAAGACTGCGCTATTTGGGATTGGTAACTTTAAAAGAAAACTGCATACTTTTTTCTAATAACTCGATTAACATCTAATGGAGCCTTAAAAAAAGCATTTAATAGAAATATGACCCATAACCTTTTACTTTTTCGTTACTTCCATGGTCGTGGCATAAGTATTGTTCACTGCTGCTATAAGTTGATCCAAACACTGTTCACTTATGCTATATTTTATACAAACATGTACTGACCAATTATTATTTGCTGTTATTAATTAGGCAAAAGCATTGGCCGCATACATCACGTTCCTCCTTCTTTTGGCGAGCTTTTTTATCTACGTAGGCTACTAAACCATGTTAGAGGAGCTAAAGATTGGGACCACCTTAGGGAGTTTGATGGTGTAATATATCCCACATGCAAAGATGCTTGCTACGCACGTGGTTTGTTAGACGACGATAAGGAGTACATTGATGGAATTATTGAAGCAAGTCAGTGGGGAATGGGGGATTACTTGCGAAAATTATTCGTAATGTTAATAATATCTGACACTATGTCGAGGCCTGAAATCGTATGGGAGAAGACATGGCATCTTTTAGCGGAAGATGTTGAACACATAGAAAGAATAAAACGAAATCATCCAGGTATGTATTTAAATTATTATTTAATTGCATAACATATATATATTATCACAATAACTTTAGACTAAATATCATTTGACTTTTATGTTTCAGATCTTCAACTCACCGATACTCAACGGTACAATATATGTTTGACATATATTGAGGATAAGCTACTTAGCAGTTCAAGAAGTCTCAAGGATATAGTGAATATGCCTTATCCCAATACTGAGTTTACAATGGAAGGTTACAATCGTTTGATTTACGACGAACTGGATTATAAAATACCAGAATTGATAATCCAACATGAAGGACTGTATGCAAGCTTGACGAATGAGCAGAAAGGCATATATAAAGCAATTGTTGATGCATGCAACAACAATACGGGAGGTATGTTTTTTGTGTATGGTTATGGTGGTACCGGTAAGACTTTTTTGTACAAGACATTGACTGCGGCTTTAAGGTCAAAAGGTGAGATAGTTTTAAACGTTGCATCAAGTGGAATTGCATCTTTGTTGCTTGATGGTGGACGAACAGCGCATTCACGGTTCGCTATCCCAATAAATGTTGTGGAGGATTCTATGTGTTCAATTACTGCAGATAGTCCCCTTGCAGATTTGATACGTCAGACGAAGTTAATTATATGGGATGAGGCTCCAATGATTAATAGACTTGCGTTTGAAGCTTTTGATAGAACACTAAGAGATATAGCTTCAGGTACTTACACGCCTAATTTTGACAAGGTTTTTGGGGGGAAAGTGGTTGTTTTTGGTGGAGACTTTAGGCAAATACTACCAGTTATACCTAATGGCAGTAGGCAAGATGTTGTACATGCTTCGCTAAACATGTCTAGATTATGGAATCATTGCACGGTTTTGAAACTGACACAAAACATGAGGCTTCGTGTTGGTTGCAATCCGGCTGACGCAGACGAAATTAATGATTTTGCTGAATGGATTCTAAAGATTGGCGAGGGCAAAATAGGTGGAAAGAATGATGGGCATGCCGAGGTTGAATTTCCAGAAGAAATGCTCATACCAGAATCTGATGATCACGTTGGTTCAGTTATAAAGGAAACATACGACAATTGGGAGGAAAACTGGTTTGATCCACTGTATTTTCAAGATAGAGCTATACTTGCACCAACACATCAAGAGGTTGACAAAATAAATGATCGTATGATGTCTATGCTTCCTGGTAGAGAAAAGGTTTGTTATAGTTCCGATACGGTTACAGATGTAGATTTAGATTTTAATTACCATGAGTCGCTCTACACAACAGAGTTCTTGAATTCAATAAAGATGTCAGGCGTTCCTCATCATAAGTTAGTATTGAAAGTTGGTGCTCCAATTATGTGTTTGCGAAACATTGACCAAATAGGAGGACTATGTAATGGTACAAGGTTACAAATTGTCAGAATGGGAATCAATAACATTGAGGGGAAAATTATATCAGGAGGTCAAGTAGGCACGGTTGTCGCTATACCTCGAATGGTAGTTAGTCCATCGGATAAAAAGATGCCATTTCAGCTTAACAGGAAACAATTCCCCGTATCTATTTGTTTTGCTATGACAATTAACAAAAGTCAAGGCCAAACTTTATCTAAAGTTGGTCTATATTTAGAACGACCGGTTTTTTCACACGGACAACTTTATGTAGCCGTATCGAGGGTTAAGAGCAAGAGGGGTTTGAAAGTTTTATGCTGCGACAACGATGGAAAGTATTGCAATTATAGAACAAACGTTGTATATAAAGAAGTCCTTCAACGTATATAAGTTTAGTTATTTATGTATTACTATTTGGTTTTTGTCAAAGAATGACTGTTTTTTTAAAGAAAACACATAACAGATAATTTGTTTTGCCAATATACCTTTTTTATGCATTCTATTATAATATTTATTTCATCACATATTTGCTTCTCTAAATGAATTATAATCCAACGACTACGTGCAGCAGGACATAAGATAACAGATGGTCATATGGTTGACCACAATGTGAGTGACGATGAAGAATAATTTTCTTATGCATCATGATGTTGCTTGATTGGCGTTTTTATCATAATGTTTTTGTTCTTTTAGGTTTCTTTATGTTTGATTTCTGTTTAAAAAACAACCCACCTAAAGTTAGTTTTGTTTTTCCTATGTTTGAAGCACTTTTTTTTTTTTGTAATAAGGTGGCTGTTGCAGTTTGTGCAAGCCATGGTTATCGGTACTATCTTTCTTATTGAACCAATTTAATTTTTTATCACAACAGTTTCTTTTTTGTTCCATTCTCATTTTTTGTATACTATAATACACAAGTATGTTATTTTTTTGCATGATTCAAATATCACCACAACAGTTTATCCTATATGCAACTTTTAAATGTATTATAATGACAAATGTTTATAGCAATTTGCAATCTTACTCTATTATCAAACCATTGTACTAATTATTCGTATCTTAAAAACAATTCTTAAAAACTAGCCGCCCATTGGGCGGGCCTTGAAGCTAGTAATCAAATAAGGGAGGAGGGAGTGGAGCTCGGGTTGGCTAGCGGGCTGATCGGGTTGATTTGGAACACCGCCGCCGCCTATGCGGGTTGGAGGAGCGGGCTGGGGCTGCGAGTTAAATACTCGCTGCGAGTTGAAACAAAGCAACGGTCGTTTGACCGTTTTAAGGGGTATTTTTGAAAAAAATTTGGGAGCCGTTGGAAGGAGCGGGCAAAAAAAAAAACAATTTTGGTCCTTTGTTCTTGCCTATATAAATCCGAACATCACACCATTTCTTGCACAAAAGGCCTTGGACAAACATCTCCAAGAGAGGGAACAAAAGGCCCAATATCTTGCACAAAAGGCCTTATATCAAGATCACAAGTTCTACAACAAATCGCACCAGCACATCACCGATCCCGCAATGCTAAAGTGGACGCTTGATAAGAAGCGTGAGATAGCTACGAAATATAACTGGCCTTGGACTTGGGGCGATTTGTAGTTTTTTATTTTTATGATTTGTAGTTTTTTATTTTTAGGATTTGTAGTTTTTAATTTTTATGAATTGTAGTTTTTAATTTTTAGGAATTGTAGTTTTAAATTTTTAGGAATTGTACTTTTTAATTTTTAGGAATTGTATTTTTATTTTTAATCAAGTGTTTGTTTTTTTTTTTTATATAATTGTTTAGTATTGGAAGGGTTAATGTTGCAAATTTATAATTTTGGAGGACAAATTATGAATATTTAAAAAAAGATTTGGGAGGGTTGAGAGTGATGGGCGCCAGTAAAAAAGGTTGGATTGAGGGTTGGAGGGTTGAAATGAGGTGGAGGAATTTGATTGGTTAATTTTGGGAGGGTTGGAGAGTCATGACTCCCTCTACCCTAAGAGTTTAAGAATTAAACAAGTATTAATGCTTACATAACATGGCGAGATGATTTGAAATAGACATGAACCCATAAATAAGGGTTTATTTTCTAGTGTAAATGGATTAGGTTTTCTCTCTTCAAGTTATTTGTGAAATGCGAGTCTTGGACTAAAATGTATACGGTTTAACCAGGTTATTTTCGTAACTGTTTCTGACCCTTCTTGGCTGCCCTCCAGATATATATTTAGTGAAGTTTTAACTATATCATGAAAAATCATATATATCTATACAGGGGCGTAGCCAAGAATTCTTTTCAAGGGGGGCCAAAAAAATTTAAGACACCCGCATGTTAGAAAGGAACACAAAAGATTGCGGAGTATAATATATAACTATGTAAAAAGGTTGCAACATAATTATTTATTCAACGCTTTAGTTGCACACGACACTTATCTGCATAACCAAAATCATCTAAAAATGAATTTGAACCAAAATTCTTAGATATAGGACTTAATATGGATTGATGGATGGATGAGGGATTAAGTAGATAAACTAATAGAGAGATATCTAGTGGATGAGGGATTAAGTAGTAGTTTGAAAGTGGATCAAATATTAATATACAATAGTAAATTGGGCTTTGAACTACAACACATATATTAACTATCAAGGCTTTGTGGGTGGGTCATGACCCACCCTACCCTCACATAGCTACACCCCTGTATTTATACTATCTATAAAAAAAAAAAAAAAAAAAAAAAATTAAAGTGAAAAGTGAAAAGTTAAAAAAGTGAAATTTGAAAAAAAATTAAAAAGTAAATGTTGAAACAATTAATTATGAGAAATTTCAACTATTAATACACATCGAAACCGGGTTGACCCGGAACGCTTCAAACCCGGCGGGTTAACCCGGTTTAATTTAACGCTTTTTTTCGACTCAATCCGTCGGGTTGACCCGTTTCTCTACCGGAATGGTTCAACCGATTGAACCACCCGGGTTGAACCGGGTTTCAAAACATTATGTTTAATACTCAAATCTTCAAACTTTTATTATTTTTCGTTTATAACGCATAAACTTTTTTTTATTACTAAAACTATCTGCCGCTATAAAATCCCGTTGTTATGCACGGGTATTCGTCTAATTTTGTATTGTGTGTGTAAATATATTTTTATCCAATGAAGTAACTTTGGTAGGTAACATTTTTTTTTTTACTAAATTAACCCAAGAATCCTAGCGCCTACACATTGTGTGATTGTGTCCAAACTTAAAACATAAACCCTGAACAACACATCATCGTTTTCCCATATATCCAGCAACCTTTTTACACTTCACAAAAGCAAAGAATAAACAACACATTCCCATGGCCCCACTAACCGCCAACCCATCATCTTTAAATTTGCTTCAAAACCCACAAACCCAAACACAAAATCTTGGTATTTCCTTAAATATCAAGTAAAGAAAATACCATCTTTTTTGGTTTTTGACAATAAAGATTGCCATTTGACAAGTTTTTTTATATTGGTTTTTTGTTAGCTCAAATGGGTAATGTGTGTTTTTGGGTGGTTTTGTTTAGTTCAAGTTTTGGATTCATTTTTGTGGATGCAACATGCGAAAATGGGCGAGTTTGGATTGATGGTAAAAGTAAGATTGCTGAAACTGATAGTGATTTTATATGCGCTACAATGGATTGGTGGCCACCTGAAAAATGTGATTTTGGTACTTGTAGTTGGGGTCATTCTTCTCTTCTCAATGTGGTAACTTTTTCTTTCTTTTTTTCGACGTACTTATGGTATTAGATAATGATCAGTTTTTTTAGTGTTTGACGAATGTTAAATGCTGAATGCTGAATTATAACTTGTAACATGAACCTTACTATATTAATGATAATCATTTTTCGTGTATCCGATCCAGAACTAATTATTTTAATTTTCAAATAAGCGGATTAAATGTGACTTAATACGTAATAACGAGATAAGAAGCTCAAAAAACAACCCTAATGTTCTCAAGATTTTTTTTTTTGAGATGAAAGGGAGTGAAATGGAGTGAAACAAAATAATGTTGTGTTCTTGAGTTTTTTTTCAATGAAGGAAAGAAAGTTGATTGAAGAGGAAAGTGATGAAAGTCTTTGTATTTTTTCTCTATAATGTTTCATTTCATAAGTGGGATGAAAGTTGAGGACCCACCACTTTTTACCAATACAAACTTTCTTTACTTTTCTTTATCTTACTTTTTTTACTTTACTTTCTTTTCAAAAAAAAAACTTGAGAACATTTATAGTATTTTTAGTTATGGATCATGATACACGTATATCATTGATTATAGTGGTTGCTAAATTTAGAAACCAGCAAAATGGATATGATGCACAAATGTCCAAAGTCTAGAGCGAGTATTAAATTAGATGTTTTCATATATCTTATTCTCGTTCTTAGATTTTTTTTGTTTTGTCATTGTTTGAGGATATTATTGATTGTCCATGTGTTATTTTCATGCATTTAGTTGATGTCACTATAAGTAAAATGAGCCTACAAAAGGTAGTTTCATTTTCATGACAAATATTGGAAATCTTACACCACATGTCTAATAAATTCAAATGACTTTTTCATCTGTCTATGAATGACCCATCAACAAATATATCATTGATTATAAGTGATTTAGGTGCGAATAATTTGCCGTTCTAGAAATATATAAAAATATGTCTAATGTCTAATAACTATATCGATTATAACGAAATACACCTTCTATTTTGAAAAAATAAATATATCTAGATGCAAATACATATATGCAAATTTGAGTTTCTCAAGCTGAAACATTTTTTTGTTCTATGCAGGATTTAAAAAACAAAATTTTCAGGAATGCCATCAGAGGTGAATAAATTCTCTTAAGTATTTATACTCGTAGTTTATTATTTTATCAATCTGATCTAAACGAAATTGTATTTCTTGAAATATTATGTAGCCTTTTCACCATTAAAGATAAGATTAGGAGGCACATTGCAAGATAAAGTTATCTACGAAACCAAAAATAGCAATAAACCATGCAATCCCTTTATCAAGAACACATCTGCATTATTTGGTTTTGGCGATGGCTGCTTACCTCTATCCAGATGGGATGAACTAAACAAATTCTTTAAAGATACACGGTAACCACATAAAAGAATCGTTTTTGTTTTTAGTGTTTTCGTGCTTTTGGGCTTATTAACATCGATTTTCTTCAGGGCCGTATACACTTTTGGACTAAATGTACTCATGGGAAAGACGGTGTTAGCCAATGGTTCTGCAGTCGGAACTTGGGACTCGACCAATGCTGAGACTTTTCTACGTTATATGGTCAAAAAGAACTATAGTGTCTACGGTTGGGAGCTTGGTAGGTGAAACAACACACTTTATTCGAGCCACTAAATCGTTGTCATGCTAGGATCAAGCTCAAACTTGATACTTAAATCGTCAAAAATGTATCGAAATGCATTAAAACCCTAAACCACTTTATCGAGTGTGAGTTTAGACTGTTATTGAGATAATAAGGTTTTTTCTAATCATATTTAACACAATTAAGATTTATGAAACTTTAGAAAAATAGGACATACTGTCTGACCCAAACAACTTTGACTAGTTACCCAACCCACCCATTTTGTAACACTAAATATGTATGTATTGATGTAAGCCACTGTTAGGCTTGCATATACCATCATAATTAATAAGTTAATTTCTTACAGGAAATGAGTTGAGTGGAAATGGAATTGGAGCAAGTATATCAGCATCACAATATGCCTGCGACACAAAGACCCTTAGCAACATGCTGCGCCGTGTTTACAACTCTTCCAAACATATGCCACTGATCATCGCACCAGGTGGTTTCTTTGATTCAGCTTGGTTCATGGAATATCTAAACAAAACATCCAAGACCCTCAACGTGATATCTCACCACATCTACAGCCTCGGCTCAGGTATCATTCTTAGCAAAAACTCATTATAAACTAGTTTTGGATTTGCGTTTTAGAACACCATATGAAACAAACTGATTTTTAACTGGTAAAATAAAATTACAAAAAAATACCATACTTTGCGTCTATCTCACAAGGGTCCCATTATTCCTATCAGGTGTTGATAAAAACTTAACCGCAAGAATACTTGATCCGTCTTACCTTGATGGGGCTGGCGATACTTTCAAGCAACTTGAATGCACACTCAACAAATCTACAACTTCAGCATCTGCTTGGATTAGTGAGGCTGGTGGAGCTTACAACAGTGGCCAGAATAATGTTACTGACACATTTGTGTTCAGCTTCTGGTAAGTGACACAAACCCCAGAAAGTACAATTAAAAAGAATACGGTACAAGTTTTTAATGCATACAACACTAATGTAGGTACTTGGATCAGCTGGGAATATCGTCTGTTTATGACACAAAAACATATTGTAGACAAACTTTGGTAGGAGGAAACTATGGCTTACTTAATACTACTACTTTTGAGCCTAATCCAGACTACTACAGGTTCATAACTAAAGTTTGACTTTGACTTTTGGGGTCAAATGCTTCTAAAGATCATAACACAAATGGGATTATCTTTGTTTTTTACCAGTGCGCTTCTTTGGCACCGGTTAATGGGGACAAAGGTTCTATCTACTCGCTTTAGGGGCACCAAGAAGATACGCGCTTATTCACATTGTGCCAAAAAATCAGTAAGTTTGCTACATATTTCTGGCAATTTCGACCCGTTTACTTAACAAATTAGTCGTATATAGACTAAAAGAAGAACAAAAAAGTGTTTGCGGGTCAACCCAACCCTTTTAGACATGTACTAACTTGACCCGTGTTAACCTTCCCCACCTAATTATGACCAGACTTATCATGCTTTTATCTGTATTGCAGAAGGGAATAACGATATTACTCATGAACCTAGACAATACAACTACCATTGACATAAAATTATCAGTCAATAAAACTTGGAGGCTACACAAACACAGGTCTCGTTCACATCATCAGCTTAAAACAAAGCAAACTCATTTAGAATCAAGACCTACAAAGATGAGACAGACAAGAATACGAACACGACAAGAATATCATTTGACACCAAAAGACGGAAACTTGCATAGTAAAGTGATGATGTTGAACGGAAAAGAATTAACAGTAAATTCAGCAGGTCGCATACCTTCATTGAAACCTTTGCATGCAAATTCTTCAAAGCCGATAAGTGTAGCTCCCTATTCAATTGTATTTGTACATATCCCGCGTTTTAGATTACACGCTTGCAATAGATAGGTGGAAATTTACAGGAGTGGAGCGGAGAATTAACTCCAATTAGGATATAGAATTTTACACCACATTGGTCATAAAAATGTAATAACATGTATATGTGTTCATAGTGAAAGTTCATAAATGAAATTTTCAGCTCAAGATTCATAGATATAAGATGTATATAGCGAAACTTCCCGTGGATTCATTGTTTTAACATATGAATAATGACGTAACTAAAATGTAGCTTGGCGAGGCTATATTTATAGTTCGACGAGTCCACATGATTTGAAACTCGAAGAAGCAAGCTAGGTTCGTTTGTATCCTAGTTTCGAAGTTACACGCTGAAAAAAATAATATAAAAAATCCGACCTGCCGGATTCGAACCAGCGACCTAAAGATACCAGTTGAACAACTACAGTCTTCCGCTCTACCAACTGAGCTAAGGTCGGTTTTGTGTTATTCTAATACGTTAGAATGTCTATAATACAATCATATTAACAATTATACAAATTTACTTATGTATCTTATCTTAACTACATTCTTAAAAAGGAAGTCTTAATAAAATAAGACAAAAAACATTTCTTTAATCGGAAGGATTTCAAACTAACACATACATCTTACTATACTTAAAGAATGAGTTGCAAGTTGAGCGTTAATTGAACATGTGAATTAATGGTTTGAGCTTGGCAACTCTAATATGATGAGATTAAGAGCTTTTAAATTGAATTCCCTGTATTGAAGATTAAACTCTATTATGCAAATTAGTGAAAAAGAGCATTTAATGGAGTGTCTCTTGATATATCCCCCAACTTATTGCATCAGCTAAATATTAGTTAGAGTCCCTCCAAATTCCCACTAATCTATACCATCCTCATCTCTCACACTTCGCACACCGTTTCTCAATCATCTTCTCTATCTAAAAACCCGGCAAACCACAAAATAAAGAATTTGGAAACCCGTTATCAATTGCCATATCTACTGAGGAAGTTCGTTGATTCAAGAACTATAAGTATGAAAAAAATTATTTTTGAGTTTTCTTTTTATTTTTGTTTTTCTCTTCAATTAAGTTGAATTTGTGATGTTATATTCATTGGTTATTGTAGTTAGAATTTGAGCGAGAGTAATGAAAGAGTGGTTGTGATGAGATCAGTGGCGGATCTTGAAGTTTTTAGTGGAGGGGGCCGGAAATTTTTTTGTCCTATCATTATATTAGGGTCTTCTAATTCCGGGGGGGGGGGGGGGGGGGGCGACTTAATAAATATATATTTTTTCAGACGAAATACGGATAAGTTAGCACTACCGAGCGAAAAAACAGAGGGGCCCGATCCGCCCCTGGATGAGATGCAGGGTGATTTGAGGTGAATCAATTGTTTTTGCAGCTGCATAAGATTTAACGGCTTATGTAATCAATGGCATATAGAATAAGGTATGATTATAAAGTGTGTTCATTTTTGTTAGTTCGATGGTGAAATGTTAGTGTTGACTGATTAATAGTTTCCTTACTATTACTGTTTGTTGTTGTTGCGATATTGTCAATTGTTAATCGCGTAAATTTGGGTTCTGATGTGAGTTTAAGCGTTTAACATGCAGGTGGTTGGAAGATTCAGTCACATGAGAAATAATGTTGTTTCATCATGACCCGATAGTCTGAAAAGTCCCGTGCATGGTATATCTCTTTTTCATATTTTATTTATTCAGATTTCTGGCCTTTTGTCGGGTCACTAAGAACAAATCAGTTAAACGCGTAGACCTCAAGAAGAGTGTCCCTTAATTTATCTAATCTTGGCATTTGTAGTTTATTCCAAATCTGGCTCATTTTGGTTTCAACAGAATTACACGACACCGTACTTTGGTTGCATTGTTGGAAGAGTCCTAAACAGGGGACGTTCACACTCAATGGGACCGATTACACTCTTTCAGTTAACAATGGTCCAAACAGTCTCCATGGTATGTAATAATCGCATTTTGGTTACCAAACTTTTAGTAGATAATCCACTTACTGATGCTATTGATTGCAACTGTTCACACATCATCTAAAGGAATTTGGGAGTTTAGGATTATTCCGATTATTTTGTGAACTTATCATGTTTCGTTCAATGCAAGAGTTTTATAAACAAATTGTAAATTGACTTTGAGGGTGAGTAATGACTTGAGTTAGTTTTTCCCAACAACGAAATCACGTATTGTTCTACTGATTTTTTTAGTAACAGTTACACCACTGGGATAAGATACGCACAGTGTGCTGCAAAAGAACCACATAAAGATGCAAATTGGATACCCTCCCAGCAGATCAATGCTTGAATCGTTACAAAAGGTATATTATCACAATGATGATTTAATTTGTGTTAGTGAAACGGTCTATGACGTCTTACACATTTTTTATTTATTTTTTCGCTCAGCAAATGACTCAACAGTGAATGAACATCAGAGAGTTACGGTATGAACCTTTACCTGTTCATTGTATTATATTCAACTTTCATTTTAAGGGTCGTGTGCTTTGTAGTTATAGATGATGATGTATGCACACGTAAGTTGCCAAATGATTCAACTTTTCTCACTAAGAGCTTTTAAAATTTAAACTTATTTTTATACTGCCAATGGTTAGTTAATACTGCTATGTCTTGAATGTTTATGTTGCTTGGTATGTTAGTACTGCTCGCCTACGTTAGTACTGCTACTTAATTCTTTAGTACTGCTACTAAACTTTCATTGACCGCAAAAACCTTTATTTCATTCACTTTTCATTTATAAGTAATCTTTGTTGATATTCGACAGATACCTTTTTCTATGAATCTTAACCATGGAGGTAAAGATGAGAAATTCTATGAAGCATTCCATGGTGCAAACATTAATTTACAGGCATGATTTTCTCCCTTCGACCCATCCAAACACCCTTTCTGCTAGACCATTGGTGTTTGGCTACTGCTGCATCGATACCTAAACACCTTTTTGTAGCAGGAAGTGCTTTTACGCAGAAACTTCTGATAATGCATTCAAGCTCATCAATGGCTGCCCTATACTTGAACATTTATCTCTAGAAATAAGATGAAGAAGACTACAAAATCAATATACTGACTTTGAATCGATTGAATCTAACAATCCTGCTATCCATGTCAAATATCAACAAAGTTTTTTTAAATGCCCCTGATCTTAAATACGTTTATTTGGATTTTGTATTGTGCTCATTTTATGTAATGGAAGATTTGTCGTCTCAGGTTGAGGCAAGAGTATCATGTGACGTAGACGATGATAGCCTAATGGTTGAACATTTACAAGGAAAAAGTGAAGGCAGGTTGTAGAGACACGGGGCTGAATAGCGCTTGGGGTGTTTAATAAGATTTCATCAGGTAATATGGTTTGGGTGGGTTTGGGTCATGAAATGGGTGGGTTTGGGGGCTGGAATGGGTGGGTTTGGGTGATGAAACGGGGCTGAATTGGGTATGTTTGCGGGTTGAAGTAGGGGCTAAAATTGGTAAGTTTGGGGATTGCAATGGGTGTGGGATTAGGAGCTGAATTGGGGGTGCGATTGGTGCGTTTGGGTGCTGAAGTGGGGGCTGAAGTAGGTGCGTTTGGGTGCTGAATTGGGTGAGTTTGGGCCAGCAGCGGAGACCTAATCAAAGAAATGTTACTTTTGAAACACTTGGAGACACAGGGATGTCTCACCAACTAGATGATACATGTACGCCTAGAATCTTGAGTTGTTAGTAGTTATAGCAGTCTTCGCTTATGTAACATTTAAAAGCATGATAGCTTGGTGCTTATTTCTTCATCTTTTTTTTCCCAGTTCAGTTGCGCTCACTTAGAGAATTGTCTTCCTGAAACACGAGCAGAGGCTCAAACTCACTGTGCAGCTGATCAAAGAGCATATGATTATAACACATTGCGAGGGACCACTTTAAGAGTGTACAGTCTCTTCGAACGTTTGAAAGCCTGTGTTTCTTCAGTGGGTGTAGATGGTTTTTCCGACTCGCTGAATTCTTTAGCTCAATTTCTCACCAAGTAAGTCATCAAACTTTTACATTAATTTCGCAACTGTTAACTATATATATTATGAGTCTACCACTGGAAAATAATATGTTATGAATTGAATACATCGCATATTTCCTTTTTTTAGTTCTACAAATGAGAACGCAGATGATGGCACTTTTGACGATCGTGAATGTGTTCTGGTGCTTGCTAAAAAAGCTGCCATTTTGGCAAGGCATCTGACTGAACTAATGGACAGGTACACCAAGGCTGCGGCTTCCCATGAACAACTTATTAAGGAGCAGTAAAAAAAGCATCACCATAATTTTTACTTAAAATGTAAAGCATATATTCGAGTATTCTATTCATTTTGAAGTATATAAAAATGGCTTAAGATACATGGAATCAACATTTTGATGTTAATTTTAGTGGGAGGACACTGTGGAACGAAGATTCCAGAACTGCAGAACATATATTGTCAAGTATGTATGTCCCTTATTATCTACTACCATTTCGTATGAATTCTTAAACATTATCATGTATATGGTATGTGTTATTGTCATAGTTTTGGGAACCACAAATTCAAAACAAGTGATGGTACACCCATATATTTTGTTGATCATTTCTGGAGAGTGCTTCTTCTACTCCACATAAACTAAAGTTCTCAACATTTTTGGATTTTGCTTTACATGGTTTGTCGTAAATATTACTCTCAGGAGAAAGCATGTTACAAGACAAATTGTTTGGTCATGTTACATGGACAAACCTTTACCATAACTGAAATATGTTGATTTATTGGTGACCACAAAGAGTTCTTGAAGCTGTCAGCTCATGCCGAGTTTTGAAATATAGAGGTATTCACTTAACATTAAAAGTAATTTACGGTCCTATTCTGCTTAAAAAAACACCCATTTATAACATTAACTGTTCATACCACATATTTACATCTATCCGCGAGAGAGGTCAGGTTTAAAAGAGACGAATGGATGGAACCACACAGACCGTGATCAGGTAAAGATAACCAGACAACATGATCTCTAAAGACATCACATGAGATACCATCCCATGAACAACAATTGTTAGGAATATAAATATTCATATGGAAGACTCGGTCACCCCGAGTATCTATTAGCATTAAGTTAGCTCATAGGCTTATTAGTATTAGTTTAGTTATCGTAATACTAGTTTAGTGATGAACTCAAATAAGTACATTTTATTACTATCATTTATCCTATTTATTTGACTTGTTTTATTATATTATCTGTGAGAATTGATACTTAATTGTTTACTTTTGTAATTCTCAGGTAAAAACAAGCATTTGGTGAAACTTGGCGATTTTAGACTAATTATGGAGCAAAACAAGCAAGAAGTTAAGAGTCTACTGAAATGTACAAGATCAAGACATTCTGCTCCAGATACGCCGCATCTTACTTATTACATACGGCGCATCACTATCCAGATTTCACAACATACGATCCAAGATATAAGAGGACATGCGCCGTATCTATTAATGAAGATACGCCGCATCTCAAGGCGGTGTACGAATATTCCTGAATATATTAATCTTGGACCCCACGCGAAGTTAAGTCAATGCGCCGCATCTACTTATTAAATGCGCCGCATCTTACCCTCAGACAGAAACTATAAATACCCCAAGACCAGACGAATGTCAAGAGTTCGACAGTTTTAGAAGACCGAAGTACAGAAAACCTAAGGCCGAATTCAGACGATTAGGCAGCACAAGACACACCCGAACGAAGATACAAGAGCTGTAAGAAGGTCCTGCATGTATTTAATTCATTAAGTAGTTTTGTTTTATTGTGTTAGTAAACTTTAATTCATCAGGATTGGTGGCTTGTGTAATGTGAGGAGAAAGATTGCACTCCCTTAAAACTGCTTTCCCATCAATTAAAGTTTATATGTTGATGTCTTTGGTTACTACTTATTAGTGCATTGATAACCTCTGTGTTTATTAGTGGCCTGCGCATTTGACTACGGAAGAGAATGTGGCTCCCACGGTTGTTACTAAATTGATCACTTAGGAATAACTTTTAGACATAAGTAATCATTAAGGGATTTCTCGCCGATAAGATTAGGGCCAACGAGAAAGGGTTAATTACATACACTTCATATAAAACTATCAATAAAACAAGTGACAATCTACTTAATCATCAGGACAGGTCTTCTTATTGTCTCGAGTATTTATCTGTGTACGTGCATGCCTATCGCTGATTCGTGCTCATTAGTTTAGTTTATTATTTAATTGCAACCAAAACGTGCCAGTCTCTCAGGCTGAAACCCCCTTGCGTTAGATTAGGTTGTATAGCTAACTTAGAATATTAAAATACTGATTAGAATGACTAGATAATACGTTCCACTCTTAGTGATCGACACTCTACTTACCATTATATTCATACTGACCGGGTACACTGCTCGTTAAGTGTGTGTGTTATTGATAAGTCGGCTAAATATAAATTTAAAACTTGAGTAGGCATTAATACTGCTAAACCGCAACGACACATCACGCGCATCAAGTTTTTGGCGCCGTTGCCGGGGAGTGAATTGTTATTATCTGTTAATTTGATTAGTATTTTAATTAGATTTTTCTTTTTAATTTTTAATCTAACTGCTAACTGTGTTGTATATTAGGTTAATTTGCATTCATTGTATTATTTGCATATTTTCTGTTTTTGTGTGTTTAATTTTTGTTTATTTTCGTTTGTTTTTATTTGTTTTTATTTTTCGTATTTTCTGCATACTGCTATCGTTGTACTGAGCTTATTCAAACGATACGGCGCATCTATTTTCATAGATACGGCGTATTGCGTTTAATTTTTTATAAAATACAACGCGTTTAATTAATTCGATACGACGCATCTTTCCCCAAGATACGGCGTATCTGTTTTTAATAAGAATTTTTTTTTCTAAACGTTAACGCGATACGACGCATCTGCCCTAGCAGATACGGCGTATCTATTATTTTAATTAAAAACAGTTTTCGAATTATTAAACAGATACGACGCATCAATCTCTGTCGATGCGGCGTATCTTCTGAATCAAAAATCTTATATTTTGAAACGTAACGAAAATACGGCGCATTAACTTTTGTTAATACGACGCATTTAATTTTAAATAAATATCGATTTTTGATAATTAAAATTGATACGGCGCATTCTAATTTATAAGAGGCGTATCTATTTTCTGAATAAAGTCTGATTAGATTTTAACGATTGTAAGATACGGCGTATCGAACTTTTTGGATACGGCGCATCGTCTGCAGATATCAGTAACTTTAATTTTTCGTACTCCGTTTTCGTTGTTGTTTTTCTGATATATTACTTTCTTGAGCATACCCTACTGATGTTTTTGTGTTGATTTCAGGAAGTGCATGACCAGGAGTTCTTCGAAGAACTTGATTCAACCTTTCGAAGATCCTGAATGAGCTTTTCATTCGCTTAAAAGGCTTTTCAACACAAAAAGCTTTGATACTTCAAGTTCATTCGAGCTTGATTATTTTTCTGAAGAGAAAGAGAAAGAAGGAACAGAAACAATGGGCGAAAACACAACTATGGAGGAATACATGAACAAAACCCGTGCTGATTACACTTCAGGAGTTGCTAGACCAAAGTTTGATGATAAGTCAAAGTTTGAATTGAAGGGTCAGTTTCTCAAGGAGCTAAGAGAAAATGCTTTCAGTGGATCGGAACATGAGGATGCTAATGAGCATGTTGAAAAGGTCCTCGAGATTGCGGATTTGTTTACTTCAGAAGGAGTCACTGACGATCAACTCATGCTTAGAATCTTTCCAATCTCGCTAAAAGGAGCTGCTAACAAATGGCTAAGGAATGAACCTGCTAGTTCAATCACTACATGGGAAGATTTGAAGAGCAAATTCCTGAAGAGATATTGTCCACCTGCTAAGACTGCTAAAAAGATGGAGGCTATCAACAGTTTCAAGCAAGAGCCTGATGAAACTCTTTATCAAGCTTGGGAACGATTTAAAGATTTACTGGTAAGATGTCCTCAACACTATCTAACCCCGATGCAGGAGATAATATTGTTTTATCAAGGATTGGACGTGCCTACAAGACAAATTTTGGATGCTAAGGGAGCTGTGCCTCAAATGAGTGCAGCCAATGCTAGGAAAGCTATCCAAGAAGCTGCTAATCATTCTCAAAAATGGCACGATGGGACCTCTACTAGATCTAAGAGCAGCACTAATTTTGACGGGTTTGCTGCTATTCAAGCTCAATTGGATAAAATTAGTAGAGAGATGAAGAAGCGTAATGAAAAAGTGTATGCCGCCCAAGTTGGATGTGAAAAGTGCGAAGGACCTCACTACACTAAATATTGCCCGAATAAGAATGAAAGTGAGACGTTTGAAGAAGCATATTACACCCAATTTGGACAACCATTCCGACCTTCAGGAAGATTTAGGGAAGCCACCCCGGGATTCTATCAAAAGAACAATTTTAATCCCGCTTATCAAGAAAGGAGGCAGACTTTAGATGACACTCTAAAGCAAATTATGGCCGATGCTGCTAAGAGACATGAAGAGAACACTGCTATGATCAAAGAAATCCGAGCTTCAACGGACACTATTACAAGAAATCAAGGAGCTTCGATCAAAGCATTGGAACAACAAATTGGTCAAATGAGCAAAGTTCTTCAAGAAAGGGGATACGGAAGTTTACCTAGCTCAACTGAAACCAACCCAAGAGATCATGTCAAGGCCATAAGCACCACTGAAGAAGTCACTCCTAACATTCCTTTTCCTAGAAGACTGATGAATGGTAATGATGGTGCAAGACCCAAATTTTTCTTTAATTCTTCAATCAGTTTAAGGAGGTTACTAAAAGAGAAGACAAAGATTGAAGAGGAGATCAAGGCTAAAATGAAAGAAGAGAGCTCTGCAACCGACTTAAATGCCTTGCCTCATAAAGAAAAAGACCCAGGAAGTTTTACTTTACCTTGTTCAATTAATGATATATCTTTCAATAATGTGTTAGCTGACTTAGGAGCTAGCGTTAGTGTAATGCCCCTTAAGACATTCACTACCCTAGGACTAGGAAAATTAGCACCAACTAAGTTACTTATTAAATTGGCTGATAAAACGGTTAAAACGACCTGAAGGGATTGCTAATAATGTGCTAGTTAAGATTGAGAAGTTTATTTTCCCTGTGGACTTTGTTATATTAGATATGCCCGAGGATGTTAAGATTCCTTTAATCCTTGGAAGACCTTTCTTGTCTACTGCCCATGCTAAGATTGATGTGTTTAAAAGAAAAATCTCATTAAGGGTAGGGAATAATAAACTAGTCTATAAGTGCCAAGATCCTGTTAAAAGCATAATTAGAGGTGTCTATGTGCTAAGATTAAGAGAGCGTATGGACCTCGATCTTGAAGCTAGGCTTATGGGAGAAACATTGATTCAAAACAACTCAACTAATCCTAATCTTGAGAACTTTAAGGAATTTGTTGACCTTAATGTACCCAACGAACTTAGACGCGATGTCGTTAATGATTCTGATGATGAGTGGTATGATTGCGTAGTAATTAACAAACGTAGGAGAATAGTTGAGAAAAAGAATTTGAATAATGATGTGTTTATTGAACTACCACCCCACCTTGCTTATTTATGCCTATATGATAATAAGAATTTCCCGTCTATCATTTTGTCATCTCTGCCCGAAAGGGACAGAACTTTGTTTATACAGATATTAAAAAAAACGGCGTGGAAATTAAGGACGAGCAAGGAGTGTTCAATATTACTGAATTGGCAATGAGGGAGCGCGATGTTTCCGACTCCTTCAATGATCGATATTAAAGAGCTGAACGTGAGTCTAACTTGAAGACTCTGGAATAAAGACAAGTGCTGACCGGGAGACAACCCGGAGAAAATTTTTACTATTCTGTTCTGTGTCGAGTCAGTCAAGCCCGCAGAGGATACGGCGCATCTCAATTCTGAGATGCGACGTATCTCCTGCACTGGTCATATCTTACTTTATTTTTCTGCATTTTTTATTTTCGACTTTAAAACTTTTTATCAGTTTATTTTAATGCGGCGCATCCCTGGTTAAGGATGCGGCGCATCTTTTATTCTGATCCGTATTTATTCC
The DNA here is from genome assembly GCA_021014915.2 of Artemisia tridentata subsp. tridentata. NCBI lineage: Eukaryota > Viridiplantae > Streptophyta > Magnoliopsida > Asterales > Asteraceae > Artemisia > Artemisia tridentata. Next base: position 464,938,911 of record CP139508.1, read on the forward strand.
AGGCTCGATACGGCGTATCTTCTTCCATAAGATACGGCGCATCGACTGACCTGATGATTTTCATTTTAATTTTTATGTTTTATTTTTCCTAACTACTAATGTAATATGCAAGTTTGAACCTTTCTTAACTTAGGTGTGTTTAAAGTCTTGGTGGTATTATAGATTTCTGCATTTCCTGTGGATACATCAATTATGAAGCTTAGACGTTCTCATCCACAAGAAAGATGATTTTTGCTCTTATACAAATAATGGAGGATCATACGAGCAAATCTCAGGGGAGTTTTTCTGTTCTAATTCTTTTATTTTCCAGTTTTTAACCTTTTATACAAACAACGAGGACGTTGTTTAACTTAAGTGGGGGGATTGGAGAATTAGAACACTTACTTGTCCTAAACTTTTCAAAATATGCTTAAAATGTGCTTAATATATCAAAATTTAAAATTTTTTTAGCATGTTTTTGTTTAAAGTCTAAGTTGCATAGCTGCACACATGACGTTATTTTCAAAAATTGTGATTTTTCAAAATTCACAATTCTATGAGTGTGCCGGTGACTTGTAAACTTTAGAACTTGGCTTGTATACTATTCGAGACCACCATAATAAGTATTATTTATATAATTGGAATGACTTGTCTAAATTGGTAAAATTCTAGGATTACACCCAAATAGCCTATTATATGTTATGTGTTATTAGCTAACTACACTGGTTAGTTAACCCCCGTATAAACCCTTTTGTTACTCTCACTTTTAAAGTAAGATACCCCTAGAAAAACACTCAGAGCCATTCCTTTCGTTTCTTACACCTTTGTTAAAATGTTTCGTTACACCCTTACACCTTAGCCTACCCTGTAGATTAAAATCCGTGGTTGGTTAATTGCTTTAGGCAAAGTGTGTTTTCTTACATTACCTGTGTTCGCGTGCGTAATTCATTATCTTTGGTTAGGTCGGGAAATTGCACAATGCAATTGGAGTGAAAGTAAATATTGTATATTTTGAGTTTATTTTTTCGTGTGTTTACTACTTTCACTATTACCGTTATTTCTGAAGTTATGAAAAGTATGGAAAAATTATCCAGAATTATCATTATAGTGATGTGGTGAAATTTTACACATCTATGTATATGTTGATGTCAAAAAAAAAAAAAAAAAAAAAAAAAAAAAAAAAAAAAAATGGAAAAAATAGAAAAGAAAAAGAAAAAAGGAAGAGTTGGATGTTTGTTTTGACCAACTTATGTAAAGTTTTGTATTAAGTGGTCGATATCACCACTATTTGTTGTATATTATATCTATGGATTGAATGGGAGTTGGCAGTTATGGGAACACCAACTAAAGGTTATTCTTTGATTAAGATCTTGTTGAGTATAATTCGTGTCTACCTAAAGCGTGTGTTTCAAGTGTTAAAGCGTGAGTTATTCTATGATATGAGTCTTATTCATGGGATGGTTGGGATAGTGATTAACCACACTTAGGATTTTAATTTATTTGTTTTGTTTATTTTTCATTTTTACACCAATTTGTATCCCAAATATTATCCGTACCCTATATTATTCTTTATCCAAACCTTTGATTTATTGAGATTAGGGATTTGAGCAATCTTAAGTATCGTAGTCGTGGATTCGGCTATGTATTTATGATTTTGTCACCCTTTTTGATATAATATTATTGGTGAAGATTACTTGGTCCTATCTTTAGCCTATTCGAGTTAAGGATTTGAGCAATTGCAAGTATCGTGTTCGTGGATTCGATCATGTATTTGTGATTTTGTCGCCTTTTCTGGAATTTGAGATCGATAGAGATTAAGGAGAATGATTAACCCTTAAGCCTACAAACCCTTTTTACCGCTTTAGACTTGTTATTCCTTGGCTTTAGTGGGGGAGATGTGTATACTTGCCAAGCTTATGATAGAATATTCGTCACGACTAGACAGTTAAACGATTAGATTTGCTTTTATCAAATTATTTTATTTTACTTCTAATTCGTTGAGTGTTTGGTTGTGTGATTATGACAAAAATGAATACATGCTTAAATATAAAAATAAATCCTAATATCTTTTAGGATACATTTTCATAAAATTAATTCTAAGGTTTACTTGGGGACAAGTAAAGTTCAAGTGGGGGGATATTTGATGAACTCAAATAAGTACATTTTATTACTATCATTTATCCTATTTATTTGACTTGTTTTATTATATTATCTGTGAGAATTGATACTTAATTGTTTACTTTTGTAATTCTCAGGTAAAAACAAGCATTTGGTGAAACTTGGCGATTTTGGACTAATTATGGAGCAAAACAAGCAAGAAGTTAAGAGTCTACTGAAATGTACAAGATCAAGACATTCTGCTCCAGATACGCCGCATCTTACTTATTACATACGGCGCATCACTATCCAGATTTCACAACATACGATCCAAGATATAAGAGGACATGCGCCGCATCTATTAATGAAGATACGCCGCATCTCAAGGCGGTGTACGAATATTCCTGAATATATTAATCTTGGACCCCACGCGAAGTTAAGTCAATGCGCCGCATCTACTTATTAGATGCGCCGCATCTTACCCTCAGACAGAAACTATAAATACCCCAAGACCAGACGAATGTCAAGAGTTCGACAGTTTTAGAAGACCGAAGTACAGAAAACCTAAGGCCGAATTCAGACGATTAGACAGCACAAGACACACCCGAACGAAGATACAAGAGCTGTAAGAAGGTCCTGCATGTATTTAATTCATTAAGTAGTTTTGTTTTATTGTGTTAGTAAACTTTAATTCATCAGGATTGGTGGCTTGTGTAATGTGAGGAGAAAGATTGCACTCCCTTAAAACTGCTTTCCCATCAATTAAAGTTTATATATTGATGTCTTTGGTTACTACTTATTAGTGCATTGATAACCTCTGTGTTTATTAGTGGCCTGCACATTTGACTACGGAAGAGAATGTGGCTCCCACGGTTGTTACTAAATTGATCACTTAGGAATAACTTTTAGACATAAGTAATCATTAAGGGATTTCTCGCCGATAAGATTAGGGCCAACGAGAAAGGGTTAATTACATACACTTCATATAAAACTATCAATAAAACAAGTGACAATCTACTTAATCATCAGGACAGGTCTTCTTATTGTCTCGAGTATTTATCTGTGTACGTGCATGCCTATCGCTGATTCGTGCTCATTAGTTTAGTTTATTATTTAATTGCAACCAAAACGTGCCAGTCTCTCAGGCTGAAACCCCCTTGCATTAGATTAGGTTGTATAGCTAACTTAGAATATTAAAATACTGATTAGAATGACTAGATAATACGTTCCACTCTTAGTGATCGACACTCTACTTACCATTATATTCATACTGACCGGGTACACTGCTCGTTAAGTGTGTGTGTTATTGATAAGTCGGCTAAATATAAATTTAAAACTTGAGTAGGCATTAATACTGCTAAACCGCAACGACACATCACGCGCATCACTAGTTTAGTCATAGTAGTATTTGTGGAGTTGGGTCGGGTCTTTACCCACTGTCAGCTCACTCCACAGCCCATATGGGGCGTTTTATGTGTAACTATAAATACCCTTTCCCACACAAGGGAAAGGGTTGGATGTTCATTTGTTCTTAATCATTCAACTTCATTTTCTCTCACTAGAATATCCCACTTTCTCTCTATAGATTCGGCTTATACATCAATCCGACCTAGTGTTATGATATCCAATATCTTACAATTGGTATCAGAGCTCATGGTTTGATTAGCTAGATTGTGTGTGCGTTTTCTTGGTTAGTTTAGATCTAAAGTTTGGTTTTTGAAGGTTTATGGTCTTATTCTTGGCTCTCTTTGATTCTCACATTTGTGGTGTTAAAGTTAGTGTTTTTATTGTTGTTATAACCTTCTAAGATCAAGTGGTTCAAAAGAAACCAAGCAAAAACGTTCAAAAGGGTGATTTTTAGGTGTTTTTAGGTGAAACAAGTGAACTGCGGTTTGACTCTCGGTGTGAGTTTCTTGGTTGCGGTTTGAGTTCTGCGGTTTGATAGCGACTTTTTTGTCTGTTGCGGTTTGTCTGCTAGTCATTGCGGTTTGACCTCATTGCGGTTTGGTGACTGCGTTTTGCTCCTGCGGTTTGAGCTACTGCGTTTTGGATTTCTGCATTTTGGGTCTCTGCGTTTTGGACTCCTGCGGTTTGAGCTACTGCGTCTTGACTCTATTGCGTTTTGATCCTCTGCGTTTTGTGATGAAATGAGTTTTGAGGATATTGCGTTTTGACTGTTGTGGTTTGCCATTTCTTGATGGCGTTTTGATCAAGCATTCTTCATTGAGTTTTGGTATTGGCTTTTTGACTGTGACTTGTCCAATACATCACGTAAACTCTGAACAACCAAACCAAATCACAACAGAACTATAATTCACCTAATCCAATAAACAATCATTCCTTTTATCATACAATCTCTAATCATTGTATCGATCCAACAATTATCATAACACGTCCAATTTATCATTCTCTCACGGTTTCTTCTTGATTTTGTAAAATCCCGCGAAAGTAACGATTTCTCGGTTTAAATCATAGAGTTGTAAAATCCCGTGCACGTTTACACAATGTCTACTAATTCAGATTCCTTCATATCTGAGGTACTCAAATTGTACGACACGAATGATAAACATAAGACTTCCAACCTTGTACAACAAATAAACGTGTTTGATTCTGATAATGCTAATATGGAATCGTCGTGCTCGAATTCTCAAGAGAAAGAGTTTCATCAGCCACTAATGTTGCCTAATGCAAAGGAAAGTTGCATTGAATGTTTTCGATTACTTCACTCACATCTCAAGGTTCTCTTTGAACAACCTGGATACTTGGGAGGATACAAACGTGCATTCGCATCACTCTTTGGTCAAGATGTTCAGACTTTCACAGTCAAAATGATTATGTATTTAGATCAACTTGAATAACAACTTGACAAAGGTGAATTTTCTGAAGGTAGATCCATGGCTGCCATTTGTGCGATCAACAACCAACTCCAAGTGTTCATTGATTCGCAATTCACTGAGGATTATGATTATGACAGTCAAATGACGAAAAGGTGTTTTGCTAATTACACTGGAATCGAGGTTGACATGTTCAGAGAAGCACTACTCCAACTCATGGGTAATGTTAAGAGGTTCATTAATGAAAGAGCACAACATCAACAACGCAGTGGCTCTGAGTCTGATAAACATGATACAAGCGACAGTTCTGGGACTTATATCACACATGGCGTGGATACTGATCACAGACCAGAAAATGACCAAGTCCCATCTGCTGAGGTACATGTCACTGATCAACATAAGGTGCTTTCTAATGAACGACTGCAAACTGATCAAGTTATACCCACTTATGACACATATTTGTTGGAAAAGACTGATAGCAATACCATTTCTAATTCAACAAATATGAATCATAAAGGGGGAGAAAGTGATCAGGATGATGCTGAACATAATGATCAGTCAAGTTCTTTGTTTACGGCTGAGACTTTTAAATCAAATGATGTGGTTGATAAAGAAGTTTTTAATGAACTTTCAAATAGATTTTTACAGCTTGAAAAATATTGTATTTCACTTGAAATCGCAATGCAACAAAAGGAAGAAAGTTTTCAAACTAACCTACCATGTAAAAATCCGGAACTCCCTGATTTCCTTGAATTCTTTATGATAAATGATTTGAAAGCTCAGCTAGAAGCCAAAAACTTAACGATCAACAACTTGAAAAAATGTATTACTGAGATATGTGATACAAGAAATGAAGTAAATGATAAACATGACAGAGATGCAATTGCAACTAGAAATAGTGAATTGGAACTTAAAGTGGCTGAATTACTTAATGAAAATGAGACTTTGAAACTTCATTGCAAAGAACTGTGTGATTCAATCAAAGAAATGAAAACTAAGACTATAGTTCAGACAACCTCTTTGATTGCCAAAAATGATGAACTCAAGGCTCAAATTCAGGAAAAGGGTTTTACAATTACAACTTTAAAAAACAAGCTAAGAAAAATAACAAGAAATAGTGTGAACACTAAGTTTTCAAAACCATCAATCTTGGGAAAACCAACTTCACAACCAGTTAGAAACCAATCAGTTGTTAGGCAACCGACTGCGTTTAGATCAGAACGACCAAAATCTTCAAAACAACGGTTTGCCCCCCCAAGTTGATGCGAATCAAGTTTTGTCAAAACCAGTCACTTCACAACCAAGACCTAATGAAAAGATAGCAGATGCTCGTTCTAAGGCTCAATCTTCTAAGGCTAATGAAAAGGAAGAGAATACTAGTGCTCAGGTTTAATCCCCTAAGACTAGATACATCAACATGCCCGGGGATCTAAGAGCGTTACTCAGAAAACTGGTAGGCAAACTGCTGTAGGAAGTAGGTCCTCTCTCAACAAGTCTTCCACTGTGCATGAGAAACCAAACACTCTTAAGTCTTGCCTTAGGTGGATTCCAACGGGTAGAATTTTTAAGATGGTTGGGCTTAGATGGATACCTACTAGTAAGTTGTTCACAAACTGCATAACCAAGGTTGAAAATGAAATCCCAAATGGTCTGGAGGCTGATGTCACTAACCCACATAAATACAAACAAACTCGTCACATTAGTGTAGGTCATCCTTACCAAAGTGCAGGTACATCGGTCATGCCTATCAAGGAAAGATTTAGAGTTTGGCGGCCAAAAGAACTGAAATCTCCTAGTTTAGGGGTTCAGGAAACTCAACAGTGATGTATACGTGTAATGACTCCTGAATATATCTATTCAGGACTCGTGCAACAACAATTTTTTTTATGGAAAAATTGTGATGGTAATTCTTCATGTATCCTTTGCATATACACTTATTCATATACTTTCACAAATTAGTTCTATTTCTGTACATAGTTAAACAAAAAGAACTTGTAAATTATATATTCTCAAAAATCATAAAAACCTGAAAAACAAAAATTACCAAAAACAGTTTCACAAGGCATGTCTTCTGGTATCGATAACATTTACGGTCCTAGAAATGTCATTCAATAATGACACGGGTCTTTAAATGAAGTTCGAGCAGAAGTTTATAAAGTTTTCAAAACATGTCTCATGGCTTGCAGTTACTTCAGACTGCAACCCTTTCTTCCAAATGAGGAAAGCATGTCTACATAAGGGACGACTGTTCCTGCCAACGGGTGACGACGTTCTCCCAGGCATGGATTACTTGATATCCTTGCATAATCTGTCCCAAACAAATATTTTTCCGTCTACGATTCTTCAGGAAAGTATTTGTGCTTCACATGGTGGTTTAATGTTATTGAAAAATCAATCGGACTTGAGCTTTCATAAATTTTTCATACTCAATCAACAACTGTAGCTCTTTAAATAGAAATCGGGTCATTGATTGAGGGGGAGAGTATCATTCAAAATTTATGTCAATTAACGGGCATCTACAATTCATTGATTTAATCAATTGATTTAATTCAATTTGAAAGGGGTGTTAATCTAATGTTAACTCCAAAAAGGTCATATGTCTCTTTTATATGCAAGTATAGAATTTATATGCAATTTGCTAACTTTTTCCAAGGATTTTATACATTAGAGGACCATTCATGCCTTTATTGAAACTTGAAATCTTCCTTAGGAAAGACAGGGACCAATACTGCCAATATATGAAAGTTTTTTCTTAGGTATTTAAACCCCATTGCGTTTTGACTTGGTCAAACACATCAAAATCTAGTCAAACTCATTTTTAACTTTTCTCTCAAACACACAAAACACAATAACCTGCGATTTGATTGATCTTGAACTTACGTGTGATTTCTTGCCTAGGTAATGTTTGTTTCACATTCTAAATCGTCTTACGAAACGTTATCTTAATCATCATGTCATAAAACTCATTAAAATTGTGTTATGTTTAGGGACTCGCGTCGAATCATCATTCGTGCCTAGGTTTGTGTTTTGTTTTGTGTTTTACTTGCTGGGTTAGATTTAATATCATTAGTAGATGTTTCGTTGATTGTTTAATTGTTTCCCCAATCCTTGATTTTTCGTCCTTATGATCTTTCGAGTGTTTTGCGATTTTCTTGGCCAATCGATGTTGTGGATTGAGTGGTGTTAATTTCCATTGATTAGGATTGTTTAGGGTGCGTAAATCGTGTTGATATAGCTGTGTTTTATCATGTTATGTACGTTAAAAAAATTGGATCATTCTTGGTTGCGGTTTGGTTGATGGTTCTTGATTGCGTTTTGGTTAAATGTTCTTGATTGCGTTGTGAGTGACATTCTAGGTTTCGCTTTGTTGAATAATGTTCATGGTTGCGTTTTGCTTGAATATTCTTGATTGCGTTTTGGTTGTGGATTCGTGATTGCGTTTTGAAGATAGATTCTTTGTTGCGATTTGCCTGTGTGTAGTTAGTTGCGATTTAATTATAATATGAGTTAAACAGGTCAAAACGCAATCATTGCGTTTTGTGTATGAAGACCATTTAATAATCAAAGTGTAGGACCCACTTTTAAAAAAAAATTCAAAATCTTGCGTTTTGATTATTTTTGAATATTATATTCTTGCGTTTTGCTTGTTGCGGTTTGCCCTTTGCGTTTTGGCTATTCTTCAATAAAATAGTCACTGCGTTTTAGGCTGTTGCATTTTACCCATTGCGTTTTGACAATTTTTCAGTAAAAATGTCTCTGCGTTTTGGACACTGAGGTTTGCCTCACCGCTTTTTGACTATTTTCAAGAAATACTCATTGCGTTTTGAATCATTGACTGACTGCGTTTTGTGGTGTGAGATTTGGTTTTTGCGGTTTGATGTGCCATGACTTATATTTACTGCGTTTTGATTAACTCAGTAATATAGTATTTGCGTTTTGCCTGGTGAATGGCAGTGTTCTAACCATTGAGACTTGTACATTGCGTCTTGCCTTTATTTGGGTGCCTTGACTGATTACATTATGATCATGGTGTCTTGGTCACGAGGTTATGTCCTCTCATTGATGAGTTGACTTCCATTAACTATTGAGTTGACATTATCCTGTGATCATTACACCCTCATGATCTTTGTGCTATTCTATCTTGGCCTTTGCTTGCGTATGTCATAATCCTATTCTATAACTCACACCTAACACCACATTTCTATATGGATATTTCTTGTGGTGGTGATTGTGCAGTAACAATGGCTGACGCTAATGCACCTGCTGACCAAGCTCCTGTTATTCCTCCACCTGCTCGAACAGATGATCAGATATTGTCCCATGACCGTTGGGTTGCAATTGGAAAGAGCAACTGGTATCTGGATATGGACAGAACTCAACTTAACACAATTTACAAGATTGCAGTAGACATTCTGAAGCAAACTAATTTCTTCGGTGCCTTTACGGCTCGCTCCACTATTCCAGCCATCTACATCCAGCAGTTCTGGGACACTGTACGATATGACAAAGACACTGCAGGTTACAGCTGTCAGCTCGATGAACAATGGCTAGATATCACCAAAGACACAATTAGAGAAGCACGTCAGATCACACTAGTTGCTACAGACAAACCGTTTACTTCCCTACCAGCACTAGAGGAACTTATCAACTTTGTCAATGATCCAGACTACCCCAAAACCATCAACACTCAATCTACAGTTATTACACATGACATGTATCAACCATGGAGAGCAATCTTAACTATCATCAACCTATGTCTCACGGGCAAGACTTCAGGCTTTGAAAGGCCAAGAGCTCCAGTGATACAGATGCTTTAGGGGATCCTTAATCGTGCCAACATTGATTATGCTGAGAGGATTTGGGAAGAATTCACTCATTCCATCCATTCATTCATTGAAAACAAGAATAATCTAGCATTACAAAAAACTGGAAAGAAGAAGATCAACTTTCTTATGATTCCTAACATTAGGTTTACTAAGTTGATAATCTTCCATCTTCAAAGTGTGTACAAGTTTCACCCAAGATCGGACTCCCCACTCCACTTGCCAGATGATGAACATGTCCTTGGAAATCTCAAGTTCTCTACAAAGGGAACTAGACGTGAAGTCTTTGGGAAGGCTATTCCTGAAGACCTTATCACAAGTGAGATACTGAATGCTCCATACTATCAGGATTACTTGATGAAAGTAGACAAACATCAAAGGTTCTTGGCTGGTGAACAAGTTAGTGATGCTGAATCCCCTGCTCCAAAACAATCTAAGTCTACAAAACAACAGAAGATCACCAAGCAAAGCAAGCCAAAACCCAAGAAGCGTAAGGAGGCATCAACTACTGACGATGCTCCAGGACGTACTAAGAAACCCAAGAGGGGTCATATGAGTAAGAAACAGGGATCCAAGAAACCGAAAAAGTTGGTAGATGATGAAGTCCCCCTATCTAAATGTGACAAATGGTAATTTTCACGTTGTTAATTAATATTAAATGGTTATTTATTATTTTTAAGCTGAGCATTTATATGCGCATTTGCATGTTTTTGAGTATTTTTGAGCATTTTTGGGAGCTGACCCGCATACTGTAGCTTACAGTCACTGCAAAAAAAGTATATTTTTGTCAGTAAGCATAAATTATTCTATTTATGATAGTTACTGACAAGTTTCGTAATTAACTGAGAGCTTTCTCACATTTTTCTGAAAAGCAACCGCACACGTGTACCGACAGCACAATACACATGGTAGCAGTCAAATAAATATATTTTTGAGTCAGTAATAATATTTTATTACATTTCTGATAAAAACGTGGATAAAAACTTTATTTTACGTATACGTGTCCAAAAAGGTCGAACCGGGACTTTACGGTCACGTTTAAGCTCAAACCGACACACGATACACCAACGAGAGGTAAAAATATTTTCACTCCCCCTATTACTTGTCCATATCCGGCCCCAAGTATTACTCCCCCATAAGGTGACAAAATCCTTCCACTAACTTGTATTTAATCTTATATATATTACATACTTACTCTAAATATAACACAAACAAACTAGCTTATCCATATTACACTCACCCAACTTCCTAGATCATTTTCTTCCTGCAAAACTCACGGCTCAAACTAAATTCCTAAGATCCATCACTTTTCTTTGAAGTTCAAGTAAATTAGAGTGTATATTCAAGAGTTTCGGGTTAATTGGAACGTGGTTTGGGTAAATTTGGTGAAGTTTGGGTTGTTCTTGGTCCTTTCTACCCCACGTTAACACTAAACCATTGTAAGGAATCATCACAACTTTTCTAATCTTGTTAAATTCATGTACATTTGATGTCTAATGATGTTAAAAATTGTTAAATGTGTATGTTTGTTAAAATGGAAAAAACTAGGGCTTGATATATGATATATAGTGCTCGACCTAGATAAAGTTTTTGAACAAATTATAGTATTTCTTGCTTGTGTGGTAAATCTTGATGTATATGGTGCTAGTTTGATGATACAAATATGATTAATGTTAATTACGCGAGATTAAGGCAATATATACACATTTGTGGACATATATATGAATCGGCTAGAAATAAATTACAAAACTATTGGGGTTTTGAAAAACATAAAATTTTGGCTCAAGTGGTGAAATGGTGGAATTAATGCTTAAAAGTTTATTTTGAATAGCTTATTGAATAAGCCATAACTAATTAAGTTTAGCTTATAAAAAAATGTGATAATGGGTCGTATATTGTTATATGGGTCGAACATAATTAAATTTGGTCATGTTTGACTTTTTGACTTAATAGCTTATTTATAAGAGCTTAATTGATATAATTAAAATTTGTTACGTAATTAATATTACTAATTTAGAATAATGGGCTAAAAATATATTTTGGGCTAAAAAGGTTATGCGTGGACTGTTGGGCCGAGCCCAACATGAAAATGACCACTTTTGACTTTTTGACCAAACGGATTAACGAACGTGTTAAATGATTTTTAGAAACGCGACGATATATATATAATTTAACTAAAAAGGGCCTTGGACTAAAATTTATAATTTTGAGCTTATGGGCTTTTGGTGGCAGTTGGGCCAAGCCCAACCCAACTCGTCACAGTTGACTTCTTTTGACCAAATGTGGTGACGAATGTGTTAAAATTATTTTTAGCAAACTAACGATATATATGTCGTAAATTAAAAAGGCTAAATGGTTTCGGACTAAATATGAACTATTGGGCTCATTTAATAAATTTCGGCCCAATGAGTATGTCGGATGACAAAAAAGTGACTTTTGAAATATTTTTCGACTCACTATGAATATTATTACTTACGATATATATATAACTAAAACTAGTTTGGACTTGTTTTGAGACGCGTTAGTCTCCTAAAGGGTGAAAAATGAAATTTTGACCAAATCCTTATAAATGTTGACTTTTGAAAGCATATCGACTTTGTATCGAAATCTATTATTAATAATTAAACGTGACGATAACGATAATTATAACGATAAAAATACGTACAACGAACAATATATATTACGAACCAATTTTGCACATATAATTAACAACGCGAATTATTTGAGAAATTGCAACACATGAGAAAAATGGAAACGATTGAATAAACGAATGGGTCATGCCCAAATTTTCTAAAATTCCAACAAGAGTTTCATACGATAAATCATTTTGAAATATACTTTACCACACAGCAAGCAAGAAATACACGAGCACTGTTCACGAGTAAACTTTTCAAATAAAGTAAAGACATATAAGACACGAATATTTCGCTAAGACTTACCGTACTGATTTAGGTTGCGTGTCGGAGCGGTTGCACTATTTTGTTGATTAGCAGATTGCTGTTGTTTTTAAGGTGAGTTTATAGCCCCATATTTTTATACGATTTGATTTATAAGCTTGGGGTGAGAAACATGCAAAACTGTTTTCATTGACCGAAAATGGATTTTGTTTTTATACACACTTGTATGCAGAAACCTAAGTTTAGCTGAATCCCATTGCGCCCACTATCATCAACCGTCAATTCCTGTCTAGGAAACTGTGTGTTATAAATAGATCTATTGGGGATGACACCCCCGTTCGATTGGCTCGACATAGTCAATGCGAACGTATACCATATGAATTTAGGCCGAGTGTCTGGGGATTAACACTCGCGGGCACCCCTTTCTAGCTAATGCCAGCTTGGCATGCTGCGATGTCTAGTTCGGTTAGATGAGGCTTAGTGTTTGCATAGCAGGATAGTGTGTTATTGCTGAATTGTTTGCTGAATATTGCTATGGTCCATATGTGTTATTTACTTTAAACCTATGAACTCACCAGCATTAGCTGACTTTTAGCATGTTTTTATCAGGAAACTGAGGTGTGTTTACTGAAGGCAGGGCATGGCGATGGTTATAATAATTGTTGGAAATGTTTTTAGTATTGCGTTAACTCTGAAATTTGGACCGCTTTGTTTAATGGGCTACATTTTTATTTGAAATGGATTTTATGTAAGACAACATGACTTTTAACATGTAATGTATTTTAAAACGGATTTTCAATCCGTTCTCTATATCTTGTGTTGTGATTATCGATTTAGTAGCACCCAAAGTGTTTGCTTCCGCAATATTATGATTTTGGGGGTGTTACACTAAACCAACTCTGCAAGATGAGGAGGATGATGTCCTTCAAAAGACCTTGGAAGTTAGTGCAAAAGAATTCGCAGAGTCAATGGGACACTCTACCAAAGGTGTGACCATCAGAGAACCAGATACTGAAAGGCATCAACCACTGCCTGAAGTGGAAGGTAAAGGAAAAGGGACTGATACTGACGAACAGGCTACTCAGACTCTTCTGGACATCTCTTCTCCAGCATCAAAGTCAACTACCACAAAGTTCATCCTCAAGAAACGCGCACCCAAACCCTCCAAAACCGTTGAATCTTCTGAAGCTGCAAGGGAAAAGTCTCCGAGTTTAGAACTCAATCTAGACTCTAGTGATACCGAATCCGACGAGCAGGAAACTGAGGAGAAGAATGTTGGGATGAATGTGACACATACTAAAGACGTTGCAGGACCTGAGCCCGACAAAGTTGAGAAAGAGATTCGAATTCTAGAAGAGGAAGTCACATCGGATCCACCACTTGAAACACTGCATGATGAGTTCGTATCAACGACATACCCAGGTATCCAAGAAAATCTGAAGCTACGAACCGATGATCAGTCTCATTTGGAGGAACCCGCCAGCTCAACGGGTACTTTGTCATCTCTCAAGAATCTGGAACATGACCTTACATTTGGGGATCTGTTTACTTCTGACAAGCCTGCTGATGCGGAAACTGCGAAGCCAAATGATGAGAAAGAGGTTGTGTCAATGGTGTCCGTCACTATTGAGCAAGACACTTCTGCAGTCCCTACAATGACAATACCGACTCCAACTGCAACCACAACCACAACAACTCCCTCTGCAGCAACGGCTACCACGGAAACTACCACAACTACAAGTGCAATTCCACCAACTCCGCCCTCCAACGAAATCCTCGAGTCACGCCTTGAAGAGGCTCTCAAACGCATTGCAGTTCTGGAAGGTCATAATCTACCCAAGATTGTCAAACATCACGGCTCTCGGTTATCCAAGCTGGAAAATCTCAACTTTGACAATAAGGTAATGACTGCTGTCGATGAGCACGTAGCAGAAGCCGTGAGTCAGGCAATGAAAGCACCGCTTAGAGCACGCTTCAGAGATCTTCCCACCACTGATATGAAGGAGATTCTTCTACAGCGAATGTATGAGACAAACCTTGACCAAGGTCATGAAGACCATAGAAGATTATACGAAGCTTTGGAAAGATCAATTGACCGTGACAACTCTGATCAACTCATGGAAGACCTGGCTGAAACTCGTAGAAAGAAAAGGAAAAGCCAGGAAAAACACAATACTCCACCTGGGTCTCCTCCTCATCCTCCTCCACCTCCTCCACCATCTGGACCATCTGGAGCTGTAGGTTCCTCTAGAGCTTCAGGATCTTCTCAAGCCACACCACCACCTCGAACACCTTCATCATCTGCTAAGGAAGATCCACCAAGAATGCAAGTATGACATATCGGCTTCGTATGGTATATCGCACTGGTGGTTCAAGAGACAACAATTCTACATTGAAAGACTCGCTGCTGAAGGTGATCGCAAGGCTGTATGATCTCACATGCAGATTTTAAGCGTAGTCATAGTTGAGATCTTCTCAATATATGGCTATGACTACCTGAGGAAGATCGTCCTTCGCCGAGCTGATTTCAAAGAGCATATCATTGCAGAAAGTGACTTCAAACACTTGCACCCTAGTGACTTTGAAGATCTGTACCTACTGAATCTTCAAGGCAAGCTGCACCACCTATCACCTCATGAAAAGAAGACTCTTGCCATTGCCGTCAATCTATGGACCAGGGGCTTAGTTATCAGACAACGGGTAGGGGATTTTCAGCTTGGGATTGAGAGTTACCAAACTAAACTCAACCTCACGAGGCCTCGATGGGAATCAAATGACATGGAATTCAAGCACGACTACACGGTTCTTGAGTCTCCAAAGGCTGTGGTGTTCAGAGATAGGTATGAGGTTCAGATGATCATGCGGTTCAATGAAATCCACAAGTTCAGTGATGGTACTCTACAGCAGATTGAAGAAGCACTGGACTACAGGGTCAAAGAGTACAAGATAAACAAGGCAAATCCAGGGCGGCATACTATGTTCTGGACAAAGAAAGATCTGGATATGAACAATGAGTTCATTCGTGCCATTCGAAACGATTGAAGAAAAGGAGGATCTTTCGCAGTCTGGAAAGTTATGTTGGTGGACGTGTTCGAGAGGGCGATTACAGACTTCTATAGAGAACCGAATGAGAATATCTTCTCTGTAATAATTAGTCCTCTTTTGTTGTGGTGTCATTACATTATGTTGTGAACTTTGTACTATTTAATTAGTGATAAACATATGCTTTGTGTGTTGTCCTTACCTCCTTCACTTGTTGAGGGGGAGCAGTATGAGGTACGTTTCAGTGCCTCATTCTTGATAAAAGAAGCAAAAGCTTCTTACTTTTGAGTAGAATCAATCCAAACCTTTTCAAACGATCTCTACTGTTGGGATTCTTGATTTGATGAGACAAAATAAATAGAAGAATGAAACAAAAGGGCTTAAAGTGACAAAGGAAGAATTCTTCAATTAATGAAGAATGAAACACAAGGGACTTGCTTGATAAAGAAGTTTTTATTTATTAGTCCTTCGTAGTCTTTTGTAAACCCTAAATCTCTATTATATAAAGAGATCAAGGGTACAGGTTTTTAATATGTCTTCCACAATGTAGAATACAGAAAAGTGTGTGTGTGTCTAGGGCGTAGTAAGTTGTAAACGCCTAGACTAGATTAGAGTTGTTAGTCGCCTTAAGGATCTTTTGATTCCTGTTACAAGATTAGTGTAACCGTATTATCTTGATCAAATAATATTGAGGCGTGGAGAGTGATTAAAGAGAAACTTTGTGTCAATAACTTTGATTTGTTTTAATCTGCTGTGCATAATTGTTCATTGTTATTGTTGAACCCTAAGGCTCAAAACGATCCAAGAAACTATCTTTAGCACGTTCTTAGTTTCTACATCTACTAATTATGCTCAAAAGAACAAGTACTCCCTCTCAAGAGGGGGAGTATTTGAAACTCTTTGTACAAACCAATACAATCTTGTGAGACTCTTCCCGAAAACCTCAAAAGGCATATTTTAATCACAGCTTTTCAAAAACAACATCAATATGCTATTTTTGAGGGGGAGAAAAATATAAATGGTGATTAAAATATAACTAAGTTGAAATGGCATCTTATGTGAGCGCGACTCAGACTTCACCAATGAATTGACGAAGCAAAACTAACTGTCATTAATCGAAAGGACTTGTCCTGGCCGGGTAATAATTTCAAGCTGGTCTAACCAGTGATGTAAGCGTGTCTTGAAGAGGACTTGTCTGAGTAGAGTGTACCGTTTCGAGAAACTTTCTGTGGACTTGACCAGGCCGGGTAATAATTTCAAGCTAGTCTAACTAGTGATGTAAGCGTGTCTCGAATCGGTCATGTTCACTGAAAGTGGATCAATTCAAAAAGTGCGAACTCTACCCAACATGTGCAAATTTATAATAAAATCATCTGAGCACATGTTAAGGGGGAGTATTTGAAAAAGGACTAAGTCTAAAGATACGCAACATACTTTCTCAAAAGTACCGAAATACGTAACATACTTTTAAAATTATCATTGTACGCAATTTACTTTCAAATTTGGTGCAATGTACGTAACATGACCTGGAACCAACAGGTTACCAGGTTGAAAACTTTGAAAATTGACAGGAATGGTCCCTGTGGCTTGCGTTGACTTTCACCGGTCATCCCTTGACTTTTTTATCACTTAAAAAAGTTAAGTAATGGTCCTTATGTCCCTGTGGCTTCCATTTTTGTCGTTTTTTACGTTTCGTCCGTTTTTATACGTTTTCGTTCATTTTTATACATTTTCATTCGTTTTTATCCATTTTCGTCCGTTTTTATACGTTTTCGTCCGTTATTCTTACGTTTTTTTCGTTTTCATATGTTTTTGTCCGTTTTTCTTACGTTTTGTCCGTTTTTCTTACTTTTTTCCGTTTTTGTCCGTTTTTCTTACGTTTTTGTCCGTTTTCTTAGTTTTTTCGTTTTTGTCCGTTTTTGTTATTTTTCTTACGTTTTTGTCCGTTTTTCTTACGTTTTTTTGTTTTTGTCCGTTTTTATCCGTTTTTGTCCGTTTTTCCTACGTTTTTGTCGGTTTTTCTTACGTTTTTGTCCGTTTTTCTTAGGTTTTTTTCGTTTTTGTCCGTTTTTCTTACGTTTTTGTCCATTTTTCTTACCTTTTTTTCGTTTTTGTCCGTTTTTATCGTTTTTGTCCGTTTTTCCTACGTTTTTGTCCGTTTTTCTTACGTTTTTTCCGTTTTTGTCCGTTTTTATCCGTTTTTCTTACGTTTTTGTCCGTTTTTCTTAGGTTTTTTTGGTTTTTGTCCGTTTTTATGCGTTTTTGTCCGTTTTTCTTACGTTTTTTTCGTTTTTGTCCGTTTTTATCGTTTTTGTCCGTTTTTCCTACGTTTTTGTCCGTTTTTCCTATGTTTTTTCCGTTTTTGTCCGTTTTTATCTGTTTTTATTGCGTTTTTGTCCGTTTTTCTTAGGTTTTTTCCGTTTTTGTCCGTTTTTATCCGTTTTTCTTACGTTTTTGTCCGTTTTTCTTACATTTTTTCCGTTTTTGTCTGTTTTTCTTACGTTTTTTCGTTTTTTGTCCGTTTTTCTTACGTTTTTTCCGTTTTTGTCCATTTTTATCCGTTTTTTCTTACGTTTTTTATCCGTTTTTGTTTATTTTCCTTACGTTTTTGTACGAATTTTTTGTCCGATTTTTTTTGACCAAATTTTATTAAAAAAATAAATAAAATTAAAAATTTGAAAAAAATAGAAAATTTTTTCCCAATTTTTTGTCCGATTTTTTTTCTTATTAGTCCGAATTTAAAAAAAAAAAAAAAAGTTCAAAAAATTTTGTCGAATTTTGAATTTTTTTATTTTTTATTTTTAAAATTTGGTCAAAAAAAAATCGGACACAAATCTTGAATTTTTTATTTTTTATATTTTTATTTTTTAAATTCGGATAAAAATTTTGAAATTTTTTTTATTTTTTTTATTTTTTAAAAAAATTCGGACAAAAAAGAAAAAAAATCGGACAAAATAAAAAATTTGGAAAAAAAAAAGAAAACGGAAAAAACATAAGAATAACGGACGAAAACGGATAAAAACGGACAAAAAAAAAAAAAACGTAAGAAGAATGGAAAAAAAACGTAACAAAAACTGAAAAAATGTAAGAAAATCGGACAAAAACGTATGAAAAAACGGATAAAAACGGAAAAAAGTAAGAAAAAACGGACAAAAACGGATAAAAAACGGAAAAAAATGTAAGAAAAAACGGACAAAAACGTAGGAAAAACGGACAAAAAACGAAAAAAACGTAAGAAAAACGGACAAAAACACATAAAAAACGGACAAAAACGAAAAAAAACCTAAGAAAAACGGACAAAAAACGTAAGAAAAACGGACAACAACGTAGGAAAAACGGACAAAAACGGCTAAAAATGGACAAAAACGTAAGAAAAACGGACAAAAACGCATAAAAACGACAAAAAAAAAAAAGCCTAAGAAAAACGGACAAAAAACGTTAGAAAAACGGATAAAAACGGACAAAAACGGAAAAAAACGTAAGAAAAACGGACAAAAACGTAATAAAACGGACAAAAACGCATAAAAAACGGACAAAAACGAAAAAAACCTAAGAAAAACGAACAAAAACGTAAGAAAAACGGAAAAAAAAACGTAGGAAAAAACGGATATAAAAAACAAAAGGACAAAAACGAAAAAAAAAACGTAAGAAAAACGAAAGACAAAAACGGAAAAAAAACGTAAGAAAAACGAACAAAAACGTAGAGAAAAAACGGATAAAAACGGACAAAAACATATGAAAACGAAAAAAACGTAAGAATAACGGACGAAAACGTATAAAAACGGACGAAAACGGATAAAAACGAATGAAAATGTATAAAAATGAACGAAAACGTATAAAAACGGACAAAAATGGAAGCCACAGGGACCATAAGGACCATTACTGTAACTTTTCTAAGTGATAAAAAAGTCAAGGGATGACCGGTGAAAGTCAACGCAAGCCACAGGGACCATTCCTGTCAATTTTCAAAGTTTTCAACCTGGTAACCTGTTGGTTCCAGGTCATGTTACGTACATTGCATCAAATTTGAAAGTAAATTGCGTACAATGGTAATTTTAAAAGTATGTTACGTATTTCGGTACTTTTGAGAAAGTATGTTGCGTATCTTTAGACTTAGTCCTTTGAAAAATTCAAAACTCTCAAAAGTGTTAGCAAAATGTGTTTCATAACTATAAACACTTTGAGAATTTTTTCAATTATTTGGTTGACGGCAACATAGGATAGTCATGAAGTTATAAGGTGGCTAAGGTTAGGAAAACCGTCCTATGATCCGCCAGAGCCGAAGGGATCTACCCAAGGATAATACCGAATAGTTAGTATTAGAAAGTCCTTAGGTATGATTATGAAAAAAGAAGTAATATGAGAAAGGAGAAAGAAGGGGTTGAAGAATTAAAAAGATATGTAATGAGAAAGGGTGAAAAGAAATAGCCCTCTAATTATTCAACCCTAGGGCAGAAACCGGGTTCAATTCATATGCTACTGGTTGTTACTAAGGTGACACCGATATTGAAGACAAGACGTCATGGACCCAGTGACGCACTGCACTAAACCTTCTAACCACTCAAGTTCTCTTAAAAGGACTTGTTTCATTCTCACAGGGAACCCTGCATAATCTATCGACCGCTCATTACGAGTCATGTTGATATTGAAACAGGAGACACCGCTCCAGTCTCCGTCTACCAAAACTGCACTTCTCGAGTCTAGAGCCGCGAGATACATCATAAGATCGCATAGGAACACATGATACTGCTACACCGAAGGTTCAACATTAAGGACATCAGTTGTACAATTAAGAGTCCTACGCAGATCCTAGCAATCTGCCAGAACATTTATGAGAGAAATTACAAATGTAATTCTCAATGATTGAAAGGAAATTCCTGCCGGGGTCAACATCAAACAGCCCTGACAGCAGGTCACTTCGGTAATTCCTTGTGGATTACGCTTAGTGTTCGCGGCGGTTTCAAACGGTCTACAATCGTGGAGTGAACTCCAGCGACTTACCTAATCGTTGATGTACTTCGGTAGATCTTGTAAGCCCTCTCGGGGGCATCCGATTCAGGAACGGCCTTGGCAAGGATTAGAGAAAGTTTTCATACTATGCTGTTAACAATCTCGAAATCCAAACCTATAAGTGCTGGACATTTTATTGCTAACTGTTGTTTGCAGGAATCCCTAGCGGTTGCAGCGGTGTACCGAAAAGATGCCGATTCATCACCCCATGCTCACACTTCATCATAATAATCAAAGAAATTATGATAATTGAAAGACCTTCTACACTGCTTCTGCTACTCTGATGCTGAATATCATGATCCAGAAAAGTGTGAGCATGCCGGTCCAATGATTACTTTATCACAAGGATGCAACAGTACAAAGAAAATGACATACAAACTACCAAAACTGGTGATCACAATGAATGCTCAACGATCACACTTACCAAAGGAACATTCATCAGAAGATCACGACTTAAAGTACAAAGCTTACCAATCATGAAGAATCAAAGACTACGAGCTAGGAAATTAAGTTCATTAGAATGCTAGGATTCAAATTGTAATTTCCGGGGTGACCTCCCTTAGGGGGAGATTGTTAGGAATATAAATATTCATATGGAAGACTCAGTTACCCCGAGTATCTATTAGCATTAAGTTAGCTCGTAGGCTTATTAGTATTAGTTTAGTTATCGTAATACTAGTTTAGTCATAGTAGTATTTGTGGAGTTGGGTCGGGTCTTTACCCACTGTCAGCTCACTCCACAGCCCATGTGGGGCGTTTTATTTGTAACTATAAATACCCTTTCCCACACAAAGGAAAGGGTTGGATGTTCATTTGTTCTTAATCATTCAACTTCATTTTCTCTCACTAGAATATCCCACTTTCTCTCTATAGATTCGGCTTATACATCAATCCGACCTAGTGTTATGATATCCAATATCTTACAATTGGTATCAATCATTTTGGTTTCCAGACCAGTTAAAAAGGTTGTTAGGAATACCATGGTTTATATATGTTTGTCACCACATTGGTGCTTCAAACAACTCAATTGTGAACAACAATCATTTTTTGAACAATAATATATTTGGTTTATACCATTGTCATTGGGAAATACTATGGTTTATATGCATATGAATAGCGGTTGTTTGTGTTATGTTATATAGTTGATAAAGTTTGTTTTCTATATTGTTAGTGAAATTTTGCTTATCTATCTATGTGTCCTTTAAGCTCCAAGCTCTTTAAATACCATTGATATTTCTACTTTAACAAAGGAGATGGTTTGGTTTTATGAGAAATATATATTCAGTTCATGTACAAGCAATGTAAATGGTTTTATGAGAAATAAACTTTCAGTTCATGTACATGTATAAACACTTCTTTTTCCTATTAAATTAGTTTTATAATTATGAGTTTGTGTTACGATTATAAAAATCACTCATGCATTTGATACATTCTTCTTGAAATCATTCTATTCACAAGAAATAACTTAGATGGAATCTATGTATTCGTTAACAAAATAGACTTCACCTTTGCAAAACTGAAAACCATAAAAGATATGTGCATCGCACGGGCATATTTGCAACCGATACCACTTGGAGATATAACGACGCAATCGTTGCAGAAGGAAGGCACGACTCGAAGTTAGTACATCAGTTTTGGTGCAAGAGGCAAAAGAAAAAAAAACATAATAATTAAATATGTATAACCCTTGCAAAACTACGCCCACCTCGATCATATAGTACATTAAGTTTTGTTTCCTTTCTCAATAACTTTACAATGCAACCTATTGAATATGTTTAGCGGAGTGTACGTTTCATCATTGAGTTACAACATGGTTTCCTTCTTTCTATATGAAAAGTGTTACGCAACCGGTTTAATACCCCGTATAATGAATCATGAACCGTAGCACTTGATTGAAAAAAAATGATAATAACGCTAATGGTTTTAATACATATTCATTTCAATATGAGTATCTAATACACGTGTAGACAACATACTTGATTGGATAGAAATTAAGTTTTTAAAATGTTAAAGAATCGGTGTTAACACGAGTAAAAAAAGCCATAAAGATTAATTATAACTTTTTGTGTGTGTAATACTTACTTTAGGCTTATACAAAACATTTTCTTAATTCTAGATGTAGATTATTCATTCCGATGCTGACTTCTATTAAACTCTTAAGATGGTTCAAATAAACTCTTTGAGTCGTGCCCTTTTGATCCTTTTACTAATCCGCAAATGTATTGATAATTTATTTGTATCATATTTGGTGCAATAATATACGTATATATTGAACATTTGATTTGTCATTAGAATAACTAAATTCGTGCATCGTACAAGCCTAAGCATCTTAGTCTTTCCTTTAAAGTGATTCTATTTTTATTTGCATTTGAAACAATATGTCGAATAAATAGTCCACTACGATTTATTTTGGGAAATTCTTTATTTGCTTATTCATTGATTATGAAATGGTTTGTTACAATAGGCCATTGTACTCTGCTTAAATTCAATAAGGCTCCAATATCTTTAGAATATATAAATTGAATTAATATTGAAACAAAGCCCGTGCATCGCAATTCGAAATCCTTTAGTACAAAAGAAACTATCATGGTAAAGTGGTAACCTTTAATATCCTTTAGTAGAGTATCAGCATGGAAGGATGCTCAAATTGAGGAACCTTAAAGCTGAGAACCGATAAGTAAGCAAATCAAACGTTCACCTACTACTTACAACCACGTGTACTAATGGTCAAACACATCTTTGAGTATATTTCAAAGCCCGTGCATCGCAATTCGAAATCCTTTAGTACAAAAGAAACTATCATGGTAAAGTGGTACCCTTTAGTAGAGTATCAGCATGGAAGGATGATCAAATTGAGGAACCTCAAAGCTGAGAATCGATAAGTAAGCAAATCAAACGTGCACTTACTACTTACAACCACGTGTACTAATGGTGAAACACATCTTTGAGTATATTTCATATGAAACATTTTTATTTGTAAAAGTTTAATAAAGCGAATTTTTTAGTTTAACACTTTAAGTTTCACGACTAATGTTAACACACCTAATTAACCGTTGCCAGATTAATGCTACTTCATAGTAATCGAAGCCCGTGCATCGCACGGGCCATGCTGTCTCGTATGAATAAGAGTTAAGTTACATTATGAATTTTAATCTCTTTAATTGTAGGAGCCACTAATATTTATAAACCTCATTAATTTGCAATAGACCATAATCAATGTGATATAACAGCCCAATTAAAAAAAAAACTGCATATATGTGATTTTAAAAAAAGAAACGTCTATACTATAACTACCTTTTACTAATGCATATTTCATATATATAAAGCCTACAAACCAACCCACAAACTAACACAGTTTCATCTCAGCTTCTAAACACATATTACACTATTAATAATTCAAATGTTCTACTTTTAATATATATATATATATATATATATATATATATATATATATATATATATATATATATATATATATATATATATATATATATATATATATATATATATATATATATATATATATATATTACGTTTTAAAGTATTTGAGACAATACTAAATAAGGAAGGTTAAAAATAAAAAACATTTGCTCGCCACAAAAATAGTTACCAGGTACCAGCCGTCGTATTGCGCGGGTACCATTCTAGTTTGTCTTAATATAGTAACTTTTATGATCATGTAAATATATACTAATAGATCAAAGTGTAGAAAATAAAATAAAATCACTTATGGTTCAAATTAGCCAGTCACGTTTTAACTCAGCCTATAGAAGTTTACTCGAACTCGTTTTTACAAAATTTTCTTTCCAACTCGCCAACCCATTTGACGCTGGCAACAACAATGTCTCCACCGGTGATTCCTGCATATTACAAGTGCATGAATACCGATAATCATGAGTAAATAAAGCACGTAAAGTTACGAGTTACAATCATTGAATATCCGAGTAGAAGATATAAGTTTCAAAAATATACTTGATCGTTTTTTGATGTCATCTATATCTTTTTTAAGACCATTATATTTTTACGTAGGTGGGTAATTAGTTAGCTTGAGAGGTGCCCAAATATTATTGGATATGGAATAAGATCGATCTTAAAATGTTTTAGACTTTGACATTGCAACGTGAGATACGTATATAATACGACATGCAAGAAATCTAGTATATGGTTGGATGAATTTAATGATGCAAGAAATTCCAAGTTAAGTAGGTATTGACTTATATAACAAGCTACTCCAAGTTAACGTGAAAAAATTCGTAGTTGGGTAGCTTATGCTACAAAAAGACGAAATCGAAGTCGTATATATATACATAAAGTTAGATACGTAACTTATATTGGTATCAATGTACTAAAAAGTGAGCATACTACATGCATGCATATATATGAAATTCTTCATTGGGTTCTTATTTGAATAAAACAAAACTTTTTGGTTCTTGAAACATTCCTATATTGCCATTTAGCAAGATTCCGATGATGGGTTGTTTGTCCATTCCTACGGTTGGTGTGTGTTTATGGTTGTTTTCGTTTAGTTTAAGACTCGATTTTGTCTATTCAGAAAGCGAAAATGGGAGAGTTTGGATCGATGGTAAAAGAAAGATTGCAGAGACGGATACTAATTTCGTATGTGCAACGATAGATTGGTGGCCACCTCAGAAGTGTGATTCTGGTACTTGTAGCTGGGATCATTCTTCTCTCCTCAATGTGGTAACTTTTTTCTTTCATTTACATCTACTCGTATAAACTTGCATAAAGAACAAAAAACGTATAAGAATAATGGCTTAAAAAACAAAACCATATATAATCAAGGGTGTTCTATACAATAATTTCATGCTTTGAAATTTTGAATATACAATGCATGTGTAGAACGTTTGCTCAATATAACGAGTGTAAGCTGGGTATTGATTAGTTGAGTTTGTCTTTCAAAAACTATATTATGCGAATAAAAAAATATCAGGACTATTAGATAAGAATTATAATTCTTAGAAAAATGATACGTAAACTTAATGCAAGACATTTGATATGTGACCTATCTTTAAAGTTGAGAAGAAATTACGACAATAGAGTGGTACCCATACCACCTAAATCCATATGGCGACATGACTACGTGAGTTCATAGGTGAACCACCGTAAGTTTATAAGTCAAGTAAGGAAGACAAACTTAATGGCAGTTTTGAATGCCAAAGTGGTCCTTTTGATCTTTATTTTTGGAAATTTATCCCACTGATAGATTAGGTGACAAAGAAAGCGTAACGGTGACAGTTTTTTTTTTTTTTAAAGTAACACTGAAAGCGTTCCCCTCCCCTCCTCCTTTAATTTTTAAGGTGGACAATGCGTGCAAGGAATTAAATGAGTCGGTAAAACATGACATAGTCACACTCTTAAAATGTAATGCTGAACTGATTTTGATGCAGGATCTTAACAACAAAATCTTCAGGAATGCCATTAAAGGTGAGCAAATTTTCTTCAACTTTTGTAATTTTTTAATGCTTGTCAACTTGATCTAAAATAAGTTTTTTTTACTTGAAAAACTATGTAGCTTTTTCTCCACTAAAGATTAGAGCAGGGGGCACTTTACAAGATGAAGTTACATACCAAACAAAATATAGCAATGGACCTTGCAATCCATTTACGCCAAACACATCTGCTTTATTTGGATTTAACAAGGGTTGCTTGCCTCTATCAAGATGGGATGAACTCAACAGATTCTTTCAAGACACCAGGTAACCAAAATCAAATAATGTTTTCGCTGATTGTTATGTTTTCAGGGGTATAACTGTCTTTTATGTTTAGGGCTGTGGTTACTTTTGGACTAAATGAACTCTACGGGAAGACAGTGCCAGCTAACGGCTCTGCTGTTGGAGCTTGGGACTCAACAAATGCTGAAACCCTAATGCGTTACACAGTACAAAAGAATTACACCATCTATGGTTGGGAACTTGGTAGGTCAAATCCATCAGCTCAGCCAGTGAGCTGAGTTATTATTCTCCTTATATCAATCATGACTTACAAGTGAAACTTATAATAGGAAACGAGTTAAGTGGAAGTGGAATTGAAGTAAATGTATCAGCATCACAATATGCAGTCGACTTAACGACCCTCAGCCACATGATGAACCGGATTTACAAAGATATTGAACCTAAGCCACTGATCATTGCACCTGGAGGTTTTGTCGATAGAACATCCGCTGATCAAATCTGGCTCCGACAATTTCTAAACAGAACACGCAAGACCCTTAATGTGATCTCGCACCATATCTACAATCTCGGCTCAGGTATTTTCCCAACTTAAGACAACAGATGCACAAAACACTCTTAACCAACTCCTATAATGATCTAAATCCAAAAATTTAAATTTCTATGACATTATTGTAGGGGCTGATAAAAACCTAACTGCGAAAATTCTTGACCCGTCTTATCTTGATGGGGCGATTGGCACTTACAAGAAGCTACAATCCATCCTCAAAACTTCTGAAAATCCGGCCTCCGCTTGGGTTAGTGAGGCGGGCGGTGTTTCCGGAAGTGGCCAGAATAATGTTTCTAATGCATTTGTGTTCAGTTTCTGGTATGAAACAACAATCCCACAAAGTAGAACTATCAAAGACTACGGTACAAGTATTACTGCTTAAGCTAGAACTATATTTTTCACTAATGCAGGTACTTGGATCAGCTGGGAATGTCATCTGTTTATGACACGAAAACGTATTGTAGACAAACTTTGATAGGAGGAAACTATGGTTTACTTAACACTACTACTTTTGAACCGAATCCAAATTACTACAGGTTTATAACTCAACCTTGACATTGACTTTTGAAGTCAAACAATATGAAAGATCACCACTAAAATGGGATTATGTTTTTTTACTAGTGCGCTACTTTGGCACCGATTAATGGGGAGTAAGGTTCTATCCACAAGCTTTATGGGCACCAAGAAGATACGTGCTTATTCACATTGTGCCAAAGATTCAGTAAGTCTCCAACAAGACTTAACTTGACCCCCACATTTCACCCTGATAGAACCTGATTATGAGACTTTGTTTTGTATATTGCAGAAGGGAATAACAATATTACTGATAAATCTAGACAATAGCACTAGCATTGATGTCAAATTGACGGTTAATAGTACTAGACCTACAAAGACGAGTGGGGCAAGAATACAGATACGAGAAGAATATCATTTGACAGCAAAAGATGGAAACTTGAACAGTAAACTGACGGTATTGAATGGAAAAGAATTGAGGGTAAATTCATCCGGTGACATACCTCCATTGGAGCCTTTGTATGTGAATTCTTCAGAGCAAATAACTGTAGCTCCTTATTCTATCGTATTTGCTCATATCCCACATTTTACATTGCATGCTTGCAAAAGTTAGACAGGAAAATATGTACGCAGAGCTGGAAATTTACTCCAACTTGTCATGGAAAAAATATACGCATTGATCATAAAAATGGAATAACAAGATAATATTCTTCAACTCGAGAATCACCAGATGTTCTTAGCAAAGTTCTAATTAATGAAATATTATATCTCGAGTTACCGAGCGTAAACAATACAAAATGTAGCACGTACTACAAGATATACAGATGCGTAGAGCTTGTCATCAAATATAGTGATATTGATCAGTTTACTAGCTACCAAAAGAAACACAACATTATACTAATCAAATAGCCACAAGTTATTAAAGTTATTTTACTAAACCCCTTGTCTCTTTTTAAAATATACGATAGTTGATGCTAAATAAGGACCTAAGAAACTTAGTTGAAGCGGTTTGCAAGACTTCAATAGTAAAATAACGTTTCTTTAGGTAGCTAGTAAATTGATAAAGATCAGTCATTAGTAATTCTAATGCATGTTTTCTGAGATAAACGAAACACGAATTTGAATACTGTTTCCGCATCCAGTTTTTAGGACATATGTTCCATGATCATATATATTGCTATGTCACAAATTTATCTTCTTAAACATTTTCCTTTAAATTATACGTGTGAAACGCCTTTGACACTTGAATACGCAGGTAATTGTTTAAGCCTATAACAAAAATACTAGAAACTATTCATCAATAATCTTTTGGGAGAGATGATTAATACATGATAAGGAAAATGCATCAATTTAGGCGTCCAAATTAAATCATATCCCCTTCGAAAACAAAGATCCAAACACACCCCATAACTTATTAATTTTCCTTTTAGCAAAATCAAGTAACTTATTCAGGCAGGCTGGTAGGTAGTTTGAGTGGTCGATATCGTATAACGTTTTTTTTATGATATACTCATTTCATCACTCAAGCTGTCCCACAAACTGATTGAAGTTATTGTGGTGACTGAATCAAGATAGATTCACTAACATGAGCTTTTTATTTGGAACTTAATTTGCATTCATTATTTTAGATACATCATTATACTATATCTACCAATCAAGCTTGGTTGGTAGCTAACTTTATTACTTGTAAATTTTAAGGCCCATGGCCATGTGAAAACAATTGTGCATAAGGTTGGCTTTTGTTAGTGTGGTTTTTCTTTGTGTCATGGTTGATGTACATATATGTTTTTGTATTAGATGTCAGGTGCCAGTTAGTGTGAGGAGTTAAGATTTAGTTTCTTTGTTTGTTTTGTATTTTGGCTATTTGGGTCTCATCATTTTTTAATTAGCTTGTTAATTGAGGTGGGATGTGCTTAGCTTGTTGTGTATCATTGTTTTCTTTCTTGTTGTTCCTAATAAAATGTTACCTTTCTAAAAAAAATTAAAAAAAATTACAATAGAAACTTTCACAATCAAAACAAAATTTCCTACATGTTTGATTTAATTTGTATCCATCTCGGAGTACCTCTGCTCTCCCATAAATATTTTGCTTGTTGAAGGGACCGCATGCATATTTCTTGATACAATCTATTTCAGAATCGACAAACGAACACAAATTAAATCAGTAATTACTTACTACTTATAAGGATGTCCAATGGTGGGAGAAAAGTCTGATCCAATATAAAATCTCATAAGTGTCATATTGATCCATCTATTCCTCAATATATATGATATGATATGATATAATTCTAAAACTAGGATTACCTTTGAAAAGTTGGCTTAATGTAGGATGGGTTGCTTCTTTTTGTTCTAAAAGTAGGATTTATCATTTTTTATTAGATTGCATTATACACAGACCTTCACACTATTTTTAGTTTAGATTTTTGGTTACTTTCTTTGGTGTTTATAACTGATTTATTTATTTAAATGCTACAGTTAATATTTATGAAAGCAAATGTAACTGTTCTTAAGCTACAAGGGGGTTTTGGCTAAATTACACTGTTTCTAAAGATTTACGCTCGTGTTATGTAACAATTCAGGGGGCGTTTGGTATTGGGTTTTGTGTGGAAGGGATTGGGCTCAAAGTTAAAATTAATGTTTGTTTTGCATAAGTGGGTTTTCATATCCTCTACAAGGGGTTGCAAGAGCTAAGATTTAGCTTATTCCATTTTCTCTCATCAACATTTTTTGTCTTCATCTAATAAATCAACACATTTATTTTGTCCTTATAGGAACTATTTCTTAAATATAATTAATTAAATATCACATTCTTTGTAAAATAATAATTTATATAATTTATAAAATATTTTCTCTCTCCTAAATTAAATCCAAATCTAAATCGTAACCCAAATTCAAATCCAAATCCAAATCCTAAACCCATCTACAAACC
This sequence comes from Artemisia tridentata subsp. tridentata, assembly GCA_021014915.2. Classification (NCBI taxonomy): domain Eukaryota; kingdom Viridiplantae; phylum Streptophyta; class Magnoliopsida; order Asterales; family Asteraceae; genus Artemisia; species Artemisia tridentata. The sequence goes on from CP139508.1 coordinate 464,969,275, forward strand.
AAACGGACCCTCAGTTTTTTTAGCATTTTTCTGATCGGCTTTCTTTTTGGGGTGTAGATATGTTACAATTTTTAGCATTTTTCAGATTTAAACACAGAGAAGAAACATAGAATTATACATCTTTTTAGTTGCTGTTTGGTTTGGATAATTTGGTGATAACAGAATAAATGAAAGGTAACCACTACAATTTTTTTATAAAATTTTTAAGCACTTGCATATTTTCAAAAAGAACACTTGGTTGTATATATAATTAAGAATGAATGATTTTAGTTGTAAGCAATGATGTAAAAAAGAATATTAGGGATTAAAAATATGTAATGGTTTTTGAAAAAAGAGAATTACGATCTTTTGAAATAGATAAAAATCCCATTTGTTTTCTTTTACATAGAATCATACGTCATTTATAAAGATGAATGGCGTAGTTTTGATTTCGTTTGTCACCTGGCTGGAGTTATTATATAATTGCATGATGAACATTAATTATGTAAATCTTCTAAAAACAAGTTATGGAAAAAATAATTTAATTGCTTTTCAGTTTGTGAATCTTTGTTTTTATGAGATATTTATCTAAATTGAACTGAATATAAGTTTTCCCTTCACATTTATCAAGACGATAATATCAAACTTTTACGGATTAGTATGTTAATTGTGATGCATTTGATATTCATGGTAATTTTGCAGTTTAGGTGTGGTCTATATCAGATGGTTCAAGAGTAATGTAAAGTAAACCAACGAAGAGTTCAGTTTAGTAAGAATACTTTCATCTTTGAAGAAAGATTAAATTAAATAAAAAACAAAAACTAATAACTTACATCTGAAACAAGTAGTGGTCAAATGAGAATAAGATGTGCAGGAAATGTCATGTTAATGTATATGTATACGCAAAGTCGTAATGTAGGTGTTGTTTGTTTCATTTATTAAAAGGCTCTAAATCTAAATCTGATTCGCACATCTCAATCCAAACCTGGAGAAGTTGAAAAATCTAAATCTGACTCATATAACAGTTTTTAGTTTTTTTTTGTCTGAATTTGTTGGATTATCAATGAAAATTTGGTCACCCGTCAAACACGACTTGACATCAACACAATAATAAACGAGACATGGTTGAGATGACATGGGTGGTCGACATGGTTAACTCGTTTAATAAGGGGGTCATGTTTGGGTTGATATTCTCAACACGTCAATGATTATGATTTAACGTTTCAATACGAATTGTCACATATCATCTTGCAAAAAATATGTGGCGATATTCTTTAAAAGTACCTTTTATACGAATGGAAAAGTTGAAACAAGGGAAAAAAAGACATTAAGAGGTGTTAAGACACCCTCTCAACATCTAGTTCAATAAGAGTTTTTAGCCACTTAACGCCTCTTATATATATCAAAACCCGGCCACAATTCAAACACAAAATCTTCACTAGCTATAAAAAAACATACAAACAAACTCATCACCACAGGCCCACTTTATTTCCTGAAGATCATAAAGAAACAACGTAAAACTTTATTCTTTTTGGTTCTTGAAAGTTGATAGATACATTCCAGAATATGGGTTGTTTGTCCATTATTCATATGGGTAGTGTTGGTTTATGGATGTTTCTGTTTAGTTATAGCTTCTTCTTTTTTGAGGATGCAATAAGTAATAATAAGGGGATAGTGTGGATTGATGGTAAAAGAAAGATTGCAGAGACAAATGATGCTTTTGTATGTGCAACAATAGATTTGTGGGCACCTGAGTGTGCAGCTGGTACTGGATGTATTTGGGAAAATTCGTCTCTCCTAACTGTGGTATATATCTTTTGTTTCATTTATATTTACATAATTGTATTGCATTTTTACACTTTTTAGTTGCAAAACAAAAGTAGAACGGTTTATATACTTCAACTTAAGGTAAAAAAATATCAATACTCTGTGTACTTTTTAGTTTGAATCATTGTGCTTAATATTCTATTTTAATACTCATTGTGCATATCTTAGTGTTTGAAGAATTGTCATTAGCAATAATCAGATAACTTAATACCTCCTGATAAGATGATTTTCTGTGTAGGATCTTAATAACACAGTCTTCAAAAATGCCGTTAAAGGTTTTGATTATTTTCTTCACTTTCCTATTTTTTTTTTTCATCAATTTTACCTCTAATTAATAAGTAGTTTTTCTTAATAAAACATATGCAGCTTTTTCTCCATTAAAGATCAGAGCAGGAGGCCTTTTACAAGATAAACTTACATATCAAACTGAGCATAGTGATGGACCTTGCGATGTCTTTATTCAGAACAATTCTGCATTATTTAGTTTCAGTGACGGTTGCTTGCCACTATCCAGATGGGATGAGCTCAACAGATTCTTTCAAGATACCAAGTAACCAAAAGAAGAAAAAAAAAAAAAAAAAAAAAAAAAAAGAGTAGTTTTTCATATACCATTAGTTTTCATGGTTATAATTGTTTTTTACGTTCAGGGCCGAGGTTGTTTTTGGACTAAATGAACTTAAAGGGAAGACACTACTGCTAGACAACGGCTCTGCTGTTGGAGCTTGGGACTCTACGAATGCTGAATCTCTAATGCGTTACACGCTTAAAAAAAACTACACTATCTATGGTTGGGAACTCGGTAAGTCAAAACAACACATGCACACTTTTCGTTTCATAAAAGCTCTCATTTCGCTCCTAGTAAAAACACCTTTGGTAGAACTTGAAGCAGCCTCTCTAACTTAGGTAGGGGTAAGGCTGTCTACGTCTCAACCTCCCCCATACACCGTGGAAGACGGTATTGGGACCCATAACCCGTGGAAGACGGTATTAGGAGTTACTTTACTTTACTTTTTTATAAAAACATCTTATATGGTGATGTTATCTATTATAAAATTTTCAGGTAGAGACTCTATGCACTCAAAGTGATCAAAGTATTTATACATTATGCTAATGTCAGCGTCCCGTTTCAAACAACCACATTTCAAATGATTTGGATTTATTGTTTAAACTGTTTTATACTCACATTGTGTAAAAAATTATTACGTTTATAAGAACTAAAATGCATAAAATGTTATCACACTTTCACACATAAAAGTTTAAAGATAAAAATTTCCTATAAGCTAACTTGTACATGAGTTAGGATCAAATAACAAATAAAATTAAAGAAGAAGAGTGAGAAATTTGTCACGCTCAATTTCTTCATTCTTCCTTTTGCATGAAGAATTTAGGCGTCACAAATTAATTTTTACACTTTAACGTGTTAACAAAGTTTGTATTTGTACACACTTAAAAATTGCAGAATTAGAACCAACATGTTCCGTCACATCATTAATTTTAACCAACTGTGATACGACCCGTTAAGGTAGTATCGATAGTAGGCACCACTTAAAGAGGACGCGAGCTTCTTAAGAAGAAGAAAAGAAGAACATATATATTTTATTTGACAAAGCTTGACGATTTCATTGATTGCAATTGCTTAAATAGACACGATGAGATAATCCCTGATAGACACGAACACTTATCTTAAAACGACTCAAACACTTATCCTAACAAAAGAAAAAACACATGATAGTTATCCTTGTACCAATAGTAGGCGTATCAAACTGGTGTCTACTAATTCTAAGCCAAACTAAGCTCAAAATTTACTTCATTAGTATGGATCATAACTTGCAAGTGAAACTTCTAACAGGAAATGAGTTAAGTGGAGGTGGAATTGTAGTAGGTGTATCAGCAGCGGATTATATAGTCGACATAACGACCCTCAGCGACATGATGCACCGCGTTTACAAAGACATTGAACCTAAGCCACTCATCATCACGCCTGGAGGTTTTGTTGCTCGCTACTCCACTGATAAAATCTGGTACACAGAACTTTTGAACAAAACACGTAATACCCTCGATGCGGTCTCTCACCATATCTATGATCTTGGTGATGGTACAATTGATAAACTAAACACAACTAATTCATTATTTGATGATCCATTTCAACCGATCTAAACCTCAAAGACCAATTTTCTATGCCATTTTTTTTAGGGTTTGATGAGGACCTAACTGCAAAAATTCTTGATCCGTCTCATCTCGATGAAGGAAATGAGCCTTATGAAGTACTAAATTCCATCCTCAAGAATACTGCAAGTCCAGCATCATCTTGGGTTACCGAGTCTGGTGGTACATACCACGGTGGCCGGGCTAATGTTTCTGATGCATTTGTGTTCAGTTTTTGGTAAGAGACACCAAGCCCATGCAGAAACTACAACTATCAGCGCGTATGGTAAAAGTACTAGTGCCTAAGTGACAACTTTGTTATCATATAATGTAGGTTCTTGGATCAGCTCGGAATGTCATCTGTTTATAATACCAAAACGTATTGTAGACAAAGTTTGCTAGGAGGAAACTATGGTTTACTTAAGACCATCACATATGAGCCAAATCCAGACTACTACAGGTTCATAACTCATCTTTGACTTTCATTTTGAACTCAAACAATACGAAATATTGACTCAAATGAGATTATGTTTGTTTCTTACCAGTGCGCTTCTTTTTCACCGGTTAATGGGAAGTAAAGTCATATCCACAAGCTTTGAGGGCACCAAGAAGATACGCGCTTATTCACATTGTGCTAAAGAATCCGTAAGTCTCTTACAAGACTTAACTTGACCGAAATATATGTTGGAATGTTAGCATATTAAACATGTAATATAAACATAAAACACACGAGTACGCAACAGAAGACAAGATCAAATTTAGTGTGCATTAATTAACCTAACTAATCACCTTGTTTACCTTTTCACGTAACGGATCGAGCTAGGAACGAATTCAAGAACAATAGATCTAGGGTTTATGAGATCCCACGAAACCAAACAAGATTCAAAGAGTTGAATCCTCTATGGTTTCACACACAACACGTTCTTTAGCAATACAATTAGTATGTTAGTACTTGGATCACGAAACACGCAAATTACTTTGATGTTAGCCAAGATCGAAAACCCTTGCCTACTATGGGGGTGTACAATCAGTTCACAAGAAGGAGAAAGGAGAAGAAGATTAGCTTGCTAGGTTTTCCAAGAATCACCTAATAATGAATCAAGAGGGTTCATTATACAGGCTAATCAAATCTTGGAGTGCAAGCTAAGTTTCAAGCTTTCCAAAAACTCCACAACACCCCCTAGGGGCCGACCTCCATAATGGTATAGGGGAGGGATTCTAGATCCTTCCTCTTAGTTACATGTAAGTCCTTGCTGTAGTTAACGTTTAATGGCCTTTAGTCAAATACCGTTAATTAACTATATTAGGTAATGGTCATTAGGCTTATTTCGTGAAATAATAATTAGTATAATACACTAGGGAAACTATTAAAAAATGTATCGAACTTTACGTGAAAATCAGTTTTGTGTAGCGAACTAAAATTTTTAAGGAAAAGAGCATCGAACTTTCAAAAATGCATCTATTTATGTATTATGTGGCCTGCACAGCAGGTTGCAGGTTTTTTTAAGGGGAAATGACCTTTTTACCCTTCCTTATTTTGCAAATTGCAGCCAAGGTCCTAACAGTAAGTTACATAAATAGTCCCTGTCGTTACGCTAAATTGAGTCCAAGGTCCAAAATCATTTTTTTTAGAAAATTATATATAATTTCAAAAAAAAATTTCAAAAATTATTTTTTTCCGGAAAAAAATAATTCGGATTTTTTTTTTATTTTGTTTCCGAATAAAATTTTTTTGTAAAAAAAAAAAAAAAAAAATTCCAAAAAATATTTTTTATTCGAAATTTTTTTTTTCCGAAAAATATTTATTTTTTTAAATTTTCCGAAAAATTTTTTTTTATAAAAAAAAAAAAATTTATAAAAAAAAAAATTTTTTTTCCGGAAAAAATTTTTTTATAAAAAAAAAAAAAAAATTTATTTTTCCAAAAAAATTTTTTTTTTCGAAATTTTTTTTTTCCCAAAAATATTTATTTTTTTTAATTTTCCAGAAAAAAAATTTTTATATAAAAAAAATTAAATTTTTCTGGAAAAATTTTTTTTCCGAAAAATATTTTATTTTTAAAATTTTCCGAAAAATAAATTTTTTTTTCAGAAAAAAAAAATTTTCCGAAAATAATTTTTTTCTTTTTTCAAAAATTATTTTCAAAAAAAAATTTTCCTAAAAAAAATTTTTTCCGTAAAAAAAATTAATTTCTGGAAAAAATAAGTTATTTTTCTAAAAAAATTTATTTCCGAAATAAAATATTTCTTTTTCTAAAAAAATTATGATTTTGGACGTTTTTCGCAATTTAATGTAACGAGAGGGACCATTTATGTAAATTCGGGTTAGTAGGGTAAATGTGGGAAGAAAAAAAAAAAAAAAAGAGAAACCTGCTGACTAGGCTTGTGACCTGCTGTGCAGGTCACATGTTACATGCATTTTTTGAAGTTCGATGCTTTTTTCCTTAAAAATTTTAGTTCGCTACACAAAACCGATTTTCAGGTAAAGTTCGATACATTTTTTAATAGTTTCCCCAATACACTAATATAATAATTACTTATTAATTGTATTTACGTGTTAACGCGTGTGACCCCATAGGCTCAAGTAATTTCCGGACATACATTTAGTCGTGACATGGACATATCCCAACAATATCACCCTGATAGAACCTGCTTATGACATTTTGATTTGTGTATTGCAGAAGGGAATAACGATATTACTGATAAATCTAGACAATAGTACTAGCATTATTGATGTCAAGTTGTCGGTATACAATACAAGACATTCAAAGATGAGTGAAACAAGAAAACAAATCCGAGAAGAATATCATTTGACGGCAAAAGATGGCAACTTGCACAGTAAAGTTATGCTTTTGAACGGAAAAGAATTGAGAGTAGATTCATCTGGTGACATACCTTTGTTGACGCCTTTGTACGTGAATTCATCAGAGCCAATAACTGTAGCTCCATATTCTATTGTATTTATACATCTCCCACATTTTACAGTATCTGCTTGCGTCATTTAGTTTCTTTTCTAGCTTCCGTGTATGAGACCCAATAAGCATGGTGATGACCCGAGTCAAAGTGTTTAGACTTGGGTGTTTACTTTCACAAATAAATGGATGTTTCGAAATTTTCATTTTAGTTTTGAATATGGTTTAGCTTGGTGGCTTCGTTTTCAAATAGTATAAAGGGTGAGTTTTACTCTTTATTCATATTGGGAAATTTGTAAAACCAACACTCAAGATGACACTTATATCCGATTTGACTCAATTTTGTGCCATATTGATAAAACTAAGACTCTTAACTCACACTCAAGATTACATTTATTTCCAATTTGACTCAACTTTTTGACATATAACTTTGTGGCATATTACTAAAACTAGGACTCTTTTAATAATCCAAAATTACCCCAATCATTGTATAGTTATTTTATTTTTATTTTATTTTTTCTCGAACAACAATTTTTTAACACACTATACAACCTATCTCACAATAAATCTTACAAATGCCTCCATCGAGACTTGAACTCACAACCTCTAGGTTAGTGGGCAACTCATATACCACTAGACCAAAGATCTTGATTATTATTGTGTACTTTAATATATTAAATACATATGTTTTTTCAATTTAATGTCTAACGCCTAACTGTTGCTATGTTTGCAACTTCTACAGATACCCATAAGTTACCAAATTTAACCCTTTTCACTTGGAATATCATTTTGAAGCAAAAAACGATGAATGCCATGTGATGCAATCGTGTTACTAACCCTATACGAATTCAATACACATAACGTACGTACGCATTTGATAGATCATATGGTGCGTTGACGCAAAATTTTCTATCAAATTACGAAGTTTTACGATTTCATTATCCTTGTTTATAGTTACTGGAAATATGTGTTTTGTGTTAACCCAACCCAACCCAACCCAAAGTCTGTTCCTAAAAAAACTCTATCTCAATAATGTTAAACCTTGAGTTCCTTCTAAAAGTTTTTAAAGCGAAGCCTTAGTCACTACAAGAGATTACAAACTCTGAGTTCGTCAATACACTATGGATAATATATAGATTTCGTCGCACTAATCAATAGTCACTACAACAAAAGAGAGGACGGGCGAGGATGGTTTTGGCGGGGACGCCTTTGTCCCCGCCAAAAGTCGCTAAACGACAAAAAACATGCTGATCTGGCACACAAATTGGCTGACCGTTTAGTAAATTTTCAACGCACACTTTTGGCGGGGACATGTCTCCTCCAAAAGTCTATATGATTTTCACAAATTTTTGACCAAAGTTATAGCTTACTAATTGTTCCCGCGTTTTTTTCCCTCCAACACTTTTGGCGGGGACATGTCCCCGCCGAATGTTTTTGAACAGATTTCACACTTTTTGCGGGGACATGTCCTCGCCGAATGTTTTTGGACAGATTTCAATATTTAAAAAATTTTATTTATAAATGATTTAAAATTATTAAAATTTATTTAAATTAATTAAAAATGATTTAAAATTATTAAAATTTATTTAAAATTATTTATAAATGATTTAAAATTATTAAAATTTATTAAAAGTGGGATATTTAATTAAAATTATATAAAAGAGTTGTTTTTTTTATTAAAACATCTTTTGGCGGGGACATGTCCCCGCTAAAAGATTTCACCAAAAATTTTGTTTATCCCTCTTAACATTTACTTTATCCCGCGAAAGTTTTTGACTGAATAATAAAAACTTTTAGCGGGACGTCCCCGTTGGTGCGGTCAATTATTAGCAGATCTACTCACTTACTAAAAAAACAACACTCCCACACTTCTTCTTCTTCTTCCTCTCAATCTACACCACTACACCATCTCCACCACAGCACCACCGCTACACCACCACACCACCATCTCCACCACAGCACCACCACTACACCACCACACCACCATCTCCACCGCAAGACTCCCACACTTGCACCACTCTACTTGTTTAATTCGTTCTTTTTCTCATCTCTTTTCTTCCTTCTCGTTTACAAACCCAACCCATGTATAATATTTGTTATTTTTTTTTTCGTTATTTTTTTACTTTGGTTAATTTTTGTTATTTGTTAATTTTTGTTAATTGTTGTTGTGTTAATTTTTTTACTTTGGTTAATTTTTGTTATTTTTTATATTTTGTTAAGAAATAATTAATGGGCATTTAATGTTATTGAATAAAATTTTAATGTATTTTTGTGTTTTTATAGATGTGGCCAGATCTTATTCAGAAGGCAAAAGAAGGAGGAATAGATGTTATTCAAACTTATGTTTTCTGGAATGGGCATGAGCCTCAACCTGGTCAAGCTAATAAAGCAAGCTGGACTTTATGCTCATCTCAGAGTTGGTCCTTATGCTTGTGCTGAATGGAACTTTGGGTAAGTGGTATGTGCTTATTCACATACCTTTTATTTGCCAAATTAAGACTAAAACGATCAAAAACAAACCAAAATGCCAAAGATATTTGTGTTTTTATGTTTGTTTATATGCAGGTACGGATATTGAAAAAAATAGACATAAATCAAGAAAAACCGAAAAGCACGAGCATGAGATTTGGAAAGAGATATTTAAAGAACAGGAACCAGGAAAGAAATCGTCAAAGAAAAATATTTTTGAAGAAAAGCCCTTGGATCATAGACACATTTGCAAAATCAGTCCTTGAACAACTATCCTCAAATGACAGTTTTGGTCCCTCCATATTTCAAAACAATTCCAATCCCATCCTAAAATACTAGCCTGATTCATAAATAAATCGTTCCCATCGATTTACCCTGCTCTCACATTTATTACCCACCTTTAAAAAAGTTTCTAGAACATGCTGACATGACAAGGAATGCCAGAGTGGCAAATCCCAGCTTCCTCATTGGTTAAAACACCACATTCTATGATCTATGGCCACGATGAGAAGAAGTGGTGCCCAAGATTGATCCAAGGGCTGTTATTAAGCTTCCTGAAGGATCCTGAGGAACCCTAATTGATCCTGAGGCCTATAAATAGCAGCCTTTCCTCACAAAGTTTGAGTTAGAATTTTTAGAGTCTAGTTTAGGGTTAAGTTAGGGTCGGTTTTATTGAGTTTTTAAGTTGTAATCTTCAATTCAGTGTTTTTAAGTTTTGTAGTGATCATTTGTACTAAATTTTAATGATTAATGAAATTTTCCTTTAAGTTTGTTCTATAATCTTTTTTTTTTGAATACTCTGCTTATGTCTTTTGATAGTATTAGTAATAGCTAAGAATAGCTTGTGTTCTGTTTTACAGTCTTCCTAGAAGCTCTTTAAAAGCTTTTTCCTTAAATATTTTCATAGTCCTCATTTTCATCAAAAGAAAAAGTCCAAAAAAAATAGAAAAAATATTCAAAAATACAAAAATATTTCACAAACAGCTTGCAATAAGCTCTTTTCCATTTGTATAAGCTCATTTCAGTTCTCTATAGCTTTAGTGAGTTTGTGTAGTGATAAATTCAGTCCAAAACATCAAAATCCTATACCTATGCATATTTGTGGAAAGCTTTTGGAAGTTGCCCGCAATGGAGGGGCAAGATGGACTTTACCTAGCTTATCCTTGATAAGCTAGGAGCTTGTAGCTGCCATTAAGTTGGTACCTCTGTTAAGCTGAGGTCAAAAGTGAGTTTCACATCTTAATTTCTAGCTTTAATTTGCATTTCATAGCTTAAATAGTTTAGATTTTTCATTATTAGCTTATTACTGTTCATTTAGCTTATTTGAATCATATCTTAGCTTATATGAGTAGTTATAGCTTATTTAATCTTATTTGAGTCCATTAGATAATAGTTGATAGCTTAATCATCATTTTGCTCTTAAAGCTAAAAAAAAAAATCCAAAAACAGTCAAATAGGATTAAGCTTATTCTAGTGCTTATTGTTGTCTGAAAGTTGCTCATTAGGTGTTAAGAAAGTTAGATAATCAGTAGTAATCAGTATCATAGCTTATATCAGGTGTTTCTAGTTTAAAATTTCAAAATCAATTTCTAAAAAGTGTGTTTGGCATAAGTCCATTCTGGGTGATTTCCAGCTACTACTGTTCACTGACCAATATGTAAGGTTTGATTGAGCTTATATGGAAGTAGAAAAGTTGAAATCAGTAGGTTTTAAGCTATTTTGTAGTCTTTTAAGATTTTGAGTTAGTAAGTTCAAAGTTAGTGTCTCAACTGCACATAGAAGCTTCTGATAAGCCACAGCTCATTTAGTCTTCCTTTTTGGCATTTTTAAGTTCATTTCAGTAGTTAAAGTGATAATCCAAAAGTTGGTTTAGTTTCATTGAGATTTGGAGAAGTTTAGCCCAAAACAGTCCAACTGCTGCATCAGACCTTGAACTTAATCAGCAGCCCTCATTGGTTTTTAGCTTTTCCTTTTGATGTTTAACTTCTTCATAGTCAGTCCTTATAAGCTCTAAATTGGTACAAGTAATCTTTGCTTGCTCATCTTCTGATTTCCTATTTTTCCAAATTTTAAGAATAGCTTATTGACTGCTTTTCATTGGCCTATTCAGCACCTCAATGCCTTGTTCTAAGCCTGCATCAGCCTTAGTCTTTAGCTTATTAAGATTATATTGAGCTTATCTGTGGTTATAAGTAGCTTTTTCTGATTTCTTTTGATAATTTAGATTGGATTTTTGTAGGATAGCCTCTACTAGTTTCTGTTAGCTTATTATAGCTTATCTCTAGTTGCTCATTTGCTTGTTGCTTGTTTTCATACTTTAATAGCCATCTAATCAGCTTATAAGCCCTTGTCTGAGCTTATTCCAAGTTTACAAAAAATATTTGCTTTACAAAAAGTGCTTATAATTAATCCATTGTTCAGTTTCAAAAAGAAAAACATAAAAAAAATTAGTTTTCAAAAAAGTCAGACCTGGGACTCGAACCCAGGCCTCCTCACTCACACACATATGCTTTTCCTAGTATGCTCTAGTTATGCTCAGGATTCCTAGTGCAAAATTTATTCTTTAAGCCTTCATTTCCTTTTAAGCTTTAATAAGCTGTTTTAGCTTTAAACTGCTTATCCAAGTGAGAATTTTCAAATCTTATATTTTTCTTACATTCAGAACAGCTTAAAGTATTTTCCATAAAAGTTTCATAATTTTCCAAATCGTTTTGCTATTTTTCTTCATTTAATTTCTTAAACTTAGTTTTTAATTCATAAAAACTAAAATAAAAATCAAAAAAATATAATTCTTTTTCTTAAAATTTTATTTTGCTAATTAGGATCTTAGAAAATTAATTTTGCATCCCTAGGGTTATTATTTCACTAGATTCACTTTTAAACTCGGGATTAGCCCGGGTTTTACGTGTTTTTAGATTTTCTTTGCGTTTTTAGCCTTAAGCACTTTAGATTAGAATTTGCCTTAGTTAATTGATTGCTTTTAGTTATAATTTCATAAATTTAGTTTAAAATTCACAATTCTCACTTTTATTCACTATTCACTACACGTTTCACGATCCCGAAACACAAATTCCATTCCATCTTCATCGGGATACGAACTCGGGTTTTGCATATTTTCTTTGCAATTCCTTGGAATATAAATTGTTAAATCAGTTTTTGGCGCCGCTGCCGGGGAAGGCTTGAGAAGAGTTTGTTAATTTCGATCGTTGATTCGTGTTTTGAAGACCCTTCCCTCGGAAGTTAATTGTTTTTGTTATAAAAAAAATACAAAAAGAAAATAAATAAAACACTTTGTCTAAAATGTTTTCAAAAAAAAAAATAAAATAATAATATAACCTCACTTTATTGAAAGTGTTGTAAACCATTCCAATAAACAACAAAACAATCGTGAAATCATTTGATTTCGGATTATCTTTCGATTACAACCTATACAAGTGGTTTAAGGATGGTTTTGACATTAAATTGCAAACCGAAAGAGGCGGGTTTTTAATTAGCTTTCGAACGGACCTCTGCTTCTCCGCCACTCTGCGAGTAGTCTTAAGAGAAACGATATCGATTGAGGGATCGGTACCAAAAATATTGTGTTTGTATTTTTCTTAAATATAAAAACCCAAAAATATTCTCCTTTTTCTTAAAATTTTCAAAAAACCCAAAAAGATTTTCTTTTCAAATTTATTTTCCATTTTCTTTTGTGTTTTTCAAAGTTTCTAAATTATAAAAATCTAAAAATATTCTTCTCTTTCCTCTTATCCGTTTAATTCTTTATCTCGTAACCCTCTATCCGTTTAATTCTTATGTCGTCACTCGGCTATCACTGTTTTCATTGTAAAAATCCAGTTGGTGATGATCTTCGTTGTTCCAAGTGTTCGTGTGAGCGGTATGGAAATAATGCACCAAACGGATCTTGTTATTGGTGTGAATTATCCATTAAATCAAATCCTAATTCCGTCAATAATTCTCAAGGTTGTTCCGACTACCCTCCACAAACACCTGACTTTTTCCACCAACCCCCACAACATCATATGGAGACATACTTGTGTGAATTTTGTAGAGGTTGTCCTCATCCGGAATTTGATTGTCGAACGGGAGACATGCTTGTCTATGAGCAGAACCCTTATAACAATCAGACATCATCCGGATTTGACACATCTTCATATTATACACAAAGTTCACCACGACAGTATTACTGTTGTGAGCATTGTGGGGGGTCCACACCAAAGTTTTGATTGTCAAGCAAGGAATTCGTTTGTCTATGAGCAAGTTCCATGTAATCAAAACTTCGGTTATGAGCATTGTGGGGGTCCACAACCCGATTTATCTTCGTTCAATCAACGTTATTGCAGTGGATGTGGAAATCCGTTAGATCCGACATCGACTTATTGTCAACGGTGTACTTGCGAGAGGTGTGGTAGAAATATTATCAATGGATTTTGTTCGATTTGTGCTTCGGAAGTTGAAAATTCATACACTTATGATTTTAATCCGAACATTTCCGATTATCCACAAAACAATTTCAATCACCCTCCTAAAAACTATTATGAGCAAGAACCGTATTTCAATAATACATCGTTCCAAAATACATCAAATTTTGAAAATTGTGGGGGATCATTTGAAAATTTTCATTATGAGCCGAATTTGTGTTACAATTCTCATGGTTTTGACCAACACCCAAAAAATCCCGTTAATTATCAAAATCAAGATAGAATGCTCAAAATTGTAAAACTTTTGGGATCCGTTGTCGAACAGGTTCGTAATGAAAAACAAGCGGTTAATCAATTTTTGGCTAATCTTAATACTTATACTCCCGATCCTCATGAGAAGTCTATGGAAGAATTACTTGCCGAGGAAAGAGCAGCTAAATTTCGAAAGGCCTTAATTTACTGTGACGATGATTCCGATGATGACGAGGAGAGACTTGTTCCGTTAAACGTTTTCCCTCAAATAGCACCCGTCTTTCCTACCGTAGAAACCGAGGACTCTCTAAAAATGGGGGACGAGTATCTAAACACTATTCCGGCAACGGAATCGGACAGTGTTGAGAACCTCGTCCCAATCCCAAGTGAGTCCGGGGAAATTTCTAACGGTGATTGTGAATTTGTTGAAAATAATCGTCTTAATAATCACGTTGATACGAATGATATGCCGTTTGATGATAATCACGTTGAGAAGGACCAAGTTGAAATTTATCTCGATTCTCACAATGAGCATACTACGAGTGTTGAAGACTCTTGTGGAGATATTGATGATGTTGAGGAATCGCGTTCCGATTATGAGTTCATTAGCTTAGAGGAGATAAAGGATTTTGACCTTGATGATGATGAGATCAAAGATGATTTACATCGTGACAAATTATCCAATATCAATCTTCTTATTTCAAAGATCGAAGCTTTAAATAATCCGACTCCGTCTACTGATGCCTTGATCACCTCTTCATTTCCTATACTATCCCCGATATGGATAGTGATTTCTTACCCGAGCCTGAAATTTTTCGATTTAAAGAGAAGAGTAGTGGCAGTCCCACTATTCATGCTGATATTTCTCTTCCGGATTATGAGCATTTTGACTTTGAGATCGATTCCGAACTCAATTTGAGCAATATTTTCGATAATCCGTCGCGTAACTCTCTTTTAGAGGATGTCGATCTATTTCTTGCTACGGATGACTCGATAGCACCGGGTATTGAGAATGACGAGAATGACCTTCGAAGAAATGATCTTATTGAAGAAATACATGATGATGATTTACTTTCCGATGCTGACTCATTTCTCTTTGATTTACCATCTTCTCATCCACCCGCGAAACTACCGGACGTAGATTTTGAATCCAATGCGGATAAGGATATTTTTGGAGTGGTGGACGAGATTTCTGAACATGATGTCCTGGTGCTTGATATTTTTCCCATCCAACCCACCCGTGATTCAGAATTTGACTTTGCTTTCGTCATCCGTGTGTTTTCACCCTTTCTTCACTTATCCCATCATTTATCCATTTTTCCACTCCACCGGGAGTGAGGATACCGTCTTTGACCCCGGCATCTCTGTTTTTCATGCCGGGTGTCCGTTACAGTGTTGATTCTCCATTTACTCCCCCAAGATTAAGTAAATTCGGGGTCGAGTCAAGCTACGTGACTCGGTTAACAAAAACAAAGCGCTTCGTGGGAGGCACCCTATGCTTATCCATCTATCTTCTTTCTATTTTCTTAATAAAAGTGAGGAGGGGCACCTCTTCCATATCTTGTGTTTCGTGGTTTTTCGTGATGTGTCCAGGATTTGCCGAATAATGAAGACTCTCGTGCTCGTGGTTGTGTTTCACTCGATTCGAGTTTCATCATTCGTTGCTCATCCGATATCCTTAATCTTATCGTTTAACATTTATCTTTTGGCATAATTAATAAACGGCCTTAGATTTATGTAGGAGAACCCTTACCTTTAAGACATTGAGGATAATGTCTCGTTTTAGTCTGGGGGGGGGGGGTAATCTTTCGATTTGATTTGTGTCTTGCATTTTTTTTGCCGTTTACTCCCGCAACCCCATTTTTCCTCCAAAAAAATGAGAAAAATTTTTAAAAAAATTTGCAAAAATATAATAAGTGTTTTGACATTTTGTTGACTTTCCGCTGGTGAGAGTAGGAATAAAATTCTGACTTGATCGGGCGTGTTGAGCCCTAGCTTGTCCCCTTAACCTTTCTTGGCTAAGCATTCGCGGATCTTATTATTTAAGATTTTAAATTTGCGAAGAACGAGAAATGATAGAGTTTATTTAGAAGTTAGATGCTAAGCGTGGAGTAGTTGGTTCTATTTAGAGCTCATCGAAGTTACTTGTGGCCTTTTGCTCCCACAAAATTGTTTCACCATATATATAACTGTAAGAATAATTAAAGATGTTAGGTTTTGCCGATGATTAGTTCTTGGTCTTCTTAAAAGAATCATTGCTTTAAAAATTGGGTACACATCAAGGTTACTTAATAAATAAGTTTAATAATAATAAGTTAAGTGCTCTAAGCTACGGATTCAAGATCGGGCCTTGGATCCTTATTTCCGAAAGGCGTTTAGGTCTTGGCTACCCTCTTGCACCGGCCCTTGGACCTCTAGTTCAGGAATGTGTGAGGTCTTGGTCTAACCACTGATGCGTGGTTTTGCAACCTTACAACAGGTTTTACCTCTCGAGGGATCTCAAGAGGCTTACAACCCCACCAGGCAGTGTACCTGACCGATGTAGTATAGTGTAGTGGTAAGTACGGGGGATTGATCGTTCTCCACAGGGAATAGTGTTCGTTAGGTATGAAAGACTACTCTAATAGGTCTAAGGGTGAGAGAAGATTCTTTTTATATTTTTTATAATTTTATGAAAGCAAGTAAAATCTCGGGTTTGAAAGAGTGGGCGGAATTAGTTGCTAGTCAACTAACCCAAGTTACTACGAATGCAAATAAAATAAAATAACAGAAAATGAAAAGGTGGTAAAACTTATGTGGAGAGAAATGTGTTTACTTAGATTTCCTTACTCCCTAACTATCTTTTACCGGTTGATTAGTGTGTATTAATTGCGTGGATGACGGGTGTATTCCTTAATACCAATTGTGGGGTGGCGTACGTACTTTCCCAACTCTACAAGCTCCTACTTCACTCCTATGTCGAGCCGGCTAGGAAGCTCCTAACATGGGATCACTAGAATTCGCTTGTGCATTAAATACAACCATAAAAACCTTTAGTACGCATTGGTTCATGTTTCTTAAGACGTTCAAGCAAGTTACCGAATAGGAAGTTAGCCAGTTTTCTTAAGCCTAACATAGATAAACAATCATCCAATACAACTAATAACACACTAATAACCAATAATCAATAGCTAGGTTTCATTAGATCTAAGCAAACACAAAGATAACCTAGCCTAGCATGTTAAACAAAAGACAAGAACAAGATAGAATCAAACAACACATAGACATATTGAATGATTAATTGATAACTTATCTTCAATGTAACATGGAAGATCTCAAGGCAAAAAGCCTTGAAAAAGCTGCTAAAATCGTCTTAGGGTTTTCACACACAAAGTTCCCCAATAAGTTCCACACTAATGACAAAAAATTGCAAAACTATATATAGACTTTCAGATCTGACGGCGTCACGTTATGGAGTGTGACGCCGTCACCTCGCCGCTTTTAGGGTTCCCGGATGGCCTTCTTGACGCCGTCCCTCTTTAACTTAAGCCGTGACGACCTTGATCACTCCAAAGGGTGACGCCGTCAGAATTCCCATGCAAATTTCTCTGGCTTATCATGAGTAATTTTCATATCCACCTTTTTCTTGCCAAGCCATGACGCCGTCTAGACTAATATCTGACGCCGTCAAAGGTACTTTTTAGCCGATTTTGAGACTTTGTCGTTTTCTTCACTTTTATGCTCCAAAAACGTCCAAAATGCTTCCTTTTCCAGATTTCTTCTCAAAAGTACCTAAAATGACAAAAGGAACGATTTAGGGCAATATTTGATCAAATAAATACGATTTAGGGCTTAAATGACCCCTTAAAAGCGGTACACTTTTCGCTTCATCAAATACCCTTACACTTGAGATTTTCTTGTCCTCAAGCAAATGCGCTTTTATTCTAATCAAAATACAAGTTAGGGGTCATTTAATGCTAATATAAAAGTAATTACAACAAACAGTCGTTCCACTTTAATCATAATAAGCTCGGAGATTACACACTAGCACCTCACAAGTAGTGTTTAGATACTCACATCTCTCAAGTGTCATAAAAATAAATCTCATAAATGAAAACGGATAATATCTCTCACTACCTGTCATAGCAAATAGATTACCATAGGCTTGGGAAAGGATCGAAAACCTCCTCCACTAGGCGTAAGCACCTAAGATAAACTATCAAAGAGGGCTTTTACATGGGTTATAACGTTAGGTGTAGGGATATGATAAACACGGTTTTGTTGGATAAAGGATATTTTACTGGTGGCGAGTTAAAGATCTTGATTAATTACATGTAGAATGAGGCGTTGCTAAGCCAAGACTCGACTCAATCTTAAGCTAAAAATAAAATAACAAAAACATAAAACAAACATAAAATGAAACGGGATGGTAGTCCGTATGTTTTTTTTTTTCTATTTTTCTTTTTCTCATTTTTTTTTTGTATTTTTCTTGATTTTTTTTTTTTTTTTTTTTTTTTTTTTTTTTGACATACACTTTTGCCCTACCATCCAAAATAATACATCATAGGGGCGTTGCATTCCCCTTACACTTGAACTTTTACATAACTTTACAATTAACCAATGTAGCCAACGTAATTATAACAAAATCACAGGTGTAAAACAATGGGTTAATCCTAATGCCTCTTATCATGTAGTAAATCTAACTACACGAATGTAGTCTCACTTGTGGCCTCGGAATGGTCCTAACGCAAGTTCTAGAATCTAAGTGCTACCGGTACACACATCATAGCATAAATGCTTTTCCTACTAATTCTAGGGGCGAACCTCACATATTTGGGGGTGGAAAATTTTTTTAGTGGTACGGTTTTTGTGCTAGTCATATAACTCATATCCGTGAGACGCTCATTAAGATCAAAGTTTCACTCCTAAGTGTTGTAAAAAATTTTAAATTTGGCACTAAAATTGCCCTAACAGGTATTTATCTCAGTTTTATTACACATTTACTATTAAACAAACAAAAATCAAGCGTAATAGCATTCTCTTAATCGTACTTTTACCCCCCCCCCCCCCTTACACTTAAGATGAACATTGTCCCCAATGTTCAAATAACAAGATGTAAAAGAAAAAAGTAAAAGAATGAAATCAAATACTCCCCTGATTCGCTTGGTGGATAATGAAGTAACACGGTTAAATCTTCTTCCAAGAGAATGTAAAAGCTCCATGACTAATGCATCGCCAAAAGCTTGATCCAAAACATTTCCTTGTCCAAAATAACCTGTTAAACCTGAGAAAACAAACACGAAAACCTGCATAACATCGGCGGGATAAACTCTATATATAAGGATATAATGCTTGTGGAATGATAATTTTGCAGATTCCTGGAGATTATAAGTTAGAGATTTAATAAAAACTTTTTATGAAAACAAAACTTTCTAAAATTTCCAGAAAATTAAACCTGACGCCGTCAGGTTGTAAATCCTGACGCCGTCAGAAATGATCTGACAGAATTCTCATGTTACGTTTCCGGAAAATTTTTGGAAAAACCTATACCTTACTTCCTGGGATTCCTGCAAAACATCATTATGACTCGATACAAGCATTTGACTCAAACAAATACTAATATGTATGTTCATTTATTGTTATTACGATTCATGTTCATTTGTGTTCTAATAAACCGATTTAGATTTCCCTTACACTTAACTTTTGCAAAATACCTTTATATGTAGTTAAGACGAAGTTAAAAACAAAATAAAGCATTTTCACAATTTAGTTTTTAACATGAATCAATAATAATAAAACTTAAACACACATACAGAAACAAATAAAATCAAACAAACAAAGAAATAAACACACAAAGCAAATAAAACTTGGGTTGCCTCCCAAGAAGCGCTTTTCTTTATTAACGAGTCTTGTAGCTAGACTCAAAGTCACGTACATTACGTGATTTCTTCATCAAAATTTATGTCTTCCTCATTGATCATTTCATTACCATTCTCTTGATAATGCTTGACTCGTTGTATATTCACAGTGAATTCTCTATCTTCATCGTCAATCAACACAACGGCTCCGGTTTTAGAGGAGCTCCTTACGGTAAAAGGTCCATACCATCTAGATTTAAGTTTTCCCGGAAATAGCCTTAAGCGAGAATTATATAATAATACCTTGTCTCCTTCCGAAAACTCCTTGGGTCTCTTAATCCGTTGGTCATGCCATCTTTTTGCCCTTTCTTTGTATGTAATGGAAGATTCATAAGCCTCTAATCTCAATTCATCGAGCTCTTGGAGCTGTAAGAATCTATTTGTTCCCGCAACCGTATAATCCAAATTACAAGCCTTAAGTGCCCAATACGCCTTGTGTTCCAGTTCTACTGGAAGGTGGCATGCCTTGCCATATACCATACGGAACGGGGTTGTCCCGATTGGTGTCTTATAAGCGGTTCGAAATGCCCACAAAGCTTCATCGAGCTTAAAAGACCAATCTTTTCGGTTTTGATTGACCGTTTTCTCTAATATTCTCTTTATGGCTCTATTAGTGTTTTCGACTTGACCGTTGGTTTGAGGATGGTAAGCAGTGGAGAATCGGTGAGAGACTCCATATCTTTTCATAACTTTCTCCATTTGCGAATTGCAAAAATGGGTTCCCCTGTCACTAATAAGAGCCTTCGGAATTCCGAACCTAGCGAACAATTTTTTTAAGAAATGAATGACTACCCTAGCGTCGTTAGTCCTAAGAGCTTGTGCTTCCACCCATTTCGAAACATAATCAATGGCCACTAGGATATATTCATTTCCTCCTGAAGATGGGAAGGGTCCCATGAAATCAATTCCCCAAACATCGAAAACCTCACAAACTTGTATATAATTCTGTGGGGCTTCATCCCTCCTAGAGATATTCCCAGCTCTTTGACATGCGTCACAAGTTTGTATCATTCCCTTCACATCACGAAATATTGTAGGCCAATAGAATCCCGCGTCGAAGACCTTTCGTGCAGTAGTGTTCATTCCGTGATGTCCTCCAGATGGACCTGCATGACACTCTTTCATAATTCTGACAGCCTCCTTTTCCGAAACACAACGCCTGATTACCTGGTCCGGACATCTTCGGAATAAGAAAGGTTCATCCCAAAAGTAATACCTTAATTGATTGAAGAACCTCCTTTTTTCATGCCTGCTCATATGCTCAGGAATGACTCGACTTGCCAGGTAGTTAGCATAATCCGCATACCATGGTTCAGAATCATTTATTGACATGAGCTGCTCTTCAGGAAATGACTCCCGAATCTCACTCTTGTCAGATTCAGCGAGGCTGGGGTTTTCGAGACGAGAGAGATGATCAGCTGCAAGATTCTCTGCCCCTTTCTTATCACGAATCTCAACATCGAACTCTTGCAATAGTAAGATCCAACGAAGTAACTGTGGTTTAGCATCCAGTTTATTAAAAAGATATCGAATAGCTGAATGGTCCGTAAAAACAACCGTTTTGGAAAGGACAAGATATTGGCGAAACTTATCAAAATAAAATACCACGGCCAGTAATTCCTTTTCAGTGGTAGTGTAGTTTTCTTGAGCAGGATTCATGGTTTTGCTAGCGTAGTATATTGGCTGAAAGTGTTTGTTAAGCCTTTGGCCTAATACTGCTCCAACAGCATAATCGCTAGCATCGCACATGATTTCAAAGGGTAACTCCCAGTTAGGGGTGACCATAATTGGGGTTTGGGTAAGTTCCTGCTTCAATCGATCGAATGCATCCATGCACTCTTGAGAGAAGTCGAACGGGGCATCCTTCATGAGCAACTGGGTCATTGGTTTAGCTACCTTTGAGAAATCTTTAATGAATCTTCTATAGAAGCCAGCATGACCCAAAAAGCTACGGATTGCCTTGACAGTTGTTGGATAGGGGAGTTTGGATATAGCTTCAATTTTTGCCCGGTCTACTTCAATTCCACTTCCTGAAATTTTGTGCCCTAGCACAATCCCTTCTTTTACCATAAAGTGGCACTTTTCCCAGTTTAGTACCAAGTTAGTCTCCTTACAACGTTTGAGCATTTTCTCAAGGTTAGCAAGACAACGATCAAAAGAGTTTCCAAAGACCGAAAAATCATCCATGAAGACCTCCATGCTTTCTTCCATTAACTCATGGAAGATTGCCGTCATGCAGCGCTGGAAAGTGGCAGGGGAGTTACATAGTCCAAATGGCATTCGCTTGTAGGCGAAGGTGCCATAAGGGCATGTAAACGTCGTCTTTTCTTGGTCCTCAGGAGCGATAGGGATTTGGAAATACCCTGAGAACCCATCTAGGAAGCAGTAGTACTCATGCCCTGCTAACCTTTCCAACATTTGGTCGATAAATGGGAGAGGGAAATGATCCTTTCGGGTTGCATCATTCAACTTCCTATAATCGATGCACATACGCCATCCAGTTACTGTTCGTTGAGGCACTAACTCATCCCTATCGTTCTTTACTACCGTCATTCCTCCCTTTTTTGGTACAACCTGTACAGGACTTACCCATGGACTGTCGGAAATTGGGTAAATTAGCCCTGCATCTAGGAGCTTAATGACTTCCTTTTTTACGACTTCCTTAATGTTGGGGTTTACTCGCCTTTGAGGTTGCACCGTGGGTTTATAATCCTCCTCCATGAGTATTTTATGCGTGCAAAAAGTAGAGTCAATCCCCTTGATGTCGGCTACACTCCATGCTATAACTCCTTTATATTTTTTTAAAACTCCTAAGAGTTTATCCTTTTGTTCACTTTTCAAGGAAGAGCTTATGATTACCGGAAGTTGATCTTCCCCTTGGAGGAAAGCATATTCAAGGTTGTTCGGGAGTTCCTTGAGTTCTACCGCAGGTGGCTCGATGATGGAGGGTCTAAGTTTGTTCTCGGGTTTACGAAGCTCAAGCTGTTCGATTTCTTGTCTGGGATAGAAGGAGAATGCGTTTACATCCATAGTCTTCTCCTCCTCAAAGATGGGTAAGAAAGCTTCATCTCGCAACGAACCAGCTTCCATCTGTTCATCTATACAATTGTCAATCTCGTCGGATAGTTCATCGATTTCTTCGATGAAATACAGCTGATTATCTGCTTCGAGAGAAAGATTCATTGTGTCCTTGATGTCGAAGGTTAAGCTATCGGCCCCTACTCGTAAGGTCAGTTTGCCGTCGTGAACATCAATAACAGCACGAGCAGTTGCAAGGAATGGCCTCCCCAGAATGATAGGCACTAGGTCATCTTCTTCCATTTCTAAGATGACGAAGTCAACTGGAAATTTGAACCTCCCTACCTTAACCAACACATTTTCACATATTCCTAAGGGGTATTTGACTGATCTATCGGCTAGTTGGATGTTCATACGGGTAGGTTTCAATCCAGAGTACCCTAATTTGAGGAACATGGAATGCGGCATAAGATTGATACTTGCTCCTAAGTCGGCTAAAGCATTCTTGACTGAAAGAGATCCTATTGAGCAGGGCAAGGTGAAACTACCTGGATCGTCCACCTTCTTTGGCAGCCCTCGATGAGTCACCACAGAACATTCTTCTCCTAAGGTTACAAGACCCTCGAGCCCTTTTCTGTTGGTTAGCAACTTCTTGAAGTATGTACTATATTTGGGCATATGGTAACATGCATCAAGAAGGGGTATGGTGACGACTGAATTCTTCAAATATGACAAGAATCTTTTATTATCATTTTCGACCTTTTGATTCTTGAGACGGGACGGGTATGGGACTTTAATGGGCTGTTTGGTTGGAGTAGGTGGAGAGAGGGAGTTACCGGAGGGGTTTGTTCGGGATTTTCATCGCTCACATTATCTTTCTCTACATGAGGGGTGTTGGGTTCCATGACGTTAGATTGTTGAGCTGGGTAAGGTGGGTCCTTAGTAGTTGTTCCAGCACGAGTGGTGATGGCGAGTAAGGGATCTCTTTGAGGTTTGCTAAGGCCGTCGAGAGTGGCGTTGAGTTCTGCGAATTTGGCCCTCATGTCGTTTTGTTGGCTATTGATAAGGTTGTCGAGACCATTTAGTTGCAGATTCTTTTCAAACGTGAAATGCCCAAGATCATCCTCAAAAGTGCTCCTAACCTTATAGTCAGGATATTCTCCTCCTCCCTCTTTTCTCACAAGATTTCCCCAAGGGGTGAAATCATTGTTTTGGTAGAAAGTTAAGAACGAAGGATCATCGAAGATGTCGTAGCTTGACAAGCATGCTTGTTCGGTGGTGGTATTATCCTCGCATTCCTCCACTTCATGCGGCCCACCACATTGGTCGCAGATCAAGTATGGGTTTGACAACCGTTTAGTTGGTTGTGACTTGTCTTGATAAAAGACTTGATCATTCATTCTATTCAGCCGGCTGGCAAAAGGAGGCTCTTTCATGATCTTGGAAATGCTCATGATCGAATCGGGTTCATCCCAAGTATCGTCTTGATCATTTGCGTATTCCTCAATTCTATCCCATCCTTCCTCAGCGCTTAGGTTGGCTATTTTTCCTTTTACCGAATTATTAATGCCAAATTGGTCACTTTTAGGGACACTGTCATAAAAGATTTGGACAAGAAGCCAGAGTTCAATGCCATGATGAGGGACTTGTCTAATCAAATCTTTAAATCTGATCCAGGATTCGTGAATGGGTTCAGCTGGTCCAACATGGAAGCGGAAGATTGCGTCTCTTAACGTTGAAGTTCTTCCTATTGGAAAGAATTTCTCATAGAATTTTGAGACAAGCTGTTCCCATGTGAAAATGGATTCGGAGGGAAGTTGGTTATACCAGTCTCCGGCTTTTTCATAAAGGGTGAAGGGAAAGAATCGCAGCCGGGAGGTATCTCTAGTGGCTCCGTCCGTATGGAGGGTATCCACTATTTTCAGGAAGTCTTTGATGTGTTGGATTGGATCTTCAGTTTTCAATCCGTGAAACTTGCATACACTTTGGACCAGCCAAATATCGGTTGCACGCAAGACCCCATCCGTGCGTTCATTTGGAAAAACGATAGCATTGGAAAAACCACGAGGGGTGGGAGAAGAGTAGTCCTTGAGACATTTAGGTATTGGGATTTCGGGAACCTCCATATCGTGATTGGGTTGAGGGCTAGGAGGTGTAGAATGATGATTGGATTCTTCCTCGGAGAGGGCATCATCAAAGTCGATGGCAATGCCAGATGGTTCGGGTGTTGCAAAGAGTCGCCTTAATCTTCGCATTTCCCTATCAGGTTCTGCGTAGGGTGGAATAAGGTCGCTTAGTGAACTACGACTCCTGGTGACTCTGAGATTGGAGAGATCTTCGTTTACCATGATGGCCAAGGAAGATTTGAGCAATGGATAGAGCAGAAAAAGATAGACTAAAGAAAACCTAGAAAAATAAAATAAAAATCTCACCAGAAAGGAATCTAGTGAGTAGACCTATAAAATAAAAATTCAACCTAAACAATAACTATTCCCCGGCAGCGGCGCCAAAAACTTGATGCGTGGTTTTGCAACCTTACAACAGGTTTTACCTCTCGAGGGATCTCAAGAGGCTTACAACCCCACCAGGCAGTGTACCTGACCGATGTAGTATAGTGTAGTGGTAAGTACGGGGGATTGATCGTTCTCCACAGGGAATAGTGTTCGTTAGGTATGAAAAACTACTCTAATAGGTCTAAGGGTGAGAGAAGATTCTTTTTATATTTTTTATAATTTTATGAAAGCAAGTAAAATCTCGGGTTTGAAAGAGTGGGCGGAATTAGTTGCTAGTCAACTAACCCAAGTTACTACGAATGCAAATAAAATAAAATAACAGAAAATGAAAAGGTGGTAAAACTTATGTGGAGAGAAATGTGTTTACTTAGATTTCCTTACTCCCTAACTATCTTTTACCGGTTGATTAGTGTGTATTAATTGCGTGGATGACGGGTGTATTCCTTAATACCAATTGTGGGGTGGCGTACGTACTTCCCCAACTCTACAAGCTCCTACTTCACTCCTATGTCGAGCCGGCTAGGAAGCTCCTAACATGGGATCACTAGAATTCGCTTGTGCATTAAATACAACCATAAAAACCTTTAGTACGCATTGGTTCATGTTTCTTAAGACGTTCAAGCAAGTTACCGAATAGGAAGTTAGCCAGTTTTCTTAAGCCTAACATAGATAAACAATCATCCAATACAACTAATAACACACTAATAACCAATAATCAATAGCTAGGTTTCATTAGATCTAAGCAAACACAAAGATAACCTAGCCTAGCATGTTAAACAAAAGACAAGAACAAGATAGAATCAAACAACACATAGACATATTGAATGATTAATTGATAACTTATCTTCAATGTAACATGGAAGATCTCAAGGCAAAAAGCCTTGAAAAAGCTGCTAAAATCTTCTTAGGGTTTTCACACACAAAGTTCCACAATAAGTTCCACACTAATGACAAAAATTGCAAAACTATATATAGACTTTCAGATCTGACGGCGTCACGTTATGGAGTGTGACGCCGTCACCTCGCCGCTTTTAGGGTTCCCGGATGGCCTTCTTGACGCCGTCCCTCTTTAGCTCTCCAAAATCCGTTCTGGCTTATCAAGGCTTGACGCCGTCAGAATTAGGCGTGACGCCGTCCCTCTTTAACTTATACCGTGACGACCTTGATCATTCCAAAGGGTGACGCCGTCAGAATTCCCATGCAAATTTCTCTGGCTTATCATGAGTAATTTTCATATCCACCTTTTTCTTGCCAAGCCATGACGCCGTCTAGACTAATATCTGACGCCGTCTAAGGTACTTTTTAGCCGATTTTGAGACTTTGTCATTTTCTTCACTTTTATGCTCCAAAAACGTCCAAAATACTTCCTTTTCCAGATTTCTTCTCCAAAGTACCTAAAATGACAAAAGAAACGATTTAGGGCAATATTTGATAATATAAATACGATTTAGGGCTTAAATGACCCCCTAAAAGCGGTACACTTTTCGCTTCATCAACCACCTTGGATCCTCATTTCAGGAATGTCTAGAGTCTTGGAACACTCCGTTGTAACGGCCCTTGGATCTTTTATTCCGGAAGGTGTAAGGTCTTGGAACTATACCGAGAAGCTCCTTCGTTTTGGGTACGCAAGTGAAAAGTTAGTGATTGAAAGAAAAAAAAAATGAAATGAAAAAAATGGTGATAAATGAAAAAGAGAAAAATGCAAAAGTCAAAAAATATAAATAAAAACCTTGATGTGGACCTCATTTTCAAAGCAACGGTTCTCGAGAGAAGATTGAAAACTACTTAGCGTCTTAATTTAGTATCTTTATCGGACTAAAAACCTATCGAAACGAGAAAATATGAAGCAATTTATTTCTCACCAAAAATAAAATAAATAAAGGCAAATTAGGAAAATGGGAGCAAGAGGTAATTACACAAGTAACTTTCATGGGTAGTGTTGGCATCTAACTTGTAAATAACAATGATCTCGTTTTTTTTAAGCTTAGTTTGGGGGCTCGTGAAAAATCTGGGACAACGAATTTTATCCGTATGGTCAGTTCTTTATGAGTCGTGTTTCCTACTCGTTGACCCTAAAAGTTATTGATAGATAATGATTTGTGAAAAACTAGAAGGGGGTTGAATAGTTTTACGTCTTTTTAAATTTTATTTTGAAAACTTTTGTTTACTTTTAAAAACTTCGATTTGATATTATGTGACTTCAATTCTTAAACAATTTGAACAAGTATAGATAAATATAAGTAAGTAATGCAAGTAAAGTAAAGTAAATCAAATGAAAGATAGAGATGGAAAGATCTAACCGAGACACAAGAGATTTATAGTGGTTCGGCTACAAGGTCACCTTCCTTGCCCTACTCCACTCCCGAGCACCTAACTCGAAGGTTTTCTTCACTATGTCAACAAGCTCCCTTATGGCGGAGAAAACCTTACACAACTTTAGCTTACACCGGCTTAACGACACAAAGCTAGATGTCGGGTTCTAATCGTAGCTAGAACCAATCTCACAACTTGTACACAACTTAATCACACCTTCTTCACAACTTCTTCTTCACGACTTCTTCTTCACGACTTCTTCTTCACGACTACTTCCTCACGACTACTTCTTCAAGACTACTTCTTCAAGACTAGTTCACGACTTATTCACAACTTCTTCACAACTTATATACTATGGCTTCACACCTTCTTCACAACTTAGCACAACCTATGTACACTTATACTTCTTCACACCTTCACTACTTACACACCTTAACTACACAACTTCACTACTTACACACTAACCTATCCCAAATAATTATACACACAACTATCTAACAAATATACAACTTATATACAAATGAATGATGACACACACAACTTAGATAGCTAAGTTGCAATACTTCTTCTCTAGATGTTGAAGGAGTATTCTTCTTTTGCACTTGAATGTAGGAAGCTTGGATCACTTAGAAACTAATGCTTAATAAGATATGATCAAAGGATTTTGAAATGTATATACAAGGATTTAAAACAGAAAGTTTTAGTGTGCAAAAGGTGAGTAAAAATCCAGGGGAAGGCAGGTATTTATAGGGAGAAAAACTGGACAGCTGGAGCCTACTGGAGCGGGGGCGGTCCCCTTAATTTTAAGGTGTGAACTAGGAAACAATAAACTACACCAAGTATTTTCTTAATTATATGTGCCTATGTGAGGGATCCTAATGAAACAATAAACTACACCAATTAATGAACTATTAGAGGGATCCTAAAGTGTGCCTATGTGCAATAAATGGGAACTTAAGATAGCATGGACTTCTAGATTTGTTACAAACAAAATCTTAATAGACAAACCATGGTCCGCTTGATTTGCCTTAGTTCACTTTTAAATGTCATGTATATAAATATAGATGACAAATATGAGATCACCATGCATGATTTAAAAAAAAAAATGTTTTTAGCATTATTCAACAATGTTTGAAAGTGGGTTTTTATGTAGATGTTAAAGTTATTTGAATAAAATAGATTGGGTTTTATTTAAAAATGTGTTTATGAAGAATGAGTAAAAAGAAATTCCCAATCTTTGACTTTGATCAAAATAGGATTATGGAAAAAAAAATGAGATAGTAAAACATGTTAATAGAAAGATGACATAATCTTTTGAAAAATCATTTTTCTAAAATGTGAAGTTTTTGCATATTTTGAAAACAAATAACATTAATGAAAAAATGGTTGTTAATAATCTTATGCTCAAGGGAATTGGTTAAGGCTATTGTCACATGCTACCCTTTTCTACATATCCTATGGTCATAAGGAAGTGACGACTAAATTCTATAGGTTTGATGTGAGAGTGTTGAATGGGGTATAACCTAACATCTATAGCTCCTTTGTTGTCGCACACTTATCTAACTTAATGCCATAATCTCCGAGAGCTTGTTTCATCCATAGTTTTCTAATCCTACTTCT
This sequence comes from Artemisia tridentata subsp. tridentata, assembly GCA_021014915.2. Lineage (NCBI taxonomy): Eukaryota > Viridiplantae > Streptophyta > Magnoliopsida > Asterales > Asteraceae > Artemisia > Artemisia tridentata. Next base: position 464,998,638 of record CP139508.1, read on the forward strand.
ATGTTAATGATTAATCCACTCAACTCATTTCACTTCATCACCATGAGTTTTCTAAAAGTGGACATAGAAGATTTCCATTTTAAAAGGTATTGCTAAAGAGGGCCAAAGGGAAAATAACTAGTGACTCTAGGTTATTCATATAAGCTATTATGTGTGTGTGTGTATATATATATATATATATATATTATATATATATATATATATATATATATATATATATATATATATATATATATATATATATATATATATAACTAGGCATTACGAGCTAAATAGGCATGAAATAACTAGTCATTAATCTAAGCATATATTATAACACCAAACTTAAAAAGAAAGCGTACCTTTTAGTCTTCAGTAGATTATTCTTCAAACGCTTCAAAGTGTTTAGGTTGACTTGTAGAAGTCAATCAAAGAGGAGATGCCGATTTCCCAATGAGTTAGCAGTTTAGCCGCTTGGTCCCCATTGTCTCATTGATCCAAAGTTGTTTGAACCAAACATGGGTTGCAATTGACTAGGATGCATATATGGTGGAAGTATTCCCCAAGGATTGAAGCTTGGTGGATTTGGATAATTCCACATTGGGTAATTATTATTATTATGAGGGTTTTGTCGATTTTTATTTCTTCTAGGTTGAGGAGATTTAGGTCGAGGGTGAGGATTATGTGGTCTTCTTAAGGGATGTGTTTTTTATCTTAATTTCGGTTTAGAAAATCCGGTTTTGGCTTTTAATGATGTTTTATAAAAACTTTTTACTTCCTCATCACTCGAAATAGGTATTTTTCTATCTTTTATAAGTATATACTTAGGTTTTAACTCTAATGGTTTTTGTTCACTAGATTGACATTCAAACTTTACATTTTTATTTTCACTTGTTGAAACATTATTTGAATTAAATCCTAGTCCAGTTTTATCTCTCGATGCTCTTTGAATGCTTATTATTTCCCTAAGTGAATTACTACTATTTTCAAATTTTTTAAGTTTACAAATTTCTTCCTTAAGTATTTCGTTTTTATTTTTAGTTTCTTGACATGTTTTACATTCAAAAACTTCTTTACCTTTTTCTAAGTTATGTAGTTTAATTTTTAATTATAGTATTTCTTTTTCTAATTTGTTATTTATGAGTTTTAGTGATTTATTTTTACTCATTACTTTTTGACCTAATATGCATAACCTATTATATTCGTTATCTAGGTCTTTTTCATCTAATGATAAATTTTCATCACTAAAGTATTCGGTTTTGGAACGTACCTCATTCGATGTCTTAGCCATAAGACATTTCTCCTCCTTTGTAGTCTCTTTTTCATCTTCATCACTATCACTCCATGCTCCTCCAACGAACACCTTTTGATTTTGCTCCTTTGACATCATTGGACATCTTCCAATGAGATGATTTGGATCACCGCACTTAAAACACTTCCTCTCACTCTTGCTACCTTTGTCGTCTTTGTTTCTTTGGAATGTCTTTCTTTCGTCATATGGTTGTCTAACGAATCTTCCTCGTCTTTTGAAGAACTTCTTGAAGTCTCTTACGGCCATGGCATATTCTTCATCATCACTTTCGGAGGTTGAGCTATCCTCGTCACTTGATGCTTTCCTAGCTTTCAACGCGATTGACTTGCTTTGTTCTTTCTTTCCTTTGATCATCTTGGAGTCTTTCTTGATTATTGCTTCATGGACCTTCAAGTTGCCAATCAACTAGTCAAGTTGAAGAGTTGACAAGTTCTTCGATTCTTCAATCGCCGTAACTTTATCTCGCCATTTTGGATGAAGAGCCCTAAGAAATTTCCTGACAAAATTCTTACTAGAAAAACTCTCATCAAGTGCCTTTAAACTTGTGATGATTGTGTTAAACCTAGCAAACGCATTATCAATTGATTCCTCTTCCGGAATCGTGAATTGTTCATATTGTTGAACAAGAAGATCTATTTTATTATCTTTGACTTGACTATTATCTTAGTGAGTTATTAGTAAAGAGTTCCAAATTTCTTTTGCGGTTTCGCACATAAAAATTCTTTCGTATTCTTTACGTGGTAACGCATTATAAATAACCATTTTAGCCTCATTATTTTTAGAAAGTTTTCTTTTTAAATCATCATTTTGTTTTTCAAAAGATACTACTTCATCATTTTTAGTTTCTAAATTATATTGAGTAGGTAAAAAATCACCATTAGTAATAACATGCCAAAGATCTAGATCTTTTGACTTCACATAAGTTTCGAATCGATTTTTCCAATATAAAAATCCATCACTTTCAAATAGTGGTGGTCTTTGCATAGATTGTCCTTCTAAATATTTTTCAGATTCCATAGATCGTTTCAAGTTTTAAAATACAGTTTATTTTAAAAATCTTGTTTGACGTGGCTCTTGATACCAATTGTGGAAAACTAGAAGGGGGGTTGAATAGTTTTACGTCTTTTTAAATTTTATTTTGAAAACTTTTGTTTACTTTTAAAAACTTCGATTCGATATTATGTGACTTCAATTCTTAAACAATATGAACAAGTATAGATAAATATAAGTAAGTAATGCAAGTAAAGTAAAGTAAATCAAATGAAAGATAGAGATGGAAAGATCTAACCGAGACACAAGAGATTTATAGTGGTTCGGCTACAAGGTCACCTTCCTTGCCCTACTCCACTCCCCGAGCACCTAACTCGAGAGTTTTACTATGTCAACAAGCTCCCTTATGGCGGAGAAAACCTTACACAACTTTAGCTTACACCGGCTTAACGACACAAAGCTAGATGTCGGGTTCTAATCGTAGCTAGAACCAATCTCACAACTTGTACACAACTTAATCACACCTTCTTCACAACTTCTTCTTCACGACTTCTTCTTCACGACTACTTCACGACTTCTTCTTCACGACTACTTCCTCACGACTACTTCTTCAAGACTACTTCACGACTTATTCACAACTTCTTCACAACTTATATACTATGGCTCCACACCTTCTTCACAACTTAGCACAACCTATGTACACTTCTACTTCTTCACACCTTCACTACTTACACACCTTAACTACACAACTTCACTACTTACACACTAACCTATCCCAAATGATTATACACACAACTATCTAACAAATATACAACTTATATACAAATGAATGATGACACACACAACTTAGATAGCTAAGTTGCAATACTTCTTCTCTAGATGTTGAAGGAGTATTCTTCTTTTGCACTTGAATGTAGGAAGCTTGGATCACTTAGAAACCAATGCTTAATAAGATATGATCAAAGGATTTTGAAATGTATATACAAGGATTTAAAACAGAAAGTTTTAGTGTGCAAAAGGTGAGTAAAAATCCAGGGGAAGGTAGGTATTTATAGGGAGAAAAACTGGACAGCTGGAGCCTACTGGAGTGGGGGCGGTCCCTTAATTTTAAGGGGGCCGCCTAGCAAAATTAAGGGGGCCGCCCCTACTGAACGTTGGCCAATTTTGTTCTTTTGTGGGGAAGGTTTTTCTGGAACATTTTAACTGATTTTGGTTAAAAATTTGAATTCATATTTTTATAAAAGATTAAACATTTTTATATAATACCAAAAATGTTTTTCAAAAATATATAAAATGTTTTTGATGTTTTATAAAAAATCTAGTTTTTAAGGAAATGTTCCTTTGATCATATAATGCATTAAGCATTAGTTCATTCATACCTTAAGTGATTTTAGTTTTAGAAGTGAATATTTACAACTAAGTACTTGTTTAATTTATAAGTTTATGTTTTAATGAGTTTACATTTTGTGATCATCAAAACATAGAGATATGAATAAATATTGATAGTGTTTTTAGGCATTTATTTATGTCAACATGATTGTCAACAAAACCGTCACATGATAATAAGAAAAATAAAAAATAGAATAAAAAGGAAAATCGGGGAGTTTTTAGAACTTTGGATTTCTTAAATCTCTTTTGAAAATTTTGCTACTTTTCAAAGTTAGTAAAAAGAGGTTAGAAATCCTTAGTTTCAAAAACGTGTTTTTATAACATTGCGTGAGGACACTGCAATATCTTAGTCTGGGGGATTTTGGTATGTGCTTATTCACACACCTTTTATTTGCCAAATTAAGACCAAAATGACCAAAAACTAAACAAAATGCCAAAGATATTTGTGTTTTTGTGTTTGTTTATATGCAGGTACGGATATTAAAAAAAATGGACATAAATCAAGAAAAAACCGGAAAACACGAGCATGAGATTTGGAAAGAGATATTTATAGCCGGAACCGGGAAAGAAATCGTCAAAGAAAAATATTTTTGAAGAAAAGCCCTTGGATCATAGACACATTTGCAAAATCTGTCCTTGAACAACTATCCTCAAATGACAGTTTTGGACCCTCCATATTTCAAAACAATTCCAATTCCATCCTAAAATACTAGCCGGATTCATAAATAAACCAACCCAATATTTAACCCACCTAGCCCAACCCACTTCAGCCCACTCCTAAATTAAACAAAACACAACCGGATCAAACTTTACCCGAATTCCTTTATTTAACCCTGATGTCAACAAAGATAATACCCGGTCAACCTTAAAAACTACCTTACCCGCCAAAACACCCACAGTTACTGTTCATCGTCGTTCCCATCGATTTACCCTGCTCTCACATTTATTACCCACCTTTAAAAAAGCTTCCAGAAGATGCTGATGTGACAAGGAATGCTAGAGTGGCAAATCCCAGCTTCCTCATTGGTTAAAACACCACATTCTATGATCTATGGCCACGATGAAAAGGAGTGGTGCCTAAGATTGATCCAAGGGGTGTTATCAAGCTTCCTGAAGGATCCTAAGGAACCCTAATTGATCCTGAGGCCTATAAATAACAACCTTTCCTCACAAAGTTTGAGTTAGAATTTTTAGAGTCTAGTTTAGGGTTAAGTTAGGGTCGGTTTTATTGAGTTTTTAAGTTGTAATCTTCAATTCAGTGTTTTTAAGTTTTGTAGTGATCATTTGTACTAAAGTTTAATGATTAATGAAATTTTCCTTTAAGTTTGTTCTATAATTTTTTTTTGAGTACTCTGCTTATGTCATTTGATAGTATTAGTAATAGCTAAGAATAGCTTGTGTTCGGTTTCACAGTCTTCCTAGAAGCTCTTTAAAAGCTTTTTCCTTAAATATTTTCATAGTCCTGATTTTCATCAAAAAAAAATCCAAAAAAAATAGAAAAAATATTCAAAAATACAAAAATATTTCACAAACAGCTTGCAGAAAGCTCATTTCCATTTCTATAAGCTCATTTCAGTTGTCTATAGCTTTAGTGAGCTTATTTAGTGATCAAAACAGTCCAAAACATCAAAATCCTATACCTATGCATATTTGTGGAAAGCTTTTGGAAGTTGCCCGCAATGGAGGGGCAAGATGGACTTTACCTAGCTTATCCTTGATAAGCTAGGAGCTTGTAGCTGCCATTAAATTGGTGCCTCTGTTAAGCTGAGGTCAAAAGTGAGTTTCACATCTTAATTTCTAGCTTTAATTTGCATTTCATAGCTTAAATAGTTTAGATCTTTCATTATTAGCTTATTACTGTTCATTTAGCTTATTTGAATCATATCTTAGCTTATTTGATTAGTTATAGCTTATTTAATCTTATTTGAGTCCATTAGATAATAGTTGATAGCTTAATCATCATTTTGCTCTTAAAGCTAAAAAAAAAAAAAAAAAAAAAAAAAAAATCCAAAAACAGTCAAATAGGATTAAGCTTATTCTAGTGCTTATTGCTGTCTGAAAGTTGCTCATTAGGTGTTAAGTAAGTTAGATAATCAGTAGTAATCAGTATCATAGCTTATATCAGGTGTTTCTAGTTTAAAATTTCAAAATCAATTTCTAAAAAGTGTGTTTGGCATAAGTCCATTCTGGGTGATTTCCAGCTACTACTGTTCACTGACCAATATGTAAGGTTTGATTGAGCTTATATGGAAGTAGAAAAGTTGAAATCAGTAGGTTTTAAGCTATTTTGTAGTCTTTTAAGATTTTGAGTTAGTAAGTTCAAAGTTAGTGTCTCAACTGCACATAGAAGCTTCTGATAAGCCACAGCTCATTTGGTCTTCCTTTTTGGCATTTTTAAGTTCATTTCAGTAGTTAAAGTAATAATCCAAAAGTTGGTTTAGTTTCATTGAGATTTGGAGAAGTTTAGCCCAAAACAGTCCAACTGCTGCATCAGACTTCAAACTTAATCAGCAGCCCTCATTGGTTTTTAGCTTTTCCTTTTGATGTTTAACTTCTTCATAGTAAGTCCTTATAAGCTCTAAATTGGTACAAGTAATCTTGGCTTGCTCATCTTCTGATTTCATATTTTTCCAAATTTTAAGAATAGCTTATTGATTGCTTTTCATTGGCCTATTCAGCACCTCAGTGCCTTGTTCTAAGCCTGCATCAGCCTTAGTCTTTAGCTTATTGAGATTATATTGAGCTTATCTGTGGTTATAAGTAGCTTTTTCTGATTTCTTTTGATAATTTAGATTGGATTTTTGTAGGATAGCCTCTACTAGTTTCTGTTCGCTTATTATAGCTTATCTCTAGTTGCTCATTTGCTTGTTGCTTGTTTTCATACTTTAATAGCCATCTAATCAGCATATAAGCCCTTGTCTGAGCTTATTCCAAGTTTACAAAAAATATTTGCTTTACAAAAAGTGCTTATAATTAATCCCTTATTCAGTTTCAAAAAGAAAAACATAAAAAAAATTAGTTTTCAAAAAAGTCATACCTGGGACTCGAACCCAGGCCTCCTCACTCATACACATATGCTTTACCTAGTATGCTCTAGTTATGCTCAGGATTCCTAGTGCAAAATTTATTCTTTAAGCCTTCATTTCCTTTTAAGCTTTAATAAGCTGTTTTAGCTTTAAACTGCTTTTCCAAGTGAGCATTTTCAAATCTTATATTTTTCTTACATTCAGAACAGCTTAAAGTATTTTCCATAAAAGTTTCATAATTTTCCAAATCGTTTTGCTATTTTTCTTCATTTAATTTCTTAAACTTAGTTTTTAATTCATAAAAACTAAAATAAAAATCAAAAAAATATAATTCTTTTTCCTAAAATTTTATTTTGCTAACTAGGATCTTAGAAAATTAATTTTGCATCCCTAGGGTTATTATTTCACTAGATTCACTTTTAAACTCGGGATTAGCCCGGGTTTTACGTGTTTTTAGATTTTCTTTGCGTTTTTAGCCTTAAGCACTTTAGATTAGAATTTTCCTTAGTTAATTGATTGCTTTTAGTTATAATTTCATAAATTTAGTTTAAAATTCACAATTCTCACTTTTATTCACTATTCACTACACGTTTCACGATCCCGAAACACAAATTCCGTTCAATCATCATCGGGATAACGAATTCGGGGTTTTCTCATTATTTCCCTTTTGTGATTCCCTTTTGAGATATAATTTGTTTAAATCAGTAAGTTTTTTTTTTATATAATTTTTTCACTATATTATAAGTAGCAAATTGTATTTTTTGACAACAATGCTTTATATGTCATTTCAATTTTTAGGGGATTTCCTGTTTGGTTGAAATATGTAAAAGGAATTAGTTTCGAAACAGATAATGGTCCTTTTAAGCTTTTATCTCAGGTAGTCAAAAAGCATACTCATTTCATGTTTGTTACTACTTCATTTTCAAATGATATTTAACAATGATTGCTGTCGAAACTGGCGTAATAGTATCTCATTAAAATATAATGTTACAGATTGAAAATGAATATGGGCCAATGGAATATGAACTTGGTGCACTGGCTCGAGCATATACAAAATGGGCAGCTGAAATGGCTGTGGGTCTAGGCACCGGTGTCCCGTGGGTTATGTGCAAGCAAGATGATGCCCCTGACCTCATTGTTGAGATTGTATTCGTTACTAGTTGCTTATAGCTAACACGGAAGGTTAGTCTGAGTAGATAAGATTTGTTGTTACTAATGGCTATGTGGTGTTTGGATTAACTTATTTACGTGGCTTTGGGGCGTTGTAGATATGTGGATTATGTTTTACATGTATTTGTTGTTGTACTTGAAGTAGTAAGTTTTTTTTACTCTGTTGTTATTTTATGTGATTATTGTGATATGAGTGAACATCGATTATTGTAAACATGTGTTTGCACTATGCGGTTTTACTTATAAGCATAATTTGTAAAAGTTGAAACTTAACTGCATTACTTGACAGTTACTCATGATGCGGCGTTAAATAGTTTATAGTTCGCTTTTTTTTTGTATGATAAGCTATGCTTGTTTATTTGTTGCAGAAAATGAAGACTCATATTGATTTCTTGAGGTTGCTAGCAGTTGACGTGGTACTCAAAATACTTATGTGTTTGCATGATCCTGCTGACATAATCCGTGCATCTGCTGTGTCTCAATATTGGCAAAATTTTGGTGAGTATCACAGGTTTTTTTCTAAGTTTGATGCTGTCGTAAATGAGTTACCTTTTACTTACTCCATTTATAACGAATACTTCATGTTCCTCGATGCGTTTCCTTACTTAGTTAACCTCGTTTTTTCCTATTATCGGCTACTGTGATTCAAGATTATTTGAACTGGCAACTGTTTGCAAGTAGATTTGTATGAATTATTAAATATGTTCTGCAACTTTCAGTCACTCATTTGATGTTCAATAAGTTATACGCTATGTGGCTTTTTAAGTTTATGGATAAATGACTTGATGGAAGTCCAGGCTGCACTTATATATTGTCTGTTGTATGTGTAGGTGTCTATATGAATATGCTAAGCCATCTAAATCAGTGCATATACTATATATTCAATAGTATCAACATTTAGGAAATTATACATACACTGACACATTGATACGTTGGTCTATTTTGTATACTTTGCTATTTATATATTGCTACTTATGGCATTTGTATTGTCCTTGTATTAATTTGAGATGATTCATGCAGAATCGTCATGAAAATTCAATGGGTAGTGGCTACTCTCGGCAAGGTTATCAAGCTCAACCCCCCACAAGTTGGGCCGCTCCAGTTCAACAAATGCAACATTTGTGATTATAAAACTTATTTGTGATTCAATCAATAAAAGGATATTCTTAGATTGATGTATTGTGTTTATGTTATGTTATTTGTGATTTTACAGTTTTAGCGAGTTAATTTTTGGTGTTGTAGAAAATTTGGCATGTTTGTGTTGGGTGAGAACAGGTAGATTCTTTCCGGAAGAATCTGGATATTACCCATTTTGCAGCAATATGCTGCAAAATGGGACAAAGTCTTTTGGCGGGGACATGTCCTAGCCAAAAGGCTGAACAGTTTTGTATGGTTGAGCCTTTTGGCGGGGATACATCCCCGCCAAAAGGCTTAATTAATTAACATAATCGCTTGATTAAGAAACTTTCTGATTAATTATTGTAGTTTTTGGCGGGGACATGTTTCCGCCAAAAGTGTTGCCACGCTGGACAATCTTTGACCAGCTAAAAGGTGGTGGGACCCACAAGTCTCCGCCCAAAGTTGATATACGTCCCCGCCGAAAGTATCAGCGAGGCGCCTTTGGCGGTGACATGTCCTCGCCGAAAGGGAATTGGCGGGGACATGTCCCCGCCGAAAGGGCAAAAAAGTGCCAGCCGAAAGCACCTAATATTTTAGTGAATAAGTTGCGTTCTAGTCCAACACGATTCATCTAGTGAAAATAAGACACGGCTTTGAGAATAAAAAAGTAATTGTGAACTACATGTTCGGAATACTTATGTTGATGACTTTACATTTTCATGGTTCTATACATATCCGGTATGCTTCATCCATTTTTCGGATGATAAATTTGTGTCTTGTGACAATTTTCCTGTGATAGATTTATGTCGTTGTAAACAATTAAGGTTGTTCCAAATATGTAAAACATAACGGGTGTGTAATGAATTGAACTTAATATTAAATTAAATTGAATTGAATTTTACAACAATCGCTTTTAGAAAAAATACAACGGAATATCCAAGAATCCTAGACTTCAGCTAGATATGTCGTGCTTCAGTGACTTCGGTGTTATCTTCGGTTTCCCATATTGTGCTTCATTGTCTGGTGTCAAATTTTATGCAAAATATGAAGGTTTCACGTTGTGCTTCATTGATGTGTTTCACTGTTTTATTTCTCTTCGTAGCAAAAAAAAAAAAAAAAAAAAAAAAAAAAAAAAAAAAAAAAAAAAAGAAAACATTGCTATTTTTTTTTAGGTAACTATGGTTTCCGACCTTTTGGCCGACTAATCTAGGGAATTTGTGCCCACCCCACACTTACTGAATCCGGGTAAAGCCCTCCCCATTTCAGGAAGGTTGGCGTGGCTACGGAGGCGGAGCCATGTTAAGAGTACTGGGGGAATTGCCCCCAACAAACCTCTCGTAGACACACAAAATCATATAGGAAAATATCGAATTGGTAGAGAAAAAGGTGAGTTCCCTCAGCTTGTTAATCCGAGTGCCCTCGACATTCATTGAAAATTAACAATCACAGTGTCAACTAAGCTCTAATGCCCAAAAAACCACATTTTCCGGTGGCTTTGTTTGGTCGGAAAATGTGGAAAAGGGAACTTATGGTGATGAACATGAAAACGGAAAGTGAGGCTGCAGGAATTGGGAGTGGGTAAGACTTTTGATTTAGTACTATTTTATATACTTTGGCTCTTTTTTGTTTAAATACAGTAACATATTTCTCCAATGTACTGTAAGTTTAATACAATTATTGAAGTTATGTTTTTATAGTTACTCGCATTATCTTAGATTTTAAGATTTTGTGTAACGCAATTTTTTTAAAGTTATTGGCTTTTTTATTGTACTTTCTTTAAGGTAAGAATTATGTTAATGATAATGCATTAATTATAAAACTGTTGTGAATACAAGATTGAGGGAATGAAAGTATTGTTTATTGATAATAATGTAGAGAATACAATAGAGTATATATAAGATAATATTAGGGCAAAAACCCTAATAGCTAATTGGGCCATGGGCCTCTATTTAGTTATATGGACATCCACAATATAATGATCCATAACACTCCCTCTTGGATGTTCATATTGTTAAATACACTTAGGAATTGCTGCCTCATTAAAAACCTTGTCAGGAAAACCCAGTGGGACAAAACCATGACTAAGGTAAAAAGAGTGCAGCGTGTATTATCTCCCTCTGATGACTATATCACTTGAGCTCTTTGAGTCGACGCATCCCAATGTTGTGACTTAGTTTCCTAAATGTTGAGGTAGGAAGTGCCTTGGTAAATAGATCCGCCAAATTGTTGCATGAACGAACTTGTTGAACAATAATATCACCATTCTTCTGTAAGTCATGAGTGAAGAAGAATTTCGGTAGAATATGTTTCGTCCTATCACCCTTGATGTAACCTTCCTTAAGTTGAGCAATACAAGCTGCATTATCTTCATGCAAAATTGTTGGCGCCTCCTTCTCTGAAGAATCCCTACATGATCTACGTATGTGTTGTATCACACTTCTTAGCCACACACATTCTCGACTTGTTTCATGTATTGCTAGAATTTCTGCATGGTTGGATGAAGTCGCTGAGATTGTTTGCTTAACTGAACGCCATGAAATTGATGTTCCTCCACTTGTAAATACATATCCAGTTTGAGATCGACCATTGTGAGGGTCAGACATATGTCCCGCATCTGCAAAACCAACTAAACTTGTATTCGATGGGTTAGTGAAAAATAACCCCATATCCTTTGTACCTTAAAGATACTGAAATATCTGTTTTATTCCATTCCAGTGCCTCTTCGTGGGACAAGAACTATATCTTTCTAATAAATTTACAGCAAATGCTATATCCGGTCGTGTATGACCAGCAAGATACATTAAACCTCCAATAGCACTTAAATATGGAACTTCAGGACCAAGAATTTCCTCATCAGCTTCTTGAGGTCGAAATGGGTCCTTTTTAACATCAAGTGTCCTAACAACCATTGGAGTACTTAGTGAATGTGATTTATCCATATAAAATCTTTTCAACACCTTTTCGATATATGCTTCTTGATGCACAAGGATTCCATTCTTAAGATGCTCAATTTGTAATCCAAGACAAAATTTTGTCTTTCCAAGATCTTTCATTTCAAATTCTCTCTTTAAGCACTCAATAGCCTTAGGAAGTTCACCAGGAGTTCCAATTATATTCAAATCATCAACATACACCGCAATTATAACATATTCTGATCCGGATCTTTTAATAAAAATGCATGGGCAAACAGAATCATTCTTATAGCCTTCCTTTAACAAATATTCACTAAGACAATTATACCAATTCGTCCCGACTGTTTTAACCCATATAGAGATTTATTCAACTTAATTGCATATTTTTCTCGAGAACTATTTTTACATGATTCAGGCAGTTTAAACCCTTCAAGGAGTTTCATGTAAATTTCAGTATCTAGTGAGCCATACAAATAAGCTGTCACTACATCCATTAGACGCATATCAATTCCTTCTTGTATTACCAGACTAATCAGATAGCGAAGGGTTGTTGCATCCACCACAGGAGAATATGTCTCCTCATAGTCAATTCCAGGTCTTTGAGAAAATCCTTGTGCAACCAATCGAGCCTTATACCTTGTGATTTCATTTTTCTCATTCCTCTTTCGAACAAAGACCCATTTATATCCAACAGGTTTGATATCATTAGGTGTTTGGACTATTGGTCCAAATACTTTTCTCTTCTTAAGAGATTTTAACTCTGCCACAATTGCGTCTTTCCATTTTGGCCAATCATTTCTATTTGTGCATTCTTGCATAGATTTTGGTTCTTGATCCTCATCATCTTCCATTATTTCTAGCGCTACATTGTATGCAAATGTATCGTCGACGTCGATTTCACTTCGATTCCAAACTTTTCTAGACATAACATAGTTTATTGAGATCTCTTCATTTTCAGGTACCTGTGGTTCTTCTTGAACCAACATGTCTAGTGTCTCTTTAGGAGACCCTGGCGTTTCTCTTTCCTCGATTATACCATCTTGAATATTTGCTCCTTTTTTCTTTCGAGGATTTTTATCCTTGTAACCGACTGGTCTACCACGTTTTAAACTTGCATTAGATTCTTTGCCTATTTGAGGCTGTCCTTCTTGGACATTAATTTTAATTGGAGCATTAACAGCTGGAATATGTGACTTTGTCACTTTCTTTGGGTCAGTAAATGCGTCTGGTAACTGATTTGCTAATCTTTGTAAATGAATTATCTTTTGAACTTCCAATTCACATTCTTTAGTTCGAGGATCAAAATTATTTAATGATAATTCTTTCCAACTTATTTCTTTTCCCAGCTGTCTTATCTCTCCCCCCAATGTTGGAAACATTGACTCATCAAAATGACAATCATCAAATCGAGCTGTAAATAGATCCCCCGTGGATGGCTCTAAGTACTTAATTATTGAAGGTGAGTCATACCCAACGTATATTCCCAACCTCCTTTGAGGTCCCATCTTTGTGCGTTGTGGTGGAGCAATTGGAACATATACCGCACAACCAAAAATCCTTAGATGGGAAATATTTGGTTCCTGACCAAAAACCAACTGTAATGGGGAGTAAATATGATAACTTGTTGGCCTTATGCGAATTAATGTTGCTGCATGTAGAATAGCATGGCCCCAAGCAGAAACTGGTAAGTTTGCTTTCATAATCATTGGCCTTGCAATCATCTGAATCCTCTTAATAAGCGATTCAGCAAGCCCATTTTGTGTATGAACATGAGGTACAGGATGTTCAACACTTATCCTAATAGACATACAATAATCATTAAATGCTTGAGATGTGAACTCACCAGCATTGTCCAAACGAATTGTCTTAATTGGATAATCTGGAAAATGTGCTCTCAATCTAATTAATTGTGCAAGTAATCACGCAAACGCCAGATTGCGACTTGATAATAAGCACACATGTGACCATTTAGTCGATGCATCAATCAAAACCATAAAATACCTAAATGGTCCACAAGGTGGATGTATTGGTCCACATATATCCCCTTGTATCCTTTCCAGAAAATTAAGTGATTCATGTTTCACTTTAGTTGGTGATGGGCGTGTAATAAATTTTCCTTGTGAGCAAGAAACACATGTAATATCCTTACTTTGTAGGATTTTATGATTCTTCAAAGAATGCCCTTTTGAATTTTCTATGATTTTTCGCATCATTGTTGACCCGGGATGTCCCAGCCGGTCATGCCAAACAATAAAATTCGCACGGTCCATAAACTGGTGGTTTATGACTGCGTTTGATTCAATAGCACTAATATGAGTGTAATATAAACCGGAGGAAAATGCGGGTAATTTCTCTAGTACATGCTTTTTACCCGAAATCATATTTGTAATGTGAAGGCACTCAACATGTCCTTCATTAACTGTCTCAATATGATATCCATTTTTACGAATATCTTTAAAGCTCAACAAGTTCCTTTGAGACATGGGGGAAAATAATGCATTATCAACTTTAAATTGTGTTCCGCCCGGTAATAAAATACTTGCCACGCCAAAACCTTTAATTAATTTGGCGCTACCAGATATAGTGCTAACATTTGATTCTTGTAATTTCAAATATGAAAAATATTTCTCTTTCTTAAGAATTGTATGAGTAGTTGCACTATCCACAAGACATATATATTCGTCATCGATCATTATACGATCCATGGGCTACGTTTTCTAAAATATAAAACAGATATACACAATTATTGACTACGTTAATGAAATAAATACACATAAACCCACTGATCAATACAACATAAACATGTAATATAAATATATATTATCTTTAGTAATGGGCTACGTGTATTTGATTCATTCTCAACATCCCCTTTGTTATTTACTTTATTTATATTACACGTTAATAGAAACAAGCAGGAACTATGTAAAAGTGCAAGATCATCACTTAAGTGTATAAAGAAACAGATAAGGTGCATCATTGCCTACGAATCATGTGGGAGTTGTGTATAATTTATATTAGTAATATCATAAATATTACACATAACGAAAGAGAATAAATTTTAATAAAGATATTGCATAGCCATGAATAATAAGAATCCAAACGTAATGAAGTCAACCAAATAAAATCCCAAACAAATAAAAACACCTAATGAAAATCCCAAACAAAACATTTAAAAGTAAATTATTCATGGCTTCAAACTACTAATCACTCATTTGCTAGGAAATCCCCAACCTCCAAGTGGGTTGCACCAGCATCATCATGGTTATCATTGTTGTCATTGTCATAGACAAGATTTGCTTCTACCTTGATTCCTTTATTCTTAATAGACTTTTGATAGAGGTCCACCAGATGCTTTGGTGTACGACATAATTTTGCCCAGTGATTAAAACTGCCACAACGATAGCATGCATCATTGGCTACCAAGGCCATATCTTTTCTTCCTCCTTCATGCTTATTAATCTTTCCTTTATCTTGCCACTTCTTGTGGCCGTTGTTGTTCTTAAAGTTAACACTATGATTAACAGCATGATAATTACCTCTACCATTGCCACGCCCTTGACCACGACCTCGACCAGAACCATAACCTCGACCAGAACTATAACCTCGTCCACGTCCTCGTCCACGGTCATAACCACGACCACGACCTCCATTGTGATAAGTTGTCACATGCGCTTCCGATAAAGGAGCGGTACCAGTTGGACGATTATCATGATTTTTCATTAAAAGCTCATTATTTTCTTCGGCCACAAGTAAGCATGAAATTAGGTCACTATATTTAGTGAATCCTTTGGCTCGATATTGTTGTTGCAATAGTATATTCGAAGCATGGAATGTGGAAAAAGTCTTTTCCAACATCTCGGCATCACTAATTGAGTCACCACATAATAGCAATGTGGAGGTAATGCGATGCATGGCCGAGTTAAATTCACTCACTGTTTTGAAATCTTGGAGCCTTAAGTGAGTCCATTCATATGTTGCCCTTGGCAAGATGACCGTTTTCTGGTGGTCATATCGGTCCTTTAACTTATTCCAAAGGGCTAGTGGATCTTTTACTGTGAGGTACTCAGTTTTTAAGTCCACATGGAGGTGATGTCGTAAGAACATCAATGCCTGGGCTTTTTGCATACTAGTTGTTTCTTTTCCTTCGTGGATTGTATCCACAAGCCCATGTGCATCCAAGTATGTCTCGGCTTCCAACGCCCAAGACAAATAATTTTTTCCGCTTATGTCTAAAGCCACAATAGAAAGATTTGCAAGTTTTTGCTCCATGATAACTATACATTGACATTAAATACGTGTTAAACAAAACACATAAACAAAACACCAGGTGAAACAAAAACAAGTAAAATATGTACATGAGATAATATACTTCGATCCATGTTTGGTTAATTTAAATTATACTAAACTTTAAGCAAATATAATACCAAGCACATATAACATGCATCAATCACATACATATATATCACATAGCCATTTTAACTTCCATGCAAGAATTTCATAATATTTTATGCCAACCAACAAGCACATGAAATTATCACATTAGAGAAAATGGTGTTGCTAACTTCGATTACATAAATGGGTTGTCTTATGTTTATCATAACAACTAAAATTGAGGGATTTTCCAGACAAGTTATTACCAATCACATATATTTGGTTCGCATAGTTAACAAAGTTTTTCTGTCACTGTTAATCAAGATTTCATAGTCTTATAGCCTTTACTTATATATAGACCAACGTACATGAATTATCCAACATATTTAGATCATTAAAAAGTTAAACTCACATATGCTTCATAAATATGGATTTAACCATGAATATGAGTTATGAAAAGTTAATAGCATAAGTTGCATATTCCTTAAGCACAATCGATATTAATAACTTATATATGAATACTAGGTTACTATAGTATGTTGCTTATAATAGGGTTCCATTCTAAGATGTTAGTGATCGTTCGTGTTTAGTTTTCCATTAATGTTGTGTAATTAATAACCACGAACACTCATAATATAATATTCTAATAGTCATCAAGCAAGTACATGGGTTAATAAGAGATCTCGTGATTGTTAAAATTTATTTATGTTCACGTATGTCTATTACTATTACATTAACAGAGTATATGAGTATATCATGAGGAAAACAAGAAAATAAGTAAACTTGTACATAACCGTAGAGGATAGAGGGTTCGTAACATACCGGTGATGAAAACGAGAGAAAACCTAAACCTTTAGAGCGTGCTGATAACGTGTTGTGAATACAAGATTGAGGGAATGAAAGTATTGTTTATTGATAATAATGTAGAGAATACAATAGAGTATATATAAGATAATATTAGGGCAAAAACCCTAATAGCTAATTGGGCCATGGGCCTCTATTTAGTTATATGGACATCCACAATATAATGATCCATAACAAAAACCGCTTTAATACAATTTGTGCAATGGTCGGATTTTATTTTATTTTATTATTATTATTATTTTTTTTTAAAGTTCTATGGATATGATGTACAATTAATTAACCATTTAAAGGTGGCCTAGTGGCAAAAGGGTTTGTGACTATCACTTTAAAATGTGTGAGGTCTCAAGTTCAATTCCTGATAGGTGCAAACAACCTTAAGTGGCCACGCCAACCTCTTGAAAAGAGAGGGTTTTACCTGGTTTGAGTCTGTGTTGCGGTGAGTTTAAATCCCGTGGATTAGTCGGCAATAAGATCGGAAATCATGGTATTCTAAGATAAATTTATAAAAGTTAACAACCATAAGTTATTTTGACACCTACATCAATTATTTAGTGTTAGTTGAAATGAAGTAGCAACTGTTTTTTCCTTTAAATTAAACCCGACCCGACTTCAAATGACACTAAAAAAGTACATTTCTTTTACATGTTTTTTACTTTCTTGTTGCTCGATGGCCCCCGGTGATCACTTTTTCTGGCTCCGACATTGTGTGGCCACTTATAGTTGTTTGCACTAAGCAAGAAACGTTCTTCATATATTCATTGTCTTTATTTTTTAGATTAAAGTTACCCAGCCGTAAGTTGCGGAAGAAAAGTAACAAAGCCTATGTCAAATATTGTGTTACTCTATTTTGTAAAATAACACAGGTTTGACATCAACTTCGAGTTTTATTTGCTACGGGTGTTTGACATTTTCATCAAATAAGGTTGAGAACACAGGAATGGAGATTACTTGTGTACCTTTTGGTAGTAATTATGATCAACCCATATACTCCACTTTGATGTCTAGAAGAATATATAGCTACATGAGACGCCAAGTTTCTTTACCCAAAAAGAAAATGGGCGTCTCATATCACATTTATGAAAATTGGTTCAATGGAAGTAACTCCATTCGTTACAGAACAGCATCCGATATCGAGGATAGCTCAAAGCACTGTTCCTGAAATCTGATGTTGGCCATCAACTCTGTCGTTGACCTTCGACTATTAGAACGAAAAGTTCCTCATAACATCTATAGATGACCCTTTTTCAGTTGATGGATCCAAGGGATTGGTAGGAGTAGAAAAATATGGTTTATATTGTGAAAAATGGGATAGAACAATATATTCGCAACATGTTCGCATATATTTTTTTTTATCATAAACACCCCGTTCTGTTGAACCATTAATAATCCATTCGCAGTGTACAAATCGTTGGGCGAGAATGGGTCATGTTTGCTTGTCACGTGACCCTCACTTCGCAACTGGATCATATCATCTTTGATTTCGATCCGATCTAAATCTGATGTGCATGAAAACGGATGAGACATGTGTCATCTTGATCCGAATGAGACGATGTAATTTCTGGGAATAACGGAGGTGCGTTTGATGAGATATGGCCGATTATGTGACGTTGGGGGTATTGTAGACTATTAAATAAAATGATAAAGGGATAATTACAAAAATAGGTATGCAGTGGGTGCAGAAGGGTAAACTCGGCAAAACGTAATTCAGTGTCATAGTATTAACAATATGCCATAAAGTTGAGTCAAGTAAGAAATAAGTGTCATCTTCCATGTCAGTTTTGCAAATTTCCCTTCATATTTTTAAGAAATAAGTGTGATCTTCGATGTCAGTTTTGCAAATTTCCCTTCATGTTTTGGTTACTTTGCGCTTTTTTCACCCGCAATGAAGCCAAAAAGGAAAGACTTGTGTTTGTCAAAGTAGTAAATTGTTGCATGTTAGCGAGTCTAAGTTTCGTATCGTTTATCCGAACAATGAACAACATAAGAACGGGGACTCATTGATAAGGTTTTTTGCGACTAAAACCCTCTCGCTGATCTAGGCTTCTGATTAACACATATACATTGATTTATTTCAAAAACAAGTGGTTGATAATTGTAAAGTGCTTATATACTTTGAAAATAAGGAGAGCAGTGATTTTAAGCAATAAATAAAGAAAATAAAATCAAAAAAGTTTTAATCCGACCTGCCGGATTCGAACCAGCGACCTAAAGATACCAGTTAAACAACTACAGTCTTCCGCTCTACCAACTGAGCTAAGGTCGGTTTTGTTTATTTTTATACGAAACTTGAGTTATTATAAAAAGTTAAACAATGAACAAAATATTTATGCCTTTTATTTGTTTGATTTCCTCTGTTTTATGTTTTCATATTTTTAGGAATAGTAAGATGATTGGTTTGAATGAGTATGTAGATGTGATTATTAAAACATTATTAATTACTTTGATAAAAAAAATGTTGTAGGTCTCTTTGAAGCAGTCCCTTTACATCACACCTCCTCATATTACGTTCCGGTAGGTATAAGTATTGTTGTTGTTTGTTTGTTTTAATATGCGTGTACTATTACACTGTATCAAGGAGTGTTAGATTTAGTTTACACTACTTTGGTTACGTAGCTTTTGCGTTATGGCTTATCATTGATAAGCTCATAAACTTTTTACTTATAGCTTGAAGGATTAGTTTATTATAACTAGCATAAGCTAGGATGTGTGAATTAACTTATGTTAGTAAAATAAACAAAATAGGATATTTCCAACTAAAATAAACTTGTCTTTTATTTTAGTAGTCACAAAATACGTCAAAAGTCTAAAAAATAAGCTACAAACATTAGAGGTATCAGTTTCTTGGCTGTATTATTTGACGCTTTACATATTGCTGAACTAGGCAAACATCTTCTTAGTTTCTTATGCTTAAAGACAGTTTTGGATTTCATAAAATCAGTTATAGTCACATGTATTATGAAATCTACTACTTATCATGAACCAAAATCTACATTTCCATGTTACACTATAGACAAACAAACATATTTTTCGTGTTGTTTGCATAGAAATTTCAAAAATGTTGCCACTAGTACATAGGAAAACATTTAGAAATGTTTTTATATACTTTCAAAAGATATATCTACAAAGAATATTTGTCCTTAAGCCATCACCCCTTTAGTTACCACTGTTATCAAGTTTCAGCATGAAGTCATAGATTTCTTCTAGTTCCTCCAAGACTGATTCAAGAGTTGGGCGCAAGTAGGACTCGTCTATAACACATTTATGAGCAAGTAAAGCTAACTTAACTGCTGGTCTTACTATGAGGATGTTGTATCTTAGTTTGCTGTCAAATGAAACACTCTTCATAATGGACCCATGTTCTCCCGGTAAATAATCTTTTGTATCCATTAGCTCATCCTCATTATTGATTGGTTTCCCAGTTAGTAGCTCCATCAATAATACTCCAAAACCAAAGACACTGCTCTTCACCTTTAAATCATCTGAAATTCGTATATGCTTGTCAGCCATGTATTCTAAGGTGCTGTTTGTTTTAAGGGTTTGGAATGGATTGATTGAAAGAAAGTTAAAAAAAAGGCATGTTTGGTTAGTCAGGTCGGTCCCAAGGTTTGGGAATTATTTGATTCTTTTCAATCCAGCGCATGAAGCCTGGTATCAAAATGATAACTCGGTTTCTTTTTGTCAGTTTCTAAAATAAATGGACCCACTTGTATTATCACATCTCACATTCTATTTTTTTATATATAACTAAATTTATATATAACTTTATAAAATAATAAATTATCTATTTTATAATATATATTCTCTCTCCTATATCAAACCAAAATCAAAATTTAAATCCAAATTCTAATTACACTTTATAAAACAAACAACATTAATACTATCATTCAATTTTTATTTCTTTCAATCCATACCAAATCCGATACCCATTGTGACTCCTCGCAACAAACCAAACGGCCCCTAAGTTTATTTAAAAACTTGGACATGAACTAAGTTTACTTACAGAATGAACCTGGATCGAAATGCAATGTTTCATCACTGCTTAGTACCAACATCGCCACATCAAAATCTGATAGCTTTGCATTTAATTCCTGTGATTTTAGTACAGACAAAGTAAAGATTTGTCACTGATACTCAGCAATAGAGGTGTAATCTTTATGAATAATCACAGATTATTTAGTTCAACATATCATTATTTGTAAATCATATTTGACACATGACTTTTTATTAAATAAAATAACACTTATGGACATCAAGTGTTTTAAATCAACCCGTTTTTTATCCCTACAAAAATTCTCCATTTTGACCCAAAATTGTTTCGAGTTGTTACCCAACCCGCATGCCCTTTTGCCACCTTTACCCAAAAAAACCTATGTATATTTGCTTTCAGCCCCATGTTGTCCAACTAGTTTGGGTCGAAAGGCTTATGTTGGTAGCATGTTCAAGGAACTTGGTTAACCATAATATGCTTCAAAACATATATAAGTACCTCATCCAGCAATATATTGTGCATCTGCAATGAGCAATCAGCAAGTTGAGGCTGTGTACGCAAGAAAACAAGGCCTCGAACAACTCCAATTGCAATTTTAACCCTCGAAATCAGTTGGTGTCGCTCTGTCATTTTATTAAGTTCTGCAAAGGGAACTCCTTTTGTTCACGTACTCATGTACAATGATATTTCAGCTACTAGATAAGTATACTAAAATTGCACTAACCGCTGAATAGGTAGTCGTTCAAGGTTCCTTGATGCATGAACTCGTAAACAATAAGTACTGTATCTTCTTCCACGCAATAGCCTAAGATCTTAACAATGTTAGGATCATTAAACTCTTCCAACATTTTCATATTCAGCTGCGCCCACATGTAATAAATTAAGAAGACCATCCAATTAAGCGATTCAAAAGGAAATATAGAAAAGAATAGGAGAACATTTTTAACACTTCAGTATTAACTCTTTTCTCGAAATCAATTTGATTATATTGAAAAGAAAATGGATGACACTACAAAACTATCAATATATCCATTTTTATAAAACTAAAGCTAAAACTAAAACATTCATGTCGTATTGAACTCCAAAACCATTTTGTTCAAAGTTTTCAAAAGGAATACTGGAATCTAAATGTGCGGGGGGTGGAGTAATGATGTACATCCTTTACCTTATGAGATTTAAACTTGTTTTGATCGAGTCTCTTAACGGCAATGGTCAATCCACTATCAGAAAATGAGGGGGTATATGTCCTCCTATTAAGCCAACCTCTAAAGACCTCACCATACTGTCCGTGACCTAACAGCATGTGACTGCCGAAATTCCTAGTGGCAAGTTCCAAATCACTATATGAAAATATTCTAAAAGAATACTCCATAAGTCCATTATCTGTAGGTGACTCTGTTTCAGGGTCAACTTAACAAGCAGAGAAAAAAAATTAGATGCAATATATATACAACTAGAAATTACATGAGCAAAGAATATTATATACTTTAGATGTCTCGCACATATGTTATATGTTCTTGCAGACTAATGTAACAACCAGGATCGCTTAACTTTCTTGTTATATTCTGTTAATGTAGTAATGTTATAAATGTAGATTTTTTACCTACCAATTATGAAAAAAGCTTATAAATTTGAACACAATTAAATGTATCACATAATACTTATGAAAGATTTTGGTTATACCTGAATTATTCTTAGCCCCAAAAACTAGATATTTCGGCAATTTATAAGTGGAACGCAATGAGCCTGCGGCAAGCAGAACAGAACGATCAAATTGCTCCTGTAATGTCAGTGATAACTGAAGAGCAACCACAACCTCAGCCATTGTAGGCCGTTCTTTTCGATTGCTTTTCAAGCAACGGTCAGCAATCTGGGCAAACTCTTTCAAACATTTAGGAGAAATTTGTTCTCTAATATGAGAACTAACAAGTTGATCTAATCTTCGTTCCTTAACACACTTTTGAGCCCAATTTGCCAAATTCCACTCATCCTCACTAAATCGTGTATCAACTGCACGCCTCCCGGATAGCAATTCAAACAAAACAACTCCAAAAGCATAAACATCTGATTTCATTGTCAAGTGCCCAGTCATATAGTACTCTGGATCAAGATAGCCAAATGTGCCTTTAAGAGCCGTACTTACAGCAGAAGACGGTTTATTTATTATTTTTGACAGCCCAAAATCTGCAATCTTGGCTGAAAAATTCTCATCTAGCAAAATATTAGAGCTCTTTACGTCTCGATGTACGATACCATGTTTGGTACCCACACCAGTATGAAGATAATCTAATCCTCGTGCAGCACCTATGCTGATATTGAGTCGATGTATCCAAGATAAAGGACTATCATCTTTGTGCAAATGATGCTCAATGGACCCATTAGGAATATACTCATAAACAAGTATCATCTCGTTGCTATCGGAACAATAACCAATTAAAGACACCAAGTGACAGTGCCTTAACTTGGAAAGCATCTCAATTTCAGTCATGAACTCAGATGCACCTTGTCTGGAAAAAGAATCCAAACGTTTGATAGCAACAAGACGTGCTGCAGTAGTATCTTTAGCACCATAAATATGACCCTTGTATACCTTGCCAAACCCTCCCTTCCCAATGACCAACACGTCATCAAAGTTTAAAGTAGCTAACTTAATCTCGGCAAGCGAAAAACGATGGAATATACGTTCCCTTGCTAATGAACTTAGCTTCTCTTCATCACTGATAGTTGTTACAGGAACAATCTGCAGATTGGACATTGGAACTTATTATGACAATATTTTAGGGAACTATTTGTTAGAAATGAGCCAAATGTATGAAGGATGGTCCAAATCAATAAAGGCTGCTAGATTTTATATCCACTTGGATAAAAATAACAAATATCATATAATTTACATGAAGGTGCATTCCGTGCACATTCGTCGAAAATTACCAAAATATTATATGTCATATTAAATTAGTGGTGTCATTTTCCTTAGAGCATGTGGTAAGGTGACGGTGAGTTAAGACTTAACTCACTGCTACCTCAGCACCACGTCAGCTTTTTCCTTTTAACCTTAACTCTTAACTTTCCACCCCGGTAACATAACTCACCTTAACTCACCTTAACTTACCTCCACCCAATATTTTCAATTTCAACCCTAATTTTTAACAAACACTTCATTTATTTAAAACATAACATAAATTAAAACACAACACTACATTACATTACGAAATTAAAAAAAAAAAAAAAAAAAAAAAATTACGAAACTAAAAAAAAAATACGAAATCAATAAAACACTACATCACATAATTATTCATAATTGACGTGGAGGCAACCCAAGTTTCATGGCGATTCGATCCTTTTCCGCATTAACGAATGCCACCCAATGTGGATCTTTGCCGGTGGTGTCGAGCATCAAAAATTCTAGCTCTTTCATCCTTTGTTGTGCGGCTTGATTTTCGGCTGTCGCTTGATACGCCCTACTCGCCTCTTCACGTTTCGACCGTAACTCTTCGCGCAACATATCCGCAAAAGCTAACGAAGAAATGGACCCACCGGTGCTACCCGTGGCTCCGGTGCTTGTCGTGGCATCGGATTTTTGTTTCTTGGCGGCCCTTTTCTTGCCAATGGGTCGTGGTTCTTCGTCATGACCAAACAAAGACTCGTTTGTTTGGCTTGGGACGTCGCCGGTTAAATCAACCGCTTCCGGCGCGTCCCATTTTCGATGTTTGCGCAACACCTTCCAAGCTTCTTCATTGGCGAACAACGGGTTTTCTTGACGATAGAGTTGGTGAGCACGTGTGAGGACATCCACTTCACTTTCCCCACTCTTTATCTCGCGTTGCGCCTTTTTGTAAAAAGCGTTGAACTTAGTACAATCACGGTTCAACGTTTTCCACTTAGATTGTAGCATATCTTTGTTGCGGTCTTTTGGACTTGATCTATTGAACTCGACTCGTATACGTTGCCATAACGTATCCTTGGTTTGTGAAATCCCCAACCTCGGATCCTCTGAGCACGCAACCCAACACTCGGCAAGCAACTTTTCCTCACTTGTCGTCCAGTGTTCGAACTTCGATTTTCCAGCAGCTACCTCCTCGTCGTAAACCGGTTCTTTGGATACTTTTGCCTTACGTTTTCCACGACTTTTTGGTTTTTGAGGAGAGATGGGTGTTTCCGGAACTTCATATGTTTCCGTTTGGGAATTTTGTGAGTTTTGGGAGAATTGAAGATTTTGGAAATTGTAATTTAAGTCGCTTTCTTGACTTTCGGTCCAATATTGGGAATCTTGTGGGTTACCCCACATCGGTGGTGCCGAACCCTCGTTTGGATTTGAGGAAGAACCCCCGTATGGGTGATTCCACCCACCACTGAGAAGATTCGTAAACGAGTTATTGTTGTCACCCGACATTTTTTTTTTTTTTTTTGCTAATAGAGAAGAGTATTGAGGAGATGAAAATAGTTGTGAAAGTGTGAAAAAATAATGTGGGGGTGAAGGGGTATTTATAGTTGTAATAAAATGGGTTTGAAAAAAGTTTTTTTTTTTTTAGAAAACTAACCGTTTGAAACGGTAATATTTTATAGGGGGGCGGAATGAATTTTTTTTTTTTGAATACTAGCCGTTGCATGGTCCTTAACGCACGTTAAGTGCTTGCCCGAGCAGCTTAACGCACGAATTGACTTTCTGTGATGGTAACGTAACGCACCACGTTAAGGTGGTGCGTTAAGTCTTAACTCACCCACCAAAGTTACCTTACCGTGTGCTATTAGGGCCACATGTAAGAGCACAAGGTGTCAATGAATGAGCTCAATCTTCTCATTCAGGCCTTACGAGTTGCTATATCACCACAACAAACCACAACTTACAACCCCCTTATCATAACATACCACAAACTTCTCATTTGGGCTCCACCACTATCTTTTTTTTTCTTTTATTCAAATACCCAAATAAACTAAATTCATTTCATTAAATTAAAAATACAATACAACATATTAAAACACATACGAAACACAAACTTACGATACGAAAAAAAAAACGATACGGGAATTAAAATAACGATACAATACGATATGAAATTTTATATAGATTTGTAATTGTCGATGAGATCCGACTTCTCCTCCCACACTTGTAACACCTGCTCCCTAACCGTCTTCAAGGCGACATGAAGTTGCAGATCTGTTTCATCATTTCTTAACAAAGTTTCTAGACCGACCTTGGTAGCTGGATGGTCTTGAGGCAACTCGCGCAACCTTTCGACCTCTGGAGCACGATTATGCATCTGTAGCATAATACGAGTTATCTCACCAAACAAATTATTAATCAGTTTGAGTTCTTTTTCTTGTTCATTGCGTAATCGGGTGAGGATAGCCTTTTGCACCTCTGCTGGTTCGTTAGCCATAGTGTTTGTGTTAAAATTAGTGATACTTGCGAGTTTTATACGAAGTAGTGTGAGAAAATGAAGTGTTGTGAAAGTGGGTTTTATAGTGGAAACTAGCCGTTAAACTAGCCGTTGGAGGCTATTTTAAAATTCATATTCAAAGTAAAAGTAACTGTACAAGTATTATTCAAATTCAAACGTAAACTAATAGTACAACATATTAAAAACGATACGGGAAAAGATAAACACGATACGGATAACAAATCATACAACACTGTTAAACATTTCTCAAAACCTCCCACACGTGAACGTATTCGAAGCTTCTCCCCCCAAATCGTTGTTAAAAAATTGTCTTTGAATTGTTGAGAATCTCACCGTCATTCTTCCCGCCTGTACGCTGCAAATGTTTGTAAATAGCGTTGAATTTTTGACATTCACTGCTAAGTCTTGTCCATTTACCCTTGACCTATCTTTGTTACGATATTCACCGTTAGACTGATTGCTGAACATGTGTACAACCTGGTTCCAAAAGGAGTTTTCATTGTTGAAGCTTGGGTCTTGGGAAACTGCAACCCAAACATCAGTTAGCAACTTTTCTTCTTCTTCAGACCAACGATTATTCATTTCAAATGTGTGAAAAAATATTACAAGTGTGTGAAAAATAGCCTGCAAATGGTATGGTATTTAAAAACGTTTGAACTTTCAAATTCAAAATTCAAATTTAAATAACGAGCGGGATATTTTAAATTTAAAATTTCAAATTCAAATTAAAATATGAGGGCAGGATATATTTATATCCGTTTCAAATTCAAAAAGGAGGGCGTGATATATTTATAATTTCAAATTCAAAAAGGAGGGCGTGATATATTTATAATTTCAAATTCAAAAAGGAGGGCGGGATATATTTATATCCGTTTCAAATATATAAAACGTGTGGATTTCTATCATATAAATACCCATACTTCTCAAACACATCTCACACACAAACACATTCAGACTGCTAAGATATTCAATATCCAAACTTATTCATTCCCCAAACTGCAAATGTCTTTCAAAAAAGATTTCTCACAACAATTTCCAGATCCACCTCGCCAAGATTTTTCGCAACAATTTCCAAGTCCACCACATGAAGAATTCCATACTCCACCTGAACATATCTTTCCGGTTTTCCAACCAGAAAATGAACCGGTTAACAATCCACCGGAAAATAAACCGGTGAACAATCCACCGGTTGTCCACCAAGACCCAAATCCGTTTGGTTTAACAGAGGAACAACTCAGACTTATGGAGCAAGATATGGAAGTCTTCCTAGAAATGGAACAACGTGAACGAGAAGATGAAGCTGCTCGTTTGGAGCAGCAAGCCAGGGATGATGAAGAACGTAGGAAGAACTGGGAAATGGGTTGGTTCTCACCTGATTCTTCTTCGACTGAAGATGGTTACCCAGACTCAGATGATACCTTCCATTAATTTGTGGTTGTTTATGTTAATCGTATGTTGTTTATGTTAATCGTTCATTATTTTTTCAAATGGCTGTTTAATGTAGTTTCTATTTGACATTTAATGTATTTCTATTTGATGTTTAATGTATGTTAATTTCCTACTTTATAAAATGTTACAAGTTTTTATAAAACATTACAAGTTTTATAAAAACTTTACAAAACTATTTAAAAAAAAAAAAAAAAAAAAAAAAAAAAAAAAAAAAAAAAAAAAAAAAAAACGTTGAATTGTCAGAAAGTTACCTCCTCGTGCAGACGAAGAGGCCTTCCACGGCGAGCCACGGTTAGCACCCCCGGTACCACGGCGAGGCACGATTAAAGTGACACGTGGACCACGGCGAGCCACGGTTAGCCCCATACCAGGTATGAACGATTGTCCAAATCAATAAAAGCTGCTAGATTTTATATCCACTTGGATAAAAATGACAAATATCATAATTTACATGAAGGTGCATTCCGTGCACATTCGTCGAAAATTACCAAATATTATTAAATTAGTGGTGTCATTTTCCTTAGGGCCACATATTAAATTATAGGGTCCATTTCTTGCGAGAATCACCTTATTTATGAGAACTGCGAGAACTATTTATTTATTCCTAATAATGCATAGTGTGCAATATATCAATGCAAAATGGCATTTTTGAAAATATCTATATTTTTTTTTTAAGATAGCATTTTTTTTTTTTTTTTTTTTTTTAAGATGGTATTTTCCAGATTTAGTGCATACATATTTTTAAGCTAGCATGTTTAGTGCATATATGTTTTTTAAGATAGCATATTTCTAGATTTAGTGCATATGGATTTTTTAATATAATGAAATTTATAACAAACCAAGAACATAAATGTTATACACAAACTTTGATATTGATTGAAATACAATTAAAATACAAATTTCTAAAAAACATAAATACATGAATCTAATCGATCTATATACTTGAGCACTAATAATATTCAACACAAATGGACATATATGCACACTCATTTTTATCATCATTTTTAGAAGTCAGACATATATGCACACGCGTAGCCATCAACATTTTTTCAAAAGTTGGACATATATGCACACTCGTAGCCGTAAACATTCTTGTAATTACACCTGATACAAAGAAAAGTACAAAAATTAGCAAAAATTATATTATTAAAATGGAATTGTGTTGAAATATATATATGCAACTACTAAAACATGTATGCACACTTGCTCAAACATATATGGTTTTCATTAGTTAGATCACACTAATAAAAAACATACCTGCTTTTAAAACATACATGTTTTAAGAATTCCATTTATAAGCAACCATTTTTAAAACATACATGTTTTGAACATAGATGTTTAAAAACATCGTATGCTCAAACATATATTGTTTTCATTAGTTAGATCCCACTAATTAAAAAACAAAACATGTGTATCGGCGGCAACCAAATCGTAATCAAAACATGGTTCTCAAACAAACATAATTCAAAAAACAAAACATGTCTTCTTTTTTCACATATTGCAACGATGTAAAATGAGAGGTGTATTTCCAGTTTCCTAAAATATTAAATAATTAGTAATACACGATAACAATAAATTACAACCACAAATTCACAATATAAAACCACATCGTTACCAACTCAAAAAAATAAATAACACATATGCACTAGTCATAAAAGTACAAATCCGAAAATAAATTAAAAAAATAAAAGCATCCTTTTCTCTACATGAACTGATGATCATTTTCCAACCCATTACTGATCTTTCAATAAAGTTCAAAAAATTCACAAGAAGAAGAACAAAAAAATAAAAAAAATAAAAAAAAAAAGTTACCTGAGACATCTTTTTCAAGATCTTGAAGCCAAAACAACAACGACCACATCATAGCCACCAACGAAAAAACGCAACCACCACTGGAAAAAAAAAGGCGGTTCGGGGTGTAGGCTTCACCTTCACGGCGACATCATCTTCCCCCATCAAATGTTCATCTTTGAAATTTTCCCGATCGGCTTTTAGATTGGAACTCGATTGTTTTTTGGTAGACAACAAGCAAAAAAAGATGCGGATAGGGTCCTTGAGAGGATTCAAAATGGTGGGAGCGGCTACCAGATAACGCGTTCTATTTTTTTTTCTAGGGAATCAAAATATTTTGTGAAAATGCCCATGGTTGAACAATAAATCTAGAAAAAGGCGGCATATAATATGTTGGGGTGGCGGTTTCTAGGTTTACAGGAAAAGAGATGAGAGATGTGATGGTAAATGAGACCAATTAATTTCTGGCACCTTTTTAGGGTGAATACGAAATACCTAGATTACCCTTTTACATTTACAATTAATTGCTTACTCTTTTGCTTAATTACATTAATTGCACAATTGATTATAGCCATTGATCAAACAATCTAACGGTTCAAGGGGGTTCTCGCAGTTCTCGCAGATAAGGTGGCTCTGAAAAGAAAGTTCCACCAATATTATATGTCATATTAAATTAACAATCATGCATGCAAACATGTTAGTATAACTCAAGAAAATTCCGACTATTTTGTGCACTCGTTGGCTGCCCAGTCCAACTCAGCTTGCCCGTTCCACGTGTATTAGTCCAACTCAGCTCCCAAGTCGTACTCAGCTTGCCACGTGGATATTTTTTTTAAAAAATATTTTTTTTACGAAACTATTTTTTTTTGAAATTTTTTTTTTGAAATAATATTTTTAGAAAGATAATTTTTTAGAAAAATATTTTTTTTTCGAAATAATTTTTTTAGAAAAATATTTTTTTTCGAAATATTTTTTTTTTCGAAATAATTTTTTTAGAAAAATATTTTTTTTTAGAAAAATTTTTTTTTTCGAAATATTTTTTTAGAAAAATATATTTTTTTTCGAAATAAAGTTTTTTAGAAAAATATTTTTTTCGAAATCATTTTTTTTTCGAAATAATTTTTTTAGAAAAATATATTTTTTTTTAGAAAAATATTTTTTTTCGAAATAATTTTTTTAGAAAAATATATATATTTTTTTTCGAAAAATATATTTTTTTTAGAAATTTTTTTTTTAGAAAAATATATTTTTTTCGATTTTTTTTTTTTTTTTTTCCATTTTATTTTTCTGAAATTTTTTTTTAAAGAATATCCACGTGGCAAGCTGAGTTGGACTTGAGAGCTGAGTTGGACTAATACACGTGGAACGGGCAAGCTGAGTTGGACTGGCAGCTAACGAGTGCACAAAATAGTCGGAATTAGAAAGTTCGAAAAAAAAATAATCACTACACAGAATTACAAAAGGTGTCAAGTTTAGTGCCTTTTGGTGTTATTTTTGCTCACCATATTATCAATAAACCAGCGATAAACTGCACTTCCGTGGAGATACAAACAAAATAATAGAACTTATTTTGTAGAAATCGAATCAAAAATAATGCCAGCTAAGTAAAGCGTACCCAATTTCTTAACCAGTCAGTTGGAGGATTGAGACAAATCCAAACGTAATAAGATAAAGATGGCAGCGTACTTGTATAAATTGAAAAAGACTTGACCAATCAATTAACACTTGATATAAAACCAACTCATAAGTCTATATAGCTGTGGTATTTAGTTGAAGAAGAGAAAAAGATAAAATAAAAGGGGTTTTGAGAGATTAGAGATATACAGGCGTGTATTGAAGGGGATTTGAAGGAGAATTTCAGAGATTTTAGGAGAAAAATTCGATGGCTCTTATTACCATGTTGAAGGAATACAGATTATTCTAGAATCCCACTTGGGCTAGGCCTATACACATACAATGGGCCGATACATATAAATAGAGACTAATGTAACTATATTGACTAATAATATCTAATAGAGCTTCACAACGTAGTACAAGCAATCTACTGATTTTAGTGCGCGTTATATCTTGACAGTTTCGGAAGGGTCTCAGGACGGTTGACAGCCGGTGAATTGTATAAGGAATTGGGGTGCTTTCAGAGAGACCATCACTCAAGTTGCGTTATAGAGTATTTTTTTGTGATAGAAATGATGGGTAAAAAAGAGAAAGGGAAAATAAAAGAAACGAAAAAGAAAGAAAGTTGCTTTTTTATTTCATGTTCTCGAGTTAAAATGAAATGAAAAGAAAAGAAAGAATGTTGCGTTCTCTAGTGGGGGAAAAAAGAAAAAAAAAGACATAATTACATTTATGCCCTTTTAAATATGTTCATTTCATCACAAGAGTCGAATATGAGTAAATACTAAATAGTGAAAGTTATATTGGTCATTATATACCCAATAGTTTGAGTGTAGTTTTGTTTCTGTCCATGATAACAACAAATAAGAACAGGATTTTAGTATCATTATCTCATGTTTATTGATCGTATTCTAATGTTTTTATGATTGATAGCGTATAGAGCCTTCAACCCAATAAGCTAAGGCCCACACACTCGAACTAAGCCCAACAACGGCTACAACTCATCATATTACGCCTGGAAAACAGACTCCCAGGCAAGGATCCTACGCTTGAGAAACACTTTCCAGGCAACGACAGTCCTCGGAACCTTTCCCAGGATCGTTGCAACCATCAGACACATGTCGCTATCTCATTCGCTATGAGGTAGAGCTGCAATCGTGCGCGGATCTTTCCATGCATCTAGTGAGGCCAAATGAGGCACACTATGTGTTGTCCCTTGTCTCCACCATTGGATATCCACCATGTGGACCATCCTAGAAACCTGGATGGACTCCCAGGTAGGGTACGAAACCTTAGGGCCATTAGAAGGTTCATTTCTACAAATGAACCAACTTAGCTTCACCACACACAGTGAGTGGATTCTCACAATCCACTCCGGATAATCCGATAAGTGTTACACAACTCGTGACTTTGGTCACACCTCGTGGTCCTTACCGACCGAGGGAAACCAAATCAGATAGCCGCCTCAACCCTCCAATACGTAGCATACGTAAACATGGCATCATCCGTGCTATACATAACAATATAGCCACAAAACCACCCTCCAATTCATCGAAAGACTTTTTCGATTAACCGAAGTTTTTCTGACCACCAGAAAAACCTTATTTAGTAAAAAAAAAAAAAAAAGTAAAAAAAAAATAAAACCTCATATAGTTTTTGATTGGATAGCGCACAAAAAAACTCCTCAAAACAAAAAACTCGCACTCCGTCACGGGAAAACATCAGATCTAAAACATACATCCATTCCAAAAAACATGAACTCTATCATTTCACAATTAACAAAAACTCAACTCCTAACTTCATTTAACAAAGATGACATCACAAATTCCACCACCACCAACTCCACCCGATGTAATCGGTCATGAGGACATCACTTACACGGATGAAGGACATGAAACTTTAACATAAAACAATCATAACATCACATCTCAACCAACTCCGATGAACATAACATCATTACCAAACAGTCCACCATCAAAAACCTTCAACATTTTCGGACAAAAGGATAATTTCATCACACCACACACAGTAAGGTCAACTTCAAGGATGGCACCTGAAGACGACAATAAAACACTCAGCTAAATCAAGAGCGCATGGCTTTTCTAGACATGATAATGCGGGAAAACCAGGTCAGGAGAGATCACAAACATAAACTATAAACTCAAACTCACAACAACCTAACAATTAGACGATGCATCAAACGACACAACCAACCAGTTACAACACCGCTCCATCACAAAATATTCCACATTCAACTTTCCAAGCACCTCAAAACATGTAAACTCAATACCACCACCAAAACCTATACCTAGGCGGGCCTACACATCATATGCCTGGATTTCAACACACTCAGGCAGCCATATCATTGATGTCCACCCAGGCGTAAAGTTCACAACAACAAGCCTCATCCATAGACCTGTTTAACACACTAATGACCAGGGTTCTAGACAAAAACGAACATCGCAACTACAAATAGTTGGTGACGATGTGCCTGAGCACCTTCGTGCCCTGGAGATAGAGAGACATCAATTTGTGAAATGGATTGTGGACTATCAGTTACTAGTAGGCCTGAAGCTTTCGGTTGACCTACACATGTATGACGGATCGGAGTTACAGATCCCGATTTACACATCTGGTAATTCGAATGTGCAGCAAAAACGAATGCCTGGAATAGTCCAATGGCTTGTCACCTGTTTCAACGTAACTTAACAGGGCAATCAATCATCTGGTTCAAAGGCCTAGAGAAAGGCAGTATCAAGAGATTGAAAGTCAAGTGGGGGGATATTTGATAACATCAAATAGTGTATATATTTTACTATCATTATCCGATTGTATTTACTCTTTATTCCTATGATTTTATAAGAATTCGTACTTAATTGCTTCCTATTTGATTAATAGGATTTATATGAGCATTGGAGTGAAAAGGTGCAGAAATTGGAAGAAATTTGAATGAACACAAAGAAATGCTGGACTAGAAGTATTTACGGCATCGATGGCCGATAATGCCTACGCCGTAACAAGGATAGCACTTCAACACCAGGTCAACAAGGAGTACTTACGGCGTAGCCACACTATTGAACTTATGCCGTATCCATTATGAAGACTTGGTTTACTATCAAAGACATCAAGACCACTACGGCGTAACAAGCCCGTATTGGTTAAGCCGTAATCAAGATCAATACTTCAAAGAGTTTGTTGATATAAATAATGCCTAAAAACGTTATTAACATCTTTCGACATCTCTACGTTTTGATATTCACAAAATGTAAACTCATTAAACGAAAGATTATGACGTAAACAAGTATTTAGTTGTAAATATCTATTTTAACAACTTAATCACTTAAGGTATGAATAAACAAATGCCTAATGCATTATATGATCAAAGGAACATTTTCTTAATCACTAAATTTTTTATAAAATGTCACAAACATTTTATATCTTTTAGAAAATCATTTTTGGTATTAAATAAATATGTTTAATCTATTAGAAATATATAAATTCAAATTTTCAACCAAAAATGGCAAAAATGTTCCAGAAAAACCTTCCCCAAAAAAAGACAAAGCTGGGCAACGGATACATTGGGCGGCGCCCTTAATTTGTTAGGCGGCCCCCTTAATTATTAAGGGGACCGGCCCCCTAATTAAGGGGACCGGCCACGCTCCTCAGCCCCCCAGCTTTGCCTATAAATACTGGACTATTCCTGGACTTTTTCCTCACCTTTTTGCACAAAAACTTTCTGATCTAAAACCTTCTTTCATAATCCTTTGATCATATAATCTTAAGCTTTTGTTTCCAAGTGATTCAAGCCTCAATCATCCAAGTGCAAAGAGAAGAATACTTCTATCAATCAAGACTAGAAGTATTACAACTTAGTATCATCTTGTTACCTAAGTTGTTAGTTTAGTAAACTTTGTAAATCATTCATTCATTTGTGTATAAGGTGTGTATATTAGGTGTGAACATAAGTGATTAGATTAGTGTAGTGTGTAAGTAGTGAAGAAGGTGTATAAGTAGTTGTGTTGTAAAGAAGTAGTGTAGAAGTATTGTAAAGTGGTGAAGTAGTTGTGGTGTGAAGAAGTGGTGAAGCCGTCGTAAAGAAGTCGTGAGATAGTGAAGAAGTAGAAGTCGCTAAGGAGTGAAGAAGTATAAGGTGTGTAAGTAGTGAATGTGTGAAGAAGTAGAAGAGTATATAAGTAGTGCTAGGACGTGAAATAGTTGTGAAGAAGTTGTGAAGCCGTAGTGAAGAAGTCGTGAAGAAGTTGTGATTGAAGTTGTGAGATTGGTTCTAGCTACGATTAGAACTCGACATTTAGCTTTGTGTCGTAAAATTGGTGTAAGCGAAAGTTGTGTAAGGTTTTCTCCGCCATAAGGGAGCTTGTTGAAGTAGTGAAGAAAACTCTCGAGCTAGGTGCTCGGGGAGTGGAGTAGGGCAAGGAAGGTGTCCTTGTAGCCGAACCACTATAAATCCCTCGTGTCTCGGTTTGATCTTTCCATCTCTTACTTACTTCTTTATTTATATCGTCATTACTTTCATACATATAGGCATATATAATTGTTAGTATTATTTAGAAGTTGATTTCACATAAAGATCAATTTAAAACTCCATTCATAAAAACAAAACTTTTATAACAAATCTAAAAGGATACACATATAATTAATAATATTGTTCAAGTATTATTTTTCACATAAACTCGAATCTAAGTTTTTAAAAGGAAACAAAGTTTTTATAATAAATTAAAAAGACGTAAAACTATTCAACCCCCCCTTCTAGTTTTCCACAATTGGTATCAGGAGCCACGTCAAACAAGATTTTTAAAATATATTGTATTTTAAAACTTGAATCGATCTATGGAATCGGAAAAATATTTAGAAGGGCAATCTATGCAAAAACCACCACTATTTGAAAATTATGTGAAATCAATTGATCTAGATCTTTGGCATGTCATTTCGATTGGTGATTTTCAACCAACAAAAACGGATTTTGAAAGTCAAAATGATTATTTCAAAACAAAGAATGACAAAAATAATAAAGCTAAAATAATTATTTATAAAGCCTTGCCGAGAGTTGAATATGAAAGAATATTCTTCTGTCAAACGGCTAATGATATTTGGAAAAGTCTCTTAAACTTTCATCAAGAAAAATGTCAAGCCAAAGATGAGGAATTTGATCTTGTACATGAATTAGTTGTCCTAGAAAATTTAATAGATAAACATTTAGATAAAATAGATACATGTGCTACTAGTTCAAATGTTTTTAATGAAGGTATTAATGAAGAAGACTACATAAATCAACTCCGAAGTGAACTCAATACAAAATCATGGAGTGACACAGACGAAGAAGAAGATCACTATCCGGTATGTGAAGAATGCAAATTAGATAAAACTCCAAATAAGGTACAATCCGAAACCGAACATTTTTGCTATGATCAATTCATTTTAGAATTTTCAAAATTAGAAAATGAGTTTAAAAATTGTTGCAACATAGATCTAAAAACCATTTCTTAACATGAATCATCAAAAACTTTGAAAGTAATTTTGAAATAGAAATAATTTTAGAAGATAAAATGTCTAGACTTGAAAGTAATATTGAAATTGATCTAGAATGCAAAACATGTCAAGAATATAAGCATGAAATTAAAAGATTAAATGAAAGAGCAAAAATATTAGCAAAATTTGATGAAAGTTCCAAATCTCTTAAATACCTACTAAGCTGTCAAAAGCCATTTGAAGATAAAACCGGTTTAGGATTTAGTTCGGATAACTCATCAACAAGTAAATCAAAACAAATTAAATTTGTAAAACCTTGTAGAAAAATTTAGAAATAAGGTTATTTACAATGATTATAAATAATATAAGTCAAGAAATCCATTATTTGTACGTTAATACAAACTGTTAAGGAATTCTTGTACTTCTTGGCGACATCCTCACCATGTGCATATAAATGCATTGGGTGTCTTCAACTAACCATCTCGGACCCATGAGAATCTGGGTACCAAGTTGTTTTACTTGATTAGGTGATAAACGCACAGAGGAAAGAAACTCAATCTTACGTTATCCTACTCACATTCGAAACGTTCGCATGAAGACAAATGAATTATCTAATCTTCAATCACACTCAATATCTCACATGATAATCCATTTCAAGAAATAGCTAATGACGTAGTGGAATATTAATGGTGCGACTATTGAAGAATTAATGAAGATATCTCTACTACTTAATCGGAAATTTTGTGAAATCTACAAAGTAACTTTTAAACAAGTACTTTAAGATATTAAAAAGGAAGTGTCGAAACTTAGGATTCTCTAGCCATTTCATCAAAGTATGTCCAATGTCATCATGGAGTCAAAATCAAAAAGTACTTGTTGAAAAAGCATGATGTGGTTGCAATGAAGATGTGAAAGTGTCAACAAAAGACGTTATATGCATCAAGGCTAAGACATCAAATGAGTCAAGTACAATACATGTTCGTGTCAAGCCGCTTTGGTCTAATAAGGCGTTAGAAGCCTGCTATGATATTCTTTCATACCTTGGTTATCTTGAAGACTCAATGATCATTCACAACTTCGTTTACCATCCTGGATATTACGAAGAAAAGCTGGACATAAGGTACGTTCTCTTTTTAAATTTCATGAGTAGTTACTTCATACATATAGTCTTATTAATCATTGCCTTAGGATATGCTTAGTTTGATATGTTGCATTGCCTTTACACTTTTAGTTATATCCGTTTTACGATTTAATAAACTAGAAACCATTTAGTTAGCCCCCTAAGTATTAAATGAAGTATTCACCGTCGAACTCATTTAGTCTTCTCAAATTGAATATGGAAATCTTCTATGTCCACTAGTAGAGAACTCATGTAGATAAAGCGAGTAAAGCAGATTAATTATCAACATGGAAGTAGGATTAGATATATCACAATATAACCTATGGATGAAGCAAACTCTTATAGACTATGGGATTAAGGTAGATAATGTGCGTAATCAAAGGAGCCATATAAGTATATATCTCATTCTCGCATCAAACATATAGAATCTAGTCATCACTTCCTTATGATCACAGAATATGTAGAAAGGGGTAGCATGTGACAATAGCCTTAACCAATTCCCTTGAACATGAGATCTTTTACAACCATTTCTTAAATCTATGATTAATGGTATTTGTTTTTAAATATGCAAAAACTTCACATTTTGGAAAAATGATTTTTCAAAAAATTATGCCACCTTTCTATTTAACATGTTTTACCATCCCACCTCTCTTCCCAACTTTTGTCCATAATTATGTGTTTATCAAAGCCAAAGATTGAAAAATTTGTTTTCTTTCCTCATAAAAATATTTTGAAATAAAACCATATCTATGTCGTTAAAATAATTTTTACATCCACATAAAAACCTACTCTCAAACATTGTTGAATAATGCTAAAAACGTTTATTTAAATCATGCATGGTGATCTCATATCTGTCATCTATATTTGTGTATATGACATTTATAAGTGAACTAAATCGAATCTGAAAAATCATGGTTTACCCATTAAGATCTCGCTTGGTACAAGTCTAGAAGTCCATGCTATCACAACTTCCCATTCCTTTGCACATAGACACTCATTAGGATTAATTAACTAGCTTATTAATCTTCCTAAAAATGATATTATGAATTACTTGGTGTTATGTATTGTTTTCTTGCCCATACATATATATTACTTGTTTAATGAGTAGGTTGCATGCTAGATAAAAATGCTTAATGTCTTTAATAAATATGCTTTGCATACATAAATTATTAAATGCTAAATTGCCTCAAAAAGTTGGACTTGCTTGAAACTAAACCTAAAAACACAACCTTTTTTACATTTTTTATGCCAAAAACCCATTTCTAGTAATCTGGGAACCAACAGATGGGCGGCCCCCTTAAATCATAAGGCGGCCCCCTTAATATTTAAGGGGACCGACCCCCATTTAAAGGGACCGGCCATCTGATGGTCGGGGTTACTGTTTTCTTTTTCACCTTTTAGCCTATTTCATCCTACACTTCCTAAAATTCACAAACATATTTTGTCCTAAACCACCCACCAAAATTTATCTTCCTCAAACCACATCATTCTTACACTATAAATACCTTTCTCCATCATTAATGTTCATCCATCCAAACATGTCATCTCCTAACAACCCAAGAATCAAGTCTTCAAGAGTTGCTAAAATCTCCGTAAGACCCGTTTGGAGAAGAAAGCTTGATACTTGTCACAACTCCAACTCAACAAATGATGTTGTTCCAAATCAACCAACACCCAAGCCTCATGCTCACCCTAATGAACCCTTTCACAAACATAACCAATCATCAATCCTTGCTCCTAAAAATACACCTTCATCTCATCCATATGATTCATATGAAGAGCATGATCAATCCCAAAACAATAATCCCAATCTCATTCACAACACCTCACATCTTATTCAACCTACCAATGCACCATCCAAAACACTCACCACTCTTGGAATATCCTCTTCTTCCATGTCTCCATCCTCATCCACTCATGATTACCCAAGCTCACAAATGTCTCCACCACCAAGAGTATCACCACCACCTCCTACCAACTCACATGTTACTCCTATGTTGCATGTCCAAACATCCATCCCAAATAACAACCACACTCCACCATCATCACCTTCCTCCGAACACTTGAAGTTCATTGAAGAACTCAAGGAAGCCCATGAGCTTAATGCTCTTCTTGCTCTACACCTTGCTCAACGCAACTTAGATCAACCTCTATCTAGCTCTCCCTCATCACCCCACAACTTGAATCAAGTTGAGAGACATGTCAACAATTGTCCTTGTTGCATCTTTCTCCAAAAACAAACCATTGCATTGAATGAGCACTTCACTTGGATTGAGTATCTTCTTACCAGATCTCATCCAACACCCTCACTTGAACAACATCAAAACCCTCAATCAACATGTTCCACTCCAAACCCTCCACCTCCAATCTCTCCACCACCAAACTCTCCAACATCTATGCACCCAAAAACATACCTCCATTAATCCAACGTTCTTACCCTCACTCAACCACCTCCATTCCAAACACTCCACCATCAACCATCCAAGCATACTATATGCTTATATTTCTTGTTTCTCAAACAAAATAGTTCAAGTTTTTATGTTGCAAGCAAGTCTGATGGCTCTCTTTGGCAAATTAGAATTTTCTACTTATTGTATGCTCTAAGCAAAATAAATGTTATATCAATGATTATGTTTTTCACATAATCACCTTGAATTAATGTATGTTTTATTTCATGTCCTTAATATTTGATTGTTATACTTGTTGCTCTTATATTTCATATTATGCTTGTACTTGTGCTTCTAATATTTTTCTTGTGATTGTCATATTATGCTTGTGCTTGTGCTTGTTGCTCTTATATTTCATATTATGATACATATATTCTTGTGCTTCTAATATTTTTCTTGCAAGTATTCCATATCTCGATTCCTTGATGCCCTCAAACGAGGGGGAGCACACATCAAGGGGGAGTTCTCGTTCAGACAAATTTCGTATCTAAAACTTGTCGGCATAACCTTTTTGATTCTACAAAAAGGGGGAGAAGTAGATATAAACTCACTAAACACTTGTCTAAAAATTAATTTTTTAATTTAATGAGTTTAGATTTTGTAATCATCAAAAAGGGAGAGATTGTTGATATAAATAATGCCTAAAAACGTTATTAACATCTTTCGACATCTCTACGTTTTGATAATCACAAAATGTAAACTCATTAAACGAAAGATTATGACGTAAACAAGTATTTAGTTGTAAAT
Organism: Artemisia tridentata subsp. tridentata; assembly: GCA_021014915.2. Classification (NCBI taxonomy): domain Eukaryota; kingdom Viridiplantae; phylum Streptophyta; class Magnoliopsida; order Asterales; family Asteraceae; genus Artemisia; species Artemisia tridentata. Next base: position 465,039,812 of record CP139508.1, read on the forward strand.
ATCTATTTTAACAACTTAATCACTTAAGGTATGAATAAACAAATGCCTAATGCATTATATGATCAAAGGAACATTTTCTTAATCACTAAATTTTTTATAAAATGTCACAAATATTTTATATCTTTTAGAAAATCATTTTTTGTATTAAATATATATGTTTAATCTATTAGAAATATATAAATTCAAATTTTCAACCAAAAATGGCAAAAATGTTCCAGAAAAACCTTCCCCACAAAAAGACAAACCGGGGCAACGGATACATTGGGCGGCCCCCTTAATTTGTTAGGAGGCCCCCTTAATTATTAAGGGGACCGGCCACGCTCCTCAGCCCCCCAGCTTTGCCTATAAATACTGAACTATTCCTGGACTTTTTCCTCACCTTTTTGCACAAAAACTTTCTGATCTAAAACCTTCTTTCATAATCCTTTTATCATATAATCTTAAGCTTTTGTTTCCAAGTGATTCAAGCCTCAATCATCCAAGTGCAAAGAGAAGAATACTTATATCAATCAAGACTATAAGTATTACAACTTAGTATCATCTTGTTACATAAGTTGTTAGTTTAGTAAACTTTGTAAATCATTCATTCATTTGTGTATAAGGTGTGTATATTAGGTGTGAACATAAGTGATTAGATTAGTGTAGTGTGTAAGTAGTGAAGAAGGTGTATAAGTAGTTGTGCTGTAAAGAAGTAGTGTAGAAGTATTGTAAAGTTGTGAAGTGGTTGTGGTGTGAAGAAGTTGTGAAGAAGTTGTGAAGCCGTCGTAAAGAAGTCGTGAAATAGTGAAGAAGTAGAAGTCGCGAAGGAGTGAAGAAATATAAGGTGAGTAAGTAGTGAATGTGTGAAGAAGTAGAAGAGTATATAAGTAGTGCTAGGTCGTGAAATAGTTGTGAAGCCGTTGTGAAGAAGCTGTGAAGCCGTAGTGAAGAAGTTGTGAAGAAGTCATGAAGAAGTCGTGAAGAAGTTGTGATTGAAGTTGTGAGATTGGTTCTAGCTACGATTAGAACTCGACATTTAGCTTTGTGTCATAAAATTGGTGTAAGCGAAAGTTGTGTAAGGTTTTCTCCGCCATAAGGGAGCTTGTTGAAGTAGTGAAGAAAACTCTCGAGCTAGGTGCTCGGGGAGTGGAGTAGGGCAAGGAAGGTGTCCTTGTAGCCGAACCACTATAAATCCCTCGTGTCTCGGTTTGATCTTTCCATCTCTTACTTACTTCTTTATTTATATCTTCATTACTTTCATACATATAGGCATATATAATTGTTAGTATTATTTAGAAGTTGATTTCACATAAAAATCAATTTAAAACTCCATTCATAAAAACAAAACTTTTATAAAAAATCTAAAAGGATACACATATAATTAATAATATTGTTCAAGCATTATTTTTCATATAAATTCGAATCTAAGTTTTTAAAAGTAAACAAAGTTTTTATAATAAATTAAAAAGACGTAAAACTATTCAACCCCCCCTTCTAGTTTTCCACAGAGTTGTGACGCAAAGATTGCAAGTATATTGGAGGATTATAATGATGAGCCACTCAAGGAACAAGTGGCTTGTGATCAAGAGTTGATTATGAAATTCTCGTGAAAGAATCAAGTGAAGAAACAAAGCCGAAAGTTGAAGAAATGTTTACGTGATATCTTAAAAAAGGTTCTTAACTATTTTGGCCGTAACTTCTTCATACTAGCTCCTTTTCAGGTGATTCAAGTGGCCACGAAAAGAGAAAAGAGATATCTACAACTTTTATGTTTTGATCTAAGCCTCAATCTCGATTGAAAAATCACAAAATAGTAATATATACGGCATATATGAATCAGGCTGTAAAGGGCGTAATGAACTTGTATACAACTTTTATGTTTTGATCTAAGCCTCAATCTCAACTGAAAAATCACAAAATAGTGATATATACGGCGTATATAAATCAGGCTGTATATGGTGTAATGAACTTGTCTAGATGGCATTTTTGGGTCCGAATGTATATGAGACGTAATGGATAACTTATACCTACGCCGTATATGAACCGGCATCAACAAAAGCCTATAAATACAAGCCCTAACTTACCCATAAAGTGTGTGAAACCCTAGGGGCGATTAAGGGTTCAGTCAAGGAAGAAAATCATCGGTTTCAAGCTGCCTTCAAAGGGAGAATACATCACCGTTCATCATCATCATTAGATTGAAATCTTGTAACCATATCAAACCCTATGTGTATTTCATTCATCTATTTATAAACAACATTTGCTGTGATTAACACTATTTTTGGCTAAACACTTATGTGATAGCCTAGTTATGATTTAATTAATGTTATGGTTTTAATTCCTTTGTTTATTTATCGCTTTTATTAGATATTTATATGTTTATTATATGAACCTTGCGTTGTGGTAGTATTTAGAGAGATCTAGCCCCTGATTACTAGGTTGTAGTGACCATCTCACTTGGGACATCAAGGTGATCGAGAGATTGACGACCTCTCGGTTGTATAGGAGTAGACCAAACCACTACCTAGATAAGTATAATTACTTAAACAATGCAAGTTAGATGCTTGATTGACCAGATAGGTGCCTAAATGGAAAGAAGTGGGATTGTTGGCATAAGAACAAATCACGTAGGTAGTTGGGTACTTAAAGACTTGGTTCAATTCGATCGGTTTAGATGAGCATTCAGATTGATTACTGGAGCCATCGTTTAGGTAGAGATGATCATTCCTATCCTGGCGAACTAAGACGACTAATAGAAGCGAGAATTAGATATTGCACTAGGAAGATGAATCATAGCATTAGTTGAGGATTAACTAGGTTAGCACGTTTTCTCTCCTTGATTAATTCATACAACCATTTCCTTCATTTCGTTAATTAGCTAATTAGATACCTAAAATATGATCATGTGGATCTAAAAAACAACCGTGACAATTTACTGCTTTCTAGGTTAGAAGTAGATAGCCTCAAATTAGTAGACCACAACATAGCTCCTAAGGACGACCTCGGCCTTATTAAAACACTACACTGCGTATGATAGGGTACATTGCCCAGTAATATATATGTATATCAGTAGGTAGATGAGTATTAAAAATTTAAGACCTGATCACGCGTATCAACTATGGTGTTTAAATGTTTGACTTGTGCTTTCAACTCTGAAATTTTCTCAAGATCTGTCTTCACGACTCTTATATTTTTTGTCCAACTTTTCCTTTTCTTTTTGAAGATCAGAAGTTGTTGTTGAATGTTTAGAAATCTGAATCATGAGTTTTGATATTTCATCTTTTAGATTTTGAATGTTTTGATTGTTACTCCCTCTGTCCCATATTAAGTGTCCACTTTTCAAATGCACAAAGTTTTAGGAAATTCCACTAACTACACTCTCCACCAATCAAATATCACTATTACCCACTAAAGTCTCTTCTCATTGGTTGAAATATTCCCTGGACACTTAATTTGGGACATCCCAAGATTCCATTATGGACACTTAATATGGGACGGAGGGAGTATAAAACATTGGTCATCAAGACATTTTTTCAATTTCGTTTCACTATCCAAAGTCTTGGCATAAGCAATTTCGAGACCATATTTCCTATAGTCTAGATTAAAACTTTGAACTTAACTCTTGTACCTCTCAAGCTCTTTGGTCAAAACCTCATTTTCATCTTTGGGCTTTTGAATGACAGTAGTGCAATTTTGAATTTTAACATTTAATGTATCTACTAAGGAAAGAATCAATGCATGATCTTTTTCATAGGCAGACATATCATGTGGAACCGTTTGTCCATTAGGATCCATATGTGCCATATTAGAAGTGATATTACTATCATTATGTTCTGTCACATATGTGTCAGAAATGGATTCAAGGTTCACAGGATGTGTTTGTCCATGATCAAACACATTATATGCATAATCAGAAGTAGTTGGTATCTCAGCTATATTCTTAGTATCAAAGATAGGTACAAATTCATCATCTGAGACAACTTCTTGAAGATTTGCCATGAAAATGCAGTGTGCTCAATTCCTGATCTTCTTCATATGTTTGCTTAGCTAAAAAATCATTTTTCTCACTAGTTAACAGTACTCCTGCTTCAGCTTTCTTGCACAGCAATATCTTCTTTTTGTGATACTAAGAATCACTTGGCCTTTTTGGCTCTTTGCAATCCTTTGCCATATGCCCAATACCCCTACAGTTATAACACTTAATACTCGCAACATTACTCATTTGCAAAGAATTCCCGACAACTACATTATTCCCATTCATTCCATAATAACCAACATTCCCTGAATACCCACTGTTCGGTATTGGAGACGCATAATTCCTTGCTAGTGCAGCAGCTCTGGGTGGTTGGAAATTTTTGAATGGGTTCCTAAGATTAGATGAAGTCCTAAGATTGTTGTTGGTGGGGGTTGTGTAGGTTCGAGTGATAGCTCGGGAAAGTAATGACATAGCAGTGTTCAGATCTTGAACAAGATCAGATTTAGCAATGTAATGTGGCATGACTCCTGTTGCTTCTGGTGTGGAATACTCTGGAGGTAGTGATGAATAGTCAATTGTTGAATAATTTTGCTATGGTGTTGTGTAAACTGTGGTAGGGTAAGTAGGTGCGGGTGCTACATACGCTGATGATGTGTATGTTGATAAAGGTGCTACGTAAGCAGATGAATGATACGTGAGAGCTTGTGCTACAAAAGCAGATGGTTGTTGATGATAAGTGGTAGGTGGTGGTGAATATCCAACATTTTCATACCATGCTTGCCTCTGTACTGGTTGTCACACCCCAAAAATGGCGTAGCGGAATGGCATTTACGGGGTATGACTTTCATAGTCAAGAACACAAGGTGTCTAAATAGAGAAATACTACATGCATAACATAAGAAAGCTAATTGTCGCAAATTCCGAGAACTGGGATAAGTACAAAGATCCAATGTAAACATAAGTCTCAAGGTCAAACAACATCGGTAGGAAATATCAAAATGCAATTCCACGGGATATACCCCAGAAGGGTCTTGTCTTAAGTCTTGCTAAGCCAGTCAATACTCAACCTTCTAAGCAGCTCCAATAACACCTGAAAATGGTACTAGAAAACGTCAACATAATGTTGGTGAGCTCGTAGGTTTAAAAGTAAGACTACTGAACTGTGATTAATATAACATAGGACAATAGTGTACATGAATACCAATTACAAGCACGTTATCCAAATAGTAATAGTGTCGCGCCAACTGAAACTATAGTGTTCATCATACTCATAACCAATATCACGTGGGGAGCTACCCCGATAGATCTATCAACATGTGGGCTCTCAACAGAGAGTTAACAGTTACACCAAGTGAACCTATAACTTGTGGGCCCTCAACAGAGATTTAACAGTTGCGCAGCCATGAACTCATAAAACAAAACATGTCACAACATATAATCGCATCATCACACGTATATGTCCAAAATCATGTAAAAAGGTAGTTCACAGCATGAAAACATTTGTAAAGCAGTGAGTATCATTTCCACCCCAATGTAAAACACGTTAAAAGTGGGGCTACGAGAACTCACCTTAGCCAAGCAATGCACAACACAACAAATCAAGATTAGTATAGCACAACAGCAACTAGAACGTCACGGCACAACAGACTCGGCACGACCTAATAATATAAAAACTCGTCTTAACATATATTCCATAAAATAACCTAAGGCGTAAAAGTTCCCAAAAGATAAACATTCCCGTTCCCAAATTCGTCTCCAAATTAATTTCGTTTTATCCGTTTATTAGAGTTTGGTATCATCATTTGTGTAATGGTAGGAAGCCACGGACTCAAGAGTATACACGCCAAGAGGAAAAACAAAGAACGGAATCGCCGCGGAGAATATGAAGAGAATTCAAGTCAAGAAGAGATGACGGAAAAAGTCAAGGAGATAAGGAAAATAAACGTATCAAGTAGATGTGTCGATTGGTAGTCGTCGGTATTTTCCCCATATATTCGTTTTATGATTTAAAACGAGTTTGGACTTAAAATAAAAAGGATCTTTTGAAAAGACCTTAAGTTTATAAACTTTACAAAATTTCGCCATAACTTGTCCGTTTATCGAACGTTTCCAAGTCAAAAGACCTTATTTGAAAATATATTTCTCATGGAATATTTAAGGAATATAAAATATTATTGTTCATTAGACATTATTTCCATTGTTTACCCGTCGCGAATCGAATACATTAAATTCATTATGAGTCTAATGTACTATATTCGTTTCGCGTCCCAATAGTCCAAAATGTCCAAAGCCCAATAATATTCCAAGTCCAAGTTTATGTTTCAACTCCGGTGTTGCAAAATTCCAAGTAATCCGGCTACCAATCATTCATCAAGTCAATCTAATACACAGTCATGGTCAAAGGTCTAATGATTAAGCTTAAAGCTTAATAAGGTATCCGGACGAATTATTGGATTCTTATCGAATTTGTCAACTCGATAAGTCCAACAATTCATTCATCTCGCTTATTAATCCAAAGCCAAAACTACACATCACAATAAATGGTAAGTCATAAGGATAAGTCACACGCTAATAAATTCCTCCAACTTACTTACCGGGCCCTTAATGAATTCGTCAACCCAATAATTCCGATAACCGTGTCGGTCGGGTCTATTATCATTAAAACGATCCGTAACTTCAACAATAATCCAATCAATATCCTAACGAAACCAAATATAACATTTTCCGACAATTTGCCTCGAAACATCAAATAACTCTCGTGATTTCCCATTTTATTAAAATCGACAATTACACTTTAAATTCCTTTTTGTCAATTATATATTAACTAACAAATGTTAAATTTGTTAACTAATATTATTAACAAGTACTATTATTATTTTCTTTTCCTTCTTATTTATGTCAAGTTGTAATACGTCACGATTTATTGTCCGTTTCGAGTCAAATTCTCGTATCATATCCCTGAGGTCTTAACTTAATTACCGAACCCAATACTAAGGGGGGAGGGAGTGGATCCGGTGCCGATCCGGTGCCGATCGGCAACACCGCCGCCGCCTACCGGCGCCGGATTCGGTGTGGCTTTTTTCGGGGAAGTTCACCGATGAAATGAAGAGAAAAATATGCACGTTGGCAACGGTCAAATGGAACACAACGGTCATATTTGACCCAAAATTAGCCGTTTGGCTTTAAAAAAAATAAATTTACCCGCTTTTCAATAACAATTTTCACTATAAATACCTCATTTTCTCAATCAAAATTCAACACAAATCATACATCTAAAAAAGAGTAAATTACACGGATGGTCCTTGTGGTTGGCGTTGACTTTCACGGATGGTCCTTTGACTTTTTTTTTGCACTCACAGTCCCTAACTTGGAAACTACTAACACATATGGTCCCTTGACCAAACGGACGTTTGGTCAAAGCGTTAAGTTGGCTAATAGTGAGGGTATTTTCGTCATTCACTGTAGCATCTCTCTCCAACTTTTTTATTTCCCACCAGGTTTAACATCTTCATCTTCACCATTTCTTTTTTTAACATCTCTCTCCTACCTTGACTTTTTTTAACATCTTCATCTTCACCATTTCTTTTTCTATCTCATCACCCTCTAATGAATAGGCATCTACAAATTCATCACATCAAACTCATCTCTATCACAGATTCATCACAAAACAAAAAACAAAAAATCCCAGTTCCAACACATGTCAAACCAAATCCTTCTAATCACAAAACCATAATCTCAATAAAAAAAATCACAAAAGCATACTATCAAATGCCACATAATCACAAAACCCAGATTCAGATCCGGATATATAATCATGTCATATAGTATCTAAATCTTGTTATGGTTTATATAGACTGGAATAAAAAGATAGAGTGAACGAAAACAGGACACACGAGGTGCAGAATTTCTGGTCTTTGCCTTCGAACCAAACATGGTGAAGAAATTTTTGATCTACACAATGACAGTGGTCGCAAATTGTATCTTTGAGTTATGAAGTGATTTCTTGACTCATCTTCTAGATCCGGTTTCCACCAAATCAACAAAATTGGGGTTTATGTGATAATATAGTAGCGGAAGAGAGGTGGGTGGACAAGGGCCGATGCATGTAGCACGATTACTCCCATTTTGTGAACCACGTTATATTGCCTGTCGTTCTGTTTTTCGTTTGCAATTGTTATCGTGTTTGTTGTGGATTGTGTTTTTCCTACAGTTTCTTTAGATCCAGTGAGTGAAAAATTGTGATAGCATAGAGCTTCCTGTATTGTGTTAAACTATGTTGACCTAGAAGGAGAGAATGGATCATTAATGACCATGCCATATATTTCAAATTGTGTCTTTTAACTTCTTGATGATATGCTAGAATACTTGGTAAACGGAAAATGATGTGTGCTCTTAACATCATTAAAGGACTAAAATGTACATTTATTTTCAATTTCAACAACTTTAATATCACCTACCTTAAGTAATGTTTATATCACGCATGTTATCCATATATTTAAATATCTGTCAAGAATATGAAAATCTGTTTGGACCAAGTTAATATCATTAATTTACGGGTAACAATGATGGTGCTTTACCAGGTAACTTGAAACTAAACATATAAAAAAGTGTTTCAGTTTTCATAGGACGAAAGAGTTTGCACCTTCTGGTAACAATGATGGTGCTTTACCAGGTAATGAAGTACTACAGTGAATGACGAAAATACCCTCACTATTAGCCAACTTAACGCCTTGACCAAACGTCCGTTTGGTCAAGGGACCATATGTGTTAGTAGTTTCCGAGTTAGGGACTGTGAGTGCAAAAAAAAAAGTCAAGGGACCATCCGTGAAAGTCAACGCCAACCACAAGGACCATCCGTGTAATTTACTCTCTAAAAAATAAAACTACACAAAATCATGGATCCAAGAAGTGGTAAGAAAACAACCTCCAAAAAACAAACTCGATCTCACCCCAATCGCCCGGTTTATCCACCACCGCAACAAACTCCATATCCAAACCCATTCTCTCAACAATTTCCACAACAATTTTCTACATCATCTCCCAACCAATTCTCTCAACCATCAACCCCTTACATTCCACAACCCGCATCTCCACATCCTTATTTTCCGTATAATATGGGCGCCAACCCTCCGCCAATGAATGCTCAACACTACAACATCAATACGACGTCCGAGTGGTCCCCGTGGGACGAACCTCAAACCGAGGTTGTACCCGAAACGCAACCATTACCCGGTATACATACTTACTTTTATTTAATTTTATACACTTTTTATTTACTTACTCTTATTTAATTTCATACACTTTTTGTTTACTTACTTTTATTTAATTTTATACACTTTTGTTTACTTACGTTTGTTTATTTTTATGTAGACACCGATGAAGAAGATGAAGACGATGACATTCAAGAAGTTGATGTGCGAGGAAAGAAAAAGGCAACTACAAAGGCGAAGCGTGAACATTGGACGCCCCATCAAGAGGTGGCGTTGGCAAAGGCTTGGATTCAAATCTCCGAATGCAAAAGATTCGGGAATGAGCAAAATAGGGAAGGTTTTTGGAAGCGGGTTCTCGAGCATTACGCGACAACTATGGGAGGTACTACCCGAACCATTCATGGTTTGACAACGAAGTGGAAAGCAATGAACCAAGCCATGGGTATATTCAACGGCGCCTACATCCAAGCGGTATAATTTTATATTTTTTTGAATTATATACTTTTTAGAATTATATACTTTTTTTGAATTATATAGTTTTTTTGAATTATATACTTTTTAGAATTATATAGTTTTTAGAATTATTGTACACTTTTTTTTTATGGAATTGTGTAGGATCGTGTTAGGGCTAGTGGGTGTAGCGAAGTGGACGTCATGAAAGTCGCCTTGAAGGATTACAACACCCGAACAGAAGGTAAAGATTTTGGTCATATTCCGGCATGGGAGATTGTGAAGGATCACGATAAATGGAACGAGCAAGAGTGTTTTCAAGAAATTCCCGGCATGGGTTTTGTTGCTAGCGGTTCATCGAAGAGGAAGTCAGGGGAGTATGAATCGGGTAGCAATGACAACATCATTCCCGACATGAATGAAGACCCCTCCCCTCCAATTGAATCAAGAAAGGCGAAAAAGAAGTAAGCGGCGTCCTCTTCGTCGGTCCATGATGTGGGCGAAGACATTAGCTCATACGCAAAAAGAAAGACAAAATATTTGGACATCAAAGAAGAGAAGGATCAATTGGCGGCAAGTTTTTGGGCTACACAACTTGACGCGACCAAGTCAAAGGTTCGCCAACGAGATTTGAAGTTTTACACTGACCCGCACAATCACATAACCGATCCCGCTATGTTGGAACTCCTCTTACAAGAAAAACGTCAAGTTGCCGCAAAATGGGGATGGCCATGTAACTTTTAAATTGTAGTTTCGTTTTTAATTAATGTTTCGTTTTAAGTATTGTAGGATTTTTTTATGTTGTGTTTTTTTTAAAGTATTGTAGGATTTTTTTTTATGTTGTGTTTTTTTTTAAATATTGTAACATGTACTCTTTTTAATTTTAATGAAATGTGTTTTTTATTTTTATGTAGTTTGTGTTTTTATATATTAAAAAAAAATATAGTTTGGTGACCACTCCCTCCATTTTGGTGTTGGTTTGAGGTGATTTGAGGACTTGTGAGTTAGAAGGTTTTTATTGGTAGATGATGACGTGGCAAGTTTGGGGAAGTTCACCACTTGGTGACCACTCCCTCCCCCCTAATCTAATATAATCCCATGGTCACAAGGTCAGGTCAACAAGTCAACACATCCCAATATCAAATCCATATATAGGTAAACCGAGGCCCTCCCGAGACCACAAGGTCTCGGCTAGACCTCGTTATGGCCAAAACATCACGAATTAATCAAGTCCAGTCACAACTTCACAATAACATCTCTCGGCCACAACTAATTCCTACGGCTCGAGTCCAGGTAAAATCAAGTCACAATACCAAAAATAAAACATTCAGACCAAAATAAAGTGCCACAATCTCACCTCGCCGAGACCACGGGGTCTCGGCTTTGAACCGTGTCGCGTACCAAACAAACCAAACGGACCAACACTAGACCAGAACCTAACCAACTCAAAGTTTAACCAAAACCCACTTGTGGGTTTGGTTTAGCCACCACCCAAGTCAAACAAACCAAAACCAAATAAGCTCGTGAGTTTGAAATAAGCTCGAAACAACCCAAGACATCTCGTACGAGAGTTTGAGCTCTCGTACGCAACCCAAGAAAACAAACACGCGACACATGATGATAATACCACATGTTTTAGTAGTTATTAACAAGTTATAACCCATTTCCCAATTGTTTTGACTCACACCGATTCACACAAGGTTGTGAATCGATGTGGTTCTTACATTTTTCTTTAGATCCGGTCGACACACTTACCAAGGCAAGAAAACAGAGAAAAAGGGTTGCGGTAGTGGCGCGTAGGGTGAAATAAACGCGCGTGGCCCACGGATACGTGTTCACAACGAAGAAATATGGGTGGGTTTGGTGGTGTTTCGATGGTGGAGGTGGCGGTGTTGTGGTGGTGGCGGTGGTTACAGGTGGTGACAGCGGCGGTATCAAGAGGAGAGAGAGGGAGAGAGTATAAAATTAGGTTTTGGGTAAAAATGAGGGTGGGCAGGGTTTTTATTAAAAGTAGGGGGCGCAGCTGACTTTAGGCCAGGGACCATTTATGTAATTTGATTAATCTTCTCGTAAAACTACTCTCAGACTTATTTAAGCTAGTTAAAATTTCCGTGAGACTTTCTAACTTGCGCCATTAATTTTAGAATCGTTTTTCCGTTAAAAATGACTATTTATACGCCTATCTTTGTTCAAAACGTCTTAAATCAATTATATAACGTATTATTAGGTTTAGACTCATGCCGACTCGCGTTGTGCTCTACTTTCATGTTTTGTTCAGTTTAGCTAGAAGTAAAGCATAAAACGAGTACACAACGTTGAAAAATTAAAATAATCTGAACTGAAGGTTGAGTAAGGGTTTGAAAAATTGCGGGTTGTTATAGTCTACCCCCGTTAAAAGAATTTTTTCCTCAAAATTAAATTGACTAAGGATCTGAGCTTGAACGGACAATATTCACCCTTTGATTAGGTTGCACACCGAAGGATAAAGGTGTGGGTGTCAACCCAAATAGTAATGGGTGCTACTTCCTAATTGGTACTATCAATACCTCCTAACCTCTTGTAATCACACAAATGAACCCACATAATAATCACACAATAAGGCAAGCTTTCCCATCCTTGAGTAAAGCCATCAAAAACCTTAGGCAATTTTTTTTTGGTAGCTTAAGTTGAGCCTCAACTGGGATCTAGCTTAACCCCACAACTCATTAAACAAGAACTGTCATGAGATTAAGCTAAGCCACAAGTTTAAGCTCAGTAACAACTTGATTCCAGCTTAATCTCACAACTCATCAAACAAGAACTGTCATGAGATTAAGCTAAGCAACAAGTTGGACTTAACCTTAAGCTACATAACAACTTGAATCTAACTTAACTTCACAACTCATCAAAGAAGAACTGTCATGAAATTAAGTTAAGTATCAAGTTGTAAGAAAAGAAACTCAACGTTTTTGAAGGATTGACTCAATTTTGGGATCGCTTTAAAATAAACAGATCAGTAGGTATCCAAAACTTAGATTCGCATAGGTTGAGAAGATTTGTTGATCCCAGATGAGCTTAACGATCTTGTCAATTATCTTAGATATAAACCCAAGACAGTTAGTATAGAAACTGTTCTTGAACGAATATTAAATATTATGCGGAAATTAATATTTAATCTTAAGAAGAATAATGAACACACGTGAATTCTCAAACAACACTTTAATATATTAATACGGCCACTCAAAAGTAACAGGGTTACAAAAACCTTGAAGTGATCGAATTACACAAAGATACGTTCTCTAATCCTAACCCTAGATCCTCCTTTTATACTCTAAGGAGTCCAAGTCGGTTACAAAACTTTCTATACAAGATAGTATCAAATCGTATCTTTTCCTAAATTATCTTAACAAACTATACATATCTGATAAGCAGCAGCATCATTACTCTAGCAGCAGTATCATCGTAGACTAGCAGTAGTATGACACTTAGCTTATTTCATCATTCATCAGACAGACACCAGCAGTGGTATGAATACACTAGGAGTAGTATAAAATGGCCTAGCAGCAGTATCATACTTAGTGTATTTTCCCTTAAGTCTTATGAGCAGCAGCATGGACCTCAAGCAACAGTATCTTCAAACCCAACAATCCTCCCCTAAACTTGATATTTTCCTCCAAAAATCATCAAGTTTCTTCTAAGAACAGATCAACACCAGGAGGATGCTTCCAAACACTAATTATGTTATGAAGTCTTTGATTTTAGCACCTTTCTATACTTCTCTACTAACTCATAAGCTTGATGATCTGAAAGAAATGCTCTCTGTAACTTTAACTTCCCAGGTTGTAGCATCTGAGTAATAATAGCAGTATTGTTGGTGAAGGGGTAGTCTTTTTCCACCAGCATGTATACACTTACACCTCTACCAACCAATTCATGTACTCCACAAGATTGATACAGATACCATTTATGAACCTTTTTTGAATTTAGAAAATCCTTCCATTCAATATCTCTCTCATCTGACTCAAACATATTCTTCAAATAGTAATAGTGTAGCCTTTCATATATTATCTCTGGTCTTGTCTCCCTATAACTTTCCTTATACAGCCTCCAAAGTTGTACCACATCATCCCTATCCATGTAATGTAACATCTGTGAGAATCTGATAAACTTCTGACACAATCCATTTGATCTCTTGATTTCCCACCATAGTTCACTTCCATCTTGCACATCATGAGTATAGGAGATGATTGGGTATTTTGTTGTCAAAGGAACTGCATTGGTTATCTCAGGTTCTGGTTGTGGTTTATGATCTGTAAACTCCATAATCCTTTTCATTTCCTCTGCAGTCACCTCTTCAGAATTACTCTCTGAATCACTATACTTTATTGGAACTGTTCTCTTCCTCTTCTTTGCTCTACTCTTCAGCCTTTTACCTGTTCTTTTTACTCCAATTGTAGACTCAGGCTTCTCCTCTTTTACTTCCTCCTTTTTCTTCTCAACTTCTACCTTCTCCTTCTCATTCACTACCTCTGGCACTTTACTAAATTCAGGATCCAGATAAGCCCTTGGTGCCACTTTCATCCTTGTGAACTCTTTAATCTCTGCATCTGTCACATGCTCAACTGGTCTGTTTAGTCTTGAATGATTTTCAAAGTAAGCTTTCTCAATAGCAGCTCTACTCATTCCCTTGAAATCTTTTGTTGTCCAGTAAGCCTGATGCCTCAAATACATCTTCATGTAATTAAGCTCCTCAGCTCTTGTAGGCTTTTTCTTTTTGTACTCTCCCTTTTTATGATTCTGCTTCTTTCTAAACTCTCCAAGCATAGCATCTATAGCATATTGTCTCTGTTCAGGAGTGTATCTTTCCCTCTCCTCCTTCTGAGTTTTCATTGCAATCTCCCTATCTGCATCCTCTTACCTTTTCCTTTCCAACTCATCCTCTGCCTCCCACTGAGCTTTCATTCTCCTAACAAATTCTTCATCAGTTTCACTCTGTTGTACTTTGGCAGCAGCATCCATAAACTTAAATTTCTTCTTTGGTTCTTCAATCAAGATGCCTTTGCCCTTATCAGTTGATGAAATTGTTGATTGTGTAGGTTTAGATGTGGGTGCAGGCTCTCTTATCACTACTCCTTTGGCTTTTGGTTTTGATGCAGGTTTAGTTAAAGTTTGTTGTGGTGTTGATGTAGCAGTAGTTTTAAGTATAGAGATTTGTTTTGGTGATTTTTGTTGTGGTGTTGTTGTTGTTTTGGGTCTAAGATTCAACATTACTTGGGCTATGGGTATTCTATCTTCACTAGATTCAGAAGCAGCAGCATCCTTTTCTTCAGCAGTAGAATGCTTATCTGTATCAGCAGCACTGTGTTCTGCACCAGCAGCAGAATCATCTTGTGCCTTCTTCTCACCAACACTAGCAGCAGCATCACTCCTAACACTTTTCTCAACTGCTTCAAGTTCCACTTCATTCCCAGATCTATCTTTGACCACAAACTCATGAATTGTTTCACCACTATCTACCTCCATATCCACATTACCCTCATTCTCAGCAAAACCTGCAACATTTTCATCTATCTTAGCCTCCCCTGAACCTTTTGAACCTTTTGCTACACCCTCTTGCTCACTCCTCCCCTGTTTGGGAGCATCCTCCCCCAAACCATGAGAAGTTCTTGATCTTTTTAACCCTTCAAGATGCTTAACCCTAAGCTTGAGCCTTCTGATTTCAGCACCCTGAGAAGATTTCACTGTCTTTAGCTCCTTTCTAAGACCAAGGACCTCCTGTGACAATTTTGTACATTTATCCGTCAATTCTTTTAATTGTTTCATGATATCCTCACAACTTCGGTCTGTGTTACCTAACCCGAGAGGTTGATCACTGGATTTGGCAGTATATACATGAGTTTCATCCATCAATTCAATATGAGGAGTTTCAAGTCTAGCCTCAGCACTTCGACCTGTGTTACCTGGTCCGAGAGGTGTATCATGGGCATTGGCATTGTGTACAGTATCATCCATCAATTCATTTGTATCTTCTCTGTCCTCATCACTTCTGACCGGATCTAAACACACGAGTTGTGTTGGGGATACTTTGAGTATATACTTGATAGCACGCGGAATTTACTACCAAGTACTTAGAAGAATATGTGTTTGGTGATTGTGTGATCGTTTGAATGTAACAATAAGAACAACAAGACAATTGTTTAACCAAACTGATGCGTGGTTTTGCAACCTTACAACAGGTTTTACCTCTCGAGGGATCTCAAGAGGCTTACAACCCCACCAGGCAGTGTACCTGACCGATGTAGTATAGTGTAGTGGTAAGTACGGGGGATTGATCGTTCTCCACAGGGAATAGTGTTCGTTAGGTATGAAAGACTACTCTAATAGGTCTAAGGGTTGAGGAAGATTCTTTTTTATGTTTTTATATTTTTATGAAAACAAGTAAAATCTCGGGTTTGAAAGAGTGGGCGGAATTAGTTGCTAGTCAACTAACCCAAATTACTACGAATGCAAATAAAATAAATAACTGAAAATAAAAAGTTTGGTGAAAACTTATGTGTAGAGAAATGTGTTTACTTAGATTTCCTTACTCCCTAACTATCTTTTACCGGTTGATTAGTGTGTATTAGTCGCGTGGATGACGGGTGTATTCCTTAATACCAATCGTGGGGTGGCGTACGTACTTCCCCAACTCTACAAGCTCCTACTTCACTCCTATGTCGAGCCGGCTAGGAAGCTCCTAACATGGGATCACTAGAATTCGCTTGTACATTAAATACAACCATAAAAACCTTTAGTACGCATTTGGTTCATGTTTCTTAAGACGTTCAAGCAAGTTACCGAATAGGAAGTTAGCTAGTTTTCTTAAGCCTAACATAGATGAACAATCATCCAATACAACTAACAACACACTAATAACCAATAATCAATAGCTAGGTTTCATTAGATCTAAGCAAACACAAGATAAATCTAGCCTAACATGTTAATCAAAAGACAAGAATAAGATAGAATCAAACAACACATAGACATATTGAATGATTAATTGATAACTTATCTTCAATGTAACATGGAAGATCTCAAGGCAAAAAGCCTTGAAAGAGCTGCCAAATTCGTCCTAGGGTTTTCTCCCAAAAATTCCACACTAAGTTCCACACTAATGACAAAAAATTAGAAAACTATATATAGACTTTTGGATCTGACGGCGTCACGTTATGGAGTGTGACGCCGTCACCTCGCCGCTTTTAGGGTTCCCGGATGACCTTCTTGACGCCGTCCCTCTTTAGCTCTCCAAAATCCATTCTGGCTTATCAAGGCTTGACGCCGTCAGACCTTGAACGTGACGCCGTCCCTCTTTGAATTAAGCCGTGACGCCCTTGATCAGGTTAAAGCGTGACGCCGTCAGAATTCAAATGCAATTTTCACTGGCTTATCATGAGTAAATTTCACATCCACCTTTTCTTGCCAAGCCATGACGTCGTCCAGGGTAAATCCTGACGCCGTCAAAGGTAACTTTTAGCCGATTTTTGAGACTTTGTCGTTTTCTTCACTTTTATGCTCCAAAAACGTCCAAAATGCTTCCTTTTCCAGATTTCTTCTCAAAAGTACCTAAAATGACAAAAGGAACGATTTAGGGCGATATTTGATCAAATAAATACGATTTAGGGCTTAAATGACCCCTTAAAAGCGGTACACTTTTCGCTTCATCAAATACCCTTACACTTGAGATTTGCTTGTCCTCAAGCAAATGCGCTTTTATTCTAATCAAAATACAAGTTAGGGGTCATTTAATGCAAACATAAAAGTAATTACAACAAATAATCATTCCACTTCAATCATAATAAGCACGGAGATTATAAACTAGCACCTCACAAGTAGTGTTTAGATACTCACATCTCTCAAGTGTCATCAAAATAAATCTCATAAATGGAAACGGATAATATCTCTCACTACCTGTCATAGCAAATAGATTACCATAGGCTTGGGAAAGGATCGAAAACCTCCTCCACTAGGCGTAAGCACCTAAGATAAACTATCAAAGAGGGATTTTAAATGGGTTATAACGTTAGGTGTAGGGAAAAGGAAAACACGGTTTTGTTGGATAAGGGATATTTTATTGGTGGCGAGTTAAAGATCTTGATCAATTACATGTACTATACAATGTTGCTAAGCCAAGACTCGACTCAATCTAAGCTAATGAAAGAAAATAACAAAAACATAAAATAACCATAAAATGAAACGGGATGGTAGTCCGTATGTTTTTTCTACTTTTCTTTTTCTCATTTTTTTGTATTTTTCTTGATTTTTGATTTTTTTTTTTTTTTTTTTTTTTTTTTTTTTTTTTTTTTTAATACACTCTTGCCCTACCATCCAAAATAATACATCATAGGGGCATTGCATTCCCCTTACACTTGAACTTTTACATAACTTTACAAATAACTATTCTAATGACTCGAATTAAGATAATTAAAAAACTTGGAGTACTTTTAAAATATTTAGCACATATGGGGGTAATAAATGATGTTCTTCCCCATTACTCCATTACATTAGTACTTTACCCATGAGTCCCAATCGTCCCAAAACAATATGTACAAGGATATGACTCGACTTAGCAACCATGTAATCAACTAGATAATTAACTTGGGTTTAAACAAATGTTGTCACAATAATGCACTAAAAATGAGTGCATACAAGGTAGGCTAAGGCGATTTGGGTGTACATTTTAGTGGGGTGTAACAAATTCTTCCTTTAAGTAAAATGCTTAAAGGTCGAAACGAAAAGATAGGCTCTGAGGGGTGTACTAGGGGTATCGTGTACTAAAAATGAGTACAACGCAAAGGGTGTGGGAGAATTACTTGACCAATGTAGCCAACGTAATTATAACAAAAACACAGGTGTAAAACAATGGGTTAATCCTAATGCCTCTTATCATGTAGTAAATCTAACTACACGAATGTAGTCTCACTTGTGGCCTCGGAATGGTCCTAACGCAAGTTCTAGAATCTAAGTGCTACCGGTACACACATCATAGCATAAATGCTTTTCCTACCAATTCTAGGGGTGAACCTCACATATTTGGGGGTGGAAAATTTTTTAGTGGTACGGTTTTTGTACTAGTGATATAACTCCTATCCGTGAGACGCTCATTAAGATCAAAGTTTCACTCCTAAATGTTGTAAAATTTTTTTAAATTTGGCACTAAAATTACCCTAACAGGTATTTCTCTCAGTTTTATTACACATCAACTATTAAACAAACAAAAATCAAGCGTAATAGTATTCTCTAAAAATCGTACTTTTACCCTCCCCTTACACTTAAGATGAACATTGTCCCCAATGTTCAAATAAAAAATGTAAAAGCATAAAGTAAAAGAATGAAATCAAATACTCCCCTGATTCGCTCGGTGGATAATGAAATAATACGGTTAAATCTTCTTCCAAGGTAATGTAGAAGCTCCATGACTAATGCATCGCCATAAGCTTGATCCAAAAACATTTCCTTGTCCAAAATAACCTGTTAAACCTGAGAAAACAAACACGAAAACCTGCATAACATCGGCGGGATAAATCTATATATAAGGATATAATGCTTGTGGAATGATAATTTTGCAGATTCCTGGAGATTATAAGTTGGAGATTTTAATATAAACTTTTTATGAAAACAAAACTTTCAAAAATTTCTGAAAATTAAATCTGACGCCGTCAGGTTATAAACCCTGACGCCGTCAGAAATGACCTGACAAAAATTCTCATTTTAAGTTTCCGGAAAATTTCTGGAAAAACCTTTACCTTACTTCCTGGAAATCCTGCAAAACATCATTATGACTCGATACAAGCATTTGACTCAAACAAATACTAATATGTATGCTAATTTAATATTATTACGATTCATGTTAATTTGTTCTAATAAACCGATTTAGATTTCCCTTACACTTAACTTTTGCAAAATACCTTTATATGTAGTTAAGACGAAGTTAAAAACAACATAAAGCATTTTCACAAATTAGTTTTGAACATGAATCAATAAAAATAAAAATTAAACACACATATGGAAACAAATAAAATCAAACAAACAAATAAATAAACACAAAAAGCAAATAAAGATTGGGTTGCCTCCCAAGAAGCGCTTTTCTTTATTAACGAGTCTTGTAGCTAGACTCAAAGTCCTTCTACCCTATGTAAGTGAGCTCGTCATCGAGGACGTCTTTAGGGTTAAGCTTGGATTGAAGTTTCCTATTGGTCCGCTTAGTACGATATATCTTTTCAAACTTCTCTCCATCCGGGTCATACAATGTCATCTTAATATGCCATGACCCATCTCCATCTTTGGGTGGTTTGTCCCAATCCCACTTGTGATCATCCTCCTCACAAGTCCACTTATTCATCCCTAGGTTAATTGGCAAAACTCCTAGGAACTCAATCATCCTTCTAAAAACTAGAGGGTCTTCAAATGGATCCAATTCGGTGTCCCTAGCTAAGAGTTGCTCTACCGTATGTGTTCGGTTCACAAAGTCCTCTTCTAGGTAAAATGGGCGTTGGGGTCCTATGAAGCATCTATCTATCCAAGGTCCATATCTAGATGGTCTCCTATTTAATTCTAACCAATGGGGTGTCGGTTCCTCACTAGTATCATAGGCGTGTTTCTTAACATCATAGACTGACCAAGTATCTCCTTCTCCTATCGCTATCTTAGATTCCTTACAATCAATCATAGCACTAGCGGTCGCCAAAAATCCTCTACCTATCAACAAGGGGCATGTAGGGTCGCTAACCATATCAAGGACGTGGAAATCGGCTAAAATGGTTAGTTTTCCAATGTGTACTAATACGTCCTTAACTACTCCAACCGGGTAAGCAACACTTCCATCCGCTAAGCCTATTATTACCTCGGTTTCTTCAAGTTTTCCTAGTTTTAGAGAGGTGTAGAGAGGTAACGGAAGTAGGTTAAGGCTTGATCCAAGATCGGCTAATGTGTCATAAGCCTCCGAATTACCGATCTTGCAAGGTAGAACAAATAAGCCCGGATCATCTAACTTCTTAGGTAGTTTGTTTTGAACGAAGGCGGTCCCTTTTTCGCCTAACTTGAGCTTCTTCTCATCCAACACATCAACAACCGGACTTTCAAGGTGGAGCTCCTTGAATTCTTCGTCAAGGTTTTGAGTGGGAGGTGTTTCAACTATGTTGTTGACCAATTTGGATGTCATAACTTCTTGGTCATTTGGAACGACTTGGGTTTGTTTGAAACACGTGCTCATGGAATTGACCGAATAATATTGTGGATAAGAACTAGGGGACGAAACTGATGAAACGACGTTGACGTTTAGTTTCGGGTTCTTGACCGTGTTGCTAGGGAGTGCTCCCATTTCTCGGTCATTGAGGGCTTTCAACAAAGTGTCAATCTTATTGGTCATCTCGCTTTGTTTTTGTTTGAAATCGGCTTCAAACTTGGCTAAACGAGCTTCTTGAGATGCCATAAATTGAGACATCAATCCTTCAAAGTTATTGGTACTACCATTGCCGGAAGGATTGTTGTTGAAAGTACGGTTCGGGTTGGAACCGCTTGATTGAAAACGATTAGGTGGGTTGGAAGAATTGGTTTGTTGTGCGTTTTGGTTTTGTTTCCACCTAAGGTTTGGGTGATTTCTCCATGAGGGGTTGTATGAATCACCATAGGGGTTTGGCTCGGGTTTGAAAGTGTACCACTTGTCTCCCGCTCCGTCGGTACGCGAGGATGCGTAGTCCACAAAAGCTTGTTCGGGGAGTTCCATGCAATCACGAGTGTCATGGGGACCACTACATAATTCACATGAAGAAGTGATTTTGTTCAATTGGCTTGAATGTTTAGGAGCCTCGTAGGATTTCATGAGAAACTTGACTTGGTCTTCAAGTTCTATGATCCTACGGTCGGAAGTGCTTGAATTGTTCGAAGGCAAAGATATTGCCTTGACCATTTTATTCAAATCACGGGGATCACTCCAAATTTCGTTGTCATAAAGAGCAAGATCCTCTAGGAGAGCCCATGATTGTTCCGCACTTAGATCACGTAGCTTGCCACCGGCCGATTGGTCAATGGTTTGCCTCGTGGAGAGATTGATATGGTCATAGAAGATTTGGACTTGGAGCCAAAGTTCTATGCCATGGTGAGGGACTTTTCGGAGTAAGTCCTTGAATCGAGTCCATGCCTCGTAGAGGGTTTCGCCTTGACGTTGTTGGAACATCAAGATATCATTCCTTAGCTTGGTAGTTCTTCCCGGTGGGAAAAACTGAGCAAGGAAACGAGTAGTAAGATCATCCCAAGAGGTGATGGATCCTGCGGGTTGACGTTCTAGCCACTGACTAGCTTGGTCCCGCAGAGAGAATTGGAAGAGACGCAATCGGGTCGTCTCTCGAGTGGCAACATCAAGGTCTATAGAATCAACGATTTTGAGAAAGTCCGTGAGATGTTGATTAGGATCTTCAGAATGAAGTCCAGGGAATGCGCATCCGCTTTGCACCAACCGGATGGTGTCGGATCGCAAGGGTGTGACATTGGCTCCTTGAGTGAGCTCAATGGTGTTTCGATAGCCATGGTGGCTAGGACGGGAGTACTCTCCTAAAGTACGGGCTCTAGGAGGTGGTGGTTGTTGTGGTGGTGGGTTGTTGGGATTAAGGATATTACCATCTTCCATGATGTCTAATGGTAATGGTTACGAACAAAGAAACGAAGAAAATAGATAGACTAAAGAAAACCTAGAAAAATAAAATAAAAATCTCACTAGAAAGGAATCTAGTGAGTAGACCTATAAAATAAAAATTCAACCTAAACAATAACTACTCCCCGGCAACGGCGCCAAAAACTTGATGCGTGGTTTTGCAACCTTACAATAGGTTTTACCTCTCGAGGGATCTCAAGAGGCTTACAACCCCACCAGGCAGTGTACCTGACCGATGTAGTATAGTGTAGTGGTAAGTACGGGGGATTGATCGTTCTCCACAGGGAATAGTGTTCGTTAGGTATGAAAGACTACTCTAATAGGTCTAAGGGTTGAGGAAGATTCTTTTTTATGTTTTTATATTTTTATGAAAGCAAGTAAAATCTCGGGTTTGAAAGAGTGGGCGGAATTAGTTGCTAGTCAACTAACCCAAATTACTACGAATGCAAATAAAATAAATAACTGAAAATAAAAAGTTTGGTGAAAACTTATGTGTAGAGAAATGTGTTTACTTAGATTTCCTTACTCCCTAACTATCTTTTACCGGTTGATTAGTGTGTATTAGTCGCGTGGATGACGGGTGTATTCCTTAATACCAATCGTGGGGTGGCGTACGTACTTCCCCAACTCTACAAGCTCCTACTTCACTCCTATGTCGAGCCGGCTAGGAAGCTCCTAACATGGGATCACTAGAATTCGCTTGTGCATTAAATACAACCATAAAAACCTTTAGTACGCATTTGGTTCATGTTTCTTAAGACGTTCAAGCAAGTTACCGAATAGAAAGTTAGCTAGTTTTCTTAAGCCTAACATAGATGAACAATCATCCAATACAACTAACAACACACTAATAACCAATAATCAATAGCTAGGTTTCATTAGATCTAAGCAAACACAAGATAAATCTAGCCTAACATGTTAATCAAAAGACAAGAATAAGATAGAATCAAACAACACATAGACATATTGAATGATTAATTGATAACTTATCTTCAATGTAACATGGAAGATCTCAAGGCAAAAAGCCTTGAAAGAGCTGCCAAATTCGTCCTAGTGTTTTCTCCCAAAAATTCCACACTAAGTTCCACACTAATGACAAAAAATTAGAAAACTATATATAGACTTTTGGATCTGACGGCGTCACGTTATGGAGTGTGACGCCGTCACCTCGCCGCTTTTAGGGTTCCCGGATGACCTTCTTGACGCCGTCCCTCTTTAGCTCTCCAAAATCCATTCTGGCTTATCAAGGCTTGACGCCGTCAGACCTTGAACGTGACGCCGTCCCTCTTTGAATTAAGCCGTGATGCCCTTGATCAGGTTAAAGCGTGACGCCGTCAGAATTCACATGCAATTTTCACTGGCTTATCATGAGTAAATTTCACATCCACCTTTTCTTGCCAAGCCATGACGTCGTCCAGGGTAAATCCTGACGCCGTCAAAGGTAACTTTTAGCCGATTTTTGAGACTTTGTCGTTTTCTTCACTTTTATGCTCCAAAAACGTCCAAAATGCTTCCTTTTCCAGATTTCTTCTCAAAAGTACCTAAAATGACAAAAGGAACGATTTAGGGCGATATTTGATCAAATAAATACAATTTAGGGCTTAAATGACCCCTTAAAAGCGGTACACTTTTCGCTTCATCACAAACACTTTGCTTCAATATATTGAACGATTACAATGAATAAACGTGAAGCTCTTAATAATGCATGTACGTATAGGATGTATGGATATTTAAAACCCTAACTGAGGATCTCTTTTTATAGCACAAAGAGTCCTTTACAAGTAAACTATATTTGTATCACTCTATACAAATAAGATATACATCATATCCATTCAATATTTATCTTCACACGGTTTCACCTTGATCATGTAAGCAGTACGAACTTTTCTTCATCAGTAGTACTAACTGTTCTTGTATTCTTCAGCAACTGTTCAACCGTACTAACTTATAAAGACCCGTACTAACTGCTTAATTTAATTCCCAACAATCCTCCCCTAAACTTATGATTTCTGTGTAAATCAACAAGTTTCTTTAATTAAACTCCAACGTTATATGATGGGGTGGATTCTTTCAAACATTTATCTTCAATCTTGAAACACTTGGGAATTTTCTTCAAGTAACCATCTTTTGACCAATAATAATACATCAAATTCGGTCAACTCTTCAAAAGTTTCCATAATTAAACTTATTCCAGTAAGAAATTAATTCCTTATACCGACCTAAAGAATTTAATTCCTAATACCAACCCTGCATTTAATGACATTAAATCTCCATTGGTTCTATAAAAAGCCTTGAGTTTTTTAATACTAACCCATCATTCTTCAAACCACAACTATTAAACACAATGAGTTCATCCAATCCAAACATTGTTGAGATTTCATCAGATTCATCTTCGGATTCGGAAAGTGATGGATGGAGATCTTACTTTCCACCGAACTACACTAATCTGACTATCAGAAACCCATCTCCAAGAGTCCAAGAAGTATCTTCTGATGAAGACCTTTCAGCTTCCTCTGATGATGATGATCAACAAGCACTTCCACTATCAGTTGTATTGACAAGAGAGATAGAGAAAGTTGTGGCTGGAATGAGTAAGATACAAGTGCTTAAAAGACATCAACCACTTCCAAGACCTGACAAACAAGTTTTGGGGCTTCCTAGTTGGAAAGTGTGGAACTCAATCGATGGCAAAGGAGTTCACAAATCCATGCCAGACTTCAAGAACAAAGGAAAGAGGAAGCTTGAGTAGTGGTTGTGTGTTAGGTTTGTTTAGGTTTGGGTGTTGGGAGTTGGTTGGTTGTGTTGGTTTTAAGTCCAAGATTGTAACAAAACTTCTTCTTATGTAATTAATGCACCACTTTATAAATAAACTTTATCTCCTTGTGTACTTAAACATTCACTATCAGCATACTTATCTCAGATTTTGAATTTATAGCCTCCCTTGAATCACATAATCATCTTTAACAGCAACTTAACAAACTTTGAATTCCTCCCCTGTTTGGAAGAATCTACACCATCAGATGAACTAGAACATATAACATCCAAGCTCAGCATCCAAGATGACAATTTGTACAGGTTACCATCAATTCAGTTGTTTAGTTTCAAACTGCTCTCAACACTTCCAGATGTGTGACCTTCTGAGAGAGGTGTATCATAGAGCATAAACTCAGTAGGGACTAATTTTGAACAATCAGTATGAACTGGTGAAGTCAGCAGTACAAACTATTAACCCCAGCAGTACAAACTGTTAGCAAAAAATTTTCAGAGATAAAATCAAGTTGTAATTATAATGTGGACTTGAAAACATTTTTGTCCACTTATAGTTTTTAGCAAACTATCAGCTATAAACGGATTTGTTATGTCTTTACCAATAGCCGTTTGCTATGGACTAGCCAACTCTTCACACTTAGATTTGGTGAGTTGAGAACCAACCAGTTTTTGGTAAACTGTCAACCAAAAACGGATTTGAGAAGTCTTTACCAGAAACCGTTTGATCTGGACTAGTTGGTTCTTATGTGGATTAGACATGGTGAACCAATTACCATTTGTTGTGTGACAAGCATTCACACTTGACAATCCAAACCACCATACTTTCCAAAGCACAATCCAAAGCAAAAAGCTTTTCATAACCTGAAATGTTAGTCCAAAACCAAAGAAAACACAATACACAATATTTTCTTTTAACAGTTATCACAATTGACTAACAAATTCACAAACAGTACGAAAAATTATCAAGCAGTACTAACTATACAAATAGCACAACTAGCAGTACAAAAACCAAAAACACTTAGACATTAATCGTTTGAAGGATTAAGCATTCCAATACCTGTTACCAAGTACTGAAATCTTCCTACATCAAAACCTTTTGTTAAGAGATCAGCAAAGTTGTCATCAGTATGAATTTTAACAACTTTTATTAACTTCTTTTCAGCACAGTCTCTTATAAAATGATGTCTAATTTCAATATGTTTAGTTTTTGAATGTTGAACTGGATTCTTAATGATACACATTGTACTGCTATTGTCTATATGTATAATTGTGTTTAAGAAATTGTACCCATAATCAAGCATTTGGTTTTGAATCCAAAGAACTTGAGCACAACAACTTGCTGCTGCCACATATTCTGCTTCAGTAGTAGAAGTGGCCACCATAGTCTGCTTCTTACACTGCCAAGAAATTAATCTACAACCCAAGAACTGACAACCACCTGTTGTAGACTTTCTATCCCTGCTAGCACCAGCATAATTAGAATCATAGAATGCCACTAGATCAAATGCAGACTCTTTAGGATACCATAGCCCCAAGTTAGGTTGACCTTTGAGGTATCTGAAGATTCTCTTTAATGCTGTGAGATGAGACACCTTAGGATTTACTTGGAATCTTGCACAAGCACAAACTGAAAACATGATATCAGGCCTAGATGATGTGAGATACATCAAAGAGCCAATCATAGATCTATACATGTGCACATCCACATCTTCACCACTGTGATCCTTTAATAACAAATGTGTCTCCTTATCAACTGGTGTGCTAACAACCTTGGCATTTGTGAATTGGAATTTCCTCAATATTTTACCAACATATTTATCCTGAGAGATAAATATTCCATCAGACTTCTGCTATACTTGAAGCCCAAGAAAGAAAGTAAGCTCACCCATAGAGCTCATAGCAAACTGATCTTTCATTAATTTCTCAAACTCTCTACACATTTCTTTGTTTGTAGAACCAAAGATGATATCATCTACATAAACTTGAACTAGTAGAATATCACCCTTGTTCTTCTTGATAAACAGAGTTTGATCAATTTTACCCCTATTGAACCCATTCTTCAACAAATAAGTAGCAAGAGTCCCATACCAAGCTCTTGGAGCTTGATGCAATCCATAAAGAGCTTTAACCACCTTATAAACTTTGTCAGGATGGTCTGGATCTATGAAACCAGGAGGTTGAGAGACATAAACCTCCTTATCAATAGTACCATACAGAAAGGCACTCTTCCCATCCATTTGATAGACCATAAATCCCATAAATGAAGCATAAGCAAGGAATAATCTTATTGCTTCAATCCTGGCAACTGGAGCAAAAACCTCCTCATAATCTATACCCTCTTCCTGAGTATAGCCTTGAGCAACCAATCTTGCTTTGTTCTTTATCACAATGCCCCTCTCATCCTTCTTGTTCTTGAATACCTACTTTGTACCAATCACTCTCATTCCCTTTGGTAGATCAACCAGAACCCAAACCTTCTGAATTTTGAATTAAAGTAGTTCTTCTTGCATAGCCTCAACCCAACTTGATTCTTCTAAAGCCTTTAGCACATTCTTGGGTTTTACCTGAGATAGAAAACATACAAACATACACTCATGCTCATCATCATGATGTTTCTCCTCATATACCACACTGAGAAAGCCATGATGATCTAGGTCTTGAGTTTGCCTTCTGGTCTTGACTCCAGATTGTACATCTCCTATAACATTGGAAAGAGGATGATTCCTATGTACAATTGTATGGGGAGTAGAAGGAGCTGCATAGTTGATAGGCATATTTTGCAGACCATCTCCAAAGAAATCAAACTCATCAACTTGAGAAGCAGTATGAACTGGTGAATCAAGATGAGGTTGACTTGGTCCAGCAGCATCACTATTTTTCTCAGCAGTAGGAACTTGTGGCTAAGCAGTACTAACTCCATTGGTACTGCTCATTGGATTTTCAGTTTCTTTACCATTCTGACAACTGGTTTCAACATCATCTTTCTTTCTGTCTACACCACTTGATGATGGAACATCATCTTTCTTTGTAGAAGACTCATTCACTGGACTTTCTTCCATGACTGGTACGAAAATGCAATCTTCATCTTCCTCCTCTGAACCTGCACCATGGTGAGTATTTGTACCTGTAACAGGCACATAATTCATGAAATCTGAAAGACTGTCAATATCAAAGATCCAATCTGGACCAACACCTGCAACATTTGGTTTATTCTCCAAAAAATCTATGTGCAGATTTTCTTCTACATGCTTGGTGCTTGTATTGTACACCCTAAAAGCCTTACTGTGCAGAGAATAACCAACAAAGAAACCTTCCTCAGATTTCCCATCAAACTTTCCTAGTTGGTGTTTGGTATTAAGGATAGAAACATGACAACCAAAAGGTCTCATGAAGCTTAAAGCAGGGGTTCTACCTCTAAGGAGCTCATAAGCAGTCTTATTGTGAGGTTGCATAACTAAAACCCTATTCAATACATAACAAGCAGTGGTAACTGCTTCAGCCCAAAATGAAACTGGTAGCTTAGAGTCAGCTAACATTGTCCTAGCAGCCTCTATAAGAGTCCTATTCTTTCTCTCAGCTAATCCATTTTGCTGTGGGGTTCTAGCTACACTAAACTCCCTCTTAATACCTTTTTCTCTGCAAAAATCATCCATCACCCTATTCTTAAATTCAGTCCCATTGTCACATCTGATTATTTTAACTTTCTTATCAACTAGGTTTTCTACTTCAACAATGAAGGTCTTAAGGATTTCACTAGTCTCATCCTTAGTTTTCATAAAGAATACCCAAGAAAACCTACTGTAATCATCAGTGACAACAAGGTAGTACCTTTTAAAATTCAAGCTATTCACAGAAGTAGGACCAAACAAGTCCATATGCAACTTATATAAAGCTTGAGAAATAGAGTTCTGGGTCTTTGGCTTACATGAGGCTCTGTGTTGCTTACCTTTAAGGCAAGAAACACAGGTTTGGTCATTGAGAAAAGTTTTATTTGGTAAACCTCTTACCAACCCATTTTTAGCAATTTTGTTAATGGTTTTAAAATTAACATGACCAAGCCTTCTGTGCCACAACATTGATTCTTCCAATGTGGCTTTTGTAACAAGACAAGTAAGTCCAACCTTAGGAACTAGTTTATTCATCTCAACACTGTATGTATTATCCTTTCTAGGGATTTTAAGCAATACTTGACTTTCATCAGGTAGCTTGAAATCAGGAGAAAGAATAAGACAATCAATATCAGTAAACAAAGCTTTGTTCTGTTTATCACAAATTTGTGATACACTGAAAAGATTGTACTTAAGTTCTGGTACATAATACACATTTTCAAAATCAAGATTACCAGTTTTAATTACCCCTTTACCAGTAATCCTTCCTCCAATACCACCACCAAAGACAACTGGTCCTCCATCCAGAGCAATAAAGTCTGAAAGATATGACATGTTGCCAGTCATGTGCCTTGAACATCCACTGTCTGAATATCCTCTATCTTCTTTACCATGTGAAGGATGTTCCTGCACACAAAATAAAGGTGTTAATTTCTTTTGGGGATCCAAACAATCACTGGTTTGGATCTGCCTTGTGCATCAAGATGAGAAAGTTTGTTGGAGGTCTTTGATGCACCATTGGGTTTGGTAGATTGTCTAACCCAATGTGCTGAGGCCTTGACATCATTGCCCCTTTTTCCCTTAACATTTAAGTGTCTAGCAGTAGGATTTGCTGGTCTAGCAGTTGGAACTGCTGACCTAGCAGTTGAAACTGCTTGTTTAAATTTAGGCACCCATTTCTGATTGGTCATTGCTGTTTTCTCATAAAAATGCCTTTTAACTGTTTGTGCATGATTTAAAAATTGTTTTGCACTTGAAACAGTTTGCTTGCTATTAAACCACTTATTTTGCCTAGCAGTTGAAACTGTTTTGATGCCAGTCTTTAACATAACAGTTTTGGGTGACATCTTATGATTTGCATTAGGGTT
This sequence comes from Artemisia tridentata subsp. tridentata, assembly GCA_021014915.2. Taxonomy (NCBI): domain Eukaryota; kingdom Viridiplantae; phylum Streptophyta; class Magnoliopsida; order Asterales; family Asteraceae; genus Artemisia; species Artemisia tridentata. The sequence goes on from CP139508.1 coordinate 465,069,835, forward strand.
TGTCAATCTAGTTGGACTGTTTTGAGTTACCCTAGCATTGTTATTTCTATTCACCCTTGTGTTCCCAGAAACCCTCTTTTTCCATGGGTTAGAATCACAATAAGCAGCCATATGATCAAAACTTCCCCAAACAAAGCACACTTTTCTAATAATAGCAAACTTATCATTCAATTGCTTAGATTTTGAGTGATTCCAGTTCCTATGACTACCCTCAGAAATTGGTGATCTGTTCTTAGTCCTATACATCTCAGCATATCGAACACTTTTCCTAACTGGTTTTATGTTTTCAGTCTTAACCACTTTAGGAGCATGTTTAACTTCTACCTTAACAACATTAGGTTTGTCCTTAACCTCTACATCCTCATCATCAGATGTCCAACCCTCAATAGTTGGTGCATCTGAGTTCCTATCAGAGGACATCTTTTCCTCAGAAAGAGATTTATCACTAGCACTCACAAAGGAATCTTCTGCCTTAACAAATTTAACAGGATTCTCACTAATCTTAACACCATATCCAGGAAAATCCATATCCTTAAACTCTTCTAAACCTGTATGAGCTAAATCAATTCCTGGTGGAGCAAACATTCCTCTAAAGGGGGGTGCAACTGACTTATAACCTAAACCAGATTTAGCTTTGTTAAGTATTTGACTCTCTACTATCTTCTTAACTCCTTTTGAAGTATATTCAAGAGTATCTACACTTAACTGGATGTTTTCTTTTTCCTTTTTAAGCTTCTCTAGTTCATATACAAGTCCACTCATTTTATTATCTTTTATTTGCAAATCCCTTTTTAAAACACCTATCTCATCAGAGAAGTTTGACTCATTCTATTTATAAAACACAATTTGTTCTTCCAAAATAGCTAGTCCTCTTTTATGATTTGACAGACTAAAATTTACTTGATTAAATTCTACTCTAAGATCATCATACTGTTTCTTAACATTTTCATAATCTCTTAAAGCATGACAAGATTTTGAGCATTTTTGAAGTATGGGTACCTCAGAGTCTGAGAAAGCCATCAAACCCAAGTTAGCTGGTTCCTCTTCTTCCTCCATGAAGCTCCAATCAAATCCAGCTCCATCTACAGCTACCATAGCCTTGGAAGAAGGCTCTTCAACATTAACTGTTCTCCTTGTTCCTTGCTGATTCTTAAACCCTTGACCCTGGTTGCTTTGTTGTCTTGGACCTCTACATTCCCTGGAAAAGTGCCCCATCTTGTGACAATTAAAGCACTCCACCTTAGACTTATCATATCCAGCAACATCTCTTCCATTAAAGGTAATCTTATTCCCAGTCCTTTTGTAATACTTCTTAGCCCTGATGCTTATCAAAGCCAACTGCCACTTTAAATCCATAGCCTCCAAATCATCTTCAGCAATTTGAAGAAGATCTTCATTAAAGATCTTAGACCCACCAGACTGTTCTGACACAAATGCATATATGGTCTCTTCAGTCAAGCCAGCAGTACTAGTTTTTACACTAGCAGTGCTAACTGTTGGTTTAGCAGTACCAACTGCTTCTTCATCTTCATGATTCGAACTGTTTGAAGAAGATAAGAAAGCCATATTCCCTGAGCTAGAACTGGTGCTACCACTCTTCTTCACCTTCTGCTCAACAATCTTAAGATTGTTGTAAAGCTCATTCATTGTCATTTTCTCCAGCTCTGGTTTATTGCTCCAAACCACAACATAAGTGTTCCATTCAACAGGTAAACTATTTAGAAACTTCATGTTGATGTCTTCCTGTGGAATCACAATCTTCAACACAGTAAGTTGACTGATGATCTTTTGAAGCCTATTAAAGATATGGTCCAAAGTTTCATTGCTTGATGCAGTGAAGTTCTCATAACTTTGCTTAAGTAGGGTTTTCTGTGCCTTCTTGGTATCTTCATTGCCACCAAATCTTTCCATCACTGCTTCAAAAAGAGTTTTAGCAGTCTCGTAATGGCTAAAATTCAGCACTTGATCATTAGGAATTGCCATTAGTAACAAATTCCTAGCCTTCTGATCATTCTTCTTTTTGATTCTCTCCTCGTTTGTAACTGGCTCAGTATTAAGCTTTGTGGTCTTGGAACCATCAGCACGTGTTTCTTCAACAAGAATTGGTTTGAAGGAATCACCATTGATAATGATATCCCATAATGCATAGTCTTGCACCATGAAATATTGCTCTATTCTGAGCCGCCATAAATCGTATTCATTCTGTTTCAGCATGGGGAGTTTAGCAAGGATTGAGGTTTGAGGTGTCTCCATGTCCATCTTCTTGATTGCTAGTGAGTAAATACTTCTGGATCTTCTAAACTCAAAGTATCAGAAACCTGTCTCTGATACCACTTGACCGGATCTAAACACACGAGTTGTGTTGGGGATACTTTGAGTATATACTTGATAGCACGCGGAATTTACTACCAAGTACTTAGAAGAATATGTGTTTGGTGATTGTGTGATCGTTTGAATGTAACAATAAGAATAACAAGACAATTGTTTAACCAAACACTTTGCTTCAATATATTGAACGATTACAATGAATAAACGTGAAGCTCTTAATAATGCTTGTACGTATAGGATGTATGGATATTTAAAACCCTAACTAAGGATCTCTTTTTATAGCACAAAGAGTCCTTTACAAGTAAACTATATTCGTATCACTCTATACAAATAAGATATACATCATATCCATTCCATATTTATCTTCACACGGTTTCACCTTGATCTTGTAAGTAGTACGAACTTTTCTTCATCAGCAGTACTAACTGTTCTTGTATTCTTCAGCAACTGTTCAACCGTACTAACTTATAAAGACCCGTACTAACTGCTTAATTTAATTCCCAACAACTTCGGGATGTGTTACCTTCCTAGAGAGGTGAATCAATGGACTTAAACTCAGTCTCAACCCTAGGTTGAGCATCTGAGCCCTCATTTTTAGCCATTTGGCTGGGGTTACCATCTTGTGCATCAGGTTCATGTGAACCTTCAGCAGTAGATGTTGCCATGGTTGGGGTCTTACTTATGTTAACACTATCCTGCCCAGTTACTAAACCAGTAGTAGTAGTGTCAGCCCCTTCCATCATCCCACCTACAACACCTGTGGGAGCCTCATCTGCTACCACACCAGCACTTTTCTGAGGTAACACAGTGCTTTAAGTTTGTGAAATCCTAGGTGTTTGGGTATTTTGGGGTTCATGTTGGGATGGTTCAGATGAATTTTCATGAGAGGATGTGTGATGGGAAGCTGTTGGGCTTTCAGCTTCTTCATCCTCAGCAACAGTAGCAGCAATTGTTAAAATATGTTGGGACAAAGGAGTGATTCTCCCAGAAAAGCCAATCCCTTTATTTCTTAAACATGAAAACATTTTGCTGATTAACTCAGGACTGTCATAAGTCCCTCTGTGTTCCAAAGGTTCTTGTAATTGAGAGTTTATAATAAGTTACAAGAACCTTGGATATATCAAAACTTTACTAGAAAGATTCTTTTTCAACCCTTCAAAAATCATAGCCGAAAAATTTAATGGTTGGCCTGTGGCTAGACAAATCAAGGCAGAAGCTTGACTTGTTCTAAACTCATTCCACCCAGTAGTTTTAGGGCTAAGACAATGTAGAATGGTGTGAATAAGAAACTTCCAGTGAGGGCAGAGAAGACTTTTATAAAATTTTAATTTGTCATTTTTCTTCTCATACCCTAGTTTTTCAAGTTCTTCAAAAACAGTGGCTGTAGGAAGACAAGTGGTTGCTTCATCATCTGCAAGACGAAGAATTCGTCTTAAAGATGTTTCAGTAACAACTATATTTTCTTCATCCACGGTGGCAACTAATCTTTCTTCCCCATGTCTGGTTTCGGCCGTAACAGTAGACCAAAACTCTCGCATGTGGGATTTATATATAGTGGGATTCACCGTTAATGCATACCTTAATTGTGATGCATTGAGAAAGTCAATGACTTCAGTGAAACCCTCAGCCTCAGGGACCTTTTGAAGAAAAGCGACTGAATTGTGGCTATCGGAGAAAACGCGTCTCGCCATTGTGAATTAGGGTTTTTAATTTAGGGGTTTTTGATCGGATGATAGAAAGATGTCTTAGGGTTTGAATTTGGGCGCTCAAAGTTATTAATGAGATCGAATTGGGTTTTTATACCATTTAGATCTAATTAGGGCTTGAGTGGCGCCAAGTTACAAATTTGACCCTTTACTTTCAAACTCAGCAGCAGAACACCAATATTTGCAGCAGCAGAAAGTTTTGCTTAGCAGCAGAAACTTTTGAACTAGCAGCAGAATGGACTCTGAGCATTCCGAACACCTTTTTCTCATCAATCAAGCATTTCCCATTAACTTATCCTGCAAGAGATTAGTCCAAAACCACAAAAACACAAGCAAGAATATTCCACAATACACATAATCAATAGTTAAAATTAGCAGTTGAATAAACAACTAGCAGCAGATTAATTATAACTTAGCAACAAACAACTTATTACTTAGCAAGCTTAAGAAACAACTTATTTGACTTAACAACAGCACAAACCCTTACAAACTTTTTACAAAAACATACAGAGATAAGAGTTTTAAAGATTGATCATTCCTATACTAGCAACTAAAAATTGAAATCTACTTACATCAAAACTTGTATTAAGTAAATCAGCAACATTATTGTCAGTATGTATTTTAACCACTTGAATTAGCTTTTTCTCATAACAATCTCTAATAAAATGATGTCTTATCTCTATATGTTTAGTTTTAGAGTGAAAAACAGGATTTCTGATTATACACATTGTGCTGTTATTATCAATATAGATTTTGGTGTGCATAAAATTGTACCCATAATCCAAAAGTTGGTTTTGAATCCAGAGCACTTGTCCACAGCAATTAGAAGCAGCCACATACTCTGCCTCAGTTGTTGAATTTGCCACCACAGTCTGTTTCTTGCATTGCCATGAGATTAACCTATGTCTAAGGTATTAACATCCTCAAGTGATTGACTTTCTATCCAAGCTTGCTCCAGCATAGTCACTATCTAAGTATGCTACCAGATCAAAGGGTGAACTATTAGGATACCAAAGGCCCAATTTAGGTTGACCCTTTAGGTACCTAAAAATTCTTTTAACAACATTCAAGTGTGAGACTTTTGGGACACTTGAAATCTGGCACAAGCACACACAACAAACATGATGTCTGGCCTTGAAGCAGTCAGGTACATCAATGAGCCAATCATTGATCTATAGAGATGTACATCAACCTCTTCCCCATCTTCATCCTTGAGCAAAGGCTTATTGTTGCCCATTGTTGTCTTGGCTGGCTTCACATCAGTGAAACCAAATTTCTTCAAAATATCAGCCACATACTTGTCTTGGCTGATGAAGATCCCATCTGCTTTTTGCTTAACCTGAAGCCCCAGAAAGAAAGTGAGTTCTCCTATAGAACTCATCTCAAATCTACTATGCATGAGCTTCTCAAATTCCTCACATAACACCTTGTTTGTAGACCCAAAAATGATATCATCTACATAGACTTGAACTAGTAGGATATCATTTTTGTCTTTCTTTATGAACAAAGTCTTATCAGTGCTGCCCCTTTTGAAACCATTGGCTAACAGATACTTAGACAAGGTATCATACCAAGCTCTAGGAGCTTGATACAGTCCATACAGTGCTTTCTCCACCTTATATACCCTGTCAGGAAAGTCAGGATCCTCAAAACCAGGTGGTTGCATCATATAAACCTCTTCATCAATCTTTCCATACAAGAAAGCACTTTTCACATCCATTTGGTACACAGGAAAGTTCTTGAATGAAGCATATGCTAAGAATAGTCTGATTGCCTCTATTCTTGCAATAGGGGCAAATACCTCATCATAGTCTATTCCTTCTGCCTGAGTGTACCCTTGAGCCACTAGTCTTGCTTTGTTTCTCACCACAATTCCTCTTTCATCTCTTTTGCATCTGAACACCCATTTTGTACCAATTGCCCTCTTCCCATTAGGCAAATCAACTAATGTCCAGACTTCTTGAAGCTTGAACTGCGACAATTCCTCTTGCATAGCTTCAACCCAACTTTCATCTTGCATAGCTTTATGAATGTTCTTGGGTTCCTCTTGTGACAAGAAACAGGCAAACAAACAATTTTGTAGATCCTTGTGGCTATTCCTCTGATGTAAAGATTGAGCAAATAATCCCTGATTAAGCAAATCACTCAACCCTTTTGATTTACTTCTGGTTTGTACAGCAGATTTAACATCACCAATTATCTGCTCCTTTGAATGATTCTTGTGTATCCTAGTTGTTGGAGTAGGACTAACAGGAATATCACTCTCCATATTTGATAAATCAACTGCAGCTCCAAAAACATCCAAAGCTTCATCATCTGTGTCTTCATAAATATTCACCAATTCAGGCATGTCAGGATCATCAGAGAAATCATCATTTAAAATTCCCAACATTGTCAGCAGCAGAAGACTTGGGCACAGCAGCAGAACCACTAGGCTTAGCAGCAGAATGTTCTTTACTACTGCTAGGCATAGCAGCAGGATGATTTGTCTTAGCAGCAGAATGGGGGATACTGCTGCTAGCTTTATTTCTTGTGCTTCCATGCTTTGCTGACTCTTCAACATTCTTGCCATCATTAGAAGGTTTATCACCACCTTCTACATCATCCTTTGGTACTTCCTCATGAACAGTATCATCTTCTGAACTCTTGCCCTATTTCTCTATTGGTGTGAATAACTGATTAAACTTCCACTTCTCAATCAAGAAAAACTCCTCTACTGATGCATCTTTCTTTGCTTGTGTACCTGCATTAGGGTTAGCTTGTGTACCTGCAGACATGTTAGTAGAACCTGCCAGCACTGGCTCAAAATTCATAGTTTTAGTCAAAGAATCAATGTCAAAGAGCCATTTAGGTTCAGTTACTTCAAGATTTGGAGTGTTTTCACTAAACCTAACATGCAGGTTTTCTTCTACATGCCTACTGATGAACTCAAATAAGTACATTTTATTACCATCATTTATCCTATTTATTTGACTTGTTTTATTATATTATATGTGAGAATTGATACGTTAATGTTTACTTTTGTAATTCTCAGGTAAAACAAGTATTATGTGAAACTTGGCAATTTTGGACTAATTATGGAGCAAAACAAGCAAGATGTTAAGAGTCTACTGAAATGTACAAGATCAAGATCATTCTGCTCCAGATACGCCGCATCCTACTTCTAACATACGGCGCATCACTATCAAGATTTCACAAGTTATAATCCAAGACGGCAAAGGACATGCGCCGCATAGATAAATGGAGTTACGCCGCATCTTCTGGCGGTGTACGAATATTCCTGAATATATTAATCTTCGACCCCACGCGAAGTTAAGTCAATGCGCCGCATCTACTTATTCAATGCGCCGCATCTAACCCTCAGACAGAAACTATAAATACCCCAAGGCCAGACGAATTTCGAGACTTTTACACGTGCAATATACGGAGTACGAGAGTTAGCAAAAGACAGAAACCCTAAGCCGAATTCAGACGTGTTAGCAGCACAAGACACACCTTGAACGAAGATACAAGAGCTGTAAGAAGGTCCTGCATGTATTCAATTCATTAAGTAGTTTTGTTTTATTGTATTAGTACACTTTAATTCATCAGGATTGATGGGCCGATTCCATGTGACTACGGAAAACCATGGGCACCCCTTAAAATTGCTTTCCCATTAATTAAAGTTTATATGTTGATGTCTTTGGTTACTTTTATTAGTGCATTGATAACCTCTGTGTCTAGCTGAGCATTGCTTGGGTCGCCATGCCCCTTCCTCGCCTATTTATTCTATCGTTTTAGGATAGTGGGATAGACATAAGTAATCATTAAGGGTTTACTCGCCGATAAGATTAGAGCCAACGAGAAAGGTTTAACTCTCGGTGCGTCGCATCGAACTATACACTTCATATAAAACTAGCAATAAAACAAGTGACAAGCTACTTAATTATCAGGACAGGTCTTCTTATTGTCTCAAGTATCTATCTGTGTACGTGTGTGCTAATCGCTGATTCGTGCTAATTAGTTTAGTTTATTATTTAATCATAACCAAACCGTGCCAGTCTCTCAGGCTGAACCCCCTTGCGTTAGATTAGGTTGTATAGCTAACTTAAGATATTAAAATACTGATTAGAAGATAATACGTTCCACTCTTAGTGATCGACACTCTACTTACCATTATATTCATACTGACCGGGTACACTGCTCGTTAAAGTGTGTGTTATTGATAAGTCGGCTAAATATAAATTTAAAACTTGAATACTGCTAAAACCACAACGACATACCGTGGATATAAAAATTAGAGCAACACCACACACGCATCAAGTTTTTGGCGCCGTTGCCGGGGAGTGAATTGTTATTATCTGTTAATTTGATTAGTATTTTAATTAGGTTTTTCTTTTTAATTTTTAGATTCTAACCGCTAACCCCGTTGTATATTAGTTAAATTGCATTCATTGTATTATTTGCATATTTTCTGTTTTTGTGTGTTTTTATTTTCTTTAATTTTTGTTTCTTTTTGTTTGATTTTATTTTTGTTTTTATTTTCCATATTTTTCTTGCATTCTGCTATCGTTGTACTGAGCTAACACAAACGATACGGCGCATCTGTTTTCATAGATACGGCGTATTGCGTTTAATTTTTATAAAATACAACGCGTTTAATAAATTCGAGTACGACGCATCTTTTCCCCAAGATACGGCGTATTCTGTTTTTAATAAGAAATTTTTCTAAACGATAACGCCATACGACGCATCTGTTTTAACAGATACGGCGTATTTATTATTTTAATTAAAAACAGTTTTCGAATTATTAAACAGATACGACGCATCGATTTTTATCGATACGGCGCATCTTCTAAATCAAAAATCGGTTATATTTGCTAAAATTAGATACGTTGATTTTTGATAACTTTAAACTGATACGGCGCATTCTAAAATTCTAAGCGGCGTATCTTCTTTCTGAATAAAAGTCTGATTAAATTTTAACGATTATAAGATACGGCGTATCCAACTTTTTGGATACGGCGCATCGTCAGCAGATATCAGTAACTTTAATTTTTCGTATTCCGTTTTCGTTGTTGATTTTCTGATATATTACTTTCTTGAACATACCCTACTGATGCTTTTGTGATAGTTTCAGGAAGTGCATGACCAGGAGTTCAACTAAGAACTTGATTACACCTTTCGAAGATCCTGAACGAGCCTTACATTCGCTTAAAAGGCTTTTCAACACAAAAAGCTTTGATATCTCAAGTTCGTTCGAGCTTGATTACTTTTCTGAAGAAAAAGAGGAAGTAGAAACAGAAACAATGGCGGAAAACACTACTATGGAGGAATACATGAACAAAACCCGTGCTGATTACACTTCAGGAGTTGCTAGACCAAAGTTTGATGAAAAGTCAAAGTTTGAGTTGAAGGGTCAGTTTCTCAAGGAGCTAAGAGAAAATGCTTTCAGTGGAACAGAACATGAAGATGCTAATGAACATGTTGAAAAAGTCCTCGAGATTGCAGATTTGTTTACTACAGAAGGAATCTCTGATGATCAACTCATGCTAAGAATCTTTCCAATTTCGCTTAAAGGAGCTGCTAATAAGTGGCTAAGGAATGAACCTGCTAGTTCAATCACAATGTGGGAAGATTTGAAGAGCAAATTCCTGAAAAGATATTGTCCACCAGCTAAAACTGCTAAAAAGATGGAGGCTATCAACGGTTTCAAGAAAGAGCCTGATGAAACTCTTTATCAAGCTTGGGAACGATTTAAAGACTTGTTGATGAAATGACCTCAACATTATCTAAGTGAAATGCAGGAGATAATATTGTTCTATCAAGGATTGGACGTGCCTACTAGACAAATCTTGGATGCTAAGGGAGCTGTGCCTCAAATGAGTGCAGCTAATGCTAGAAAAGCTATCCAAGAAGCTGCTGATCATTCTCAAAAATGGCACGATGGAACCTCTACTAGATCTAAGAGCAGCACTAATTTTTGACGGGTTTGCTGCTATTCAAGCTCAATTGGATAAAATTAGTAGAGAGATGAAGAAGCGTGATGAGAAAGTTTATGCTGCCCAAGTTGGATGTGAAAAATGCGAAGGAGCTCACTACACTAAAGATTGCCCTAACAAGAATGAAAGTGAGACTTTTGAAGAAGCATACTACACACAATTTGGACAACCATTCCGACCTTCAGGAAGATTTAGGGAAGCTACTCTGGGATACTATCAAAAGAACAATTTCAATCCCACTTATCAAGAAAGGAGGCAGACTTTGGATGACACTCTAAAGCAAATTATGGCCGATGCTGCTAAAAGACATGAAGAGAACACTGCTATGATCAAAGAAATCCGAGCTTCAACGGACACTATTACAAGGAATCAAGGAGCTTCGGTCAAAGCATTGGAACAACAAATTGGTCAAATGAGCAAAGTTCTTCAAGAAAGGGGATACGGAAGTTTACCTAGCTCAACTGAAACCAACCCAAGAGATCATGTCAAGGCCATAAGCACCACTGAAGAAGTCACACCTAACATACCTAGAAGATTGATGAATGGTAATGATGCTGCAAAGCCCGAATTTTTCTTTAATTCTTCAATCAGTTTAAGGAGGCTACTCAAAGAGAAGGCGAAGATTGAAGAGGAGATCAAGGTTACAATGAAAGAAGAGAACTCTGCAACCGACTTACATGCCTTGCCTCATAAAGAAAAGGACCCAGGAAGTTTTACTTTACCTTGTTTAATTAATAATATATCTTTCAATAATGCATTAGCTGACTTAGGAGCTAGCGTTAGTGTTATGCCCCTTAAGACATTCACTACCCTAGGACTAGGAAAATTAGCACCAACTAAGTTGCTTATTGAATTGGCTGATAAAATGGTAAAACGACCTGAAGGGATTGCTAATAATGTGCTAGTTAAGATTGAGAAGTTTGTTTTCCCTGTAGACTTTGTTATATTAGATATGCCTGAGGATGTTAAGATTCCTTTAATCCTTGGAAGACCTTTCTTGTCTACCGCCCATGCTAAGATTGATGTGTTTAAAAGAAAAATCTCATTAAAGGTAGGGAATAATAAACTAGTCTATAAGTGCCAAAATCCTGCTAAAAGCATAATTAGAGGCGTCTATGTGCTAGGATTAAGAGAGCGTATGGACCTCGATCTAGAAGCTAGGCTTATGGGAGAGACCTTGGTAAATGATGAATCACTTGAGACCTATAGTGGAGACTACATTGAATTAAATGATCTTAATTTACCATTAGGAATCAATGATCAATTTATGGAGGATTTAGAACCCGAAATTGAAGAAGGAGAAATTATGGATATACCTAGAATTAATATGATCAACACTAAGAATTATGATGAATTTGAAGGATATCCTAGTTTTTGTGATTATGGTAGAAAGATCCATGTGGATTGTGCTTATAATTTACAATTTCCTTGCATGATAGGATTTAAACAGATTAGTGCCAACTTTTTCCCTATTTTACCAATTAATGTAATGTCAAAAGATTTCTATAATTCTATAATGAAAAACAAAATTGAGTATAGATGGAAAAACGTTGTTGGAATATTCATGAATGTGCCTATTTTTGTTGGGAATTTAACTACTGTTACAGATTTCACCGTGGTGGAGAACATGGATGCTTATCGTGATGTTGAAATGGGTGACGTGATCGTTGGGAAACCATTTTGTAAGGAGGTCGAAATTAACGCTAAAAGATTTGAAGGAAAGATCAGCTTTAAAAGTGGAAGCAACGTTATCACTTACATGATGCCTCGTGCTCACCCAAGGTTTAAACATGCCCCTAACAAATTTTGTTACAAATTTACACCATTTCTTTTTGTAGATGAAAATGACGCTGAGAAAGGGATCGAATATCCGTACCAAAAGATGAAAGGATTCTACAAAGGTGTACTTGAATTGGGGCAAGAGTATGTTCGTGACGAAGTAATTCGCAACTACATCGTGCACGGACATGTGGGGATCAATAGATCTAAATAAGGAGCTGAACGTGAGTCTAACTTGAAGACTCTGGAATAAAGACAAGTGCTGACCGGGAGACAACCTGGAAATTTTTTACTATTCTGTTCTGTGTCGAGTCAGTCAGGCCCGCAGAAGATACGGCGCATCTCAATCCTAAGATGCGACGCATCGCCTGCACTGGTCATATCTTATTTAATTTTCTGCATTTTTATTTTTGACTTTAAAACTTTCTGTCAGTATTTTAATGCGGCGCATCCCTGGTTAAGGATGCGACGCATCTTTTATTCTGATTCGTATTTATTCCAGGCTCGATACGGCGTATCTTCTTCCATAAGATACGGCGTATCGACTGACCTGATGATTTTCAGTTTAATCTTTCAGTTTTATTTTTACTAACTACTAATGTATTATGCAAGTTTGAACCTTCTTAACTCAGGTGTGTTTAAGTCTTGATGGTATTATAGATTCCTACATTTCCTGTGGATACATCAATTATGAAGCTTAAACGTTCTCATCCACAAGAAAGTTGATTTTTGCTCTTAAACGAATAATGGAGGATCATACCGAGCAAATCTCAGGGGAGTTTTTCTGTTCTAATTCTTTTATTTTCCAGTTTTTAATCTTTGACACAAACAACGAGGACGTTGCTTAACTTAAGTGGGGGGATTGGAGAATTAGAACACTTACTTGTCCTAAACTTTTTCAAAATATGCTTAAAATGCGCTTAATATATCAAAATTTAAAATTTTTAGCATGTTTTTGTTTAAAGTCTAAATTACATAGCTGCACACATAACATTATTTTCAAAAATTGTGAACTTTTCAAAATTCACAAATCTATGAGTGTGCCGGTGACTTGTAAACTTTAGAACTTGGCTTGTATACTATTCGAGACCACCATAATAAGTATTATCTATATAATTGGAATGACTTGTCTAAATTGGTAAATTTCTAGGATTACACCCAAATAGCATTTATATGTTATGTGATATTAACTAACTACACTGGTTAGTTAACCCCCGTATAAACCTTTTGTTACTCTCACTTTTAGAGTAAGATACCCCTAGAAAAACACTCAGAGCCATTCCTTTCGTTTCTTACACCTTTGTTATAATGTTTCGTTACACCCTTACACCTTAGCCTACCCTGTAGATTAAAATCCGTGGTTGGTTAATTGCTTTAGGCAAACTGTGTTTCCTTACATTACCTGTGTTCGCGTGCGTAATTCATTATCTTTGGTTGAGTCAGGAAATTGCACAATGCAATTGGTATAAAAGTAAATATTGTATATCTTTGAGTTTATTTTTCGTGTGTTTACTACTTTCGCTATTACAGTTATTTCTAAAAGTATGAAAAGTATGGAAAAAATTATCCGGAAAGAAAGTGATAGAAAAGTTGTGAAATTTTACACAATATATGTTGATGTCAAAAAAAAAAAAAAAAAAAAAAAAAAAAAAAAAAAAAAAAAAAAATCGAAAAAATAGAAAAGAAAAAGAAAAAAAAAAGTTGGAAGTTTGTTTTAACCAACTTATGTAAAGTTTTGTATTAAGTGGTCAATATCACCACTATTTGTTATATATTATATTTATGGATTGAATGGGAGTTGGCCGTTATGGGAACGCCAACTAAGGTTATTCTTTGATTGAGATCTTGTTGAGTATAATTCGTGTCTACCTAAAGCGTGTGTTTCAAGTGTTAAAGCGTGAGTTATTCAATGATATGAGTCTTATTCATGGGATGGTTGGGAAAGTGATTTACCACACTTAGGATTTTAATTTATTGTTTTGTTTATTTTTCATTTTACACCAATTTGTATCCCAAATATTATCCATACCCTATATTATTCTTTATCCAAACCTTTGATTTATTGAGATTAGGGATTTGAGCAATCTTAAGTATCGTAGTCGTGGATTCGGCTATGTATTTATGATTTTGTCGCCCTTTTTGATATAATATTATTGGTAAAGATTACTTGGTCCTATCTTTAGCCTATTCGAGTTAAGGAATTTGAGATCGATAGAGATTAAGAAGAATGATTAACCCTTAACCAACAAACCCTTTTTACCGCTTTAGACTTGTTATTCCTTGGCTTTAGTGGGGGAGATGCGTATACTTGCCAAGCTTATGATAGAATATTCGTCACGACTGGACAGTTAAACGATTAGATTTGCTTTTATCAAAATATTTTATTTTATTTCTAATTCGTTAAGTGTTTGGTTGTGTGATTATGACAAAAAACGAATACATGCTTAAATATAAAAATAAATCCTAATATCTTTTAGGATACATTTTCATAAGATTTATTCTAAGGTTTACTTGGGGACAAGTAAAGTTCAAGTGGGGGGATATTTGATGAACTCAAATAAGTACATTTTATTACCATCATTTATCCTATTTATTTGACTTGTTTTATTATATTATATGTGAGAATTGATACGTTAATGTTTACTTTTGTAATTCTCAGGTAAAAATAAGTATTATGTGAAACTTGGCGATTTTGGACTAATTATGGAGCAAAACAAGCAAGATGTTAAGAGTCTACTGAAATGTACAAGATCAAGATCATTCTGCTCCAGATACGCCGCATCCTACTTCTAACATACGGCGCATCACTATCAAGATTTCACAAGTTATAATCCAAGACGGCAAAGGACATGCGCCGCATAGATAAATGGAGTTACGCCGCATCTTCTGGCGGTGTACGAATATTCCTGAATATATTAATCTTGGACCCCACGCGAAGTTAAGTCAATGCGTCGCATCTACTTATTCAATACGCCGCATCTAACCCTCAGACAGAAACTATAAATACCCCAAGGCCAGACGAATTTCGAGACTTTTACACGTGCAATATACGGAGTACGAGAGTTAGCAAAAGACAGAAACCCTAAGCCGAATTCAGACGTGTTAGCAGCACAAGACACACCTTGAACGAAGATACAAGAGCTGTAAGAAGGTCCTGCATGTATTCAATTCATTAAGTAGTTTTGTTTTATTGTATTTGTACACTTTAATTCATCAGGATTGATGGGCCGATTCCATGTGACTACGGAAAACCATGGGCACCCCTTAAAATTGTTTTCCCATTAATTAAAGTTTATATGTTGATGTCTTTGGTGACTTTTATTAGTGCATTGATAACCTCTGTGTCTAGCTGAGCATTGCTTGGGTCGCCATGCCCCTTCCTCGCCTATTTATTCTATCGTTTTAGGATAGTGGGATAGACATAAGTAATCATTAAGGGTTTACTCGCCGAAAAGATTAGAGCCAACGAGAAAGGTTTAACTCTCGGTGCGTCGCATCGAACTATACACTTCATATAAAACTACCAATAAAACAAGTGACAAGCTACTTAATTATCAGGACAGGTCTTCTTATTGTCTCAAGTATCTATCTGTATACGTGTGTGCTAATCGCTGATTCGTGCTAATTAGTTTAGTTTATTATTTAATTATAACAAAACCGTGCCAGTCTCTCAGGCTGAACCCCCCTTGCGTTAGATTAGGTTGTATAGCTAACTTTAGATATTAAAATACTGATTAGAATAACAAGATAATACGTTCCACTCTTAGTGATCGACACTCTACTTACCATTATATTCATACTGACCGGGTACACTGCTCGTTAAAGTGTGTGTTATTGATAAGTCGGCTAAATATAAATTTAAAACTTGAATACTGCTAAAACCACAACGACATACCGTGGATATAAAAATTAGAGCAACACCACACACGCATCAAGTTTTTGGCGCCGTTGCCGGGGAGTGAATTGTTATTATCTGTTAATTTGATTAGTATTTTAATTAGGTTTTTCTTTTTAATTTTTAAATTCTAACCGCTAACCCCGTTGTATATTAGTTAAATTGCATTCATTGTATTATTTGCATATTTTCTGTTTTTGTGTGTTTTTATTTTCTTTAATTTTTGTTTCTTTTTGTTTGATTTTATTTTTTTTTTTTTTTTCCGTATTTTTCTTGCATTCTGCTATCGTTGTACTGAGCTAATACAAACGATACGGCGCATCTGTTTTCATAGGTATTTAAGATAGTGACAGGACACCAAAATGGTTTCAAGAAATCTATCATAGGTTTCCTACCATGCAATAACTCATAAGGGGTCTTGTTATGAGGCTTAACTACCTTACTTCTATTTTGCACAAATCAAGCAGTGTTGACTGCTTCAGCCCAAAAAGTAGTGGGTAATTTTGACTCATACAACATTGTCCTAGCAGCCTCAATTAATGTCCTATTCCTCCTCTCAGCCACACCATTTTGCTGAGGAGTTCTAGCCACACTAAACTGTCTTAACATACCTTTTTCCTCACAGAACTGATTCATTACATGATTCTTAAATTTAGTTCCATTGTCACATCTGATTTTCTTAACCTTATGATTTACTAGGTTTTCTACTCTGGTTATGAAAGCCTTAAGAATGCTAGAAGTCTCATCCTTAGTTGCTAAGAAGAACACCCAAGTAAACCTACTAAAATCATCAGTGACAACTAGGCAATACATCTTTTTATTCAGGCTCTTCACAAAAGTTGGTCCAAACAGATCCATATGTAACATATACAATGGTTCAGAAATAAAGTTCACCACTTTGGAGTTACAAGAAGCTCTGTGTTGCTTTCCCATTTGACAAGCAACACAGGTTTCAAAGTTTTCAAAAAATTTTGAAGGTAAACCTCTTACAAGGTTTCCCTTAACCAATTTATTTATTGTTTTGAAATTTAAGTGTCCCAATCTTCTATGCCAAAGCTTGGATTCATCAATGGTGGCCTTTGCAAAAAGACAAGTTAAATCTCTTTTAGGAATGATGTTCTTTATGTCCACACTGTATATGTTGTTTGTTCTAGGGACTCTAAGTAGCACTGATGAATCATGAGGCAACTTAAAATCAGGAGACAAAACAAGACATTCAGTGTCTGTAAAAAGAAAAAAATTATTTTTGTCACACATTTGTGAGACACTAAAAAGATTGAACTTAAGTCCCTCTACAAAATACACCTTTTCAAAATTCAATTTCCCTATTCTAATAGTACCTTTACCAACTATTTTTCCACCTTTTGGATCATTGCCAAAAGCAACATAACCACCATCAAAAGCCTTAAAATCTTCCAGGTTGCTTTTGTCTCCAGTCATATGTCCAGAGCATCCACTATCAAAAATGCATTTATCCTTTAGCTCCAATTGTAGATTGCCCTGCACAAAAAGTAAGAGAGTTAGTTTCTCTTGGGGACCCAAGCCATTACTGACTTGGGTCTGCCTTGTGCATCAATATAATCAAATTTCTTCAAGTCCATTGATGCACTGCTGGACTTAGATTTCCAGATCCAGCATGCTGAGGCCTTAACAGCATAAAAGTGGTTACCCACAACTGTGTCTGTGATCACCTTAGGCTCAGCAGCAGAAACTGCCTTTGCTTTAGAAGGAGATACATATCTGATCTTTGTAATGGGCCTCTTTGGTGTAACAGCAGTGATTGTCCTAGAAACACCATTTCTCAACAAAACTTGCTTAGGAACCATGTTTCTATTTGGGTGAGTGTGAGTCTGTCTACCAAAGTTCTTATGGTTCACCGTAGTATATTGGTTCCAGACTGGTCTTTTGTGGTAGCAACAATCCTCTTGCAAATGCTCAAAACTACCACAGCTGTAACATGCCTTCTTAAGTAATTGAAAATCACTACCTAATCTGTGTGAAACTAGGTTGTTCCAATTTCTGTTATTTCCTCTTGGCAAGTTACTTCTTTTCCTAGGATATTCTCTAGGTTTATCATCGTACTCAGCCATCTTCCTAGAGATACTGCTGCCTAGCATAGGTTTTATAAACTCAACATGTTCAGCTTTAGGTTCAATCGGTTTAACATTCTCTAACCTTTTAGCCTTAGATGTTGTCTCTACCTGCTCATCATCACTATCTGATTCCCAATCTTCAATGATTGGTGCATCAGACAATTTTTCATCAATCTTAGGTGTACTAGTTCCAACAGATATTTCATTGTTTAATTGACTTGTTTCACCTACAGATTGTGCAGCTAACTCAGATATAAAAGACAGTTCTTTCCTAGTTGGTGCAAAAGCACTTTTGAGTGGGGGAGCCACTTCATTATATCCTAGGCCACATCCTCTTTTTATTATCTGATTTTCAACTGCTTTATTTGCTAAAACAGATGCATAATGTTGTTTATCTATCCTAACAACATGTTTTTCTTTCTCATTTAAAGCTGAGTCTCTAGCTAGTTCAGCCTCCTCTACTCTTTTATTTAGCACATTAATCTCACATTCTTTCTTAAATAGCTCACTTTCAATAGTGTGAATTTTATCAGCATATTCTTCCTCAATTTGCTTAAGAAACTCAACCTTGTTTTCTAATGATTTTAGACCATGTTGATATCCTAAGTTATCAAGTTTGAGTTTTTCAAATTCAACTCTTAAATTATCATACCTAGATTTCAGTTCCTCTATAGTATCTGAACAAGATTTAAATGAACATGAAGATTCATTTGATACCTCAGTGTCTGATCCAGAGGAGGAGTAACCTATAAGAGCAAATTGTTGTTCTTTGGGTTCTTCATCATAGCAGTAGTAGGTTTTGCCTCTTCTATTGGAATCTGCCTTGGATTCTCCTTGTTCTGCTTTGGTGCTCTGCACTCCCTAGCAAAGTGCCCCTTTCTGTGGCAGTTATAACACTCAAACTTTGATTTGTCAAACCCCACATTGTTCTGCCTTCTATACTTGAGCTCTCTTCCAGTTCTCTTCAAAAACTTCCTAGCCCTCATAGTCAACATTGCCATCTGCCACTGCAAATCAATCTCTTCTAGATCATCAGGATCAATCTGATCTAGATCCTGATGCATAACAGGAGTACTTGTAGTAAGTTCAGCCAAGTAGGCACAAATAGCAACAGCACTAACGTGGTCACTATTTGTAGAACCAGCAGCAGAAACATGTGAACCAGCAGCAGAAACTATATGACCAGCAGCAGAATAAGTTTCTTGAGAGTTTCCAGAAGACTTTTTATTAGAAGACATAAAGGCAGGATTGTTTGAACTAGAAGAAGACCCAGTTGATCCCTTGACTTCAGTTTCATATACTTTCAAGTTATTGTACAGATTATCCAAAGTCATGGTTTCAAAATCAGACTTGTTCCTCCAGACCACTGTGTGAGTATTCCATTCAGGTGCTAGACTCCTCAAAAAATTAAGATTAATATCTTCCTATGCAATATTGACACTCAGAAGAGCCAACTGACTCACTAACTTCTGCAGTCTGTCATAAGTACCATCAATGCTTTCATTGCTTGAAGCAGTGAAAGTTTCAAATTGTTGCTTCAGCATATTCTTCCTGGACTTTTTGGTGGCTTCATTCCCACCAAATCTGAGTTCAATTGCTGCCATCAACTCCTTGGCAGACTTGGTGTTACTGAAGCTCAATTGGTATTCATTAGGTATCCCCATTAAGAGGATAGTATGAGTTCGAATCTCCAGTTTCCTTTGAGCTTTTTCTTCATTGGTTTTGATGGGCAATAGAGACCCATCAGCACCCTTGGCAGGCAAAGTGTCTCCAGTTTCTATGATCTCCCACATAGTGTAGTCCAACATCTTCATGTACTGCTGCATCCTCATCTTCCAAAGTTCATATTCTCCAACCTTGAGCATTGGTACCTTGGAAGCAGTAACCATATGATGAGATTCAGACTCCATTACTTTAGTTGATGATAAACAGATCTGAGCTTTTCAAAATTCTTCTTGGTATCAGTTTCTAGATCACAAGCTCTGATACCACTTGTTGATCCCAGATGAGCTTAACGATCTTGTCAATTATCTTAGATATAAACCCAAGACAATTAGTATAGAAACTGTTCTTGAACGAATATTAAATATTATGCGGAAATTAATATTTAATCTTAAGAAGAATAATGAACACACGTGAATTCTCAAACAACACTTCAATATATTAATACGGTTACTCAAAAGTAACAGGGTTACAAAAACCTTGAAGTGATCGAATTACACAAAGATACGTACTCTAATCCTAACCCTAGATCCTCCTTTTATACTCTAAGGAGTCCTAGTCGGTTACAAAACTTTCTATACAAGATAATATCAAATCGTATCTTTTCCTAAATTATCTTAACAAACTATACATATCAAATAAGCAGCAGCATCATTACTCTAGCAGCAGCATCATCGTAGGCTAGCAGTAGTATGACACTTAGCTTATTTCATCATTCATCAGACAGACACCAGCAGCAGTATGAATACACTAGCAGTAGTATAAATTGGCCTAGCAGCAGTATCATACTTAGTGTATTTTCCCTTAAGTCTTATGAGCAGCAGCATGAACCTCAAGCAGCAGTATCTTCAAACCCAACAAGATTTAACTAAGAGGGACGTGTATTCCTGTTTCCTTCAAAATCGATAGTGCATGCCCTAAGTATATCTCCTAATGTCGGATAGTATGCTCTCCCTGACCATTCGGTCTAGGAATGGTAGGTCGTACTCCAATCTAACTGTGTTCCTAATGCGTCCTATAGTGTCTACCAAAATTGCGATGTGAATCGTCTGTCACGATTCGATATAATAGGTACAGGCGCTCCTCTTGTGTGTCGCTCTAATTGGATTTCTCATCTTTGAATACTATGGACGCATTGGCCAAACCAAAGGGCTTAACCTGTAAACTCGAAATGCCTGTATATCATTCTGAATGTGGTTTTAGGGTTGTCAGTCTTGTGCACTCTCAACTAATGATATTCGGGTTTGGAATCTTTCTTCGAGAAGTATCGCATATCATGAAATTTGTGCCGCTCCGGGAGTTAAGTTTATGAGAAGCTCAATTCGTCAAGGAGAGGTGAATCATGTTAGGTCTTTAGGAATTACTTCAGGGAAGTCTTAAGCACGCGAGGTATCTTTGGGTTTCTGCTCGTCCTACTAGGCGCACTGAAATAGGCGGTTTTATAGTAACTATCGAGTGATTAGGCTTCATGAAATGCCTCGTCCGTTCTTGAGCAAAATCATTTAAAAATTTTAAGCTAAGTAGCAACTTTAAACTTAATCTCACATCTCATCAAACAAGAACTGACATGAAATTAAGTTAAAAGTTGTTAAAAAGTTTTTTTTTTTTTTTTTTTTTTTTTTTTTTTTTTTTAAGAAAAAGAAAAATTTTAGTTAAAGTTTGGGGTTGCTCAAAAATGAACGGGTGGCATTTCAGCACCCAAAGGTCTTGCTACCAGGTGGTGGAGATTTGAACTATCTTATCGGTTTCTACCTTTTTGGTCATACACTATATCAATCTCATAACTAAGGGCTAGGACATTAGGCTTCACCTTTAACAGAGGCATGAACTAAGTGGAAACAAATCTATAATCGACGTCAGAATCAAACAGTATGATAGCCTAATAACCGTTTAAGGGGAACATACCCGTCACGAGGTTCGGGTCTTGGCGTCCTTCTTCAGCGTTCATCACAAATACCTGACCACGAGCTGGGTTGCCATTGTTTCCACTGTTTGAGTTTGTTCCATTAGTCACTAAGGCCTGATTCGTATTATTTTGCACTTGCCCCTGTGCCCTATTCAGCTTAGGACACGTGTTTCGAAAATGATCCGGGCTCCCGCACTCATAACATGTCCTTGGGTAAATGACATTAATCGGAGTCTCCTGCATGGCTACTGCTCGACAATCCCTTGCAATGTGACCAGTCTGATTGTAGTTGAAACACACTCGGCAGGGTTTAGCCTCCAGGTGGTGGTAGTTACATTTGGCACACTTAGGGTGAGGACCTTCATATCCCTTACGACCCGAGCTCGTTGCCACAAATCCTTTTCCCCATTTCGCCTTCTTATTGTCACCATTTGCACCTCCTTACTTACTTGGCTCACTCACGTCCTTCCTCTTATCACCACTCTTGGACAATGTCCCATTCCTAACCATTTCATCCGTTAAGGTTGCAGATTTCGGTATCGCACTCTAAAGGGTAAGGGGCTCAGTCGCTTTCACCATCCCGCGAATCTCAGGGACCAAACCATAGATGTACCTCTCAATTCTCTTAGATTCAGGAGTGACCATATGAGGTACTAGTCTAGCAAGCTCATGGAATCGATCCATATAAGCCGTATGATCAGCTCCTACCATGGTATGCTGGTAGAACTAATGTTCTAGTTTCTGCATCTCATTGTCTGGACAATACTCCTCTTTTAATAATGTCTTAAATTCATCCCAACTCATCCCTACGGCAGATTCCCTGCCCCTAGCCTGGATTTGCGTGTTCCACCAAGTCAACGCTTTTCCTATCAATGAACAGGCAGCAAACTTCACCTTCTGATGGTCCGCACACTCACTTATGTCACTCACTGAATCCATATTCTCGACCTATCGAGTATAAGCTATCGCACCTCCATTGCCTTCAAAGTCCATCGGTTTGCATGCGGTAAATTCCTTGTAATTACATCCCATGTTACCGTTGTTATGGTTCCCATCATTGATGTGATCACTTCCACCGTCATTGTCCGCTTGGTTATTCCCACTCACGTTATTTCCTTGGTTGCTGATATGGTCGCCAACTTGGGTGACAATAGTGGGTAGCAATTCCCGTAGTTGTTGGGCGATAATGGTAGCAACATCAGGAGTCTCATTGCCGGTATCGTCGCTTCTCGTGTCGCGACCTCCTGCCCTACCTCCTCGTCCACCACTCCTTCCACCCCTCGGTGGTGGAATACCTCGGTTAACTCGAGTCGACCTTCTTGGAGGCATGATTCTACAAAGTAGGACATTGGTAAACATTAGATAGGAGATAGGTAGGATAGGTCGGTATACGTGTCGTTCTACTACACTTAACTTCCTATCTGACAATCCATGAATTTGATAAGTCCATGCCGCATCATGTTACCATAAAAATGTTGGCCAGGCGTTTGTAAGATAGCATCATGCTGCATTTACTTATCATCATCACTTTGTGTCATACTATACACATAATCGTACACGTAGTTCCTATAATGCAAACCATATGAGGATTCTTAGGTTATAGTCTAGGTTAAACCACCTAATTCTCTATAACCTTGAGCTCTGATACCAATCTATCACACCCCAAAAATGGCGCAGCGGAATGGCATTTACGGGGTATGACTTTCATAGTCAAGAACACAAGGTGTCTAAATAGAGAAATACTACATGCATAACATAAGAAAGCTAATAGTCGCAAATTCCCGCAACCGAGATAAGTACAAAGATCCAATGTAAACATAAGTCTCAAGGTCAAACAACATCGCTAGGAAATATCAAAATGCAATTCCACTGGATATACCCCAGAAGGGTCTTGTCTTAAGTCTTGCTAAGCCAGTCAATACTCAACCTTTTAAGCAACTCTAATAACACCTGAAAATGGTACTAGAAAACGTCAACATAATGTTGGTGAGCTCGTAGGTTTAAAAGTAAGACCAGTGAGCTGTAAATAATATAACGTAGGACAATAATCTACATGAATACCAATTACAAGCATGTTATCCAAATAGTAATAGTGTCGCGCCAAATAAACCAATAGTTTTCATCATACTCATAACCAATATCACGTGGGGAGCTACCCCGATAGATCTATCAATATGTGGGCTCTCAACAGAGAGTTAACAGTTACACCAACTGAACCTATAACTTGTGGGCCCTCAGCAGAGAGTTAACAGTTGCGCAGTCATGAACTCACAAAACAAAACATGTCACAGCATATAATCGCATCATAACATGTATATGTCCAAAATCATGTAAAACAGTAGTTCACAGCCTGAAACATTTGTAAAGCATAGAGTACCATTTCCACCCCAATGTAAAACACAAAGTGGGGCTACGAGAACTCACCTTAGCCAAGCAATGCACAACACAACAAATCAAGAGTAGTATAGCACAACAGCAACTAGAACGTCACGGCACAACGGACTCGGCACGAACTAATAATATAAAAACACGTCTTAACATATATTCCATAAAATAACCTAAGGCGTAAAAGTTCCCAAAAGTTAAGGTGGCGTTTAGTTGGAAAACATGTTCTTCCATTTCCTATTTCTTATTTTGTAGAAAAAGGAATGTGAGTTTTATTTTCACAAAACAATGAAAAATTTAGAAAACGCGTTTAGTTTGAGAGTCATGTGTTTGTGTTTTCCATTTTGCAAAACTAGAAAACATGTTTAAGTATTTTTGTTTTGTATCTCAATTCTTTATTCACCTTTGTAATATTATAAAAAACATCTTCAAAACACAAAAACAAAAATTATAAACTAACCAACTGAATCAAAAAATAAATAAAAATATATAATACGAGAAAATAAAGAATTAAAAAAGTAAAATATAACATCAAATAATATGAAAAAATCTTCAAGCGACTATAATTCGAAAACTATAATTCGAAAATGTAAAATAACTAAAAAATGTTTTTTTTTTTTTTTTCATTTTTGTATGTTTTTTTTACGTTTTTGTCCACTTTTTTACGTTTTCGTCGTTTTATTACGTTTTCGTCTGTTTTTACGTTTTCGTCCATTTTACGTTTTCGTGTGTTTTTTACGTTTTCGTCTTTTTTACGTTTCATTTTTATTTCGTCCATTCTTTACGTTTTCGTCCGTATTTTTACTTTTCCGTCCGATTTTTACGTTTTCATTACGATTCTTTACGTTTTCGTCTGTTTTTTACGTTTTCGTCCGATTCTTTTTTCTCGTTTTTTCGTTGTTTTTTACGTTTTCATCCATTTTTTACGTTTTCGTTGATTCTTTACGTTTTCGTCTTTTTTTTTACGTTTTCGTCTGAATTTTTACTTTTTCTTTTGTACGATTTCTTTACATTTTCCTCTGTTTTTTTACGTTTTCGTCTGATTCTTTACGTTTTCATTCGATTCTTTACGTTTTCGTCCGATTCTTAACATGTTCGTCCGATTCTTTACGTTTTCTTCTATTTTTTTACGTTTCGTCCGACTCTTTGCGTTTTCATCTTTTTTTTTACTTTTTCGTCAGAATTTTTACGTTTTTGTCTGATTCTTCACGTTTTCGTCTGTTTTTTACGTTTTCGTCCAATTCTCTACGTTTTCGTCCGATTCTTTACGTTTTCATCTGTGTTTTTATGTTTTCGTCCGAATTTTTACGTTTTCGTCCGATTCTTAAAGTTTTCGTCTGTTTTTTAAGTTTTATTCTGAATTTTTACGTTTTCATTTGATTTTTTACATTTTCGTCCGATTTTTACATTTTCGTCTATTTTTTTTTACGTTTTCTTCTGAATTTTTACGTTTTCGTCTGTTTTTTTATGTTTTCGTCCGTTTTTACGTTTTCATCTGTCTTTTAAGGTTTTCATCAATATTTTTACGTTTTCGTCTGTTTTTTACATTTTCATTTGTTTTTTTTACGTTTTCGTCCATTTTTTAGGTTTTCGCCCGTTATATTATGTTTTCGTCCTCTCTTTTATGGGTTTTTTTTTTTTTTTTTTTTTTTTTTTTTTTTTTTTTTAATTTATTACGTTTTCATCTATTTTTTTACGTTTTTATAAGTTTTCTATATTATAGTGTTATCATCCGTTTTTTTACGTTTTCTTCCATTTTTTACGTTTTCGTCTATTTTTTTTACGTTTTCATTCATTTTTTTTATTTTTTCTTCTGTTTTTTACGTTTTCGCCTGAATTTTTACGTTTTCGTCAGACGAAACCTAAAAATTGTAAAAATAGACGAAAACGTAAAAACCATAAAAGAATGATGAAAGCATAATAAAATGGTGAAAACGTATGACAACAGACGAAAACGTAAGAACACGATAAAGGGAACAAACATAAAACAGACGAAAACTAAAGAATCGACGAAAGCTAAAAAATGATGAAAACGTAAAAATTCAGACGAAAACGTAAAGAATCTGATGAAAACGTAAAAATCGGACGAAAACGTAAAGAATCGACGAAAACGTAAAAGAATCAGACGAAAACTAAAAAATAGACGAAAACGTAAAAATTCGATGAAAACGTAAAAAATCAGACGAAAACGTAAAGAATCGGATGAAAACGTAAAGAATCGGACGAAAACGTAAAGAAATCGACGAAAACGTAAGAATCGACGAAAACATAAAAAAAGACGAAAACAAAGAATCGGATGAAAACGTAAAAATCAGACGAAAACATAAAAAAAACAGACGAAAACGTAAAGAATCGGACGAAAACGTAAAAAAGCAGACGAAAACGTAAAGATTCGGACGAAAACGTAAAAATTCATATGAAAACGTAAAAAAAACAAACGAAAACATAAAGAATCAGACAAAAACGTGAAAAGTCGGACGAAAACGTAAAGAATCGGACGAAACTGTAAAAATTCAGACGAAAACGTAAAAAAATAGACTAAAACGTAAAAAGTCAGACGAAAACGTAAAGAAACGGATGAAAACGTAATGAATCGGACGAAAACGTAAAGAATCGAACAGAAATGTAAAGAATCGGACGAAAACGTAAAAAATCAGATGAAAACGTAAAAAAACAGACGAAAACGTAAAGAATCGGACGAAAACCTAAAAAATCAGACAAAAACGTAAAGAATCGGACGAAAACGTAAAAATTAAGACAAAAACGTAAAAAAATAGACGAAAACGTAAAGAATCGGACGAAAACGTAAAGAATCGGACGAAAACGTAAAAAACGGCTGGAGTGACGCCGGCGAGGATGGTGATGCTGATGTGGGCTGTGGGAGGGTGGTGTTTGGCGTTAGGGTATGGCTGGAGTGTCTGATTATGTTGTATTAAGAGAAATATAGTAGAAATAGGAAATAGGAAAATAGGGAAAAAAAAAAAGAAAAAGTTTTGTTGTTTTGTTTATTAAAGTTGGAAATAGAAGTTTTGTGTTTTGGAAAACATTTTGTTGGAAAACGCTAATTTGAACGTGATCTCTGTTTTTCTTGTTTTCTACAAAATATTTTATGAAAAACAAGGGTGTTTTCCTCAAACTAAACGCACCCTAAACATTCCCGTTCCCAAATTCGATTCGAAATTAATTTCGTTTTATCCTTTTATTAGAGTTTGGTATCATCATTTGTGTAGCGGTAGGAAGACACGGACTCAAGAGTACACACGCCAAGAGGAAAAACAAACAATGGAATCACCGCGGAGAATATGACTAGAATTCAAGTCAAGAAGAGATGACGGAAAAATTCAAGGAGATAAGGAAAATAAACGTATCAAGTAAGATGAGTCAATTGGTAGTCGTCGGTATTTTCCCCATATATTCGTTTTATGATTTAAAACGAGTTTGGACTTAAAATAAAAATGATCTTTTGAAAAGACCTTAAATTTATAAACTTTACAAAATTTCGCCATAACTTGTCCATTTATCGAACATTGCCAAGTCAAAAGACCTTATTTGAAAATATATTTCTCATGGAATATTTAAGGAATATAAAATATTATTGTTCATTAGACATTATTTCCATTGTTTACCCGTCGCGAATCGAATACATTAAATTCATTATGAGTCTAATGTACTATATTCGTTTCGCGTCCCAATAGTCCAAAATGACCAAAGCCCAATAATATTCAATGTCCAAGTTTATGTTTCAACTCCGGTGTTGCAAAATCCCAAGTAATCCGGCTACCAATCATTCATCAAGTCAATCTAATACACAGTCATGGTCAAAGGTCTAATGATTAAGCTTAAAGTTTAATAAGGTATCCGGACGAATTATTGGATTCTTATCGAATTTGTCAACCCGATAAGTCCAACAATTCCTTCGTCTCGCTTATTAATCCAAAGCCAAAACTACATATCATAATGAATGGTAAGTCATAAGGATATGTCACATGCTAATAAATTCCTCCAACTTACTTATCGGGCCTTTATTGAATTCGTCAACCCAATATGTCCGATAACCGTGTCGGTCGGGTCTATTATCGTTAAAACGATCCGTAACTTTAACAATAATCCAATCAATATCCTAACGAAACCAAATATAACATTTTCGGACAATTTGCCTCGAAACATCAAATAACTCTCGTGATTTTCATTTTTATTAAAATCGACAATTACACTTTAAAATCCTTTTTGTCAATTATATACTCCCTTCGTCCCTAAATAAATGTCCACTATTGACTTTTAAAGTCTTCCCCTTTTTAACTTTGACTTTAAATTATTTTATTTGTGTTATGTAATACTTGATGTAAAATATATGAATGAATTGGGTTTTAAATGTATTTTCATTGTTATAATTTTCATTAAGTATTACATAACACATATGAAATAATTTAATGTCAAAGTTGAAAAAAGAGACTTTAAAAGTCAATACTGGACATTTATTTAGGGACGGAGAGAGTATTAACTAACAAATCTTAAATTTGTTAACTAATATTATTAATAAGTACTATTATTATTTTCTTTTCCTTCTTATTTATGTCAAGTTGTAATACGTCACGATTTATTGTCCGTTTCGAGTCAAATTCTCGTATCAAATCCCTAGGGTCTAAACTTAATACCCGAACCCAATACTAACCCAATATAATCCCATGGTCACAAGGTCGGGTCAACAAGTCAACACATCCCAATATCAAATCCATATAACCAAGTGTAGGCAAACCGAGGCCCTCCCGAGACCACAAGGTCTCGGCTAGACCTCGTTATGGCCGAAACATCACGAATTAATCAAGTCCAGTCACAACTTCACAATAACATCTCTCGGCCGCAACTAATTCCTACGGCTCGAGTCCAAGTAATATCAAGTCACAATACCCCCAAAAAAAAAAAATTCAGACCAAAATGAAGTGCCACAATCTCTCCTCGCCGAGACCACGGGGTCTCGGCTTTGAACCGTGTGGAAAACTAGAAGGGAGGGGGGGGTTGAACAGTTTTACGTCTTTTTAATTTTATTGTGAAAACTTTTGTTTACTTTTAAAGCTTCGATTCTGTCTTATGTGAATTCAACTCTTGATCAATATGAATAAATATAAACAAATATAAAAAAGCAATGCAAGTAAAGTAAATATAATGAAATGAAAGGTAGAGATGGAAAGATCAAATCACAACACGGAGATTTATAGTGGTTCGGCTACAAGGACACCTTCCTTGCCCTACTCCACTCCTCGAGTCACCTACTCGATAGTTTTCTTCACTGTGTCAACAAACTCCCTTATGGCGGAGAAACCTTACACAACTTTAGCTTACACCGGTTTAACGACACAAAGCTAGATGTCGAGTTCTAATCGTAGCTAGAACCAATCTCACAACTTATACACAACTTCTACACAACTAGTTCACACCTTCTTCACGACGGCTTCACGACTTCTTCACGACTTCTTCTTCACGACTACTTCACGACTTCTACACTACTTCTTTACAAGCACAACTACTTACTTACACTTAGATCTACTTATCACAACTATACAACACTTTACACAACTACAAGAATGATATGAGTTAAGCTATAATACTTCTTCTCTAGTTGAAGGAGTATTCTTCTTTTGCACTTTGATGGTGGAAGCTTGGATCACTTGGAAACCAATGCTTAAGAGAATATGATCAAAGGATTTTAGAAAGGATTTACAAGGATTAGAGAAGATTTAGAACAGAAGGTTTGGGATGCAAAAGGTGAGGAAAATGTCCAGAGATAAACCAGTATTTATAGGCAAAAACTGGGAAGCTACTGGAGCGGGGCGGTCCCCTTAAATAGGGGGTCGGTCCCCTTAATTTTAAGGGGGCCGCCTTTATGAATTAAGGGGGCCGCCCCTGCTGAACGTTGCCCAGTTTTGTCCTTTTGTGGGGAAGGTTTTTCTGGGACATTTTTACCATTTTTAGTTGAAAATTTGAATTCATATATTTATAATAGATTAAACATATTTATTTAATACTAAAAATGTTTTTCAAAAATATATAAAATGTTTTTGACATTTTATAAAAAGTTTAGAGATTAAGAAAAGTTTCTTTGATCATATAATGCATTAAGCATTTGTTTATTCATACCTTAAGTGATTGAGTTGTTAAAATAGATATTTACAACTAAATACTTGTTTACGTCATAACTTTTCGTTTAATGATTTTACATTTTGTGATTATCAAAATATAGAGATATCGAAAGAATATTAATAACGTGTTTAGGCATTATTTATATCAACAATCTCTCCCTTTTTGATGATTACAAAATCTAAACTCATTAAATTGAAAAATTAGTTTTTAATCAAGTATTTAGTGAGTTTATATCTACTTCTCCCCCTTTTTGTAGAATCAAAAAGGTTATGCCGACAAATATGAAATATTGCCGGGACGATGACTCCCCCTCGGTGTGTACTCCCCCTCGTTTGTGTGCATAAATGAATCGATAAATGGAATTCTTGCAAGAAAAATATTAGAAGCACAAGCATATATATAGCAAAAATAAGCATGCATATAAAAGAAAGACATTCATTAAAAATGTTGTGTAGAAATACACAAACATACAAGATTACATTCAATCCTACATAAGCTAGTAAGTAATGCAATCTACATAATCATTCTAGGAGTACATGATCTTCCATGGGGCTTGCACACAAAATGGTTTTAAAGATTATTTTTAATTAAGCATTGCATGTGCTTAATTGGGTGAAAATGGAGGTGGTAATGGTGTGGTGGGTGAAGATGGTGGAGGTGGGTTGGTAAGCATGTGTTCAAGGGATGAAAACATGTAGTGTATCTCATCTCTAAGACCGAATATGATGGTACGGTTATGAATGCAACAAAGACAATTGTCACCATGGGCTTCTAGTAATGCCCAAGGTATGGGAAAGAATGGTTGTGGGATTGGTGATGGTGAGAATTGAGCATCAAGAGGTGTGATGGGTGATAAGGAAATGGCAAGTTGGGTGGATGGATGTTCTTGAGTGGGAGGTGGTGATGATGCTCTTGGTGGTGATGATGATAGGTGGGAGTTGATGTAGTCATTGATGGATGAAGTGGATGGTATGGAGGAAGATGATGTGCCATGAGTAGATGGTGTTTTTGATGGAGCATTTGGTGCACTTGGGGATGAACATTGAGGTGGTGGTGATGGAGTTTTGGTGTCATCTTGGGTTAAATCTATGAAGAGTTGTTTTGGTGGTATGATGACAAGTCTTTGCTTCCTTGGAGTCTTAGAGATGGAGGATTTTGGTGATAACATGGTGGTTTGGGATGGTGAAGGATGATGGAATGAGAAGTGATTGTTTGGAGGGAATTTATAATATGAAAATGTGGTTAGTTTAGGTAGATTTTTGAGGTTTTGTGGTAAGATTCCAATACCAGTTCGTTCATAAAGAGAAATGGTATCTGGGGCAAGATAAAAGGGGTCACAAGATGCAAAAGAAAACAGTAAAATTTACTGTCCAGATGGCCGGTCCCCTTAATTGTTGGCCGGCCCTTTTAAAAATTAAGGGGACCGCCTAGCTAATTAAGGGGGCCGCCCATCTGGTGTTTTCCCAGGCGACCAAATTTGAAAAATTTCCAGAAAAGGGTCATTGTTAGGGTGTATTTGCAGCAAGCTCCAGTTGAATCATGTACATTAGGAATGATTTAATAGTAACAATAACATATTAAGAGATAATGTACATATGTAAACTAGTAAAATCATATTATAAGCATATCATAGGCATATTTAAATAAACTAGCTACTTAGTTCTAACATGAAAAAGGTTAAACATCTAGCATAATACAAGTCATACAAAAAAAAAATCAAGGAAATAACACTACACATAATTGTTTTAAAAAAAATAACATCAAAGTTCAATAAATCTCCCATCAAATACATCTACTTCTTCTTTCCAAGCATCTTCCTAAGAGTTTTTCCAATGGACTTGAAACCGCCTCGAACCTCCTGATGCATCTGCTGTGTGGTGTTGAGCAATGAGGTTTGTCTTTCGAATAGGAGTTGGTCGGTTTGTTCAGAACGAGAAGGAACTTGATAGTCGGTGTAATCAAGTTCCGGAAGATTTTCAACGAAGGTCCTAGGTGATGGAGTACTAACACG
This sequence comes from Artemisia tridentata subsp. tridentata, assembly GCA_021014915.2. NCBI lineage: Eukaryota > Viridiplantae > Streptophyta > Magnoliopsida > Asterales > Asteraceae > Artemisia > Artemisia tridentata. The sequence continues at coordinate 465,101,779 of CP139508.1, forward strand.
TGATGTGCTTTCCACCTCATCATCATCATCATCATCATCATCATCTCCTTGATGAGATGTAGAACCACGAGGTGGGAGTGAGAAAGAGCTACGAGATTTGCCCTTGTCACTTCGGGATCGACGAGGTTGGACACGAACAAGAGGACGAAGGACCGGTTGAACGAACTCGTAAATATCACTCTCAAGATGAGGGTAATGTTCCATGACATGATAATAAAGTCGAGTAAGGAACATACCATAAGGAAGATTGGCATTACGAGTGTTTTTGGCGGATATGATACGATGAACAAAGAGATAGGCCAAATTGTATTGTTCTTCAGCAACAACACAATACAACATGTGAGCAATGCTCGCCGTGAGATGATCACGGTGACCACCGGTACCGAACGCATTCTCGCGAATGAGTTCTTCCCAACGCTTCATGTCGGGGCGTAACTCCTTGAGGAGGATTTGGTTTGCATGGATGTCAACATTTTTTGACTTGATCTTTCGGCTAGTCGTACCATGTTCTAGCCCAAGAAATTGACGAATGTCACCGGGAATGGAATCTCAGAGTAGTAAGGACCATCTTAAGGTCGATGTTGCTCAAGAGAAGAAAGATCCCATTCATTTGAGAAAACGGCTTGACCGTTGTGTGGAATTTTGAGAATTTGACCGAATTGAGCGAGAGTAAGAGTGATGAATTCGTTTTGGATCATAAAGGAGATGAGGATATAACCATTGTTATCGGTTTGCACCGTAACTTGGCTATAGAAGTCAAGAACAAAGCGAGGAACGATACGCTCATTGATTTTGTAAAGACAATCAAGACGAACATTGGAGAACATTCGTTCGATATAGTCGGATTGATAGAAAGATGGATCGACAATTCTCCCCTCATGAATGTTTCTATCTTCAATGGGACGATAGAGACATGCAATAGCGGGAGAAATGCCGGGAGTGGCAGAGACTTTTGGAATGTATTGTTTTGTTTTGGAGACATCACCAACCGCATATGTCATATACACTACTTATGTGGAACACAAACATACTTCGACTCTAAAAATTAAATCCTAAGAAGTAGTTTGCAATGTTCCTTAGTTTTAATTTTTAACTCGCTTAAAATGTATTTTATGATGTTAAGAAGTAGTTATCATGATGTTTTGATAAAGAATCATAAATATTCAAACGCTCCTTTATACATCATAAGCCATTTTGAAATGTGGCTAGATAAACATTAGATTGTATGTCTAGCTATTTCTTACGAGTATTCATGTTAAGAAACATAGATTTTGACTCGAAAATGTGTTTTAATTCATTATGCCAAACGCTCCCTTTTTCTAGAAAAATAAAGACTCATATCTCAATATACATATGAATTATGTATCTTGATGACTCAAAATTACTAGTTGTATGTTTATAAGCTCGATAATTAGTTGTTAATTTTACTTCGACTTAGTTTTGGCTATTTTATGACCTAATCCAAACACCCTCTTATGTTTATAAAATCGTTTTTCATGATTCAAAAAGTATATTTTTAGGATTAAAAATTGTGATACTATAATGTAGTTAGTTTTAACAAGTGTTTATAGCATTTTTCAACAATGTATAATTTTTTTTGAATGAGAGTGTTTGTTTGTTTTTTTTTTTTCTCAAAATTTTAGCATGAGGGTTTTAGATTATTTAGATTTTAGGTTAATTAAGTACTCTAATCCTATGGGAAGCATTTGGCAATAAGTATCCTAGACTTAATTTCAACATAAGTTTGAATTTAAAAGTTTTAACAAAAATATCAAATTGTGATTAGACTCGAAATTTGATGAAATTAGATGAAATGTGTTTTGGAAAACTTACAATATACGTTGCTAATCGAGATATAGGTGTTTGCCCCTTGCGAATTTAGTCCGAAGTGGTGATTTGGTGAATGGTTTTGGTGTTTCAGTTCGTTCACAGCAGAGGGTGAGGAAGAAGTGTTTGTAAAATGGGGTGTTTGGCAAAGATTTTAGAAGAAAATTTTGTTTTGGTAGCAACAGATGGCCGGTCCCCTTAAACATTAATGGGACCGCCCCCGTTTACAAGCCGGTCCCCTTAATTTTAAGGGGACCGCCCTCCAAAACAGAAAAATTTGTGTTTTGTTTCTGACGGCAAAATATTTATATGTATATATATAGATTTATTATATATCAAAAATACGTTGGGTTGTATTGGCACGAGAAGGGAATACTTGACACATTTTATTAACATTTCGTTAAGAAAATTTTCTTGACAATTTTGGATAAAATGATCAAGACGTCAAGCTGACAAAGGTGGGTTTAAGGAATGAAAAGAGAATGTGTATGTATATATATATTATGTGTTAAGGTGGGATGTTGAGGGATAATGAGGAAAGGACGGAGATGGGTGCTAACGACGATGGGAGTTTGTTTCATAGTTTTCTTGTGCGAAGGTTCGGCTTCGACTTCTATGTTGATCCACTCAATTCACTTCTCTTCATCACCGTGAGTTTTGCGAGAGTGGACATAGAAGATTTTTATGTTGAACGTTTGATGAACTCAAATAAGTACATTTTATCATCATCATTTATCCTATTTATTTGACTTGTTTTATTATATTATATATGAGAATTGATACGTTAATGTTTACTTTTGTAATTCTCAGGTAAAAACAAGTATTATGTGAAACTTGGCGATTTTGGACTAATTATGGAGCAAAACAAGCAAGATGTTAAGAGTCTACTGAAATGTACAAGATCAAGATCATTCTGCTCCAGATACGCCGCAACATACTTCTTACATACGGCGCATCACTATCAAGATTTCACAAGTTACAATCCAAGTCAGCAAAGGACATGCGCCGCATAGAGAAATGGAGTTACGCCGCATCTTAAGGCGGTGTACGAATATTCCTGAATATATTAATCTTGGACCCCACGCGAAGTTAAGTCAATGCGCCGCATCTAACCCTCAGACAGAAACTATAAATACCCCAAGGCCAGACGAATTTCGAAACACTTAGCAAAACTCAGAAGAGAGAGACAGAAACCCTAAAGCCGAATTCAGACGTATTAGCAGCACAAGACACACCCTGAACGAAGATACAAGAGCTGTAAGAAGGTCCTGCATGTATTCAATTCATTAAGTAGTTTTGTTTTATTGTATTAGTACACTTTAATTCATCAGGATTGATGGGCCGATTCCATGTGACTACGGAATATCATGGGCACCCCTTAAAATTGCTTTCCCATTAATTAAAGTTTATATGTTGATGTCTTTGGTGACTTTTATTAGTGCATTGATAACCTCTGTGTCTAGCTGAGCATTGCTTGGGTCGCCATGCCCCTTCCTCGCCTATTTGTTTCAGCGTCTCTTTAATAAATAGGATAGACATAAGTAATCATTAAGGGTTTACTCGCCGATAAGATTAGAGCCAACGAGAAAGGGTTAATTAAATACACTTCATATAAAACTAGCAATAAAACAAGTGACAAGCTACTTAATCATCAGGACAGGTCTTCTTATTGTCTCAAGTATCTATCTGTGTACGTGTGTGCTAATCGCTGATTCGTGCTCATTAGTTTAGTTTATTATTTAATTATAACCAAACCGTGCCAGTCTCTCAGGCTGAACCCCCTTGCGTTAGATTAGGTTGTATTGCTAACTTAGGATATTAAAATACTGATTAGAATAACTAGATAATACGTTCCACTCTTAGTGATCGACACTCTACTTACCATTATATTCATACTGACCGGGTACACTGCTCGTGAAAGTGTGTGTTTTATTGATAAGTCGGCTAAATATAAATTTAAAACTTGAGTAGGCATTAATACTGCTAAAACCACAACGACATCACGCGCGCACCAAGTCTTTGACGCCACTGCCGTGGATCTAAAAGAATTAGAGCAATGCACACGCACATCAAGTTTTTGGCGCCGTTGCCGGGGAGTGAATTGTTATTATCTGTTAATTTGATTAGTATTTTAATTAGGTTTTAATTTTTTGATTCTAACAACTAACCCTGTTATATATTAGATAAATTGCATTCATTGTATTATTTGCATATTTTCTGTTTTTGTGTGTTTTTATTTTCTTTAATTTTTGTTTCTTTTTGTTTATTTTTTATTTTTTGTTTTTCTTTTCGGTATTTTTCTGCATTCTGCTATCGTTGTACTGTGCTGATACAAACGATACGGCGCATCTGTTTTCACAGATACGGCGTATTGCGTTTAATTTTTATAAAATACAACGCGTTTAATAAATTCGAGTACGACGCATCTTTCCCCAAGATACGGCGTAGTCTGTTTTTAATAAGAAATTTTTCTAAACACTAACGCCATACGACGCATCTGTTTTAACAGATACGGCGTATTTATTATTTAAATTAAAAAACAGTTTTTGAATTATTAAACAGATACGACGCATCGATTTCTATCGATACGGCGCATCTTCTAAATCAAAAATCTTGTATTTTGAAACGTAACGAAAATACAGCGCATTAGCTTTTGTTAATACGACGCATTTAATTTTAATAAATATAATCGATTTTTGATAATTAAGCTGATACGGCGCATTCTAATTATAAGCGGCGTATCTGTTTTCTGAATAAAAGTCTGATTAAATTTTAACGAAATAAGATACGGCGTATCCAACTTTTTGGATACGGCGCATCATCTACTGATATCAGCAACTTTTATTTTACTTTGATTGTTTCACTCTTCTTTTGCACGAGTAAGTTTTATTTCAGGAAGATGGACGATCCGGATATTACAATGGAAGAATACTTGTTGCTGGAAATGGTTAAGTCAAGGAATGAAAGAAACAAATTGCCGTTTCAACACACTTGGTGTATGTCAAATGATGATGATGAGGAGTCATATACCGTGAAACCAATTCCGGCAATTGTTATTGATAGTACTTTTTCTCCGGAGATTGCACAAGATGATGTGTATACGGAACCCTACGTTGAAGAATATTCTGCAATCGTATTACCACCATTAGACAATCCAACGGATGAAGATGAAAAGTATTCTAATTTTGATTTCGAACCATTTGACGCCATAGTTTATGATGACATACCTCAACCAGATTTTGACCCAACGAGGGATTTTGAAGAAATCTGGGATTACTTATTTAAGGATGAAATTCGGGACAATTATGAAATTGCAAGACCACTAGTTGAAGATGGAGATTCACAAGATGAATTGAAGTCACTTACAACACAAAGTGGTACAAATTTATTTAATATTATTAATCCCGTTACTAATAATCTTGCTAGTTTTCCTAAACAGGTTGCAAAACAAAAGAATGATGAGGTCAAATTTATTACACTACCTATTGAAACACATGAAGCACCCGTGATCAACCCGTTTTTGATGGAGCTCGAGGAAGAATTTGGTGATGAGCTCTTAAACATTGCTATGATTGATGAAAATGGTGATTTCGACCCTATGAAGGATATAGAGGAACTCGAAATTTTACTTGCCAAAGACCCTTTCTCATCTTCTGCGGAAGTCAAGGGACACCTTACTAATAAAGAGACTAACCAAGAAGAAAGGAGACTCATTTTTCCTCAACACACTACTCTTTTAAATGGAATGGTCAAGTAATCCAATTTATCAACCAAACCGGGTAAGAATAGGAAAGATGTAATTGTATTGCCAAGGTATGATCTTTATGTATTTCTTCCATCTTTAATAGAAAATTTACACTCTTTTCGTGTTTATTGCTATTATCACCTGCACTTGATCCCAAGTGGGGGGAACAACACCCTATTACACAGTAAATAAGGGTGGAGTCAGGCTCGTGACTCGAACAAAAACAAGCGCTTCGTGGGAGGCAACCCATGCTTATCTTTTGTTTTATTTTCTGATTTTGTATCGAGTCTGTCGAATCTGCACTTCGATGCGGCGCATCTCCTTCCATGAAATGCTGCGTATCAAATGTACAGATCATATCTATCTTTATTTTTTCTGCATTTTATTTTTCTGAACTTTAAAACTTTCTGTCAGTTTATTTTAATGCGGCGCATCCCTGGTTAAGGATGCGACGCATCTTCTATTCTGATTCGTATTTATCCCAGGCTCGATACGGCGTATCTTCTTCCATAAGATACGGCGTATCGACTGACCTGATGATTTTCATTTTAATTTTTAATTTTTAATTTTTACTAACTACTAATGTATTATGCAAGTTTGAACCTTCTTAACTCAGGTGTGTTAAAGTCTGAATGGTATTATAGATTCCTGCATTCTTGTGGATACATCATTTATGAAGCTTAAACGTTCTCATCCACAAGAAAGTTGATTTTTGCTCTTATACGAATAATGGAGGATCATACCGAGCAAATCTCAGGGGAGTTTTTCTGTTCTAATTCTTTTATTTTCCAGTTTTTAACCTTTGATACAAACAACGAGGACGTTGTTTAACTTAAGTGGGGGGATTGGAGAATTAGAACACTTACTTGTCCTAAACTTTTTCAAAATATGCTTAAAATGTGCTTAATATATCAAAATTTAAAATTTTTAGCATGTTTTTGTTTAAAGTCTAAATTACATAGCTGCACACATAACATTATTTTCAAAAATTGTAAACTTTAGAACTTGGCTTGTATACTATTCGAGACCACCATAATAAGTATTATTTATATAATTGGAATGACTTGTCTAAATTGGTAAATTTCTAGGATTACACCCAAATAGCCTTTATATGTTATGTGATATTAGCTAACTACACTGGTTAGTTAACCCCCGTATAAACCCTTTTGTTACTCTCACTTTTAGAGTAAGATACCCCTAGAAAAACACTCAGAGCCATTCCTTTCGTTTCTTACACCTTTGTTATAATGTTTCGTTACACCCTTACACCTTAGCCTACCCTGTAGATTAAAATCCGTGGTTGGTTAATTGCTTTAGGCAAAGTGTGTTTCCTTACATTACCTGTGTTCGCGTGCTTAATTCATTATCTTTGGTTGAGTCAGGAAATTGCACAATGCAATTGGTATGAAAGTAAATATTGTATAACTTTGAGTTTATTTTTTCGTGTGTTTACTACTTTCGCTATTACAGTTATTTCTGAAAGTATGAAGAGTATGGAAAAATCATCCGGAAAAATAGTGATAGTAAAGTTGTGAAATTTTACACATATATGTTGATGTCAAAAAAAAAAAAAAAAAGTTCAAAAAAAAAAAAAGTTCAAAAAAAAAAAAAAAAAATCGAAAAAAAAAATTGAAAAGAGAAAAAGAAAAAGGAAAAGTTGGAAGTTTGTTTTAACCAACTTATGTAATGTTTTGTATTAAGTGGTCGATATCACCACTATTTGTTGTATATTATATTTATGGATTGAATGGGAGTTGGCCGTTATGGGAACGCCAACTAAGGTTATTCTTTGATTGAAATCTTGTTGAGTATAATTCGTGTCTACCTAAAGCGTGTGTTTCAAGTGTTAAAGCGTGAGTTATTCAATGATATGAGTCTTATTCATGGGATGGTTGGGAAAGTAATTTACCACACTTAGGATTTTAATTTATCCATTTTGTTTATTTTTCATTTTACACCAATTTGTATCCCAAATATTATCCATACCCTACATCATTCTTTATGCAAACCTTTGATTTATTGAGATTAGGGATTTGAGCAATCTTAAGTATCGTAGTCGTGGATTCGGCTATGTATTTATGATTTTGTCGCCCTTTTTGATATAATATTATTGGTAAAGATTACTTGGTCCTATCTTTAGCCCATTCGAGTTAAGGATTTGAGCAATTGCAAGTATCGTGGTCGTGGATTCGATCATGTATTTGTGATTTTGTCGCCTTTTCTGGAATGTGAGATCGATAGAGATTAAGAAGAATGATTAACCCTTAACCAACAAACCCTTTTTACCGCTTTAGACTTGTTATTCCTTAGCTTTAGTGGGGGAGATGCGTATACTTGCCAAGCTTATGATAGAATATTCGTCACGACTGGACATTTAAACGATTAGATTTGCTTTTATCGAAATATTTTATTTCTAATTCGTTAAGTGTTTGGTTGTGCAATTATGACAAAACGAATACATGCTTAAATATAAAAATAAATCCTAATATCTTTTAGGATACATTTTCATTTGATTTATTCTAAGGTTTACTTGGGGACAAGTAAAGTTCAAGTGGGGGGATATTTGATGAACTCAAATAAGTACATTTTATCATCATCATTTATCCTATTTATTTGACTTGTTTTATTATATTATATATGAGAATTGATACGTTAATGTTTACTTTTGTAATTCTCAGGTAAAAACAAGTATTATGTGAAACTTGGCGATTTTAGACTAATTATGGAGCAAAACAAGTGAAATGTTAAGAGTCTACTGAAATGTACAAGATCAAGATCATTCTGCTCCAGATACGCCGCAACATACTTCGTACATACGGCGCATCACTATCAAGATTTCACAAGTGACAATCCAAGTCAGCAAAGGACATGCGCCGCATAGAAAAATGGAGTTACGCCGCATCTTAAGGCGGTGTACGAATATTCCTGAATCTATTAATCTTGGACCCCACGCGAAGTTAAGTCAATGCGCCGCATCTATTAATTAGATGCGCCGCATCTATCCCTCAGACAGAAACTATAAATACCCCAAGGCCAGACGAATTTCGAAACACTTAGCTTAAACTCAGAAGAGAGAGACAGAAACCCTAAAGCCGAATTCAGACGTATTAGCAGCACAAGACACACCTTGAACGAAGATACAAGAGCTGTAAGAAGGTCCTGCATGTATTCAATTCATTAAGTAGTTTTGTTTTATTGTATTAGTACACTTTAATTCATCAGGATTGATGGGCCGATTCCATATGACTACGGAATATCATGGGCACCCCTTAAAATTGCTTTCCCATTAATTAAAGTTTATATGTTGATGTCTTTGGTGACTTTTATTAGTGCATTGATAACCTCTGTTTCTAGCTGAGCATTGCTTGGGTAGCCATGCCCCTTCCTCGCCTATTTGTTTCAGCGTCTCTTTAATAAATAGGATAGACATAAGTAATCATTAAGGGTTTACTCGCCGATAAGATTAGAGCCAACGAGAAAGGGTTAATTAAATACACTTCATATAAAACTAGCAATAAAACAAGTGACAAGCTACTTAATCATCAGGACAGGTCTTCTTATTGTCTCAAGTATCTATCTGTGAACGTGTGTGCTAATCGCTGATTCGTGCTCATTAGTTTAGTCTATTATTTAATTATAACCAAACTGTGCCAGTCTCTCAGGCTGAACCCCCTTGCGTTAGATTAGGTTGTATAGCTAACTTAGGATATTAAAATACTGATTAGAATAACTAGATAATACGTTCCACTCTTAGTGATCGACACTCTACTTACCATTATATTCATACTGACCGGGTACACTGCTCGTTAAAGTGTGTGTTTTATTGATAAGTCGGCTAAATATAAATTTAAAACTTGAGTATGCATTAATACTGCTAAAACCACAACGACATCACGCGCGCACCAAATCTTTGGCGCCGCTGCCGTGGATATAAAAGAATTAGAGCAATGCACACGCACATCAACGTTATAGTCCAAAAGGGGCAAAGGGGGAAGAAAAGGTTCGAGGACGAACAATTTCTTTTAGTTCTAGATTGTCAACAAATGACGTATCTAGGTTATGAGAGGTTATGTATATATATATATATATATATATATATATATATATATATATATATATATATATATATATATTTATATGTATAGATATGCATATAAGAAGAAAACTTACTAACAAACACATAAGTATTTACTAAGTATTTAAGACTAAAGGGGGGGGGGGGGGCGGCATGCAATAGGCTAGTTCATTAATCTACGCATATAGTGGTGAGCATGAAAGAGAGGCGTACCTTTTAGTCTTCAACATGTGGTCTTCAAAAACTTCAAAGAGTATTGACTTATATAAGTCAATAACGAAGGAGATTCCGACTTTACCGATGAGTTGAAATTCTAGCCACTTGGTCCCCATGGTCTGATTGGTCCATAGTTGTTTGAACCAAACATGGTTTGCAATTGACTCGGATGCATATATGGTGGAAGTATTCCCCAAGGATTAAAACTTGGTGGATTTGGATAATTCCACATTGGGTGACTATTATTTTGACGGTTTGGTCTATTTTGGTTTCTTCTAGGTTGAGGAGTTTTAGGCCGAGGGTGAGGACTAAGTGGTCTTCTAGGAGGAGGTGTTTTTGACCTTAACTTTGGTTTAGAGTGTTCTACTTCATTTTTTAAAGATAGTTTATAAAAGGTTTTTACATCCTCATTACTAGCTATGGGTATTTTTCTATCTTTCATAAGTATATACTTAGGTTTTGACTCTAAAGGTTTTTGCTCACTAGTTTCACATTCAAACTTTACATTTTTAGTTTCACTATTTGAATCCTTAGTTGAATTAAATCCTAATCCGGTTTTATCTCCTGATATTCTTTGAATACTTATTATTTCCCTAAGTGAATTACTACTATTTTCGAATTTGTTAAGTTTACAAATTTCTTTCTTAAGTATTTCGTTTTCATTTTTAGTTTCTTGACATGTTCTACATTCAAAAACTTCTTTCCCTTTTTCTAAGTTATGTAGTTTAATTTTTAATTCTAGTATTTCTTTTTCTAATTGGTTATTTTTATGTTTAGTGATTTATTTTTACTCACTACTTTTTGACCTAGTTTGCATAATTTATTATATTCACTATCTAAGTCTTTTTCATCTAATGATAAATATTCATCACTAAAGTATTCGGTTTCGGAATGTACCTCACTTGATGTCTTAGCCATAAGACATTTCTCCTCCTTTGTGGTTTCTTTCTCGTCTTCGTCACTATCACTCCATGCTCCTCCAACGAACGCCTTTTGGTTTTGCTCCTTTGACATCATAGGACATCTTCCGATGAGATGATTTGGATCACCGCATTTGAAGCACTTCCTCTCGCTCTTGCTACCTTTGTCGTCTTTGTTTCTTTGGAGTGCCTTTCTTTCGTCATGTGGTTGTCTAACCAATCTTCCTCGTCTTTTGAAAAACTTCTTGAAGTCTCTTACGGCCATGGCATATTCTTCGTCATCACTATCGGAGGTTGAGCTATTCTCGTCACTAGATACCTTCCTAGCTTTCAATGCAATTGACTTGCTTTGTTCTCTTTTTCCTTTGACCATCTCGGAGTCTTTCTTTATTATTGCTTCATAGACTTTCAAGTTGCCGATCAACTCATCAAGTTGAAGAGTTGACAAGTTCTTCGATTCTTCAATCGCCGTAACTTTAGCTCGCTATTTTGGATGAAGAGCCCTAAGAAATTTCCTAACAAAATTCTTACTAGAGAAACTCTCATCAAGTGCCTTTAAACTTGTGATGATTGTGTTAAACCTAGCAAAAGCATAATCAATTGATTCCTCTTCCAGAATCGTAAATTGTTCATATTGTTGAACAAGAAGATCTATTTTATTATCTTTGACTTGACTATTACCTTGGTGAGTTATTAGTAAAGTGTTCCAAATTTCTTTTGCGGTTTTACACATAAAGATCCTTTCGTATTCTTTACGTGGTAACGCATTATAAATAACCATTTTTGCCTCATTATTTTTAGAAAGCTTTCTTTTTAAATCATCACTTTGTTTTTCAAAAGGTACTATTTCATCCTTTTTAGTTTCAAGATTATGTTGAATAGGTAAAAAATCACCATTAGTAATAACATGCCAAAGATCTAGATCTTTTGATTTCACATAAGTTTCGAATCGATTTTTCCAATAAAGAAATCCATCACTTTCAAATAGTGGTGGTCTTTGCATAGATTGCCCTTCTAAATATTTTTCAGATTCCATAGATCGTTTCAAGTTTTAAAATACAGTTTATTTTAAAAATCTTGTTTGACGTGGCTCTTGATACCAATTGTGGAAAACTAGAAGGGGGGGTTGAATAGTTTTACGTCTTTTTAATTTTATTGTGAAAACTTTTGTTTACTTTTAAAGCTTCGATTCTATCTTATGTGAATTCAACTCTTGATCAATATGAATAAATATAAACAAATATAGAAAAGCAATGCAAGTAAAGTAAATATAATGAAATGAAAGATAGAGATGGAAAGATCAAACCACAACACGGAGATTTATAGTGGTTCGGCTACAAGGACACCTTCCTTGCCCTACTCCACTCCTCGAGTCACCTACTCGAGAGTTTTCTTCACTATGTCAACAAACTCCCTTATGGCGGAGAAACCTTACACAACTTTAGCTTACACCGGTTTAACGACACAAAGCTAGATGTCGAGTTCTAATCGTAGCTAGAACCAATCTCACAACTTATACACAACTTCTACACAACTAGTTCACACCTTCTTCACGACGGCTTCACGACTTCTTCACGACTTCTTCTTCACGACTACTTCACGACTTCTACACTACTTCTGTACAAGCACAACTACTTACTTACACTTAGATCTACTTATCACAACTATACAACACTTTACACAACTACAAGAATGATATGAGTTAAGCTATAATAATTCTTCTCTAGTTGAAGGAGTATTCTTCTTTTGCACTTTGATGGTGGAAGCTTGGATCACTTGGAAACCAATGCTTAAGAGAATATGATCAAAGGATTTTAGAAAGGATTTACAAGGATTAGAGAAGATTTAGAACAGAAGGTTTGGGATGCAAAAGGTGAGGAAAATGTCCAGAGATAAACCAGTATTTATAGGCAAAAACTGGGAAGCTACTGGAGCGGGGCGGTCCCCTTAAATAGGGGGTCGGTCCCCTTAATTTTAAGGGGGCCGCCTTTATGAATTAAGGGGGCCGCCCCTGCTGAACGTTGCCCAGTTTTGTCCTTTTGTGGGGAAGGTTTTTCTGGGACATTTTTACCATTTTTGGTTGAAAATTTGAATTCATATATTTATAATAGATTAAACATATTTATTTAATACTAAAAATGTTTTTCAAAAATATATAAAATGTTTTTGACATTTTATAAAAAGTTTAGAGATTAAGAAAAAGTTCCTTTGATCATATAATGCATTAAGCATTTGTTTATTCATACCTTAAGTGATTGAGTTGTTAAAATAGATATTTACAACTAAATACTTGTTTACGTCATAACTTTTCGTTTAATGATTTTACATTTTGTGATTATCGAAATATAGAGATATCGAAAGAATATTAATAACGTGTTTAGGCATTATTTATATCAACAAACCGTGTCGCATACCAAACAAACCAAACGGACCAACACTAGACCAGAACCTAACCAACTCAAAGTTTAACCAAAACCCACTTGTGGGTTTGGTTTAGCCGCGACCCAAGTCAAACAAACCAAAACCAAATAAGCTCGTGAGCTTGAAATAAGCTCGAAACAACCCAAGACATCTCGTACAAGAGTTTGAGCTCTCGTACGCAACCCAAGAAAACAAACACGCGACACATGATGATAATACCACATGTTTTAGTAGTTATTAACAAGTTATAACCCATTTCCCAATTGTTTTGACTCACACCGATTCACACAAGGTTGTGAATCGATGTGGTTCTTACCTTTTTCTTTAGATCCGGTCGACACACTTACCAAGGCAAGAAAACAAAGAAAAAGGGTGGCGGTGGTGGCACGTAGGGTGAAATAAACGCGCGTGGCCTACGGATACGTGTTCACAATGAAGAAATATGGGTGGGTTTGGTGGTGTTTCGATGATGGAGGTGGCGGTGTCGTGGTGGTGGTGGTGGTTACAGTTGGTGACGGCGGCGGTATCAAGAGGAGAGAGAGGGAGAGAGTATAAATTAGGTTTTGGGTAAAAATGAGGGTGGGTAGGGTTTTTATTAAAAGTAGGGGGCGCGGCTGACTTTAGGCCAGGGACCATTTATGTAATTCGATTAATATTCTCGTAAAACTACTCTCGGGCTTATTTAAGCTAGTTAAACTTTCCGTGAGACTTTCTAAGTTGCGCCATTAATTTTAGAATCGTTTTTTCATTAAAAATGACTATTTATACGCCTATCTTTGTTCAAAACGTCTTAAATCAATTATATAACATATTATTAGGTTTAGACTCGTGCCGACTCGCGTTGTGCTCTACTTTCCCTTTTTTTTCAGTTAAGCTAGAAGTAAAGCATAAAACGAATACACAACATTGAAAAATTAAAATAATCTGAACTTAAGGTTGAGTAAGGGTTTGAAAAATTGCGGGTTGTTATACCGGTGCTTGTGCTTGGGATAAGTGAGATGCTAAGGATGTATCTGTAATCAGTGCTAATGGATCATGCATACGTCTTTCAAGCTCTTCTCGAACATCATTAGCTTTATCTTGGTTCTACTTCAAGATTGTTAGTGCAAATATTACGATATTTAAACTAAACGGTTTCTTCGGTTTTAATAATGACAAACATGTAACTTGTAATGCATAACGTAAAATGTGCAAGTTAGTTGTAAACACTAATCATCGATGCATACTTACATCAACATCTCTCGACGTCTCAAGTATGGTTCAACATAGTCGAAGATGTCCATTCCGACATAAATCACTCAAGGTATGAACAAACAAATTTAAACTTGATGGATGATCAAAGAAATAAATCTTTTTGTTTTAAACTTCACATTTTTATGAATGTGACAAAACATTTTTCAAAAATACATTTTACAAATTATTTTTGAATTAGAAAGAAATGTTTTATTTGGAAAATTATTTCAAAAATAGTAACAGCTATTTTCCCCCCAAAACAGCTCCAAACATTCCCAAATAAACCTTCCCCACTAAAAACAATCGGATGAGCATTTTTGTCCCCCACGGTACCACCAAATTTAGTGGTTCCGTCTGACAATTAGTGGTACCGTCTGTCTGTAACGGCTAGTTTTTTTTGCCTTTAAATAGTGGACCATTTTACACTTCCAACTTGATTTTCCTAGTTAGTTTTCTCTGATCTAATCCTCTCTTATTTAGATCACTTTCTTTGATCATTTAGTGAGTTTTAGTTTGTTTTAGAGTGATCCAATCATCCATTCAAGTGATCACCTTCATTCCTCTATTAGTGCAAGAGAAGAACACATCGTATCACAAAGATACAAAGTGTTATAGTGTTAGTGTAGTGCACTCGTAACATTCGTTACGTACTTGTTGTATCTTGATATACATCAAGTTGTCTATCATCTTGTTTAGTTAGTTCGTGTGGATCATTGTGATCTTGTAGAGATCGGAGAGATCTTGTGTAGCTTGTGTGGATAGTGAGTAGATCGGGTAGATCGTGTGAAGATAAGGTAGATCGGGTAGATCGTGTGAAGATCGTGAGTGAGATTGGTACTAGCTAGATTAGTACTCGACATTTAGCTTAATGTCGGAAAATAATGTAAGCGACGCGGTTTATGTGTTTAGGCCTCAAAACACAAGGTTTGTTATGTTGGGCCATAAAATATAACGGGTTTGGTTGTACCCGAAGAAGAACTCGACATCTAGCTTAGTGTCGAAAAATACTGTAAGCGACGTTGTATGGTTTTCTCCGCCAAGAAGGGAGCTTGTTGATTAGTGAAGTAACTCTCGAGTTGGGTACTCGGGGAGTGGAGTAGGGCGAAGAGGAGCTTCGTGACCGAACCACTATAAATCACCGTGTCCGGTTTACGCTTTCTTTACTTATCTCTTTACGTTTATGTTATCATTTACCGCTTTACATTTATACTTTGCATTGCATTTATATTTGTGTGGTTTGTTGCTTATATTGTGTTAGTTGTGTTTGTGTCATGGCATGTTACTTATAATATGTCTAAGTTTTTGTTATTGTGACTTGCCTTACTTGTTTCTTTATATTATCATTAGTTCTAGTAAGACTAGTGTTCATACTTTTCATATTAAGTCACACTTGATCGGGTGCTTGATACAAAAGTTTTTAAGTTTTTAAACGGGAACGTATTCACCCCTCTACATTTTCCACAATTGGTACCAGAGCCAAGTCGCTCAAAATTTTAAAACAAATGGTTTTCAAAATTGAGTACGATCCATGTATCAAATTACCCATGAAGGGGGATAAAATATGAAAAGTATTTAGTTGTTTAATACTTACAAATTTTGTTGTTAAGTATACTTTGTCATACTAGCTTGAAGGTTTTCTTAAACTAATAAAAGAATAGAGTTTATAAGTGTCCGGTCATGTTTATACAACGAGTCATAAAGTAATGCGGTTTTGAAATGAGCGTTTGGGACAACTCCTTGTTTTATTGTGAATATAGTTTCGTAAATGTTTTTCTTAGTCATAAACGTGGAAATGTTACCTAATATATATTTTATATGTTCGGTATCTAGTTTATTAAGTTTTACATCTTTTCGTTACGTCAAATACTTGTTTGCGATGAGAAAATTGGTTTTGGACAAAACTGTAATAACAGGTCACGGTACCGTTAAATATCACAAATGGTACCACTAAATACGGACGGTACCGCTAAATTTAACGGTACCTTTGTCTATTTTTCAGAATTTGGTAATTTTCAAAAATTCGTATAAAATCAACCGTAAGTCCGTAGGAGTCGTGCCACCTATCATTTTAAACGTAATTGATTCTACTTTCATTTAAAAATACTTTTATAAAATGATTTTAAAGTAAAATTTACGAGAGTCTTTGATTCGTAACAGAGAGTCTTTTCTGGTCATGCTGATTGCACAAATTTTTGATCAAATTACAAAGAGAACATCACACATTGATGTATTTATATTTTCGAAGTGTTGAACTTGATCAAATTTTGAAATGGGGTGGAAAATAATTTATTTTCAAATAAAATCAAGCTAAGTGTACATTGTTATACTTAATACACAAAATGACGATAAGTATTTGTGTGTGTTATACTAAATGACTATTTGTTTTTCTTTGCGTCTTAATATTGTTAGTTAATATTTTTGTGTGCTTATTGTTATCTTTAGTTGAGCTAATTATATCTATAAGCATAAGTGTTTTTCATGCCTTGTTGCTATTTTTTTATTATAGTTTTCCGGTTTATGCGTTTATAAGGCTCATGCTAAATCTCTTGCACTATATTGAGTAATTAGTTTGCATTGCATATAGGCATAGACCATTTTTCTTGCATATGTTGCATGTTTTTAAAACGCATTAGTAACCTTCTTAGAAATGGAAACTAAGTTGATTTATCACGTGTGTCGAAAAATATTGTCTTACACAACTATCTTTCCAAAGGTTTAAGTGTTAAAATATATCACCTCAAAATATTTAACACTTTCATTAAATCCGTAACATGATCTCTAAAACATTACATCCTTTTGTCTTGCCTGACCATGGGATGTCTAAATAAGATAAAAGATCATATTAATACATTAGTATTTAAGTAAAAGAAAATGTATTAAACTTGCATTGATCTAACACACACACACACAAAATGTTTTAAACATTTAGTACTTTACGTATGTTGTATAAAAATGGTTAAGATAATTATTTTTATACTCATGATATGTCGAAAACTAAGAATATTATACTTAATAATAAATAGTTTTTCGCACATAAAAATAAATGACAATCTCGAAGTAGTAAGTTAATATGTCATTAACCTTATACATACAAATAGTATTAGAATAAATGGAACACATTCCTTAATTTTTTTATTTTCTTTTTAAAAGGAGTGATCGTGAGGGTCAAGAAAGATTTTGAGTACATATCAATTCATTATTCAAATTATGATTGATATCATCATCGAATCTAATTGACACGTTTTCGAGTATGGACATGAAATTGGAGTCATTATTTATCTAGCTTCAAGATAACATTAAAATATAACGAAATATATTATCATGAATCTACATACTCAATCACACTCGGTTGTTATGAAAATAATGACGTCCTCTCAAGACGAAAATAATATGAATCGGATCGTAACTCACACTTGTGTTGAAGATGTCATATTGAGTCTTCTTGTCAAATGGTTGTGTTCCAAACATTAAACTAATATGTTTAAAAGATGTATAAAATACACAACTAAGTGGGATTGACAACTTGGATGTTTCATCCGAAATATTCAAGTAATTTACTTTGCAACGTAATTTGTAAATGTGTCATTTCCGAAAAACCAAACACGAGCAAACAAACAACATATGTAAACTTTGTTCATCAATGACTCAACACTCAAAATCACATGTCAAGTAAAAGTGTCACACATAATATGTTATTAACTATTATGTACGTCATCAATCTTCAAGAAGATCACATGTATTTCTCATATCAAAAGATTGACAAAGGATAATGTATATCGTATGCATCTCATTCCCTTTGTACATGAATAGTTGTGTTACAAGAGAATACATTACATCTTGTTAACAAATATAGGGTATTATATTTGAGTAATAACCCAATACAACATGTGTTATTGCATAAACAAGTAAAATTGGTCATACACTAAAATACTTGTTTTACTAAGCATTCGTAAGAGTGATAAGTTTCCTCTTAGAAAAGAATATTTGTTGAACGATACAATATGTCTCATTTCAATAATACATCATATAATACTCACAAGATTTATTGAGGTAAGTAACCTTTACTAGATTCATTTCTCAAGATATGCAAAGGAGCATTCTTGAAACATTCTCGATGTAGCAGATTCTACATTGTATCACATTAAGGCATCTCTTGGTTCTAGAAAACCAAATCATGTTAAAATAACATGTAACAACTCAACAAACAAAGATGTTATCCTAGAGATCATAAAATGCACCATCTCCACCAAATAACCTCTAAATCTCAAATACGAAATTAAAACATTTTGCTTGCCTTTGTTAGGAGTTGTGTAATACATGTCATCTTCTTAACCAACTTTCAAAATATGGTTAGTTAAGTCATATTAGGCCATGTATTGGCGAAATAAGCTAATATCATTGTTGCTGTACTTCGATAGGCAAATATAGGAATTTGAATTTTTCTGACATGAGAATGACTACTGGAGAACTTATCGCATTAGAAATTTAATTTGATCTAACGGTTGAATTGCTTCCAGGAGAGAAGTTGGGTTCGTGGTATAACTCGTAAAAATGGTCGTGTTTAGCCTGAATTGAGCACCACTAGTGATAGTCTCATACTCATTCTCTAACTTGAAAAATTTTCATTCCTACATTTGACTAATGATAGTTTACATCGGTAAACTTTATCTCCCATTAGGATTTCATTTTGAACAAGTAGTAATTAGGATCCTCCTTAGCGAACCTAGATTACTTGCATCCCACATATGTGTTTCAAAATAATAACATGTTCTCGTAAGATATGATTGAATGTCTTCATGCTCTTAAATGCTAAATGATTATCATGTTTTGCATGATGTTTGCATTTATTCCTTATGTGTATTGTACATGATTTGCTTGTAAATTTTGCACCCACACTATGTCATTTTGACACATAATGAATTAGGTATGCCTATCACTATGAACTCTTAGATGTCACATAGTCATACACTAGTGTCAAAATCTATAAGTTAAAGTAGTCTCGAAATTGTCCTAATTCCTTGGTCATCATTTCGCTTTCTTCCAAGTGATACACTCTTTTGTCAAGGGAAGGTTAGATATAAGCCTAGTAGAACTCGAAGTAGGTTTGACAACTTAAATATTTCATCCGAAATATTCAAGTAATTTTAACTTGCGATCGCAATTGTTAAAAGTCATATCCGAAACATCATATTCAAAGCCTTTTAACAACATATGTTAAAAACGCTCATCAAAATGTTAAAAGATAACATCAACCTTTGGGTGACAAAGGACTCAAGAGTTACTACGTAAGTGATTAGTAGTTCCTTTTATCCTCATGTGAATATACACTTCTTAAGACCAAGTATATTCATTTCTGTTAGTTCCTCTTATCCCAATAGGTTTGTCATCGTGTTTTGTCGTCAAGCTCACCTCATAGATAATGAGGATCGAACTTATCCATTGATTTTAGGGTAGAAAAAAAAACATATCATCCTATCTCGCCAAAATAATGTTGATACTCTCTTTCTTCCGAATCTCGTCTTATGACTATCTAAATATTTCATTGGAAATATTAAAGTCATCCTTCAAATCCCTCTAATGACTACTTAAATATTTCCTTGGAAATACTAAAGTCATCTCTTCTCGTCTAGTCTCGTCCATCTTGTAAAAAAATAAATTAATTTATTAGGTATAAATTCTCTCATCGTGTCTAAAACTCTCACTAAATCAGCGAGGTTTATTCGTCAAATCCTCTCAAGATTAGAGTCAAATTCTCTCAACCTTCCAATGACAACTCAAATATTTCATCCGAAATATTTAAAGTAAATTTAATTTGCGAAATGTAATTAAATGTCATTTCTCGAAAAAATGAACTCGATCAATGTTCGTCGAATCCCACTGGATTCATTCCTAAAAGGAATTTATTTGGTATAAATTCCTTTAATCTAAGGTCCAAAAAATTCACAGAATATGTGAAATTTCTTTGTCAAAAATCAAATTATGGGTCAAAACTGACCTCAACAGGTCACGGTACCCTTAAATAAGGGATGGTACCGCTAAATTTAACGGTACTGTCGGACCATTATCTGCTGAGACAGTTTATTTTGTTTTCAATTCTCACAGTTTCAAAAGCACTATCAAAACCCACTCGCTGTAGTCTTGAACCAGAACCGTCTCCTATCTCAATAGATTCTGCATATCTTTTGATTCCTTAGTTTTTTCCCCTTTCACTTCCGCATGGTACAAAACACACCATATATTTGGTTACATTCATATCCATCATCTTCTCAACTTATCTACAATTCTCAACCTTCGCTCTACACTACCAATGCTTCCGTATCCCACTCATCTTCCACACACTTCAAGCGAAGAATCGCTAGGATAAGTTGAGATAACCCTTCTTCATCAACATAGTTTCTTCTAGCAAAGATAACTCTACAAAAACCCCATCACCAACTCCACAACCTTGAAGATTCTATCTTCTTAACCCTTAGCACATTTCCACGTAATCACATGCCTCATCATATGAATGCTCTATGAATATTCACAATGATTGAGAAGAGCTACGTGACTTCAAAGGTGAAGTTTATTGTATGCTATCCACCACTTGTCATGACGTTACTAAGCTCATCGCTTCCGTCAATGCTTGTTCTCCTCTTTATTTTTGTTCTTTTTCCAACACATCTTGTCTGGATGGTCATCGATTAAGGGGGAGCGAAAACACACTCATATAGTCCTTCACCAAACACTCTCAAGAACACACAAATGTGGTTCTTATTCCCTAGAATTCTCTACTAAATACCCACTACTTAGCAAAAACCTCAGTCACAAAACCACAATCGGTTCTAGCTTCCTAACCTCTACTCTTTGTGACCACCTAGATATTTGTTCTATACAAACACCTTCAACCCTCACATCAAACCTCACATTAATATCATTCATCATCACACTCAACCTTTACAACTAAACTTCACTCTTGACAGTGATATTTAGTTTAAGAACCTTCAACCCATCGATCATTACACTCAAACCTCACAACTATCCTTCACTCTTGATAGCGATAGTTTGTTCAATAACCTTCAATCCTCAAAATCATTATACCCAATGTGTATAAACTACACAATCGCACAAAATCCTTCATACACCAAATCATCTCTAACTCATAACTAGGATCATCCAAAACTAGAATTCTAGAACTGCGTTACCTCAACCCTGTTAGAGATATTCGCCCACAATCCTGTTAGGATCACATGCACATTTTCTTTTTCTCCTTTGAAATATATTATGCATCTCATTGTCAGTGAAAATGATATATTAATCTAAACCGTCTTTTCCCACCTTTTCTTAAAGGTCAAATCCAACAATTTCCCATCGTATGGAGTCATTCCCACTAATATCTTGGTGCGTGTCGTTATCATTCTTATTTTTTTAGTATAACTTCCATCGAGTCCACTTTATGGCATGACTTTCCATAATAGTAATGACATATATCTACCTCATTTAGTGTATGTCTTTTCAACAAACTATCCTTAACACCAATCATCTTAGGTAGATGATTATGTCGTTCAAAAGGTTTGTTAGAACTCGCCTTGCCAATGACAACTTGGAAGAAGTCATTTTGTGTGTCAGTCAACGAACGAATCTCGTTCTTGTTAGTGTGATTGATAGAACAATTACATGGATCCGCTAGATACTAAGGTAAATAAACAAGGGGATTCAATCACCATAGGGGAGCATTGAGCTAGGGGGAGCTCGGGGGTATTTGAATACATACCATGGAGTCGTCTTCACAAGTGGTGATAGAAGACTTCATGGATGATGCAAGCTCAACTCTCTGGGGAGAAAGGAAGATGTTGTAATTAGGGGGAGAAGTTGAATGATAAAAGTAAAGAGCTCAGGGCAATTACCTTTTTGTTTCGACAAAAGGGGGAGAAGGGAGTGTAAAGAGGTAACTTCTACATTTTACTGTGTGTTATGGTTTACATATTTGTCATCATAAAAAAGGGGGAGATTGTTAGTGCAAATATTACAATATTTAAACTAAACGGTTTCTTCGGTTTTAATAATGACAAACATGTAACTTGTAATGCATAATGTAAAATGTGCAAGTTACTTGTAAACACTAATCATCAATGCATACTTACATCAACATCTCTCGATGTCTCAAGTATGGTTCAACATAGTCAAAGATTTCCATTCCCACATAAATCACTCAAGGTATGAACAAACAAATTTAAACTTGTCAGATGATCAAAGAAATAATAATTTTTTGTTTTAAACTTCACATTTTTATGAATGTGACAAAAAAATTTTCAAAAATACATTTTACAAATTATTTTTGAATTAGAAAGAAATGTTTTATTTGGAAAAGTTATTTCAAAAATAGTAACAGCTATTTTCCCACCCAAAACAGCTTCAAACATTTCCAAATAAACCTTCCCCACTAAAAACGAACGGAGGAGCATTTTTGTCCCCCACGATACCACTAAAGGACCGACGGTACCACTAAATTTAGTGGTGCTGTCTGAAAATTAGTGGTACCGTCTCTCTGTAATGGCTAGTTCTTTCTTTGCCTATAAATAGTAGACCATTTTACACTTCCAACTTGATTTTTCTAGTTAGTTTTCTCTGGTCTAATCGTCTCTTATTTAGATCACTTTCTTTGATCATTTAGTGAGTTTTAGTTTGTTTTAGAGTGATCCAATCATCCATTCAAGTGATTACCTTCATTCCTCTATCAGTACAAGAGAAGAACACATCGTATCACAAAGATACAAAGTGTTATAGTGTTAGTGTAGTGCACTCGTAACATTCGTTACATACTTGTTGTATCTTGATATGCATCAATTTGTCTATCATCGTATTTAGTTAGTTCGTGTGGATCATTGTGATCTTGTGTAGCTTGTGTGGATAGTGAGTAGATCGGGTAGATCGTGTGAAGATAAGGTAGATCGGGAGTGAGATTGGTACTAGCTATATTAGTACTCAGCATTTAGCTTAATGTCAAAAAATAAAGTAAGCGACGCGGTTTATGTGTTTAGGCTTCAACACACAAGGTTTGTTATGTTGGGCCATAAAATATAACGGGTTTAGTTGTACCCGAAGAAGAGCTCGACATTTAGCTTAGTGTCGGAAAATATTATAAGCGACGTTGTATGGTTTTCTCCGCCAAGAAGGGAGTTTGTTGATTAGTGAAGTAAATCTCAAGTTAGGTACTTAGGGAGTGGAGTAGGGGCGAAGAGGAGCTTCGTGACCGAACCACTATAAATCACCGTGTCCGGTTTGCGCTTTCTTTACTTATCTCTTTACGTTTATTTTATCATTTACCGCTTTACATTTATACTTTGCATTGCATTTATATTTGTATGGTTTGTTGCTTATATTGTGTTAGTTGTGTTTGTGTCATGGCTTGTTACTTATAATATGTCTAAGTTTTTGTTATTGTGGCATGCCTTACTTGTTTCTTTATATTATCATTAGTTCTAGTAAGACTAGTGTTCATACTTTTCATATTAAGTCACACTTGATAGGGTGCTTGATACAAAAGTTTTAAGTTTTTAAACGGGAACGTATTTACCCCCCCCCCTTTACGTTTTCCATAAAGATATCAAAAATCTGATGAAACGTCATATCTTGTAGTGTCTTAGTCTGCTTAACTTGTTTGATGAAACGCTTCCATTCGGGTTGAAGACAAAGTATAACAACCGCAAATTTTCCAGGTCCTTACTCAACCTTAAGCTCGAAATAATCTGTTTAGTTAGTTTATATGTTCACCTTTATTTGTGTTTGTAAGCTAGACCACACGACGCGTTTCGGCACGACCAAAAGTCTAATATACGTTTTAACAAGATTATTTTAATAATTATGAGATATTAGTTGTATTTATACTCGATTTTTGTGGAAAAACTATTTAAGAAATATTGGCGCAACTTAGAACGCCTCGCGAGCATTTTTGCCCTGCTAAACAAGCCCGAGAGTTAATATATCAAAAGTTAGCAAATGTCTAGTTCAACCCCGGCGTTAATTTTACACCTACTCTCCCTAACCTTTGGATTTTGACAAATTCGGCCCTTGAGGGCTAATAAAACCCTACACCCCTCCTCATTTTATCCTAACCCTAAACTTATATCTCTCCCATTCTCTCTTGTTTACAGCTGCCACATCCCCTAACCACCACCATCACCTCCATCGTTTACCGCCAACCTCCACAACAAAACCTTACCAAACCCACCCTTATCTCACCTTTGTGAGCACGTTTCCAACCTCCACGCGCGTTAACATCACCCTACGCGCCACCACCACCACCACCATTATTACTTCGTTTCTTGTCTAAGTAAGTGTGTCGTCCAGATTTGAAGAACAAGGTAAAGATCCCATCGATTCACACACCCGTGTGAATCAGTGAGGGTCATAAACGGTTATAAAATGATTAAAACTTGTTGAAACTTATATCAAAACTCGTGGTATCATCTTTGTGTCGTGTATTTATATTCTTGGGTTGCATACGAGAGCTCAAACTCTCGTACGAGTTGTTTTGGTTTTGTCTCGTGCATATCCGAGCTCGTTTATAAGCTCACTGGTTTATTTGATGCCGAATGATACTTGGTCGTGATTGTTGTTGTCCTGAGTCGCGGTTACTGCCAAACCCACAAGTGGGTTTAGGTTGACTTTTGTGTTTGTTAAGATTTGGGTTATTATTTTTGGTCTGTTGGTTTATCTTGTACACAGCGTGGATTCAAGCCAAGACCCCATGGTCTCGATGAGGTAAGCTTAGCTTGGTCCGAATGGGTTATGGAAACATTGTGGTTGTTCATAACTTGTTTATGACTTGGAAACTCGAGCCGTAGGATTTAGCGTGGCCGAGTATTGATATGGTATATTGTTGATATTTGGACTTGGAATTGTTTCGTGATGTTTTAGCCATGTCATGAGCTAACCTAGACTACGTAGTCTCGGCGTGGCCTCGACTCGCCTAAAGAGGACTTGATATATCATTGGACTATTGATTATTAATATTGACTTGTTGACCCGTGGTTGTGGTAATTCGGATGGTGACTCGAAACGGTTAATAAATCATGGCGTATATAAATGTTTGGATATGACTAAAAAGGAAAAAAAAAGAAAAAAAGAAAAAGGAAATAATAAAAACTTTGTGTGAAAATATTGAGTAACAAATTAAATTTTGATATTTAAAACTTTATATGGTAAATATAGTGTTTAAAAGGAAAGTTAATAAAAGTGGATATAAACGGAAATACGTGAGGGTTATTAAGTTTTTCGTGGCACATATATCGAGGATACCGTATTTGACTTGATGAATGATTGGTGATCGTATTACGTGGGAAAAAATTGCAGCATCGAACTTGAAATATATGTGGAATTTGTATTGTCATTGGACTTGGACATATTTGACTATTGAAATGCGAAGCGACTACAATACATTAGACTCGAAATGAATTTAATGTGTTTGAGCCGTAACGGATGAACAATGGAATACAACGTCTAACGAACAATAAAAATTACAACGTTCACTACTTTAATGTAATTATAAATTATAAATTATTTGACATGGAAACGCTCCATAAACGAACGAGTCATGGCGAATGATGAGTGCCTATTTACTCATCATTTTATGCCCATATTATACATAAAAAATGCCAAAAACAGCCAAATATACCATATTATACTGCAGATATCCTTGGTTTGTGTTTTTATGTATTTCAGGTACAAAGGATTGAAAACGGAGCGAAAACAGACATTTTTGGACTGACTAGACAATATGTGTGCATTCGATCATGTGAAGACGGAGTCAAAATCTAACTCGGGACATGGCATTTGGACGAGCGTGGAAAAACGAACCCAAAACCAAAAATCACATTTCTCCCATTTACCCTCACCTAATTAAACTAATTCCTAAACCTTATCCCATTTAAACCCTAAACTAACAAAACCTTTAAACTATCCTAAGCCCATTTTCCCTAATAAACCCACCAAAGCCCAATCAAAATAAAACCCAACCCAACCCTTTAGATATTACCAGGGTCAAACGAACGGTCAACCCTGCCTTTCACCTTTCCCCGCCAAAACCTTTCTCCTTTCCCCATACCTATCACTTCACCTCAACCCTGCTCCCAAGACACTGCTCCAGCCACCCTATTGCTATTTCCCCCTCCAAGTACTCTTCACATGTTACCAATGCCACTACCCATATCCAAGTACACAGTTTGGGCGCCAAAATCCCTTTTAAGGGCTGAGATGAAGAGTTGCTAATCCAAGGGCTGAGATTGATCCAGAAGAAGCACAGAAGATTGAAGAAAACCCTAGTTACTTTAGTATAAATAGAATGTGATTGTAAGCCTTTTGGCAATTAGTTTTTTTTAGCAGTTAGATTTTAAATCAGTTTTAATTGTTAATTGTTTTCATCTTTTAAGTCTTTTTTAATGTAATGTACCCTTTTTGAGTTAATATAAGTTTAATTTTAAGTTTTAATCCTGTTCTTGAAATTTCATTTTTATTATTAAAAGAAAAAAAAAAGAAAAAAGAAAAAAAAAAAAAAGAAAAGCAGGAGCATGGTAAATATTGGATGGCCATGGGATAGAGCTTCTTGGGAAGCATTAGGACAGTTTAGAAAGTGATCTAATCTTGGTTTTGAGCAAAAAGGATTGTAAGTAATTTTGCCATTTTAGCTTATTGCTTGCATATCACTGTTCATCAGCTTATTTCACTGCTTAATTGCCCTTTTTCTGCTTATTAGTGGTTATTAGGTCCTTTAAGTGTTAATTATTTACTTAATATAAGGTTAGTTTCATTTTTTGTCCTTAAAAAGCCAAAAACAGTCACATAACACTCAGCTTATTCGAGTGCTTATTTTCATCTGAAAAATAGTTCATTAGGGTTAATTTAGTTTAGTTAATAAGTGGTAGTCAGAAGCATAGCTTATTTTAGTCACTAATAGTGTAAATCTCAAAATCAGTCAACATAAGGACTGTTTGGGTCAGAGCATGAAATGGGTCAATTTGAGGTTTCACTGTTCATTTGCCCTTTTTGAAACTTTGATCTAGTCTGAATTACCTTGTTTGAGTTGTTTGTAGGAAGAATTAAGCTTGTTTGAAAGTTTTTGAGGATTTTAGGTGTTTAGTGTAATTTTAGATTAATTACTATCCTGAGTAGCTTATTGTGGGATCAGCCTTTTAATCCCTTATTTCTATTGTTTCTAGTATCCAATATAGTACAATTAGTCAATATTTAGTAGTGGTTAAGTATCTTAAAGCCTGGTTTCAAAATAAGTTCATATCAGTCCACTATAGTTACAGCAGACTGCATTTTATGATTTTGCAATATGCAGCCCTTGTTTTTCATTTTTAATTTGTTCATGTTAAGTCCTTTTAAGCTGTAATTTGGTACAGTTAAGGTTTAGTTGCTGATCTAGTTGGGTAGCATTTTTCTGATTTTTTAGAATTAGCTTTTCTCAGCTTTTTAGTGGCTTGAAAAAGCCCTTTTTTCCCCTGAACCATAGTGTATCAGCAGACTCAGTAGCCCCTTTGGCTTTCTAAGCCATCTCAGTGCTTATTGCTTGCAATTTATGGCTTATTCAGTTTTACTTTTAGCTTATTAATAGTTATTCAGCTTATTTCAGTCCTAGGTTAGCTTATCTTAGCTTATTAGACCTGTAATCCATAGCCTTAGCTTAATTACCTTAAAAGCCAACTGATCAGACCTTTATAGCTTATTCCTGAGCTTATTTGTGGTATTTAGTACCTGATTTTCATTAATTGTGTTGTATGCTTACCGTTCTTTGCCTAGTTCCAAAGTTCAGGGCTTTCTTTAGCTTCTTGAAACTTTAAAATAAGCTCAAAAGTGCTTGTTCAAGCACTGTGTATACTGAACCAACAGTAACACTTAGCTTGAACAGCCTCCTCTTTAGCTTATTTTTAAGCTATCGAAAAGCTCATTAAGTTATGATATTTTGCCTTCTAGCTTATTAGTGTTTGTGCTTTAATATTTTTAAGCTTTGGTGGAACTTGAATCTAGTTTTAGTGCTTATAAGTTAAGTTCAAATTGCCTATTGAGCCTGTTTTGAGCCTGCTTCTACAGACCCTCAAATAGCTTATTGGGTATTCAGTGCTTATCTGCTTAATATGATTGCTTTTTCTCAGTTCCTCAGCTTATTTATGTTGTACTCAGTATATTTTAGCTTTTTCCATTAATCTTTTGGCTTAATTGGCTTGTTAGCTTAATTTCTTTCACTTAGTTCTTTTTATCTTTTAAAATGGTCTATTGCTTATTTTGCTTATTATCTGGCTTAATTGTATGTTTCTAAAAATATTTCTTTTTCAAAAAGTGTTTTTTATCATTAGCTTTTCAAGTTTCTAAAAAGAAGAAAAAAAAATTTCCAAAAAGAGGTGCACCAGGTTCGAACCTGGGACCTCAGCTCACCAAAGCCTCACAACACAACACACTTAACCACTCGCCCTTGGGACTTTTTCAGTTATAGCTTGCAACATTAAATACTTAACATAGTTTCAGCCCCTTAGCTTATTTCCCATTTTCAGCTCGTTTCAGCTTATTCCAATAAGCTGGCACACAACTTTTATTTTTCCTAGGACTGTTAAGGCACAAAGTAATTTCAGAAAAAGTTTCATAATTTTGGATTAGTTCTAATATTTTTTATGTATTTTTCTTTTTAAAACAGTTTTTAATTCATAAAAAATTAAATAAAAGTAAAAAAAAATATAATTCTTTTAAAATTTTCTTTTATTAATTATAACTTAGGAAAAATAGATTTGCACTCGTAGGGTTAATTTTTAAAGATTTTAGTTTTTAGGCTCGATTTTTGGAATTCTCGGTTTGCGTTTTTAGTGTAATTTGATGTTTGCTTTATTCTCTTTGTATATTCACTTTCCATCACTTAATTAGAATTAAAAAACACAAAAATCCAAAATCCTCACTTCAAGCACTTTAATTCCAAATCGAAAACGAAATTCTCGATTCACACCTCGCTGGGACACGACCCGGGTAATCACTTGCCCGGTATCTCATATTGTATTCACGGGTTTTGTGAGTTGGCCTTTTTCCTAAAAGGTTGGCTTGTCGATTCCCGCGTATCACGCGTATCCGATATTATATTTATATATATACTCAGAACGGATCAATTTTTGGCGCCGCTGCCGGGGAAGTTGTGTTGCAACAATATCGTTAAGGTTTAAACGATTAGTGACTTGAGATCCTTCATCTTGAAGTTATCGCTTTCATAAAAATATAAAAAAACAAAAATATATTTTTTTCTTTGTATATATATATATTAGATAAAAAAAAATACAAAAACAATTTCCATTTTCTTGTGTTAAATAAAAGATAAAAGACAAGTTCAATATAATACTCATCAACTTTGAGTATTATCATATTAAGTTCCCAAACAAAAGATTAAAACTTGCCTTTGTATCACTTGCGAATATTGGCTCACCTATGATTGATAAATAAACTATAAGAGGGGTATAAGGAGGGGCGATCCAACGAACTTCGCCCCGAATAGAGATCCATTCTTCTCTTCCGCTCCTTTGTGCGTTTATCTTTTAAAGAGCTACCGTACGCTTGTTGATTATTGGTTTAAGTTCCTTGTGTTTTGATTCGGTCTCGTTTTAATTGACTTGTTTTTTAGTGCATGTGCACTCGTTCTTCTACGTCGTCAAGTCCTTTACCTGAACTCGTAAATACTTCAAGAAGACGTAATCGAAGGCATTCCACCCAAATAGTCGAACCCGAGATTCGTACTATTCCCGATCCGAATCCTCCCATTGTCACAATGGCGGATGAACGGACCATGTCCGAGCTTCTCCAAGCACCCACTGAGGGTTATGGAGACGCTATCGTTGTTCCGGCAATCGTTGCCGATAGCTTTGAGCTTAAGACCGGGTTACTATCCTTAGTAACTTTGAGTCAATATTTCAGGTTTGAGAGGGACGATCCTCATTCCCACATTCGATGGTTTACCAAGATCACCTCTACCATCAAATACTGAAATGTTCCTCAAGATGCTATCAAACTACTTCTTTTTCCTTTTTCTCTCGAGGGGCCGCCCGAGTTTGGCTCAAAAAACAACCCCCTCGTTCAATTGAAACATGGGAAGATTTGGTGTCGAAATTCATGAATGAATTCTTTCCTCCGTCTAAAACCACAAGCCTTAAAAATGAAATCACCAAATTCACTCAAAAATTTGATGAAACCTTTAGTGAAGCGTGGGACCGTTTTAAAGAATTACTTCGCAAATGTCCTCATCATGGTTTTTCCGAGTTGCATCAACTCGATACTTTTTACAATGGTTTGAACCAAACCGATCAAGATTCTCTTAATGCCGCCGCCGGTGGTAATCTTTTGAATCGGACTCCGAAAGATGCTTTAGCTATCATCGAGAACAAGTCTAAGGTTCGCACTACACGTAGCAAGCCGGTTGTTTCCCAAGTGAGTGCTTCTCCTTCTACTTCTTCTCCGGTGAATTTTTCTAGCACCGATGCTAAGATAGAAAAACTTACTGAGGCTATCCAAGCTTTGGTTCTTACCAAACAAAAGAAATTTTCTTCTCCACAAATTTCTTTACCCACTCAAGTCAAAGCGGTGGAAGAAACTTGTGTCACTTGTGGTGGACCTCATGCATACTACAATTGTACTACCACCGATGGTAGTCAATTTCAGGTAAAAGCCGTAGCCAGGGCTTAGAACCAAGGAGGTAACCAATACCGTCCTCAAGTTGACCCGAACTATCGTGCTAGCAATCAAAATGGACCACCCGGATTTTCTCAACCCAACAATCCAAATAGATTCAACCAAAATCAACCGAGAGGGTAAGATGTTCGAAACCAATTTCAAGCCCCGGTCAATCAATACCCAACCCAAGGTGGTAATTTCAATCAAGGCTTTCAAGCTCCAAATTACCAAGCCCCAGTTGGTCCCTTAAATGAACTCGCTAACTACATCAAGTCAAACGAGGCCAATATAAGGGCGATGCAAAGCCAAATCACCACTGATGGAGCGTGATGTGTCGTTGCGGTTTAGCAGTATTAATGCCTACTCAAGTTTTAAATTTATATTTAGCCGACTTATCAATAACACACACACTTAACGAGCAGTGTACCCGGTCAGTATGAATATAATGGTAAGTAGAGTGTCGATCACTAAGAGTGGAACGTATTATCTAGTTATTCTAATAAGTATTTTAATATCCTAAGTTAGCTATACAACCTAATCTAACGCAAGGGGGTTCAGCCTGAGAGACTGGCACGGTTTGGTTATGATTAAATAGAAAACTAAACTAATGAGCACGAATCAGCGATTAGCACACACATACACAGATAGATACTTGAGACAATAAGAAGACCTGTCCTGATAATTAAGTAGCTTGTCACTTGTTTTATTGCTAGTTTTATATGAAGTGTATATAATTAACCCTTTCTCGTTGGCTCTAATCTTATCGGCGAGTAAACCCTTAATGATCACTTATATCTATCCCACTATCCTAGAAACGATAGAATAAATAGGCGAGGAAGGGGCATGGCGACCCAAGCAATGCTCAGCTAGACACAGAGGTTATCAATGCACTAATAAAAGTCACCAAAGACATCAACATATAAACTTTAATTAATGGGAAAGCAATTTTAAGGGGTGCGCATGATATTCCGTAGTCACATGACATCAGCCCATCAATCCTGATGAATTAAAGTGTACTAATACAATAAAACAAAACTACTTAATGAATTGAATACATGCAGGACCTTCTTACAGCTCTTGTATCTTCGTTCAGGGTGTGTCTTGTGCTGCTAATGCGTCTGAATTCGTCTCTGGTTTGGTACTCGTACGTATGGTATCTTGCACACAAAATTCGTCTAACTTTGGGGTATTTATAGTTTCTGTCTGAGGGTTAGATACGGCGCATAGGACAAGTAGATGCGGTGCATTGACTTAACTTCGCGTGGGGTCCAAGATTAATATATTCAGGAATATTCGTACACCGCCTTAAGATGCGGCGTAACTCTATTTCTCTATGCGGCGCATGTCCTTTGCTGTCTTGGATCGTAACTTGTGAAATCTTGATAGTGATACGCCGTATGTAAGAAGTATGTTGCGGCGTATCTGGAGCAGAATGATCTTGATCTTGTACATTTCAGTAGACTCTTAACATCTTGCTTGTTTTGCTCCATAATTAGTCCAAAATCGCCAAGTTTCACATAATACTTGTTTTTACCTGAGAATTACAAAAGTAAACATTAACGTATCAATTCTCATATATAATATAATAAAACAAGTCAAATAAATAGGACAAATGATGATAATAAAATGTACTTATTTGAGTTCATCAAATATCCCCCCACTTGAACTTTACTTGTCCCCAAGTAAACCTTAGAATAAATCTTATGAAAATGTATCCTAAAAGATATTAGGATTTATTTTTATATTTAAGCATGTATTTGTTTTGTCATAATTGCACAACCAAACACTTAACGAATTAGAAATAAAATAAAATATTTCGATAAAAGCAAATCTAATCGTTTAACTGTCTAGTCGTGACGAATATTCTATCATAAGCTTGGCAAGTATACGCATCTCCCCCACTAAAGCCAAGGAATGACAAGTCTAAAGCGGTAAAAAGGGTTTGTTGGTTAAGGGTTAATCATTCTTCTTAATCTCTATCGATCTCACATTCCAGAAAAGGCGACTAAATCACAAATACATGATCGAATCCACGACCACGATACTTGCAATTGCTCA
Source organism: Artemisia tridentata subsp. tridentata (assembly GCA_021014915.2). NCBI lineage: Eukaryota > Viridiplantae > Streptophyta > Magnoliopsida > Asterales > Asteraceae > Artemisia > Artemisia tridentata. The sequence continues at coordinate 465,134,954 of CP139508.1, forward strand.
AATCCTTAACTCGAATGGGCTAAAGATAGGACCAAGTAATCTTTACCAATAATATTATATCAAAAGGGCGACAAAATCATAAATACATAGCCGAATCCACGACTACGATACTTAAGATTGCTCAAATCCCTAATCTCAATAAATCAAAGGTTTGGATAAAGAATGATATAGGGTATGGATAATATTTGGGATACAAATTGGTGTAAAATGAAAAATAAACAAAACAGATAAATTAAAATCCTAAGCGTGGTAAATTACTTTCCCAACCATCCCATGAATAAGACTCATATCATTGAATAACTCACGCTTTAACACTTGAAACACACGCTTTAGGTAGACACGAATTATACTCAACAATATCTTAATCAAAGAATAATCCTAGTTGGCGTTCCCATAAGGCCAACTCCCATTCAATCCATAAATATAATATACAACAAATAGTGGTGATATCTCCCACTTAATACAAAACTTTACATAAGTTGGTTAAAACAAACTTCCAACTTTTCCTTTTTCTTTTTTTTTTCTATTTTTTTTTTGACATCAACATATATGTGTAAAATTTCACAACTTTTCTATCACTATTTTTCCGGATAATTTTTCCATACTCTTCATACTTTCAGAAATAACTGTAATAGTGAAAGTAGTAAACACACGAAAAATAAACTCAAAGTTATACAATATTTACTTTCATACCAATTGCATTGTGCAATTTCCCGACCTAACCAAAGATAATGAATTACGAACGCGAACACAGGTAATGTAAGGAAACACACTTTGCCTAAAGCAATTAACCACGGATTTTAATCTACAGGGTAGGCTAAGGTGTAAGGGTGTATCGAAACATTATAACAAAGGTGTAAGAAACGAAAGGAATGGCTCTGAGTGTTTTTCTAGGGGTATCTTACTCTAAAAGTGAGAGTAACAAAAGGGTTTATATGGGGGTTAACTAACCAGTGTAGTTAGTTAATATCACATAACATATAAATGCTATTTGGGTGTAATCCTAGAAATTTACCAATTTAGACAAGTCATTCCAATTATATAGATAATACTTATTATGGTGGTCTCGAATAGTATACAAGCCAAGTTCTAAAGTTTACAAGTCACCGGCACACTCATAGATTTGTGAATTTTGATAAGTTCACAATTTTTGGAAATAATGTTATGTGTGCAGCTATGTAATTTAGACTTTAAACAAAAACATGCTAAAAATTTTAAATTTTGATATATTAAGCGCATTTTAAGCATATTTTGAAAAAGTTTAGGACAAGTAAGTGTTCAAATTCTCCAATCCCCCCACTTAAGTTAAACAACGTCCTCGTTGTTTGTGTCAAAGGTTAAAAACTGGAAAATAAAAGAAATAGAACAGAAAAACTCCCCTGAGATTTGCTCGGTATGATCCTCCATTATTCGTATAAGAGCGAAAATCAACTTTCTTGTGGATTAGAACGTTTAAGCTTCATAGATGATGTATCCACAAAAATGAAGGAATCTATAATACCATTTAGACTTTAACACACCTGAGTTAAGAAGGTTCAAACTTGCATAATACATTAGTAGTTAGTAAAAATAAAACTAAAAAATTAAAATGAAAATCATCAGGTCAGTCGATACGCCATATCTTATGGAAGAAGATACGCCGTATCGAGCCTGGAATAAATACGAATCAGAATAAAAGATGGGTCGCATCCTTAACCAGGGATGCGCCGCATTAAAATAAACTGACAGAAAGTTTTAAAGTTCAGAAAAATAAAATGCAGAAAAAATAAAGATTGATATGATCTGTACATTTGATACGCCGCATTTCATGGAAGGAGATGCGCCGCATCGAAGTGCAGGTTTGACAGACTCGATACAAAATCAGAAAATAACACAAAAGATAAGCATGGGTTTCCTCCCACGAAGCACTTGTTTTTGTTTGAGTCACGAGCCTGACTCCACCCTTATTTAATGTGTATTAATGTAACACCTAAAATCTGTAAACATGTAAAATGACCAAAATGCCCCTACAAGTTTGAAAATTATTTAAAAGCTTATAAAGTATCAAATAAATCCCAAACTTCTGGCAATGCACAAGTTATGATCCCAAATAATTTTAACAACTTCATTTAACATTTATACAAGTGAAAAAATTACTAAAATACCCCTCATAGAACCGAATGACATTTTGATTAACATTTTAAATTATATAAAGTGAAGTAAATGCATTTAAATGTAGAAATCAATCACTTTAATGTGCCAATCAATTTTGCCAAAATTCCTGGTCCAAGCCCTCCCCATTGACTCGGTTTTCCATATTTTAAATCAATCCATATCCTTTCTTGAAAACCCTAATTGCCGAGAGAAATAACACACACAAACAAATTCCTTAGCCTCCATTCGACAATCTAAAATTCCCAAAGCATTTTTCTGAGTTTGAGCATCATCCAAGGAGTACTAGAAAAATTATTGTGAAGGTGTTCATCACACGACTCGTTCTTAGTGCATTTTTCTTCTATCGCATCATAAAAAGAGGTAACCATTCGTATAAATTCATTCGACTCTCTAGAAATTCTTTTCTCAATTTTCTCATGCTCCTCATATCATGTTTGATCTACGAAAAATAGATTTGAGGCTGTGCTTGGCTGGATTCGAGTCTAGGAATTTATTTCCTTGTCGCGCATGAGCTTTTGAGGTAAATTCGAAATAAATTCGATCGAGCATTATAAAATTCGTTCATCATTTTTCTTATGATCCTTATATCGAATATACTCTGTGAAAAATGATTTCAAGGTCTGAAGGTCGTTTGTGAAGTCGTGGTGAATTCTTGGTTCGAATCTCCTATACGCGTACAAAAGTTTTCGTGCAACCCATCCTTCACGTTCGAATCTTGGTTGGGTATTTTTCTCATGCTTTATATATATTAAGAACACCAAATAAAATGATTATAACACACCATGCTCGATCTATAAGTTTTATGAAGATTTAATCTATTAAACGTGTGTAAATCATGAAAAATAGCATGCGACTCATAAAAATTCCAAGTATAATTTATTTACGTATATTATGATGTTATATGATCTGGAAAAATGTTGGGAAGAATTTTCATGGCTTAGATCTAATTGTTTCGAATTTATTTGTGTTAATCGGATTTTGTATATAAAACGTATAAAAGGAAAGTAAATTCATACGATCTGAAATCTGGAAATTAGGGCTTGTTTTTGTGATTATAAATGATGTCTAATGATAGTGTAATGATTGGAAATGGTTTGGATTGGTTAGGGTTTGAATTCGTGGGGTTTATGTGCTATACGATTTGGTTTAAAATGTTTTGGGTGAGTTTTGTAACTTTTAAAACTCAAGGGTTATTTTTAGAACTTATTTTGGACTGTGTACTTTTCGTATAAAATATAAGTTGAGGGGGTCTAGTGTAATTTTTATGTTTAAAAGGATTAAAATGTATTTATTGAATAATTATGAGTCGAATTGCAAATTAAATAAAAGGAGGGACTAAATATGTAAATTCTGGAAACTTAGTGCTGTTTTGGATAATAAAATACATTCAGGGGGTTATGTGCTATTTTGATAATTTCATGGCTTAATATGTAATTGTTTATAATTAAAAGTTGAAATTGTAATTTAAGGGACTAAATATGTAACATTGATAACTAGAGGGGCCTAATGTGTAAATTATGAATACTTGAGGATACATTCGTACAATATGATAAAATAAGTGATCATTGTGTAAAATGGATAAATTAAGGGTTTAATGTGTAACTATGAATACTGGAAGGTTTAAAGTGTAACTTTTGGAATATAAGGGTATAAAATGTAAATTGTGAAACCCTAAGGACCAAATGTGTAAATATGTTAAAAGATACCTAAATTCCATTAATAATGATTTAACTAAGTTATGTCTCCAACTTTCTAAAAATAGAAACTTGCTAAAAGTGGAAACTTACTAATTATGGAAACCTGCTAAAAATGGAAAGTTACTTTAAATGGAAAGACAATTAATTAAGAATGAATTGTAATTCCCTTCTACTCCTTTAGGTGTGAAGAAGGAAAGACTTTGAGCTATCCCCTATTTCTGTGCTTGTTTCTATTTGTGCTTTCGTCATAAGGTACGGATACTCTACCCTTTTTAGTAAGGGTGTCTTTTCACCTATGCATTGATGTTGAGCTATGATTTAAACCTTTTTGCCATGAACCTTTTGACATGAACCTTGTGACATGAACCTTTTGACATGAACCTTTTGACATGAACCTTTTGATATGACTTTGAGATATACCTTCTGATTATGACCTTGAGATGCACTTTGATATGACATTGAGACCTGACTCTTAGTTTGATACCCGAGCCATTTTTATGTTACCTAGCCAGGAAGGTAACCTGGCCATGTCTGTGATGCACCACTGGCATGACTCCCGTGTGGGGGAGTGATTTCTCACACCGTCCCTTTTATGATTATCTGCCATGGCTACTATGATTTTGAGATGACTTTGAGTTAGGGGGCGTATGGGTTGCAATCCTAGATTTGTATGTTTAGTGGATTTAACTATGACTTTGAGTATGACTTTGAGGTGACTGGTACTGTGTGCAATACATGCCTTTCACATTTATGGGAGCTAGCTACTCCACCCTTTTGATACATGAGGACACCCCTCATATTATCTGGTTGCCTGAGAGGTATCCCCTCTGATTGTGAGCTTATGACTTTGAGACTATGATGTTGAGATTATGACTTTGAGTTTATGGGCTCGTGGTAGATAACTATCCTATATTTCCTTATTACTCTTTTGCTTTGATTATACCTTATGACATTTCCCAGTGCCTCATTATATTTCGGTTTCGTTATCTTTGCTTTGTATTATGTATCTGTTCACTGGGCTTTGTAAGCTCAGCCGCACGTTTTCTTTTTCGTGTGCGGCAGGTATCTAGCTGGGAGATGGATTTTATGCTTGGGATGAGAGTTAGTTGAAGCTTTACCTTAGATGATGTCCTACCCTAGTCTTGCCAGTTGTTTAGACATTTTGATCATGGATTCATTTCGTTATGTATTTCCTTTGAATTATTTCGTATTGGATTCAAGTCATGTTGACTTGGCTTTTTTATTTAATTATGATGTTTTATGGCTTCCGCTGTGTATATGTATGAATGCTTTGAATTGTCGCCATAATGTGATATCTCTACCCTTGTCGGGTTGGGGTGTTACAATTATGGTGTTGTTCCCCCCACTTGGGATCAAGTACGGGTGATAATAGCAATAAACACGAAAAGAGTGTAAATTTGCTAGTAAAGATGGAAGAAATAAATAAAGATCATACCTTGGCAATATATGTACATCTTTCGTATCCTTACCCGGTTTGGTTGATAAATTGGATGACTTGACCATTCCATCTGAAAGAGTAGTGTGTTGAGGAAAAATGAGTCTCCTTTCTTCTTGGTTAGTCTCTTTGGTAGTAAGGCGTCCCTTGACCTCCGCAGAAGATGAGAAAGGGTCTTTGGCAAGTAAAAGTTCGAGTTCCTCTATATCCTTTGATGCGTGGTTTTGCAACCTTACAACAGGTTTTACCTCTCGAGGGATCTCAAGAGGCTTACAACCCCACCAGGCAGTGTACCTGACCGATGTAGTATAGTGTAGTGGTAAGTACGGGGGATTGATCGTTCTCCACAGGGAATAGTGTTCGTTAGGTATGAAAGACTACTCTAATAGGTCTAAGGGTTGAGGAAGATTCTTTTTTTTTTTTTTATGTTTTTATATTTTTATGAAAGCAAGTAAAATCTCGGGTTTGAAAGAGTGGGCGGAATTAGTTGCTAGTCAACTAACCCAAATTACTACGAATGCTAATAAAATAAATAACTGAAAATAAAAAGTTTGGTGAAAACTTATGTGTAGAGAAATGTGTTCACTTAGATTTCCTTACTCCCTAACTATCTTTTACCGGTTGATTAGTGTGTATTAGTCGCGTGGATGACGGGTGTATTCCTTAATACCAATCGTGGGGTGGCGTACGTACTTCCCCAACTCTACAAGCTCCTACTTCACTCCTATGTCGAGCCGGCTAGGAAGCTCCTAACATGGGATCACTAGAATTCGCTTGTGCATTAAATACAACCATAAAAACCTTTAGTACGCATTTGGTTCATGTTTCTTAAGACGTTCAAGCAAGTTACCGAATAGGAAGTTAGCCAGTTTTCTTAAGCCTAACATAGATGAACAATCATCCAATACAACTAACAACACACTAATAACCAATAATCAATAGCTAGGTTTCATTAGATCTAAGCAAACACAAGATAAATCTAGCCTAACATGTTAATCAAAAGACAAGAATAAGATAGAATCAAACAACACATAGACATATTGAATGATTAATTGATAACTTATCTTCAATGTAACATGGAAGATCTCAAGGCAAAAAGCCTTGAAAAAGATGCTAAAATCGTCTTAGGGTTTTCTCCCAAAAATTCCACACTAAGTTCCACACTAATGACAAAAAATTAGAAAACTATATATAGACTTTTGGATCTGACGACGTCACGTTATGGAGTGTGACGCCGTCACCTCGCCGCTTTTAGGGTTCCCGGATGACCTTCTTGACGCCGTCCCTCTTTAGCTCTCCAAAATCCATTCTGGCTTATCAAGGCTTGACGCCGTCAGACCTTGAACGTGACGCCGTCCCTCTTTGAATTAAGCCGTGACGCCCTTGATCAGGTTAAAGCGTGACGCCGTCAGAATTCACATGCAATTTTCACAGGCTTATCATGAGTAAATTTCACATCCACCTTTTCTTGCCAAGCCATGACGCCGTCCAGGGTAAATCCTGACGCCGTCAAAGGTAACTTTTAGCCGATTTTTGAGACTTTGTCGTTTTCTTCACTTTTATGCTCCAAAAACGTCCAAAATGCTTCCTTTTCCAGATTTCTTCTCAAAAGTACCTAAAATGACAAAAGGAACGATTTAGGGCGATATTTGATCAAATAAATACGATTTAGGGCTTAAATGACCCCTTAAAAGCGGTACACTTTTCGCTTCATCAAATACCCTTACACTTGAGATTTGCTTGTCCTCAAGCAAATGCGCTTTTATTCTAATCAAAATACAAGTTAGGGGTCATTTAATGCTAATATAAAAGTAATTGCAACAAATAATCGTTCCACTTTAATCCTAATAAGCACGGAGATTACAAACTAGCACCTCACAAGTAGTGTTTAGATACTCACATCTCTCAAGTGTCATCAAAATAAATCTCATAAATGGAAACGGATAATATCTCTCACTACCTGTCATAGCAAATAGATTACCATAGGCTTGGGAAAGGATCGAAAACCTCCTCCACTAGGCGTAAGCACCTAAGATAAACTATCAAAGAGGGCTTTTAAATGGGTTATAACGTTAGGTGTAGGGAAAAGGAAAACACGGTTTTGTTGGATAAGGGATATTTTACTGGTGGCGAGTTAAAGATCTTGATCAATTACATGTACTATAAAATGTTGCTAAGCCAAGACTCGACTCAATCTTAAGCTAAAAACAAAATAACAAAAACATAAAATAAACATAAAATGAAACGGGATGGTAGTCCGTATGTTTTTTCTACTTTTCTTTTTCTCATTTTTTGTATTTTTCTTGATTTTTTCGATTTTTTTTTTTTTTTTTTTTTTTTTTTTTGACATACATTTTTGCCCTACCATCCAAAATAATACATCATAGGGGCATTGCATTCCCCTTACACTTGAACTTTTACATAACTTTACAAATAACTATTCTAATGACTCGAATTAAGATAATCGAAAAACTTGGAGTACTTTTAAAATATTTAGCACATATGGGGGTAATAAATGATGTTCTTCCCCATTACTCCATTACATTAGTACTTTACCCATGAGTCCCAATCGTCCCAAAACAATATGTACAAGGATATGACTCGACTTAGCAACCATGTAATCAACTAGATAATTAACTTGGGTTTAAACAAATGTTGTCACAGTAATGCACTAAAAATGAGTGCATACAAGGTAGGCTAAGGCGATTTGGGTGTACATTTTAGTGGGGTGTAACAAATTCTTCCTTTAAGTAAAATGCTTAAAGGTCGAAACGAAAAGATAGGCTCTGAGGGGTGTACTAGGGGTATCGTGTACTAAAAATGAGTACAACGCGAAGGGTGTGGGAGAATTACTTGACCAATGTATCCAAAGTAATTATAACAAAAACACAGGTGTAAAACAATGGGTTAATCCTAATGCCTCTTATCATGTAGTAAATCTAACTACACGAATGTAGTCTCACTTGTGGCCTCGGAATGGTCCTAACGCAAGTTCTAGAATCTAAGTGCTACCGGTACACACATCATAGCATAAATGCTTTTCCTACCAATTCTAGGGGCGAACCTCACATATTTGGGGGTGGAAAATTTTTTAGTGGTACGGTTTTTGTGCTAGTTATATAACTCCTATCCGTGAGACGCTCATTAAGATCAAAGTTTCACTCCTATATGTTGTAAAAAATTTTAAATTTGGCACTAAAATTGCCCTAACAGGTATTTCTCTCAGTTTTATTACACATCTACTATCAAACAAACAAAAATCAAGCGTAATTGTATTCTCTAATAATCGTATTTTTACCCCCCCTTACACTTAAGATGAACATTGTCCCCAATGTTCAAATAACAAATGTAAAAGCATAAAGTAAAAGATTGAAATCAAATACTCCCCTGATTCGCTCGGTGGATAATGAAGTAACACGGTTAGATCTTCTTCCAAAGTAATGTTGAAGCTCCATGACTAATGCATCGCCATAAGCTTGATTCAAAACATTTCCTTGTCCAAAATAACCTGTTAAACCTGAGAAAACAAACACGAGAACCTGCATAACATCGGCGGGATAAAATCTATATATAAGGATATAATGCTTGTGGAATGATAATTTTGCAGATTCCTGGAGATTATAAGTTGGAGATTTTAATAAAAACTTTTTATGAAAACAAAACTTTCAAAAATTTCTGAAAATTAAATCTGACGCCGTCAGGTTGTAACTCCTGACGCCGTCAGAAATGACTTGACAAAAATTCTCATTTTAAGTTTCCGGAAAATTTCTGGAAAAACCTTTACCTTACTTCCTGGAAATCCTGCAAAACATCATTATGACTCGATACAAGCATTTGACTCAAACGAATACTAATATGTATGTTAATTTATTATTATTACGATTCATGTTAATTTGTGTTCTAATAAACCGATTTAGATTTCCCTTACACTTACCTTTTGCAAAATACCTTTATATGTAGTTAAGACGAAGTTAAAAACAAAATAAAGCATTTTCACAAATTAGTTTTGAACATGAATCAATAAGAATAAAAGTTAAACATACATACGGAAACAAATAAAATCAAACAAACAATTAAATAAACACACAAAGAAATAAAGATTGCTTGGGTTGCCTCCCAAGAAGCGCTTTTCTTTATTAACGAGTCTTGTAGCTAGACTCAAAGTCACCGTACATTACGTGACTCCATCATCGGTCATGGTTCCTAGGCCATTCTCCTTTCCGGTTTTATATTCTGGTCCTAATTTCAAACAATCCTTGTAGAAACCGAATATCCTTTTCATAACATAGTCTACTCCTTTACTCCTATCCTCATCATTCCTATAGTAGACTGCTTGCTTAAGCTCCTTCTCAACATTTGACAAGTGTTGGAATTGCTCTATCTTATATGGCATTTGGTAGTTTACCTCATCGGTCTCATCCTTAAATCTAACTATCCCTAAGGAAGGTTCATAAGTCATTCTAGAGACCTCAACAAATGGTTTTCCAAAAACCACTTGAGTTAAGGATGCATCTACTATTGGGCGGATATCTTCTACAATTACAAAGTCGGTGACATAGGTGAAGTTTCCTACATAAACCTGTAATCCCTTAACTCTTCCCGTGAAGTTACTCATCCATCCCTTGTCAGGGAACATCCTATACCCAAGTTGATTTTTCATTATCAAGTTGTAGTGGGCTCTAGTCATGATGTTTATGGGTGATCTAAGGTTGATGTAAGCTTTCCATACATGCAAATGTCCGATGTTGCATGGTATGTTGAGATTAGAAGGGTCGCCCATTTTTATAATTGGTCTACCTAGGAAGTATGGTGTCTCGGGGTCATCGAATAAGTCTGTATGATATGCGCGCTCTTCCTTAGTGGGTAGCCTATTGAAGTAGTCCTCATCATCATCTACTTCTTCAATCTCACTTTTCCTAACTTCCTTATCAACCTCGACTTTCTTAACCTCATCCTTAGGTTCAATTTCTATCCTACCCTCATTCTTGTCACTTTCTTCCATGCTCCTATCGATTGGTTTAATAGTGACAACGTTGACGAAGTGGACATGTTTGGATGAAGAAGGGTCTTTGACTTGGGGTCCGCTATTTGTGTTCCTAGCGTCCTTATGTGGAGGTGATAGCACTTGGTTATTGAGGGCTTTCAACAAGTTGTCAATTTTGTTGGTCATCTCCGTTTGTTGCTGATTGAATTCGGATTCGAATCTAGCTATCCGAGCTTCTTGAGATGCAATAAATTGGGACATCAATCCTTCAAGATGATTGGTACTACCATTTCCGGAAGGATTGTTGTTGAAAGTACGGTTCGTGTTGGAACCGCTTGATTGGAAACGATTAGGTGGGTTGGAAGAATTGGGTTGTTGTATGTTTTGGTTTTGTTTCCACCTAAGGTTCGGGTGATTTCTCCATGAGGGGTTGTATGAATCACCATAAGGGTTTGGCTCGGGTTTGAAAGTGTACCACTTGTCTCCCGCTCCGTCGGTACGCGAGGATGCGTAGTCCGCAAAAGCTTGTTCGGGGAGTTCCATGCAATCACGAGTGTCGTGGGGACCACTACATAATTCACATGAAGAAGTGATTTTGTTCAATTGGCTTGAAGGTTTAGGAGCCTCGTAGGATTTCATGAGAAACTTGACTTGGTCTTCAAGTTCTATGATCCTACGGTCGGAAGTGCTTGAATTGTTCGAAGGCAAAGATATTGCCTTGACCGTTTTATTCAAATCACGGGGATCACTCCAACTTTCGTTGTCATAAAGAGCAAGATCCTCTAGGAGAGCCCATGATTGTTCCGCACTTAGATCACGTAGCTTACCACCGGCCGATTGGTCAATGGTTTGCCTCGTGGAGAGATTGATATGGTCATAGAAGATTTGGACTTGGAGCCAAAGTTCTATGCCATGGTGAGGGACTTTTTGGAGTAAGTCCTTGAATCGAGTCCATGCCTCGTAGAGAGTTTTGCCTTGACGTTGTTGGAACATCAAGATATCATTCCTTAGCTTGGTAGTTCTTCCCGGTGGGAAAAACTGAGCAAGGAAACGAGTGGTGAGATCATCCCAAGAGGTGATGGATCTTGCGGGTTGACGCTCTAGCCATTGACTAGCTTGGTCCCGCAGAGAGAATTGGAAGAGACGCAATCGGGTCGTCTCTCGAGTGGCAATATCAAGGTCTATAGAATCAACGATTTTGAGAAAGTCCTTGAGATGTTGATTAGGATCTTCAGAACGAAGTCCATGGAATGCGCATCCGCTTTGCACCAACCGGATGGTGTCGGATCGCAAGGGTGTGATATTGGCTCCTTGAGTGAGCTCAATGGTGTTTCGATAGCCATGGTGACTAGGACGGGAGTACTCTCCTAAAGTACGGGCTCTAGGAGGTGGTGGTTGTTGTGGTGGTGGGTTGTTGGGATTAAGGATATTATCGTCTTCCATGGTGTCGGATGGTAATGGTTACGAACAAAGACACGAAGAAAATAGATAGACTAAAGAAAACCTAGAAAAATAAAATAAAAATCTCACTAGAAAGGAATCTAGTGAGTAGACCTATAAAATAAAAATTCAACCTAAACAATAACTATTCCCCGGCAACGGCGCCAAAAACTTGATGCGTGGTTTTGCAACCTTACAATAGGTTTTACCTCTCGAGGGATCTCAAGAGGCTTACAACCCCACCAGGCAGTGTACCTGACCGATGTAGTATAGTGTAGTGGTAAGTACGGGGGATTGATCGTTCTCCACAGGGAATAGTGTTCGTTAGGTATGAAAGACTACTCTAATAGGTCTAAGGGTTGAGGAAGATTCTTTTTTTTTTATGTTTTTATATTTTTATGAAAGCAAGTAAAATCTCGGGTTTGAAAGAGTGGGCGGAATTAGTTGCTAGTCAACTAACCCAAATTACTACGAATGCTAATAAAATAAATAACTGAAAATAAAAAGTTTGGTGAAAACTTATGTGTAGAGAAATGTGTTCACTTAGATTTCCTTACTCCCTAACTATCTTTTACCGGTTGATTAGTGTGTATTAGTCGCGTGGATGACGGGTGTATTCCTTAATACCAATCGTGGGGTGGCGTACGTACTTCCCCAACTCTACAAGCTCCTACTTCACTCCTATGTCGAGCCGGCTAGGAAGCTCCTAACATGGGATCACTAGAATTCGCTTGTGCATTAAATACAACCATAAAAACCTTTAGTACGCATTTGGTTCATGTTTCTTAAGACGTTCAAGAAAGTTACCGAATAGGAAGTGTCACAACCCGTAATTTCAGGTCATTTTCCTAACCTCGACAAATCACCATTCATGTCCATCATTCATCCTTCGTTTCAGCGTAACCGGGTTGGTTTAGCTGCAAAAATTTATGCATCATCAGTAGGATCATTGCATACGGACTAGTAATAGTCTGCATATCATCATATTTGCATTTTCATACTATTCCACTCGTAGGTTTATCAAATTAATATTTTTGTTACATTTGACGTTTTACGTATAATTACTTTTAATTAGAACGTTAACGCGCGATCGATAAATGTGACTAACACGTCCGACAACCCCCCCCCCCGATGGTCCCGATATATTTTTATACTCGTTTTAATGTCAAGAAAATTATAAAATTCATTTACCCGGTATTTTGCGAATTTATTTAATTTATATCGTTCATTTAGTATAATTACGACGGTTTACGTAAAAACTAAACGATAATTACCCGAACACCCAATATTTGTACCCAACATATTTTTGTAATTTTTATGACTTCGTCAAGTCCCGACTAACTCCGTTACATTTTATTTCTAGCAAACGCGGTACCCGATTACACCTAAAACTAATTAAAATTACACCAAATAAACACATGTAATTACCACATGGTTTAATCATGAGGCCCCCCCCCCCCCCCCCCTTGTCCTTTGTGCGCCGGCCTCAACCCCCCAAAAACACCCCATCACTTGCTAACATCTTATCTCAATTAATACCCACTAACACTTGTCTAATATATATATTTAGTTACCACATTTTCACTTCATTCTCACATAATATCTTCAAGTAACTAGCAAGGTTTCTCTCATCTCCCTCCCCCTCTCTTGTGTTCGGCCTCACCAAGAAAACAAGAAAAGATCATCAACTTTGCAAGGTTATTACATAAACAAGTCATACTAGTAATCCTTTTAGGGTTTTGAAATACAAACTCAAGGGTTTCTTAGGTTTTCATCCTCATTTGCTCACTAATCTTTCAAGTAAGTTGTCAAAACTCATTTTTATAATTTTACCAAGTTAATATAATGTTCATAACATTTGCATGCAAGATCTATAAGTATATGTTAGCTATACCACTCCTTTTTAAACCTTTTGCAACTTATGAGCCCTAGATGTGTTTTATACTTAGATCCTTGTTAGATCTACATGGATGATGATGTTTTAGGCCCTTGACACTTTAAAAAGTTATATGGTAAAGTTTTAGAAAGATTGGTTGTTGTTTGTGACATTTTTGGACAAGTTACTAACTAGAAAATCAAGTTTTAACAAGTATACATAACCTACTGTCCTTAAAAGTGAAACGTGGGAAAATCAGTAGGTGTGAGATAATTTTTGGCCAAATATTTAGAAAATACATTCCGAGACGAAGCCGTGGCCGAAAACGGGGATAAAATCGAGTTAATAACGAAGGAGATATGATTTTTCAAAGTTTAACGACGAAAACTATAATTTTCAGAAAATAGTGTGCTGTTGGCCGAACTTTCAGGAGCAAAACGAGTCGTTAACCGCGACCTAGATGACCCGAGCTACTAAAAATATATTAATACATATTTATACGAACCCACGGATATAAAGAACGTCGAAAACGAGCCAATAACGAACAAGATACACGCGTTTAAACATCGATAATATACCTTTCATTTTGACAGCTTTTTAACTAGAAAATGTTTGCGTACTAGAAACTATATTTTTCAAGTAACGACTATGGAGAACCGTAATCCCTACCCGTTGGAACACGTACGATCAAAGACTCATTAACACGACTATCATATTACATTTCATGTTTTCAAAACGCCGATACTAACACGAACGTTTTATACACTTTATTACATGACTAGTTTTGACGAAACAAGTTAACATATTTATATCAAGTTTTGGAAGAACCTTACATATTAACGATAACTATTATTTTCAAAGTACGAGTGGTATAGGTTACATATACATGTACATGCACTACATTGCCTCATAATCTAAGTAGATTATGCATATTCATTTTAGGTAGCGGCTAGTGTTCGCGCCTTGTTATTCCAAGTATTCCGATTTCATAGCATTGTTGTATCATCACTTCAGGTGAGTTTTCATAGCCCCGTTTTTCAATTTATTATTTCATTTCAAATCCCACGGGGGAGAATACATTGCAACCATTTTTATATGCGAGCCCTAGTATCAAATTCCTTGTACATAGATTAAGTTACCTTGTTGCCATATGAAAGTCCCCTATATCATGAACCGTTAATTTACCTGTAAGCGAGAGTGAGTGGATAGATCTATCGAGGGTGACGCCTCCATCCGTGTTGGCTTTGACCAACAACCGATAGCGGATGCATTTCATGTCTTTTCATTAGAGTGCCTGGCAAAACACTCTGAGGGGCACCACAGATTCAGTCATAGTTTCGGGGTCATGAGCTTAAGTCTATTGTACACCATTTTTATGTGACTTATGTCATACACTTTATACTTGTGGCTATCGTATACCTTCATTTTATTAAACCTATGATCTCTCACCAACTTTATGTTGACCGTTTTTAGCAATGTATTTTCAGGTAATTAGCTAGCGTGTGGACATGCATTTGGCTATTTTGGAGTCGCGGGGTCGACTTGCATCACTTATTTTCATGCACTTATGTAACGTTTGATCTACTATGGTTTTGTTATAAACTTGCAACATCATTTGGGACCTATGTTTTGTAAACTCTGATTTTATTTATGATCAAACGTGTATTTTCAAAACGGCACTTTAGGTCGTTCAATATATCCATTGTATGAGACGCCATGAAAGTCACACCAAGGTATTCATATCCGCTGCCATTAACAGGTAAATTCAGGGTGTGACAGATTGGTACCAGAGCAATGGTTATAGCGAACTAGGCTGTCCTTATACCCTAGACTATAACTACCCCAACGGTAGTGTCTCATCATTTCATCATAAGTGCATATTTATTATTTATGAGTTTCATTACATGAGTTATTCATTTCATTTTGCATTGTTTCCCCAGAGATATGTCTTCTAACTCCCGCCCGATTATCATACTTTCCGATGTGGACATTGAAGACGCTATGTCTTCCACTATACCCATGGTTACACCTGTTCAGCCTGCACCACTTTCACCATCTTTGGCACAGGATACCGAGGCTTTCTACGAGGATGAGGTTGCTCCTACTCCTCAGATTTCACCCATTGCACCACCTCTTGTTACCCGTCCTCTGACAGAGTCATCATCCCATACTTCATCAGTTCCAGCCGAACCTGTTCTTATGTTTCCTCGTCGCAAGACGGTCATTGGTGCTCGTAAGAGCGTGCGTCGTGTTACCACTACATTCAGGACACCAGCCATTCCTACACTACCACCATCATCAGATTTACCCACTACTACACCTGCTACTACTCCTTCACCTGCTTTATCTTTGCCGCCTAAAAAGCGTGCAAGATGCACTACCCCAGCCTTACCCACTACTCAGATTTCAGATTTACCACCACCTACACATTACCACATTGGAGAGAGCTCGCGGGCTGCTGCTGCGAGGGTACCCACTGCTCTTACCTTGGATGCCCAGCTGACTGATCAGCAGGGGCAGTTAGCTAGATTGAGTTACCGAGTAGATGAGATCCTTGCACCTCGACTAGATGTGGTTGAGGGGGATGTGGAGGATTTGACTCAGGGTAGAGTTTCTATTGATGTGTCTTATCATGGACTGGAGACACGTCAGCTAGCGCATCAGGAGTTGATTGACCAGTTGAGGGATGAGTTACCCGAGATTCGGGACAGAGCCGAGCAGACTCAGGAGGAGCTACGCCGCCAGGCTATTGAGTTGGCATCAGTTAGAGCTGCTTTGACTGCATCACAGAGCAGGGAGACCGACCTTCAGTTGCGAGTGGAGCAGCTGGAGAAGGTTGCTATTTCCATGGCCAAAGTGGTCAAGACTTGGAGGCGTGGACCAGGTGGACCAGGTGGACCGAGTGGAGCACCAGGGAGTGCTTAGTGTTAGACTTTATCATGTAGCTTGTACTATTATTATCCTAGTCCCGGGGTGTGGGACATAGTATGAACTTGTTGTCTTTTGGTTGTATTACAAACAAATGTATCAAGTATGACTCTACTATGTAGGATTTGGTTGTGCTATTATGATATCGGTCCACGTAGGCCGAAATTTTCATGTATGATATTCATGTGTTGTGATTATTCTATGAAATTTCATGTCGTGGTTGTATTTATACATGTCGTGGTTGTATTTATACATGTTGTGTTTATATTTATGCTCGTTGTGGATATATATATACAGGTTGTGGTTGTATATATTCTGTGCGATAATCATTTCTAGTATGATTGTGGTTGATGTATTCTGTTGTGATGTACCAGAATTATGGCACCTAGGAAAACAAGATCCAAGGCCGCTGCAACGACTACCCCAGAAATGACTCAAGCTGCTATCAGGAAGCTCGTTAGGGATAGTATAGCCGAAGCTCTAGAGATTGAAAGAGCCGATGTTGCCGCGAGAGCTGCCGAAGATGCTTCTCGGATTGGAACATCGGGAGAAGCTAACAACGGGACTAATGGAAGGAAATGTACATACAAGGATTTCAAAAGTGGAGATCCTACTTTGTACAAGGGTACTGAAGGGGCTACTGCCATGGTTCGATGGTTCGAACATACCGAATCCGTGTTTATCTTATGCAACTGTCCGGATGATTCCAAGGTAAAGTTTGCCGTTAGTACACTCCGTGATCAAGCCTTATCATGGTGGAACTCTTTCGCGAAGCCCATAGGGATGGAGAATGCTTACAAGACCACTTGGGATGAATTCAAGAAGCTAGTGACTAAGAAGTTTTGCCCCCGAACTGAAGTGAAGAAGTTAGAGGTAGAGTTTTATGATCTGGTAACCGTGGGGAATGATATCGAGACTTACATTAGGAGGTACCAAGAGTTAGCCGCTCTATGCCCATCTATGGTGCCTGATAATGAAAAGTTAGTTGAGAATTTCATTGGTGGCTTGCCCGAAAACATCCGTGGTGATGTGATTTCTTTTGATCCGCAAACTCTGGATGAGGCAATCAGGATGTCTCAAAAGCTCATAGCTCAAGTACTGAAGAAAGTGACACCCACCAACAACAACAGCAACAATAACCCCAACCGAAACCGCAACAACAACAATAACACCAACAATTACCGGAACAACAACAACTACTCCAATAACCGAAACAACACCAACCATAACAACAACAACAAAAGGAAATGGGATAACAACCAAGGTAACAACGCCAACCAACCACCACCCAAGAGGCAAGAGACTGCAAAGGCCTATGCTGCAGGTCAGACAGAAAAGAAAGGTTACACCGGTACTCTACCAAAGTGTAACAAGTGCCAAACACATCATAACCCGGGAGATTGCCCTAGGCCTTGTCGAAATTGTGGGAAAGTTGGTCATCAAGCTAATGGATGTAGGTCTGCTCCTGGGGGAAACAATCAGAATCCACCGCCAACGTGTTATAGTTGTGGAGAAGTGGGACACTTTAGGAACAATTGCCCGAAGGTAAGGAATCAAGGAGGAATAGCTCGAGGGAGAGCTTACGTCATGGGTGGAGATGATGTCCACGAAGACCCGAAGGTTGTCACGGGTACGTTCCTTGTCAATAATCGTTATGCTTCTATTTTATTTGATTCGGGAGCCGATAAAAGTTTTGTTTCACTTACATTTGCACCTTTACTCAATATTACACCAACCGCACTAGACATTTCATTTCAAGTTGAACTAGCTAATGGGTCTTTAGTTAGCACCAATACAGTTCTCCGTAATTGCACCATCAATTTCCTTAATCATCCATTCAACATAGATCTTATGCCCGTAGAACTTGGTAGTTTTGACATTGTCATCGGCATGGATTGGTTGTCCCGTCACCGTGCAAAAATTATTTGTGATGAGAAGGTTGTTCATCTTCCTTATGATGGGGAGACATTAGTTGTTCGTGGAGAGCGAAGCGGAACTAGACTTAGTATCATATCATGCATCAAGACCGCGAAGTACATCAAGAAGGGTTGTTATGCATTTTTGGCTCACATCACTGAGAAGAAGTCGGATGAGAAACGACTTGGAGATGTGCCAATTGTTAAGGACTTTCCCGAGGTTTTTCCGGAAGAATTACCTGGACTACCACCTACGCGTCAAGTTGAGTTTCAGATCGACTTAGTGCCAGGAGCCGCACCTGTTGCAAGAGCACCGTATCGTTTAGCGCCTTCTGAAGAACGCCTCAGAACGATTCTAGAACTGCTCAAGAAGGAGCAATTGTATGCCAAATTTTCTAAGTGTGATTTTTGGATACGAAAGGTTCAATTTCTTGGTCATGTCATTGATAGTCAAGGACTACAAGTTGATCCAGCAAAGATTGAGGCAGTTAAAGATTGGGCTACGCCCAAGTCTCCGACAGAAATTCGCCAATTTTTAGGACTTGCCGGATATTACAGGAGGTTCATTGAAGGGTTTTCTAAGATAGCTAAGCCGCTGACCAAGTTGACACAGAAGAATCAGAAGTACGAATGGGGAGATAAGCAAGAGTCCGCATTTCAGTTGTTGAAACAGAAGCTTTGTAGCGCGCCGATTTTAGCATTACCAGAAGGGATTGAAAATTTTGTGGTATATTGTGATGCATCACACAAAGGGCTTGGAGCCGTGTTAATGCAGAACGAGAAAGTGATTGCTTATGCGTCACGTCAGCTTAAGAAACACGAGAAGAATTACACTACGCACGATTTGGAATTGGGTGCTGTAGTTTTCGCACTCAAGATTTGGAGGCACTATCTTTATGGCACCAAGTGTGTGGTATTTACCGATCACAAGAGCTTACAGCATATACTTGATCAGAAGGAACTCAATATGAGGCAACGTCGTTGGCTAGAGTTGCTTAGTGACTACGATTGTGAGATCCGATATCACCCGGGAAAAGCTAATGTTGTAGCTGACGCTCTTAGCAGGAAAGAACGACCCAAACCTTTGAGGGTCAGGTCATTGGGAATGACAATTATTTCACCTTTACCATCAAAGATCCTCGAGGCTCAGGTTGAAGCGCTCAAGGAAGAAAATTTACCAAGTGAAACACTTAAGGGAATGCAAGATAATGCAAACGGTTTAGTGAGAAGGTCAGACGGAGTATTGTGTTTCAAGGACAGAAGTTGGATACCTCTTTATGGTGGAGTACGAGAGTTGATTATGCATGAGTCGCACAAGTCAAAATACTCTATTCACCCAGGTTCTGATAAGATGTATCAGGATCTCAAGAAGCTTTATTGGTGGCCGAATATGAAAGCAGAAATAGCTACTTATGTCAGTAAATGTCTTACGTGTGCTAAAGTGAAAGCCGAGAATCAGAAACCGTCAGGGTTACTTCAACAACCAGAGATCCCTCAGTGGAAATGGGAGCGTATTACAATGGACTTTGTTACCAAACTCCCTAAGACTTCAGGTGGATTCGACGCTATTTGGGTCATAGTAGATCGTCTCACCAAATCAGCCCATTTCATACCGATT
Organism: Artemisia tridentata subsp. tridentata; assembly: GCA_021014915.2. Taxonomy (NCBI): domain Eukaryota; kingdom Viridiplantae; phylum Streptophyta; class Magnoliopsida; order Asterales; family Asteraceae; genus Artemisia; species Artemisia tridentata. Next base: position 465,155,023 of record CP139508.1, read on the forward strand.
AGAGAGACTTATTCCATGGACCAACTCGCCAGACTTTATGTCAAGGAAATAGTCTCAAAGCACGGTGCACCAGTCTCCATCATTTCCGACAGAGATAGTCGTTTTACTTCAAATTTCTGGAAGTCACTACAAAATGCATTCAACACCAAATTAGACATGAGCACTGCCTATCATCCTCAGACCGATGGTCAGAGTGAGAGGACGATTCAGACATTAGAAGATATGCTCAGGGCGTGCGTGATTGATTTTGGAAATGGTTGGGCTAACCATTTGCCATTAATCGAGTTTTCTTATAACAACAGTTATCATTCGAGCATAAAGGCCGCACCATTTGAGGCATTGTATGGTCGTAAATGCCGGTCCCCAGTGTGTTGGGCCGAGGTTGGTGAAGTACAATTAACCGGTCCAGAGATGGTACGAGATACAACCGAGAAGATTGTTAAAATTCGAGAAAGGCTCGAAACAGCTAGAAGTCGACAGAAAAGCTATGCAGATGTTCGACGCAAACCATTGGAATTTCAAGTTGGAGATAAAGTCATGTTGAAGGTTTCGCCTTGGAAGGGCGTGATCCGATTTGGGAAACGCGGGAAGCTGAACCCGAGATACATTGGGCCATTCAAGATTCTGGAAAAGATTGGTCCGGTAGCCTACAGGCTTGAACTTCCGCCAGAACTCAGCAGCGTTCATAACACATTTCATGTTTCAAACCTTAAGAAGTGTCTTTCCGACGAGTCGTCCGTTATTCCACTTGAAGAAATTCAACTAGATGACAAGCTTAATTTTGTGGAAGAACCTGTAGAAATCATGGACCGTGAGGTCAAGCAATTGAAGCAGAGTCGAATTCCTATCGTGAAGGTCCGCTGGAATTCTCGAAGAGGACCCGAGTTTACATGGGAACGAGAAGACCAAATGCGACGCAAGTATCCACACCTTTTTCCCGAACCTGCTTCTGAAACCAACAACAATCGAATTCAGGGACTGAATTCCCTTTTGGAGGGGCGACTGTCACAACCCGTAATTTCAGGTCACTTTCCTAACCTCGACAAATCACCATTCATGTCCATCATTCATCCTTCATTTCAGCGTAACCGGGTTGGTTTAGCTGCAAAAATTTATGCATCATCAGTAGGATCATTGCATACGGACTAGTAATAGTCTGCATATCATCATATTTGCATTTTCATACTATTCCACTCGTAGGTTTATCAAATTAATATTTTTGTTACATTTGACGTTTTACGTATAATTACTTTTAATTAGAACGTTAACGCGCGATCGATAAATGTGACTAACACGTCCGACAACCCCCCCCCGATGGTCCCGATATATTTTTATACTCGTTTTAATGTCAAGAAAATTATAAAATTCATTTACCCGGTATTTTGCGAATTTATTTAATTTATATCGTTCATTTAGTATAATTACGACGGTTTACGTAAAAACTAAACGATAATTACCCGAACACCCAATATTTGTACCCAACATATTTTTGTAATTTTTATGACTTCGTCAAGTCCCGACTAACTCCGTTACATTTTATTTCTAGCAAACGCGGTACCCGATTACACCTAAAACTAATTAAAATTACACCAAATAAACACATGTAATTACCACATGGTTTAATCATGAGGCCCCCCCCCCCCCCTTGTCCTTTGTGCGCCGGCCTCAACCCCCCAAAAACACCCCATCACTTGCTAACATCTTATCTCAATTAATACCCACTAACACTTGTCTAATATATATATTTAGTTACCACATTTTCACTTCATTCTCACATAATATCTTCAAGTAACTAGCAAGGTTTCTCTCATCTCCCTCCCCCTCTCTTGTGTTCGGCCTCACCAAGAAAACAAGAAAAGATCATCAACTTTGCAAGGTTATTACATAAACAAGTCATACTAGTAATCCTTTTAGGGTTTTGAAATACAAACTCAAGGGTTTCTTAGGTTTTCATCCTCATTTGCTCACTAATCTTTCAAGTAAGTTGTCAAAACTCATTTTTATAATTTTACCAAGTTAATATAATGTTCATAACATTTGCATGCAAGATCTATAAGTATATGTTAGCTATACCACTCCTTTTTAAACCTTTTGCAACTTATGAGCCCTAGATGTGTTTTATACTTAGATCCTTGTTAGATCTACATGGATGATGATGTTTTAGGCCCTTGACACTTTAAAAAGTTATATGGTAAAGTTTTAGAAAGATTGGTTGTTGTTTGTGACATTTTTGGACAAGTTACTAACTAGAAAATCAAGTTTTAACAAGTATACATAACCTACTGTCCTTAAAAGTGAAACGTGGGAAAATCAGTAGGTGTGAGATAATTTTTGGCCAAATATTTAGAAAATACATTCCGAGACGAAGCCGTGGCCGAAAACGGGGATAAAATCGAGTTAATAACGAAGGAGATATGATTTTTCAAAGTTTAACGACGAAAACTATAATTTTCAGAAAATAGTGTGCTGTTGGCCGAACTTTCAGGAGCAAAACGAGTCGTTAACCGCGACCTAGATGACCCGAGCTACTGAAAATATATTAGTACATATTTATACGAACCCACGGATATAAAGAACGTCGAAAACGAGCCAATAATGAACAAGATACACGCGTTTAAACATCGATAATATACCTTTCATTTTGACAGCTTTTTAACTAGAAAATGTTTGCGTACTAGAAACTATATTTTTCAAGTAACGACTATGGAGAACCGTAATCCCTATCCGTTGGAACACGTACGATCAAAGACTCATTAACACGACTATCATATTACATTTCATGTTTTCAAAACGCCGATACTAACACGAACGTTTTATACACTTTATTACATGACTAGTTTTGACGAAACAAGTTAACATATTTATATCAAGTTTTGGAAGAACCTTACATATTAACGATAACTATTATTTTCAAAGTACGAGTGGTATAGGTTACATATACATGTACATGCACTACATTGCCTCATAATCTAAGTAGATTATGCATATTCATTTTAGGTAGCGGCTAGTGTTCGCGCCTTGTTATTCCAAGTATTCCGATTTCATAGCATTGTTGTATCATCACTTCAGGTGAGTTTTCATAGCCCCGTTTTTCAATTTATTATTTCATTTCAAATCCCACGGGGGAGAATACATTGCAACCATTTTTATATGCGAGCCCTAGTATCAAATTCCTTGTACATAGATTAAGTTACCTTGTTGCCATATGAAAGTCCCCTATATCATGAACCGTTAATTTACCTGTAAGCGAGAGTGAGTGGATAGATCTATCGAGGGTGACGCCTCCATCCGTGTTGGCTTTGACCAACAACCGATAGCGGATGCATTTCATGTCTTTTCATTAGAGTGCCTGGCAAAACACTCTGAGGGGCACCACAGATTCAGTCATAGTTTCGCGGTCATGAGCTTAAGTCTATTGTACACCATTTTTATGTGACTTATGTCATACACTTTATACTTGTGGCTATCGTATACCTTCATTTTATTAAACCTATGATCTCTCACCAACTTTATGTTGACCATTTTTAGCAATGTATTTTCAGGTAATTAGCTAGCGTGTGGACATGCATTTGGCTATTTTGGAGTCGCGGGGTCGACTTGCATCACTTATTTTCATGCACTTATGTAACGTTTGATCTACTATGGTTTTGTTATAAACTTGCAACATCATTTGGGACCTATGTTTTGTAAACTCTGATTTTATTTATGATCAAACGTGTATTTTCAAAACGGCACTTTAGGTCGTTCAATATATCCATTGTATGAGACGCCATGAAAGTCACACCAAGGTATTCATATCCGCTGCCATTAACAGGTAAATTCAGGGTGTGACCGAATAGGAAGTTAGCCAGTTTTCTTAAGCCTAACATAGATAAACAATCATCCAATACAACTAACAACACACTAATAACCAATAATCAATAGCTAGGTTTCATTAGATCTAAGCAAACACAAGATAAATATAGCCTAACATGTTAATCAAAAGACAAGAATAAGATAGAATCAAACAACACATAGACATATTGAATGATTAATTGATAACTTATCTTCAATGTAACATGGAAGATCTCAAGGCAAAAAGCCTTGAAAAAGATGCTAAAATCGTCTTAGGGTTTTCTCCCAAAAATTCCACACTAAGTTCCACACTAATGACAAAAAAATAGAAAACTATATATAGACTTTTGGATCTGACGGCGTCACGTTATGGAGTGTGACGCCGTCACCTCGCCGCTTTTAGGGTTCCCGGATGACCTTCTTGACGCCGTCCCTCTTTAGCTCTCCAAAATCCATTCTGGCTTATCAAGGCTTGACGCCGTCAGACCTTGAACGTGACGCCGTCCCTCTTTGAATTAAGCCGTGACGCCCTTGATCAGGTTAAAGCGTGACGCCGTCAGAATTCACATGCAATTTTCACTGGCTTATCATGAGTAAATTTCACATCCACCTTTTCTTGCCAAGCCATGACGCCGTCCAGGGTAAATCCTGATGCCGTCAAAGGTAACTTTTAGCCGATTTTTGAGACTTTGTCGTTTTCTTCACTTTTATGCTCCAAAAACGTCCAAAATGCTTCCTTTTCCAGATTTCTTCTCAAAAGTACCTAAAATGACAAAAGGAACGATTTAGGGCGATATTTGATCAAATAAATACGATTTAGGGCTTAAATGACCCCTTAAAAGCGGTACACTTTTCGCTTCATCAAACAGCCACAGTATATTCCTTCATAGGGTCGAAATCATCATCTTCATCAATCATAGCAATGTTTAAGAGCTCATCACCAAACTCTTCCTCGAGCTCCACCAAAAACGGGTTGATCACAGGTGCTTCAATAGGTAGTGTAATAAATTTCACCTCATCATTTTTTTGTTTTGCAACCTGTTTAGGAAAACTAGCAAGATTATTAGTAACGGGATTAATAATATTAAATAAATTTGTACCACTTTGTGTTGTAAGTGACTCCAATTCATCTTGTGAATCTCCATCTTTAACTAGTGGTCTTGCAATTTCAGCATCGTCCCGAATTTCATTTTTAAACAAGTCATCCCAGATTTCTTCAAAATCCCTCGTTGGGTCAAAATCTGGTTGAGATATGTCATCATATACAATTGCGTCAAATGGTTCGAAATCAAAATTAGAATACTTTTCATCTTCATCAGATGGATTGTCTAATGGTGGTAATACGATTGCAGAATATTCTTCAACGTAAGGTTCCGTATACACATCATCTTGTGCAATCTCCGGAGAAAAAGTACTATCAATAACAATTGCCGGAATTGGTTTCACGGTATATGAATCTTCTACATCATCATTTGACATACACCAAGTGTGTTGAAATAGCAATTTGTTTCTTTCTTTCCTTGACTTTTCCTGTCCTAAAATCAAGTATTCTTCCATAGTGATTTCTTTCGTCTCAATGACTTGTGCACCATATCTTGCTCTTTTCCAATCATACACCTGATTATTGCTCAAGGCTCTTTCCTCTATAAACTTGACATATTCTTCCATTGTAATATCCGGATCGTCCATCTTCCTGAAATAAAACTTACTCGTGCAAAAGAAGAGTGAAACAATCAAAGTAAAATAAAATTTGCTGATATCTGTAGATGATGCGCCGTATCCAAAAAGTTGGATACGCCGTATCTTATTACTTAAAATTTAATCAGACTTTTATTCAGAAAACAGATACGCCGCTTATAATTTAGAATGCGCCGTATCCAGTTTAAATTATCAAAAATCGATTATATTTATTAAAATTAAATGCGTCGTATTAACAGAAGCTAATGCGCCATATTTTCGTTACGTTTCAAAATACAAGATTTTTGATTCAGAAGATGCGCCGTATCGATAAAAATCGATGCGTCGTATCTGTTTAATAATTCGAAAACTGTTTTTAATTTAAATAATAAATACGCCGTATCTGCAAAAACAGATGCGCCGTATCGCGTTATCGTTTAGAAAAATTTCTTATTAAAAACAAAATACGCCGTATCTTGGGGAAAGATGCGTCGTACTAGAATTTATTAACGCGTTGTATTTTATAAAAATTAAACGCAATACGCCGTATCTTGGGGAAAGATGCGCCGTATCGTTTGTATCAGCACAATACAACGATAGCAGAATGCAGAAAAATACAGAAACAAAAAAAAAAAAAAAAAAAAAAAAAAAAAAAAAAAAATGAAACAAACAAAAAGAAACACAAATTACAGAAAATAAAAACACACAAAAACAGAAAATATGCAAATTATACAATGAATGCAATCTATCTAATATACAACGGGTTAGTGGTTAGAATCTAAAAAGAAAAACCTAATTAAAATACTAATCAAATTAACAGATAATAACAATTCGTTCCCCAGCAACGGCGCCAAAAACTTGATGGAGCATGATGTGTCGTTGCGGTTTAGCAGTATTAATGCCTACTCAAGTTTTAAATTTATATTTAGCCTACTTATCAATAACACACACACTTAACGAGCAGTGTACCCGGTCAGTATGAATATAATGGTAAGTAGAGTGTCGATCACTAAGAGTGGAACGTATTATCTAGTTATTCTAATCAGTATTTTAATATCCTAAGTTAGCTATACAACCTAATCTAACGCAAGGGGGTTCAGCCTGAGAGACTGGCACGGTTTGGTTATGATTAAATAGAAAACTAAACTAATGAGCACGAATCAGTGATTAGCACACACGTACACAGATAAATACTTGAGACAATAAGAAGACCTGTCCTGATAATTAAGTAGCTTGTCACTTGTTTTATTGCTAGTTTTATATGAACTGTATATAATTAACCCTTTCTCGTTGGCTCTAATCTTATCGGCGAGTAAACCCTTAATGATCACTTATGTCTATCCCACTATCCTAGAAACGATAGAATAAATAGGCGAGGAAGGGGCATGGCGACCCAAGCAATGCTCAGCTAGACACAGAGGTTATCAATGCACTAATAAAAGTCACCAAAGACATCAACATATAAACTTTAATTAATGGGAAAGCAATTTTAAGGGGTGCGCATGATATTCCGTAGTCACATGACATCAGCCCATCAATCCTGATGAATTAAAGTGTACTAATACAATAAAACAAAACTACTTAATGAATTGAATACATGCAGGACCTTCTTACAGCTCTTGTATCTTCGTTCAGGGTGTGTCTTGTGCTGCTAATGCGTCTGAATTCGTCTCTGGTTTGGTACTCGTACGTATGGTATCTTGCACACAAAATTCGTCTAACTTTGGGGTATTTATAGTTTCTGTCTGAGGGTTAGATACGGCGCATAGGACAAGTAGATGCGGTGCATTGACTTAACTTCGCGTGGGGTCCAAGATTAATATATTCAGGAATATTCGTACACCGCCTTAAGATGCGGCGTAACTCTATTTCTCTATGCGGCGCATGTCCTTTGCTGTCTTGGATCGTAACTTGTGAAATCTTGATAGTGATACGCTGTATGTAAGAAGTATGTTGCGGCGTATCTGGAGCAGAATGATCTTGATCTTGTACATTTCAGTAGACTCTTAACATCTTGCTTGTTTTGCTCCATAATTAGTCCAAAATCGCCAAGTTTCACATAATACTTGTTTTTACCTGAGAATTACAAAAGTAAACATTAACGTATCAATTCTCATATATAATATAATAAAACAAGTCAAATAAATAGGATAAATGATGATAATAAAATGTACTTATTTGAGTTCATCAACCACCTTGAAAAATGATTTTCAAACCTCAATGTCGAAAGAAGGTCAAGAGCTTAAAAGTGAACTTAGGAATACAAATCACAAAATTGAGCAATCTCAAAATAAAATTGAGAACATGTTTGCTAGCCTCATGAACCAAATGAATCAAGCTTCAACTTCGGGAACTCTTTCGGGAAATACCATTCCCGACCCGAAGGGTGAGTTGAAAGCTATTACCATTCGTAGTGGTAAGGCATATGATGGACCCTCGATTCCTACTCCTTCTCCGGTGAAGGAAGTGGAACGAGAGACCAAGGTGATAAAGGACAAAGTGCACTCTTCAAGCCCACAAAGTACCGCACACGTCCAACCTCCGGTCATCCAAACTCCAATTCCGGAACCTGATGTTCCGAAGACCAATCCTAAGCCTTCAATTCCGTATCCTTCGAGGCTTAATGATCAAAAGCTCCGTGACAAAACTAATTGCCAAATGATGAAGTTTCTTGAAATTTTTCAAAAGTTACACTTCGACATTAGTTTTGCGGATGCTCTTCTTTATATGCCAAAGTTTGCTTCTACATTCAAGAATCTTCTTAATAATAATGAAAAATTGCTTGAATTGGCTGAAACTCCGATTAATGCTCAGTGCTCAGCCGTCCTTCTCAGAAAGCCTCCCGAAAAGCTTGGAGATTCTGGCAAGTTTCTCATTCCTTGTTCCTTAAAAGATCAAGAGGTTTGCAATGCCCTGGCCGATTCAGGAGCAAGCATAAACCTTATGCCTCTTTCGATTTACCAACAACTTGGAATGGGAGAACTTAAGCCGACTCGTATGACCTTAGAGTTAGCTAATCGATCGGTTGCATACCCGGTCGGTATAGCCGAAGATGTATTTGTACAAGTGGATGAATTCATCTTTCCAGCCGATTTCGTTGTCGTTAATTATGAGGTTGACCCGAGAGTCCCTCTTATTCTAGGGAGACCATTTTTGCGCACAGCAAAAGCCCTAGTTGACCATTACGAGGAGACTTTAACCTTAAGGATTGCGGATGAAAAAATAGTCTTTTATGCCGATGCATCTAAACATGATAGACATTCCGTTAAAAGCATCGATGTCATCGATTTCTCCTCCGATGGTCATTCTTCTAAATCAAAAGAACAAAGTAGTGGCAATCCCACTTCTAATTTTGACTCTCTTATTGAGGAGTTCGCCGATGAACTCGCTCACATCGATCCATTTCCGTCGAGAAATGACGATGATCTCTTTGATTTCAAAGCCGATCTTAATGAAATTGAATGTCTTTTATATCGTGATCCATCACTCGATTCCTACCCTAATACCGAGCTTAGTGATTCACAAAGTGATGACGATCTTTTCGACTTTGGAGCTGATAATAATGAATGGAAACAACTTTTATATGGCAAACCTTCTGATGATAATACTTTTGGAGATAAAAACCCAAAAATGAAAACCGAGGAACCTACAATTGTTTCAAATGACTTATCTCCTCAATCACCCGAGGGTGATTCTCTTTTCTCTGTTAAGTCTTCCACCGAGTATCCTGTTGAGTTTTTTTGTGAAGACAAAGTGTTCAATCCAGGCATACTCGATGGTGGTGAAACTCATTCTATAATGAAATTGACTCCCGATAAGAATTTAAAGTTACAAACCTCATTCGAGGAACTTTTAATTCTGGAGAAAAGTGATCCCCCTCTGTCATATCTTAATGGTGAACTCCTATTCTGCATGAAGTTAAATCTGACTGAAACTTTACTACCATTTCCTTACGGAAATGAGGACAAAGTTTTTGACCCCAGCATCACCGCTTATAGTTTTTATTACTAAGAGCCATGGGTATCTCATCAGAGTGGAACTTTCATGTACTTCAATGTTTATCCAAACATTTTGAATGGAAGTCCGATGGAGATTTTCTCTTCCACTTGCTTCCCCATGGACCAATGAATTCGGGGTCGAGTCAAGCTAGTGACTCGGTTAACAAAAACATTAGCATTTCATGGGTGACAACCCATGTTTCTGACTTCTTTCTATTTTCTGACACTAAGTGTGGGTGAATTCCTCTACTGTGCTTCGTTTGTGTGTTGTTTGCTCTTATTTTCAGGTTTTCCTTAGATCGTGATGATTGATGCTCCTGTTTTCAATCCAGCCGCCCAATATTCGATCTTTTTGCTAACAATTATCTAGGGATATCTTATTAATCCTGTTTGTGAAAAAGAGAGATTTCTGTTCCACACTTGGCTATTAGTATTACCTTTTTACGTTCTAAGTGTCGGCATAATAGCCGGTACTTTGAATATTGAGGGCAATATTCAATTCTAAGTGTGGGGGGGAATTCTCGCGAATTTTGTCACTTGTGTACCTTCTAGTGCCCTAGTACCTCCGTTTTGACCAAAATTTTTAAATTTTATTCGTTTTTAATAAGAAATTGCATGAAAAAGAAGTGCTTTGCACCAAAAAGAAAAAAAAATGTTTAGTCTTGATTAGGTTAGAACAAGGGGAATCCCGACTCTGCCAGAATATTGATCTAGCTACTTCCTTAACGATTAGACTAAGGTTTTACGATTTGTGCAAATGAAAATGCTAAGCGTTGAGTAGTTGGTTCTCTTTAGAGCTTATATAAGTAATCTATGGCTTTTCCTCCCAGAAGCTCCTAATCTGATTAAAATTAGTGTTGTTTTCAAACTTTTGAACGTTAAAATTGTTTTGTCATACAAAACAAATTTTTATACAATTTTTGTTGTAGAGTCCGAGTTCAACTTTTTATTTAAATTTTGGAGAAAGCATTCTTAAGAAATTAAAATAAAAAAAAAAAAAGAAAAAAAAAAAAAAAAAAGGATTGTAAGTAATTTTGCCATTTTAGCTTATTGCTTGCATATCACTGTTCATCAGCTTATTTCACTGCTTAATTGCCCTTTTTTTGCTTATTAGTGCTTATTAGGTCCTTTAAGTGTTAATTATTTACTTAATATAAGGTTAGTTTCATTTTTTGTCCTTAAAAAGCCCAAAAAAGTCACATATCACTCAGCTTATTCGAGTGCTTATTTTCATCTGAAAAATAGTTCATTAGGGTTAATTTAGTTTAGTTAATCAGTGGTAGTCAGAATCATAGCTTATTTTAGTCACTCATAGTGTAAATCTCAAAATCAGTCAACATAAGGACTGTTTGGGTCAGAGCATGAAATGGGTCAATTTGAGGTTTCACTGTTCATTTGCCCTTTTTGAAACTTTGATCTAGTCTGAATTACCTTGTTTGAGTTGTTTGTAGGAAGAATTAAGCTTGTTTGAAAGTTTTTGAGGATTTTAGGTGTTTAGTGTAATTTTAGAGTAATTACTATCCTGAGTAGCTTATTGTGGGATCAGCCTTTTAATCCCTTATTTCTGTTGTTTCTAGTATCAAATATAGTACAGTTAGTCAATATTTAGTAGTGGTTAAGTATCTTAAAGCCTGGTTTCAAAATAAGTTCATATCAGTCCACTATAGTTACAGCAGACTGCATTTTGTGATTTTGCAATATGCAGCCCTTGTTTTTCATTTTTAATTTGTTCATGTTATGTCCTTTTAAGCTGTAATTTGGTATAGTTAAGGTTTAGTTGCTGATCTAGTTGGGTAGCATTTTTTTGATTTTTTAGAATTAGCTTTTCTCAGCTTTTTAGTGGCTTGAAAAAGCCCTTTTTTCCCCTGAACCATAGTGTATCAGCAGACTCAGTAGCCCCTTTGGCTTTTTAAGCCATCTCAGTGCTTATTGCTTGCAATTTATGGCTTATTCAGTTTTACTTTTTTCTTATTAATAGTTATTCAGCTTATTTCAGTCCTAGGTTAGCTTATCTTTGCTTATTAGACCTGTAATCCATAGCCTTAGCTTAATTACCTTTAAAGCCAACTGATCAGACCTTTATAGCTTATTCCTGAGCTTATTTGTGGTATTTAGTACCTGATTTTCATTAATTGTGTTGTATGCTTACCGTTCTTTGCCTAGTTCCAAAGTTCAGGGCTTTCTTTAGCTTCTTGAAACTTTAAAATAAGCTCAAAAGTGCTTGTTCAAGCACTGTGTATACTGAACCAACAGTAACACTTAGCTTGAACAGCCTCCTCTTCAGCTTATTTTTAAGCTATCACAAAGCTCATTAAGTTCTGAGATTTTGCCTTCTAGCTTATTAGTGTTTGTGCTTTAATATTTTTAAGCTTTTGTGGAACTTGAATCTAGTTTTAGTGCTTATAAGTTAAGTTCAAATTGCCTATTGAGCCTGTTTTGAGCCTGCTTCTACAGACCCTCAAATAGCTTATTGGGTATTCAGTGCTTATCTGCTTAATATGATTGCTTTTTCTCAGTTCCTCAGCTTATTTATGTTGTACTCAGTATATTTTAGCTTTTTCCATTAATCTTTTGGCTTAATTGGCTTGTTAGCTTAATTTCTTTCACTTAGTTCTTTTTAGCTTTTAAAATGGTCTATTGCTTATTTTGCTTATTATCTGGCTTAATTGTATGTTTCTAAAAATATTTCTTTTTCAAAAAGTGTTTTTTATCATTAGCTTTTCAAGTTTCTAAAAAGAAAAAGAAAAAAAAATTTCCAAAAAGAGGTGCACCAGGTTCGAACCTGGGACCTCAGCTCACCAAAGCCTCACAACACAACACACTTAACCACTCGCCCTTGGGACTTTTTCAGTTATAGCTTGCAACATTAAATACTTAACATAGTTTCAGCCCTTTAGCTTATTTCCCATTTTCAGCTCGTTTCAGCTTATTCCAATAAGCTGGCACACAACTTTTATTTTTCCTAGGACTGTTAAGGCATAAAGTAATTTCAGAAAAAGTTTCATAATTTTGGATTAGTTCTAATATTTTTTATGTATTTTTCTTTTTAAAACAGTTTTTAATTCATAAAAAATTAAATAAAAGTAAAGAAAAAAAATATAATTCTGTTAAAATTTTCTTTTATTAATTATAACTTAGGAAAAATGGATTTGCACTTGTAGGGTTAATTTTTAAAGATTTTAGTTTTTAGGCTCGTTTTTTGGAATTCCCTGTTTGCGTTTTTAGTGTAATTTGATGTTTGCTTTATTCTCTTTGTATATTCACTTTCCATCAATTAATTAGAATTAAAAAACACAAAAATCCAAAATCCTCACTTCAAGCACTTTAATTCCAAACCGAAAACGAAATCCTCGATTCACACCTCGCTGGGACACGACCCAGGTAATCACTTGCCCGGTATCTCATATTGTATTCACGAGTTTTGTGAGTTGTCCTTTTTCCTAAAGGGTTGGCTTGTCGATTCCCGCGTATCACGCGTATCACGCGATATTATATTTATATATATAAACAGCACGGATCAGCGAATTTGGTTTTTAATATAAAACCAGAATATTTTGTAATTAAATAAGATATTTGGGAAAATACCGACGACTACCAATCTACTCATCTAAATGAGTGTGTTTACTATTTGTGATTTCTTTGGTGTGACCCCGTCGTTTCTTCTTGACTTTTGTCTCGTTCTTCTCGAAGACACCGTTGTTTATTTTCCCTTTCGGCATGTGTACTCTTGAGTCGTGTCTTCCTACGTTATACAAATGATGATACCCAAATTTTTACAAAAGGCTAAAACAATATTATTTTTGGAAATAGAAATGGTTAACTTTTGGGAACTTTGCATATTTAGTTTATTTTTGAGAGTTATGTATTGAGACGAGTCTTATATTATTAGGTCATGCCGAGTCCGTAGTGCTGTGACGTTCTAGCCGTTGTGCTTCTCTTCTGTTGACTTGTTGTGTTGTGTTTAGCTTGATTGAGGTGAGTTCTCAAAGCCCCACTTTTAATATGTTTTCCCTAGGGGTGGAAATGGTACTCAATGTTTTTCAAATGTTTTTATGATGTGATTTACTGTTTTCATGGTTTTTGGACAATTATGTGCGTTTAATTGCGATTATGTGCTATGTGGTATACTTTTACTTTATGTGAGCAAGCATGCGCTACTGTTTAACTCCGTTTGGAGCCGAAGCATATGATAGTACTATCCGGGGTAGCTCGCCGCAGTTATTTATTTGTGTGTGACAATCATGGTAGGTTCAGTTAGCGCAACCAAAACTATTCTTTTATTACATGCTATAGTTGTATATTTCACTAACTATTGTCCAACTTTATATTATTCACAGCTTCGTGGTTTACTTTCAAACCTACAAGCTCACCAACTTTATGTTGACATTTTCGAGTATCCATTTTCAGGTGTTAAGAATGAAGTTGCATTAGAGGGTTGAGTGTTGGCCTGAATTAGCAAGACTTAAGACAAGACCCTCCCGGGGTATATCTTGTGGAGTTGCATTTTGATATTTCTTAGTGATGTCGTTTGACTTTGAGACTTATGTTTATCTTTTGGATCTATGTACTTATCCCGGTTGTGGTAGTTTTGAGACTATTATCTATGTTCTTTGTTATGCATTTAGTATTTCTCTATTATGACACCATGTGTTATTGGCTATGAAGTCATACCCCGTAAATGTCATTCCGCTGCGCCGTTTTTGGGGTGTGACAGATTGGTATCAAAGTCTTGGTTATAGAGAATTAGGTGATTTAACCTAGACTATAACCTAGGAACCCTTATATACTTTTGATGAAGCGAAAAGTGTACCGCTTTTAAGGGGTCATTTAAGCCCTAAATCGTATTTATTTGATCAAATATTGCCCTAAATCGTTCCTTTTGTCATTTTAGGTACTTTTGAGGAGAAATCTGGAAAAGGAGGCATTTTGGACGTTTTTGGAGCATAAAAGTGAAGAAAACGGCAAAGTCTCAAAAATCGGCTGAAAGTTACCTTTGACGGCGTCATATTTAACCCTGGACGGCGTCATGGCTTGGCAAAAGTGGTGGATGTGAAATTTACTCATGATAAGCCAGTGAAAATTGCATGTGAATTCTGACGGCGTCACGCTTTAACCTGATCAAGGGCGTCACGGCTTAATTCAAAGAGGGACGGCGTCACGTTCAAGGTCTGACGGCGTCAAGCCTTGATAAGCCAGAATGGATTTTGGAGAGCTAAAGAGGGACGGCGTCAAGAAGGTCATCCGGGAACCCTAAAAGCGGCGAGGTGACGGCGTCACACTCCATAACGTGACGCCGTCAGATCCAAAAGTCTATATATAGTTTTCTAATTTTTTGTCATTAGTGTGGAACTTAGTGTGGAATTTTTGGGAGAAAACCCTAAGACGATTTTAGCATCTTTTTCAAGGCTTTTTGCCTTGAGATCTTCCATGTTACATTGAAGATAAGTTATCAATTAATCATTCAATATGTCTATGTGTTGTTTGATTCTATCTTGTTCTTGTCTTTTGATTAATATGTTAGGCTAGATTTATCTTGTGTTTGCTTAGATCTAATGAAACCTAGCTATTGATTATTGGTTATTAGTGTGTTATTAGTTGTATTGGATGATTGTTTATCTATGTTAGGCTTAAGAAAACTGGCTAACTTCCTATTCGGTAACTTGCTTGAACGTCTTAAGAAACATGAACCAAATGCGTACTAAAGGTTTTTATGGTTGTATTTAATGCACAAGCGAATTCTAGTGATCCCATATTAGGAGCTTCCTAGCCGGCTCGACATAGGAGTGAAGTAGGAGCTTGTAGAGTTGGGGAAGTACGTACGCCACCCCACGATTGGTATTAAGGAATACACCCGTCATCCACGCAACTAATACACACTAATCAACCGGTAAAAGATAGTTAGGGAGTAAGGAAATCTAAGTGAACACATTTCTCTACACATAAGTTTTCACCAAACTTTTTATTTTCAGTTATTTATTTTATTTGCATTCGTAGTAATTTGGGTTAGTTGACTAGCAACTAATTCCGCCCACTCTTTCAAACCCGAGATTTTACTTGCTTTCATAAAAATATAAAAACATAAAAAAGAATCTTCCTCAACCCTTAGACCTATTAGAATAGTCTTTCATACCTAACGAACACTATTCCCTGTGGAGAACGATCAATCCCCCGTACTTACCACTACACTATACTACATCGGTCAGGTACACTGCCTGGTGGGGTTGTAAGCCTCTTGAGATCCCTCGAGAGGTAAAACCTGTTGTAAGGTTGCAAAACCACGCATCAAGTTTTTGGCGCCGCTGCCGGGGAATAGTTATTGTTTAGGTTGAATTGTTATTTCTATTAGGTCTACTCACTAGATTCCTTTCTAGTGAGATTTTTATTTTCTTTTTCTAGGTTTTCTTTAGTCTATCTATTTTCTTTGTGCTTTTGTCCGTAACAGATTTTCATTGACTATTCAGTTTGCCATTATGGAAAACGCGAATCCACCCCTTACACCTGGCGAAGTGGCTTTGTTGCGTAGCCGACTTGAGAATGAGATTAGTGAGCTCAGGGAGCTCAGTAGAATGATTGATATAGAGCTTGATTATGCCTTGAACAACTTAGGGACCGCCATATACTCAGATAATTACTTAGAACGTAATAATCTTACGGTTGATAAGTTGATTGAGAAAATTGATGAAGTGAAGGTAGATCCTAGGTTGGATGATTGTTTCAATGAATACCCCACTAAGGAGGAGATTGCTTACTATAACAACCTAGTTGATAACCCTCGACCACCTTTTGTTAGAATTGACCCAAAGATTAAGAGAGGTGATCTCGGGAATGTGAAGATACCATGTATGATTGGGTACCAATACGTTGAGCATGCTTACATTGACTGTGAATCCCCAATCAACGTTATGTCCTCAGGCCTTTATAGCCAGATCATAAACACACCACTTGAGCCTAGGATGGACCCCAAGTGTCCAGGCGGAGTTTGCAACTTCGTTGGAAGGATTAAAGATATGCATATCCTTGTTGGGAATTTTACCTTTGTCACCAACTTCATGATCTTAGAAGATTTGGCAAGTGTTGTTGACTGCCGCCTATCTCGCGTGGTGTTAGGTAAGCCATTTATTGAAGCATCCAATTTAAGGTATGATCGTTTGAAAGGCACGGTTCAGTTTTCTAATCACATAGATAGGATCACATATTGGATGCCTTATCGGGTTAATGAATTTCGTTTTGTGCCTCGATTTGACAAGGACAACATTGGTGCGATTGAGGACATCAATGAAGAGGATAAAGAAAAAGGCATGGACTATGTTTGGAATAAGAGAAGCCTTTATTATAAAGATTGCTTAAACCTTGGATCTAAATACAAAATTGATATGGAGGTTGTTAGGATGGTTAGAGGGGCAATTGAGAAGCATAACGGAAAAACGTAGAACCCGTGACTTTGAGTCTAGCTACAAGACTCGTTAATAAAGAAAAGCGCTTCTTGGGAGGCAACCCAATCTTTATTTCTTTGTGTGTTTATTTAATTGTTTGTTTGATTTTATTTGTTTCCGTATGTATGTTTAATTTTTATTTTTATTGATTCATGTTCAAAACTAAATTGTGAAAATGCTTTATTTTGTTTTTAACTTCGTCTTAACTACATATAAAGGTATTTTGCAAAATATAAGTGTAAGGGAAATCTAAATCGGTTTATTAGAACACAAATGAACATGAATCGTAATAATAATAAATGAACATACATATTAGTATTTGTTTGAGTCAAATGCTTGTATCGAGTCATAATGATGTTTTGCAGGATTTCCAGGAAGTAAGGTAAAGGTTTTTCCAGAAATTTTCCGGAAACTTAAAATGAGAATTTTTGTCAGGTCATTTCTGACGGCGTCAGGAGTTACAACCTGACGGCGTCAGATTAAATTTTCAGAAATTTTTGAAAGTTTTGTTTTCATAAAAAGTTTTTATTAAAATCTCCAACTTATAATCTCCAGGAATCTGCAAAATTATCATTCCACAAGCATTATATCCTTATATATAGATTTTATCCCGCCGATGTTATGCAGGTTCTCGTGTTTGTTTTCTCAGGTTTAACAGGTTATTTTGGACAAGGAAATGTTTTGAATCAAGCTTATGGCGATGCATTAGTCATGGAGCTTCAACATTACCTTGGAAGAAGATCTAACCGTGTAACTTCATTATCCACCGAGCGAATCAGGGGAGTATTTGATTTCAATCTTTTACTTTATGCTTTTACATTTGTTATTTGAACATTGGGGACAATGTTCATCTTAAGTGTAAGGGGGGGTAAAAATACGATTATTAGAGAATACAATTACGCTTGATTTTTGTTTGTTTGATAGTAGATGTGTAATAAAACTGAGAGAAATACCTGTTAGGGTAATTTTAGTGCCAAATTTAAAATTTTTTACAACATATAGGAGTGAAACTTTGATCTTAATGAGCGTCTCACGGATAGGAGTTATATGACTAGCACAAAAACCGTACCACTAAAAAACTTTCCACCCCCAAATATGTGAGGTTCGCCCCTAGAATTGGTAGGAAAAGCATTTATGCTATGATGTGTGTACCGGTAGCACTTAGATTCTAGAACTTGTGTTAGGACCATTCCGAGGCCACAAGTGAGACTACATTCGTGTAGTTAGATTTACTACGTGATAAGAGGCATTAGGATTAACCCATTGTTTTACACCTGTGTTTTTGTTATAATTACTTTGGCTACATTGGTCAAGTAATTCTCCCACACCCTTCGCGTTGTACTCATTTTTAGTACACGATACCCCTAGTACACCCCTCAGAGCCTATCTTTTCGTTTCGACCTTTAAGCATTTTACTTAAAGGAAGAATTTGTTTACACCCCACTTAAATGTACACCCAAATCGCCTTAGCCTACCTTGTATGCACTCATTTTTAGTGCATTATTGTTACAACATTTGTTTAAACCCTAAGTTAATTATCTAGTTGATTACATGGTTGCTAAGTCGAGTCATATCCTTGTACATATTGTTTTGGGACGATTGGGACTCATGGGTAAAGTACTAGTGTAATGGAGTAATGGGGAAGAACATCATTCATTACCCCCATATGTGCTAAATGTTTTAAAAGTACTCCAAGTGTTTTAATTATCTTAATTCGAGTCATTAGAATAGTTATTTGTAAAGTTATGTAAAAGTTCAAGTGTAAGGGGAATGCAATGCCCCTATGATGTATTATTTTGGATGGTAGGGTAAGAATGTATGCACACAAAAAAAAAAAAAAAAAAAAAAAAAAAAAAAAAAAAAAAAAAAATCAAGAAAAATACAAAAAAATGAGAAAAAGAAAAGTAGAAAAAACATACGGACTACCATCCCGTTTCATTTTATGTTTGTTTTATGTTTTTGTTATTTTCTTTCATTAGCTTAAGATTGAGTCGAGTCTTGGCTTAGCAACATTGTATAGTACATGTAATTGATCAAGATCTTTAACTCGCCACCAGTAAAATATCCTTTGTCCAACAAAACCGTGTTTTCCTTTTCCCTACACCTAACGTTATAACCCATTTAAAAGCCCTTTTTGATAGTTTATCTTAGGTGCTTACGCCTAGTGGAGGAGGTTTTCGATCCTTTCCCAAGCCTATGGTAATCTATTTGCTATGACAGGTAGTGAGAGATATTATCCGTTTCCATTTATGAGATTTATTTTGATGACACTTGAGAGATGTGAGTATCTAAACACTACTTGTGAGGTGCTAGTTTGTAATCTCCGTGCTTATTATGATTAAAGTGGAACGATTATTTGTTGTAATTACTTTTATATTAGCATTAAATGACCCCTAACTTGTATTTTGATTAGAATAAAAGCGCATTTGCTTGAGGACAAGCAAATCTCAAGTGTAAGGGTATTTGATGAAGCGAAAAGTGTACCGCTTTTAAGGGGTCATTTAAGCCCTAAATCGTATTTATTTGATCAAATATTGCCCTAAATCGTTCCTTTTGTCATTTTAGGTACTTTTGAGGAGAAATCTGGAAAAGGAGGCATTTTGGACGTTTTTGGAGCATAAAAGTGAAGAAAACGGCAAAGTCTCAAAAATCGGCTGAAAGTTACCTTTGACGGCGTCATATTTAACCCTGGACGGCGTCATGGCTTGGCAAAAGTGGTGGATGTGAAATTTACTCATGATAAGCCAGTGAAAATTGCATGTGAATTCTGACGGCGTCACGCTTTAACCTGATCAAGGGCGTCACGGCTTAATTCAAAGAGGGACGGCGTCACGTTCAAGGTCTGACGGCGTCAAGCCTTGATAAGCCAGAATGGATTTTGGAGAGCTAAAGAGGGACGGCGTCAAGAAGGTCATCCGGGAACCCTAAAAGCGGCGAGGTGACGGCGTCACACTCCATAACGTGACGCCGTCAGATCCAAAAGTCTATATATAGTTTTCTAATTTTTTGTCATTAGTGTGGAACTTAGTGTGGAATTTTTGGGAGAAAACCCTAAGACGATTTTAGCATCTTTTTCAAGGCTTTTTGCCTTGAGATCTTCCATGTTACATTGAAGATAAGTTATCAATTAATCATTCAATATGTCTATGTGTTGTTTGATTCTATCTTGTTCTTGTCTTTTGATTAATATGTTAGGCTAGATTTATCTTGTGTTTGCTTAGATCTAATGAAACCTAGCTATTGATTATTGGTTATTAGTGTGTTATTAGTTGTATTGGATGATTGTTTATCTATGATAGGCTTAAGAAAACTGGCTAACTTCCTATTCGGTAACTTGCTTGAACGTCTTAAGAAATATGAACCAAATGCGTACTAAAGGTTTTTATGGTTGTATTTAATGCACAAGCGAATTCTAGTGATCCCATGTTAGGAGCTTCCTAGCCGGCTCGACATAGGAGTGAAGTAGGAACTTGTAGAGTTGGGGAAGTACGTACGCCACCCCACGATTGGTATTAAGGAATACACCCGTCATCCATGCAACTAATACACACTAATCAACCGGTAAAAGATAGTTTGGGAGTAAGGAAATCTAAGTGAACACATTTCTCTACACATAAGTTTTCACCAAACTTTTTATTTTCAGTTATTTATTTTATTTGCATTCGTAGTAATTTGGGTTAGTTGACTAGCAACTAATTCCGCCCACTCTTTCAAACCCGAGATTTTACTTGCTTTCATAAAAATATAAAAACATAAAAAAGAATCTTCCTCAACCCTTAGACCTATTAGAGTAGTCTTTCATACCTAACGAACACTATTCCCTATGGAGAATGATCAATCCCCCGTACTTACCACTACACTATACTACATCGGTCAGGTACATTGCCTGGTGGGGTTGTAAGCCTCTTGAGATCCCTCGAGAGGTAAAACCTGTTGTAAGGTTGCAAAACCACGCATCAACTTTGCATTATAGGAGCTACGTGTGCGATTATGTGTGTAGTATGACACGAAGTGACGATGATAAGTAAATGTAACATGATGCTATCTTAAAAACGCCTGGCCAACGTTTTTACGATAACATGATGCGGCATGGACTTATCAAATTCATGGATTGTCCGATAGGAAGTTGAGTGTAGTAGCATGACACGTATACCGATCTACCCTACCTATCTCCTATCTAACATTTACCAATGTCCTACTTTGTAGAATCATGCCTCCAAGAAGGTCGACTCGATTTAACTGACGTGTTCCACCACCGAGGGGTGGAAGGACTGGTGGACGAGGAGGTAGGGCAGGATGATGCGGCACGGGAAGCGACGATACCGGCAATGAGACTCTTGATGTTGCTACCATTATCGCTCAGCAACTACGGGAATTGCTACCCACTATTGTCACCCAAGTTGGTGACCATATCAGCAACCAGGGAAACAACGTGAGTAGGAATAACCAAGCGGACAACGACGGTGGAAGTGATCACGTCAATTTTGGGAACCATAACAATGGTAACAAGGGATGTAATTACAAGAAATTTACCGCATGCAAACCAGTGGACTTTGATGGTAACGGAGGTGCGATAGTTTATACTCGATGGGCCGAGAAAATGGAGTCAGTGATTGACATAAGTGAGTGTGCGGACCATCAGAAGGTGAAGTTTGCTACCTATTCATTGACTGGAAAAGCGTTGACCTAGTGGAACAGGCAAATTCAGGCTAGGGGCAGGGAAGCTGCCATGGGGATGAGTTGGGATGACTTTAAGGCGTTGTTAAATGAGGAGTATTGTCTAGATAATGAGATGCAGAAACTGGAACATGAGTTCTACCACCATACCATGGTAGGAACTGGTCATACGGCCTATACAGATCAGTTCCATGAGCTCGCAAGACTAGTACCTCATGTGGTCACTCCTGAATCCAAAAGAATTGAAAGGTACATCTATGGGTTGGTCCCTGAAATTCGTGGGATGGAGAAAGCGACTGAGCCTGCTACTATCAAGAGTGCGATACTGAAATCTGCAGCCTTAACAGATGAGATAGTTAGGAATGGGACATCGTCTAAGAGTGGTGATAAGATAAAGGCCGTGAGTGAGCTAAGTAAGCAAGGAGATGCAAAGAGTTACACCAAGAAGGCGAAATGGGGAAAGGGAATTGTGGCAACAACCTCGGGCAAGAGAGGATATGAAGGCTCTCACCCTAAGTGTGCTAAATGTAACTACCATCACCCGGAGAGAAAGCCATGCCAAGTGTGTTTCAATTGCAAACGAGGTGGCAATATGGCAAATGATTGTAGGGTAGTGGCTAAACAAGTGACACCAGTTAATGTCATTAACCCTAGAGCTTGTTATGAGTGTAGAGACCCTAATCACCTTCGTAGTATGTGCCCGAGATTAGATAGGACACTAGGACCAGTGTAGAACAACCAGAACCAGAATTTAACAATTGGTGGAAAAAATGAAAATCTTGGAAACAATGGAAATCCAGCTCGTGGTCGGGTATTTGTGATGAATGCTGAAGAGGGGCGCCAGGACCCGAACATCGTGACGGGTACGTTCTCTCTAAACGACCACTATGCTATCGTGCTATTTGATTCTGGTGTCGATTATAGTTTTATCTCCACTAAATTCATGCTTTTGTTAGATATGGAACCTAGTAGTCTAGGCTTTAGTTACGAAATTGAAATAACAAGTGGTCAAAGGGTAGAAACCAATAAGATCGTTCGCAGGTGTAGACTAGAATTAGAAGACCATACCTTTAGCATCGACCTAATACCATTCGGACACGGAAGCTTCGATGTGATTGTGGGTATGGACTGGTTGTCTAAGTATAAGGCTGAAATAGTGTGCCATGAGAAGATGGTCGGAATACCACTACCAAACGGTGAGTTACTTAAGGTCTATGGAGAGAGATTTGAAGAAAAGGTGAAGCACCTCACGAGCATGAAAGTAGACGAGCAGAAACTAGGAGATATCCCAGTCATTCGAAATTTCCCAGAAGTGTTTCCCGACGACTTATCCGGATTACCCCCTACACGAGAAGTCGAATTTCGCGTAGACCTAATTCCTGGGGCAATGCCGGTTACAAAGTCTCCCTACCGCTTGGCACCTACTGAAATGGAGGAGTTGTATAATCAACTCAAGGAATCCAAGACAAAGGTTTCATCCGACCTAGTTCTTCGCCATGGGGAGCACCGGTATTGTTTGTCAAGAAGAAGGATGGTTCATTTAGGATGTGCACCAACTACCGAGAACTGAACAAACTAACCATTAAGAACCGTTACCCTCTCCCGAGAATTGATGACTTATTCGACCAACTACAAGGTTCACGATACTTCTCCAAGATAGATCTCCGTTCCGGCTACCATTAGTTACGAGTACACGAAGATGACATTCCAAAAACAGCATTCAGAACTCGATACGGTCATTTCGAGTTCACGATTATGCCTTTTGGATTAACAAATACGATTGGGACGAAGAACAGGAGAGTGCCTTTCAGACGTTGAAAGATAACCTGTGTAATGCACCAATCCTAGCCCTCCCCGATGGACCCAAAGATTTCATAGTATACTGTGACGCGACATGTCAAGGCCTTGGGTGCGTGTTAATGCAAAGAGGTAAGGTGATTACCTATGCCTCTCGACAACTGAAGGTTCATAAGAAGAACTATACCACCCATGATCTGGAGTTAGGCGCTGTAGTATTCGCTCTCAAGATATGGAGACATTACTTGTATGGGATGATAAGTATTATCTATACTGATCACAAGAGTCTCCAACATATCTTTGATCAAAAAGAGTTGAATATGCGCCAGAGGAGATGGATTGAGCTCTTTAGCGATTATGACTGCGAGATTCGCTACCACCTAGGTAAGGCGAATGTAGTAGCTGATGCTTTGAGTAGGAAGGAAAGACTCAAGCCTAGGAAAGTAAAAGCCATGAGTATAACCATACAGTCGAGTATCAAGGATAAGATACTAGCGGCTCAGAGAGAGGCATCTATGAATATGGGTGCACCCACAGAGAAGATGCGAGGCATAGATAAGCAATTGGAGAAAAAGGATGATGGTGGACTGTACTTTGTAGATTGAATTTGGGTACCGTTAACTGGTGACGTGAGAACCCTAGTCATGGATGGAGCACATATGATGAGGTACTCCATTCATCCAGGAGCGGATAAGATGTACTACGACCTTAGAGACTTGTATTGGTGGCCTGGGATGAAGAAGGACATAGCTGTCTACGTTAGCAAGTATCTGACTTGCTCTAAAGTGAAGGCTAAACATCAGAGACCATCTGGTTTGTTACAGCAACCGGAGATTCCCGAGTGGAAGTGGGAAAGGATAACCATGGACTTCAATACAAAGTTGCCTAGGACTAGTAGTGGACACAATACGATATGGGTTATCATAGATAGGCTGACTAAGTTTGCACATTTCTTACCAATCAGAGAAGATTATATGATGGAAAAATTGGCTAGACTTTACATCAAGGAGATAGTGGCGAGACATGGTGTGCCTATATCGATCATATCTGATTATGACAGCCGTTTCACGTCAAACTTTTGTCAATTATTGCAAAAGTCATTGGGAACACACTTAGATATGAGTACAACTTATCACCCACAGACCGTTGGTCAAAGCGAGCGTACCATACAGACCTTAGTGGACATGCTCAGGGCGTGTGCCATAGACTTCGGTGGTAATTGGGATACCTATCTTCCATTAGCCGAGTTCTCCTATAACAACAGCTAGCATAGATATGGCACCATTTAAAGCACTTTATGGAAGAAAGTGTCATTCACAGATTGGTTGGGCGGAAGCTGGAGAGAGTCAAATGATAGGACCTGAGATAGTGTTAGAAACCACTGAGAAGATCATTCAAATCAAGGATAGACCCAAGGCTGCTCGAGACCGTCAGAAGAGCTATGCTGACAACTGATGGAGACCCCTAGAATTTTGCGTTGGTAATCAATGTTACTCAAGGTGTCACCATGGAAAGTTGTTGTACGATTTTGAAAGAAGGGCAAGTTAGCACGTAGATATGTAGGACCCTTTGAGATCACTGAGAGAATCGGTCCAGTAGCTTACTGACTAAGACTACCTCAAGAGCTGAGTGGCGTTCGTGATACGTTTCACATGTCGAACCTTAAGAAGTATCTTGCTGATCATACCTTACACATACCCTTAAAAGAGATTCAGGTAGATCATAAGTTACACTTTGTAGAGAAATCGGTTGAGATTTTAGAGCGTGAGATCAAGAAGTTGAAGCGTAGCAAGATACCAATAGTTAAAGTCCATTGGGACTCAAAGCGTGGACCTGAGTTTACTTGGGAACGAGAGGATCCGATGAGACTTAAGTATCCACACCTGTTTGACAATAGTGCTAGCTGAATTTTAAGGACAAAATTCTAAATATCGGGGGTAGACTATAACAATCGCAAATTTTCCAGGTCCTTACTCAACCTTAAGCTCAAAATAATATGTTTATTTAGTTTATATGTTCACCTGTATGTGTGTTTGTAAGCTAGACCACACGACACGTTTCGGCACGACCAAAAGTCTAATATACGTTGTAACAAGATTATTTTAATAATTATGAGATATTAGTTGTATTTATACTCGATTTTTGTGGAAAAACTATTTTAAAAATATTGGCGCAACTTAGAATGCCTCGCGATAATTTTTACCCCGCTAAACAAGCCCGAGAGTTAATATATCAAAAGTTTAGCAAATGTCTAGTTTAACCCCTGCGTTAATTTTACACCTACGCCCCCTAACCTTTGGCTTTTGACAAATGCGGCCCTTAAGGGCTAATAAAACCCTACACCCCTCCTCATTTTATCCAAACCCTAAACTTATGTATCTCCCCTTCTCTCTTATTTATAGCCGCCACACCACCTAACCACTACCATGACCTCCATCGTTCACCGCCACCCTCCACGACAAAACCTCACCAAACCCACCCTTATCTCACCCTTGTGAGCACGTTTCCAACCTCCACGCGCGTTAACATCAACCACCACCATTATTACTCCGTTTCTTATCTAGGTAAGTGTGTCATCCAGATCTGAAGAACAAGGTAAAGATCCCATCGATTCACACACCCGTGAGAATCGGTGAAGGTAAAAAATGGTTAAAAATAATTACAACTTGTTAAAACTTATATCAAAACTCGTGGTATCATCTTTGTGTCGCGTATCTATATTCTTGGGTTGCGTACGAGAGCTCAAACTCTTGTACGAGTTGTTCTGGTTTTGTCTCATGCGTATCCGAGCTCATTTATAAGCTCACTGGTTTACTTGATGTCGAATGATACTTGGTCGTGATTGTTTTTGTCTTGGGTCGTGGTTACTGCCAAACTCGCTAGTGGGTTTAGGTTGAATTTTGTGTTTGTTGAGATTTGGGTTATTATTTTTGGTCCGTTGTTTATCTTGTACGCAGCGTGGATTCAAGCAGAGACCCCGTGGTCTAGGTAAGGTAAGCTTAACTTGGTCCGAATGGGTTATGGAAACATTGTAGTTGTTTGTAACTTGATTATGACTTGGAAACTCGAGCCGTAGGATTTAGCGTGGCCAAGTATTGATATGGTATATTGTTGATATTTGGACTTGGAATTGTTTCGTGATGTTTGAGCCATGTAGGTCCACTGGTTATGGATCTAAGTAGACTTGTTACTTGTTAGAAAAGTTGAATAAATTCAAATTGATCTAAGTAAAAACTCTAACAGATTGTTTATTGCTAATGCGGAATCTTAACAATAACAACGAAGAACACAAGATAACTAACTTCGTATTCTATTAACTTTTTAATCACAATGTCGTACTAACTAACACATACATAATAATGCCGTAGGGTTCCTTTTATACACCAAGAAAACCCTAGATACAAAACGTGTAGAAGGATATACGTATCTTCTCTAAAGATAACTACGTATCCTTTCCTAACTTATAGCTAACAAACTTTCCTAACTTTAATGAACAAACTTAACACAATACTGTTTACCAGACTTAACTAAGTAATACTGTCTACCAGACTTAACTAATACACGACTTAACTAACAGACTTAACCATGTAACCCAACAGACTTAAGTCTGTTCTTCATATTAAGTCTTCTCTTGTGATTATTCCCAACAATCCTCCCCTAACTTGATCTTCATGCTTCATGAACTTCAAGTTCCTTCTGAATGAGCTTTCTGAGGATTGAATCTTGAACTCTTGGAATTATCTCTAACTCTTCAAAAATAGCATATCTGATCTTTGTGCAGCAACTTTATCTTAAACAAACTTTCACCATCTGATCTGCAATCCACCTGATCTTTTCAGCAACAATGACTACTTGTACATCAATTCTTTTAAGTTTCATACTATTCTCATCACTTCCAGGTGTGTCAACTCCTGTGAGAGGTGAATCATTGAAAATTAATGGATTCGATGTCTCTTTACCAGATAGCCATTAACTACTGGAGTAGCCAATGTTTTGGTGTGTAAGACCATGGTACATTGATAACCATATGATTTTTAGTAAACCATCAACTATCAACGGATTTGTTTTGTCTTTACCAAAAGTCGTTTGCTTTTGGACTAGCCAATTATTTGGTGGAATTGCACCTCACCTTGGTGAATTTATTACCAGTTATGGTTTTCCACAGCCGTTACCACAAGCCATACTCTTGTGGGCTAGCCAACTCTTCACTATCTCAGATATGGTGAGTTGATTACCATACAATTTTTGGCAAATTTTCAGCCATAAATTGATTTGAAATATCTTTACCAGAGCCATTTGCCCTGGATTAGCCAGTCCTTATGTGGGTTAGACATGGTGGACTGATGACCATTTGTTGTGTCAGTGCTATGTACCTTCACCAAGTGAGAAGTTCCTTTAATCTCACTTAACAACTTTAAAATTCTTTCAAACACTTTCAACACCCCAAGTTGCTTCCTTTAGTGACTGCAACATAATCAAATCCAATATCTGCTCATACACTTCATCCCTCTTGTCTGCAGATAACTTCTTATCCAATATTTCTTTGCAGACTGAAGGTGGCAGAGGATATTCCACTTCTGCAAGCATATAAATATGAGCTTTCTCCAAAGATAAGCAATGTACCTGACAGCTGTGAAAATATCTCCATCTGACAATGTTTTGTTGGTATGGCAGCTTCCAAATTTCATCTGTCTCTGAAGGTGGCTCAAACATAACTTTTAAATCTCCCCAAAAGACCCTTTCAAACTCCTCTTCAGGTCTGTTGTCCCCATGTTTGATGTTCACCAACTTGTGCAGCTCCTGGAGATCTTCTCTACTCATATCATTCAATATTCCTGGAAAGTTAAGGTATACAACATCAGTGTTGTCCTCCCTTATGATTTGATAAGCAGCTCTTTGTCCAGTCTTGATTATTTGATACTTGACAATCTTAGCTGGTTCCTTAGAGCTTTCAGAGATAGATCCCATAGTGAAACCTTCAGATGATTGCTCCTCTTCTTCCTGCACTACCTTCTTTGTTGTTTTGCTTTTTCTTCCTATACTTTTTCTCCTTGTGCACATGATAATAGGCTTTTTCACTTCTTCTTTTACCTTTTCCACTTCACTTGATGCCTTCTCAACCTCAGGTTCTTTTTCAACCATTTTCTCAGCTTCTACAATTGGTTCAGATTCTGTCATCTTTTGTTTCTTGAAACTTCTTCTCAAAGAATCTTCATAGTCAATGGGTTTGTACCCTTGATCTCTTTCATATGCCCTGAGATATCTTCCTTCAAGTTCTTCATATGACATGCCCTTCATCTTCTCAAAGGTTGAGTGCATCATGTTTTTCATGTACATCTTCATATCATGCATCTTTTCCTGTTTTGTAAGCTTTCTTTTGATACCTTTCTTTTTCTGAGTCTCCTTGATCTTAGACATGAAATCCCCCAATGTCTCTGAATCTCTTCTTTCATAGATAAAGTCTGCAAGTCTCTTGGCTCTCTCCTCTGTTGTTAAACCCTCAATTTCCTTAAGCTCTTCCAACTTAGCTCTTACTTCATCATTATTCTGAATCATTTCCATAAAAGGATCATCAACAGGTTCTTCTGATAGCTTTCTTGCAAACAGTTCATCTTCCCTCTTTTGTGCTTCTTCCTTTTCTATCTCAGCCTGTTTTGCTGCTTGTATTCTTGTAATCTCAGCTAGAGATGCTTCTTCTTCTCTTTCTTGTCTTTTTGTCTTCTTGGGCTTAGGAGTTCCCATCAGAATTTGCTTTCCTTCCCTTTTTTGTAACAACAGACTATTCTTCATAAAAAGAACTAACATGCTCAGCAGACTTTTCTTGACCAGACTTATTACCACCAGAATTAACAGCCTCACCAGAATTAACACCATTATTAATTGGTTCATCAGACTTAAGAACAACTTCCTCCCCAGACTTATCTTCTTCAAGCAGCCTCAATTTCCTTAGCTTCTTCTTCTTCTTCCCTTCTTGAATCTTGCTAAGAGATTGAGCTAATGTCTCTGCTACTTCCATAGCATCTGGACTTATGTCAGTTTCAGCAGCATCTTTGGCTTGGGTAGGGGTTTGAAAAACTTGTTGTTCTTGTTCATCCTGCAAATTCCTCCCCTGTTTGGAAGAATTTTCTTCCTCAGCCCCTTCTTCATCATCAAAAGTAACTCCTTTTTCTTTCATCACATTCTCCATTTTCTTTACCTTCCTAACCAAAGTCACAACAGCTCCACTCAAAGCTTTATTTGCCTTCTCCAAAGCTGAAACCCTTTGAACCAAGGTAGGCACCAGCTGCAGAAGACCTTCCACAGTCATGGAAGTGGATTCCTCCTCCTGAGTAGGACTTGGAACATGGGTTTGCTGTGGTGGTGAAGGTGGTGTGGGTGTAGGTGCTCTTGGTTGAGATGATGATGAACTTGGTTGTGGTGTGGGTGAGTTTGGTGTAGGTGTGGGTGATCTGGGTTGTTCCTGGGTTTGCTCCTCATGGGTTGGTTCCACTTGTGCAGCACTAGATGTACCTGCAATGTTAGTTGTACCAGAAAGTATAGCAGGCAAAAGTGGTCTATGTGTCCCAGAAAAACCCCTTTTCATGTTTGCAAAGATTTTAGCTGTAAAAGCCACACTTACATAAGTCTGCACTTTATTCTCAGGTTTAAATTTTAAAATCATTTGCAGAAATCGAGGGTACATTAAGAATTTGTGTTTATTTTTCGCATTTGAATCCATGCCATCAAAAATAAGTTTTGAAAAATTAAAAGTCCTTCCAAGTGAAAGACAGACCAATGCAGAAGCAATATTGCTTCCAAACTGATCCCATCCTCCACTCTTGGGACTTAGGCAATGGAGCAAATGATGAATTAAAAACTTCCACTGAGGTGAGAAAAAGTTTTTCCAAAAGGTAAAAGTACCTTCAGTGGGATAACCAATATTTTGCATACCCTCTAAAAGTTTTTTATTGGGCAATATATAATCCCCTAAAGCATCATCCAATCGAAGACTACTCCTAATGGACGCTTCAGTTATAATGAATTCATGTGTATCTATTGTTGCCCTTAATTGTGGTGTCCCATCAGCAAGAGTTTCAGAGGTATAGATTGTAGGATTATGAGTTAAAGCATACCGATTGGTAGAGCCTTTCAATAAATCCACAATCTGCTCAAAACCTTCACTTTTGTTTGGTTTCTTCAAGAAACCAACCTGGTTGTGCTTGTCACAAAACTTTAGAGAAGCCATAGATGAGAGAATGATTAAGTGCTGGTTGAGAATTCTAGTTAGGGTTTGAGAATTTGTAGTGTAAAACAGAGTATCGTAGCCTAAAATAACGATTTTTAAAATTAGAAGTGAATAATGGATAAAAGTGAAAAATTTATCAAATTTTATCCTTATATACTTCTTTCCCCCGAAAATTAAGTAACGGTAATATTTTATAAGGAAAATCGTGATTTGACAGACCAGACCTAACGGTAATAAATTTTATTACATTTTTTACACTACCAGACTTAAAATTGGTCAACCAGACTTAACCACTGACTCACCAGACTTAACCAAAAGATCAGACAAACACGTAGAAAATGCAACATCAAGGCTTCGAATCACCACCAATCCATGTTTTTCCTGCAAAAGTTAGTCTCAACACCAAGAAAAACCAAGAAAACCATACAAATAAACGATTTTACAATCAAAATCAAAAATACTAACGACCAGAATTAACTCTACTACAAGAATTAACTTCTAAGACTACCCGAATTAAGATTTCCTAAGTACTGGTTAGTATACAAACTCTACATTTAACCTCCCCTTAAATGTAACCTCCTCTTAATTCCAGCTATGGGTTCATCATACCTATATTAACCACTAAATAATTAAACCTAGGACCATCAAAGGCTTTGGTTAATAGGTCTACCACATTGAAGTCTCTGTGTATCTTTTCAACTCTAATTAGTTTCTTTTCAAAGCAATCCCTAATGAAGTGATGTCTTATTTCTATATGCTTAGTTTTAGAGTGATACACAGGGTTCTTAACTATACAGATATGCTCTCATTATCTATGTGAATTATAGTATTCATAAAGTTCAAACCATAATCCAACATTTGATTCTGAATCCACAAGACTTGACCACAGAAATTAGCAGCAGCTACATATTCAGCTTCAGTTGTTGATGTAGCCACAATGGTCTGCTTCTTGCATTGCCAGGAAATCAACCTTCTACCAAGAAATTGACAACCTCCTGTTGTGGATTTCCTGTCAAGACTTACACCTGCATAATCACTATCTGAATAGGCTTCCAGGTCAAAAGATGATTCTCTAGGATACCAAAGGCCTAAATTGGGTTTGCCCTTTAGGTACCTAAAGATTCTCTTCACAACATAAAGATGTGAAGTCTTGGGGGTAACCTGAAAACGAGAACAAAAACAGACTGCATACATAATGTCAGGTCTAGAGGCAGTAAGATACATTAGAGAACCTATCATTGATCTGTAGAGGTGCACATCCACATCATCAGCATCTTCATCCTTTGTCAATGGCACCTTGTTCTCTATGGGAGTAACTGCAGTCTTCACATTTGCAAAATCAAACTTCTTTAGGATCTCAGCAACATACTTGTCTTGAGAGATAAAGAGTCCATCTTCTTTTTGCTTCACTTGTAGCCCTAGGAAGAATGTGAGCTCACCCATTGAACTCATCTGGAACCTTCCCTTCATTAATGCCTCAAACTCCTCACACCAAGACCTTTTAGTAGAACCAAAAATGATATCATCTACATAAACCTGGGCCAGAATGATATCCTTCTTGTTCCTTTTAATGAACAAGGTCTTGTCTATCACACCTCTCTTGTACCCATGCTCTTCCAGGAAGTTGGAGAGTGTTGCATACCAAGCTCTGGGAGCTTGATGGAGACCATACAAAGCTTTAATGACTTTGTATACTTTCTTGGGGTGAGCAGGATCTACAAAGCCAGGAGGTTGGTGTACATACACCTCTTCTTCTATAGTGCCATACAGAAAGGCACTCTTGACATCCATCTGATAGACTATGAACCCCATATATGATGCATAGGCTAAAAATAACCTGATAGCCTCAATCCTGGCTACAGGAGCAAAAACCTCGTCATAGTCTATTCCCTCCTTCTGTCTATACCCTTGTGCTACTAATCTTGCCTTGTTCCTAACAACTACTCCTCTTTCATCCCTTTTGTTCCTGAAGACCCACTTTGTGCCAATCACCTTATCCCCACTAGGTAGATCTACTAGAACCCATACTTTTTACAATTTGAACTGTAACAACTCCTCCTGCATTGCTTCTACCCAACTCTCATCTTCAAGTGCTTCAGAGACCTTGGTGGGTTCCTTTTGAGAAAGGAAACAAGCAAAAAGACAATGTTGTTGGTCCTTGTGGTTGACCCTTTGCTGCTTCTTAATAAGGCTGATAAGTGCATGAGATTCAGGAAGCTTTTGCATTTTACTTCTGGTTTGAACAGCTGATTGAGGATCATTAATTATCTGACTTTTAGGATGAATGTTGTGAATTCTAAGTGTTGGAGCTGGAATTACATCCATTTCTGTGGGTAAGTTGTTGAAGTCAGTGACAACCCCTTCTTGATCATAAGAAGCCCCATCAAAAATACCTTCACTTGGATTATCAAAGAACTCAAGTTCTGGCATCTCAGAATCATCAAAATCAGCATTTGGAGTAGACTCAGGTTGAGCAGAATTAACAACATCACCACCAGACTTAATTGTGGAAGTGCTGGCAGCAGAATTA
This sequence comes from Artemisia tridentata subsp. tridentata, assembly GCA_021014915.2. Taxonomy (NCBI): domain Eukaryota; kingdom Viridiplantae; phylum Streptophyta; class Magnoliopsida; order Asterales; family Asteraceae; genus Artemisia; species Artemisia tridentata. Next base: position 465,188,194 of record CP139508.1, read on the forward strand.
ACAAACCCACTACCAGACTTAGGTGTAGAAGTACTGGTAGCCTGCTTCCCAAGATGTTTGTCAACCATTGCATTCACTTCTTTTCTGAAAGATGAAATATCTTCTGACACTTGAGTAAGAGAAGCCTTTTTTTCTTGTGCTTGAGGCTTGTTCACAGTCTCCTTCTTCTTTGTAGAAGATTTCTTTGTTCCTGCATCAGTTGCAACATGTTTGACTTCTGTGGTAGGAATCACAATAAGCTCCTCTATCTCCTTGTCTGACTCAGCAGTGCTTGCATCAGAAGTAACTTGAGTACCTGCATTATTAGTTATTTCTATGGAACCTGCATCAGGGTTAGCTTGATTCTCCTTAGAGATAGGAATATAGTTCATAGAATCAGTTAAATAGTCAATATCAAACATCCATCTATGACCTAGTCCCTTTACATTGGGTTTTTCCTCAAGAAAATTAACATGAATATTTTCCTCTATCCTCTTGGTCACTAAATTGTATACCCTAAAGGCCTTACTATTCAGTGAATACCCAACTAGAAACCCCTCATCAGACTTTCCTTCAAATTTACCAAGCACACTGAGTGTATCAAGAATGGTAACATGACACCCAAAAGGCCTTATATAGCTGACAACTGGTTTATGGCCAAAAATAAGCTCATAAGGTGTTTTATTCTGAGGCTTGGTCACTCTAACCCTATTGAATATGTAGCAAGCACAACTAACTGCTTCTACGCAAAAGGTTGTGGGTAAGAGTGAGTCTGCTAGCATAGTCCTAGCTGCCTCAATTAGGGTCCTGTTCATTCTCTCAGCAACTCCATTCTGCTGTGGAGTTCTAGCATTGCTATATTGTTGCTTGATTCCTTTATTACCACAAAACTCAATCATGATCTTATTCTTAAATTCTGTGCCATTGTCTGTCCTAATGATCTTAACCTTTTTATTAAGTTGGTTTTCTATCTGCCTAATGAAAGTTTGAATTAATGGTGTAGTTTCATCTTTCCTTGACATAAAGAACACCTAACAAAATCTAGTACAATCATCAGTGATGACAAGGCAGTAGCTAGCATGGTTAATACTTTGTACAGATGTAGGGCCAAACAGATCCATATGTAAGGTATGCAAAGGCTCAGTAACAAACCTATCTAACTTAGCCTTACAAGAAGCCCTATGCTGTTTGCCCTTATTACACGCTACACAGGTATGGTCATTCTTAAAAACTTTTGAAGGTAAGCCTCTAACTAGGTTATTCTTCACAAGTTTATTTATGTTCTTAAAGTTAATATGACCTAACCTTCTGTGCCACAATTTAGATTCATCCAAAGTGGCTTTCGCAATTAAACAGGCAGAACCTTTTGCAGGTTCAGATGCTTTCATATCAAAACTGTACATGTTGTGTTGTCTTGGGACTTTGAAAAGTATCTGATTTTCATCAGGCATCTTAAAGTCAGAAGTCAACACAAGACATTCAGAATCAGTAAAAAGCACCTTATGCTGCTTATCACAAATTTATGATATGGAAAAAAGGTTAAACTGCCCTAGTTCTTTTACAAAAGATACATTGTCAAACTCTAAATTGCCTACAACAATATTTCCTTTACCAGTAATATGCCCCTTGCTACCTCCAAAGGTAATAGAACCTCCTTTGAATTCTTGAAAATCCTTCCGGTGATCCTTGTTACCAGACATGTGCCCATAACACCCACCGTCAAATATTCCTCTGTCTCCCATGTTCTTGAGTGGATGATCCTGCACATAAAGAAAGGAGATTAGTTTCTTTCAAGGACCCAGGCCTCTGCAGGCTTGGGTCTTCCCTGTGGATCAACATATTTATAAGTCTTGTATGAGCTTGATCCACTGTGGTTCTTGGATTGGTAGGTAAGTGTATTCTTAAATGGATCCCAAGACCAACATGCTGGGGCCTTAACAGCAGACCCCTCATTTCCCTTTACAGCATTATTGTTTGAAGTTTGTGCTTTATTTTTAGCAAAAGGACTCCTCACAGGTGAATGAGGTTTATAAAAATTGTTTCTTTGATTATATGAGTTCACCTGTGGTCTATTTACTGGTTGTCTGGGTCTAAATTGATTAAACCACCCAGAATTAACATTTGGCTTCACAGAATTAACATTTGGCCTGAAAGAATTAAAATTTGTTCTACCAGAATTAACTTGTGACCTAACAGAATTAACCTGAGGTCTACTAGTATTTATTTGTGCTGGTATAGAAACAAACTTATTAGCATGATTAATCCTATTAGTATTATTCAAAACTGGTTTTGTATTCATATAACCAGCATTAACACTTTTCTGCTTCCTAAGTTTAGCCTCTCTCTTCATCCTATTCTCAAGAAAGTCACAGTCTCTAATTAGATGACTTAGACTACCACAAACAAAGCACCTCTTAGGACCAAAGGTGTAGTTTTCCTGTACTCTCTTCTCATCCTATCAGATTTTGGTGACTCTTGACTTTTGACAGACTTCCTGTAAAACCCGCAAATTAATATAATCTGAAAAGACCAAAAATGCCCACATAACTTATATAACTTATAAATAAATCACAAAACCTATAAAACTAAACCATATATGACATAAATTAATTACGAGACACCAAATAATATTTGTACTAGCCACCAAGAATATTCTTGACACATTACTTAGTTACTTGAACAAAAAAAAAACTTCATAAGTATATATATCTATTTTGTTCTAAAAATAATTATGTGTAAGTAACATTTGAGGAATAAGAGAATTTATATAATTTTTGACATAGATGATTTTGGGTTGGGTTAGGCCGATCCATGCCCTCCCCTACCCTTCCAAAAACTCGGCCCAACCTCCTACAAGTTAGCTAAATCCCTTTTGACTCTCCACCAAAATACCGAACATCATAACACATCAAAGAAACCCTAAAAACCCAAAGTTTCTGCCTCTTTTTTTTCTGCTGCTGTCGAGCCACAAAAACCCCACCAAAGGAGGCTTGATCTTGATCCTAATTGGTGTCTCATTCATCCTAAGGTAACCATGTAATCCACACTATGATCCATTTGAATTTAGGAGTCAAAAACTAATCAAAAACTTTCATTGTTCTTGTATTCCTGCTGCTGTTCGATCAAAAGGAAAGGGGAGAAACCTTCGTGTAGTGTTTGATCTCTTGTTTCCCGTGTTCTTCGTGGTCTACGAGGGTATGGTATCTCTTTTGCTCAATCCTTGTTCATGTTTTTGTAGCCTAATCGAATGAAAAATCACACAACATGTCACATGAAATAATAAAAAGAAAACCCTAAAAACTAATATATATGGATCGACCCAGGAGCTATGTAATGGATTTAATTCGTTTTGAATATGTTAAGGTCAGTAATAATCAACCTAAATATGTTGTGGACTCACCCAAAATCGTTTGGTGTCAAGAATGAATGAACGGGATGAAGAAACCCTAAGTATATACATGGTTCTGTGATAACTGTTTCTGATCTGGAACTTTGCCCGACTTTAACCGGCTGTAAATTTATGATGTGAACGGGTATTGTAATGGTTTTTAAGTCTAAAACTAATTTCAATGAAGTGGCTACCTGGAGAAATTTATTTTGTAATGTTTAGAGGCCTGTAAGGCTACTTTTTGATTTTTAGAAAATTATGTGTCTGGTCGTATTTGTAAAGTCTGGAAAAACAGTCCGGGTTTTTCATTTATCATTTTCAAACCATAACGAATTAGGATGTGTTCTTTTATCTGAGTAAAATATCACATGTTAGCTAATTACTGGAATTTTTGTAGAATTTTATAAATTTTCTAGACTGGGAAAGAAAATGGAAAATGGTCGGGTGTTTTTAATTAATCCGGTTCTGGAACAGGTTGGGAAAAAGGATTTTTAATTCGTATCTAGGAAACTTAATAAAATCTGGAAAAATTACATAAAATACTCAAGACCCTGGGGAACGTCTGTGAATTTTTATAGATTTTATTTCGAAGGTTTAATATGGTTTGCAAATTAATTAAAACGAGTCCAGTTAATACCTGAAAACTGTCAAGACATGTAAAAAGGATGTAAATTGTTATTTTCCTAAGCTAAGGGTTATAAATTGTGAATCGAGAAACTTGAGGGTATAATTCGTATAATAAGTTAATTTGAATGTACACTCTGTAATCTTGGAAAATAAAATGCGTGATGTGTTAATAAATTAATGAGAGGGGTTAAAATGTAAACTATGTAAATCTAGGGTTTCATTTTGTAACTTTGATAAGTAAAGGGGTATGAAGTGTAAATTATGAAACCTAAAAGACTAAAAGAGTAACTTGAGGAATCTAAAAGCTAAAAGAGGAAACCTACTAAATCTGGAAACCAGCTAAATATAGAAGGTTACTTAAAATGGAAGGGTTTGTAATTCTTGTCTACCCCTCTAGGTGTGAAGAAAGAGAGGTCCTGATCCACTTTGTGTCATCCATTTCTGATTTGTGTTTGCTTCTGGAATAAGGTACAGATATTCTGACCTTCTCTGTAAGGTTTCCTATGACCTCTTGCATGTTCTGATCTGTTTAACCTCTGATTTGATACCTGAGACTTGACCTCCTGATAATGAACCCCTGCATTTATTTCTTGTCTTGAATCTTGATATGAACCCTGACATGAACCCTAATATGATACCTGACATTGATACCTTGCTATGATTCCTTTGTCTTGAACCTTTGACCTATTATATGAACCTAGACTGAGAAGCCTTTTTAATTCTGACCTGGAAAATGATTTGAGGAAAAGCTATTTAAAATGAAGTTTACAAATATGATACAATACTCTTTTAATTGGGATTTTATTAACTTGTATGAAACTATTTTAAAAGACTATCTTATGAAAAACCATTTTGAAGGATCATTTATGAAATCTACTCTGAAGGATCATTTTTATGAAGACCATTATTAAAAGATTGTTTTAAATGGACTCTTAATTAGAAACCTTTTTAATTGAACTAGTACTATGGAACTTGGATTACTGACCTGCTGATATTGACCTGCTGATATTGACCTGCTGATATTGACCTTCTGATGTTGACCTTCTGATATTTGAACCTTCTGATATGACACCCTGATTATGATGTGAACCTTTGACATTTGACCCTTGATCCCAGTTTGATACCCGAGCCAAATTTGTGACCCTAGCCATGAAGGTAACATGGCCGTGTCTGTGATGCACCACTGGCATGACTAGTGTGTAGCCCTAGTGATTTGGTTACACCGTCCCCATCTTGATTCTGATATGTGCACACTCCTGTTATTATGGCCTATATGATTTGTTCTTGGGGGGCGAATGGATGCATCCTAGTCTTGTTCTGGTTCTGATTTATCTGGTATGTCTGGTGACTGGTATTGTGTGCAATACATGCCTTTCACAACCCTGGGAGCTTGCAACTCCAACCATGGAGGTATCCCCTCAACCTTGTCTTGGTATGCTGAGGTCACCCCTCCATACACCTTGGTATGTGATTTGATATGATATGTTTCTGGGCTCGTGGTGGATTACTGTCCTAGACCTTTATTCTCTCTCTGTACCTTGACTTATCTATTTCGTTATACTGTATCTGTTCTTTTACCTTTACTTCCATTTCTTTTGCTTTCGTTTCCGTTTATTATATATCTGTTCACTGGGCTTTGTAAGCTCAGCCGCACGTTTTCTTTTCGTGTGCGGCAGGTTTTTAGTTGGAAGCTGGGTCGTTATTAGAGAGAGCCTTTGACTTAGAAGACCTTGCTAGCTAAATTGGATTTGAGATGATTTGAAAAGTTATATTCAGACTTAGTGATTATTGTATATCTCACTTGTAACCTTGTAATATCAGATTTTCAGTTGTAACCCTTGGAATCCTATTGTATTATGTATGTCATATGCTTGTGTTGTTCTGATAAGAATCCGTATCTGTGACACCTTTGCCCTTGTCGGGTTGGGGTGTTACAATTATGGTATCAGAGAGACAGGCTGCGATTTCGTAATACATTTACCCTTGACCTGTGTAAGATAGGACCACTAAGCTTTCCCTGTAGGCGCTCGTAAGACAACCTTTGAAAATTTGCTTTAGGATTTCCCTATAGGAGCTTAAGTTCTGACCGGTGAGGAATGGGTAGACTATAAGGCATTTGTTTAGGTATCATTGCTTCCGCATCACTCTGATTCGTACCTTACTCTTGGTTTAAGCCTCTTGAGATCCCCCTTGGAAATTGAAAGCTTATGCCTTGCACCACCTTGGTTTTGAAACCTAAATGAATCTTGAAGCATTAAGAATTGCATAGTAAATTCCTGACACTATTTAATCCTTACCTTCAGATTCCGACTCTGACCTCTGATCTTTGTTAACCATTTCGATGCTTCTTGGGCATTTTGAGAATCTCCATGGCGAGTAGTTTGGCTTTCCCTCTTGATTATGACAATTGTTTTTGTTGACCTCTGAGACTGTAGAAGTACTAGGTGGATGAAGATAGATTGTTTTGCTTACGACTCGAGATAAAGTATGATCATCATGAAGGCATATTTAGGTGGTGCTGGTATTATTAACGTGATAATACTTACACCATATAACGTGCCCTCATTGTGGCCATAGGATATCTTGGGAAGTACCTAAAAAGTTTAGAACTTGATTCCCGATGGATTATCTGTGATTAGTGAGACCTTAGGTTCATCCCATCTATGCGCATACTCTGTTTTCGTTCATTAGATATCTGAATGAGTTTGAACTCTCGATTTGCATTCCGTTGACCTCAGTTATGAATCTTAAACTCTTTGAAGAATTCTCTACTGTTGATACAGTTAATTGATCCGAAATTTAGTTCGTATTTCCGTATGAGCTTTCTTGAAGATTCACCCATCATCCATTTTATCATGCATGGACCTTTTGATCAGAATCAACCCAATTCGTCTCTTTCTGAGAATTCGAACCCACCTTGTTTCGATAGAGTCATGAGAAACTATTTGATTTGAAGATCCTTTCTGAATGAACCTCCCCGGGCGTGAGAATGTTTGTGACGACCTCTTGCGATTTGCTACGACTTCGGCTAACCTTGCGACTTCAATTTTCGAGGACGGAATTTTTTTTTTTAGAGGGGAAGAGTTGTAAAACCCGCAAATTAATATAATCTGAAAAGACCAAAAATGCCCACATAACTTATATAACTTATAAATAAATCACAAAACCTATAAAACTAAACCATATATGACATAAATTAATCACAAGACACCAAATAATATTTGTACTAGCCACCAAGAATATTCCTGACACATTACTTAGTTACTTGAACAAAAAAAAAAAACTTCATAAGTATATATATCTATTTTGTTCTAAAAATAATTATGTGTAAGTAACATTTGAGGAATAAGAGAATTTATATAATTTTTGACATAGATGATTTTGGGTTGGGTTAGGCCGATCCATGCCCTCCCCTACCCTTCCAAAAACTCGGCCCAACCTCCTACAAGTTAGCTAAATCCCTTTTGACTCTCCACCAAAATACCGAACATCATAACACATCAAAGAAACCCTAAAAACCCAAAGTTTCTGCCTCTTTTTTTTTCTGCTGCTGTCGAGCCACAAAAACCCCACCAAAGGAGGCTTGATCTTGATCCTAATTGGTGTCTCATTCATCCTAAGGTAACCATGTAATCCACACTATGATCCATTTGAATTTAGGAGTCAAAAACTAATCAAAAACTTTCATTGTTCTTGTATTTCTGCTGCAGTTCGATCAAAAGGAAAGGGGAGAAACCTTCGTGTAGTGTTTGATCTCTTGTTTCCCGTGTTCTTCGTGGTCTACGAGGGTATAGTATCTCTTTTGCTCAATCCTTGTTCATGTTTTTGTAGCCTAATCGAATGAAAAATCACACAACACGTCACATGAAATAATAAAAAGAAAACCCTAAAAACTAATATATATGGATCGACCCAGGAGCTATGTAATGGATTTAATTCGTTTTGAATATGTTAAGGTCAGTAATAATCAACCTAAATATGTTGTGGACTCACCCAAAATCGTTTGGTGTCAAGAATGAATGAACGGGATGAAGAAACCCTAAGTATATACATGGTTCTGTGATAACTGTTTCTGATCTGGAACTTTGCCCGACTTTAACCGGCTGTAAATTTATGATGTGAACGGGTATTGTAATGGTTTTTAAGTCTAAAACTAATTTCAATGAAGTGGCTACCTGGAGAAATTTATTTTGTAATGTTTAGAGGCTTGTAAGGCTACTTTTTGATTTTTAGAAAATTATGTGTCTGGTCGTATTTGTAAAGTCTGGAAAAACAGTCCGGGTTTTTCATTTATCATTTTCAAACCATAACGAATTAGGATGTGTCCTTTTATCTGAGTAAACTATCACATGTTATCTAATTACTGGAATGTTTGTAGAATTTTATAAATTTTCTATACTGGGAAAGAAGATGGAAAATGGTCGGGTGTTTTTAATTAATCCGGTTCTGGAACAGGTTGGGAAAAAGGATTTTTAATTCGTATCTAGACAACTTAATAAAATCTGGAAAAATTAAATAAAATACTCAAGACCCTGGGGAACGTCTGTAAATTTTTATAGATTTTATTTCGAAGGTTTAATATGGTTTGCAAATTAATTAAAACGAGTCCAGTTAATACCTGAAAACTGTCAAGACATGTAAAAAGGATGTAAATTGTTATTTTCCTAAGCTAAGGGTTATAAATTGTGAATCGAGAAACTTGAGGGTATAATTCGTATAATAAGTTAATTTGAATGTACACTCTGTAATCTTGGAAAATAAAATGCGTGATGTGTTAATAAATTAATGAGAGGGGTTAAAATGTAAACTATGTAAATCTAGGGTTTCATTTTGTAACTTTGATAAGTAAAGGGGTATGAAGTGTAAATTATGAAACCTAAAAGACTAAAAGAGTAACTTGAGGAATCTAAAAGCTAAAAGAGGAAACCTACTAAATCTGGAAACCAGCTAAATATAGAAGGTTACTTAAAATGGAAGGGTTTGTAATTCTTGTCTACCCCTCTAGGTGTGAAGAAAGAGAGGTCCTGATCCACTTTGTGTCATCCATTTCTGATTTGTGTTTGCTTCTGGAATAAGGTACAGATATTCTGACCTTCTCTGTAAGGTTTCCTATGACCTCTTGCATGTTCTGATCTGTTTAACCTCTGATTTGATACCTGAGACTTGACCTCATGATAATGAACCCCTGCATTTATCTCTTGTCTTGAATCTTGATATAAACCCTGACATGAACCCTAATATGATACATGACATTGATACCTTGCTATGATTCCTTTATCTTGAACCTTTGACCTATTATATGAACCTAGACTGAGAAGCCTTTTTAATTCTGACCTGGAAAATGATTTGAGGAAAAGCTATTTAAAATGAAGTTTACAAATATGATACAATACTCTTTTAATTGGGATTTTATTAACTTGTATGAAACTATTTTAAAAGACTATCTTATGAAAAACCATTTTGAAGGATCATTTATGAAATCTACTCTGAAGGATCATTTTTATGAAGACCATTATTAAAAGATTGTTTTAAATGGACTCTTAATTAGAAACCTTTTTAATTGAACTAGTACTATGGAACTTGGATTACTGACCTGCTGATATTGACCTGCTGATATTGACCTGCTGATGTTGACCTTCTGATATTTGAACCTTCTGATATGACACCCTGATTATGATGTGAACCTTTGACATTTGACCCTTGATCCCAGTTTGATACCCGAGCCAAATTTGTGACCCTAGCCATGAAGGTAACATGGCCGTGTCTGTGATGCACCACTGGCATGACTAGTGTGTAGCCCTAGTGATTTGGTTACACCGTCCCCATCTTGATTCTGATATGTGCACACTCCTGTTATTATGGCCTATATGATTTGTTCTTGGGGGGCGAATGGATGCATCCTAGTCTTGTTCTGGTTCTGATTTATCTGGTATGTCTGGTGACTGGTACTGTGTGCAATACATGCCTTTCACAACCCTGGGAGCTTGCAACTCCAACCCTGGAGGTATCCCCTCAACCTTGTCTTGGTATGCTGAGGTCACCCCTCCATACACCTTGGTATGTGATTTGATATGATATGTTTCTGGGCTCGTGGTGGATTACTGTCCTAGACCTTTATTCTCTCTCTGTACCTTGACTTATCTATTTCGTTATACTGTATCTGTACTTTTACCTTTACTTCCATTTCTTTTGCTTTCGTTTCCGTTTATTATATATCTGTTCACTGGGCTTTGTAAGCTCAGCCGCACGTTTTCTTTTCGTGTGCGGCAGGTTTTTAGTTGGAAGCTGGGTCGTTATTAGAGAGAGCCTTTGACTTAGAAGACCTTGCTAGCTAAATTGGATTTGAGATGATTTGAAAAGTTATATTCAGACTTAGTGTGTAAAACCCTAAAATCTAAAATGAGCAAAAAGACCAAAATGCCCCTGCTAGTGTAAAATTTAATTAAAAGCTTATAATGTATCAAATAAATTCCAAACTTCTGGCAATGCACATGTTATGGTCCCAAATAATTTTGACAATATCATTTAACATTTATATAAGTGGTGAAATGACCATAATACCCCTAATGCAAACCGAATGGAATTTAATTAGTTTTATAAGTATTTAAAATGTTTTAAAAATAGGTAAATAAGGAAGAAATAAATCAAATCAATTCCTAACTAATTTGACCGAGATTCTGGCCTTATCCCCCCTCCTCTTACTCGTTTTGCCTAATTTAAAGAGTCAATCACATTGCTTGATAACCCTAATATTGCCGATCCAAAAATAAACACACAAATAATTTCTCTAGCATACAACCGGCCATCTAAAATCCCTAGAGCAATTTTCTGAGATAGATCATCATCTAAAGGAAGTAAGAAAAATACAATTGAGGTCGTGTGGTGCTTGGTTCGAGTGTAGTGAAATTCCTTCTTATCGCTAGTACATATGTAAGTAAATTCGATTATAATTCTTTCGACATAGCTAAAATTCGTTTCTCATTTTTCTTGTGTTCCTCACATTATATGTGACACGTGAAAATTGGTTTCAAGATTTTTAGATCATTTTTGAAGCTGTGGTGAATTTCGTTCGTTTTGGCCTATACGCGTGGAAAAGAATTCGTGCAAGCCATTCCTCACGTTCTAATTTTGGTTTGCCATTTTTCCTGAGTCTCTTATGATCCTAGAACACCAAATAAAATGAATATAACATGCCATGCAAGATCTACGAATTATTTGTTAATTAAATCTATAAATCGAGTGTAATTTATAAAATATGTCATACGAATTATTGAGGCTTTGAATTTATTTTATTCATGTGTAATATAATCATATATGATCTGGAAAAATAATGGAAGAATTATCATGGTTTGAATCTTGAGTTTTGGAAATTATTTAGCTAATCGGTTTTGAGAAAAACGTATAAAGGGAAAAAAATAAAATGCATGCGATTTGATTCTTAGAATTAGGGTTTGTTTCTATGTTCATGAATAGTGTTTAATCATGAGATAATGATTAGAAATGAGTTGGGAGTCGATTAGGGTTTTAATTGGTTAAAGATCATATATGCCGATTTGAAGATAAATATGAAAGGGTGTGTTTTGTCACTTATAAAACTCATGGACCATTTTTGTCATGTTATATAAATCATGTATAATCTGTAAAAAAATTATTAAGTGAAGGGTCTATATGTAAAATTTGAGAGAAAACGAATTAAGTTGGAATTAGTATATCGAATTGGAAAATTTATAAAAACAAGGACTAAATATGTAATTTCTGAAAAGTCAAGGTCGAATTGTGTTATAAATGATATTCAGGGACTAATGTGAAAGTTTGGATAATTTGTTGGACTAATATGTAATTATTATTAATTAATGATTTAAATGTAAATGTTAAGGACCTAATATGTAACTTTATTAAAATAGAGGGACCAAACTTGTAATTTCTAGAAACTTGGGGCTGTTTTGAATAAATAAATATATTCAGGGAATTATGTGTCATTTTGATAATTAAAGGGCTTGACATGTAACTATTGGTAATTAAATGTTGAAATTGTAAGTTTAAGGACTGAATATGTAATTTTGATAACTAGAGGGACTAAAGGTGTAAATCATGAATAATTGTGGATACTTTCTTACAACGTGATAAAATAAGTGTTCATGGAGAAATTTTGATAAAATAAGGGGCTAATGTGCAACTATGAATAATTGAAGGGTTAAAGTGTAACTTTTGTAACTAAGGGGTGTAAAATGTAAATTATGAAAACCTTAAGGACCAAAAGTGTAAATATGATAAAGATACTTTGTCTCCAGCAAATGTTGATCAAATTAAGCTATGTACTAAATATTTCTAAAAGTGGAAACTTTCTAATTATGGAAACTTTCTAAAAGTGGAAACTTACTAAAAAGGGAAAGTTACTTAAAATGGAAAGATGGTTAATTAAGAATGTTTTGTAATTCCCTTCTACTCTCTTAGGTGTGAAGAAGGAGAGATCCTGAGCTTGTCAGTGTTTGCTATTTCTGGTTTTATTTTGCTTGCAATAAGGTACAGATACTCTGCCCTTTTTCAGTAAGGGTGTCCTATCTCATGGTTATGATTCTGATTCTGATTCGTTTAAGTTTTTCCCAAAACCATTGCTATGAACCCTTTTATTATGAACCTTTCTGGTTACACTCTGATTCGGACCTTTGTTATCACATCTGATATATCTATTATGAACCATCTATTATGGACCATCTGATTTGACCTCTGATATATGACCCTCTGATTATGATATGTTATCTGACTCTTAGTTTGACACCCGAGCCATATTTTGTTACCCTAGCCAGGAAGGTAACCTGGCCGTGTCTGTGATGCACCACTGGCATGACTAGTGTGTAGCCCTAGTGATTTGGTTACACCGTCCCTTTGATTTGGTCTGCATGTGATTGGGTAGGGGCGTATGGATTGCATCCTAGATCTGATCTGTTTAAGTGGATTTAACTGTATATGCTATGATATGATTTGTCTGGTGACTGGTGCTGTGTGCAATACACGCCTTTCACAACTATCTGGGAGCTGATCACTCCATTTGATACATGAGGTCACCCCTCATATTATCTGGTTACTTAAGAGGCATCCCCTCTAGATTATGATGGTTACTATCTGATATGTTCTGGGCTCGTGGTAGATGACTATCCTATTCTTATCTTTTATATTTCTGTCCCTTGTTTATACCTCATGATATTTCCCCATGCACCATATTTCAGTTCTATTTCATTATTTTGCTTTGTATATGTATCTGTTCACTGGGCTTTTAAGCTCAGCCGTACGTTTCTTTTCATGTACGGCAGGTATTTAAGCTGGATCTGGGTTTTAGCTTTGGGGATGAGAGCAACTGTGTGAAGCTTTAATCTTAGCATTCTAGTTATACCATTTCGGATTCTATTTCTGTTATGCCATTGTTTAGGCATTTTGGATTATGTACTTCGGTTTATTTTCTGTTTGGACATAAGTTGTGTTGACTTATTTCCTTTGACCATTTATATTATGGACTTATGATGTTTTGGATTTAATGCTTGTAATCTGATATGAAGCCATTATTGTGATATCTTTACCCTTACGGGTTGGGGTGTTACAATTTATGGTATCAGAGCAACAGGTTATCCGAAACCCTTAGAGCTTAGGCTCGTGACCTGTGAGGATTGGGTAAACTTAGGTTTCCTTTCGCGCACTCTTTTCCTGTTTTGATCTGTCATATATTCTTGATCTGCTCTGTCATATTCTATCTGAGTTGCTAATCCTTTTTGTAATCGTTCAGATGGTGAACACGCGCTTTAACGAGTATGATGCTCCAAATTTCGAAGCCATGATTGCTGATGCTTTGAAAAACGTTCTCCCTAACCTTTCTGCTCAGGTGGTGACCGAGGTCACCGAAAGACTCCGTAGTGGGGAAGGTCCGTCTGGAGGTGGCGGTAATCCACCCGCTCCCCCACCGGTCGGTATTCATGTGTGGATTGAGCGGTTCATCAAGCTCAAGCCTCTTTCGTTTAAGTCCGCTACCACTCCTCATGAGGCAGAGGACTGGATCACCCACGTCGAGAAATTGTTCAGGGTTCTCGGATGTGCTGATGAGTTTAAAACTCGTTTGGCTACATTCAAGCTGGAAGGTGACGCTCAGAATTGGTGGACTGCCCTTGTGCAGGCAAAGGGGGATGATTTTGCTGAGACTTGTTCATGGGCAGGGTTCATTGAGGTGTTTTATAAGCAGTACATTCCTATGGCAGAAAAGCTGAGATATGAGAGGGAATACGGGTCGATTCGTCAGGGTGATCATGAGTCTTCAGGAGACTTTATGCAGCGATTCTTACGTCTGGCCAGTTTCGTTGGGCCAGAGGTTACTGGGGATGCGGTTCGACAGGCTCGTCATTTCAAATGGGCTCTTAAGGGATGGGTGTTAGATCGGATTGTTAACACTCCATATGAGGATGTGGCTAGTGTTCAGGATGCTGCGCGCAACATTGAGTTGCTGCATGAGGACAGGAGATCTAATAAGCGTGATAGGGATGGTAACCGGGTGGATTTTCGGGGTCGGCAGGACCAAAGACAGGATTCTCGGGGTCATGGTCGTCAGGACCAGAGGCAGGATGTTCGGGGTCGTCAGGACCATGGGCATGATCAGCAGGGTCGCCAGGACCGAGGTGGTGATTATAGACGACAGGATTCTAGGAACCAGGGCCGGCAGGATTATGGTCGGTATGGTGGTGACCGTCAGGGTCAGGGTCAGGGTGGTAATAACCGGCGTAGAGATTCTCAGCAGTATCAGCAGTCGGGATCTTCTGGTCAGAGAGGTGCTGTTCAGGCTTTACCTCCTCCTCCTTTGTGTACTACATGTGGGAAACCACATCCGGGTCCTTGTTATAAAGCTTCTGGTGGTTGCTTCTCTTGTGGATCTACTTCTCACAAAGTCAAGGACTGTCCTAAGAAGAATGTTGGTGAACCTAAAGTTGATACTAGGACCGCTCCTAATTCAGGCCGGGTCTATTCTATGACACGTGACCAGGCAGCTAGCACCTCAGGTACTATTACGGGTTTTCTATATATTGGTGATCGTATTGTTTACGTTTTATTTGACACCGGTGCTACGCATTCCATAATATCCACATCACTTGCAAATAAAATAAACGTAAACCCAACTCAATTAATGAACCGAATATCTATTGCTACCCCGATGAAAACTCATGTGATTATTGATGTTGAGTATGTTAATTGTCCTCTCCGTTTCGATGATCGCATTCGTCCTGCGAACCTTCTTCCCATTGATATGGTTGATTTTGATATTATTCTGGGTATGGACTGGTTAGCTACTCATAAGGCGACCATTGATTGTTATGCTCGTAAGGTGATCTTTGGTGATCTTCACCATCCTGATTATGTTTATTCTGGTTCCCAACCTCTGAAATCTGTAAAGATTATTTCGGCTATGAAAGCCCGGACTTTGATTTCGCATGGCTGTCTTGGTTTTCTTGCTTCTATTAAAGATACCTCTGTTGATGTTCCTAGCATTGATAGTATCCGTACTGTGCGCGATTTCGCCGATGTATTTCCGGATGAACTTCCTGGCATTCCTCCTGTCAGGGAAGTCGAGTTTAGCATTGATCTGATTCCGGGTGCTGAACCCATATCTAAAGCTCCTTACCGCATGGCACCGATTGAGTTAAAGGAATTAAAGGAGCAATTGCAAGAACTGTTGGAAAATGGTTTTATTCGTCCGAGCGTATCTCCTTGGGGTGCTCCCGTGTTGTTTGTTAAGAAGAAAGACGGGAGCATGCGTCTTTGCATCGATTATCGAGAGCTTAATCGCATTACGATTCGTAACCGCTATCCTCTACCTCGCATTGATGATCTGTTCGACCAGTTGCAAGGAGCGAGGCATTTCTCTAAAATTGATCTGAGGTCTGGATATCACCAGCTTAGGGTGAGGGAGCAGGATGTTCCCAAAACGGCCTTTCGCACTCGGTACGGTCACTATGAATTCTTGGTTATGCCTTTTGGTCTGACCAATGCTCCTGCTGTGTTTATGGACCTAATGAATCGGGTATTCCATGAATTTCTCGATAAGTTCGTCATTGTCTTCATAGATGATATCCTTGTGTACTCTAAAACCGAGGCGGAGCACGAGCAACATCTTAGTATTGTTCTGGAGATTCTTCGACAGCAGAAATTGTATGCAAAGTTTTCGAAGTGCGAATTTTGGCTGGATCGAGTGGCTTTCTTGGGTCACATAGTTTCTGCAGACGGCATCACGATGGATCCGGCAAAGGTTGAGGCTATCACGAAATGGCCAAGACCTACAAATGTGACGGAAGTGAGGAGTTTCTTGGGTCTTGCTGGGTATTATAGGAGATTTGTTGAGGGCTTTTCACGTCTTGCATTGCCTTTAACACAGTTAATGAGGAAAGGAGAGAAGTTTATTTGGACTGATGAGCGAGAGAGTAGTTTTGAGGAGTTGAAGAAGCGTTTGGTGTCTGCACCGATCTTAACTCTTCCTTCAGGTTCCGGCGGTTTTCAGATTTATAGCGATGCATCGAAGAAAGGTTTAGGATGTGTTTTGATGCAGCATGGTAAGGTTATCGCTTATGCTTCGAGGCAGCTGAAGCCTTATGAAGTGAACTATCCGACGCATGATCTTGAGTTAGCGGCTGTGGTGTTCGCGCTAAAGATTTGGCGCCATTATTTGTATGGGGAGACTTGTGACATTTTCACTGATCATAAGAGTCTTAAATACATCTTCACCCAGAAAGAGTTGAATATGAGGCAAAGGCGTTGGTTGGAACTTCTGAAGGATTATGATGCTAATATTCAGTATCATCCCGGTAAGGCGAATGTGGTCGCTGATGCTCTTAGTAGGAAATCCGGTATGATCGCGAGTTTGGAGTTTGAGCCTCGTATATTGCATGATTTAGAGCTTCTTGATGTGGAGTTTTGTGTTAGTGGTCATGGCGGTTATTGGGCTAGCCTTACGGTGGAGTCCAATCTTATTTTGCGAATCAAGGAAGCTCAGAAAGAGGACGGTGAGCTGTGGGCTATAGTTCAAAATGTGGAGGACGGCAAGCAATCAGAGTTTAGAGTTGATGATTCCGGTGTAGTATGGTTTGAGGATCGTCTCTGTGTTCCCAACGATCCTGAGCTTAAGGAGGCTGTTCTATCAGAGGCTCATAGTTCCCCTTTCACTATACATCCTGGTTCTACCAAGATGTACCGGGACCTTAAGCAACATTTCTGGTGGGGTGGCATGAAACAGGATGTGGCTTCGTTTGTATCTAAGTGTTTGACTTGCCAGCAGGTCAAGATTGAACACCAGAGAGCTAGTGGGTTGCTTCAGCCATTGGAGATTCCGAAGTGGAAATGGGAGGAAATTTCCATGGATTTTGTGACTGGTTTACCTCTTACTCGTAGGAAGCATGATGCGATTTGGGTGGTCGTTGATCGGCTAACCAAGTCTGCTCACTTCCTCCCTATTCGTGTGGACTACAGTGTTAGTAAATTGGCGGACATATTTCAGCAGGAAATCGTTAGGCTTCATGGTATGCCTACGGCCATTATATCAGATAGAGATCCTCGGTTTACGTCACGCTTCTGGAAGGGTTTGCATAAGGCTTGGGATACGCGCCTTAAGTTCAGTACGGCTTTTCACCCCCAGACGGATGGTCAGTCGGAGAGGACCATTCAGACTTTAGAGGACATGTTGAGGGCATGTGCCTTAGAGTGGACTGGCAGCTGGGACGATTATTTGTGTTTGGTAGAGTTTGCTTATAATAACAGTTGGCACGCGAGTATTCGTATGGCTCCCTTTGAGATGTTATATGGTCGGAAATGTAGGGCTCCGGTTTGTTGGAACGAGGTAGGTGAACGCGTTATTGAGGGACCGGAGTTAGTTCAGATCGCTACTGAGAAAGTGGATGTTGCTAGGGAGAAGTTAAAGGAAGCTAGGGCTCGTCAAAAGAGTTACGCTGACAAGCATAGGCGTGACTTGGAGTTTAGCGTTGGCGATCGGGTATTTCTTAAGGTTTCACCGTTTCGAGGAGTTAAACGATTTGGAATTAAGGGCAAGCTCAGTCCTCGATTCATTGGACCGTTTGAGATTTTGGATCGTATTGGAGAAGTTTCGTATCGTTTGGCTCTTCCTCCGCAGTTATCACATGTTCACGACGTCTTTCATGTATCCCTTCTGAGGGGATACAATTATCATCCTCTGCATGTGGTGTCTTACCCTCTTGATCAGATTCAGCCCGATATGTCTCTTCCGGAGGAGCCGGAAGCTGTCCTTGATCGCCAAGAGCGAGTTATGAGACGCAAAGTCATTCCTTTTGTTAAGATTCTTTGGCGGAACCACCCAGAGCGAGAAGCTACCTGGGAGACCGAGGAATCTATTCGAGCTAGTTATCCTCACTTTGTTTTCTGATTCTGGTATGTCTCTATTTTGTTTCCGATTCGTTTCATTCTGATTCTTTGCAAATTTCGGGGTCGAAATTTTTCTTTTTAGAGGGGAAGAAGTTGTAAAACCCTAAAATCTAAAATGAGCAAAAAGACCAAAATGCCCCTGCTAGTGTAAAATTTAATTAAAAGCTTATAATGTATCAAATAAATTCCAAACTTCTGGCAATGCACATGTTATGGTCCCAAATAATTTTGACAATATCATTTAACATTTATATAAGTGGTGAAATGACCATAATACCCCTAATGCAAACCGAATGGAATTTAATTAGTTTTATAAGTATTTAAAATGTTTTAAAAATAGGTAAATAAGGAAGAAATAAATCAAATCAATTCCTAACTAATTTGACCGAGATTCTGGCCTTATCCCCCCTCCTCTTACTCGTTTTGCCTAATTTAAAGAGTCAATCACATTGCTTGATAACCCTAATATTGCCGATCCAAAAATAAACACACAAATAATTTCTCTAGCATACAACCGGCCATCTAAAATCCCTAGAGCAATTTTCTGAGATAGATCATCATCTAAAGGAAGTAAGAAAAATACAATTGAGGTCGTGTGGTGCTTGGTTCGAGTGTAGTGAAATTCCTTCTTATCGCTAGTACATATGTAAGTAAATTCGATTATAATTCTTTCGACATAGCTAAAATTCGTTTCTCATTTTTCTTGTGTTCCTCACATTATATGTGACACGTGAAAATTGGTTTCAAGATTTTTAGATCATTTTTGAAGCTGTGGTGAATTTCGTTCGTTTTGGCCTATACGCGTGGAAAAGAATTCGTGCAAGCCATTCCTCACGTTCTAATTTTGGTTTGCCATTTTTCCTGAGTCTCTTATGATCCTAGAACACCAAATAAAATGAATATAACATGCCATGCAAGATCTACGAATTATTTGTTAATTAAATCTATAAATCGAGTGTAATTTATAAAATATGTCATACGAATTATTGAGGCTTTGAATTTATTTTATTCATGTGTAATATAATCATATATGATCTGGAAAAATAATGGAAGAATTATCATGGTTTGAATCTTGAGTTTTGGAAATTATTTAGCTAATCGGTTTTGAGAAAAACGTATAAAGGGAAAAAAATAAAATGCATGCGATTTGATTCTTAGAATTAGGGTTTGTTTCTATGTTCATGAATAGTGTTTAATCATGAGATAATGATTAGAAATGAGTTGGGAGTCGATTAGGGTTTTAATTGGTTAAAGATCATATATGCCGATTTGAAGATAAATATGAAAGGGTGTGTTTTGTCACTTATAAAACTCATGGACCATTTTTGTCATGTTATATAAATCATGTATAATCTGTAAAAAAATTATTAAGTGAAGGGTCTATATGTAAAATTTGAGAGAAAACGAATTAAGTTGGAATTAGTATATCGAATTGGAAAATTTATAAAAACAAGGACTAAATATGTAATTTCTGAAAAGTCAAGGTCGAATTGTGTTATAAATGATATTCAGGGACTAATGTGAAAGTTTGGATAATTTGTTGGACTAATATGTAATTATTATTAATTAATGATTTAAATGTAAATGTTAAGGACCTAATATGTAACTTTATTAAAATAGAGGGACCAAACTTGTAATTTCTAGAAACTTGGGGCTGTTTTGAATAAATAAATATATTCAGGGAATTATGTGTCATTTTGATAATTAAAGGGCTTGACATGTAACTATTGGTAATTAAATGTTGAAATTGTAAGTTTAAGGACTGAATATGTAATTTTGATAACTAGAGGGACTAAAGGTGTAAATCATGAATAATTGTGGATACTTTCTTACAACGTGATAAAATAAGTGTTCATGGAGAAATTTTGATAAAATAAGGGGCTAATGTGCAACTATGAATAATTGAAGGGTTAAAGTGTAACTTTTGTAACTAAGGGGTGTAAAATGTAAATTATGAAAACCTTAAGGACCAAAAGTGTAAATATGATAAAGATACTTTGTCTCCAGCAAATGTTGATCAAATTAAGCTATGTACTAAATATTTCTAAAAGTGGAAACTTTCTAATTATGGAAACTTTCTAAAAGTGGAAACTTACTAAAAAGGGAAAGTTACTTAAAATGGAAAGATGGTTAATTAAGAATGTTTTGTAATTCCCTTCTACTCTCTTAGGTGTGAAGAAGGAGAGATCCTGAGCTTGTCAGTGTTTGCTATTTCTGGTTTTATTTTGCTTGCAATAAGGTACAGATACTCTGCCCTTTTTCAGTAAGGGTGTCCTATCTCATGGTTATGATTCTGATTCTGATTCGTTTAAGTTTTTTCCCAAAACCATTGCTATGAACCCTTTTGATTATGAACCTTTCTGGTTACACTCTGATTTGGACCTTTGTTATTACATCTGATATATCTATTATGAACCATCTATTATGGACCATCTGATTTGACCTCTGATATATGACCCTCTGATTATGATATGTTATCTGACTCTTAGTTTGATACCCGAGCCAAAATTTGTGACCCTAGCCATGAAGGTAACATGGCCGTGTCTGTGATGCACCACTGGCATGACTAGTGTGTAGCCCTAGTGATTTGGTTACACCGTCCCTTTGATTTGGTCTGCATGTGATTGGGTAGGGGCGTATGGATGCATCCTAGATCTGATCTGTTTAAGTGGATTTAACTGTATATGCTATGATATGATTTGTCTGGTGACTGGTGCTGTGTGCAATACACGCCTTTCACAACTATCTGGGAGCTGATCACTCCATTTGATACATGAGGTCACCCCTCATATTATCTGGTTACTTAAGAGGCATCCCCTCTAGATTATGATGGTTACTATCTGATATGTTCTGGGCTCGTGGTAGATGACTATCCTATTCTTATCTTTTATATTTCTGTCCCTTGTTTATACCTCATGATATTTCCCCATGCACCATATTTCAGTTCTATTTCATTATTTTGCTTTGTATATGTATCTGTTCACTGGGCTTTTAAGCTCAGCCGTACGTTTCTTTTCATGTACGGCAGGTATTTAAGCTGGATCTGGGTTTTAGCTTTGGGGATGAGAGCAACTGTGTGAAGCTTTAATCTTAGCATTCTAGTTATACCATTTCGGATTCTATTTCTGTTATGCCATTGTTTAGGCATTTTGGATTATGTACTTCGGTTTATTTTCTGTTTGGACATAAGTTGTGTTGACTTATTTCCTTTGACCATTTATATTATGGACTTATGATGTTTTGGATTTAATGCTTGTAATCTGATATGAAGCCATTATTGTGATATCTTTACCCTTACGGGTTGGGGTGTTACATAGTGATTATTGTATATCTCACTTGTAACCTTGTAATATCAGATTTTCAGTTGTAACCCTTGGAATCCTATTGTATTATGTTTGTCATATGCTTGTGTTGTTCTGATAAGAATCCGTATCTGTGACACCTTTACCCTTGTCGGGTTGGGGTGTTACACTTCCTAGGAGATTTTATGTGAGTATCACAACTAGGTTTATCTGTATCAGATTTGGGTGTAGTCACAACTGGTTCACTATGCTTGACAGATTTTGACTCAGAAAGTTCCTTTGGTTCACTCTTTGAATCTGATTCACACTTCTCAGAGAAATCTCTAGTGGATCCTTCATTGTCATTAGTTTGACAAGTAGAGTATTCACTTGATTTGTCATCTGAGTTGGCTGTCTCAGGATATTGAGGACCCTTTTTACCATACACAAACAAAGAGTCATCAAGTTCTTCCTTTTGTAGAGGAGTATAGTCTCCACTTAGTGGAGATGGAACCTGTTGACATAAATAATGCCTAAAAACATTATTCATATCTCTATGTTTTAATGATCACAAAATACAAACTCATTAAACATAAACTTATCAAATAAACAAGTATTTAGTTGTAAATATTCATTTCTACAACTTAATCACTTAAGGTATGAATAAACAAGTGCTTAATGCATTATATGATCAAAGGAATAACTAGATTTTTTATAAAACATCAAAAACATTTTATATATTTTTGAAAAACATTTTTGGTATTAAATAAAAATGTTTAATCTTTTATAAAAATATGAATTCAAATTTTTAACCAAAATCAGTTAAAGTGTTCCAGAAAAACCTTCCCCACAAAAGGACAAAATTGGCCAACGTTCAGTAGGGGCGGCCCCCTTAATTTTGCTAGGCGGCCCCCTTAATAATTAAGGGGACCGCCCCCTATTTAAGGGGACCGCCCCCGCTCCAGTAGGCCTCCAGCTGTCCAGTTTTTCTCCTATAAATACCAGCCTTCTCCTGGATTTTTACTCACCTTTTGCACACTAAAACTTTCTGTTTTAAATCACATTTCATATCTTCAAAAACCCTTTGATCATATAATCTTAAGCTTTGGTTTCTAAGTGATCCAAGCTTCCTCCATTCAAGTGCAAAAGAAGAATACTCCTTCAACAACTAGAGAAGAAGTATTGCAACTTAGATACCTAAGTTGTTTGTGTCATCATACATTTGTTTATAAGTTGTGTATTGTTGTTAGATAGTTGTGTGTATAATTGTTTGGGATAGGTTAGTGTGTAAGTAGAGAAGTTGTGTTGTTAAGGTGTGTAATTATTGAAGGTGTGAAGAAGTAGAAGTGTACATAGGCTGTGCTTAGTTGTGAAGTGTCGTGAAGAAGTAGTGAAGAAGTAGTGAAGAAGTCGTGAAGAAGTTGTGAAGAAGTCGTGAAGAAGTTGTGAAGAAGTCGTGAAGAAGTCGTGAAGTAGTCGTGAAGAAGAAGGTGTGATTAAGTCGTGTTTAAGTTGTGAGATTGGTTCTAGCTACAATTAGAACTCGACATCTAGCTTTGTGTCGTTAAGCCGGTGTAAGCTAAAGTTGTGTAAAGGTTTTCTCCGCCATAAGGGAGCTTGTTGACATAGTGAAGAAAACTCTCGAGTTGGGTGTTCGGGGAGTGGAGTAGGGAAAGGAAGGTGTCCTTGTTGCCGAACCACTATAAATCTCTTGTCTCTCGGTTAGATCTTTCCATCTCTAGCTTTTATTTCATTTTATTACCTTACTTGCATTACTTATTTATATTTACTTATATACATATTGTTCATATTGTTCAAGGAGTTGAGATCACATAAATTCGAATCTAAGTTTTAAAAAGTAAATAAAGTTTTCACAATAAGTTTTAAAAGGACATAAAACTATTCAACCCCCCTTCTAGTTTTCCACAATTGGTATCAATAGCCACGTCAAACAAGATTTTTAAAATTAACTGTATTTTAAAACTTGAAACGATCTATGGAATCTTTAAAATATTTAGAAGGGCAATCTATGCAAAGACCACCACTATTTGAAAGTGATGGTTTTCTTTATTGGAAAAATAGATTCGAAACTTATGTGAAATCAAAGGATCTTGATCTTTGGCATGTTATTACCTATGGTGATTTTCCCCCTATTCAATATAATATCCTAACTAAAATAGATGAAATTGTACCATTTGAAAAACAAAATGATGATTTAAAAAAGAAACTAGCAAAAAATAATGAAGCTAAAATGGTTATTTATAATGCGTTACCACGCAAAGAATATGAAAGAATTTTTATGTGTCAAACCGCAAAAGAGATTTGGGATTCTTTTCTAATCACTCACCAAGGTAATAGTCAAGTCAAAGATAATAAAATAGATCTTCTTGTGCAACAATATGAACAATTTACAATTCCTGAAGAGGAATCTATTGATAATGCATTTGCTAAATTTAACACAATCATCACAAGTTTAAAAGCACTTGATGAGACTTTTTCTAGCAAAAATTGTGTAAGGAAATTTCTTAGGGCATAACATCCAAAATGGCGCGCGAAGGTCACGGCGATTGAAGAATCAAAGAACTTGATGACGTTATCACTTGATGAGCTTATTGGCAACTTAAAGGTTCATGAAGAAATTATAAAAAGGGACTCGGAAACGGTCAAGAGCAAGAAAGATCAAATCAAGTCTCTCGCGCTAAAAGCCAAAAAGGAACTTAGTGATGACGATGATTCAAGTGACGAGAGTGAAGACGAAGAATATGCAATGGCCGTTAGAGAATTCAAGAAATTCTTCAAGAGACGAGGAAGATTCACGAGACAACCGCGAGATGAAAGAAGATCGCTACAAAGAAATAGAAATGATAACTACGGGAAAAGAAAGTGCTTTAGATGTGGAAGCCAAAACCATCTCATTGGCGAATGTCCAAAGCCACCGGGTTATGATTACGAAAGCGCATTTGTTAGTGGAACATGGAGCGATAGCGACAAAGATGAAGCGGACAAAGCAAAAGACGAAAAGTGCCTTGTAGCTCAAGCCACCGATGAAATATGTCTAGGGATAAATTTGGAGCCCGACGAATGGATTAAGGATAGTGGATGCTCGAAGCACATGACGGGAAACCGGAAGCTATTCTCCTCCTACAAGGCATACAACGGAGGTAATGTTATTTTCAAGACTCCCTAGGTATTGATTTTCGTGGAAAAATGTTGAGCATGTAGATAATTTAACATATAACTTGCTTAGTATAGGACAAATATGTGATAATAAGTGTAGGGTTACTTTTACAAGTAAAGATAGCGAAATAGTTAAGGACGGAAAGGTCATAGGTAGAGGAGTTAGGAAAGGTGGCGTATATGTTATGAAACTAGGAAATAAACCGGAAGATAAAATATGTCTAGCAACCTTAGATGAAAACTCTACATTGTGGCATAGAAGATTAGGTCACGCAAATATGCAACAAATACAATCCCTAGCCTCTAAAGAATTAGTTAGAAACTTGCCTAACCTAAGATATGACCAACACTTTTGCGATGCATGTAAAATAGGAAAACAAGCACATGCTAGTCACAAAGCTAAGAATATAGTCTCCACTACTAGATGTCTAGAATTATTACACATGGACCTTTTTGGTCCAACCGCTGTGCGGAGTTACGGAGGTAATCGTTATACCTTAGTAATTGTAGATGACTATTCACGATACACGTGGACTAGTTTTTTAAGTGATAAAACCGAAGCCTTTAATAAATTTGAAATATTTAGTAAAATGATTCAAAATAAATTAGGATGTTCTATAGTATCAATTAGGACGGACCATGGTCGGGAATTTGATAACGAAGTGCAATTCAGAAAATATTGTGATTTAAATGGGATATCTCACAATTTCTCCGCTCCTCGCACTCCACAATCAAATGGGGTAGTAGAAAGAAAGAATCGAACCTTGTAAGAAATGAGTAGAACAATGCTAAATGAACAATCTATCCCACAAAAATTTTGGTGCCATGCCGTAGATACATCAACATATATAATAAATAGAATCTCAATTAGGAGAATATTAGGAAAAACCCCATATGAGTTATTAAGAGGTAGAAAACCTAATCTAAATTACTTTAGGGTATTCGGGAGCAAATGTTTTGTTCTCAATACAAAAAGATTACCTTACTAAGTTTGATCCTAAGTCGTACGAAGGAATCTTTCTAGGGTATTCACAAAATAGTAAAGCATACATAATACTTAATAAACACACTATGAAAGTAGAAGAGTCCTTAAATGTAACATTTGATGAAACTCCACCACCACCTAAGACATTGCCCCTAGAAGATGATGACCTAGTTGAAGAAGAAGCTATTGAGGTTAGTAAAATTAAACCCTTAGGTGATGATAATGAAGATATAATATTAGGTGAAAACGAACTAGTAAATGTTAAGGAATCTAAATCACACCCGTTAGATAATATAATAGGAAACTTAAATCAAAGAACCCTTAGATCACAAGCTCAAGATAAAAATAACTTCTTTTGTTTCCTATCAACTATAGAACCTAAAAATATAAACGAGGCATTAAAAGATGAAAGTTGGGTTATGGCTATGCAAGAAGAACTAAATCAATTTAAGACTAATGACGTTTGGGAACTAGTCCCAAATCCCATGAACATGACCATCATAGGAACTAAGTGGGTTTATAGAAATAAGTTAGATGAAAATGGAATAGTTACTAGGAACAAGGCTAGGTTAGTTGCCCAAGGATATAATCAACAAGAAGGAATAGATTATGATGAAACTTATGCCCCCGTAGCTAGATTAGAATCTATAAGAATACTACTTGCCTATGCATGCGCCCTAGATTTTAAGTTATTTCAAATGGACGTGAAAAGTGCATTCCTTAACGGTTTTATCAATGAGGAGGTATACGTGGCACAACCTCCAGGATTCATTGACTTCGCAAAACCTGATTATGTTTATAAACTCAAGAAAGCTTTATATGGACTCAAACAAGCTCCCAAGGCTTGGTATGATCGATTAAAGGCATTTCTTATTAAACATGATTATTCCATGGGAATGGTAGATAACACTCTTTTCACAAAAAAGAAAAACCCAAATCTCATCATTGTCCAAATATATGTCGACGACATTATATTCGGATCGACTTGTCAGGAAATGTGTGATGAATTCGCCAAAATCATGCATGATGAGTTTGAGATGAGTATGATGGGTGAACTTAATTTCTTCCTAGGATTACAAATAAAACAATTAGAAGATGGAATATTTTTTAATCAATCTAAGTACATTAAGGAAATGCTTAAGAAATTTGGATTAGAAGACGCTAAGCCCGTGAAGACACCAATGTCTACGGAAGTAAAACTCACAAGAGATGAAGAGGGTGAGTCCGTAGAAAACACTAAGTATAGAGGAATGATAGGTAGTTTACTATACTTAATGGCAAGTAGACCGGATATCATGTTTAGTGTCTGCCTTTGTGCTCGCTTTCAAGAGGATCCCAAAACCTCGCACCTAGAAGCGGTTAAGCGTATCTTCCGATACATTAAAGGCACTATACACTTAGGATTATGGTATCCTAAGGGATCAGGCATAGAAACCATCGTCTATGCGGATTCGGATCATGCGGGAGACTACGTGGATAGAAAAAGCACTAGCGGAATTTGCACGTTAATGGGATGTTGTCTAACATCTTGGTTCTCGAAGAAGAAAACCACTCTTGCTATTTCTACCACAGAAGCCGAATATGTAAGCGCTGGAAAGGCATGTCAACAAGCACTATGGATGAAACAAGCTCTCGTAGATTATGGCATTAGGTTAGATGACGTCCCAATTATGAGTGATAATAAAGGTGCTATAGATTTAAGTAAGAATCCCGTTCAACACTCTAGGACTAAACATATAGAAATACGCCACCACTTCCTCCGCGATAACGTTCAAAAAGGAAACATATCTATAGAAAAGGTTTCATCGGAAGATAACTTAGCAGACATATTCACTAAGCCCCTTAAGCGTGAACTCTTTAACCACTTACGTTTAGGCCTAGGAATGATGGAATAAATTGACTGAATTTTCTGCATTTTTAGTAAATTTTTTTTCCAGATGGGCGGACCCCTTAATGTCATAAAGGCGGTCCCCTTAATTATTAAAGGGACCGGCTTCTCATTAAGGGGACCGGCCATTTGACTGTAACATTTTTTTTCTGTTTCCTCCCATCTGAGTCTAGGAATCTGTTTTGCACAAAATAAAAGATTGGGATATTTCTTTGCATAAACATATTTATAAACAAAACCCAATCTATTTTCTAAAAATCATTCTCACATCTAGGAAAACACATGAAAACTATTTTTCTTACATTGTTGAATAATGCTAAAAACATTTTTTTTCATGCATAAAGATCTCACATGAATTGTCAAAGTATATAATCTAATATATACATCTTTGATATTCATATATTGAGCAAAATCAAATCAAGGAGACCTTGGATTGTTTCTTAGGAAATTTTTGCATTTAGGAGTCGAAACAATCACATCTCCACATTTGTTGCGTATAGGCACACACTAGAACAAGCTTATTAATCACATCCTCACAATTGTTCCATCACCTATTCCCCATTAGTTTCTAGTGCCTTTGCTTCATTACCCTTGCCTTAGATGATTAGGTTCCTTAATTCTCTTAATTGCTAGATATTAATTACTACTTGCTTATTTATTTGTCTTATATGCCATGCATGCTTAATATGTTTCTTTATTGCCTCAAAGAGTGGGTCTTTCCTAAAACCAAAAGCTCAAAACATAGCCATCCTCACCTATTTCTGCAGAAAAACCCATTTCTGGAACCCAGAAAGGTACCAGATGGGCGGCCCCCTTAATTATTAAGGGGACCGCCCATAATTAAGGGGACCGGCCATCTGCTGGACGGGTTCAGAGAATCTTTTTCTGCTTTTTAGCCCATTTGATCCTATACTTCCCCAAATTCACAAACACATTTTGTCCTAATCACCCAACAAGCCTATTCATTCCTAAACAACACAAATCCTCCACTATAAATAACCCCATATCTCACCACATTCAATCATCCCATCATGTCTTCTCCAATCAACACAAAACCAAAAACCTCTAAGCTAGTAAGGATGACCTTAAAACCCGGGTGGAAAAGAAAACCTAACCCTCACCACAAGCCCATCACAACTAGACAACCAACACCTCCATCATCATTCATCCCCAACTACTCTCCAAGATCACAACCTCATTCCATTGAACCATTTCACAAACCCTAACATTTTGGCCAAACATCCACATTCATTCCAAACTACTCCCCTAAACCTCAAAACAACTTCAATGGAATACTTGAAAACCCTCATCACCTTGGTCAAACATCAAACCTTTCACCCCAATACCATCCATTTCCACCAAATAACCAAATCCCCATTCATGAAAGGCAAAAGCTTCATGAAGAGATTAACCAAATCCATGATCTTAATGATCTCCTTGCTATGCACCTCATATAACGCAACAAGGGACAACCTCCATCCTCACCTTACTCAAATTGCCTACCACACTCTCTTAACTTGGATCAAGTTACAAACCACACCCACTATTGCCCTTGTTGCATCTTCCTTTAAAAAAAAATCCTCCACTTAAGTGAAGATATTTCTTGGATCGAATATCTACTCACTCGTCCTCATCCCATTCCTCCACTACAACGATATAACCTCAATGGATCCGCTCCATTTCCCTCACCATCACATAACTAAAACCCATCCACATGCTTTCCGCCTCAAAATAAACTCCCTCACCCTTTTGTGTCGCAAGCAAGTCCAATCGCTCTCTTTGGCAATATGAGGACCATTAGTATTTCTAGTTTTGTTGTAATCATTATGTTTCAAGTATTTTATGTAATGTAATGATGATTCATATATTATATGATCATCTTGAATGTATTAGTTGATTGTTCTAAATATTTTTGCTATGTATATGTATCTTGTGTCTCCTAACTTATTTTTGCAGCCAAGATTTCCATAGCTCGTCTCCTTGGTGCCCTCGAACGAGGGGGAGTAAACATCAAGGGGGAGTTCTCGTCCCGACAAATTTAGTTTCTAAAACTTGACGGCATAACCTTTTTTGATTCTACAAAAAGTGGGAGAAGTGAATGTAAACTCACTAAATACTTGTTCAAAAATAAAATTTTGGATTTAATAAGTTTAAGTTTTGTAATCATCAAAAAAGGGGAGATTGTTGACATAAATAATGCCTAAAAACATTATTCATATCTCTATGTTTTAATGATCACAAAATATAAATTCATTAAACATAAACTTATCAAATAAACAAGTATTTAGTTGTAAATATTCATTTCTACAACTTAATCACTTAAGGTATGAATAAACAAGTGCTTAATGCATTATATGATCAAAGGAACATTTTCTTAATAACTAGATTTTTTATAAAACATCAAAAACATTTTATATATTTTTGAAAAACATTTTTGGTATTAAATAAAAATGTTTAATCTTTTATAAAAATATGAATTCAAATTTTTAACCAAAATCAGTTAAAATGTTCTAGAAAAACCTTCCCCACAAAAGGACAAAATTGGCCAACGTTCAGTAGGGGCGGCCCCCTTAATTTTGCTAGGCGCCCCCCTTAATAATTAAGGGGACCGCCCCCGCTCCAGTAGGCCTCCAGCTGTCCAGTTTTTCTCCTATAAATACCAGCCTTCTCCTGGATTTTTACTCACCTTTTGCACACTAAAACTTTCTGTTTTAAATCGCATTTCATATCTTCAAAAACCCTTTGATCATATAATCTTAAGCTTTGGTTTTTAAGTGATCCAAGCTTCCTCCATTCAAGTGCAAAAGAAGAATACTCCTTCAACAACTAGAGAAGAAGTATTGCAACTTAGATACCTAAGTTGTTTGTGTCATCATATATTTGTTTATAAGTTGTGTATTGTTGTTAGATAGTTGTGTGTATAATTGTTTGGGATAGGTTAGTGTGTAAGTAGAGAAGTTGTGTTGTTAAGGTGTGTAATTAGTAAAGGTGTGAAGAAGTAGAAGTGTACATAGGTTGTGCTTAGTTGTGAAGTGTCGTGAAGAAGTAGTGAAGAAGTAGTGAAGAGGTCGTGAAGAAGTTGTGAAGAAGTCGTGAAGAAGTCGTGAAGTAGTCGTGAAGAAGAAGGTGTGATTAAGTCATGTTTAAGTTGTGAGATTGGTTCTAGCTACAATTAGAACTCGACGTCTAGCTTTGTGTCGTTAAGCCGGTGTAAGCTAAAGTTGTGTAAAGGTTTTCTCCGCCATAAGGGAGCTTGTTGACATAGTGAAGAAAACTCTCGAGTTGAGTGCTCGGGGAGTGGAGTAGGGCAAGGAAGGTGTCCTTGTAGCCGAACCACTATAAATCTCTTGTCTCTCGGTTAGATCTTTCCATCTCTAGCTTTTATTTCATTTTATTACCTTACTTGCATTACTTATTTATATTTACTTATATACATATTGTTCATATTGTTCAAGGAGTTGAGATCACATAAATTCGAATCTATGTTTTAAAAAGTAAATAAAGTTTTCACAATAAGTTTTAAAAGGACATAAAACTATTCAACCCCCCTTCTAGTTTTCCACTTAGTGGAGATAGAACCCCTTTAAAATCATTAGTTTTTATGAACCTATTGTACACTGGTTTAGAATCAGTAATGTCATCCTCTCTACAAACAAACACATCCCTCTCCATCTCTTCCTCATAGCTTAGAATCTCACTGTCTGATTTAATCTCATAACCTAAGCCAATTTTACATGTGGAACTCATTTGAGAATCAACTAGCTTAACCAGATTTTTTGAGGAATGGTGCCATGTATCTACTTTCTTTTGCAATTCATCCATTTCTTTCACTGCTTTCATGCCAATTCTTCTATATTTCTTAAGTTTTTCATCCTTTTCATATATCTCATTAGCCTGAAAGGTGAGTTTTTCATTTAAGGAAGCTTGTTGTTTTTGATAGGTGACTATTTGTGCTTCTAAAGTTTTAACGGCATTAGTATAAGCAAGAATTTTTACTTCCTGGTCACCTAATTGTTTTAATTGTTCATCACACAAAGCTTTAAGATGATTGTATGAATCAATGCATATTTTGGAGCATAAAGATACCTCATTACTAGAACCAATAGCCATAAGTGCATGGTTTAGCGCTTCTTCCTCCTGTGTGTGTTCATCCCAATTCACAGCTCCAGCTTCCAGTGTCAACATGCTCATCTGATTCTTTTCCAGCTTGTCATCATTTTGAGAGTCAGAGTACTTCCTGTTCCCATTAGTAGTCATCTTTTCCTTGCAGTCTCTAGCAAAGTGACCATGTTTGTGACACCTGTAGCACTCAACAGTCCTCTTATTGTACCCCACTGGTGTCTTCCCATCAAACCTAATGTTCCTCCCAGTCTGCTTGTAACACTTCTTAACCCTGAGAGCAATCATGGCAATTTGCCATTTGATATCCATCTCTTCAACTTCAATATCATTGATCTGTTCCAGATCCTCACTGATGAAGTCCTTATCTTCTGGTTGCTTAGTAAAAAATGAATAAACTACTTCATCAGCAAAGCCTGCAGGAGCATCTCTCTCTCTCATGCTGCTAGAGGAAGTTTCATAACCACCAGAATTAAAACCGCCAGACTTAACCTTGTTAGTGCTGACCTTGCTTTTAGAAACAAAGGCAACATTGGTAGAGCTAGAAGATGCTTTAGTGTTTCCTTGGACTTCCTGTTCAAAAATCCGAAGATTGTCGTACAAGTCATCAATTGTCATGGTATCAATTTCATCCTTCATCCTCATGGTCATTGACACACTTGACCATTCTGCTGGTAGTGATCTAAGAAACTTGTGGTTTGCATCTTCTTTAGACACAGCAGCACCATGAGCCTTTAGTTGTGATAGAAGGTGCTGGAACCTGTCATAACCTTTTTCCAACCCCTCTGAACTGGATACACTGAATGCCTCAAATTGCTATTTAAGAACAGCCTTCTGCATCTTCTTGGAGTTAGCATTCCCTCCAAATCTTTTCTTGATAGCCTCCCAAATTTCCTTGGCATCATTTATGCCATGAAACCTTCTCAAGTGCTCCTTGGGAATTGCCATCAGCAGCATAGTCCTGGCCTTTCTCTCCTTTTCTACAGCATGTATCTCTTCAGCAGATACTGGTGGTAGCACCCTAACCACTCCATCTTTACCAACCGAAATCCTCTTCTTTGAATTCCCATTTTGTATGACCTTCCATACCTCGTTGTCAATATACTCCAAATAGTGCTCCATCTCCATAGCCCAGATGTCATATTCTTCCTTCTTCAGGATTGGGAGTTTTATGTTGGATATGGTTGTTGTTGCAGAGATAGTTCGTTGTGGTTTAGATGTGCCAACTTCAGACTTTTCCTCATCATGGGTTAATTTCTCATCATCACTAGGATGGTTTGAGAAATCATCAGGCTGCTTCCCAGGTTGATCAAACTCAGACATTATGCAGGGTTTATTGGAGTGAATTTTTGGGTTTGTGGTTTTTGAGTTTCTTCGAACACAGAGTCTCTTTACAGGCTCTAATACCACTTGTAGGTCCACCGGTTATGGATCCAAGTAGCCTTGTTACTTGTTAGACAACTTGAATAAATTCAAATTGATCTAAGTAAGAAACTTAACAGATTGTTTATTGCTAATGCGGAATCTTAACAATAACAACGAAGAACACAAGATAACGAACTTCGTATTCTATTAACTTTTTAATCACAATGTCGTACTAACTTACACATACATAATAATGCCGTAGGGTTCCTTTTATACACCAAGGAAACCCTAGATACAAAACGTGTAGAAGGATATACGTATCTTCTCTAAAGATAACTACGTATCCTTTCCTAACTTATAGCTAACAAACTTTCCTAACTTTAATAAACAGACTTAACACAATACTGTTTACCAGACTTAACTAAGTAATACTGTCTACCAGACTTAACTAATACATGACTTAACTAACACATGACTTAACCATGTAACCCAACAGACTTAAGTCTGTTCTTCATATTAAGTCTTCTCTTGTGATAATTCCCAACAAGCCATGTCGTGAGCTAACCAAGACTTCGTAGTCTCGGCGTGGCCTCGACTTGCCTAAAGAGGACTTGATATATCATTGGACTATTGATTATTAATATTGACTTGTTGACCCGTGGTTGTGGTAATTCGGATGGTGACTCAAAATGTTTAATAACTCATGGCGTATATAAATGTTTGGATATAACTTAAAAGAAAAAGAAAAGAAAAAGAAAAAGGAAATAATAAAAACTTTGTGTGGAAATATTGAGTAATAAATTTTGTTATTTAAAACTTTATATGGTAAATATAGTGTTTAAAAGGAAAGTTAATAAAAGTGGATAAAAACGGAAATACGTGAGGGTTATTAAGTGTTTCGAGGCACGTATATCGAGGAAACCGTATTTGACTTGATGAATGATTGGTAATCGTATTACTTGGGAAAAATTTGCAACATCGGACTTGAAATATATGTGGAATTTGTATTGTTATTGGACTTGGACATATTTGACTATTGAAATACGAAGCGACTACACTACATTAGACTCGAAATGAATTTAATGTTTTTGATCCGTAATGGACGAACAATGGAATACAATGTCTAAGGAACAATAACAATTACAACGTTCACTACTTTAACGTAACTATAAATTATAAATTATTCGACATGGAAACGCTCCATAAACGAACGAGTCACGGCGAATTTGGTTTTAAATATAAAACAATAATATTTTGTAATTAAATAAGATATTTGGGAAAATACCGATGACTACCAATCTATTCATCTCAATGAGTGTGTTTACTATGTGTGATTTCTTTGGTGTGACCCTGTTGTTTCTTCTTGACTTTTGTCTCGTTCTTCTCGTCGACACCGTTGTTTATTTTCCCTTTCGGCGTGTGTACTTTTGAGTCGTCTCTTCCTCCCGTTATACAAATGATGATACCCAATTTTTTTACAAAAGGCTAAAACTAGATTATTTTTGGAAATATAAATGGTTAACTTTTGGGAACTTTGCGTATTTAGTTTATTTTTGAGAGTTACGTATTGAGACGAGTCTTATATTATTAGGTCGTGCCGAGTCCGTACTGCTGTGACATTCTTGCCACCGTTGTGCTTCTCTTCTGTTGACTTGTTGTGTTGTGTTTAGCTTGATTGAGGTGAGTTCTCGTAGCCTCACTTTTAATATGTTTTACCTAGGGGTGGAAATGGTACTCAATGTTTTTCAAATGTTTTTATGATGTGATTTACTGTTTTCATGGTTTTTGGACAATTATGTGCGTTTAATTGCGATTATGTGCTATGTGGTATACTTTTACTTTATGTGAGCAAGCATGTGCTACTATTTAACTCCATTTGGAGCCGAAGCATATGATAGTACTATCCGGGGTAGCTCGCCACAGTTATTTATTTGTGTGTGACAATCATGGTAGGTTCAGTTAGCGCAACCAAAACTATTCTTTTATTAGGTGCTATAGTTGTATATCTCACTCACTATTGTCCAACTTTATATTATTCACAGGTTTGTGGTTTACTTTCAAACCTACAAGCTCACCAACTTTATGTTGACATTTTCAAGTATCCATTTTCAAGGTGTTAAGAATGGAGTTGCACTAGAGGGTTGAGTGTTGGCCTGACTTAGCAAGACTTAAGACAAGACCCTCCCGGGGTATATCTCGTGGAGTTGCATTTTGATATTTCCTAGTGATGTCGTTTGACTTTGAGACTTATGTTTATCATTTGGATTTATGTACTTATCCCGGTTGTGGGAGTTTTGAGACTATTATCTATGTTCTATGTTATGCATTTAGTATTTCTCTATTATGACACCATGTGTTCTTGGCTATGAAGTCATACCCCATAAATGCCATTCCGCTAAGCCATTTTTGGGGTGTGACACAAAGCATGAATTTTTCAGTTAAGATAGCGGAGGTACTACAATGTGGTTTCTGTTCAAGTCATTGACCACAGTCGAGTACCACTGATAATATTATTCAATTGTCTCTCTTGGCAAAGAGGTGAACTTCTCATATTCCCACAAAAACAACACTTCCTTCTCTTGTTTTCTGACTTTGGTTCCCTGCATCAGATGCGCAACTGCTTCCCATATTGCCTTTGCGTCCATGTAAATGTCTACAGATAAGAAAATGTCATTCGGTAGTCCTTGAAATACAAGATGCATAGCACGTCTGTCAGCTTTGACATGAGCCTTTTCATCTTTATTAAGGTCAGAATTGAGTTATTCTCGAATAATTTCAACAGAAGGAGGGGTAGCATTCAGGTTTGCAGGAATCAGTGTTTTAGAAGGCTCGCCAAGGCGCGAGGCGTAGCCTCGCAGCCATGAAATGGACCTTGGAGGCGGCTCTAGGCGTAGCGTGGCGCCATTTTTAGAAGCATTTAGGGGATTTACGGATTTGAGCTTGAATTTCTAGTATTCGGGCTATTTCCTTCTTGTGCCTTGTAATTTCAAAACTAAATTCTTACTTGGGCCTCGTATTTGGGCCTGGCTATTTGGGATTTAGGCTTTAGTAATTAAAATTGCTCTTAAAAAAATGATATAAAATTATAAATACATAAATCTATAAATATTTTTTTGCCGCTTTAAGCACGACTTAAGAAACGGCAAGGCTTCGGAAAGGCTCTTAAGGCTTCAGGCGTGACTGTGCCGCCACGCCACGCCTTACGCTATTTATAACATTGGCAGGAATGGTGACTAGCTTTCGTATGTAAGGATCATTCTCCATTGAGTTCCTGATGTGATCACCGTCCGGTTTTTCCTCAATAAAATGTCGCACTCAATTTGCCCATAGAGTATACGCACCATGAACGAGCATTCGTAGACGATTATCTGATCTGGCTTGAGCAATATCGGTTTGAGATGAAAATATCTGTAAATTGATTTGTGAAGTGGGTTGTGATGTGATGATGATTTTTTGTGTGATAACAATAATGGATCTTAAAGACGATAAAGAGTGATTTGTGATTAAAGTTGTTGGATTTGGTCTTGATCTTGTTTAAAGTCTAATTTATATAGAACCCTAATTCTATAAATACCCCCTGTTTCGCGGATCGACCTTAAATAAAAAAACATGTTCGATGCTTAAATAAAAAACTAGGGTTTTGTATGATTGAATCTCGATGCTTAAATAAAAAAAACAAGTTAGATTTCAAAATTTTGGACAATTTCGATTCCAATATTTTAACCAATTTCGATTCCAAACTAAATGTGTATTTCGATTTGCCTATTTCGATTGCAATAGTATCTCGACTCCAAACTAGTATTTCGATGCCAAACAAGCTATCTCGATGTCTAATCTCGATTCAAGTGTTAGTCAATCTCGATTCCAAAGTTTGAACGTATCTCGATGTGCCAAACTTGATTTGAACTAGTATCTCGATGCTTACAATGTATTTCGATTCTTAAAATTATCTCAATGTACAATTTCTATGTCAACAATGCTAACTCTTTGCCTTGGTATCTCGATGTCAAAAGTTTTAACTCGATTCTTAGCAATCTCGATGGCTAAAGTTGGAATTCGATTCTAAGCAATCTTGATGGAAAAGTTGTAACTCGATTCTAAGCTTTCTCAATGGCAAAGTAAGGTATCTCGATGCCAAAGTTGTAACTTGATTCCTAAGCTATCTCGATGCCACATCACCGTACTTGCTTCCACTACCTTTCATACTAGAATCGAATTAGAGGGGTTTCAAGGAGTCAAATTCGATTCCTTGAAGGATCAAGGAATCGAGATAGACAAAAACGAGAAAACAACTTCAAAAATGCCTAAAAACACTAAAATCAACCTTTTAAGCTCGTTGTTTTTGCAAAATCTTACTTTAAACCCTTGAATACACTAGAAAAACAACAATTTTTGAATCCATGCACGTGACTGATTTTGAGCTTAAAAACTGTGTTGACCAAAAACGTGTAGAAAACACTTATTTTCCACGTTTTTTGCAACTTTTGTTTCATTTTTGTTGTAAAATCTTGTTTAGGGTTATCAAATGTGTTATCTAACAACTGTTAAACAACAAGCTAATAGCTTAAACTGAGATTTGTAAGAAATTTGAGCCAAAACCTTGCTATTTCTATTCCAAGAACAAGTGTACTATACGAGAGTTTTTTCACAAAAATCACTCTAGATCATCATTAGGCGACTAATACCACTAGGTTACCCATACTTCATATTATCATTCACACAAACATAGATTTAGAGTTTTTCTAGAGAGAAAGAAAGAGCTAGAAAGAGAAATGTGGTAGAGAGAATGGTGGGATGCTTTCTATTTCACACACTAGAACACACACTCACACCCTCTCAAATGAGAGGGTGAATTGTTAATATACATTTGATGAGGCCTAAGTGGCATCGGTGGGCTTGGGCTTTGCTATGTAATAGGTGTTGGTTCCGGGGTTCGTGATTAATGGCTAATCTATATGTATAAACTAAAAATGGGTAAACCGGACTACAACTTATTGCTTTGAGTCGAGTGCTCTCTATCCTTAAAGCAATTTCGCCCCCTGATGAAGCGAAAAGTGTACCGCTTTTAAGGGGTCATTTAAGCCTTAAATCGTATTTATTTGATCAAATATTGCCCTAAATCGTTCCTTTTGTCATTTTAGGTACTTTTGAGGAGAAATCTGGAAAAGGAGGCATTTTGGACGTTTTTGGAGCATTAAAGTGAAGAAAATGGCAAAGTCTCAAGAATCGGCTAAAAGTTACTCTTGACGGCGTCAGACTTTACTCTGGACGGCGTCATGCCTTGGCAAGAAAAGTTGGACGTGAAATTTACTCATGACGGGCCAGTGAAAATAGCATGTGAATTCTGACGGCGTCACGCTTTAACTTGATCAAGGGCGTCACGGCTTAAATCATAAGGGGACGGCGTCACGTTCATGGTTGGACGGCGTCAAGCCTTGATAAGCCAGAATGGATTTTTGAAGAGCTAAAGAGGGACGGCGTCAAGAAGGTCATCCGGGAACCCTAAAAGCGGCGAGGTGACGGCGTCACACTCCATAAGGTGACGCCGTCAGATCCAAAAATCTATATATAGTTTTCTAATTTTTTGTCATTAGAGAGAGCTTAGTGTGTGGAATTTTGGGAGAAAACCCTAAGACGATTTTAGCTACTTTTTCAGGGCTTTTTGCCTTGAGATCTTCCATGTTTCATTGAAAGATAAGTTATCAATTAATCATTCAATATGTCTATGTGTTGTTTGATTCTATCTTATTCTTGTCTTTTGTTTAACATGTTAGGCTAAATTTATCTTGTGTTTGCTTAGATCTAATGAAACCTAGCTATTGATTATTGGTTGTTAATGTGTTATTAGTTGTATTGGATGATTGTTTATCTATGTTAGGCTTAAGAAAACTGGCTAACTTCCTATTCGGTAACTTGCTTGAACGTCTTAAGAAACATGAACCAAACGCGTACTAAAGGTTTTTATGGTTTTATTTAATGCACAAGTGAATTCTAGTGATCCCATGTTAGGAGCTTCCTAGCCGGCTCGACATAAGAGTGAAGTAGGAGCTTGTAGAGTTGGGGAAGTAAGTACGCCACCCCACGAATGGTATTAAGGAATACACCCGTCATCCACGCAACTAATACACACTAATTAACCGGTAAAAGATAGTTAGGGAGTAAGGAAATCTAAGTAAACACATTTCTCTACACATAAGTTTCTCACCACATTTTCATTTTTGTTATTTTATTTTATTTGCATTCGTAGTAATTTGGGTTAGTTGACTAGCAACTAATTCCGCCCACTCCTTCAAAACCAAGATTTTACTTGCTTTCATAAAAAATATAAAAATACAAAAAGAATCTTCCTCAACCCTTAGACCTAATTAGAGTAGCCTTTCATACCTAACGAACACTATTCCCTGTGGAGAACGATCAATCCCCCGTACTTACCACTACACTATACTACATCGGTCAGGTACACTGCCTGGTGGGGTTGTAAGCCTCTTGAGATCCCTCGAGAGGTAAAACCTGTTGTAAGGTCGCAAAACCACGCAATCAAGTTTTTGGCGCCGTTGCCGGGGAATAGTTATTGTTTAGGTTGAATTTTTATTTCTATTAGGTCTACTCACTAGATTCCTTTCTAGTGAGATTTTTATTTTATTTTTCTAGATTTTCTTTAGTCTATCTATTTTCTTCGTGTCTTTGTTCGTAACCATTACTGTCCGACATCATGGAAGATGGTAATATCCTTAACCCACACAACCCACCACCACAACAACCACAACCACCTCCTAGAGCCCGCACTTTAGGAGGATATTCCCTAATTTTGGATGATGACCCCCCTAATCTTAGAATCACTAGGAGCCGAAGCTTGATAAAGACTCTTGCCACACCCTATGCTGAACTCGAAAGGGAAATGCATAAATTAAGGCGACTCCACCAAGCGGCTGAACCATCCACGATCAATTTTGATGATGCCCTCTCCGAGGAAGAATCCAATCATCATTCTACACCTCCTAGCCCTCAACCCAATCACGATATGGAAGTTCCCGAAATCCCAATCCCCAAATGTCTCAAGGACTACTCTTCTCCCACCCCTCGTGGTTTTTCCAATGCTATCGTTTTTCCAAATGAACACACGGATGGGGTCTTGCGTGCAACTGATATTTGGCTGGTCCAAAGTGTATGCAAGTTTCACGGATTGAAAACTGAAGATCCAATCCAACACATCAAGGACTTCCTGAAAATAGTGGATACCCTCCATACGGACGGAGCCACTAGAGATACCTCCCGGTTGCGATTCTTTCCCTTCACCCTTCATGAAAGAGCCGGAGACTGGTATAACCA
Organism: Artemisia tridentata subsp. tridentata; assembly: GCA_021014915.2. Lineage (NCBI taxonomy): Eukaryota > Viridiplantae > Streptophyta > Magnoliopsida > Asterales > Asteraceae > Artemisia > Artemisia tridentata. The sequence continues at coordinate 465,228,753 of CP139508.1, forward strand.
GCTTCCTTCCGAATCCATCTTCACATGGGAACAGCTTATCTCAAAATTCTATGAGAAATTCTTTCCCATAGGAAGAACTTCAAAGTTGAGAGACGAAATCCTCCGCTTCCATGTTGGACCAGCAGAACCTATTCACAAATCTTGGGTTAGATTCAAGGATCTAATTAGACAGGTCCCTCATCATGGCATTGAACTCTGGCTTATTGTCCAAATCTTTTATGACAGTGTCTCCAAAAACGACCAATTGGGCATTAATAATTCATCAAAAGGAAAAATAGCCAAACTAAGCGTTGAGGAAGGATGGAATTGAATTGAGGAATACGCGAATGATCAAGACAATACCTGGGATGAACCCGATTCGATCATGAGCGTTTCCAAGATCATGAAAGAGCCTCCTTTTGCTAGCCGGGTGAGTAGATTGAATGATCAGGTATCTTATCTAGACAAGTCGCAACCAACTAAGCGGTTATCAAACCCATACTTGATCTGTGATCAATGTGGTGGCCCGCATGAAGTGGAGGAATGCGAGGATGATACCACCACCGAACAAGCATGCTTGTCAAGCCACGACATCTTCGATGATCCTTCGCTCTTAACTTTCTACCAAAACAATGATTTCACCCCTTGGGGAAATCTTGTGAGAGAAGAGGGAGGAGGAGAATATCCTGACTATAAGGTTTGGAGCACTTTTGAGGATGATCTCGGGCATTTCACGTTTGAAAAGAATCTGCAACTAAATGGTCTTGACGACTTTATCAATAGCCAACAAACCAACGTAAAGGCCAAATTCGCAGAACTCAACGCCACTCTCGACGGCCTTGGCGAGCCGCAAAGAGATCCTTTACTCGCCATCACCACTCGTGCTGGAACAACTACTAAGGATCCACCCTACCCAGCTCAACCATCTAACGCCATGGAACCCAACACCACTCATGAGGAGAACGATAATGTGAACGACGAAAATCCCAAGCAAACCCCTCCGGTAACTCCATCCCCACCTACTCCTGCCAAACAGCCCCTTAAAGTCCCATACCCATCTCGCCTCAAGAATCAAAAGGTCGAAAGTGATAATAAAAGATTCCTGTCATATTTGAAGAATTCGGTCGTCACCATACCCCTTCTTGATGCATGTTATCATATGCCCAAATATAGTACATACTTCAAGAGGCTGCTCACCAACAGGAAAGGGCTCGAGGGTCTTGTAACCTTAGGAGAAGAATGTTCTGTGGTGACTCAACGAGGGCTACCAAAGAAGGTGGACGACCCAGGTAGTTTCACCTTGCCCTGTTCAATTGGATCTCTTTCAGTCAAAAATGCTTTAGCCGACTTAGGAGCAAGCATCAATCTTATGCCGCATTCCCTGTTCCTCAAGCTAGGGTATTCTGGGTTGAAACCAACCCGTATGAGCATCCAACTGGCCGATAGATCAGTCAAATACCCCTTAGGAATATGCGAGAGAATGTGCTGGTTAAGGTAGGGAAGTTTAAATTTCCAGTTGACTTCGTCATCCTAGAAATGGAAGAAGATGATCTTGTGCCCATCATTCTAGGAAGACCCTTCCTTGCAACTTCTCGTGCTGTTATTGATGTTCATGACGGCAAACTAACCTTACGAGTGGGGGCCGATAGCTTAACCTTCGACATCAAGGACACAATGAATCTTTCTCTCGAAGCAGATAATCAACTGTATTTCATCGAAGAAATCGATGAACTATTCGACGAGATTGATAATTGTGTAGATGAACAGGTGGAAGCTGGTTGGTTGCGAGATGAAACTTTCTTACCCATCTTAGAGGAGGAGAAGGCTATGGATGTGAATGCAGTCTCCTTCTATCCCAGACAAGAAATCGAACAGCTTGAGCTTCGTAAGCCCGAGAACAAACTTAAACCTTCCATCATCGAGCCACCTGCGGTAGAACTCAAGGAACTCCCAACCAACCTTGAATATGCTTTCCTCCAAGGGAAAGATCAACTTCCGGTAATCATAAGCTCTTCTTTGAAAAGTGAACAAAAGGATAAACTCTTAGGAGTTTTAAAAAAATATAAAGGAGTTATAGCATGGAGTGTAGCCGATATCAAGGGTATTGACTCTACCTTTTGTACGCATAAAATCCTCATGGAGGAGGATTATAAACCCAGCGTGCAACCTCAAAGGCGAGTAAATCCCAACATAAAGGAAGTCGTAAAGAAGGAAGTCATTAAGCTCCTAGATGCAGGACTAATTTACCCGATTTCTGACAGTCCATGGGTAAGTCCTGTACAGGTTGTACCAAAAAAGGGAGGAATGACGGTGGTGAAGAACGATAAGGATGAGTTAGTACCTCAACGAACAGTAACTGGATGGCGTGTGTGCATCGATTATAGGAAGTTGAATGATGCAACCCGAAAAGATCATTTCCCTCTCCCATTTATCGACCAAATGTTGGAAAGGTTAGCAGGGCATGAGTACTACTGCTTCCTAGATGGGTTCTCAGGGTATTTCCAAATCCCTATCGCTCCTGAGGACCAAGAAAAGACCACGTTTACATGCCCGTATGGCACCTTCGCCTACAAGCGAATGCCCTTTGGACTATGTAACGCCCCCGCCACTTTCCAGCGCTGCATGACGGCAATCTTCCATGAGTTAATGGAAGACAGCATGGAGGTCTTTATGGATGATTTTTCAGTCTTTGGGAACTCTTTTGATCGCTGTCTTGCTAACCTTGAGAAAATGCTCAAACATTGTGAGGAGACCAACTTGGTACTAAACTGGGAAAAGTGCCACTTTATGGTAAAAGAAGGGATTGTGCTGGGGCACAAAATTTCAGGAAGTGGAATCGAAGTAGACCGGGCAAAAATTGAAGCTATATCCAAACTTCCCTATCCAACAACTGTCAAGGCAATCCGTAGTTTTTTGGGTCATGCTGGCTTCTATAGGAGATTCATTAAGGATTTCTCAAAGGTAGCTAAACCAATGACTCAGTTACTCATGAAGGATGCCCCGTTCGACTTCTCTCAAGAGTGCAAGGACGCATTCGATCTATTGAAGCAGGAACTTACCCAAGCTCCAATTATGGTTACCCCTAACTGGGAGTTACCCTTTGAAATCATGTGCGATGCTAGTGATTATGCTGTTGGAGCAGTATTAGGCCAAAGGCTTAACAAACACTTTCAGCCAATATACTACGCTAGCAAAACCATGAATCCTGCTCAAGAAAACTACACTACCACTGAAAAGGAATTACTAGCCGTGGTATTCGCTTTTGATAAATTTCGCCAGTATCTTGTCCTTTCTAAAACGGTTGTTTTTACGGATCATTCAGCTATTCGATATCTTTTCGCTAAACAGGATGCTAAACCACGGTTACTTCGTTGGATCCTACTATTGCAAGAGTTCGATGTTGAAATTCGTGATAAGAAAGGAGCAGAGAATCTTGCGGCTGATCATCTCTCTCGTCTCGAAAACCCCAGCCTCGCTGAATCTGACAAGAGTGAGATTCGGGAAACATTTCCTGAAGAGCAGCTCATGTTAATAAATGATTCTGAACCTTGGTATGCGGATTATGCTAACTACCTGGCAAGTAGAGTCATCCCTGAGCATATGAGCAGGCATGAAAAAAGGAGGTTCTTTAATCAATTAAAGTACTACTTTTGGGATGAACCCTTCTTATTTCGAAGATGTCCAGATCAGGTAATCAGGCGTTGTGTTTCGGAAAGAGAGGCTGTCAGAATTATGAAAGAGTGTCATGCAGGTCCGTCTGGAGGACATCACGGAATAAGCACTACTGCACGAAAGGTCTTCGACGCGGGATTCTATTGGCCTACAATATTTCGTGATGTGAAGGGAATGATACAAACTTGTGACGCATGTCAAAGAGCTGAGAATATCTCTAGGAGGGATGAAGCCCCACAGAATTATATACAAGTTTGTGAGGTTTTTGATGTCTGGGGAATTGATTTCATGGGACCATTCCCATCTTCTGGAGGGAATGAATACATCTTGGTGGCCATTGATTATGTTTCGAAATGGGTGGAAGCACAAGCCCTTAGGACTAACGACGCTAGGGTAGTCATTCATTTCTTAAAGAAATTGTTCGCTAGGTTCGGAATTCCGAAGGCTCTTATTAGTGACAGGGGAACCCATTTTTGCAATTCACAAATGGAGAAAGTCATGAAAAGATATGGAGTCTCTCACCGATTCTCCACCGCTTACCATCCTCAAACAAACGGTCAAGTCGAGAACACTAATAGAGCCATAAAGAGAATTTTAGAGAAAACGGTTAATCAAAACAGAAAAGATTGGTCTTTCAAGCTCGACGAGGCTTTGTGGGCATTTCGAACCGCCTATAAGACACCAATCGGGACAACCCCGTTCCGTATGGTATATGGCAAGGCATGCCACCTTCCAGTAGAACTGGAACACAAAGCATATTGGGCACTTAAGGCTTGTAATTTGGATTATACAGTTGCGGGAACAAATAGATTCTTACAGCTCCAAGAGCTTGATGAATTGAGATTAGAGGCTTATGAATCTTCCATCACATACAAAGAGAGGGCGAAAAGATGGCATGACCAACGGATTAAGAGACCCAAGGAGTTTTCAGAAGGAGACAAGGTCTTATTATATAATTCTCGCTTAAGGCTATTTCCTGGGAAACTTAAATCTAGATGGTATGGACCTTTTACCGTAAGGAGCTCCTCTAAAACCGGAGCCGTTGTATTAATTGACGACGAGGATAGAGAATTCACTGTGAATATTCAACGAGTCAAGCATTATCAAGAGAATGGTAATGAAATGATCAATGAGGAAGACATAACTTTCGATGAAGAAGTCACGTAATGTACGTGACTTTGAGTCTAGCTACAAGACTCGTTAATAAAGAAAAGCGCTTCTTGGGAGGCAACCCAAGCTTTATTTGTTCTATTTGCTATGTGTGTTTATTTATTTGTTTGTTTGATTTTATTTGTTTCCGTATGTGTGTTTAATTTTTATCATTATTGATTCATGTTCAAAACTAAATTGTGAAAATGCTTTATGTTGTTTTTAACTTCGTCTTAACTACATATAAAGGTATTTTGCAAAAGATAAGTGTAAGGGAAATCTAAATCGGTTTATTAGAACACAAATGAACATGAATCGTAATAATAATAAATTAGCATACATATTAGTAGTTGTTTGAGTCAAATGCTTGTATCGAGTCATAATGATGTTTTGCAGGATTTCCAGGAAGTAAGGTAAAGGTTTTTCCAGAAATTTTCCGGAAACTTAAAATGAAAATTTTTGTCAGGTCATTTCTGACGGCGTCAGGGTTTATAACCTGACGGCGTCAGATTTAATTTTCAGAAATTTTTGAAAGTTTTGTTTTCATAAAAAGTTTTTATTAAAATCTCCAACTTATAATCTTCAGGAATCTGCAAAATTATCATTCCACAAGCATTATATCCTTATATATAGATTTTATCCCGCCGATGTTATGCAGGTTTTCGTGTTTGTTTTCTCAGGTTTAACAAGTTATTTTGGACAAGGAGATGTTTTTGGAATCAAGCTTATGGCGATGCATTAGTCATGGAGCTTCAACATTCTCTTTGGAGGAAGATCTAACCGTGTAATTTCATTATCCACCGAGCGAATCAGGGGAGTATTTGATTTCATTCTTTTACTTTTTGCTTTTACATCTTATTATTTGAACATTGGGGACAATGTTCATCTTAAGTGTAAGGGGGGGTAAAAGTACGATTTTAGAGAATGCTATTATGCTTGATTTTTGTTTGTTTGATAGTAGATGTGTAATAAAACTGAGAGAAATACTTGTTAAGGTAATTTTAGTGCCAAATTTAAATTTTTTTACAACATATAGGAGTGAAACTTTGATCTTAATGAGCGTCTCACGGATAGGAGTTATATAACTAGCACAAAAACCGTACCACTAAAAAATTTTCCACCCCCAAATATGTGAGGTTCACCCCTAGAATTGGTAGGAAAAGCATTTATGCTATGATGTGTGTACCGGTAGCACTTAGATTCTAGAACTTGCGTTAGGACCATTCCGAGGCCACAAGTGAGACTACATTCGTGTAGTTAGATTTACTACATGATAAGAGGCATTAGGATTAACCCATTGTTTTACACCTGTGTTTTTGTTACAATTACATTGGCTACATTGGTCAAGTAATTCTCCCACACCCTTTGCGTTGTACTCATTTTTAGTACACGATACCCCTAGTACACCCCTCAGAGCCTATCTTTTCGTTTCGACCTTTAAGCATTTTACTTAAAGGAAGAATTTGTTACACCCCACTTAAATGTACACCCAAATCGCCTTAGCCTACCTTGTATGCACTCATTTTTAGTGCATTATTGTTACAACATTTGTTTAAACCCAAGTTAATTATCTAGTTGATTACATGGTTGCTAAGTCGAGTCATATCCTTGTACATATTGTTTTGGGACGATTGGGACTCATGGGTAAAGTACTAGTGTAATGGAGTAATGGGGAAGAACATCATTTATTACCCCCATATGTGCTAAATGTTTTAAAAGTACTCCAAGTTTTTCAATTATCTTAATTCGAGTCATTAGATTAGTATTTGTAAAGTTATGTAAAGGTTCAAGTGTAAGGGGGATGCAATGCCCCTATGATGTATTATTTTGGATGGTAGGGTAAAAGTGTATGCAAAAAAAAAAAAAAAAAAAAAAAAAAAAAAAAAAAAAAAAAAATCAAGAAAATTACAAAAAAAATGAGAAAATGAAAAAATAGAAAAAAAAACATACGGACTACCATCCCGTTTTATTTTATGTTTGTTTTATATTTTTGTTATTTTGTTATTTCGTTTCTAGCTTAAGATCGAGTCTAGTCTTGGCTTAGCAACATTGTATAGTACATGTAATTGATCAAGATTTTTAACTCGCCACCAGTAAAATATCCCGTATCCAACAAAACCGTGTTTTCCTTTTCCCTACACCTGACGTTATAACCCATTTAAAAGCCCTCTTTGATAGTTTATCTTTGGTGTTTACGCCTAGTGGAGGAGGTTTTCGATCCTTTCCCAAGCCTATGGTAATCTATTTGCTATGACAGGTAGTGAGAGATATTATCCGTTTTCATTTATGAGATTTATTTTGATGACACTTGAGAGATGTGAGTATCTAAACACTACTTGTGAGGTGCTAGTATGTAATCTCCGTGCTTATTATGATTGAAGTGGAACGAATATTTGTTGTAATTACTTTTATGTTAGCATTAAATGACCCCTAACTTGTATTTTGATTAGAATAAAAGCGCATTTGCTTGAGGACAAGCAAATCTCAAGTGTAAGGGTATTTGATGAAGCGAAAAGTGTACCGCTTTTAAGGGGTCATTTAAGCCTTAAATCGTATTTATTTGATCAAATATTGCCCTAAATCGTTCCTTTTGTCATTTTAGGTACTTTTGAGGAGAAATCTGGAAAAGGAGGCATTTTGGACGTTTTTGGAGCATTAAAGTGAAGAAAACGGCAAAGTCTCAAGAATCGGCTAAAAGTTACTCTTGACGGCGTCAGACTTTACTCTGGACGGCGTCATGCCTTGGCAAGAAAAGTTGGACGTGAAATTTACTCATGACGGGCCAGTGAAAATAGCATGTGAATTCTGACGGCGTCACGCTTTAACTTGATCAAGGGCGTCACGGCTTAAATCATAAGGGGACGGCGTCACGTTCATGGTTGGACGGCGTCAAGCCTTGATAAGCCAGAATGGATTTTTGAAGAGCTAAAGAGGGACGGCGTCAAGAAGGTCATCCGGGAACCCTAAAAGCGGCGAGGTGACGGCGTCACACTCCATAAGGTGACGCCGTCAGATCCAAAAATCTATATATAGTTTTCTAATTTTTTGTCATTAGAGAGAGCTTAGTGTGTGGAATTTTGGGAGAAAACCCTAAGACGATTTTAGCTACTTTTTCAGGGCTTTTTGCCTTGAGATCTTCCATGTTTCATTGAAAGATAAGTTATCAATTAATCATTCAATATGTCTATGTGTTGTTTGATTCTATCTTATTCTTGTCTTTTGTTTAACATGTTAGGCTAAATTTATCTTGTGTTTGCTTAGATCTAATGAAACCTAGCTATTGATTATTGGTTGTTAATGTGTTATTAGTTGTATTGGATGATTGTTTATCTATGTTAGGCTTAAGAAAACTGGCTAACTTCCTATTCGGTAACTTGCTTGAACGTCTTAAGAAACATGAACCAAACGCGTACTAAAGGTTTTTATGGTTGTATTTAATGCACAAGCGAATTCTAGTGATCCCATGTTAGGAGCTTCCTAGCCGGCTCGACATAGGAGTGAAGTAGGAGCTTGTAGAGTTGGGGAAGTAAGTACGCTACCCCACGAATGGTATTAAGGAATACACCCGTCATCCACGCAACTAATACACACTAATTAACCGGTAAAAGATAGTTAGGGAGTAAGGAAATCTAAGTAAACACATTTCTCTACACATAAGTTTCTCACCACATTTTCATTTTTGTTATTTTATTTTATTTGCATTCGTAGTAATTTGGGTTAGTTGACTAGCAACTAATTCCGCCCACTCCTTCAAAACCGAGATTTTACTTGCTTTCATAAAAATATAAAAACATAAAAAGAATCTTCCTCAACCCTTAGACCTAATTAGAGTAGCCTTTCATACCTAACGAACACTATTCCCTGTGGAGAACGATCAATCCCCCGTACTTACCACTACACTATACTACATCGGTCAGGTACACTTCCTGGTGGGGTTGTAAGCCTCTTGAGATCCCTCGAGAGGTAAAACCTGTTGTAAGGTCGCAAAACCACGCAATCACCCCCACCGTTTCAATAGAACACGTGTGCTAAGGGTTATTGGCGAATCACTTCCCAAGATAAAACAAAGCAACGGGTAGTGCTCCTTATCAACAATGCACGGTTGGTGATAAGCCGATTGAACTACCGAGTTACAAGGTTTTTTGGACACTATCGAAGTCGTTCCTCGAGTAACGAAGACGATAGCAATCTGGTGTGATAAGAGAGGGTTTTGGTGTGTTAAAGTATGTGTTTATCCTACAAAAAATGGCAGAAATCTCGCTGTATATATAGGCCAAATGGTGGCCGTTCGTAACAGTCACAATGGTTCACCAAAAGGTGCATATAGCGACGATTTAGCGACAGAAAAACCGTCGCTACCTGATACAACATTAAACAGTCGCGATGATTTAGTCACAAACACCATTTAAACCGAATTAACCGCCACCTTTATGAATAGGTGCGTCTTTACAATGGTGATGGTTCATAAGTGACGGTTCTGTGACAGAAAAACTGTCGCTAATAGCCATTTCGTGGGTTAACACCAAAACACAACAAAACTCTTAATTGTCTTCCTAAGACTCAAACCCAAAATGATTTCAACATAGTGTATTTTGAAATTTTCCCCAACAATCCCCCACCATTTTCAAAATAGACACGGTTTTGAAAATATAGACACGACACGACCTAACCAGATTCCGAAAACCTTGGGGGTGTTATGCATAAATAAAGGTGGAATATTACACCTTGAACCTTTACGTAGTGAAAGCGCTCAAGTCTAACTAGGGTAAGAATGGTTGAACCAAATTCATTGAACCATCTTCCTTTATATGTTAGACGGAAATGCCTCACGCATATTCTTCCTCTCATTGATTCAATCACGTGAATATTAGACCCTTAGACTTGGCCATGGGTCCGCATCTTGGTTTCTCAGAATGTTTCAGAGCCAAGCCCTCGAGCTCCTTTGAAGCGGCCTCACTTCTACATTCAGATAGGTGGCTTATCAAAATTGTTCTCGTAACTAAAAACACCCCAACAAAAAAATGTGTTATAAGTCCATTAAAAATTAAAATTCAACCTCCAACTTCATTACGGTTCCAAGTTCCACTAAGACTGGGATGGTGTGTCGTAAATGTAACACCCCAACCCGGCAAGGGTAGAAGCATCACATTATGGTGACAAATCAAAGCATACATACATAATACACAGCGGAAGTCTTAAACAAATGCATTAAAGAAGTCAAGCCAACACGGCTTAAGCCAAATACATAAGTTCCAAATGATGATAAATAATTCAAAGGAAGACCAATAATGAAACGAAACCAAGTCTAAACAAATGTCATGAAACATAAGGGTGATAACTATGGTAAACTCCATCTAAGCTCTACTCTCATCCCATAGCAAATCCCAGCTCCTAGCTTAGATACCTGCCGCAGGAAAAGGAAATGCGGCTGAGCTTAAAAAGCCCAGTGAACAGATATATAATAAACGGAAACGAAAGCAAATGAAACGAACATGATATAATATGATGCATTGGGGAAAATACATAAGGTATAAGCAAAGGATACAAGGTAAGAAATGAAAGTGTAGGTCAGAAATCCACCACGAGCCCAAACAAATCAAATAGTAACCATAGAGGGGAGTCCTCTCAAATATATATGTGAAGGACGTGTATTGCACACAGCATCAATCACCAAATCAAATCAAATAATAATCATGATATATCCCTCGAAACAAATCAAATCTAGGATGCATCCATACGCCCCCCAAACAAATAATCCTGGCCAATATAAATAATAAAGCGCGCATGTAGTAGCAAATGGGGACGGTGTGTAACATCACTCAAATACACACTAGAGTCATGCCATTGGTGCATCAATTACATGGCCATGTTACCTTCATGGCTAGGAAACAAATTTTGGCTCGGGTATCAAACTGAAGGGTCAAAGGTCCAAATCATTACAAAGGTTCAAATAGTCTAAGTCATCAAATCAATATCAAAGTCTATATATCAAAGGTTCAAATGCCAAAGGTTCATATCAGAGGTTCAAATGCCAAAGGTTCATATCAAAGGTTCAAGGTCAAAATGAATCAAATGAACAAACCAAAGTGTAGGGAGCATAGCAATGGCTTAGGAAACCCTAATGCGAATCAAATCAAAAGTAAATGAAGGCACCTTAACAAGAAGGGCAGAATATCTGTACCTTATTGCAAAGCAAACAAAGACAAAAGATAGCAAATACAGGAATGGATCAGGACCTCTCCTTCTTCACACCTAAAGGAGTAGGAGAGAATTACAATATGCTTTAACTGCCTTTCCATTTTAAGTAACTTTCTATTTTTAGTAGGTTTCCAAATTTAGTAAGTTTCCATTTTTAGAAAGTTTCAAGTATTATTATTTAGGTTAAGTCATAAATAAGACATATTATGGACATAGGGTATGTTTTAGCAAGTTTCAATAGTTTAGGGTTTATAATGACAGCTTTCCATATTTTAGGGTTTAAAGTGTAAATATCATAATTATCCATTTAATCCAAATATTACCCATAATTACAATTCCAATCCTTTTATTATTAACAATTTACAAATTAGTCCCTTTACTTAATTAAATTACAATTTAACCCTTATAGTTATTCAAATTACAAAATAATCCTTAAAGTATCCATATTTACACATTAGGCCATTAATTATTCAAAATTACACATCACACCCCTAATATACATATTTATACGAATTGTCCTTATATTATCATAATTTACAAAATAACCCCTCCATTTTAATTATTTACCATTCGGATTTATCAATTTACATATATTACCAATTAAACCCTTTAATTACAAAATTTACATAAAACACCCTCATACAATAATTTTTACGAAACATCTCAGGTCCAAGGTATTTTACAAAAATAACCCATTAGTTTATATATTTACAAAACACACCCTTAACCTTTTATTTTCAAATCGGTAAATACTTTTTATTAACAAAACTAAACCCTAATTATCCCAATCATCATGTAATCATTACACCATGATTAAAAAGCATTAAAAGATCAGATCTCAACATACAAACCCTAATTCAAATCGGTTTTTAAGTTTCTTCATATTTTCCCCTTATTTTCCATAATATCCGATAACCTAAATAATTCGAAAACAATGTTTTAAGCTTCAACAATTTGAAAGACCATTTTTGTGATGTTATATGATATATATAGAACCCACGAAAAATATATAAAAGACTCATAAAAATCGCATGAATTATATACTCCCTCTGTCCCATTTTAGTTGTCCGTTGACCAAACTTTGACCGTAAATATTTTTGTTTGTATTATATAATACTTGATGAAAGTTATATCATTGAAAAGTTCGTTAAACGAACTTTTCAATGATATAACTTTCATCAAGTATTATATAATACAAACAAAAATATTTACGATCAAAGTTTGGTCAATGGACAACTAAAATGGGACGGAGGTAGTATAATGTATTTACGTATTTAGGGTTTCATAACACATAAATTATCATACGGTCCATATATTATGCATGGTTCGGATCTATCATTTTATATACATTATATATGATGTGTATAGTGCCAGAAAAATACCAGGAAGATTTTAGAATGAAAGGACGAAGCGTTGTGATTTTATGTTACACGGTTCAAGGCTTTTCGACACCAACAATTACCACGATCCAATGAGCGACCCAGGAACCTTGTAGATATTTTTCATTGACCATATACAACATAAGGAACGTAAGAAAAATGCTAAACGAATTTTAGAATGATCGAAACAATTATGGGTATTTATACCTCTCGGATGGATTATATGACACAAACAAATGCTTAGCGAACAAACCAACGAATCCCACGACCTCTAGCTATTTTTCCCAGCTCACTTGAATGATGAAGATCACCAGAAAAATGTCCCACGAGCTCCAGAAATTTTGATGGAGGCGCAAAGAGTTTTTGTGTGTGTTTTATTCCAATCGGTATGTTTTGATTTAGGGTTTAATGAGTTTGTTATAATAAAATAGATAGCACCGAGATAGGGGGGGGGGGGAAATGGGCTGGCCAATCACAGATTTTTATGACCCAAATCAATTTACATAATTTCCAAAATTTCCTTAGCATTTAAATGAATTTTTGATTAATTATAATGTATTAATAATATTATTAATATTCTACAATTATTTTCGGTACACACTTGTGTATATAAATAATTTGATACTTCACAAAATGTCAAATGTGGTCGTGGAATTTATTTTACTTCGTATCTTAATCATCTCCCGAAGTTTGGAATTCGTTTGGTACTTTATAAGCTTATTATTCAAAGTTTAAGATTGTAGGGGCATTTTGGTCTTTTAACACGTTTTAGAATCTTTGGGTATTACAACTTCTTCCCCTCTAAAAGAAAATTTTCGTCCCTGAAATTTGCAAAGAAGTAGAAATGAGATGAAACGGAAAGCAAAACAAAGACATACCAGATCAGAATACAAAATGAGGATAACTAGCTCGTATCGATTCCTCGGTTTCCCAGGTAGCCTCGCGCTCTGGGTGATTCTTCCAAAGAACCTTTACGAACAGAATTACTTTATTTCTCATGACCCGCTCTTGCCGGTCCAAAATAGCCTCCGGCTCTTCGGACAAAGACATGTCCGGCTGAATCTGATCAAGTGGGTAAGATACCACATGCAAAGGATGATAATTGTATCCCCTCAGAAGAGATACATGGAAAACATTATGAACATGCGATAACTGAGGCGGAAGAGCCAAACGGTAGGAAACCTCTCCAATACGATCGAGAATCTCAAAAGGTCCGATGAATCGAGGACTAAGCTTGCCCTTGATTCCAAAACGTTTAACCCCACGAAACGACAAAACTTTAAGGAACACATGGTCACCAACACGAAACTCCAAGTCGCGACGATGCTTATCAGCATAAATCTTCTGATGAGCACGAGCCTCCTTCAACTTTTCCCTAGCAACATCCACTTTCTCATTAGTGATCTGAACCAACTCGGGACCCTCAATAATACGCTCACCTACCTCGTTCCAACAAACCGGAGCCTTGCACTTCCTACCATACAACATCTCAAAAGGAGCCATACGAATACTCGCGTGCCAACTGTTGTTATACGCAAACTACACTAAACATAAATACTCGTCCCAACTCCCAGTCCACTCTAAAGCACACGCCCTCAACATGTCCTCCAAAGTCTGGATGGTCCTCTCTGACTGACCATCGGTCTGCGGATGAAAAGCCGTGCTAAACTTAAGACGTGCACCCCAAGCATTATGCAACCCTTTCCAAAAACGAGAAGTAAACCGTGGATCTCGATCTGAGACAATAGCTGACGGCATACCATGAAGTCTAACGATCTCCTGCTGAAAGATCTCCGCCAATTTACTAATACCATAGGACATACGAATCGGTAAGAAATGAGCAGATTTAGTTAACCAATCAACGACTACCCAGATCGCATCATGTCTTCTACGAGTCAAAGGTAACCCCGATAGGAAATCCATAAAAATCTCCTCCCACTTCCATGTCCGAATCTCTAACGGCTGCAACAAACCACTAGCCCTCTGATGCTCGATCTTGACTTGCTGACAAGTCATACACTTAGACACGAAAGAAGCCACATCATGCTTCATTCCACTCCACCAGAAATGCTGCTTAAGATCCCTATACATCTTGGTGGAACCAGGATGAATAGTGAACGGGGAACTATGAGCCTCCGATAGAATAGCCTCGCGAAGCTCGGAATCGTTAGGAACACAAAGCCGATCTTCAAACCATACCACACCAAAATCATCTACCGTGAACTCTGTCTTCTTACCCTCCTCAACATTCTGAACCACAGACCAAAGTTCGCCATCCTCCTTCTGAGCTTCCTTAATCCGTAGGATGAGATTGGACTCAACCTTAAGGCTAGCCCAATATCCGTCACAACCCCGAATACAAAACTCAACATCAAGAATCTCCAAGTCATTAAGAATCCGAGGCTCAAAATTAAGACTCGCTATCATGCCGGACTTCCGACTAAGAGCATCAGCCACTACATTGGCTTTACCCGGATGATACTGAATGTTAGCGTCGTAATCCTTCAGAAGTTCTAACCACCGTCTCTGCCTCATATTAAGCTCTTTCTGAGTGAAGATATACTTGAGGCTTTTGTGGTCAGTGAAGATATCACACGACTCACCATACAAATAATGCCGCCAGATTTTTAACACGAAAACAACAGCAGCCAACTCTAAGTCATGAGTCGGATAGTTCTCCTCATAAGGTTTCAATTTCCTGGAAGCATAGGCAATAACTTTTCCATGCTGCATCAGGACACAACCCAAACCCTTCTTTGACGCGTCGCTATAGATCTGATAACCACCCGAACCAGATGGAAGAGTCAAAATAGGCGCGGATACCAAACGCTTCTTCAGCTCCTCAAAACTATTTTCCCGTTCCTCAGTCCAAACAAACTTCTCCCCTTTCCTCATCAGTTGCGTTAATGGCAAAGCCAAACGCGAGAATCCCTCAACAAACCGTCTATAATAGCCAGCAAGACCCAGAAAACTCCTCACTTCGGTCACAGTGGTAGGTCTCGGCCATTTGGTGATAGCCTCAACCTTTGATGGATCCATGGTGATACCATCAGCAGATACAATGTGACCAAGGAAAGCAACTTGGCTCAACCAAAACTCGCACTTAGAAAATTTAGCTTACAATTTCTGCTGCCTAAGAATCTCCAAAACAATCCGAAGATGCTGCTCATGCTCCTCTTCAGATTTTGAATACACAAGGATGTCGTCAATGAAAACAATAACGAACTTATCGAGATACTCGCGGAATACTCGGTTCATAAGGTCCATAAAAACAGCAGGAGCGTTGGTCAAACCGAAAGGCATAACTAGAAATTCATAGTGACCAAAACGAGTGCGAAAAGCGGTTTTGGGAACATCCTGCTCCCTCACCCGAAGCTGGTGATAACCTGACCTCAAATCAATTTTCGAAAAATGCTTCGCCCCTTGCAACTGGTCAAACAAATCGTCAATGCGCGGAAGAGGGTAACGATTACGGATCGTGATGCGGTTAAGCTCACGATAATCAATACAGAGACGCATGCTTCCATCCTTCTTCTTTATGAACAAAACAGGCGCACCCCATGGAGAAACACTAGGTCGAATAAAACCGTTCTCCAATAGTTCCTGTAACTGCTCTTTCAACTCTTTTAATTCAATGGGTGCCATACGATAAGGAGCTTTGGAGATAGGTTCGGCACCTGGAATAAGATCAATGCCAAACTCGACTTCCCTAGTAGGAGGAATGCCAGGAAGCTCATCGGGAAACACATCGGCAAAATCACGCACAATAGGGAGGCTATCAATGCTCGGAGTATCTAAAGAGGTATCTTTAATGGATGCCAGAAAACCAAGGCAACCATGCGAAATCAAAGTTCTGGCTTTCATAGCCAAGATGATCTTAACTGACTTAAGAGGTTGCGAACCATGATAAACAAATTCGGGATGATGAATATTGCCAAAGATCACATTCTTGGCATGACAGTCGATGGTAGCCTTATGAGTAGCCAACCAATCCATGCCCAAGATCACGTCAAAATCAATCATATCAATGGGAAGCAAATTTGCGTGACGAACACAATCATCAAAACGTATGGGACAGTTCACAAATTCATGATCAATGATTACTTGGGTTTTCATGGGTGTAGAGATGGATATAAGGTTAATTAATGGTGTTGGGGTTACATTAAGTTTCTTTGCAAATGAAGTAGATATTATGGAATGTGTGGCACCGGTATCAAATAATACAAATACAGCATGATCACCAATGTAAAGAAAACCGGTAATGGTACCTGATGTGCTCGCCGCCTTATCACGAGTAGTAGTATAAACCCGACCCGTAATGGGAGCTGGCCTAGCCGGGTCTGCCGGTGTAATATGCCTCCCCCGAGGACAGTCCTTCACCTTGTGAGGACCTGATTGATACACGGTTAAGGTGGTTAAACCTTGTATCTTTGTGTGTAAGATATATTGAGTTAATATGATTAAGCACGCGGAATTTACTTAACCACACTTAGAAGGTTATGTATGTTATGGAAATGGAAGAATTATGTTTGTTACTTAACAATGAACAAAGAAAGTTTTTCACTAAACGATTCAATATTATTCAAAATAATACGAGTGATCTTGTGTTTATCACTAGGGTTACAAAACCTTGAATCTTATGTTACAACTTGTGATTTTTGTTTGTTCTATGTCTTAACAGATATTCACATACATTCACACTAGTCTAAGATCTCTTTTATAGTCCAAGAGATCTTTACAAATTGCTTAAAGTCTTGGCCGACTTACTTGGTTAACTTATGCTTATTGTGTGTCAGTACATAAGATACAACATGTATCTATGTATACAACTTGTTAACTAAGCACATGGAGTAAGATATTATCTACCGTATATGTTTGACCAAAATACAATAAATATCTTTTCGATCTTATCCTATGAGTCACTGATCAGCAGTACCATATACAACTAGCAGTACCTTCTACTTGAACTAGCAGTACCTTCTTGCTCTAGCAGTACCTTGATGTACTAGCAGTACCTTGACCATGAACTAGCAGTACCTTTGACTTAGAGTAAATCCTAATACTCTAACTTCAGAATATTTAATTCCCAACAATCCTCCCCTAAACATGTGAATCAATTCAAACATGTTTTCTGAATTAAATGAGGACTTGTGAAGATCTTTCAAACACTTCATGAATCTGAACTATTCTTCTTATTCTGAACTCATCTGCTTTGTTCTTCTTCGACTTCAGCAATATCAAAACATTGTACCAAAAGATGGTGCAATTTCCTTGGATGGAGGAATTGTAAGAGGCAATGATTTCAACAAGTGAAATCATCTATCAGCATGCCTTTGCAAGTGATAAACAAACATAATGAACTGAAATTGAAACTTTCCTTCGTTTGATCTAGATAGAACTTTCTCCTTTAGAAATGCTTCATCCCTTCTAGATATTTGATCTGTTCTAATCATTTTCAACCTCTACATCATCATCTTGTATGCTCTTGTCTTCTCCTTCCATATATTGGTTTATTCTTCCTTTTCTAGGGAATTATTTCCTTCTCTGAGATTGTTACCTCCCCTGAAGCAAATAACTTTTATTTCCTCCCCTTGTTTGGAAGATCTCATTATGTACCTTTGACTGATCTATCAATGTGTAACTGTTGTTGTCAGACAATATTGTACATGAAGCCATCAATTCTTTAAAAGTTTAAGTTGCTATCCTCATCACTTCTAGGTGTGTTAACTCCTATGAGAGGTGAATCAGTGGACATTTTGATTCATAATCCATCAATGAATGGTTTTTGAGAATCCTTGAAAATCCTTTTAAGAAATCATTTAACTTAGTAGTATGTTCATGATTTTAGAATTGAAAAATCATACTACTTCCAACCATTTTGAAAGAATCAAGTGTATAACAGACACTTAATTAACATTTCGGTTTAAAGCAACCTCTGGTTGTGTGAGAACCAATGTATTTCAGTTATCACTAACTGCCTGTGAAAAGATAAATCTATTCAAAAGATTTTCTTGACAGGGTTTCCAGCTCATAGCAATTGTTACCTCCAACACAAGTGTTAGATTCACTTTTACTAGCTGTTCTTTCTATCAGATGTCCTCAGACTAACTCATTATACTTAAAAGTATAAAATGATAGAAAGTGAGTTGTATCAGTTACTATCTGATCAACTAAGTCATCAATTCAATGTGAAATATCATAACTAGATTTCAAGAAAGAAGTTTTAAGGAGGTTAAATTCCTAAACTCAGTCCATCATAAACCTATTATGGTCAGCAATTTGATAAACAGTCTGCTGTTCCCATTTCACTTGAAATATCCTTTGTGTTAACATATTCATACCTGAAATAATTAGTCTAAAACCAAAAGAACAATGTACAAAGTACTTGTCTTGCATTAGTATAATCATAAAACCAACTGTATGAATAACACAATTCAAATTTTGATATATTAGCAGTACCTTATAAATCTAGCAGTACCAACAAAAATTTATGTACAAAAACACATCATATTGAAAATTTAAAGATTAAGCATTCCAATACTTGCTATCAAGAACTGAAACCTTGAAACATCAAAAGCTTTTGTTAACAGATCTGCAAAATTATGCTCTGAAGCAATTTTAAGAACTTGAATTAATCTTTTCTCATTGCAATCTCTTATAAAGTTATGTCTAATTTCAATGTGTTTTGTTTTAGAGTGTTGTACCGGATTTTTAATAATACAAATTGTACTACTATTATCAATATAAATAACAGTGTTTAAGAAATTGTACCCATAATCAAGGAGTTGGTTTTGAAGCCATAAAACTTGACTAGAGCAACTTGCAGCAGCTATATATTCAGCTTCAGTTGTTGAATTTGCCACACTTGTTTGCTTCTTACACTGCCATGAGACAAGTCTACACCCAAGGAATTGACATCCTCCAGTTGTTGACTTTCTGTCCAAGCTAGCACCAGCATAATCACTATCCGAATATGCTACCAAGTCAAAAGGAGATTCTCTAGAATACCATATACCCAACCTTGGTTGACCTTTGAGATATCTAAAAATTCTCTTGACTGCAGTTAAATGAGAAACCTTTGGAGTAACTTGAAATCTTGCACAAACACAAACAGGAAACATGATATCAAGTCTAGATGATGTAAGGTACATCAAAGAGCCTATCATAGATCTGTAACTGTGTACATCTACATTTTCTCCATCTTCATCTTTCAGAAGGTGCTTCTCAGAGTCCATTGGTGTGCTTGCAATTTTTGAATCAGCAAATTGAAATTTTCTAAGTATCTCTGCAACATATTTGTCTTGACTAATAAATATGCCTTCAGATGATTGCTTAACTTGCAAACCCAAAAAGAATGTAAGTTCTCCCATAGAACTCATCTGAAACTTATCTTTCATAAGCTTCTCAAATTCTAAACACATTTCCTTCCTTGTAGATCCAAAGATAATGTCATCCACATACACCTGCACTAACAGAAGATCCTTCTTGTGCTGTTTGATGAAAAGTGTCTGATCAATCTTTCCTCTTTGAAATCCATTTTCTAATAAGTAGGAAGCAAGTGTTGCATACCAAGCTCTTGGTGCCTGATGAAGGCCATAAAGAGCTTTCACTACTCTGTACACTTTGTTTGGATGTAATGGATCAATGAAACCAGGAGGTTGTGAAACATACACCTCTCTTCCAATTTCACCATATAAAAATGCGCTTTTGACATCCATTTGGTAGACTGTGAAGCCTAAAAATGAAGCATAAGCTAGAAACAGCCTAATTGCCTCAATCCTTGCTACTGGAGCATAAACTTCATCATAATCTATTCCTTCTTCTTGTGTGTACCCTTGTGCTACTAGTCTAGCCTTATTCTTGATCACAATTCCTCTGTCATCCCGTTTGTTCTTAAAAACCCATCTAGTGCCAAATACCTTTTCATTCCTAGGTAAATCAACTAGCACCCAAACCTTTTGAATCTTGAACTGAAGAAGCTCTTCTTGCATAGCCTCTAACCAGCTTGAATCATCTAGGGCTGTAAGAATATTCTTTGGTTCCTTTTGAGAGAGAAAACATACAAATAAACAAGATTTTGAAAGCTCATGTTGTTTCGAAGCATAAAGGGCATCAAGAATCCCTTGTTGGTCTGAAGAGACTAGTTATCTTCTTGTCTTCACACCAGATTGTATATCTCCAATCACATTATCCAGGGAGTGAACTTTGTGAATCCTTGTGTGTGGGGTATTAGGAACATGATAAAATGGTGAAAGATTACTCAAATCCACTTCATCTTCTTGGAACTCTGCATCTTTTGAGTGTGAAGGACCAGCAGGACCTTCAACTGAACTAACAGTTCCTTCAAATGAACTACCAGTACCTTGAGAAGTAGTAGCAGTACCTTGCTCTGTCTCAGCAGTACCATCAATATTTAACATATTGAGTTGTTCCTCTGTTCCAACATCTTTTCTTTGAGCCTCAACATCTTCTTTTGCTTTACCAGAAGAAGATTCATCAATGTTTGAAGCTTAATCCACACTGGTACTTGACCACAATGGCATAATGACATCAGATTGATCTTTATCTAATTCCACCTCATTTGTTGCTTGTGAACCTGAAAAATTGTTAGTGTCTGCAACAACAGGAATATAATTCATAGAATTTGTTAGATAATCAAGATCAAATATCCATTTTGGTCCTTGACCTACTACATTGGATTTGTTTTCCAGAAACTCCACATGTAGTTCTTCTTGAACTTTCTCAGTTCTTAAGTTGTAAACTCTAAAAGCTTTGCTAACAAGAGAATATCCAACTAAGAAACCTTCATCTGCTTTACCATCGAATTTTCCTAAATGGTCTAAGGTATTGAGAATTGTTACATGACATCCAAAAGGTCTAAGAAATCCTATTGCAGGAGTTCTACCATTAAAGAGTTCATATGATGTCTTATTGTGAGGCTGCACAAGTAAAACTCTATTTTGAACATAGCAAGCAGTGTTAATTGCCTCTGCCCAAAAGATTATAGGTAGCTTAGAATCAGCTAACATTGTTCTAGCAGCTTCAATTAGTGTTCTATTCTTTCTTTCAACCACTCCATTCTGTTGTGGTGTTCTAGCAACACTATATTCTCTTCTAATACCTTTTTCTTTGCAGAAATCATCCATAACTCTATTTCTAAACTCTGTCCCATTATCACTCCTAATGACTTTTACTTTCTTGTTTACTTGGTTTTCTATCAGTGTAATGAAGTCCTTAAGGATGCTTGATGTCTCATCCTTAGTGGCTAAAAAGAAAACCCATGTAAATCTGCTATAGTCATCAGTTATAACAAGACAATATTTTTTATGTTGCATACTCCTTACTGAAACTGGTCCAAATAAGTCCATATGAAGCATAAACAATGACTGATTGATAGAGTTAAAAATTTTGGGCTTACAAGTGGCTTTGTGTTGTTTGCCTTTTAGACAAGCAATGCATGTTTGATCATTTTCAAATCTTTTGTGAGGTAAACCTCTTACCAAACCATTCTTAACAATTTTATTTATGGTTTTGAAGTTAATATGACCAAGCCTTCTATGCCATAACATTGATTCATCCAATGTGGCCTTTGATACAAGACAAGTTAAATCTTCTTTAGGAATGATGTTCTTCATATCAACACTATACATATTGGCCTTTCTAGGAATTCTAAGAAGTACTTGATTTTCATCAGGCATCTTAAAATCCTTAGATAGAACAAGACATTCAGTGTCAGTAAAAAGGACATTATTCTTTTTGTCACACATTTGTGAAACACTAAAAAGATTATACTTTAACTCTTGTACATAGTACACATTTTCAAAATCTAAATTTCCGGTTTTAATAGTACCTTTACCAGAAATTTCGCCACGAAAACCACCTCCAAAGGTAACATATCCTCCATTGAATTCTTGAAAATCTGAAAGATAAGACATGTTGCCCGTCATGTGATTGGAACATCCACTATCTGAGTATCCTTGATCTTGATGATCAATAGAATGTTCCTGCACACAAATAAGAGTGTTAGTTTTCTTTGGGGATCCAAGCCATTACTGACTTGGATCTGCCTCTTGCATCAATGTAATTTAATCTTTTAAGAACAGTTGATGCAACATTGGATTTTTGAATCCAACATGCTGAGGCCTTAACAGCATTTGCCCTATTACCCTTAGCAGCAGAGTGAATAACATGCTTAGCAGAGTCTGCTAGTTTTGTAGATGAACTCTTTGGTCTCCAAATTTGTTTGTGGACCACTGCTTATGATTGAATGGGTCTTAGAACAGTTTTAGATGCATGTATGAAAGTTTTTTTTGCATCCTTAGCTGTTGATTTTGGGTTAATAGTCATCATAGGTCTAACAGTACCTTTTGATATACCAGGACCTTTATTTTGTACTGGCAGTACCTTTTTGTCTGTATTAGCAGGACCTTTTTGTCTGTCAGGACCTTTGGGTCCAGACTTGTTTGAGACTGTTCTGGGTTTAGTTCCATGAGTATTAGAGTGAAAATAAGTTTGAGGAGATTGCCTTTTGTAGTTCACCCTATTGTTTTCATACCCAGTTACCCTTTGGTTGCAGAAAGCTGCAAGATGGTCAAAACTACCACATGTATAACAAGCTTTATTGTAAAATGCAAAGTCATCACCTATTTGGTTAGACTTGAGGTTGTTCCAATTCCTTTGGTTACCTCTAGGCTTGTTTGTAGTTCTATATTGTTCACAATATCTAACTGGTTTCCTAACAGTCTTAACATTTGACTTAGGCCTGTTAGTGTTGTGATTGACTATCTTAGGAATACTTGTTCCTACTTTCTTAACCAAGACAGGTTTAGACATAACCTGTTCTTCTTCATCACTATCACTATTAGTTGTACAATCTTCAACAACTATAGCATCTCCTTTCTTAACAAAGGACACCTTGTCCTGATAAGATAAAGTTTTATCTAAACTTTTACTTACCTTTTCTATCTTTGGAGACTTAGTGACCTTAGAACCATATTCCATGATTGGTTCTTGAAACTCAGGTAATCCTGTGTGTGCTAAGTCAATACCTGGAGGTGAATGAACACCTCTGTATGGTGGGGGTACAAACTTAAATCCAACACCAGAATTAACCTTATCAATAACTTGGGCTTCCCAAAGCTTATTGAATCCTTCTGAGGAATGTGCTAAAACATCCGCAGAAACCTTTACATTTTCTCTTTCATTTTTGTGTTTAGCTAATGAATCATTCAACTCAACAATACACTCATCTCTGATCTTAACGTCATTTTTTAGTATATTGATGTCATTAGCAAAATGAGATTCATTACTTTTAAAATGCAAGACTTGTTTTTCTAAAACAGCTAGACCTCTTTTGTGATTAGCCAAATTAAAAAGAGAGTTAAGTAGCTCTTCTCTATGAGCTTCAAATCTCTTATTAAGGTCTTCATAAGCTTTAAGATTAGGACATGATTCAGTACAAGATGTAATATTGTTTACCTCTGAATCAGAATGGGCCATTAGAGCAAATTCATTGGCCAAAAGAGCAGCATTCGGTGGTGCATCCTCTTCAATAGCCATAGAGCTCCAATCATAACCAATACCATCAATAGCCAACATAGCCTTTGGCTCTTCAACAGTAACTTCCTTTCTCCTATCTTGCTTATACCATGTGTTTCTATTCTCCTGCTTTCTTGGGCTTCTACACTCCTTAGCAAAGTGTCCTAACCTATGACAGTTGAAACACTCCACTTTCTTTTTATCAAACCCAGCAGTATCATTACCATTTATGGTGATTTGCTTCCCAGTTCTTTGCCAATGCTTCTTGGCTCTCATGCTGAGCAAAGCAACCTGCCATTTGATGTCCATCTCTTCCTAATCATCACCATCAACCTGCTCAAGGTCTTCATGATTTAGAGGAGAACCACTAGACTGACTAGATATAAATACATAGAATGCTGGATCACCAAGTCCTGCAACAGTCTTTTGTGCACTAGTAGAAGGACCACCATGTGTAGCATTAGAAACACCTTCAACTTCTTCTACCTCTTCTGACTTACCAATACTAGGAGATGACAAAAGTGCCACGTTCCCAGAACTAGTACCATAAATTCCAGACTTTCTAAGACTTTGTTCAACAATTTTGAAGTTGTTGTACAAATCATTGAGCTTCATTGTTTCAATGTCTGGTTTGTTCATCCAGACAATAACATGAGTATGGAACTCATCAGGTAGACTTCTCAAAAACTTCATGTTGAGATCTTCCTTCTCTGTCTCAACACCCAACACAGCTAACTGACTGACAAGCTTATGTAATCTTGAGAATAGCTTATCAAGAGATTCATTACTAAAAGCAGTAAAGTTTTCAAATTGTTGCTTTAGTAATATCTTCTGTGTCTTTTTGGTAGTTTCATTACCACCAAAATATGCACAAATCTCTTCAAAAAGAGTTTTTGCATCAAGATACTTGTTAAATGATAGCATCTGCTCACCAGGAATGGTCATAAGCAGCAAATTTCTTGCTTTCTGATCATTTATCTTCAGTATCTTCTCTTCATTTGACACTGGTCCAGTATTTCTTTTCCTACTTGTTTTACCTTCTAGGACAACCTCTGAGTAGCTTGGTGAAAAAGAATCACCATATATAATGATATCCCAAAGAGTGTAATCTTGGACCATGAAATATTGCTCAATTCTCATCCTCCATAACTCAAACTCATTAGGTTTGATCATGGGCAACTTTGCAGCAACATTTGTTTGAGCATCATGTGCATCCATTTCTGTTTCTTCTAATTCAATTATATCAGCCTGAGCTCTGATACCAACTGTGAGGACCTGATTGATACACGGTTAAGGTGGTTAAACCTTGTGTCTTTGTGTATAAGATATATTGAGTTAATATGATTAAGCACGCGGAATTTACTTAACCACACTTAGAAGGTTATGTATGTTATGGAAATGGAAGAATTATGTTTGTTACTTAACAATGAACAAAGAAAGTTTTTCACTAAACGATTCAATATTATTCAAAATAATACGATTGATCTTGTGTTTATCACTAGGGTTACAAAACCTTGAATCTTATGTTACAACTTGTGATTTGTGTTTGTTCTATGTCTTAACAGTTATTCACACACATTCACACTAGTCTAAGATCTCTTTTATAGTCCAAGAGATCTTTACAAATTGCTTAAAGTCTTGGCCGACTTACTTGGTTAACTTATGCTTATTGTGTGTCAGTACATAAGATACAACATGTATCTATGTATACAACTTGTTAACTAAGCACATGGAGTAAGATATTATCTACCGTATATGTTTGACCAAAATACAATAAATATCTTTTCGATCTTATCCTATGAGTCACTGATCAGCAGTACCATATACAACTAGCAGTACCTTCTACTTGAACTAGCAGTACCTTCTTGCTCTAGCAGTACCTTGATGTACTAGCAGTACCTTGATCATGAACTAGCAGTACCTTTGACTTAGAGTAAATCCTAATACTCTAACTTCAGAATATTTAATTCCCAACACAGTCTTTCACCTTATGAGAGAGAGACCCGCACGTAAAATAACCACCGGTAGCCTTATGACAAACCCCCGGATGAGGTTTTCCACAAGTGGAACAAAGAGGAGGAGGAGGTAAAGCCTCAACAGGCCTTTTCTGACCTGAAGAACCCGGCTGATGACTCGGCTGAGAACCCCGAGTCTGCTGATCACGAAACTGACGTGGGTTGCTATTCCCACTCCTACCAGAACCCCGCTGATCATGGCTCCTGAAATCCTGACGCCTCTGATAAGAATCCCGATCCTGACGACCCCTCTAATCATATCCCTGGTCCTGACGACCCCTATAATCTTGACTCTGGCCCTGATGACCCTGCCCCCTGTAGTTCACCCGATTTCCATCCCTGTCTCTCTTATTCGATCCTCCATCAGCATGCAACATCTCAATGTTGCGGGCATCATTCGCAACTGCAGCAACATCCTCATACTCGGTGTTCACAATACGATCCAACACCCACTTCTTCAATGCCCATTTAAAGTGTTTAGCCTGACGAAAAGCATTACCCGTAACATCTGGTCCAACAAAACTAGCCAGCCTCATGAACCTCTGCATGAATTCCCAGACGACTCTCGATCCAACTGACGAATAGACCCATACTCACGTTCGTACCTCTGCTGCTCAGCCACCGGAATATACTGCTTATAGAATATGCCACAAAATCCTCCCAAGAACAAGTATCAGCGAAATCCCCTTCCTGTGACTGAACATACGCTGTCCACCAACTCAGTGCATCACCCTCCAGTTTAAACGTAGCCAAGCGCGTCTTGAATTCATCCGCGCAACCCAAAACCCTAAACAACTTCTCAACATGAGTGATCCAGTCCTCTGCCTCAGTGGGAGTGGCAGCAGACCTGAAAGATAGAGGCTTGAGCTTATTGAACCTTTCGATCCAAACATGAATACCAGCAGGTGGAGCAGTAGGTGGAGCACCGCCAGGAGCACCGCCATCACCACCTGATGAACTCGCACCATTTTTGATTTCATTGGTGATTTGGGTCACCAACTGAGGAAGAGCAGTAGCCAACGCAGCGGATATCATGGCCTCGAAATCAGGGCCATCCTCTCCATTTCGGTATTCGTTATTACGCGTATTCACCATCTGAACGATCATTAAAACGATTAGCAAAATATAGGGAAGAATAGGCACGAAAGGAAAGACGAAACAGAAACCTATGTCTACCCAAATCCTCACCAGTCAAAACTTAAGTCCTAAGGGTCAAATCCTAGGGTCCATATGATTCACAGGCCATGGCTTATGTACTACAGGTCGCAGCCTGGGCTCTGATACCATAATTGTAACACTTTTTTCGGTTTTTTTTTCTCTTCAGCACCCCAACCCGGCAAGGGTAGAAGCATCACATTATGGTGACAAATCAAAGCATACATACATAATACACAGCGGAAGTCTTAAACAAATGCATTAAAGAAGTCAAGCCAACACGGCTTAAGCCAAATACATAAGTTTCAAATGATGATAAATAATTCAAAGGAAGACCAATAATGAAATGAAACCAAGTCTAAACAAATGTCATGAAACATAAGGGTGATAACTAAGGTAAACTCCATCTAAGCTCTACTCTCATCCCATAGCAAATCCCAGCTCCTAGCTTAGATACCTGCCGCAGGAAAAGGAAATGCGGCTGAGCTTAAAAAGCCCAGTGAACAGATATATAATAAACAGAAACGAAAGCAAATGAAACGAACATGATATAATATGATGCATTGGGGAAAAGACATAAGGTATAAGCAAAGGATACAAGGTAAGAAATGAAAGTGTAGGTCAGAAATCCACCACGAGCCCAAACAAATCAAATAGTAACCATAGAGGGGAGTCCTCTCAAATATATATGTGAAGGACGTGTATTGCACACAGCATCAATCACCAAATCAAATCAATTATAATCATGATATATCCCTCGAAACAAATCAAATCTAGGATGCATCCATACGCCCCCCAAACAAATAATCCTGGCCAATATAAATAATAAAGCGCGCATGTAGTAGCAAATGGGGACGGTGTGTAACATCACTCAAATACACACTAGAGTCATGCCATTGGTGCATCAATGACATGGCCATGTTACCTTCATGGCTAGGAAACAAATTTTGGCTCGGGTATCAAACTGAAGGGTCAAAGGTCCAAATCATTACAAAGGTTCAAATAGTCTAAGTCATCAAATCAATATCAAAGTCAAAATATCAAAGGTTCAAATCAGAGGTTCAAATGCCAAAGGTTCATATCAAAGGTTCAAATGCCAAAGGTTCATATCAAAGGTTCAAGGTCAAAATGAATCAAATGAACAAATCAAAGTGTAGGGAGCATAGCAATGGCTTAGGAAACCCTAATGCGAATCAAATCAAAAGTAAACGAAGGCACCTTAACAAGAAGGGCAGAATATCTGTACCTTATTGCAAAGCAAACAAAGACAAAAGATAGCAAATACAGGAATGGATCAGGACCTCTCCTTCTTCACACCTAAAGGAGTAGAAGAGAATTACAATAGGTTTTAACTGCCTTTCCATTTTAAGTAACTTTCTATTTTTAGCAGGTTTCCAAATTTAGTATGTTTCCATTTTTAGAAAGTTTCCTTATTTAGAAGTATTATTATTTAGTTTAAGTCATAAATAAGACATATTATGGACATAGGGTACGTTTTAGCAAGTTACAATAGTTTAGGGTTTATAATGACAGCTTTCCATATTCAAGGGTTTAAAGTGTAAATATCATAATTATCCATTTAATCCAAATATTACCCATAATTACAATTCCAATCCTTTTATTATTAACAATTTACAAATTAGTCCCTTTACTTAATTAAATTACAATTTAACCCTTATAGTTATTCAAATTACAAAATAGTCCTTAAAGTATCCATATTTACACATTAGGCCATTAATTATTCAAAATTACACATCACACCCCTAATATACATATTTATACGAATTGTCCTTATATTATCATAATTTACAAAATAACCCCTCCATTTTAATTATTTTCCATTCGGATTTATCAATTTACATATATTACCAATTAAACCCTTTAATTATAAAATTTACATAAAACACCCTCATACAATAATTTTTACAAAACATCTCAGGTCCAAGGTATTTTACAAAAATAACCCATTAGTTTATATATTTACAAAACACACCCTTAACCTTTTATTTTCAAATCGGTAAATACTTTTTATTAACAAAACTAAACCCTAATTATCCCAATCATCATGTAATCATTACACCATTATTAAAAAGCATTAAAAGTCCAGATCTCAACATACAAACCCTAATTCAAATCAGTTTTTAAGGTTCTTCATATTTTCCCCTTATTTTCCATAATATCCGATAACCTAAATAATTCAAAAACAATGTTTTAAGCTTCAACAATTCGAAAGGCCATTTTTGTGATGTTATATGATATATATAGAACCCACAAAAAATATATAAAAGACTCATAAAAATCGTATGAATTATATATAATGTATTTACGTATTTAGGGTTTCATAACACATAAATTATCATACGGTCCATATATTATGCATGGTTCGGATCTATCATTTTATATACGTTATATATGATGTGTATAGTGCCAAAAAAATACCAGGAAGATTTTAGAATGAAAGGACGAAGCGTTGTGATTTTATGTTACACGGTTCAAGGCTTTTCGACACCAACAATTACCACGATCCAACGAGCAACCCAGGAACCTTGTAGATATTTTTCACAGACCATATACAACATAAGGAACGTAATAAAAATGCTAAGGAAATTTTAGAATGATCGAAACAATTATGGGCGATTTATACCTCTCGGATGGATTATATGACACAAACAAATGCTTAGCGAACAAACCAAAGAATCCCACGACCTATAGCTATTTTTACCAGCTCACTTGAATGATGAAGATCACCAGAAAAATGTCCCACGAGCTCCAGAAATTTTGATGGAGGCGCAAAGAGTTTTTGTGTGTGTTTTATTCCAATCGGTATGTTTTGATTTAGGGTTTATTGAGTTTGTTATAATAAAATGGATAGCACCGAGATAGGGGGGGAAATGGGCTGGCAAATCACAGATTTTTATGACCCAAATCAATTTACATAATTTCCATAATTTCCTTAGCATTTAAATGAATTTTGGATTAATTATAATGTATTAATAATATTATTAATATTCTACAATTATTTTTGGTACACACTTGTGTATATAAATAATTTGGTACTTCACAAAATGTCAAATGTGGTCGTGGAATTTATTTTACTTCGTATCTTAATCATCTCCCGAAGTTTGGAATTCGTTTGGTACTTTATAAGCTTATTATTCAAAGTTTAAGATTGTAGGGGCATTTTGGTCTTTTAACACGTTTTAGAATCTTTGGGTATTACAGTAAATGTCGTAGAACTTCAGTCACGTTCGGATGATGTACTTTTACTTGATCTGAGACTTGGTGAAATACCAAGCGTCAAGGCAAGGTTCCATCATGGGTGACTATTTATGTGGGCTTAATCCTATCCCTCATACTTCAATCAGTTTATGTACAAAAAGTTCTTACTCGATTGTAAAAACTAATGGTGATCACCCTATCTTTACAAACTGATTGAATTTCATATGGCTAAGTCTAATATTGTAACACCCCCGTTTTTGAAATACGCAGCGGAATACAAGTTTGGGGTGTTACTTCAAGTATCATAGTCATGAGAATAGAAAACGACTAAAAAAGAGACATTTTAAATAAAATTGTTATCATTCATTATTTAAATCTGAGTACATAATATAGGTACCAGAGGGAGGTTCGGAAAATATGTTATAAAAGATACATTATTCATCGAATGATAACAAAGTGGACACTCTTATTATAAAAAGGAAGTCCACAGCCACTCCGTGCCAAAGCCATACTCCTAGTTACCTGAGATAAAACATGCTAAAAAGTCAACACAAAGGTTGAGTGAATCTATAGTGTTTAAAGTTATAATAAGTTTTGAACACAAGCTAAAATAAGAGAAATCAGTTATATCATAATTCGGAATATTGCACTAAACCTCATGACACGCAATGCGTTGACAGTTTCTAGTCTCACTAACATAACAAAAATGAAAGTGGTTTGCCCCCAGGATTAGATATCAAATATAATGCATCTGTTTAACCGACTACCACGAAGATATCCATCCGATTAGTACAAATGGGTCGTCAGGCCAATAGATCTATTCACATATTCGCGCTCACCTAGCAGGTGACTAATGGTGCATGATATGAGGGACTTTTAAATAAATATAAATACAAATAAGGGACAGTTAGCCTAGTGCAATAACAATCAGGAAAATACTTGTGTTCGGTTTGGTAGGATGTATCTCCCCACGAGTTTAGAAAACATATAAAGAAAAGTGGGACTATAAACTCACCTGAACAGTCTGGATGGAAACCAAAGTTAAACAAAGTTGATAAACGTCTCCGGCTTGCAACCTGGGTTGGCATGTTAAGTTTCAGTAACCGATTCTGAGTATATAAGTTTAAATTATTCATTCCGTAATGTTTTCGGTTGTTTATTAAATGTTAATTTTGAGACAACATGAAGTCTCTTCAAAAGTTATAAGATTTATATTATTTCTTTTATCTGTAGTTTTCATTCCGTTAGTTCGTTAAATAGATACTTCGTTTGTTCGTTATCCAAGAAAACGTATTTTAGTTTATTACTTAAATCTTAATAATAATAAGAATAATAATACTAATAAGAATAACAATAATAAAAATTATAATAATAATAATTATATAATAATAATAATTATTGTAGAAAATGTTACACTTTATCCCCTAAAGTTTCACATATTGGCAACTTACACCCTTGAACTTTCATAAAATGACAAGTTTTACCCCTTAACTTTTAAAAAATTAGAATTCTTACCCCTCAACTTTGGTCAAATGATTGTTTTTACCCCTATATTTTAGAAAATGACAATTTCTACCCCTGAGGTTCAAGTCGACTGCATACTAAGTCCATTTTACAATTTTAGTTGGAGTCTTGGCAGAAAATACCCCTGAGACTCCCGTCTCGTTACACACGACGTCCTTATTTTATAAAAACGCGTTATATCTTACAAAAAATGGCAAAAACTTTTATGACTCTTTGGTACCCTTAATTATAAGTTTATAAACTTTATTTTTGCAAAGTTCCAGCACATGATTCGAGCTCACGAGCTCAAAATAAATTTATTAAGGGTGCGTTTGTTCGTTTCTGTGGGCAGAAAAACACGCAGAAAAAGAAGCAAATATCTTGGCGAATACTTAACCAATTTACTTTGTTCTTTTTCCTATAGTTAGAAAGCTATGTGATCTTTCTAATGACAAAAATCTAGAATTTTTAGAATCCGTTTGGTGATCGAATTTTGGGTTACAAAGCTATGGTCTGCTGTTGGCTTGCGACAGAAACAAAAAGAGAAAAACAAAATAGTTTTCGATCCTAGAACTTATAGATGAGTGATCTTAGATTATTTATAGTAGGTATAACATGTCTAGACTAGTTTTTATCATTTCCTACTAGTTCTTGGTTTTTAAAATAATTTAAGAGGGTGTTTGTTTTGTTCGAATGAAATGAAAAAGAAAATAAAAGATTTGGTTTTGATCCTTAGGGTTTCTAGTTTGTTTTCTAAGGTATGTTTTAATCATATTAAGTGTATTTAAGCTTATTCCTATTAGGTTTAACATCTCTAGTGTTTGTATCAAAAATAAAATAAATAAGGGTGTGTTTGTGTTGTTCGAACCAAAAACAAAAAGAAAAGAAAGAAAAGGAACTCTTTAGTTTTAGTGTTATTCTATTATTAGAGATAGTTCATTAGTGATATTAAGAGTATTTTAAGTATAGAAAAAGAAATGAAAAGTGTTAGAAACTCACCTAGCTTATATGGTTCGAAATAGGGCAAGTGTTGAGGCGTATGGCTTGGAAAATGAAACACAAGAGTTCTTCCTTCTTCCTTGACTTCCTAGGGGGCTCTAAGATTTGTACAAAGGCTATAGGTTCAGTGGTGATGGTGTATGAAGGCTGTGGTGGTAGTGTCGAGTGGTGTGTGGGAGTTAGAGTGGAGTAGGGCTTAGCTATTTATAGAAGGAGTAATCTAGGGTTTCTAAAGTCTTCTAGGGTTCCCTTTGGGAGGTGTGGAGTGGCAAGAGTGATGTGGTCTCTCATTTGTGGCGCCACATGGGTTGGAGGGGGAAAGAATGGTGTGTAAAGCTCCTAGCCATACAAGTAGGCATTTCTAGAAGAGGGGAGGGATGTGGAAGGCTAGGGTTTTAACATTTGTAACCTTAGGGTTTAAGAAAAGCTAGGGCTTGGTTTTTTTTAGTTGGATTCGAACTAGGCAATAGGAATTGGAATTGTTTGGTTTGACTAGGGCTTTAGGGAATTGTACATCAAGCTTTGGCATGTGGTACTCTAGGGTTAGGGTTCTAGTTAGGGCTTCTAAGGCTTAGGTATTTATTAGGAATGATTTTTTAGGTTTTCTAAGTATATAAATGTATATCGAGCTATATAAAATCAAAAGAAAATAATTTGGTGTTTTGGAAAGTTGTACTTTAGGCTTAGAGGCGTTGTACTAGGGTTTAGAAAACAAGAAAAATATAATTTTAATAATTCCTTAATTTATATAATTTTATATAATTTTTATTAAAGTTTTAAAGTAATTAAATGAGATTTTAAAGTTTTGTGCATTAGAGAGTTGTACAATAGGTTTAGGGGTTTGTACAATTATTTTATAATTCTAATAAATTTATTTTAAAAATTAATGTATAAAATTATTACATAACATGCCTTTATAATAATTATTTTTTAAAGTTTATATAGGGTTTTTATTAATAATTAGTTTTTATGCATTAGAGACTTGTAATTTAGTTTAAAGGACTTGTACATATATATTTTATAAAAATGTTAATTAGGGTTTGTGATTTTATTACATAAAATAATAGTTTTGTAAAATTAGGGTTTTATCGGGAGTTACAGTGGAATTAGGGTTTCTATGCTTTAGTGACTTGTACATTATTCAAATAAGTTGTATTTTAGTATTTCTAGGGTTTCGTTATTCTCACATGTTGTTATGGTAGTTTAGGGTTTCATAAAAACTCTTATCAGTTAGAAAACGCTTAGTTTTAAATGTACGTTAACGAATTAACGCAAAGTGGTAAATGGGACCTCATAAAGTTTTAGGTCAAAGATGTTTATATACTTTAACACTAAATCAGTTAAGGTTGAGTTGCGAGCACGTTTATCGGGGATGTGATCTACGTCACATAAGATAATAGTTATAATCAGGTAATAAATAAATAAATAAAAATTTCTACGTGGAAAAATGATAAGTACTAGATAATTATATAGGGAAATCTTACAGTTGTTACATTATCTCCCCGTTGAAGGGAATCTTGTCCCGAGATTCAGTCTACGTTGGTCGGTGAATTAGGAAAAAGATGTGGGTATTTAGCCCGGATTTGATCTTCCCATTCCCAGGTAAATTCTGGTCCTCTCTTGGAGTTCCATCTAACCTTTACGATGGGAACGCGACTTCGTTTTAGCTGTTTGATTTCTCTATCCATGATCTCCACAGGTTCTTCCACAAAATTGAGCTTGTCATTGAGACGAAACTCTTTCATGGGAATCACGAGTGTTTCATCTGATAGACACTT
The DNA here is from genome assembly GCA_021014915.2 of Artemisia tridentata subsp. tridentata. Classification (NCBI taxonomy): domain Eukaryota; kingdom Viridiplantae; phylum Streptophyta; class Magnoliopsida; order Asterales; family Asteraceae; genus Artemisia; species Artemisia tridentata. The sequence continues at coordinate 465,263,337 of CP139508.1, forward strand.
CTTCAGATTAGAGACGTGAAAGATAGGATGTATTTTACTAAGTTCTACAGGAAGTTCAAGTCGATAGGCTATTGGACCGATTCTCTCCAGAATCTCAAATGGTCCAATGTACCTAGGATTTAACTTTCCTCGCTTTCCAAATCTAACCATGCCTTTCCATGGTGACACCTTTAACATAACTCTATCTCCGACTTCAAATTCCATAGGCTTCCGTCTTACATCCGCGTAACTCTTTTGTCTATCTCGGGCCGCTTGCAAATGCTGTCGAATTTGCACGATTTTATCGGTAGTTTCCTGAATTATCTCTAGTCCGGTAAGTTGGAATTCTCTGACTTCCGCCCAGCAGACAGGTGACCGGCACTTTCGTCCATAAAGTGCTTCAAACGGTGCTGCTTTGATACTCGCATGGTAACTATTGTTGTATGAGAATTCTGCCAAAGGCAGATGTCTATCCCATCCTTTACCAAAATCTATTACACATGCTTTGAGCATATTTTCCAACGTTTGGATAGTTCTTTCGCTCTAACCGTCGATTTGTGGATGATAAGCCGTGCTCATATCTAAATTAGTACCCAAGGCTTTTTGAAGCTTTTCCCAAAATCGAGAAGTGAAACGAGAATCACGATCTGAAATAATGGAAATTGGTACTCCATGTAGTGAGACTATCCCCTTTAGATATAATTGAGCTAAATCCACTACTTCATCAGTCTCTTTGATGGGCAAAAAGTGAGCTGACTTCGTAAGACGATCAACTATGACGCAAATGATATCATATCCGCTTGACGTCCTAGGTAATTTGGTGATAAAATCCATAGTTATCCGTTCCCATTTCCATTCAGGAATCTCAGGTTGAGTCAACAAGCCGGATGGCTTTTGATGCTCCGCTTTAACTCGTGCACATGTCAAACATTTACTGACATAGTCAGCTATGTCGGCTTTCATGTTTGGCCACCAGTAAATCTTTTTGAGATCCTGGTACATCTTTTTAGATCCTGGATGAATAGAATACTTGGACTTATGTGATTCATGCATAATCACATTTCTTAAATCACCAAAGAGCGGTAACCAGCTCTGGTTCTTTATACAACGAGTCCCATCAGGACGAAGTTCAAACGCCTTATCCCTTCCTCTCAAATTCTCAGCCTGAATATTTTCTTCCTTCACTGCTTCAGCTTGTGCATTGAGAATTTGGGATGGCAGGTCCAAATTAATGGTCATTACTAAAGCTCTGACTTGGAGAGGTTTAATTCGTTCCTTCCTGCTTAAAGCATCTGCTACAACGTTTGCTTTTCCAGGGTGGTAACGAATTTCACAATCATAGTCACTTAGTAATTCTAACCATCGGCGTTGTCTCATGTTTAATTCTTTCTAATAGAGAATATGTTGAAGGCTCTTAGGATATGTGAATACGACACACTTCGTACCGTACAGATAATGTCTCCAAATTTTAAGAGCAAATACAACTGCTCCTAGCTCAAGATCATGAGTAGTATAATTCTCTTCATGAGGCTTGAGCTGTCTAGAGGCATAAGCAATCAGTTTATTCCCTTGCATCAATACCGCACCTAACCCTTGGTGTGATGCGTCACAATAAACAACAAAATCATCGTTTCCTTCGGGTAAGGCTAGAATTGGTGCTTCATAAAGCTTTTGCTTTAACAACTGGAAAGCTGTCTCTTGATCTTCTCCCCAAACATACTTCTTGTTCTTCTGGGTCAATTCAGTTAAAGATTTGGCAATCTTCGAAAATCCCTCAATGAATCTTCGATAATAGCCAGCGAGTCCTAAAAATTGACGCACCTTAGTGGGAGTCATCGGTGTCGGCCAATTAAGGTTTACATACACGATTCATGAACACGATTCATGAGATCCATGAATACAGCTGGTACATTAGTTAACTGGCATGTGCTTAAACACATACCTTTATTTAACCAAAATCAGACCAAAACGACCAAAAACTAACCAAAATGCCAAAGATATTTGTGTTTTTGTGTTTGTTTATATGCAGGTACGGATATCATGAAATATGGACAAAATCAAGCAAAAACCAAGAAAACGAGCACGAGATTTGGAAAAGGTCGAAAGCCGAAGCCGGGGAAGCAATTGATCAAAGTTTATGCTCATATGTCAGATTTGGTCCTCAAAGAATCAAAGAATTACAAGAATGGCCCTTGGATAATTTTATAAAGTTTGGCAGGAAAGGTCCCTTGAATTTCAGATTTTACACTTTTGGTCCTTATCCAATTTACTTCACTAAAAATCCTAAAACTATCTTTGAAACCGGATCCAAGTTTATCCCAAAAATAAAAATAAATCACAACCCAATCCAAATCTATCCTCAGCCCAGCATGAACCCAGCCCATTCCCTTTAACCCAAATACCAACCCGGTCAAATAAACCCACCCACTAGTCAACACCTTTCATTAAACAATTAAAAAAAAAAAAAAAAAAAAAAAAAAAAAAAAAAAATTTCACACACCCTTTTTCACTGTACTTCTTCCCCAAAGATTAACCCCGTACCTCTAAATTACCAACAATAATTCACCTGTACTTCGAGAAACCCTGACATGTCAGGAATGTTATGACACACGGATTGCCAGCATGGATGACTGGGGTGATTTGATTGAAGGAAACACCTCAATTAATGATCAAACGGCCAAGGATTGAAGATTGGTGACCAAAAGATGATCAAGGGCTGGAATTAGAAGGCCTAGAGGGTTCTCAAACCCTAGGTTCCTGATGTGCGTGTGTATTTCTCTAATTCTTTTATATCCACGGTAGCAGCTCCAAAGATTTGGTGCGCGCGTGATGTGTCGTTGTGGTTTAGCAGAGTTAATGCCTACTCAAGTTTTAAATTTATATTTAGCCGACTTATCAATAAAACACACACTTTAACGAGCAGTGTACCCGGTCAGTATGAATATAATGGTAAGTAGAGTGTCGATCACTAAGAGTGGAACGTATTATCAAGTTATTCTAATCAATATTTTAATATCTTAAGTTAGCTATACAACCTAATCTAACGCAAGGGGGTTCAGCCTGAGAGACTGGCACGGTTTGGTTATGATTAAATAGTAAACTAAACTAATGAGCACGAATCAGCGATTAGCACACACGTACACAGATAGATACTTGAGACAATAAGAAGACCTGTCCTGATAATTAAGTAGCTTGTCACTTGTTTTATTACTAGTTTTATATGAAGTGTATATAATTAACCCTTTCTCGTTGGCTCTAATCTTATCAGCGAGTAAACCCTTAATGATCACTTATGTCTATCCCACTATCTTAGAAACGATAGAATAAATAGGCGAGAAAGGGGCATGGCGACCCAAGAAATGCTCAGCTAGACACAGAGGTTATCAATGCACTAATAAAAGTCACCAAAGACATCAACATATAAACTTTAATTAATGGGAAAGCAATTTTAAAGGGTGCCCATGATTTTCCGCAGTCACATGGAATCGGCCCATCAATCCTGATGAATTAAAGTGTACTAATACAATAAAACAAAACTACTTAATGAATTGAATACATGCAGGACCTTCTTACAGCTCTTGTATCTTCGTTTGGGGTGTGTCTTGTGCTGCTAACACGTCTGAATTCGGCTTTTAGGGTTCCTGTCTTCGACTTCTGAGTTAAGCTACGTGTCTAGGATCTCGAAATTCGTCTGGCCTGGGGTATTTATAGTTTCTGTCTGAGGGTTAGATGCGGCGCATTGACTTAACTTCGCGTGGGGTCCAAGATTAATATATTCAGGAATATTCGTACACCGCCTTAAGATGCGGCGTAACTCCATTTCTTTATGCGGCGCATGTCCTTTGCTGTCTTGGATCGTAACTTGTGAAATCTTGATAGTGATGCGCCGTATGTAAGAAGTATGTTGCGGCGTATCTGGAGCAGAATGATCTTGATCTTGTACATTTCAGTAGACTCTTAACATCTTGCTTGTTTTGCTCCATAATTAGTCCAAAATCGCCAAGTTTCACATAATACTTGTTTTTACCTGAGAATTACAAAATTAAACATTAACGTATCAATTCTCATATATAATATAATGAAACAATTTAAATAAATAGGATAAATGATGATAACAAAATGTACTTATTTGAGTTCATCAAATATCCCCCCACTTGAACTTTACTTGTCCCCAAGTAAACCTTAGAATAAATCTTATGAAAATGTATCCTAAAAGATATTAGGATTTATTTTTATATTTAAGCATGTATTCGTTTTGTCATAATTGCACAACCAAACACTTAACGAATTAGAAATAAAATAAAATATTTCGATAAAAGCAAATCTAATCGTTTAACTGTCCAGTCGTGATGAATATTCTATCATAAGCTTGGCAAGTATACGCATCTCCCCCACTAAAGCCAAGGAATAACAAGTCTAAAGCGCTAAAAAGGGTTTGTTGGTTAAGGGTTAATCATCCTTTTTAATCTCTATCGATCTTACATTCCAGAAAAGGCGACAAAATAACAAATACATGATCGAATCCACGACCACGATACTTGCAATTGCTCAAATCCTTAACTCGAATAGGCTAAAGATAGGACCAAGTAATCTTTACCAATAATATTATATCAAAAAGGGCGACAAAATCATAAATACATAGCCGAATCCACGACTACGATACTTAAGATTGCTCAAATCCCTAATCTCAATAAATCAAAGGTTTGGATAAAGAATGATGTAGGGTATGGATTATATTTGGGATACAAATTGGTGTAAAATGAAAAATAAGCAAAACAGATAAATTAAAATCCTAAGTGTGGTAAATTACTTTAACCATCCCATGAATAAGACTCATATCATTGAATAACTCACGCTTTAACAATTGAAACACACGCTTTAGGTAGACACGAATTATACTCAACAAGATCTCAATCAAAGAATAACCTTAGTTGGCGTTCCCATAACGGCCAACTCCCATTCAATCCATAAATATAATATACAACAAATAGTGGTGATATCGACCACTTAATACAAAACTTTACATAAGTTGGTTAAAACAAACATCCAACTTTTCCTTTTTCTTTTTTTTTTTTTTTTTTTTTTTTTTTTTTTGACATCAACATATATTTGTAAAATTTCATAACTTTTCTATCACTATCTTTCCGGATAATTTTTCCATACTCTTCATACTTTCAGAAATAACTTTAATAGTGAAAGTAGTAAACACACGAAAAAATAAACTCAAAGATATACAATATTTACTTTCATACCAATTGCATTGTGCAATTTCCTGACTCAACCAAAGATAATGAATTACGCACGCGAACACAGGTAATGTAAGGAAACACACTTTGCCTAAAGCAATTAACCAACCACGGATTTTAATCTACAGGGTAGGCTAAGGTGTAAGGGTGTAACGAAACATTATAACAAAAGGTGTAAGAAACGAAAGGAATGGCTCTGAGTGTTTTTCTAGGGGTATCTTACTGTAAAAGTGAGAGTAACAAAGGGTTTATACGGGGGTTAACTAACCAGTGTAGTTAGTTAATATCACATAACATATAAAGGCTATTTGGGTGTAATCCTAGAAATTTACCAATTTAGACAAGTCATTCCAATTATATAGATAATACTTATTATGGTGGTCTCGAATAGTATACAAGCCAAGTTCTAAAGTTTACAAGTCACCGGCACACTCATAGATTTGTGAATTTTGAAAAGTTCACAATTTTTGAAAATAAGGTTATGTGTGCAGCTATGTAATTTAGACTTTAAACAAAAACATGCTAAAAATTTTAAATTTTGATATATTAAGCACATTTTAAGCATATTTTGAAAAAGTTTAGGACAAGTAAGTGTTCTAATTCTCCAATCCCCCCACTTAAGTTAAACAACGTCCTCGTTGTTTGTATCAAAGGTTAAAAACTGGAAAATAAAAGAATTAGAACAGAAAAACTCCCCTAAGATTTGCTCGGTATGATCCTCCATTAGTATAAGAGCAAAAATCAACTTTCTTGTGGATTAGAACATTTAAGCTTCATAGATGATGTATCCACAAGAATGCAGGAATCTATAATACCATTCAGACTTTAACACACCTGAGTTAAGAAGGTTCAAACTTGCATAATACATTAGTAGTTAGTAAAAATAAAACTTAAAAAAAAAATGAAAATCATCAGGTCAGTCGATACGCCGTATCTTATGGAAGAAGATACGCCGTATCGAGCCTGGAATAAATACGAATCAGAATAAAAGATGCGTCGCATCCTTAACCAGGGATGCGCCGCATTAAATAAACTGACAGAAAGTTTTAAAGTCAAAAATAAAAATGCAGAAAATTAAATAAGATATGACCATTGCAGTCGATGCGTCGCATCTTAGGATGGAGATGCGCCGTATCTTCTGCAGGTCTGACAGAATCGACACAGAAAAGAAAAGTAAAAATTTTCCGGGTTGTCTCCCGGTCAGCACTTGTCTTTATTCCAGAGTCTTCAAGTTAGACTCACGTTCAGCTCCTTATTTTGTTCTATTGATCCCCACATGTCCGTGCACGATGTAGTTGCGAATTACTTCGTCACGAACATATTCCGGCCCCAATTCAAGTACACCTTTGTAGAATCCTTTCATCTTTTGGTACGGATACTCGATCCCTTTCTCAGCGTCATTTTCATCTACAAAAAGAAATGGTGTAAATTTGTAACAAAATTTGTTAGGGGCATGTTTAAACCTTGGGTGAGCACGAGGCATCATGTAAGTGATAACGTTGCTTCCACTTTTAAAGGTGATCTTTCCAACAATAGTTAAATTCCCAACAAAAATAGGTACATTCATGAACATTCCAACTACGTTTTTCCCTCTATACTCAATTTTGTTTTTCATTATAGAATTATAGAAATCTTTTGACATTACATTAATTGGTAAAATAGGGAAAAAGTTGGCACTAACCTGTTTAAATCCTATCATGCAAGGAAATTGTAAATTATAAGCACAATCTACATGGATCTTTCTACCATAATCACAGAAACTAGGATATCCTTCAAATTCATCATAATTCTTAGTGTTGATCATATTGATTCTAGGTATATCCATAATTTCTCCTTCTTCAATTTCGGGTTCTAAATCCTCCATAAATTGATCATTGATTCCTAATGGTAAATTAAGATCATTTAATTCAATGTAGTCTCCACTATAGGTCTCAAGTGATTCATTATTTATCAAGGTTTCACCCATAAACCTAGCTTCAAGATCGAGGTCCATACGTTCTCTTAATCCTAGCACATAGACGCTTCTAATCATGCTCTTAGCAGGATTTTGGCACTTATAGACTAGTTTATTTTTCCCTACCCTTAATGAGATTTTTCTTTTAAACACATTAATCTTAGCATGGGCGGTAGAAAAGAAAGGTCTTCCAAGGATTAAAGGAATCTTAACATCCTCGGGCATATCTAATATAACAAAGTCTACGGGGAAAACAAACTTCTCAATCTTAACTAGCACATTATTAGCAATCCCTTCAGGTCGTTTTACCGTTTTATCAGCCAATTCAATAAGCAACTTAGTTGGTGCTAATTTTCCTAGTCCTAGGGTAGTGAATGTCTTAAGGGGCATAACACTAACGCTAGCTCCTAAGTCAGCTAACACATTATTGAAAGATATATCATTAATTGAACAAGGTAAAGTAAAACTTCCTAGGTCCTTTTCTTTATTAGGCAAGTCATGTAAGTCGGTTGCAGAGCTCTCTTCTTTCATTGTAGCCTTGATCTCCTCTTCAATCTTTGTCTTCTTTTTTAGTAGCCTCCTTAAACTGATTGAAGAATTAAAGAAAAATTCGGGCTTTGCAGCATCATTACCATTCATCAATCTTCTAGGAAAATGTATGTTAGGCGTGACTTCCTTAGTGGTGCTTATGGCCTTGACATGATCTATTGGGTTAGTTTCAGTTGAGCTAGGTAAACTTCCGTATCCCCTTTCTTGAAGAACTTTGCTCATTTGTCCGATTTGTTGTTCCAATGCTTTGATCGAAGCTCCTTGATTTCTTGTTATAGTATCCGTTGAAGCTCGGATTTCTTTGATCATAGCAGTGTTCTCTTCGTGTCTTTTAGCAGTATCGGCCATAATTTGCTTTAAAGTGTCATCCAAAGTCTGCCTCCTTTCTTGATAAGTGGGATTGTAGTTGTTCTTTTGATAGAATCCCGGAGTAGCTTCCCTAAATCTTCCTGAAGGTTGGAATGGTTGTCCAAATTGTGTGTAGTATGCTTCTTCAAACGTCTCACTTTCATTCTTGTTAGGGAAATCCTTAGTGTAGTGAGGTCCTTCGCATTTTTCACATCCAACTTGGGCAGCATAAACTTTCTCATCACGCTTCTTCATCTCTCTACTAATTTTATCCAATTGAGCTTGAATAGCAGCAAACCCGTCAAAATTAGTGCTGCTCTTAGATCTAGTAGAGGTTCCGTCGTGCCATTTTTGAGAGTGATCAGTAGCTTCTTGGATAGCTTTTCTAGCATTGGCTGCACTCATTTGAGGCACAGCTCCCTTAGCATCCAAGATTTGTCTAGTAGGCACGTCCAATCCTTGATAGAACAATATTATCTCCTGAATTGGACTTAGATAATGTTGAGGGCATTTCATCAATAGGTCTTTAAATCGTTCCCAAGCTTGATAAAGAGTTTCATCAGGCTCTTGCTTGAAACTGTTGATAGCCTCCATCTTTTTAGCAGTTTTAGCAGGTGGACAATATCTTTTCAGTAATTTGCTCTTCAAATCTTCCCATGTAGTGATTGAACTAGCAGGTTCATTCCTTAGCCACTTATTAGTAGCTCTTTTAAGCGAAATTGGAAAGATTCTTAGCATAAGTTGATCGTCAGAGACTCCTTCTGTAGTAAACAAATCTGCAATCTCGAGGACCTTCTCAACATGTTCATTAGCATCTTCATGTTCTGTTCCACTAAAAGCATTTTCTCTTAGCTCCTTGAGAAACTGACCCTTCAACTCAAACTTTGACTTTTCATCAAACTTTGGTCTAGCAACTCCTGAACTGTAATCAGCACGGGTTTTGTTCATGTATTCCTCCATAGTAGTGTTTTCCGTCATTGTTTCTGTTTCTACTTCCTCCTTCTCTTCAGAAAAGTAATCAAGCTCGAACGAACTTGAGATTTCAAAGCTTTTTGTGTTGAAAAGCCTTTTAAGCGAATGTAGGGCTCGTTCAGGATCTTCGAAAGGTATAATCAAGTTCTTAGTTGAACTCCTGGTCATGCACTTCCTGAAACTATCACAAAAGCATCAGTAGGGTATGTTCAAGAAAGTAGTATATCAGAAAATTAACAACGAAAACGGAATACGAAAAATAAAAGTTGCTGATATCTGCAAACGATGCGCCGTATCAAAAAAGTTGGATACGCCGTATCTTATAATCATTAAAATTTAATCAGACTTTTATTCAGAAAACAGATACGCCGCTTATAATTTTAGAATGCGCCCTATCCAATTTTAAATTATCAAAAATTGATTATATTTATTAAAATTAAATGCGTCGTATTAACAGAAGATAATGCGCCGTATTTTCGTTACATTTCAAAATACAAGATTTTTGATTCAGAAGATGCGCCGTATCGATAGAAATCGATGCGTCGTATCTGTTTAATAATTTGAAATCTGTTTTTAATTTAAATCGAAAATACGCCGTATCTGTGAAAACAGATGCGTCGTATGGTGTTAGGGTTTAGAAAAATTTCTTATTAAAAACAAAATACGCCGTATCTTGGGGAAAGATTCGTCGTACTCGAATTTATTAAACGCGTTGTATTTTATAAAAATTAAACGCAATACGCCATATCTGTGAAAACAGATGCGCCGTATCGTTTGTATTAGCACAGTACAACGATAGCAGAATGCAGAAAAATACCGAAAAGAAAAAAAAATAAAAACAAACGAAAAGAAACAAAAATTAAAGAAAATAAAAACACACAAAAACAGAAAATATGCAAATAATACAATGAATGCAATTTATCTAATATATAACAGGGTTAGCGGTTAGAATCTAAAAATTAAAAAGAAAAACCTAATTAAAATACTAATCAAATTAACAGATAATAACAATTCACTCCCCGGCAACGGCGCCAAAAACTTGATGTGCGTGTGCATTATTCTAATTCTTTTATATCCACGGTAGCGGCTCCAAAGACTTGGTGCGCGCGTGATGTGTCGTTGTGGTTTAGCAGAGTTAATGCCTACTCAAGTTTTAAATTTATATTTAGCCGGCTTATCAATAAAACACACACTTTAACGAGCAGTGTACCCGGTCAGTATGAATATAATGGTAAGTAGAGTGTCGATCACTAAGAGTGGAACGTATTATCAAGTTATTCTAATCAGTATTTTAATATCTTAAGTTAGCTATACAACCTAATCTAACACAAGGGTGTTCAGCCTGAGAGACTGGCACGGTTTGGTTATGATTAAATAGTAAACTAAACTAATGAGCACGAATCAGCGATTAGCACACATGTACACAGATAGATACTTGAGACAATAAGAAGACCTGTCCTGATAATTAAGTAGCTTGTCACTTGTTTTATTGCTAGTTTTATATGAAGTGTATATAATTAACCCTTTCTCGTTGGCTCTAATCTTATCGGCGAGTAAACCCTTAATGATCACTTATGTCTATCCCACTATCCTAGAAACGATAGAATAAATAGGCGAGGAAGGGGCATGGCGACCCAAGCAATGCTCAGCTAGACACAGAGGTTATCAATCCACTAATAAAAGTCACCAAAGACATCAACATATAAACTTTAATTAATGGGAAAGCAATTTTAAAGGGTGCCCATGATTTTCCGCAGTCACATGGAATCGGCCCATCAATCCTGATGAATTAAAGTGTACTAATACAATAAAACAAAACTACTTAATGAATTGAATACATGCAGGACCTTCTTACAGCTCTTGTATCTTCGTTTAGGGTGTGTCTTGTGCTGCTAACACATCTGAATTCGGCTCTTAGGGTTCCTGTCTTCGACTTCTGAGTTAAGCTACGTGTCTAGGATCTCGAAATTCGTCTGGCCTTGGGGTATTTATAGTTTCTGTCTGAGGGTTAGATGCGGCGTATAGGATAAGTAGATGCGGCGCATTGACTTAACTTCGCGTGGGGTCCAAGATTAATATATTCAGGAATATTCGAACACCGCCTTAAGATGCGGCGTAACTCCATTTCTTTATGCGGCGCATGTCCTTTGCTGTCTTGGATCGTAACTTGTGAAATCTTGATAGTGATGCGCCGTATGTAATAAGTATGTTGCGGCGTATCTGGAGCAGAATGATCTTGATCTTGTACATTTCAGTAGACTCTTAACATCTTGCTTGTTTTGCTCCATAATTGGTCCAAAATCGCCAAGTTTCACATAATATTTGTTTTTACCTGAGAATTACAAAAGTAAACATTAACGTATCAATTCTCATATATAATATAATGAAACAAGTTAAATAAATAGGATAAATGATGATAATAAAATTTACTTATTTGAGTTCAACAGTTCCCCCCCAACTGATGGATATAAATAGAGCTCCTCACTCACCGTTTTAGATGTTAGATAGTTAGCTTAATTTTTAGGTCAAACCTAGGAGTAGGAATAGGGTAGAATAGCTTTAGCTTCTTGTAATTTTAGCTTAATGTTTGAATATCTATTGTAATGATTTCAGAATTTTAATTAGATTTCAGTTTGCTTCTTAAATTTCTTCTTTAATTTAATGTTTTTGAAATGCTTTAATTTAGTCAATAAGCTCTCTTTTATCTTTACTTAAGCCTACATAAGCTGCTCAATAGCTTATGTGAGTTTTAGTTAGCCTTTAGTTCAAATTAAACCAAATTCAGTCTATTTCCCTATTTTCAACCTCTTTAAACTGCTTATTTCCTTACTGCTTATTCTCTGCTTATGCTGCTTATTTTTATGCTTATATCTGTCCTATGTGCTTAGTTATAGCTTAAGTGATGCGTGGTTTTGCGACCTTACAACAGGTTTTACCTCTCGAGGGATCTCAAGAGGCTTACAACCCCACCAGGCAGTGTACCTGACCGATGTAGTATAGTGTAGTGGTAAGTACGGGGGATTGATCGTTCTCCACAGGGAATAGTGTCGTTAGGATTGAAAAACTACTCTAATAGGTCTAAGGGTGAGAGAAGATTCTTTTGTGTTTTTTATAATTTTATGAAAGCAAGTAAAATCTCGGGTTTGAAAGAGTGGGCGGAATTAGTTACTAATCAACTAACCCAAGTTACTACGAATGCAAATAAAATAAAATAACAGAAAATGAAAAGGTGGTAAAACTTATGTGGAGAGAAATGTGTTTACTTAGATTTCCTTACTCCCTAACTATCTTTTACCGGTTGATTAGTGTGTATTAATTGCGTGGATGACGGGTGTATTCCTTAATACCAATCGTGGGGTGGCGTACGTACTTCCCCAACTCTCCAAGCTCCTACTTCACTCCTATGTCGAGCCGGCTAGGAAGCTCCTAACATGGGATCACTAAAATTCGCTTGTGCATTAAATACAACCATAAAAACCTTAGTACGCATTGGTTCATGTTTCTTAAGACATTCAAGCAAGTTACCGAATAGGAAGTTAGCCAGTTTTCTTAAGCCTAACATAGATGAACAATCATCCAATACAACTAATAACACACTAATAACCAATAATCAATAGCTAGGTTTCATTAGATCTAAGCAAACACAAGATAAATCTAGCCTAGCATGTTAAACAAAAGACAAGAACAAGATAGAATCAAACAACACATAGACATATTGAATGATTAATTGATAACTTATCTTCAATGTAACATGGAAGATCTCAAGGCAAAAAGCCTTGAAAAAGCTGCTAAAATCGTCTTAGGGTTTTCACACACAAAGTTCCCCAATAAGTTCCACACTAATGACAAAAAATTGCAAAACTATATATAGACTTTCAGATCTGACGGCGTCACGTTATGGAGTGTGACGCCGTCACCTCGCCGCTTTTAGGGTTCCCGGATGGCCTTCTTGACGCCGTCCCTCTTTAGCTCTCCAAAATCCGTTCTGGCTTATCAAGGCTTGACGCCATCAGACTTAGGGGTGACGCCGTCCCTCTTTAAATTAAGCCGTGACGACCTTGATCACATTAAAGCGTGACGCCGTCAGAATTCCATGCAAATTTCTCTGGCTTATCATGAGTAATTTTCACATCCACCACTTTTGCCAAGCCATGACGCCGTCCAGAACAAATCCTGACGCCGTCAAAGGTAATTTCCAGCACAATTTTGAGACTTTGTCGTTTTCTTCACTTTAATGCTCCAAAAACGTCCAAAATGCCTCCTTTTCCAGATTTCTCCTCAAAAGTACCTAAAATGACAAAAGGAACGATTTAGGGCAATATTTGATCAAATAAATACGATTTAGGGCTTAAATGACCCCTTAAAAGCGGTACACTTTTCGCTTCATCAAATACCCTTACACTTGAGATTTGCTTGCCCTCAAGCAAATGCGCTTTTATTCTAAACAAAATACAAGTTAGGGGTCATTTAATGCTAACATAAAAGTAATTACAACAAATAGTCGTTCCACTTTAATCATAATAAGCACGGAGATTACAAACTAGCACCTCACAAGTAGTGTTTAGATACTCACATCTCTCAAGTGTCATCAAAATAAATCTCATAAATGAAAACGGATAATATCTCTCACTACCTGTCATAGCAAATAGATTACCATAGGCTTGGGAAAGGATCGAAAACCTCCTCCACTAGGCGTAAGCACCTAAGATAAACTATCAAAGAGGGCTTTTAAATGGGTTATAACGTTAGGTGTAGGGAAAAGGAAAACACGGTTTTGTTGGATAAAGGATATTTTACTGGTGGCGAGTTAAAGATCTTGATCAATTACATGTACTATACAATGTTGCTAAGCCAAGACTCGACTCAATCTTAAGCTAAAAGCAAAATAACAAAAACATAAAATAAACATAAAATGAAACGGGATGGTAGTCCGTATGATTTTTCTACTTTTCTTTTTCTCATTTTTTTTTTTGTATTTTTTTCTTGATTTTTTCGATTTTATTTTTATTTTTTTATTATTATTATTTTTTTTTTTTTTTGACATACACTTTTGCCCTACCATCCAAAATAATACATCATAGGGGCATTGCATTCCCCTTACACTTGAACTTTTACATAACTTTACAAATAACTATTCTAATGACTCGAATTAAGATAATCAAAACACTTGGAGTACTTTTAAAATATTTAGCACATATGGGGGTAATAAATGATGTTCTTCCCCATTACTCCATTACACTAGTACTTTACCCATGAGTCCCAATCGTCCCAAAACAATATGTACAAGGATATGACTCGACTTAGCAACCATGTAATCAATTAGATAATTAACTTGGGGTTTAAACAAATGTTGTCACAATAATGCACTAAAAATGAGTGCATACAAGGTAGGCTAAGGCGATTTGGGTGTACATTTAAGTGGGGTGTAACAAATTCTTCCTTTAAGTAAAATGCTTAAAGTTAGAAACGAAAAGATAGGCTCTGAGGGGTGTACTAGGGGTATCGTGTACTAAAAATGAGTACAACGCAAAGGGTATGGGGGAATTACTTGACCAATGTAGCCAATGTAATTATAACAAAAACACAGGTGTAAAACAATGGGTTTATCCTAATGCCTCTTATCATGTAGTAAATCTAACTACACGAGTGTAGTCTCACTTGTGGCCTTGGAATGGTCCTAACGCAAGTTCTAGAATCTAAGTGCTACCGGTACACACATCATAGCATAAATGCTTTTCCTACCAATTCTAGGGGCGAACCTCACATATTTGGGGGTGGAAAATTTTTTAGTGGTACGGTTTTTGTGCTAGTCATATAATTCCTATCCATGAGATGCTCATTAAGATCAAAGTTTCACTCCTAAATGTTGTAAAAAATTTTAAATTTGGCACTAAAATTGCCCTAACAAGTATTTATCTCAGTTTTATTACACATCTACCATTAAACAAACAAAAATCAAGCGTAATAGCATTCTCTAATCGTACTTTTACCCCCCCTTACACTTAAGATGAACATTGTCCCCAATGTTCAAATAACAAGATGTAAAAGTAAAAAAAAATAAAAGAATGAAATCAAATACTCCCCTGATTCGCTCGGTGGATAATGAAATAACATGGTTAGATCTTCTTCCAAAGTAATGTTGAAGCTCCATGACTAATGCATCGCCATAAGCTTGATCCAACAAACATTTCCTTGTCCAAAATAACCTGTTAAACCTGAGAAAACAAACACGAAAACCTGCATAACATCGGCGGGATAAACTCTATATATAAGGATATAATGCTTGTGGAATGATAATTTTGCAGATTCCTGGAGATTATAAGTTATAGATTTAATAAAAACTTTTTATGAAAACAAAACTTTCAAAAATTTTCAGAAAATTAAACCTGACGCTGTCAGGTTGTAAAGCCTGACGCCGTCAGAAATGATCTGACCGAATTCTCATGTTACGTTTCCGAAAAATTTTTGGAAAAACCTATACCTTACTTCCTGGGATTCCTGCAAAACATCATTATGACTCGATACAAGCATTTGACTCAAACAAATACTAATATGTATGTTCATTTATTACTATTACGATTCATGTTCATTTGTGTTCTAATAAACCGATTTAGATTTCCCTTACACTTAACTTTTGCAAAATACCTTTATATGTAGTTAAGACGAAGTCAAAAACAAAATAAAGCATTTTCACAAATTATTTTTTGAACATGAATCAATAATAATAAAATTTAAACACACATACGGAAACAAATAAAATCAAACAAACAAATAAATAAATAAACAAACAACTAAGGCTTGCATGCAATAAAGAAAATCAATGTCGCAAATGTTTAAAGGCCAACAGAGGCCTTATCCTAAACTATTACAGACCCAATTGTTCTAAATCATACAACCATAAATTAAATTGTTCAAATATCATAACATCAAAACAAATCATCACTGGGGTGGGGGACCTTGGCGATAGTCATAGTCAGGAGGAAGATGCCCGTAGTACCCATATGGTGGGTAGTCCTGCTCACGTCCCGGGAAAGGGTCGATCTGCAGGTGTGGGTCCAACTGATCACGCGTAGATAAGTGCTGCATCTGACGAACAGTGTGATCATACATCCAGTCGAACCTCTCGTCCACCCGGGTCCTCCAAGTATCAACCTGGCCCATCCATGCCCCCTGATGAGCCTGCCAATCCCCCCTGCTCATGTGCCGGTAGTAATCTGCGGTACCAGCCTCATAACCCCCATGTTGCTGCTGCTGCGGCTGCTCCTCCTCCTCATCATCCTCATCACCAGCATCCTCATCACCATCTGGATGATACCACATAAAGGTCCCATCATGCATCTCCATAACCACCTCCATCTGCTTCAAGGACCTCACCTTCACCGTCCTGCATGCATCACCACTCAAATACCTCATGACCTCGGGCCTGAGGACTCCATAAGATCGGGCCAGCCGGGTGATAAACATCCCACCATAAATCCTGTCTCCTTCCCTTTCCCCAACTCCACCATGCAGAAAGCTAGCAACCCAAAATGGGATGTTGCAGTAAACCTCATTTGAGTAAATGGTGTACAAGTAGAAGAGGTCTGAAGCAGTGACACGGTGGTGAGAGCTGTGGCGCCCTGTCAAGCTGTAGGTGAGACATCTATGGGTCAACCTAACTCTAGGCTCCCTGATCTGAGATGCCACAGTAGTCGAGGTGTACATCCCATCCCCAATAGTCGGCCAGAACATGGAACATCTAAAATCATTCCTCATCGACTCCCCATGCAACAACCTATTCATGAACCCCACCTGAGTGGTTTCATGCTGACTATACAACCCAAGTCTCCACCCAAACTCAGTAACCGAGCACGTCCTAAGCTCACCCCCCAGCCTGAAATAGATGGTGGTCCTGCCCACATCGGTCCTTGCCTCAGCCATGTCAAAGTGAAAAGTGGCAAAGAATTCACGTACCAACTCTTCATATACCGGCTCTTGAATCCTAAACAGTCTTTCCCACTAAGGGCTGGTAAATTCATCCGTCTGAAAGCTTTGGAGAAAGGTTTGCTCAAGACCTTCCCTCCTCAGAAAGCTCCAATCTACAATAGCTCCATTTTCAACTTTATGCTGCAGCAACTGGGTGTATTTAGTTGTGGCGGCATCATTATCAAAGACACCCCAACTGAGGACCGTGTCCCCAAAGTTCTCTTGTTGAGATCTGGAAGAACTCCCTCGGCTAGGTCTTTGACGCTTACTCATTATCTGGAACAAAGCAGGGAGGAACAAAAGTGTTAATATGTGAATTAAAGATTTGGTGGAGCATTAGACAGGTCTGACGCCGTCACCCTTTGCTAGGTGACGCCGTCAGGTTCGACCAAATTTAAATCTGAAATTACGAGGGAAAAATCAATATCCAAACTTTAAGCTTAAACCAAACGCCCCTTTTTACAGCAAAATGGGTGATTGGATCATAGGTTATGGTTCAAATTCGTGGCCTCCCCATTAGTGAATAGACCCAATTGATTGCCAATTATCAAATGCTTTAATTATTGCTAAATAACACTAATTAAAGGACATTATGAGTTCTAAGCATGAATCAATCCTAGGGTTTCATGAGTTGGGGATTTTCGAAATTTACGAATCCTATGAATAATTAAAGCGAAAAGAATGAATAAGAATTACTTACCACGTGGAGATTGATAGCGAAAGTCGGTGAATTTGATCTTGAAAATTCGTGGGAGGGTGATGAACTCAAATAAGTACATTTTATTACTATCATTTATCCTATTAATTTGACTTGTTTTACTATATTATGTATGAGGATTGATACTTAATTGTTTACTTTTGTAATTCTCAGGTAAAAACAAGCATTTGGTGAAACTTAGCTATTTTGGACTAATTAAGGAGCAAAACGTGCATAAAGTGAAAGTCTACTGACATGGACAAGATCAAGTCAATTCTGCTCCAGATGCGCCGCATCTCACTCTCAACATGCGCCGCATCTCTATCAAGATATCACCAGATACGATCCAAGATACAAGAGGACATGCGCCGCATCTAATAAAGAGTTACGCCGCATCTTCTGGCGGTGTACGAATATTCCTGAATATTATAATCTTGGACCCCACGCGAAGTTAAGTACATGCGCCGCATCTACTTAGTAGATGCGCTGCATCTTCCCTCAGACAGAAACTATAAATACCCCGTAGACCAGACGAATTAAGGAGTTCCAAAAACCCTAACACCGAAGACCGAACAGTAGGAACAAAGGACGAATTCAGTCAAGGAGGCAGCACAAGACACACCCAAATCAAAGATACAAGAGCTGTAAGAAGGTGCTGCATATGTTTAATTCATTAAGTAGTTTTGTTTTATTGTGTTAGCAAACTTTAATTCATCAAGATTGGTGGCTTGTGTAATGTGGCAACGGAAAGATTGCACTCCCTTAAAACTGCTTTCTCATTAATTAAAGTTTATATGTTGATGTCTTTGGTTACTACTTATTAGTGCATTGATAACCTCTGTGTTTATTAGTGGCTTGCGGGCATTTGACTGCGGGACATAATGTGGCTCCCACGGTTGTTTCTAAATTGATCACTTAGGAATAACTTTTAGACATAAGTAATCATTAAGGGTTTACTCGCCGATAAGAATAGGACCAACGAGAAAGGATTAACTACATACACTTCATATAAAGCTATCAATAAAACAAGTGACAATCTACTTAATTATAAGGACAGCCCTCTTATTGTCTCGAGTATTTATCTGTGTACGTGTGTGCTACTTGCTGATTCGTGCCTATTGGTTTATTTTATTATTTTAATTGCAACAAATCGTGCCAGTCTCTCAGGCTGAAACCCCCCTTTCGTTAGGATATTAAAATACTGATTAGAATAACGAGATAATACGTTCCACTCTTAGTGATCGACACTCTACTTACCATTATCTTCATACTGACCGGGTACACTGCTCGTTAAGTGTGTGTGTTATTGATAAGTCGGCTAAATATAAATTTAAAACTTGAGTAGGCATTAAAACTGCTAAACCGCAACGACACATCACGCGCATCAAGTTTTTGGCGCCGCTGCCGGGGAGTGAATTGTTATTATCTGTTAATTTGATTAGTATTTTAATTAGGTTTTTCTTTTTATTAGATTAATTGCATCATTGTACTATTTTGCATATTTGTTGTATTGTGTGTTAATTGTTTTCTTTTATTTTTGTGTGTTTTATTTTTGTTTGTGTGTTTAATTTTTGTTTTTATTTCTCGTATTTTTCTGTTCTGCTATCGTTGTACTGTGCTAAATCAAACGATACGGCGCATCTGATCTCTCAGATACGGCGTATTGCGTTTAATTTTTTTTACAACGCGTTTAATTAATTCGATACGACGCATCTTTTCCCCAAGATACGGCGTATCTGTTTTTAATAAGAAAATTTTTCTAAGCGATAAAGTAATACGACGCATCTGCTTTTGCAGATACGGCGTATCTGTTTTTAATAAAATTTTTTTTCTAAACGTTAACGCCATACGACGCATCTGCTTTAGCAGATACGGCGTATCTATTATTTTAATTAAAAACAGTTTGCGAATTATTAAACAAATACGGCGTATCGATCTCTGTCGATACGGCGCATCTTACTGAATCAAAAATCTTTTATTTTTAAACGTAACGAAAATACGGCGCATTAACTTTCGTTAATACGACGCATTTAATTTTAATTAGATAAGCTGATTTTTGATTAATTAATTCGATACGGCGCATTCTT
The DNA here is from genome assembly GCA_021014915.2 of Artemisia tridentata subsp. tridentata. NCBI lineage: Eukaryota > Viridiplantae > Streptophyta > Magnoliopsida > Asterales > Asteraceae > Artemisia > Artemisia tridentata. Next base: position 465,283,134 of record CP139508.1, read on the forward strand.
AAATTCTAAAGCGGCGTATCTATTTTCTGAATAAGTCTGATTAAATTTTAACGATTATAAGATACGGCGTATCCAACTTTTTGGATACGGCGCATCATCTGCAGATATCAGCTATTTTTATTCTTATATCCGTTTCTATATTCATTAATTTCTCTTCTAGCGAACAAATCCTACTGATGCTTTTCGTGATTGTTTCAGAAGGATAATGGAAGGATACGGAGAACTGATTGACTTCGACTTCGAAGCCAATTTTATGAATGAAGTATTAGTGCATGATAAATCACTCGAACGTTACGATGGGGACTACATTGAACTTAATGACCTTAATGGACCATTGGAATCCAATGACCTGTTCATGGATGATGCTGAACCTGAGTTAGAAGAAGGAGAAATTGTGGATAGTCCAAAAGTCAACGTTATTAATACTAGGAATTACGATGAATTTGAGGGATATGATGGTTCTTGGGATTATGGTAGAAGGATCCACGCCAATTGTGCTTACAATTTGCAATTCCCATGCATGATTGGATACAAATGTATTGACGCCAATTTCTTTCCTATTTTGCCGATCAATGTTATGTCAAGAAGCTTTTACAATTCTATTATGAGAAATAAAGTGGAGTGTAGGGGAAAGAATGTAGTTGGAGCCTTCATTAATGTCCCAATCTTCGTTGGACGCTTTACTATTGTAACTGAGTTCGCCGTTGTTGAAGACATGAATGCCTATCGTGACAGCAGTATGGGCGACGTGATTGGTGGAAAACCATTCTGTAGGGAGATCACTATTAATGCAAAGCGATTTGAAGGAAAGATCACTTTTCAATGTGGAAGCGACGTTATCACTTATATGATGCCCCGAACTCACCCTGGATTTAAACATGCTACTAATAGGGTCTGCCACAAATTCTCTCCATTCCTTTTTATTAGCAATGATGACATGAAGAGAGGGATTGAATACCCGTATCAGATGATGGAAGAATTCTATAAAGGAGTTTTGAACTTGGGACCTGAATATATACGTGACGAATTAGTTGCTAAGTGGATCCTACACGGCAATGTAGGAGTCAATGATCGATACTAAGGAGCTGAACGTGAGTCTAACTTGAAGACTCTGGAATAAAGACAAGTGCTTACCGGGAGACAACCCGGATTTATCTTTTATTATTCTGTTTTCTGTGTCGAGTCAGTCCAGGCCGCACGAAGATACGGCGCATCTCAATTCTGAGATGCGACGCATCTCCTGCAATGGTCATATCTTATTTTATTTATTCTGCATTTTTATTTTCGACTTTAAAACTATTTATCAGTTTATTTTAATGCGGCGCATCCCTGGTTAAGGATGCGGCGCATCTTTATTCTGATCCGTATTATTCCAGGCTCGATACGGCGTATCTTCTTCAATAAGATACGGCGCATCGACTGACCTGATGATTTTCAGTTTTAATTTTTAAGTTTTATTTTTCCTAACTACTAATGTATTATGCAAGTTTGAACCTTTCTTATCTTAGGTGTGTTTTAAAGTGTTGGTGGTATTATAGTTTCCTGGATTTCCTGTGGATACATCAAGTATGAAGCTTTAACGTTCTAATCCACAAGAAGTTGATTTTTGCTTTTATACTAATGGAGGATCATACCGAGCAAATCTCAGGGGAGTTTTTCTGTTCTAATTCTTTTATTTTCCAGTTTTTAACCTTTTATACAAACAACGAGGACGTTGTTTAACTTAAGTGGGGGGATTGGAGAATTAGAACACTTAACACTTACTTATCCTAAACTTTTTCAAAAATTATGCTTAAAATGTGCTTAATATATCAAACTTAAAATTTTTTAGCATGTTTTTGTTTAAGATCTAAGTTACATAACTGCACACATGACGTTATTTTCAAAAATTGTGATTTTTCAAAATTCACAAATCTATGAGTGTGCCGGTGACTTGTAAACTTTAGAACTTGGCTTGTATACTATTCGAGACCACCATAATGAGTATTATTTATATAATTGGAATGACTTGTCTAAATTGGTAAAATTCTAGGATTACACCAAATAGCCTTTATATGTTATGTGTTATTAGCTAACTACACTGGTTAGTTAACCCCCGTATAAACCCTTTTGTTACTCTCATTTTTAGAGTAAGTTACCCCTAGAAAAACACTCAGAGCCATTCCTTTCGTTTCTTACACCTATGTTTAAAATGTTTCGTTACACCCTTACACCTTAGCCTACCCTGTAGATTAGAATCCGTGGTTGGTTAATTGCTATAGGCAAAGTGTGTTTCCTTACATTACCTGTGTTCGTGTGCGTAATTCATTATCTATGGTTAGGTCGGGAAATTGCACAATGCAAATTGGAGTGAAAGTAAATATTGTATATCTTTGAGTTTATTTTTCGTGTGTTTACTATTTTCACTATTACCATTATTTCTGAAGTATGAAAAGTATGAATAAAAATTATCCGGAAAGAAAGTTGTAGTGATGTGGTGAAATTTTACACATCTATGTTTATGTTTAAAGTTTAAAACAAACAAAAAAAAAAAAAAAAAAAAAAAAAAAAAAAAAAAAAAAAAAAAAAAAAAATAAGAAAAGAAAAAGAAAGAAAAGTTGGATGTTTATTTTAACCAACTTATGTAAAGTTATGTAAGTGGTCGATATCTCCACTATTTGTTGTATTATATCTATGGATTGAATGGGAATTGGCAGTTATGGGAACGCCAGTTAAGGTTTATTCTTTGATTAAGATTTTGTTGAGTATAATTCGTGTCTACCTAAAGCGTGTGTTTCAAGTGTTAAAGCGTGAGTTATTCAATGATATGAGTCTTATTCATGGGATGGTTGGGATAGTGATTAACCACACTTAGGATTTTAATTTATTTGTTTTGTTTATTTTTCATTTTACACCAATTTATATCCCAAATGTTATCCATGCCCTTTATTATTCTTTATCCAACCGAACCTTTGATTTATTGAGATTAGGGATTTGAGCAATCTTAAGTATCGTAGTCGTGGATTCGGCTATGTATTTATGATTTTGTCGCCCTTTTTGATATATTATTATTGGTGAAGTTTGGACCTATCTTTAGCCTATTCGAGTTAAGGATTTGAGCAATTGCAAGTATCGTGTTCGTGGATTCGATCATGTATTTGTGATTTTGTCGCCTTTTCTGGAATTTGAGATCGATAGTGATTAAGAATAATTAACCCTTAAGCCTAAAAACCCTTTTTACCGCTTTAGACTTGTTATTCCTTAGCTTTAGTGGTGGAGATGTGTATACTTGCCAAGCTTATGATAGAATATTCGTCGCGACTGGACAGTTAAACGATTAGATTTGCTTTTATCGACTTATTTTATTTTACTTCTAATTCGTTAAGTGTTTAGTTGTGTGATTATGAAATGAACGAATACATGCTTAAATATAAAAATAAATCCTAACATCTTTTAAGATACATTTTCATAAATGAAATTCTAAGGTTTACTTGGGGACAAGTAAAGTTCAAGTGGGGGGATATTTGATGAACTCAAATAAGTACATTTTATTACTATCATTTATCCTATTAATTTGACTTGTTTTACTATATTATGTATGAGGATTGATACTTAATTGTTTACTTTTGTAATTCTCAGGTAAAAACAAGCATTTGGTGAAACTTAGCTATTTTGGACTAATTAAGGAGCAAAACGTGCATAAAGTGAAAGTCTACTGACATGGACAAGATCAAGTCAATTCTGCTCCAGATGCGCCGCATCTCACTCTCAACATGCGCCGCATCTCTATCAAGATATCACCAGATACGATCCAAGATACAAGAGGACATGCGCCGCATCTAATAAAGAGTTACGCCGCATCTTCTGGCGGTGTACGAATATTCCTGAATATTATAATCTTGGACCCCATGCGAAGTTAAGTACATGCGCCGCATCTACTTAGTAGATGCGCCGCATCTTCCCTCAGACAGAAACTATAAATACCCCGTAGACCAGACGAATTAAGGAGTTCCAAAAACCCTAACACCGAAGACCGAACAGTAGGAACAAAGGACGAATTCAGTCAAGGAGGCAGCACAAGACACACCCAAATCAAAGATACAAGAGCTGTAAGAAGGTGCTGCATATGTTTAATTCATTAAGTAGTTTTGTTTTATTGTGTTAGCAAACTTTAATTCATCAAGATTGGTGGCTTGTGTAATGTGGCAACGGAAAGATTGCACTCCCTTAAAACTGCTTTCTCATTAATTAAAGTTTATATGTTGATGTCTTTGGTTACTACTTATTAGTGCATTGATAACCTCTGTGTTTATTAGTGGCTTGCGGGCATTTGACTGCGGGACATAATGTGGCTCCCACGGTTGTTTCTAAATTGATCACTTAGGAATAACTTTTAGACATAAGTAATCATTAAGGGTTTACTCGCCGATAAGAATAGGACCAACGAGAAAGGATTAACTACATACACTTCATATAAAGCTATCAATAAAACAAGTGACAATCTACTTAATTATAAGGACAGCCCTCTTATTGTCTCGAGTATTTATCTGTGTACGTGTGTGCTACTTGCTGATTCGTGCCTATTGGTTTATTTTATTATTTTAATTGCAACAAATCGTGCCAGTCTCTCAGGCTGAAACCCCCCTTGCGTTAGGATATTAAAATACTGATTAGAATAACGAGATAATACGTTCCACTCTTAGTGATCGACACTCTACTTACCATTATATTCATACTGACCGGGTACACTGCTCGTTAAGTGTGTGTGTTATTGATAAGTCGGCTAAATATAAATTTAAAACTTGAGTAGGCATTAAAACTGCTAAACCGCAACGACACATCACGCGCATCAGTGGGGTTGGAGTGGATATGGTTTGTGGGGTTTGTGATGAAAGTGATGGAATTAAAGTTTTTATTGCTGTGCAGACGGGGTGACGGCGTCACGTTCAAATCCTGACGCCGTCAGGTTAGCGTATTTTACTACTTTGTGCCAGTTTACAAATGAGCCCCTTGTACTTTAAGGGAGCAGCTAGTCAGGGTCAATAATCCTGATAGCTAGTCTCGTTAACAAGTTCCTCCTGGTTCAAATGTTTTGTTACTGTCACGGGATGTAGTAAAATGTTGAAAAGGGCCGGTTGACGTCTCATTCAGGTTCCAATTTCCATCACGGCAGGTATTCAGGGAGTGGGAGGAACTTTTCCAGGGGGTGTTCGAATTGAGGGTGTGCTTTAATTTAGTTCTTCTCACACCTGGCTTAAAGCCAAAAGATCATTTCCTAGCTTCATGAAAGTCAGGGAGAGTGACAACCATGCTTCCTACGAAAATGCCATGATCTTGAGAATTCTCTTTCTCGCGAGGGGGTCCAAATGGATAAAAGGGTTGTAAATGTGAAGGCTTAGGGGGAGGGGTTTCATCATCTCTCCATTCGTTGTATGGTTTATTAGGGACCGGGAGTTCAAAGATCTTCTCGATCTTTTTGTGTGAAGCTTTTTCCCTAATTTTCTCTTTTATTCTCAAGATGAATTTTTCTGCTAGCTCCATGAACATATCTTGGGTGTTTTTCAAGTGAGTTTCTAATTCCTGGATTCGTCTCTCTTGGTTGTTCATGAAAGTTAGCATTATCCCTTCAAATTCATCTTGTCGCGAGAATTGATGAAACGTATGTCTACCACTTGTGTTTACACACTCATCGGGATTTTCATCAGCCGTAGGTGTCTCGGCTTTCATTAATTTCTCAACCTGCCTTTTTATGTTTTCGAACAGCTGTTCTTGGGTTGCACTTATGCAATTTAAAGTCCCTACTTCCGAGAACATTGAGTCATTCCATTCTTCTTCTTCGTACTGTGCTAAGTCCTCGATAACTTCCCAGCACTTATCGACACTGAGCCTGCTCAGCCTCCCATTGGCAGCGTAATCAAGGGTTCTTTTAGTTTGATGGTTTACGCCGTCATAAAATCGTTGGATTTGTAGCCAAGAATCCATGCCATGGTGAGGGACTTTTCGGAGTAAGTCCTTGAATCGAGTCCATGCCTCGTAGAGGGTTTCGCCTTGACGTTGTTGGAACATCAAGATATCATTTCTTAGCTTGGTAGTTCTTCCTGGTGGGAAAAACTGAGCAAGGAAACGAGTGGTGAGATCATCCCAAGAGGTGATGGATCCTGCGGGTTGACGCTCTAGCCATTGACTAGCTTGGTCCCGCAAAGAGAATTGAAAGAGACGCAGTCGGGTCGTCTCTCGAGTGGCAACATCAAGGTCTATAGAATCAACGATTTTGAGAAAGTCCTTGAGATGTTGATTAGGATCTTCAGAACGAAGTCCATGGAATGCGCATCCGCTTTGCACCAACCGGATGGTGTCGGATCGCAAGGGAGTGACATTGGCTCCTTGAGTGAGCTCAATGGTGTTTCGATAGCCATGGTGGCTAGGACGGGAGTACTCTCCTAAAGTACGGGCTCTAGGAGGTTGTGGTGGTTGTTGTGGTGGTGGGTTGTTGGGATCGAGGATATTACCATCTTCCATGATGTCGAATGGTAATGATTACGAACAAAGAAACGAAGAAAATAGATAGACTAAAGAAAACCTAGAAAAAGAAAATAAAAATCTCACTAGAAAGGAATCTAGTGAGTAGACCTATAAAATAAAAATTCAACCTAAACAATAACTATTCCCCGGCAGCGGCGCCAAAAACTTGATGCGTGGTTTTGCGACCTTACAACAGGTTTTACCTCTCGAGGGATCTCAAGAGGCTTACAACCCCACCAGGCAGTGTACCTGACCGATGTAGTATAGTGTAGTGGTAAGTACGGGGGATTGATCGTTCTCCACAGGGAATAGTGTCGTTAGGATTGAAAAACTACTCTAATAGGTCTAAGGGTGAGAGAAGATTCTTTTTGTGTTTTTTATAATTTTATGAAAGCAAGTAAAATCTCGGGTTTAAAAGAGTGGGCGGAATTAGTTGCTAATCAACTAACCCAAGTTACTACGAATGCAAATAAAATAAAATAACAGAAAATGAAAAGGTGGTAAAACTTATGTGGAGAGAAATGTGTTTACTTAGATTTCCTTACTCCCTAACTATCTTTTACCGGTTGATTAGTGTGTATTAATTGCGTGGATGACGGGTGTATTCCTTAATACCAATCGTGGGGTGGCGTACGTACTTCCCCAACTCTACAAGCTCCTACTTCACTCCTATGTCGAGCCGGCTAGGAAGCTCCTAACATGGGATCACTAGAATTCGCTTGTGCATTAAATACAACCATAAAAACCTTAGTACGCATTGGTTCATGTTTCTTAAGACGTTCAAGCAAGTTACCGAATAGGAAGTTAGCCAGTTTTCTTAAGCCTAACATAGATGAACAATCATCCAATACAACTAATAATACACTAATAACCAATAATCAATAGCTAGGTTTCATTAGATCTAAGCAAACACAAGATAAATCTAGCCTAGCATGTTAAACAAAAGACAAGAACAAGATAGAATCAAACAACACATAGACATATTGAATGATTAATTGATAACTTATCTTCAATGTAACATGGAAGATCTCAAGGCAAAAAGCCTTGAAAAAGCTGCTAAAATCGTCTTAGGGTTTTCACACACAAAGTTCCCCAATAAGTTCCACACTAATGACAAAAAATTGCAAAACTATATATAGACTTTCAGATCTGACGGCGTCACGTTATGGAGTGTGACGCCGTCACCTCGCCGCTTTTAGGGTTCCCGGATGGCCTTTTTGACGCCGTCCCTCTTTAGCTCTCCAAAATCCGTTCTGGCTTATCAAGGCTTGACGCCGTCAGACTTAGGGGTGATGCCGTCCCTCTTTAAATTAAGCCGTGACGACCTTGATCACATTAAAGCGTGACGCCGTCAGAATTCCATGCAAATTTCTCTGGCTTATCATGAGTAATTTTCACATCCACCACTTTTGCCAAGCCATGACGCCGTCCAGAACAAATCCTGACGCCGTCAAAGGTAATTTCCAGCACAATTTTGAGACTTTGTCGTTTTCTTCACTTTAATGCTCCAAAAACGTCCAAAATGCCTCCTTTTCCAGATTTCTCCTCAAAAGTACCTAAAATGACAAAAGGAATGATTTAGGGCAATATTTGATCAAATAAGTACGATTTAGGGCTTAAATGACCCCTTAAAAGCGGTACACTTTTTGCTTCATCATTAAGTATGCTTAATCTCACAGTTTTGTGCTTTAAATCTGTGTTTATAAGTTTTTAAGATAGTTAAGGAGTGTTTCGTAAATGGGTCAAAACGGGTAAAAACCAGGCTCCACTATTCATTGGTCATTGGGTGAACTTTATTCAGTATTAATTTAGATTATTTAAGGAGTTTGAAGGTGATTTGAACTATTTTGAAGGCTTTTATATAATCAAGGTAGATAGCTAAAACCTTAGGCTAAAACCTGTTAGGACTAGATTGTTACAGAATCAAGTAGCTCTTAAGTGTGTTTTTGCCATTTTTGAATCACATTAGAATGCTTAGGGAGTTGTAGGATAGTTTAGGTTGAATCCATATTAGGTTGAAGAGTTTTGGTGTTAAAACCCCTAGTCTGCACATTCAGATGGTGACTGCATCACAAGTTCTATCTGAGTGATTTTCTAAGAACCATTTACAGTGCTTTATTGTGAAATCTATTGCTTGATTTTTCTGTTTTTAAGTTTTTAGCCATATGAACTTTGTAGATTTTCAGCTTTTGTGGAACTTGGATCTTATTTAGAGCTTAATAATTAGCCTTAAAGTTGCCTCATGAACATGTTTCTGCTCTACACATGATCTGCACATCAGCAGCCCTCAGATGGCTTATTGGAGTTTCATCAGTGCTTATTTCCTTTAAAGTGTAGCTTATTCTAAGTATTTTGGTTTATTTAGATAATGCTTATCCTAGCTTAGCTTAATCAGTTCCATTTAGCTTATTAAAGCTTATCAGTCCTTATCTTGTTCCCTTTGCTTATTTTTCCTTCATTTACAACTGTTTGGATTTCTTTGCTTATTTCTGAGCTAATTATTAAGTTTAAAAAATAGTTGTAGTTAAGTAAACAGCTTATTTTAATGTACTTTTCAAGTTTGTAAAAGAAAAAAAAATTAGATTAGCAAAAAAGTGCCAGACCTGGGACTCGAACCCAGGCCTCCTCACTCAAACACCCACGACCTTACCAGTTATGCTCTAGTTATGCTCAGGTCTTTTAATGCAAAGTTTATTTCTTAAGTCCTTTTCATTTCTTTTAGCTTTAATAAACTGTTTTAGCTTTACACAGCTTATCCAAATGAGCTTTTTCAAATCTTATATTTTTCTTACATTTAGAGTAGCTTAAAGTATTTTCCATATATTTTTCATAATTTTCTGATTTGTTTTGGTATTTTTAATTATTTTATTTCATTTTAGTAGTTTTTAAATCATAATAAATAAATAAAAAGTCATAAAAATATAATTCTTTTTCCTAAAAATTTCTTTTATCATTTAGAATGTATGAAAATTATTTTCATGCCCGTAGGATTAGTAGTGCTTCAAATTCACTTTTTATTTTGCGCGCTTACGTTTATTTTTATTAAAACGCTCGTGTTTAGTTTTAATTAAGTTTTAGGGTTAATTGCTTTACGTTATCCATTTATGTACTTTGTTATTTGCTTTGTAGTGTTGATTTACTTTCCGTAGTGATAAAAAACCAATATCCCCACTCTTATTCACTATTCACTACACGATTCACGTTCCCGAAATCACAATTCCATTCAATTTTTGGCGCCGCTGCCGGGGAAGGTTGAAGTGAGTTCGTGATTCCGTTTTTCGATTCGTGTTTTGAAGACCCTTCTCCCGGGAAGTTACCGTTTTCTTTGTAAATATTTTCTAAAAACCAAAAAAAAAAAAAAAAAAAAAAAAAAAAAAAAAAAAAAAAAAAAAAACTCGCAAACACTTTTCCTAAAGTGTTTTCAAAACCCAAAAACATTTTTCTTTTTCAAAATTTGTTTTTCTTCTATTTTCATTTATTTTCCTTATTTTCATTCTATTTTTTCCTTCTTTTATTAAAACCATAAAGAATCTTCGCTATCCTCTTATATGTTTAATTCTTATCTCTTTACCCTCTCATACCGTTCAATTCTTATCTTCTTATCCTCTTAACCATTTAATTCTATCTCTCTATCCCTCTTTTGTTTAATTCTTATGGCATCTCTCGGCTATCATTGTTTTCATTGCAAAAGTCCGATGGAGAATTCGTATCGTTGTTACAAGTGTATTTGTGAGCAGTGTGGGGGTAATTGCAGTAACGGATATTGTAATTGGTGCAAATCATTTATTAAAACAAATCCAAATTCGTCCAATGAATCACCAAATTCTTCTGATTACCCACCACAGCCACAGCCGTCTTCGGTCGACCAGCTTAATTACTTAAATTGTGGAGATCCGTTAAAAGCTGGTTTACTTTGTGAACTTTGTAAGCTTTACTCTTCTAAAGCTGAAACTTCATTCGCTTATGATTCGAATCCAAATTCTCTCAATGAACCGACAAATTTCTCCGACTATCCTCCATAGCAACAGATGGAGACATACTTGTGTGAATTTGGTGGAGGTTGTCCTCATCCGGAATTTGATTGTCGAACGGGAGACATGCTTGTCTATGAGCAGAACCCTTATAACAATCAGACATCATCCGGATTTGAAACATCTTCATATTATACATCAAGTTCACCACAACAATATCACTGTTGTGAATATTGTGGAGGTCCTCACCCGGGTTTCGATTGTCAAGCAAGGAATACGTTTGTCTATGAGCAAATCCCATGTGATAATCAAAACTTCGGGAATGACCATTATCCATATAATTCACCAAATCAGTCACAACAAACGTATTGTTGTGAGTACTGTGGAGGTCCTCACTATAGCTCTGATTGTCAAACGAGGAACCCGCTTGTCTATGAGCGTCGCCCTTGTAACAATTACGACTATTCTTATTGTGACCAACCTCCACAGTATCAAATGATTGAGACACAACCTGAACCACTTCCTCAAGAACTTCTCATTGGTATTCTTGATTTTCTAAAAAATATTAAGGATTCGATTAAAAAACTTCCCTAAGAAGATCCTCATCAGAAAACTTATGGAGAACTTCTAGCTGAAGAATAAGCAGCTAGAGTAAGTTCCCAATATCGTCAAACTTTCGTTTACGATGATGATGATGATGATGAGGATTCTATGTGGGGAGTTTGTGAGAGTTCGTCTGCTGCAGCCACTCCCGTCCAGAAGAAGCTTTGTAGTAGTTCACCAATTGATGTCACACCCATTGAAAAGCAGGATGATACAAGAACTATGGGTGAATTACTTGCAGAGGAGCATATGCAATATATCAGAGCTTTATATGGTGAACATAAGGTCAACGACGGTTATGACGAGGAGTGTGCCCATGTAGATATTCAAATATCAGATGAACCTCCGAGTGGCAGTCCCACTCCACCTATCATTTCCGACTCTTCCCCTTCCCTCACTCCGTTTGAGGGAAGTGATCCTCTCTTGGAAGAGATCGATGCTTGTCTTAAAGATGAACCAATTTCGCTGGAAATTGATGATTCTTGTCTTAACCCGGAGGGAGATATTCTTTTACTTGAAAAATTATTAAACCAAGAACCATCTCTTTCTCTCCCTCCGAAGGAAGTTAAAATCAATCCGCCAAAGAAATTTGATGACCTTGTTCCCGAAACCTACAAAACGACTATCACTAACTGATGTGCGTGTGTATTGCTCTAATTCTTTTATGTCCACGGCAGCGGCGCCAAAGACTTGGTGCGCGCGTGATGTGTCGTTGTGGTTTTAGCAGTATTAATGCCTACTCAAGTTTTAAATTTATATTTAGCCGACTTATCAATAAAACACACACTTTAACGAGCAGTGTACCCGGTCAGTATGAATATAATGGTAAGTAGAGTGTCGATCACTAAGAGAGAAACGTATTATCTAGTTATTCTAATCAGTATTTTAATATCTTAAGTTAGCTGTACAACCTAATCTAACGCAAGGGGGTTCAGCCTGAGAGACTGGCACGGTTTGGTTATGATTAAATAGAAAACTAAACTAATGAGCACGAATCAGCGATTAGCACACACGTACACAGATAGATACTCGAGACAATAAGAAGACCTGTCCTGATAATTAAGTAGCTTGTCACTTGTTTTATTGCTAGTTTTATATGAAGTGTATATAATTAAACCTTTCTCGTTGGCTCTAATCTTATCGGCGAGTAAACCCTTAATGATTACTTATGTCTATCCTATTTATTTAGCGTCTCTTAATTAGGCGAGGAAGGGGCATGGCGACCCAAGCAATGCTCAGCTAGACACAGAGGTTATCAATGCACTAATAAAAGTCACCAAAGACATCAACATATAAACTTTAATTAATGGGAAAGCAATTTTAAGGGGTGCCCATGATTTTCCGTAGTCACATGGAATCGGCCCATCAATCCTGATGAATTAAAGTGTACTAATACAATAAAACAAAACTACTTAATGAATTGAATACATGCAGGACCTTCTTACAGCTCTTGTATCTTCGTTTAGGGTGTGTCTTGTGCTGCTAATACGTCTGAATTCGTCTCGTATCTTGCACTGTCCAACCTCTTGTACCACTCCGAAATTCGTCTGACCTTGGGGTATTTATAGTTTTGTCTGAGGGTTAGATGCGGCGCATAGGATAAGTACCAATTCTCATATATAATATAATAAAACAAGTCAAATAAATAGGATAAATGATGATAATAAAATGTACTTATTTGAGTTCATCAAATATCCCCCCACTTGAACTTTACTTGTCCCCAAGTAAACCTTAGAATAAATCTTATGAAAATGTATCCTAAAAGATATTAGGATTTATTTTTATATTTAAGCATGTATTCGTTTTGTCATAATTGCACAACCAAACACTTAACGAATTAGAAATAAAATAAAATATTTCGATAAAAGCAAATCTAATCGTTTAACTGTCCAGTCGTGACGAATATTCTATCATAAGCTTGGCAAGTATAAGCATCTCTCCCACTAAAGCTAAGGAATAACAAGTCTAAAGCGGTAAAAAAGGTTTGTTGGTTAAGGGTTAATCATTCTTCTTAATCTCTATCGATCTCACATTCCAGAAAAGGCGACAAAATCGCAAATACATGATTGAATCCACGACCACGATACTTGCAATTGCTCAAATCCTTAACTCGAATGGGCTAAAGATAGGACCAAGTAATCTTTACCAATAATATTATATCAAAAAAGGCGACAAAATCATAAATACATAGCCGAATCCACGACTATGATACTTAAGATTGCTCAAATCCCTAATCTCAATAAATCAAAGGTTTGGATAAAGAATGATGTAGGGTATGGATAATATTTGGGATACAAATTGGTGTAAAATGAAAAATAAACAAAACAGATAAATTAAAATCCTAAGTGTGGTAAATTACTTTCCCAACCATCCCATGAATAAGACACATATCATTGAATAACTCACGCTTTAACACATGAAACACACGCTTTAGACAGATACGAATTATACTCAACAAGATCTCAATCAAAGAATAATCCTAGTTGGCGTTCCCATATCGGACAAATCCCATTCAATCCATAAATATAATATATAACAAATAGTGGTGATATCGCCCACTTAATACAAAACTTTACATAAGTTGGTTAAAACAAACTTCCAACTTTCCCTTTTTCTTTTTCTTTTCGATATATATATATATATATATATATATATATATATATATAATATATATTATATATATATATATATATATATATATATATATATATATATATATATATATATATATATATATATATTTTAACATCCCGGATAATTTTTCCATACTCTTCATACTTTCAGAAATAACTGTAATAGTGTAAGTAGTAAACACACGAAAAATAAACTCAAAGATATACAATATTTACTTTCATAGCAATTGCATTGTGCAATTTTCTGACTCAACCAAAGATAATGAATTACGCACGCGAACACAGGTAATGTAAGGAAACACACTTTGCCTAAAGCAATTAACCAACCACGGATTTTAATCTACAGGGTAGGCTAAGGTGTAAGGGTGTAACGAAACATTATAAAAAAGGTGTAAGAAACGAAAGGAATGGCTCTGAGTGTTTTTCTAGGGGTATCTTACTCTAAAAGTGAGAGTAACAAAAGGGTTTATACGGGGGTTAACTAACCAATGTAGTTAGTTAATATACATAACATATAAAGGCTATTTGAGTGTAATCCTAGAAATTTACCAATTTAGACAAGTCATTTCAATTATATAGATAATACTTATTATGGTGGTCTCGAATAGTATACAAGCCAAGTTCTAAAGTTTACAAGTCACCGGCACACTCATAGATTTGTGAATTTTGATAAGTTCACAATTTTTGGAAATAATGTTATGTGTGCAGCTATGTAATTTAGACTTTAAACAAAAACATGCTAAAAAATTTTAAAATTTGATATATTAAGCGCATTTTAAGCATATTTTGAAAGAGTTAAGGACAAGTAAGTGTTCTAATTCTCCAATCCCCCCACTTAAGTTAAACAACGTCCTCGTTGTTTGTGTCAAAGATTAAAAACTGGAAAATAAAAGAATTAGAACAGAAAAACTCCCCTGAGATTTGCTCGGTATGATCCTCCATTATTCGTATAAGAGCAAAAATCAACTTTCTTGTGGATGAAAACGTTTAAGCTTCAAAAATGATGTATCCACAGGAATGCAGGAATCTATAATACCATTCAGACTTTAACACACCTGAATTAAGAAGGTTCAAACTTGCATAATACATTAGTAGTTAGTAAAAATAAAACATAAAAAATTAAAATGAAAATCATCAGGTCAGTCGATACGCCGTATCTTATGGAAGAAGATACGCCGTATTGAGCCTGGAATAAATACGAATCAGTATAGAAGATGCGTCGCATCCTTAACCAGGGATGCGCCGCATTAAAATACTGACAGAAAGTTTTAAAGTCAAAAATAAAAATGCAGAAAATTAAATAAGATATGACCAGTACAGGCGAAGCGTCGCATCTTAGGATGGAGATGCGCCGTATCTTCTGCAGGTCTGACAGACTCGACACAAAATCAGAAAATAAAATAAAAGATAAGCATGGGTTGCCTCCCACGAAGCGCTTGTTTTTGTTCGAGTCACGAGCCTGACTCCACCCTTATTTACTGTGTAATAGGGTGTTGTTCCCCACACTTGGGATCAAGTGCGGGTGATAGTAGCAATAAACACGAAAAGAGTGTAAATTTGCTATTAAAGATGGAAGAAATACATAAAGATCATACCTTGGCAATATATGTACATCTTTCCTATTCTTACCCGGTTTGGTTGATAAATTGGATGACTTGACCATTCCATCTGAAAGAGTAGTGTGTTGAGGAAAAATGATTCTCCTTTATTATTGGTTAGTCTCTTTGGTAGTAAGGCGCACCTTGACTTCCGCAGAAGATGAGAAAGGGTCTTTAGCAAGTAAAAGTTCGAGTTCCTCTATATACTTCATAGGGTCGAAATCATCATCTTCATCAATCATAGCAATGTTTAAGAGCTCATCACTAAACTCTTCCTCGAGCTCCACCAAAAACGGGTTGATCACAGGTGCTTCATGTGCTTCAATAGGTAGTGTAATAAATTTGACCTCATCATTCTTTTGTTTTGCAACCTGTTTAGGAAAACTAGCAAGATTATTAGTAACGGGATTAATAATATTAAATAAATTTGTACCACTTTGTGTTGTAAGTGACTCCAATTCATCTTGTGAATCTCCATCTTCAACTAGTGGTCTTGCAATTTCATAATCGTCCCGAATTTCATCCTCAAATAAGTAATCCCAGATTTCTTCAAAATCCCTCGTTGGGTCAAAATCTGGTTGAGGTATGTCATCATAAACTATGGCGTCAAATGGTTCGAAATCAAAATTAGAGTACTTTTCATCTTCATCCGTTGAATTGTCTAATGGTGGTAATACGATTGCAGAATATTCTTCAACGTAAGGTTCCGTATACACATCATCTTGTGCAATCTCCGGAGAAAAAGTACTATCAATAACAATTGCCGGAATTGGTTTCACGGTATATGAATCTTCTTCATCATCATTTGACATACACCAAGTGTGTTGAAATGGCAATTTGTTTCTTTCTTTCCTTGACTTTTCTTGTCCTAAAATCAAGTATTCTTCCATAGTGATTTCTTTCGTCTCAATGACTTGTGCACCATATCTTGTTCTTTTCCAATCATACACCTGATTATTGCTCAAGACTCTTTCCTCTATAAACTTGACATATTCTTCCATTGTAATATCCGGATCGTCCATCTTCCTGAAATAAAACTTACTCGTGCAAAGAAGAGAGTGAAACAATCAAAGTAAAATAAAATTTGCTGATACCTGTAGACGATGCGCCGTATCCAAAAAGTTGGATACGCCGTATCTTATTACGTTAAAATTTAATCAGACTTTTATTCAGAAAGCAGATACGCCGCTTATGAATTAGAATGCGCCGTATCAGTTTAATTTATCAAAAATCGATTATATTTATTAAAATTAAATGCGTCGTATTAACAAAAGCTAAAGCGCCGTATTTTCGTTACGTTTCAAAATACAAGATTTTTGATTCAGAAGATGCGCCGTATCGATAAAAATCGATGCGTCGTATCTGTTTAATAATTTGAAAACTGTTATTAATTTAAATTGAAAATGCGCCGTATCTGTTAAAACAGATGCGTCATATGGCGTTAGGGTTTAGAAAAATTTCTCATTAAAAACGGAATACGCCGTATCTTGGGGAAAGATGCGTCGTACTCGAATTTATTAAACGCGTTGTATTTTATAAAAATTAAACGCAATACGCCGTATCTGTGAAAATAGATGCGCCGTATCGTTTGTATCAGCTCAGTACAACGATAGCAGAATACAGAAAAATAGAAAAAGAAAAACAAAAATAAAAACAAACGAAAAGAAACAATAATTAAAGAAAATAAAAACACACAAAACAGAAAATATGCAAATAATACAATGAATGCAATTTATCTAATATATAACAGGGTTAGTGGTTAGAATCTAAAAATTAAAAAGAAAAACCTAATTAAAATACTAATCAAATTAACAGATAATAACAATTCACTCCCCGACAGCGGCGCCAAAAACTTGATGTGCGTATGTATTGCTCTAATTCTTTTATGTCCAAGGCAGCGGCGCCAAAGACTTGGTGCGCGCGTGATGTGTTGTTGTGGTTTTAGCAGTATTAATGCCTACTCAAGCTTTAAATTTATATTTAGCCGACTTATAAATAAAACACACACTTTAACGAGCAGTGTACCCGGTCAGTATGAATATAATGGTAAGTAGAGTGTTGATCACTAAGAGTGGAACGTATCATCTAGTTATTCTAATCAGTATTTTAATATCTTAAGTTAGCTGTACAACCTAATCTAACGCAAGGGGGTTCAGCCTGAGAGACTGGCATGGTTTGGTTATGATTAAATAGAAAACTAAACTAATGAGCACGAATCAGCGATTAGCACACACGTACACAGATAGATACTCGAGACAATAAGAAGACCTGTCCTGATAATTAAGTAGCTTGTCACTTGTTTTATTGCTAGTTTTATATGAAGTGTATATAATTAAACCTTTCTCGTTGGCTCTAATCTTATCGGCGAGTAAACCCTTAATGATTACTTATGTCTATCCTATTTATTTAGCGTCTCTTAAATAGGCGAGGAAGGGGCATGGCGACCCAAGCAATGCTCAGCTAGACACAGAGGTTATCAATGCACTAATAAAAGTCACCAAAGATATCAACATATAAACTATAATTAATGGGAAAGCAATTTTAAGGGGTGCCCATGATATACCGTAGTCACATGAAATCGGCCCATCAATCCTGATGAATTAAAGTGTACTAATACAATAAAACAAAACTACTTAATGAATTGAATACATGCAGGACCTTCTTACAGCTCTTGTATCTTCGTTTAGGGTGTGTCTTGTGCTGCTAATACGTCTGAATTTGTCTCGTATCTTGCACTGTCCAACCTCTTGTACCACCCCGAAATTCGTCTGACTTTGGGGTATTTATAGTTTCTGTCTGAGGGTTAGATGCGGCGCATAGGATAAGTAGATGCGGCGCATTGACTTAACTTCGCGTGGGGTCCAAGATTAATATATTCAGGAATATTTGTACACCGCCTTAAGATGCGGCGTAACTCCATTTCTCTATGCGGCGCATGTCCTTTGCTGTCTTGGATTGTAACTTGTGAAATCTTGATAGTGATACGCCGTATGTAAGAAGTATGTTGCGGCGTATCTGGAGCAGAATGATCTTGATCTTGTACATTTCAGTAGACTCTTAACATCTTGCTTGTTTTGCTCCATAATTAGTCCAAAATCGCCAAGTTTCACATAATACTTGTTTTTACCTGAGAATTACAAAAGCAAACATTAACGTACCAATTCTCATATATGATATAATAAAACAAGTCAAATAAATAGGATAAATGATGATAATAAAATGTACATATTTGAGTTCATCACCAACCCTTTGTTTGAGTTCGAATCGGAGTTTACTTTGATTTCTGATAACCCAATCTTTGATATTCAGATGGAGGAGAGTGATGAGTCCGTAACGGAACTTGCGCTCACAGATTCTCATCATATGATTGATTCTCTTCATGAGGAGTTCTCCGATGAACTCGCTCCTATCATATCTCCTCCAGAGTATGATTACTTTAACTTTGAGGAAGATCCTGACCCGGGGGGAGATGTACTCTATCATGAGCATTTGCTTATCAATGACATCGTCCCAGCCCTCCCTCCCGAGGTTTTTATTGATGGTAACTATAAGAGCTTCAATGATGATATGCAAGATCAGAAAAATGGTAATTTTGAGGATGAAGAATGGATCCTCATTGTGATAAAGATCCTTCTCCCTTTCTTCACATATCCGGTGACTTCTCCTTTCTTTCATTCCTTCAGGAGTGAAGATACCATCTTTGACCCCAGCATCCTCCTTCTTTTAAGCCGCGGGTATCTCATCGGAGTGGAACTTTCATGTGCTTCAATGTTTATCCAAACATATTGAACGAAAGTCCGATGGAGATTATCTTTTCCACATACTCCCCCAAGATCAATTAAATTCGGGGCGAGTCTAAGCTATACGACTCGATAAAAAACAAGCGCTTCGTGGGAGGCACCCCATGCTTATCCTTCTATCTTCTTTTCTATTTTCTAATAAGTGACGTGAGGAGGGCTACCTCTTCCATTTCTTGTGTTTCGTGGTTGTTTGTTGTATGTCCAGGATTTGCCTGAATTATGAAGACTCTTGTGCTCGTGGTTTGCTTCTCTCCACTCGAGTTTCATCATTCGTTGCTCATCCGATATCCTTAATCTTATCGTCTAACGTTTATCTTTGGCATAATTAATAAACTGCCTTAGATTTATGTAGGAGAACCCTTACCTTAAGACATTGGGGACAATGTCTCGTTTT
This sequence comes from Artemisia tridentata subsp. tridentata, assembly GCA_021014915.2. NCBI lineage: Eukaryota > Viridiplantae > Streptophyta > Magnoliopsida > Asterales > Asteraceae > Artemisia > Artemisia tridentata. The sequence continues at coordinate 465,302,634 of CP139508.1, forward strand.
AGTCTGGGGGTGATCTTTCAATTTGATTTATGCCTTGCATTTTTTGCCGTTTACTCATGCAACCCCGTTTTTCCTCCAAAATTGAAAAAAATGAAAAAAGTCCAAAAAATGAGAAAATTTAAAATTTTTGAAAAAATATAATAAATTTTGACATTTTGTTGACTTTCCGCTGGTGCGAGTAGGAATAAAATTCTGACTTGATCGGGCGTGTTGAGCCCTAGCTTGTCTCCTTAACCATTCGGCTAAGCATTCGCGGATCTTATTATTTAAGATTTTAAATTTGCGAAGAACGAGAAATGATAGAGTTTATTTATAAGTTAGATTGCTAAGCGTGGAGTAGTTGGTTCTCTTTAGAGCTCATCAAAGTTACTTGTGGCCTTTTGCTCCCAAAAAATTGTTTCACCATATATAACTGTAAGAATAATTAAAGATGTTAGGTTTTGCCGATGATTAGTTCTTGGTCTTCTTAAAAGAATCCTTGCTTTAAAAATTAGGTACACATCAAGGTTGCTTAATAAATAGGTTTAATAATAATAAGTTAAGTGCTCTAAGCAACGAATTCGAGATCGGGCCTTGGATCCTTATTTCCGGAAGGCGTTTAGGTCTTGGCTACCCTCTTGCACCGGCCCTTGGACCTCTAGTTCTGGAATGTGTGAGGTCTTGGTCTAACCACCTTGGATCCTCATTTCAGGAATGTCTAGAGTCTTGGAACACTCCGTTGTAACGGCCCTTGGATCCTTTATTCCGGAAGGTGTAAGGTCTTGGAACCAAACCGTGAAGCTCCGTCGTTTAAGGTACGCAAGTGAAAAGTTAGTGAAAAAAAAATGATGAAAAAGAAAAAAAAATGGTGATGAATGAAAAAGAGAAAAATGAAAAAGTCAAAAATATAAATAAAAACCTTGATGTGGACCTCATTTTCAAAGCAACGGTTCTCGAGAGAAGATTGAAAACTACTTAGCGTCTTAATTTAGTATCTTTATCGGACTAAAAATTATCTAAATGAGAAAATATGAAGAAATTCATTTCTCACCAAAAATAAAATAAATAGAGGAAATTAGGAAAATAGGAGCAAGAGGTAATTACACAAGTAACTTCCATGGGTGGTGTTGGCATCTAACTTGTAAATAGACAATGATTTCATTTTTAAGCTTAGTTTGGGGACTCGTGAAAAATCAGGAACGACGAATTTTATCCGTATGGTCACTTCTTTATGAGTCGTGTTTCCTACTCGTTGACCCTAAAAGTTATCGCGAGATAATGATTGTCAACAAAGCCGTCACATGATTATGAGAAAAATACAAAAATAGAATAAAAGGAAAAATGGGGAGTTTTTAGAACTTAAGATTTCTTAATCTCTTTTGAAAATTTTGCTACTTCTCAAAGTTAGTAAAAAGAGGTTGGAAATTTTTGGTTTTGAAAGCGTGTTTTTATAACATTGCGTGAGGACACTGCAATATCTTAGTCTGGGGGATTTTGGTATGTGCTTAAACACATACCTTTATTTGACCAAAATCATACCAAAACGACCAAAAACTAACCAAAATGCCAAAGATATTTGTGTTTTTGTGTTTGTTTATATGCAGGTATGGATATCATGAAATATGGACAAAATCAAGCAAAAACCAAGAAAACGAGCACGAGATTTGGAAAAGGTCGAAAGCCGAAGCCGGGGAAGCAATTGATCAAAGTTTATGCTCATATGTCAGATTTGGTCCTCAAAGAATCAAAGAATTACAAGAATGGCCCTTGGATAATTTTATAAAGTTTGGCAGAAAAGGTCCCTTGAATTTCAGATTTTACACTTTTGGTCCTTATCCAATTTACTTCACTAAAAATCCTAAAACTATCTTTGAAATCGGATCCAAGTTTATCCCAAAAATAAAAATAAATCACAACCCAATCCAAATCTATCCTCAGCCCAACATGAACCCAGCCCATTCCCTTTAACCCAAATACCAACCCGGTCAAATAAACCCACCCACTAGTCAACACCTTTCAATAAATAATAAATAAAAAAAAACCACACACCCTTTTTCACTGTACTTCTTCCCCAAAGATTAACCCCGTACCTCTAAATTACCAACAATAATTCACCTGTACTTCGAGAAGCCCTGACATGTCAGGAATGTTATGACACACGGATTGCCAGCATGGACGACTGGGATGATTTGATTGGAGGAAACACCTCAATTAATGATCAAACGGCCAAGGATTGAAGATTGGTGACCAAAAGATGATCAAGGGCTAGAATTAGAAGGCCTAGAGGGTTCTCAAACCCTAGGTACCCCCCCCCCCAACTGATGGATATAAATAGAGCTCCTCACTCACCGTTTTAGATGTTAGATAGTTAGCTTAATTTTTAGGTCAAACCTAGGAGTAGGAATAAGGTAGAATAGCTTTAGCTTCTTGTAATTTTAGCTTAATGTTTGAATTTCTATTGTAATGATTTCAGAATTTTAATTAGATTTCAGTTTGCTTCTTAAATTTCTTCTTTACTTTAATGTTTTTGAAATGCTTTAATTTAGTCAATAAGCTCTTATAAGCTCTCTTTTATCTTTACTTAAGCCTACATAAGCTGCTCAATAGCTTATGTGAGTTTTAGTTAGCCTTTAGTTCAAATTAAACCAAATTCAGTATATTATCCTATTTTCAGCCTCTTTAAACTGCTTATTTCCTTACTGCTTATTCTCTACTTATGCTGCTTATTTTTATGCTTATATCTGTCCTATGTGCTTAGTTATAGCTTAAGTATGCTTAATCTCACAGTTTTGTGCTTTAAATCTGATTTTTATAAGTTTTTAAGATTGTTAAGGAGTGTTTGGTAAATGGGTCAAAACGGGTAAAAACCAGGCTCCACTGTTCATTGGTCATTGGGTGAACTTTATTCAGTATTAATTTAGATTATTTAAGGAGTTTGAAGGTGATTTGAGCTGTTTTGAAGGCTTTTATATAATCAAGGTAGATAGCTAAAACCTTAGGCTAAAACCTGTTAGGACTAGATTGTTACAGAATCAAGTAGCTCTTAAGTGTGTTTTTTCCATTTTTGAATCACATTAGAATTCTTAGGGAGTTGTAGGATAGTTTAGGTTGAATCCATATTAGGTTGAAGAGTTTGGGTGTTAAAACCCCTAGTCTGCACATTCAGATGGTGACTGCATCACAAGTTCTATCTGAGTGATTTTCTAAGAACCATTTACAGTGCTTTATTGTGAAATCTATTGCTTGATTTTTCTGTTTTTAAGTTTTTAGCCATATGAACTTTGTAGATTTTCAGCTTTTGTGGAACTTGGATCTTATTTAGAGCTTAATAATTAGCCTTAAAGTTGCCTCATGAACATGTTTCTGCTCTGCACATGATCTGCACATCAGCAGCCCTCAGATGGCTTATTGGAGTTTCATCAGTGCTTATTTCCTTTAAAGTGTAGCTTATTCTGAGGATTTTGATTTAGTTAGATAATGCTTATCCTAGCTTAGCTTAATCAGTTCCATTTAGCTTATTAAAGCTTATCAGTCCTTATCTTGTTCCCTTTGCTTATTTTTCCTTCATTTACAACTGTTTGGATTTCTTTGCTTATTTCTGAGCTAATTATTAAGTTTAAAAAATAGTTGTAGTTAAGTAAACAACTTATTTTAATGTGCTTTTCAAGTTTGTAAAAGAAAAAAAAAATTAGATTAGCAAAAAAGTGCCAGACCTGGGACTCGAACCCAGGCCTCCTCACTCAAACACCCACGACCTTACCAGTTATGCTCTAGTTATGCTCAGGTCTTTTAATGCAAAGTTTATTTCTTAAGTCCTTTTCATTTCTTTTAGCTTTAATAAACTGTTTTAGCTTTACACAGCTTATCCAAATGAGATTTTTCAAATATTATATTTTTCTTACATTTAGAGTAGCTTAAAGTATTTTCCATAAATTTTTCATAATTTTCTTATTTTTTTTGGTATTTTTAATCATTTTATTTCATTTTAGTAGTTTTTAAATCATAATAAATAAATAAAAAGTCATAAAAATATAATTCTTTTTCCTAAAAATTTCTTTTATCATTTAGAATGTAGGAAAATTATTTTCATGCCCGTAGGATTAGTAGTGCTTCAAATTCTCTTTTTATTTTGCGCGTTTACGTTTATTTTTATTAAAACGCTCGTGTTTAGTTTTAATTACTTTTAGGGTTAATTGCTTTACGTTATCATTTTATGAACTTTGTTATTTGCTTTCTAGTGTTGATTTACTTTCCGTAGTGATAAAAAACCAATATCCCCACTCTTATTCACTATTCACTACACGATTCACGTTCCCGAAATCACAATTCCATTCAATCTTCATCGGGACAACGAACTCGGGGTTTTCACATTATTTCCCTTTTTTGTATTCCTTTTGGAACTTAATTTATATTAATCAAATTTTTGGCGCCGCTGCCGGGGAAGGTTGACGTGAGTTCGTGATTCCGTTTTTCGATTCGTGTTTTGAAGACCCTTCTCCCGGGAAGTTACCGTTTTCTTTGTAAATATTTTCTGAAAACCGAAAAAAAAAAAAAAAAAAAAAAAAAAAAAAAAAAAACCCGCAAACACTTTTCCTAAAGTGTTTTTAAAACCCAAAAACATTTTTCTTTTTCAAAATTTGTTTTTCTTCTATTTTCATTTATTTTCCATATTTTCATTCTATTTTTTCCTTCTTTTATTAAAACCATAAAGAATCTTCGCTATCCTCTTATATGTTTAATTCTTATCTCTTTACCCTCTCATACCGTTCAATTCTTATCTTCTTATCCTCTTAACCATTTAATTCTGTCTCTCTATCCCTCTTTTGTTTAATTCTTATGGCATCTCTCGGCTATCATTGTTTTCATTGCAAAAGTCCGATGGAGAATTCGTATCGTTGTTACATGTATATTTGTGAGCAGTGTGGGGGTAATTGCAGTAACGGATATTGTAATTGGTGCAAATCATTTATTAAACTAAATCCAAATTCGTCCAATGAATCACCAAATTCTTCTGATTACCCACCACAGCCACAGCCGTCTTCGGTCGACCAGCTTAATTGCTTAAATTGTGGAGATCCGTTAAAAGCTGGTTTACTTTGTGAACTTTGTAAGCTTTACTCTTCTAAAGCTGAAACTTCATTCGCTTATGATTCGAATCCAAATTCTCTCAATGAACCGCCAAATTTCTCCGACTATCCTCCACAGCAACAGATGGAGACATACTTGTGTGAATTTTGTGGAGGTTGTCCTCATCCGGAATTTGATTGTCGAACGGGAGACATGCTTGTCTATGAGCAGAACCCTTATAACAATCAGACATCATCCGGATTTGAAACATCTTCATATTATACATCAAGTTCACCACAACAATATCACTGTTGTGAATATTATGGAGGTCCTCACCCGGGTTTTGATTGTCAAGCAAGGAATACGTTTGTCTATGAGCAAATTCCATGTGATAATCAAAACTTCGGGAATGACCATTATCCATATAATTCACCAAATCAGTCACAACAAACGTATTGTTGTGAGTACTGTGGAGGTCCTCACTATAGCTCTGATTGTCAAACGAGGAACCCGCTTGTCTATGAGCGTGGCCCTTGTAACAATTACGACTATTCTTATTATGACCAACCTCCACAGTATCAAATGATTGAGACACAACCTGAACCACTTCCTCAAGAACTTCTCATTGGTATTCTTGATGTTCTAAAAAATCTTAAGGATTCGATTAAAAAACATCCCCAAGAAGATCCTCATCAGAAAACTTATGGAGAACTTCTAGCTGAAGAACAAGCAGCTAGAGTAAGTTCCCAATATCGTCAAACTTTCGTTTACGATGACGATGATGAGGAGGATTCTATGTGGGGAGTTTGTGAGAGTTCGTCAGCTGCAGCCACTCCCGTCCAGAAGAAGCTTTGCAGTAGTTCACCAATTGATGTCACACCCGTTGAATAGCAGGATGATACAAGAACTATGGGTGAATTACTTGCAGAGGAGCATATGCAATATATCAGAGCTTTATATGGTGAACATAAGGTCAACGACGGTTATGACGAGGAGTGTGCCCATTCAGATATTCAAATATCAGATGAACCTCCGAGTGGTAGTCCCACTCCACCTATCATTTCTGACTCTTCCCCTTCCCTCACTCCGTTTGAGGAAAGTGATTCTCTCTTGGAAGAGATCAATGCTTGTCTTAAAGATGAACCAATTTCGCTGGAAATTGATGATTCTTGTCTTAATCCGGAAGGAGATATTCTTTTACTTGAAAAATTATTAAACCAAGAACCATCTCTTTCTCTCCCTCCGAAGGAAGTTGAAATCAATCCGCCAAAGAAATTTGATGACCTTGTTCCCGAAACCTTCAAAACGACTATCACCAACCCTCTGTTTGAGTTCGAATCCGAGTTTACTTTGATTTCAGATAACCCACTCTTTGATATTCAGAAGGAGGAGAGTGATGAGTCCGTAATGAAACTTGCACTCACAGATTCTCATCATATGATTGATTCTCTTCATAAGGAGTTCTCCGATGAACTCGCTCCTATCATATCTCCTCCATATTATGATTACTTTAATTTTGAGGAAGATCCTGACCCGGGGGGAGATGTACTCTATCATGAGCATTTGCTTATCAATGACATCATCCCAGCCCTCCCTCCCGAGGTTTTTATTGATGGTAACCATAAGAGCTTCAATGATGATATGCAAGATCAGAAAAATGGTAATTATGAGGATGAAGAATGGATCCTCATTGTGATAAAGATCCTTCTCCCTTTCTTCACCTATCCGGTGACTTCTCCTTTCTTTCATTCCTTCAGGAGTGAAGATACCATCTTTGACCCCGGCATCCTCCTTCTTTTAAGCCGCGGGTATCTCATCGGAGTGGAACTTTCATGTGCTTCAATGTTTATCCAAACATCTTGAACGAAAGTCCGATGGAGATTATCTTTTCCACATGCTCCCCCAAGATCAATTAAATTCGGGGCGAGTCTAAGCTATACGACTCGATAAAAAACAAGCGCTTCGTGGGAGGCACCCCATGCTTATCCTTTTATCTTCTTTTCTATTTTCTAATAAGTGATGTGAGGAGGGCTACCTCTTCCATTTCTTGTGTTTCGTGGTTGTTTGTTGTATGTCCAGGATTTGCCTGAATTATGAAGACTCTCGTGCTCATGGTTTGCTTCTCTCCACTCGAGTTTCATCATTCGTTGCTCATCCGATATCCTTAATCTTATCGTCTAACGTTTATCTTTGGCATAATTAATAAACGGCCTTAGATTTATGTAGGAGAACCCTTACCTTTAAGACATTGGGGACAATGTCTCGTTTTAGTCTGGGGGTGATCTTTCGATTTGATTTATGCCTTGCATTTTTTTCCGTTTACTCATGCAACCCCGTTTTTCCTCCAAAATTGAAAAAATTGAAAAAAGTCAAAAAAATGAGAAAATTTAAAATTTTTGCAAAAATATAATAAATTTCGACATTTTGTTGACTTTCCGCTGGTGAGAGTAGGAATAAAATTCTGACTTGATCGGGCGTGTTGAGCCCTAGCTTGTCTCCTTAACCATTCGGCTAAGCATTCGCGGATCTTATTATTTAAGATTTTAAATTTTCGAAGAACGAGAAATGATAGAGTTTATTTATAAGTTAGATTGCTAAGCGTGGAGTAGTTGGTTCTCTTTGGAGCTCATCAAAGTTACTTGTGGGCTTTTGCTCCCACACAATTGTTTCACCATATATAACTGTAAGAATAATTAAAGATGTTAGGTTTTGCCGATGATTAGTTCTTGGTCTTCTTAAAAGAATCCTTGCTTTAAAAATTAGGTACACATCAAGGTTGCTTAATAAATATGTTTAATAATAATTAGTTAAGTGCTCTAAGCTACGGATTCGAGATCAGGCCTTGGATCCTTATTTCCGGAAGGCGTTTAGGTCTTGGCTACCCTCTTGCACCGGCCCTTGGACCTCTAGTTCAGGAATGTGTGAGGTCTTGGTCTAACCACCTTGGATCCTCATTTCAGGAATGTCTAGAGTCTTGGAACACTCCGTTGTAACGGCCCTTGGATCCTTTATTCCGGAAGGTGTAAGGTCTTGCAACCAAACCTTGAAGCTCCGTCGTTTAGGGTACGCAAGTGAAAAGTTAGTGAAAAAAAAATGATGAAAAAGAAAAAAAAATGGTGATGAATGAAAAAGAGAAAAATAAAAAAGTCAAAAATATAAATAAAAACCTTGATGTGGACCTCATTTTCAAAGCAACGGTTCTCGAGAGAAGATTGAAAACTACTTAGCGTCTTAATTTAGTATCTTTATCGGACTAAAAATTATCTCAATGAGAAAATATGAAGAAATTCATTTCTCACCAAAAATAAAATAAATAGAGGAAATTAGGAAAATGGGAGCAAGAGGTAATTACACAAGTAACTTCCATGGGTGGTGTTGGCATCTAACTTGTAAATAGACAATGATTTGATTTTTAAGCTTAGTTTGGGGACTCGTAAAAAATCAGGAACGACGAATTTTATCCGTATGGTCACTTCTTTATGAGTCGTGTTTCCTACTCGTTGACCCTAAAAGTTATCGCGAGATAATGATTGTCAATAAAGCCGTCACATGATTATGAGAAAAATACAAAAATAGAATAAAAGGAAAAATGGAGAGTTTTTAGAACTTAAGATTTCTTAATCTCTTTTGAAAATTTTGCTACTTCTCAAAGTTAGTAAAAAGAGGTTGGAAATTTTTGGTTTTGAAAGCGTATTTTTATAACATTGCGTGAGGACACTGCAATATCTTAGTCTGGGGGATTTTGGTATTTCCTTAAACACATACCTTTATTTGACCAAAATCATACCAAAACGACCAAAAACTAACCAAAATGCCAAAGATATTTGTGTTTTTATGTTTGTTTATATGCAGGTACGGATATCATGAAATATGGACAAAATCAAGCAAAAACCAAGAAAACGAGCACAAGATTTGGAAAAGGTCGAAAGCCGAAGCCGGGGAAGCAATTGATCAAAGTTTATGCTCATATGTCAGATTTGGTCCTCAAAGAATGAAAGAATTACAAGAATGGCCCTTGGATAATTTTATAAAGTTTGGCAGGAAAGGTCCATTGAATTTCAGATTTTACACTTTTGGTCCTTATCCAATTTAATTCACTAAAAATCCTAAAACTATCTTTGAAACCGGATCCAAGTTTATCCCAAAAATAAAAATAAATCACAACCCAATCCAAATCTATCCTCAGCCCAACATGAACCCAGCCCATTCCCTTTAACCCAAATACCAACCCGGTCAAATAAACCCACCCACTAGTCAACACCTTTCATTAAATAATAAATAAATAAAAAACACACACCCTTTTTCACAGTACTTCTTCCCCAAAGATTAACCCCGTACCCTAAATTACCAACAATAATTCACCTGTACTTCTAGAAGCCTTGACATGTCAGGAATGTTATGACACACGGATTGCCAGCATGGATGAATGGGATGATTTGATTGGAGGAAACACCTCAATTAATGATCAAACGGCCAAGGATTAAAGATTGGTGACCAAAAGATGATCAAGGGCTGGAATTAGAAGGCCTAGAGGGTTCTCAAACCCTAGGTACCCCCTCCCCCCAGCTAATGGATATAAATAGAGCTCCTCACTCACCGTTTTAGATGTTAGATAGTTAGCTTAATTTTTAGGTCAAACCTAGGAGTAGGAATAGGGTAGAATAGCTTTAGCTTCTTGTAATTTTAGCTTAATGTTTGAATTTCTATTGTAATGATTTCAGAATTTTAATTAGATTTCAGTTTGCTTCTTAAATTTCTTCTTTACTTTAATGTTTTTGAAATGCTTTAATTTAGTCAATAAGCTCTTATAAGCTCTCTTTTATCTTTACTTAAGCCTACATAAGCTGCTCAATAGCTTATGTGAGTTTTAGTTAGCCTTTAGTTCAAATTAAACCAAATTCAGTCTATTTCCCTATTTTCAGCCTCTTTATACTGCTTATTTCCTTACTGCTTATTCTCTGCTTATGCTGCTTATTTTTATGCTTATATCTGTCCTATGTGCTTAGTTATAGCTTAAGTATGCTTAATCTCACAGTTTTGTGCTTTAAATCTGATTTTTATAAGTTTTTAAGATAGTTAAGGAGTGTTTGGTAAATGGGTCAAAACGGGTAAAAACCAGGCTCCACTGTTCATTGGTCATTGGGTGAACTTTATTCAGTATTAATTTAGATTATTTAAGGAGTTTGAAGGTGATTTGAACTGTTTTGAAGGCTTTTATATAATCAAGGTAGATAGCTAAAACCTTAGGCTAAAACCTGTTAGGACTAGATTGTTACAGAATCAAGTAGCTCTTAAGTGTGTTTTTGCCATTTTTGAATCACATTAGAATTCTTTGGGAGTTGTAGGATAGTTTAGGTTGAATCCATATTAGGTTGAAGAGTTTTGGTGTTAAAACCCCTAGTCTGCACATTCAGATGGTGACTGCATCACAAGTTCTATCTGAGTGATTTTCTAAGAACCATTTTAAGTGCTTTATTGTGAGATCTATTGCTTGATTTTTCTGTTTTTAAGTTTTTAGCCATATGAACTTTGTAGATTTTCAGCTTTTGTGGAACTTGGATCTTATTTAGAGCTTAATAATTAGCCTTAAAGTTGCCTCATGAACATGTTTTTGCTCTGCACATGATCTGCACATCAGCAGCCCTCAGATGGCTTATTGGAGTTTCATCAGTGCTTAGGTCCTTTAAAGTGTAGCTTATTCTGAGGATTTTGGTTTAGATAGATAATGCTTATCCTAGCTTAGCTTAATCAGTTCCATTTAGCTTATTAAAGCTTATCAGTCCTTATCTTGTTCCCTTTGCTTATTTTTCCTTCATTTGCAACTGTTTGGATTTCTTTGCTTATTTCTGAGCTAATTATTAAGTTTAAAAAATAGTTGTAGTTAAGTAAACAGCTTATTTTAATGGGCTTTTCAAGTTTGTAAAAGAAAAAAAAATAGGTTAGCAAAAAAGTGCCAGACCTGGGACTTGAACCCAGGCCTCCTCACTCAAACACCCACGACCTTACCAGTTATGCTCTAGTTATGCTCAGGTCTTTTAATGCAAAGTTTATTTCTTAAGTCCTTTTCATTTCTTTTAGCTTTAATAAACTGTTTTAGCTTTACACAGCTTATCCAAATGAGCTTTTTCAAATCTTATATTTTTCTTACATTTAGAGTAGCTTAAAGTATTTTCCATACAATTTTCATAATTTTCTGATTTGTTTTGGTATTTTTAATCATTTTATTTCATTTTAGTAGTTTTTAAATCATAATAAATAAATAAAAAGTCATAAAAATATAATTCTTTTTCCTAAAAATTTCTTTTATCATTTAGAATGTAGGAAAATTATTTTCATACTCGTAGGATTAGTAGTGCTTCAAATTCACTTTTTATTTTGCGCACTTACGTTTATTTTTATTAAAACGCTCGTGTTTAGTTTTAATTATGTTTTAGGGTTAATTGCTTTACGTTATCATTTTATGTACTTTGTTATTTGCTTTCTAGTGTTGATTTACTTTCCGTAGTGATAAAAAACCAATATCCCCACTCTTATTCACTATTCACAACACGATTCACGTTCCCGAAATCACAATTCCATTCAATCTTCATCGGGACAACGAACTCGGGGTTTTCACATTATTTCCCTTTTGTGAATTCCTTTTGGAACTTAATTTATATTAATCATTAACCCAAATGGCATTACTTGAAATTCGTGACCGTATCTCGTTCGGAAAGCTGTTTTAGGAATATCCTCTTCCCTAACACGCAGCTGATGATATCCAGATCTTTGATCGATTTTTGAGTAAACGCTTGATCCTTACAGTTGGTCGAACAAATCATCGATCCTGGGCAATGGATATCGATTTTTCACGTAAGTTTATTCAACTCCGGTAATCGATACATGTTGGGAGTTAAATGTTCTGAAGATTAAGTATCAAGAATTACAAGTATTGAAGGTTAGTACAGCTGAGAAGAATACTCTAACAGTTCCAACTGCTAGTGTATATTTTAGTACTACTGAGAAGAATACTCTAACAGTTCCAACTGCTTGTGTATATTCTTAGGACTGTTCAAGTTATAACTGACCGTACTAACTGGTAGTTATAAAGAAGGTACTGCTAGTCGATACTGCTGAGTGGATAATTGTCACATATACCACTGCTGGTTGGATAAGTATTGAAAAGATATTTGTGTACTAAAGTCAAGTATATACGGTAGATAATATCTTTTAACAAAGTGATCAATATCAAGTTGTGTACTCAGATACATGTTGTATCTTATGTACTGACACACTCAAGATAAGTTAGCAAGTAGTTTTGATAAGACTTAACAATATTGTAAAGATCTTTTCTTAACATATAAATGAAAGATCTTAGTTTAGATATATGTGTGTCTAATAGCGTGAAAAAGTTGTTAAGTGTTTTTAGAATAAAAACTCTCAAGAACATAGAACACAAATATCACAAGTTGTAGAAAACATAAGATTCAAGGTCTTTGTAACCCTAGTAATATTGAAGATCACTCGTATTATCTTGAATAATATTGAATCGTTTTGGTGATAATAATGGTCATCATCAGCATGCTTCTGCAGGCCCATTCAATCAAAAGCAGTGGTCCAAAAACCAGTTTGGAAACCAAAGAGTAAAACTACAAAGCCAGCAGTTAATACTGCTAGGCAAGTAGTTAATACTGCTGCTTGGAAAAACAGGGCAAATGCTGTTAAGGCCTCAGCATGTTGGATTCTTAAATCCAATGTTGCATCAACTGTTCTTAAAAGATTAAATTTCATTGATGCAAGAGGCAGATCCAAGTCAGTAATGGCTTGGGTCCCCAAAAGAAACTGATACTTCTCATTACTGTGCAGGAACATTCAAATGATAAACAAGAGGATCAAGGATACTCAGATAGTAGATGTTCAAGGCACATGACAGGCAACAAGTCTTATCTCTCAGATTTTCATTCAATAGATGGAGGCTATGTTACCTTTGGAGGAGGTGTTGGTGGTAAAATTTCCGGTAAAGGTACAATCAAAACTGGAAATTTAGATTTTGAAGATGTGTACTATGTAAAAGAGCTAAATTAAAATCTTTTTAGTGTCTCACAAATGTGTGACAAAAAGAACAAAGTTCTTTTCTGTGACACTGAATGTCTTGTACTTTCTCCTAATTTTAAGATGCCTGATGAAAGTCAAGTGCTTTTTAAAATTCCTAGAAAGGGCAATATGTACAGTGTAGAAATGAAGATCATTGTTCCTAAAAAGAATTTAACTTGTCTTGTTGCAAAGGCCACATTGGATGAATCAATGTTATGGCATAGGAGGCTTGGTCATATTAATTTCAAAACCATAAATCAGATTGTTAAGAATGGTTTGGTAAGAGGTTTACCTCAAAAATGATTTCAAAATGATCAAACATGCATTGCTTGTCTTAAAGGCAAACAACACAAAGCCACTTGTAAGCCCAAGCTGTTTAACTCTATTAATCAATCATTGTTTATGCTTCATATGGACTTGTTTGGTCCTACAAATGTTAGAAGTATAATGCATAAGAGATTTTGTCTAGTTATTACTGATGACTATAGTAGATTTACATGGGTTTTCTTTTTAGCTACTAAGGATGAGACACCTAGCATCCTTAAGACTTTCATTACTGAGATAGAAAACCTAGTAGACAAAAGAGTAAAAGTCATTAGATGTGATAATGGGACAGAGTTCAAAAATAGAGTTATGGATGAATTCTGCAAAGAAAAGGGTATTAGGAGAGAATTTAGTGTTGCTAGAACTCCACAACAGAATGGAGTTGCTGAAAGAAAAAATAGAACACTAATAGAAGCTGCTAGAACTATGTTAGATGATTCTAAGCTACCTATAACTTTTTGGGCTGAAGCAGTTCACACTGCTTGTTATGTCCAGAATAGAGTTTTAGTTGTTAAGCCTCACAATAAGACATCATATGAACTTTTTAGAGGTAGAACTCTTGCAATAGGATTTCTTAGACCTTTTGGATGTCATGTGACAATTCTCAATACCTTAGACCATCTTGGAAAGTTTGATGGTAAAGCAGATGAAGGTTTCTTAGTTGGATATTCTCTCAATAGTAAAGCATTTAAAGTATACAACTTAAGAACTAAGAAAGTAGAAGAAAACCTACATATGGAATTTTTAGAGCATAAATCCAATGTAGTTGGTGAAGGACCTAATTGGCTATTTGATCTAGAGTCTTTAACCCATTCTATGAATTATGTGCCTGTTGTTGCAGAAACTAATAATTTTTCAGGTCCACAAACAACAAATGAGGCAGGGTTAGACAAGGAGACAACTCAAGATCATGTTTGGAAGCCAATAAGTACAAGTGTGGCTTCAACTTCAACCAATGATGACTCTTTTTCTGATAAATCAAAAGAAGGAGTTGATGATGAAAACAAGGAAGATGGAACTGAGAAACAAGACAGTCAAGTTAGCAGTTCAAAAGCAGTTTGTACTGCTGAGACAGAGCATTCTACTGCTGGCCCTTCAGACTCAACTGAAGTAGATTTCTTAGATAATGAGGTGGATTTGAGCAATATCACACCTAACTATCAAGTTCCTTCAACCCCACACACAAGAATTCACAAATTCCACTCCCTAGAAAATGTGATAGGAGATGTACAATCAGGGGTGAAGACAAGGCAACAACTGATGTCTTCAGACCAACAAGGGCTTCTTGATGCCCTTTATGCTTCAAAACAACATGAGTTTTCAAACTCTTGCTTGTTTGTATGTTTTCTCTCTCAAGATGAACCAAAGAACATTCTGAAAGCCTTAGATGATTCAAGCTGGGTAGAGGCTATGCAAGAGGAGCTTCTTCAGTTCAAGATTCAGAAGGTATGGGTGCTAGTTGATTTACCAAAGGATGCAAAGGTAATTGGCACTCGATGGGTTTTCAAGAATAAAAGGGACGAAAGAGGCATAGTGATTAGGAATAAGGCTAGATTAGTAGCCCAAGGGTACACACAACAAGAAGGAATAGACTATGATGAAGTTTTTGCTCCAGTAGCAAGACTTGAGGCAATTAGGCTTTTCTTAGCTTATGCTTCATTTTTAGGCTTCACAGTTTACCAAATGGATGTCAAGAGTGCATTTTTATATGGCACAATTGAAGAAGAGGTGTATGTCTCACAACCTCCAGGTTTCATTCATTCTGACAATCCAGACAAGGTGTACAAAGTTGTAAAAGCTCTATATGGCCTGCATCAGGAACCAAGAGCATGGTATGAAACGCTTGCTTCTCATTTAAAAGCAAATGGATTTCAAAGAGGAAAGATTGATCAGACACTTTTCATCAAACAGCACAAGAAAGATCTTCTGTTAGTGCAGGTGTATGTGGATGACATTATCTTTGGATCTACAAGGAAGGAGATGTGTTTGGAGTTTGAGAAACTTATGCATGATAAGTTTCAGATGAGTTCCATGGGGGAACTTACATTCTTTTTGGGTTTGCAAGTTAAACAGTCATATGAAGGCA
This sequence comes from Artemisia tridentata subsp. tridentata, assembly GCA_021014915.2. NCBI lineage: Eukaryota > Viridiplantae > Streptophyta > Magnoliopsida > Asterales > Asteraceae > Artemisia > Artemisia tridentata. Next base: position 465,318,163 of record CP139508.1, read on the forward strand.
TATTTATTAGTCAAGATAAATATATTTCTGAGACACTAAGGAAGTTCAACTTTGCTGATTCAAAAATGGCAAGCACACCAATGGACTCTGAGAAGCCTCTTCCAAAAGACTTAGATGGAGAAAATGTGGATGTACACACTTACAGATCTATGATAGGATCTTTGATGTATCTCACATCATCGAGACCTGACATCATGTTCTATGTTTGTGTTTGTGCAAGATTTCAAGTAACTCCAAAGGTTTCTCATTTAACAGCAGTCAAGAGAATTTTTGGATATCTCAAGGGTCAACCTAGGTTACTTGGTAGCATTTTCGGATAGTGATTATGCTGGTGCTAGCTTGGACAGAAATTCAACAACTGGAGGATGTCAATTCCTTGTGTAGGACCTATGATCAATCCTTATCACACACACTAATAAACATTAAAGCACAAGATAAGATAAGATCTAGAGAGAGAGTAGAGAGACAAAGTATATTTCATTAAGCACACACTCTTCACTAGCCTCAAGCACCCCTTAGAACTCCAACCTCCCAAATGAGGGTGGGAGGTTCTATTTATAGTTTTTTGATATGGATGGGCTTGGGCTTGTGATGGGCTTTTACATGGACTCTTTGATACACAATATTTAGTCTATTAGTTTAGGTCCAAGCCCATAGACTACTTTTACTTAATTAAATACAACGACACGTTACAAAATATAAAACGTAAATGACCATCACTTTTATAAATCCTAACAATCTCCCCCTAAGGGATGGTCATTCAAATGTTGCTCGGAGTGAGTTGGTCTTTTGTCTTCATTTCCATGTGCTTCGTGTGTCGTTGTATAATAGTCTTTGTTCTTGTTCCTTCATGCTATGTGATCTTCAAAGAATCGTCTTTGTGGATGTTCTTGCCTTCAATCAGTATCTTCATGTGATTGTGACGTCGTGACCTTCAACATACTCATACCTCTTCTCCTTATGCTAACAATCTCCCCATAATCTTTCATCATGTGACATATGAACTTGTTCTTGACATCTTGATTAGCCTCTTGACTTTGTTGTTACACTTTGTCTTTAACTTGATCTTTTTGCCTTGAACCTTTTACACTTGAGCTTTGTAGGGGATGTTCTTCATAAGTATGAGTATGCTGAGGTGAAGATGTTTGATGTATCAGATGATGGTGGATGAATGTTCGTCGGTAGCTGCATAAAACAGTTAGCAATAATACGTCCAGCGCTTACAGATTTGAACTTCGAGATTGTCAACAGCATAGTGTGAAGACTTTCTCTAATTCAAACCCAGGCCGTTCTGAACCGGATACCCCCGAGAGGGCTTACACGGACACACCGAAGTGCACCCACGATTCAGTGAGTCGCTGGAGATCACCCCATGACTGTAGACCATTTGAAGCACGTAACCATCATGATGTAAATGGCAAGATCTGTAGATCTCATTAAGACTCTTACAACTTGTGCTCTTTTAGGTGAACACAAGTGTATCAAATGGAAGTGTTCCTAACGAGATATTTTGATGAATCTCATGGCTCTAGACTCTATTGTGCGTTTTGGTTTTAAGTCGTCGGAGGCATGGAGCAGAGTGCCACCTTTTCAATATCAACACATCTCGGAATGAGAGGCCGATAGATTATGTAGTGTTCTCCGTGAGAAATGAAACAAATATCTTTTAAGAGATATCTGAGTGGCTAGGAGGGGTGGTGCAGTGCGTCACTGGGTCCATGACGTCTTGTCTTCAATATCAGTATCACCTTAGTGAATACCGATAGCAGATGTATTGACCCGGTTTCTGCCCTAAGTTTTCATGGAGGGCTATTTCTTTTCACCTTTTCATTCAACTTTTCTTTTTAATTCTTCAACCCCTTCTTTCCCTTTCTCATTTACTCCTTTTTCAATCATACCTAAGGACTTTTAATTCTAATCTATTGGATTTGTCCTTGGGTAGATCCCTCCGGCTCTGGCGGATCATAGGACGGTTTTTCCTAACCTTAGTCACCTTATAACTCCATGACTATCCTAGATTTGCCATAAAACCTTTTGAAAATCTCTCAAAGTGTTTATGATTAAACACATTTAGTTAGCACTTTGAGAGTTTTATATTTTTGAAATACTCCCCCTTCACATGTGCTCATGCATTTTTAACTAAAATTGCACATGTTGGGTAGAGTTCGCACATTTTGAATTGATCGACTTTCAATGAACATGACCTTTGCGAGACACGCTTACATCACTAGTTAGACTAGCTTGAAATTATTACCCGTCCCGGTCATATTCAATGATCATCTCTCGAATTGGTACATTCTACTCAGACAAGTCCTTTGCGAGACACGTTTACATCACTGGATAACCAGCTTGAAATTATTACCCGTCCCGGACAAGTCTTTTCGATTTCTGACATTAAATTTTTCGTCAATTCGAGGGTAAAAACTTGAGTCTTTTTGTAGAGCTCGACTCACGATCACATTTTAATCACATTTCTCCCCCTCAAAAATAGCATTTCAATGGTATTTTTGATACCGTTTGATTAAAATCATTGTTTTTAGAAAGCTATTAGGGAGAAACAGTTTTGCATGAACTTTTTGGAACAAAGATGTTTTGAATTACTCCCCCTCAAACCTTGCATAGGTTTTGATATTTTTAAACTTTGGAGCGAACTGGGGAGTAAATATTTGAAAATCTTAAGCAAAATTTTTGAAAAGTTTTGAAAAACCTTTTGATAAATTTTGAATAAAATTTTGCTTAAGATTAAGAAGTTTGAATAAACGTTGCATGAAAACTTCTTTTCTTGTTAGGATTGTTGTAATAAAACGTACAACAGGGTCCTTTCTTTGAAAAACGGGTTATGCACTGTTATGTGTGCATAAGCCATAATGGTTAAGCGCGGGTTGTAAGCTGAAATACTTAAAAGCCATTGAGATTTTTAGGATAAGTGCTTGAAAAGTTTTTGATTAAGCACTTTCCTTTCTTGAAAGCACGGGTCCTGAACTGATGTGTTCAGAAGCCATCGGGTTAAGCACGGGTTTCGTACTGAAATGCACGAAAGCCATTGAAATTTTTAGGATTAAACAACAACCTTGGGAACCCATTTAAGCACGGCGCCAACGGGTTTACCATATTTTGAAATCCATTTGTAAGCTGTGTCAATCCAATTCAAAGAAGTTGAATTCCAACGAGGACTGAAAACCGGTGTTTCATTTTGAAATAGCACTCGTGGAATCAACAGTGATTTAAAACTCTTTTTCTTGTGAAAGTTGTTTGAGAAACCCGGTGTCTCTCTTGGAGTTTTAAAACTTGAAGAAGAAGTTTTCCATCCATTGTTGAAACCCGGTGTGTCATTTCTAAAATTCGTTTTTGAGATGAATGGAAACCTTCCTGAATTTGGAATTTTCAAAGCAGAGTCATTCTTATGTTGCAGCGAAAACAATTCTGATTTTGAATATTTGAAAGGTTTTGAATGACTTTGCTTTGGTCTCCACACTTGCTTTACCGGTGTAAAACGAGAGTGTGGAGTTTGAAAAGCTTGATTTTGTCCATTTGAAGTATTTAACCTTGAAAGCTTTTGAGGAGTGAGTGTTTCAGAAAAACTTGATTTCTTTGAAAACTTCCTTCCTTTTTGCAAAGAGTAGGTTGTAAACTGGGAAATCTTTTTCGAAAATGGTTTTGAAGATTCACCCGTGTAAACCTTCTTTGAAACACTCACTTCTGGTGTTGAAAGATTTGAAATAGGAGCTTTTCCTTTTGATTGGTTAAGAGACTCAAACTTGACTCTTAAAGCATTGTATGAAGTTCTCAAATCACTGTATTCCTTTTGAACTTGATCGTGAGATGCCAATTTAGATTCCAAAGAGGCAATTTGTTTCAAAAATTGATCTTTTTCAGCTTTTGAATCATCCGTTTTACGAGCCAATTTCCGTTCGAACTCAATATTTTCTTTTTCAAGTCTTTCAAAATATTTTTCGAATTTGGTCGTTTTGTTGAAAAGATCAGTTTGGGCATCCTCAAAAACGTTTGTTTGTTGAGCTAAAAGCGTTTCAAGCTCAATCACTTTCTTTTGAAGCACATTGTTTTCATTTTCCTTTTCCTTTTCAAAATCTGTGGTATTAGACTCAAATAGGGGATTTGGAAAGGAAACTTTTGTGATTTGAGACTCACTCTTTTTCCTCTTCATTGATTCAATCTTTTGCAAAACATTTTCAAACTTTTTGTCAGCGAATTCAGACAATTGAGACTTCAAAACATTAGTCTCTTTTTGTTTTGTGATTGATTTTTGAGTCTGAACCCGTGAACGTTTGATTGAATCAAACAGGTTTTTGTAAGTCTGTTTCAAATGCTCATTTTCTTTTTGTAATGATGCCACAGCATGTTCCAATTCAATGTTTTTTGTATCAACTTCATCCAAATCAAACTTGATTTTGGCATCATCACAATTTTCTTCAAAAATCTTTTCCTTTTCTTTAAGCACTGTTGTCAAAGAGTTTTCAGAAGATGCTTTTTGTTCCTGCAGTTTGAGTTGGAAAGAAATACTTTGTGCTTCAAGTTTTGTTAAATCTTTCTCAAACTGAGCAGTTCTTTTTGACAATTCTTCTTTGACTTCAGCCGCTTCTTTTGAAAGTTCAGTGATTTTCCTTTTGAAACAAAGATTTTCAGATTTCAAAAAATCCACATTCTCATGCTCATGGCAGACAGATACCGACTTAAGTGACTCAATTTGATTTGTGAAAAATTCTTTTTGGATATCAAGATTTAAGCATTTTTCATCAAATTCGTCTTCAAGAGAATGGACGTACTTTAAATCTTCTCTCATTTCAGTGACAAGGAATTTTTCAAAGTATTCAAAACTTAAGTTGATATTTTTCACAAGAGGTTCAATCTCATCTTTTAAAAGCTTACAGACTTCCCTTTTTAGCCAAGCGTCTGATGACATGAGACGATTGTAGTCACTATTGGTGTATTGTTGTTTCGACCAAATGACCTTTAACGTGTGCTCAATGTGATTTTTAATATTACAAAACTGTTTCATTGCTTTATTTTGCCATAAATTAGCATCAAAAGTAGTAAGTTGAGCTTCTTTGAAAAATCTTTCACATTTGTGTCTTTTCTTTTCAAAGGTGCTTTTGGTATTTCTGACAATTGTATACAACCATACACAAAGCCTTGGTACGAGAGTGGGCTTTTTCTTTGTTTGACTTTTAAGCGTTTTTCCTTTTCCAAATTTTCATCCTCTTCTGAAATGAACAGAGCATCAGTCGGCAAAAATTTATGTTCCACCTGATCTGTATTTTCAAAACCAATTCCTGATTTTCCTTTATGAACTTTCTCAGCTTTAGGAATCATCATTTGAAGAGTTTGAGCACTTTGGTCTGTTTTTCGAAGTTTTTCTTCAAGATTGTTTGCACGTTTTAAAACCTCTTGATTTTCATTCTCAAGTTTTGAATTAACAATCTTAATATTTGACTTGGTTTCCTGAAGCATTGAGTATCTCATTTTTAATTCAACGTTCTCTTTTAAAAGCTCTTGGATCCTTGTGTTAGAGGGGCCCATATTTCTATCCAATTTTTGAATGGAAAATTTTTCACGTGACAGGGCATCGCTACACTCTACTTGAAGTTCTTTATTTCGTTTTAAGATTGGTGTGAGAACATCTTCATTTAATTTTCGAGCTTGAGATTTCAGGTTTGAGATTTCAATGTTTTTGCTTTTTGTTATTTCTTTAAATTCCTCAAGCTCTTTGGATAAGAAGACGTTGGTTTGCTTAGCTTTGCGATTGTCCTCTTTGCACTTTTCAAGTTCATTTTTGAAATTTTCGATTAATGAAGTAAAGAAAGCACGATCATGTTCATAAGAAGATCCATCCTGGGCAGGCTCTCCTCCATTAGGATCCATATCTGGAGTTGTGGGAGTGATATTACTATCAAACGTTCAACCACATATGTGTCACTTATGGACTCAGGATGCGCAGGATGTGTCTTGTCATGAGCAAACACATTATCGAACACAACAACATTATCATTATCGTTTGAATGTTGTACCGTAGCCAATGTCACTTTGTCAGGTGCAGGTCTGATCTGATCATCCTCAGTATCCCAAACAACTTCATTTCTGTGTGTACCATCAGCATCCGAATCATTCCTTGGAGTGTTGCTTTCAACATACTGTTTTGAGGATGTGTCTCTTTCCGTGAAAACCAAGCTAGCATATGTTGTAGTTCCCGTGTTGACCGTGTGTTCCTCTTTGTCTGCGTCTTTCTCATTTCCCTTTGTTTCCTTTAATAGCATTTCTCTTTCAATTTGCTCTCTTTCCCGTTTCTGCTTCTCCATTTCAATTCTTTCCCGTTCTTTCAATTTCTCTTCTTCCAGCATCCCTTTCAGATGAAGTGATCTTTTATTAAGCACCAATTCCAATGTGTTCATTAGTATAAGCAACTGATTTCTGAACAATTCAGCTTCTTGGTATCGAGTGATGCATTCACTCCATATGTGGCTTGTTGATTCATAATCTGGAGACCTTTTTATCGCTCTGAAATCTAAGTCGAGAAACCATTTAAACTGCGTCTTGAGCGCTTGATATGCTTCTTTGCATTCACTTCCTTGTTCAATTTGGTTCTCTATGTGAAACAAGTTATGTAGGAGTGTCCTTCTAAAGGTTGAATAATCCATTTCAGATCCGAAGAGTTTTGCAAAAACTCGACGAAATGGATATGGATTCCCTAATGGTAACCTTGCTTCTGAGATTGCCTTACATTGACTCTTAACTGATTTAAAGTGTGCTAGACAATTTTCCTTTGAGTGAATAGCGTATGGCACAATTTGAGTTATCTTTACCGCTTGAGAACTTGATTCCATTCAATTTCGGTATGTGATAAGGTTGATGTTGGATCGATGCAAAGATCTAGGAGTTGTTATTGATGTTGGTTTAAGGTTCACGAGTTGAGTTTGGTTTAAGTCCCTTATCGTTGTCCTTGAATAGTCGTTGAGAAAAAGTTGATAACCCAAAGATTATATATTAGTGACTCAAAAGCAAACACTTCAAAACTTAAACCAAGTCATGCACATGCAAACTCAAATCAAAACACGTCTTTGTTATATTAAAACACGTCTTCAAATTCACATGCAAATACACACGTCAAATTTAAAAATCAAACTCACATGCAAACTCAAAAAGCAAACTCCAAATGAACTCAATATGGAAAAACACGTCAAAAGCCACACGTCTCAATATTATACTCAATATTATAAAGCAAGTGTCACTGTGTCAGTATCTTAATGTTATAAAAGAGACAATTATCAAGTATCAACTTCAATAGATAAAAAACAAACTTAACAAACTCTTTAATGAAGAAACTCGACTGTGAAAAGTTGCTCGTCTAAAATGAAGCTTCGACTAAATGATATATGGCTCGACTAAATGATGCTTCGACTAAATGAAGTTGCTTCGGCTAAATTTGGTTCGATCAACCTAGCTAGCTTGCTTCGATTAAGGTTTGGTTCGATGAAAAGTATGGATCGATCAAAGGTATGGTTCGACTAGTGGTTCGACTAGTTGGTTTGACTAGTTGGTTGCTTTGATGAAGTGAGATGGTTCGACTAAATAGTTGGTTTGATGAAATTATGGTTCGATCAAAGTGTTGGTTCGATGAAAGTTGCCGTTCGACTATTGAAAGGTGTTGCTTCGATGAGAGTGTTGGTTCGATCAAAGTGCTTCGACTAAGTTGCTTCGATCAAGTGAAGTCGTTCGACTATGGAGATCGTTCGATCAAAGTGGTCGTTCGATCAAAGTGGTCGTTCGACTAAGTGCTCGTTCGACTAAGAGCTCGATCGACTAAGAGCTCGTTCGACGAGCTTAAACTCGTTCGATCAAGTTTATTTGTTCGATAGGCTGGTTCGATAAGGTAAGTCCTTCCATCAGTTGAGTCCATCGATAAGCTTGTTCCTTCGATAGGCTAGCTCCTTCGATCAAGAAAGGTCCTTCGATCAAAGTTACTTCGTTCGATCAAGTGGCTCGTTCGATCAGTTTTGATTGTTCGATCAAAGTTGTTCGTTCGATCAGATTTGATTGTTCGATCAAATGTGATGGTTCGATCGTTCGATCAAAATGCTCGTTCGATCAACTTGTTCGTTCGATCAATTGGAAGAGTAAGTCTAACTTGACTACCCTTGTCTCGTTCGATGAATGCTCCCGTTCGATGAGAAACTACTCGTTCGACTAAAAAATGCTCGTTCGATCAACAAACTCGTTCGATCACAGTAGCTCGTTCGACTATATGCTCCTTCGATCACACTTTGGTTCCTTCGACTATATTGATCGATCAAGGAAAAAACAAAAAAAATGCTAATGAACAGAACGTGAAAACTTAACAAATGGAACAATGAAATAATATTGAATCTAACACGCCTGCTAGATCTTTGAGCCTATATGGATCGGTAGGATGCCTATGTAATCACAAGCACACTACAAGAGAATCTCTGAATATGAAGTAGAAAAGGAAAGAAATAATGCTATGATCCTCTATGGATCGTATAATGAACTAAAAGATAATTTTATTGAATCTTGTAAAACCTCTGTCAAACTCATAGACGGGGTGTTCCTTTTATATTGACAAGAAACCCTAACCCTAACCCGTCATACAAGAAAACATGTAAAGAGATAAACATGATCTCTTCTAAAAATAACTCTAACAAACATACTAAACATACGGATAACTAACAATAATATCCGCAGCAACAAACACTATCAGCAGAAACAAAATATCACTATCAGCAGCAATGAGCTTCAGCAGGAACCAAAGCTATCGGCAGGAACCAACTTTCACTATCGGCAGCAACAAGAAATATCTTATTTCCGAAATTCCTAACAATCCTCCCCTAATCTTGAGGAAATAGCTTATTTCCGACAAGATTCCCTAAGCGTTCACTCTACTCTGAAAGTACTTTGAAGTCCATAGGGAGAGGATTAATCCAGCAGCAGCATCAGTAAGTAACCAGCAGTAACACTTGAAACTTCCAGCAGCAACTTCGATAGTTCAGCAGCAATAGGAAATTATCTTCAAAAGAAAATTTAAGCTGGTCACCATGTCATTCTGGATCTTGACTGCTACTATGACAATATGTACATCAAATCACTTAAGTTTCATACTATTCTCATCACATCCAGGTGTGTTAACTCCTGTGAGAGGTGAATCATTGAAAATTAATGGATTTGATGTCTCTTTACCAATAGCCATCACTACTGGAGTAGCCAATGTTTTGGTGTGTAAGACCATGGTACATTGATAACCATCTGATTTTTAGTAAACCAGCAACTATAAAAGGATTTGACATCTCTTTACCTGTAGCCGTTTGCTCAGGACTAGCCAATTCTTGGTTTCAACTGAACCTTGGTGAATTGAATACCAAATATGGATACCAAATGTCTTTACCACAAACCATACTTTTGTGGACTAGCCAATTCTTTGGATCCCATAAAGGGTTACATCCATGGTGAATTGAGAACCATTTCAACTCTCAGGAATGAACCATGGGTGAGTTGAAGTACCCTATAGCTTTGAGCAAGCTATTACAGCTATCAACGGATTTGATTATCACACCAGAGCCGTACCCTCATGGTGAGTCAACTCTTTCTTGTCTGTGAGACATGGTGAGTTGAATACCATTTGTTGTGTAGGTGTAAATACCAACACTGTACCTGCAAGGTGTTGCTCAAAACCATACAAGTTAGCACAAAACATCAATTTTTTTATTTTTTTATTTTTTATTTTTTATTTATTTATTTTTTTTGAACTAAAGAACCAAGAAACAAACCAAAAGAAAAAGAAAGAAAAGATAAGAAAGAAAGATATACAACAACAAGAAGCCTGATCAAGTAGAAGAACCTTTAGCAGCTGCAAGTTGATCTCTAATGAATTTGACCAACTGTTCAGCTGTGGTTAAATCATTTCCAATAGTATGCTTGGGAACTCGGACCTTCTGTGTGAGCATTCTCTTCATTAGTCCCTCAGATAAAGGATAAGTGACATCCATAAACATAGACAGGATCTTGCCAGAAATGAGCTCCACTACATGAACATTGGAAGAAGGATATAACCTCCAAGTAAATTCTCTCCAGGATGATTGATTACCCCACACCAATTGAGCCTTTTCTCCTTCCAATGAATTCATTAAAACTTGTAAATCTCCCCAAAGCATTAGGCCAATCCCAGTAGGAGTATGAGTTTGATAGTAATTATCCACTATCTTATAAAGATTCTCCAAATCTTTCCTCTCTACCTTATTCAAGAGCACCCTCAGAAAGGTAAAGAATTTGACTGTCCCATCAAGGGAAAACCAAACATTGACTTCACCTTCAGGAGTAGATCTAATCTCCCAGTGAGCAATATGACCCCAAGAATGAATGGAATCACCTTCTGAATCACTGTCTGAGTCAACCCTAACCAATTCTTGATCATCCACTTCAGAAATATCCCTAGAAGAAGGGTGGTTAGAGTGACTCTTCTGCCTTGTCCTTAGACCATATTGCTGAATAAGAACTGAGGAAGATGGTTCAACCTTATCAACACGAATGGAATCAGTTTTATGAGCAGCAGGAATATCATCAGGAATAGGAACTTCTTGTGGTGCACCAGATGCATCTACATAAGGAATTGGAGAAATGGATGTGGTATCCTGAGAACCTTCAGTAGGAATAAAGGAAGATGCACCAGTCAATGTCTCTTCAGACTTCAGTTTCTTTGTAACATCAGACTCTAAAGATGAAGACTCTCTTTTCTTGCTTTGTTGAATGTCTGTCTTGACTGATGAATTTATCCTTGCATAGGTATCAAGGAACAGCTTTTGAATTGCAGCATCAGTCCAACTTTTGAAGTCACTGAGCTTGTAGTTAGCTTGATTCTTCAGATAATCCTTCATAAAATTGACATTATCTTTTTTTGTAGGCATCTTATAACCTGACTTTTGCCTTTCACTGATCCTATGCATCAAGTCATTCCAAGTGGATGCTCTATGAGTCTTTAAGATAAATGCCTTGAGCTGATCTGACTTTTCTTCCATATCCAACTCTGAATCTTGAAGAATCATAAACCCATGAGCTCTAATAATCATGTCAGAAGCCAACAAGTATTCAACTTGCTCACTGAACTCTTCTGAAGTAAGATCTTCTGAGCTTGTGCTATTCATAATCCCAGCTATGTTCCTCTCATCTGCAGACATTTTCCTTGCAAACTCCTCATCTTGAGCAACCTGAGCTAATCTAGCTTGTTCAGCAGCAATTTCCTGTGCATGCACTTGTCTGACTATCTCAGAATCATTTTGTGTTGCAGCAGAGGGAATGGTGTCACTACCAGCAGCAATGGATGAGCTACCAGCAGAATTACCAGGAGCCTTAGGATCAGTAGACACACTACCAACTTTAACAGGAACATCAGAGACAACACCAGAGACTTCAGCAGCAATGGTGGATTGAAACTTCTCAAAAGCTGACACTCTTGAGGGCTGCTTGGTCCTTGTTCTTGTAAAAGCCTGAGGTTTTGAAGTTGTTGAGGGTTTAGAAGAGGTAGGTACTTCAGTGTGTGCACTATCAAGAGAAACAGAAGCCAACACATCAAGTCCATCAAATGACATATCACCTTGATCATCCTCAGACTCAGAAAGCACAATCCTTCTTTTCTTCTGTGGATGTTGAGCTTCTAAAGAGCTGATCCTTTCATTTAGCTTTTGGATAATCTCACTAAAAGATTCTTTAGTGTCCTTGAGCTCCTTTTCCAAATTCTCCACCTTCTCACTAAAACTCCTTTTGGTCTCTTTAAGCTCTGACTCCAATGCTTCAATTTTCTGCATAGACCTGTCAAGTAACTGGGACATCGAAGTAAGATCAGCAGCATCCTCAGCTCCACCAGCAGGAATGCCTGAGGTGTTAGGAGCTTCATTGGATCTAGGTGGAGAAACATGAAATTCTCCCCCTGTATGGGTGTCATCACTAAAAGGCTGCCTAGTAGGACTAGGAGATGAAAGCCTTGAAGCAGAAGGCATATCCATTGAGGGTGTGGGTTGGACAACAGGTGAGTCAACTGTGGTGGTCTGGACATTGGGCTCATCAGGGACAATAGTCTCAGGTGTGGCTGGTCTAGGTGATGGTGGTAATGGGTCATCAGCAGCAACAGATGCAGATGCATCAGCAGCAACTGAAGTCCCTTCACCAGCAGCATTGGATGCACTAGCATCAGCTGCATTGGGTGATGGTGGGACACTGACATTATCAGCAGGATCTGGGTTGTCAGCAGGATTGGCATTTTGTAACATTGCAGGTAATAATGGAAAATGTTGACCTGCAAAATTCATCTTCATCATTGCAAACATTTTAGCAGTCATTCGATTCACTATCTTAAGGGATGGGTTATTGGTTTGAACACCTAAGATAATTTGAAGAAATCTAGGATACATTAAAAATCTGTTTTTATCACCAGTGATATTTTCAATCATCCCTTCAAAAATATATTTGGCCCAATTATATATCCTACCCTGTGACAGACAAAAAAGACCAAATGCAATGGGACTAGGACATTGGTCCCAACCACCGGTCTTTATACTCATACACTGGAGTAAAGTATGAACAAGAAATCTCCATTGAGGAGACAGCTTATTTTTATAAAATGTACAACTACCAGTGACAGGATAACCTATGGCAGCCATACCATCATTAATTTCTTGCCTGGAAAGATCATACGCCCCATGCTCCTCAGGAAATCAGAGCTGTCCCCGAATCAACCCCTCAGTAATGATGACTTCGCGCTCGTCAATGGTGGCAACGATGTCGTCCTCCCTTCCCACAATGTGTCTAACCCTAGCAGTTGCCCAAAACTGCTTAATGAGTGAATCATACACCATTACAGGACAATGAGTGAGTGCATAGTGAATAGATGACCCACGAAGAAAAGCTAACACCTCATCATAACCATCACTTCTAGAAGAAGACTCTAAGTATGCAACCTTGTTGTGATCATCCTTGTAGCGAAGTGTTGTCATTGTATTGGATGAATGAACTAGGGTTCGAAATGGGAAAAATAATGAATTAGGGTTTGAAAGGATTTTGAGAAATTGAGATGAGAGAAGTGCAATTTTAGGTTAGGTTGCCAAATATAGCAATTTAAATTGCTGCAATTCCACGCACGTATCATTGACTAATTGACTTGGCGAACTTCCCCAAATTTAATATAGTCAGCAGGAACCATAAGTCAAATGGTAGTAACACTTGGTCAATCGGCAGCAATGAAGTGGTTTGACCAAAGTCAACCTTCCAAAATCAGTCATTAGGAATAAACCGCCTGAATTAAATCACAACACCAACCAACAATAAATTTGCACTAATCACCATCTCATTATAAAAGCTCTTTTTCCCAAATCAAATAACTTCATTATCACAATAACTTCATTAAATCTTCAAACCAAAGAAAATCATGAGTTAATCCAAAATTCCAATCATCGAAATCTCATCAGACTCCTCCTCCTCCAACGAATCAGGATGGGAAAATTACTTTCCCCCGATTGCATCGTCTTCTCAAAACAAAGGTAAGGCAAAGGTTGAGGAGGATTCATCTGATCCTCTTCCATCTACTCCTTCGTCATTTGAGTACTCTAGCTCTGATGATGAAGGATCATCAGAGCTGAAGTCTTTGACTTATTATCAGGGTGAATGGGAGACATATCCTCCCAATTTTCCCATCACAGATAAGCTAAGGAAAGAGATGAAGAAAACTGTGGCTCTGCTTAGTGAAGAGATGGAAAGGACAACTGCTACCTTCTACAAAGTACCGGTACCAAAAGGAGATGCAGATTCTCATGAAAATCCTAACCGGGAAAACCAAAACCATCGAAGTCGAATCGATGGACACAATCGACAACGTGAAAGCCAAGATCCAAGACAAAGAAGTCATTCCACCAGACCAACTCCTCAGACAAGCCATCCAGCTCCACAGTCAAGTCAGCCAACTACAAGGTTGTTGAATCTAACACGCCTGCTAGATCTTTGAGCCTATGTGGATCGGTAGGATGCCTATGTAATCACAAGCACACTACAAGAGAATCTCTGAATACGAATGAGAAAAGAAAAGAACTAAGACAATGATCCTCTATGGATCGTATAATGAACTAAAAGATGATTTTATTGAAGATTGTTAAGTTACAAAGGTGTCTCAAACTCATAGACGGGGTGTTCCTTTTATAATGACAAGGAACCCTAACCCTAACCCGTCCTACAAGAATACGTGTAAAGAGATAAACATGATCTCTTCTAAAAATAAACTTACTAAACATACGGATAACTAACAACAATATCCGCAGCAACAAACACTATCAGCAGAAACAAAATATAACTATCAGCAGCAATGAGCTTCGGCAGGAACCAACACTATCGGCAGGAACCAACTTTCACTATCGGCAGCAACAAGAAATATCTTATTTCCAGAATTCCCAACAATCCTCCCCTAATCTTGAGGAAATAGCTTATTTCCGAAAAGATTCCCTAAGCAGTCACTCTACTCTGAAAGTACTTTGAAGTCCATAGGGAGAGGATTAGACCAGCAACAGCATCAGTAAGTAACCAGCAACACTTGAAACTTCCAGCAGCAACTTCGATAGTTCAGCAGCAATAGGAAATCATCCTCAAAAGAAGATCTAAGCTGGTCACCATGTCATTCTTGATCTTGACTGCTACTATGACAATATGTACATCAAATCACTTAAGTTTCATACTATTCTCATCACATCCAGGTGTGTTAACTCCTGTGAGAGGTGAATCATTGAAAATTAATGGATTTGATGTCTCTTTACCAATAGCCATCACTGCTAGAGTAGCCAATGTTTAGGTGTGTTAGACCATGGTACATTGATAACCATCTGATTTATTAGCAAATCAGCAACTATAAACGGATTTGACTTGTCTTTACCTGTAGCCGTTTGCTCAGGACTAGCCAATTCTTTGGTTTCAACTGAACCTTGGTGAATTGAATACCAAATATGGATACCAAATGTCTTTACCACAAACCATACTTTTGTGGACTAGCCAATTCTTTGGATCCCATAAAGGGTTACATCCATGATGAATTGAGAACCATTTTCAACTCTCAGGAATAAACCATGGGTGAGTTGAAGTACCCTATAGCTTTGAGCAAGCTATTACAGCTATCAACGGATTTGATTATCACACCAGAGCCGTACCCTCATGGTGAGTCAACGCTTTCTTGTCTGCAAGACATGGTGAGTTGAATACCATTTGCTGTGCAGGTGTAAACACCAACACTGTACCTGCAAGGTGTTGCTCAAAACCAACTTATTAGCACACAAAATATACAAGAATTTTTTTATTTTTTTTTTATTTTTTTATTTTTTTTTTTTTAACTAAAAGAAACCAGAAACAAACCAAAATAAAGAAAATAAGAAAAGAAAGAAAGATATACAACAACAAGAAACCTCCCCTTAGGCTTAAACCTCCCCTTAATCTCAGCACCTAAGGATTGAGCATTCCAATATGAACCACCAGATAGTTGAACCTTGGACCATCAAATGCTTTAGTCAACAGGTCAGCCACATTCTCATCAGAGTCGATCTTAAGCACCTGAATGAGATGCTTCTCATAAGCATCCCTTATGAAATGATGCCTAATCTCGATGTGCTTTGTTCTTTGATGAAACACTGGATTTTTAACAATACAGATGGTACTTTGGTTTTCAATGAAAATTTTAGTGTTCATGAAGTTGAACCCATAATCCAACAATTGATTTTGCAACCAAAGGACCTGTCCACAGCAGCTAGCAGCAGCAACATACTCTGCCTCAGTAGAAGATGTAGCTACAATAGTCTGCTTCTTGCATTGCCAAGAAACCAACCTTCTTCCCAAAAACTGGCAACCTCCTGTAGTAGATTTTCTATCAAAGTTTGCTCCAGCATAGTCACTATCACTATAAGCTTCCAGCACAAAAGAAGAATCCTTAGGATACCAAAGTCCCAGCTTAGGCTGTCCTTTTAAATACTTGAAGATTCTCTTAACAGCATTTAAATGAGAAGTCAAAGGTGTAACCTGATGTCTAGCACATGCACAGACTGCAAACATGATATCAGGCCTTGAAGCTGTCAAATACATCAAAGAACCTATCATAGATCTGTATAAGTGAACATTTACAGCATCATCAGGTTCATGATTAGACTTAGGCTTTGGAGCTTCAAAAGGTGTTGTAGCAGTCCTCACATTGTCCAAGTCAAACTTCTTAAGTATGTCATGAACATACTTTTCTTGATTAATGAAGATACCATCTGGTCTCTGTTGAACCTGTAAGCCCAAGAAGAATGTCATCTGCCCCATAGCACTCATTTCAAATTCACTTTTCATTAATTCCTCAAAATCCTTACACCAGGCTTCATTTGTGGAACCAAAAATAATATCATCTACATACACTTGTACCAAGATGATATCTTTAAAATTCTTTCTAATGAAAAGTGTTTTATCTATTGTACCTCTTCTGTAACCATGTTTAAGTAGAAAGGCAGACAACCTGGCATACCATGCTCTTGGTGCTTGATGAAGTCCATAGAGTGCTTTCACCACTTTATAAACCAAATCAGGATGTTGTGGATCCACAAACCCCTGTGGTTGAGTAACATACACTTCCTCTTCAATACTTCCATACAGAAATGCACTCTTCACATCCATCTGATAAACCACAAACCCCATAAATGAAGCAAAAGCCAAAAACAATCGAATAGCTTCAACTCTTGCTACTGGTGCAAACACCTCATCATAGTCAATACCCTCTTCTTGTCTATGACCCTGAGCTACCAATCTAGCTTTATTTCGAACCACAATTCCCCTAGCATCCCGTTTATTCTTGAGAATCCATTTAGTTCCAATTGCATGTTTTCCTTCAGGCAATGGTACTAATACCCATACTTTCTGATTCTTGAACTGCTGCATTTCCTCTTGCATAGCCTCAACCCAATCAGAATTATCAAGGGCTTGAGCTATACTACTTGGTTCAGTTTGAGATAGAAAGCAAGCATAGAGACAATGAAGATAGTCAGTGTGATTGCTCCTTAACTGTTCCTGAATGTAACTTAGAAAAGCAGATTCTCCAAACTTGGATTGATTCAACCTTCTTCTTGTTTGAACAGGAGAATTTAGATCACCAAGAATCAAAGATTGAGGATGTACTGTGTTAATCCTCTTGGTAACAACAGGATCTACCTCATAAGTTGTGGCTTGATTAGTAATAGAGGGATTTGCTTCACCATCATAAGAGGAGTGAGTGAAAACTCCAGATCTTGACTAATGATGAGGATCATTCAGCTTAGCTGCTGAAGAGAGTGAATTTCCCAGATCAGATGGACTTGGAAATCTAGTTGGAGGCTCACTGAATCCCAACAAATCAGCATATGGAGTAGACAAAGAAGCAGCAGGATCAGTGACATCGACAGGAATAGCAGATGTATCAGCAGTAACAGGTGAACTACCAGCAGAATTGACATCAGCAGGAACAGGAATCCCACCAGCAGAAGCCATTTCTCTTCTAACTTCAGCTTCAGCATTTCTCAAAAGCTCCACTGTTTCTTGTGAAAACCCAGAACCAAACTTTTCAGCAGCTCTCTTGGCTTGATATTCTTGTCTTTGAAGCCTAGCAAGGTCTTCTACAAAACTTGAATTATCTTCAGTCTTATCAGAAGAATCTTTAAGTTCTGTACCTGAAAAGTGGTTAGAGGGAAAAGAAGGAACAACTATTGGTCGTTCATCACACTCTGAATCAGACTCATCATCTGAGGTACCTGCATTGTTAGATGAATAAACATGTAGACCTACAGATTGATTAGCTTTATATCTAGAATAACCCAAAGAATCAGTCAAATAATCTAGGTCAAAATACCAATCATGACCTGCACCCTGTAAATTAGGTTTTTCTTCTAGAAACCTTAAATTGAGTGTTTCTTCTACCCTCTTAGCAGACAAGTTATAAACCCTATAGGCCTTACTATGAGCAGAATATCCAACAATGAACCCCTCATCTGCCTTCTCTTCAAATTTACCTAGGTGATCACTAGTATTCAAGATAGTTACATGACATCCAAAAGGCTTAAGGTAACTTATGTTGGGAACCTTTCCAGACAAAAGCTCATAAGGAGTTTTGTTGTGGGGATTAGTAATAGATACCCTATTCAGCACATAGCAAGCAGTGCTTACTGCTTCAGTCCAAAACATGGTAGGCAACATAGAGTCAGCTAGCATAGATCTAGCTGCTTCTATAAGGGTCCTATTTTTCCTTTCTGCAACCCCATTTTGTTGTGGGGTTCTGGCACTACTATAATCTCTTTTAATCCCCTTATTCCCACAAAATTCAATTAAACTAGAGTTCTTAAACTCAGTTCCATTATCACACCTTATAGCCTTAACTTTTCTATTTAGCTGATTTTCAATTAAGGTAATAAAATCCCTAAGCACAGAATAGGTTTCATTTTTAGTACCTAAAAAGAAAGTCCAAGAAAACCTGCTAAACTCATCAGTAATCACCAGACAATAATACTTATGGTCTCTACTTCTGATAGAAGTTGGACCAAAAAGATCCATATGAAGCAGTTGCAGAGGCTCAGAGATGGTACTCACAATAGTAATGGCCTTGTATGATGCCCTGTGTTGCTTTCCTTTATTGCAGGCAACACAATTGTGTTCATTTGTGAAGGTTTTGAAAGGAAGTCCATGCACTAAGCCATTCTTTGCCAGCTTGTTGATTGTCTTGAAGTTCACATGTGCCATCCTTCTGTGCCATTTGTTTGCTTCATCCACAGAAGCCTTTGCCACCATACAAGCAAGATTACCCTCAGGGTTAACATCATTCAGATTGAAACAATAAAGATTGTGAGTCCTTGGAACTTTGAGCACTATCTCACTATCATCAGGCATCTTGAAGTCCTTGGAGAACACAAGACAGTCAGTCTCAGTGAAGAGAACTCCATTCTTCTTATCACATATTTGTGAGACAGAGAACAAATTAAAGTTCCTAAGTTCCTTCACATAGAGAACATTCTCAAAGTTCAGTTTAGGAGTCTTAATGGTTCCTTTCCCTGTAATCTTTCCATCACCTCCTCCAAATGTCACAGTTCCTCCATAAAAGGGTACAAAGTTATGCAACCTTTCCAAATTTCCTGTCATACTCCTTGAACAACCACTGTCAACAATACCTACTTCTTTACTCTTAAAAGGAATGTCCTACAGAACAAAATAACATACAACAATGTTAGATACATGGGAGGCCCAAGTCATTACTGACTTGGGTCTGCCTTGTGGATCAATAAAAATTAAACCATGGAGATTGATGAGATCCACCATTGTTCTTGGACCCCATTCTCATATATCTGTTATTGTTTCTCCAAGAACAACCTGCTGAGGACTTAACAGCAGTTCCCCATCTTGCCTCTCCCATTTTTAAGGTGTCAAAATTAACAGGCCACATATCATTTTGAAAGTAAGTGCTGGTAGGTCTGTAGTAAGGTCTAAAAACATTGCTTCTCCAATCGGCAGGAATGGACTTATCAGCAGCAACTGGCTTACCAGCAGGAACTGGCTTGCCAGCAGCAACAGAAGCTCTACAAGAGTTTATTCTTGCTGCTTGTGGAATATATGGAGGAATTGCACTGACATTGTTCCATACAGACCTATTTTGACATGCATATTTACCCATCTGTTTTTCATAATAGTCACAATCTTTAATAAGATGATCATAACTATGACACACAAAGCAAGATTTCTTTCTAGGGACCTTTTTCTTAACATTCTCTTTCTTATTGCAATCAGAAGAATTCAAACCAACACAATTAAAATTATTCTTAACCAAATTAAAATCACAACCAGAACTGTTTGAAACAAAACCAAAACTAGAAACATTATTGTTTTTAACATTATCAAAAGAAACATCTTCAACTCTTTGGGATTCATCAGTTTCCACTTTTGAAGACATATCTTCTGATTTTATTGATGCAGACTTCTCACTTGATCCACACGTGGCATAGTCATCAGTCTTGATTTCTTCAGATTTGTCACTGTTAGAAAAAGAGACAAATTCATTAGAGTCACAATCAAGATCAGGCAAGTTCGTTGCCTTTTTGCCATAAGTCATTTGTGAATCATCAAAGTCAAGGTCAAGGGCTGTGTGGATAGGGACAGGCTTAAAAACCCTCTTATAGGTGGAGGAACTGCATTCATCCCTCCTTCCTTAACAAACTTAACAGGTTTTTGATAATCAACTTCCTTAGGGGTAGGGTCAAATATTCTAGGGTGATAATCCCCAACATCAAATCCCAACCCTTTCTTACGCCAACCTGACTGATTACCATAATTTACAAGATATTTTTCAGATTGTTGCCATGAGTTTATCCTAGCCACTTCACTATCCTGTTTAGCCTTTAAATCCTGATTCTCTAATTTGAGCTTAGCAACTTGAGATTCAGAATATTTAAGACAGTTATTAGAGTTCTCTAAATCTCTTTCCGAAACCCTTATCTTTTGTTCATATGCAATCTGATTAGCTTCATGCCAAGCCTTTTGTTTTTCCACAGTTTTAAGTGCCTTTTTATAAGCTTGAATATCTACAAACAATTTATTATATTCAGGCTCCATTTCATCAAATTCCCTTTTTAACTTAGAGTATTTATTTTCACTATCCTTTTGCAATTTAGTATATTTAATTTCACAATCAAAAGGACATTTTAGTACCTGAGTTGGATAGCCCATCATTCCAAATTCTTCTGCCACATGTGTCTCAACTCCATTTCCAGCAATCATCCCATAAATCCTTGAAGCTCCAGTCACCTCATGTTGTTCCCAATCCAGCATTGCATCCACAGACACTAGGGCTTTATCTTCCTCTGGCTCCAATTCTTTCATTCTGAATGCTGAATACCTTGATCTATCATCAACTTTCTTGTCTTGGCATTCTCTGGCAAAGTGTCCTATCTGACCACACTTGAAGCACTTCACCTTCCTCCTGTCAAACCTTGCACCTTCCCTTCCATTGAGATTGAGCTTCCTTCCAGACTGCTGCTCAAACCTGTTAACCTTTAATGACAGCATAGCCAGCTGCCACTTGATATCCATCTCTTCCAAATCAAATTGATCAATTTGATCAAAGTCATCATACATCAACTGCTGTTGTGGAGTACTTTCAGCAACAAATGAATGAAGAATTTCCTCAACAACATTGTCATTCTTTGATTGAGATCTTGATGTTGCAGGAGAATAGGAAACAGATGTAGATGAGGGGTTTGAGCTATCACCATGAGAGACCTTGTTAGTACTTGAAGCACTAACAAATGCAGTATGAGTAGGTGTATGAGATGAATAAGTAGAAACCCCTTTGATGTCAATCTCTAGGGTCTTGAGCTTGTTGTACAGATCATCAAAGCTCAGGTAGTCCAATCCTCCTTTGGCTTTCAGAGTTATAGAAACTTGAGACCAGGATGAAGGTAAAGCCCTCAGAAACTTTGTGTTGCAGTCTTCATTATCTGGTCGAGCCTGCAACTGATTAAGTTGGCTGAGGATCTTGTGAAATTGATCATACCCTTTGTGAATACCTTCTTCCTCAGAGATTTTAAACTCCTGAAATTCCTGCTTAAGCATTGATTTCCTCATCTTTTTGGATTCCTCATTCCCACCGAATCTAGCTTTTACAGCAAGCCAGATTTCTCTAGCATCATCCAGGTGATGAAAATCACCCATGTGATCCTCTGGAAGAGCCTGAAGCAAGAGAGTTCTTGCTTTAGTTTCCCTTTGCACAGCCAGCTGTTCCTCAACTGTTGCAGGAGCGAGAATAATGATTCCCCCATTCTTATCTCTTCCAATCCTCTTCTTGCTATTCCCCTTGAGGATAACATTCCAAAGATGGTGATCACTGTTGGAGATCCAGTACTCCATCTTCATCGCCCAGACTTCATACTCTTCCTTCTTAAGATATGGGAACTTAGCATTACTGTTGGACACAGTGGTTGTAACAATTTGTTGTTGAACTTTTGTGGGTTCAGGTTCTTCATTGTTAATGGCAGCGAATTCAGGGTTTTCAAATCCAGGGTTTTCATCGCCCATTGTGAACGGGTTTAGAGAGATTGTTTTTGAGAACTTTTGCTTCTTGATCAGAGATCCTCACGAGGCTCTGATACCACTTGTTGAATCTAACACGCCTGCTAGATCTTTGAGCCTATGTGGATCAGTAGGATGCCTATGTAATCACAAGCACACTACAAGAGAATCTCTGAATACGAATGAGAAAAGAAAAGAACTAAGACAATGATCCTCTATGGATCGTATAATGAACTAAAAGATGATTTTATTGAAGATTGTTAAGTTACAAAGGTGTCTCAAACTCATAGACGGGGTATTCCTTTTATAATGATAAGGAACCCTAACCCTAACCCGTCCTACAAGAATACGTGTAAAGAGATAAACATGATCTCTTCTAAAAATAAACTTACTAAACATACGGATAACTAACAACAATATCCGCAATATAACTATCAGCAGCAATGAGCTTTGGCAGGAACCAACACTATCGGCAGGAACCAACTTTCACTATCGGCAGCAAGAAGAAATATCTTATTTCCAGAATTCCCAACAAAGGTTACGCCCCAGATCACATCAGAGACAAACTACCCCAAGTTCTTCAACTCCAATGAGGGATCATCCAGCCCCTGAACCAAGATAGCCACTCCCAGTGGTGTTGGCACTCCCAGCCCCTCATGTGTATGAAGAAATTAGCCGTCAGAGGGGTAGGAGGTTCATGCCTGATTGTATGGGTAAGGGAAAAGGGAAGATGGAATAGGTAGCTTGTGTCTGTAGTCTGTTGTATGGTTTGTTTTTATGAAGCTATAGTCTTTTGGTTTTGGATGTAATCACCTCAAGAAGATGAATGGAAGTTTTTATTTTATGTTTTATTTCAAGCATTGAGAAATTGATAGCTGCAAAACAAAGTTAGTAGAACAAAACACACTAAAACCTACAAAACAAAGTTAGTAAAACACAAAACATAAAACATAAAAGAATGAGAAACAAGAAAAAATTACAAGCATTAGCCTCCCCTTAGGCTAATGCCTCCCCTCAAAACTAGCAGAGAAGTATACAACAACATGATCAGCCAGACAGGACAATTACCAAGGAAACCATGGAGAGTAAGCCATTCCCCCTCCAAAGATTGGATTATAATAAACAGGCCTAAAATCTCTCTGAAAGGATGAGGAAGCATCAACAGGAATAGTTCCCTGACTATCAGCAGCAACAGGCTTAACTGCAGGAACAGGTCTATCAGCAGGAAAGGGAGCTCTATAAGGGTTCATTCCTGCTGCTTGTGGAACATATGGTGGTATTTGTTTAACATTTTTCCACAATGATCTGGTCTGTTGTTGCCCACCATTCAACTTCATTCTCTTCTCATGATAGTCACAATCTTTAATGAGATGATATTGACTACCACACACAAAACATGTCTTCTTCCTAACAGCCTTGATCTTACCATCACTTTTCTTATTACAGAAAAAATTATCACTACTGGAACTAGAGACAATGTTGTTTTTAACAGAGTTAAGAGAGCTGTTGTCAGGGGAAGCTATTTTTGAAATAGATTCATCATTAGTTGCTCCAGAAGTGAAGTCATGAGACTTGGGTGAGGTTGACTTTTCATTTGAATCACATGAGGTATAGCCTGTGGACTTAGATTCATAGGACTTGTTACTTTTGGAACAAGAGACAAAGTCATCAGACTCACACTCAGAATCAGATAAGTCATTTGACTTTTTCCCATATGTCATGTGTGATTCATCTGAGTCAAGATCAAGGGCTGAGTGGATAGGGACAGGCTTGAAAACACCTCTTATAGGTGGAGGAACTGCATTCATCCCTCCTTCCTTAATAAACTTAACAGGAATTTGATAATCAACTTCCTTAGGGGTAGGGTCAAATATTCTAGGGTTATAATCCCCAACATCATATCCCAACCCTTTCTTACGCCAACCAGACTGATTACCATTATAGTTAACAAGATATTTTTCTGATTGTTGCCATGAATTTATTCTAGCCACTTCACTATCCAGTTTAGCCTGTAATTCCTGATTTTCTACTTTCACCTTAGCATATTCTCTCTCAGAATGTTTTAGACAGTTATTGGAGTTCTCTAAGTCTCTTTCCAAAACCCTTATCTTTTGTTCATATGCTAGCTGATTAGCTTCATGCCAAGCCTTTTGTTTTTCCACAGTTTTAAGAGCCTTTTTATAAGCTTGAATTTCTACAAATAATTTATTATATTCAGGCTCCATTTCATCAAACTCTTTCCTAAGGTTCAAGTACAATTCATGACACCCAAATTGACAATGTTGTACCTGATGAGAGGCACCCACAAGAGCAAATTCTTCCACTTTATCCTTTGCATTATGAACCATGTTGTGAGTTTGGTTGAGACTATCAGCATCAGCAAGTTCTGTCCATTTTCTCCTTGAGTTAAAAGATAGCAGGGTTCTGACTTTCATGGTCCACCTTTCGAATTTATCTGCTGATCCAGACATAGTGTAATGGTTTAGAGAGATTGTTTTTGTGAGCTTTTGCTTCTTGATCAGAGATCCTCACGAGGCTCTGATACCACTTGTTGAATCTAACACGCCTGCTAGATCTTTGAGCCTATGTGGATCGGTAGGATGCCTATGTAATCACAAGCACACTACAAGAGAATCTCTGAATATGAAGTAGAAAAGAAAAGAACTAATGCTATGATCCTCTATGGATCGTATAATGAACTAAAAGATAATTTTATTGAATCTTGTAAAACCTCTGTCAAACTCATAGACGGGGTGTTCCTTTTATAATGATAAGAAACCCTAACCCTAACCCGTCATACAAGAAAACGTGTAAAGAGATAAACATGATCTCTTCTAAAAATAACTCTAACAAACATACTAAACATACGGATAACTAACAATAATATCCGCAGCAACAAACACTATCAGCAGAAACAAAATATCACTATCAGCAGCAATGAGCTTCAGCAGGAACGAAAGCTATCGGCAGGAACCAACTTTCACTATCGGCAGCAACAAGAAATATCTTATTTCCGAAATTCCTAACAAATGGAACAAAGAAATAATAAAGAAATTAAAAAGATTAGAAGCAAAAGAAATAATAAAGAAAGAAGAGAATAAAGAGATTGGAAGCAAAAGAGTAGCGACATAAAAGAGAAAAAAAAATAAACTGTGAACAGTAGTGAAACAACAAATGTAACAGTAACCTAAAACCTTAAAAATTTCCTAGATCAATGTTTGGCTCTTGATACCACTTGTAGGAACCATGATCAATCCTTATCACACACACTAATAAACATTAAAGCACAAGATAAGATAAGATCTAGAGAGAGAGTAGAGAGAAAAAATATTTCATTAAGCACACACTAATAACTCTCAAAGAACTCCCAGAACACCAACCTGCCAAATGAGGGTGGGAGGTTCTATTTATAGTTTTTTGATATGGATGGGCTTGGGCTTGTGATGGGCTTTTACATGGACTCTTTGATACACAATATTTAGCCTATTAGATTAGGTCCAAGCCCATAGACTACTTTTACTTAATTAAATACAACGACACATTACAAAATATAAAACGTAAATGACCATCACTTTTATAAATCCTAACACCTTGGGTGTAGACTTATCACATGGCAGTGTAAGAAGCAAACAACTATGGCTACTTTAACAACTGAGGCTGAATATGTAGCTGCTGCAAGTTGTTGTGCTCAAGTTCTATGGCTTCAAAACCAACTTCTTGATTATGGGTACAATTTCTTAAACACTGTCATTCATATTGATAATAGTAGTACAATTTGCATCATTAAAAATCCAGTACAACATTCTAAAACAAAACACATTGAAATTAGACATCACTTTATAAGAGACTGCAATGAGAAAAGATTAATTCAAGTTCTTAAAATTGCTTCAGAATACAACTTTGCAGATCTGCTAACAAAAGCTTTTGATGTTGGAAGGTTTCAATACTTGGTAGCAAGTATTGGTATGCTAAATCCTTAAGATTTTTAATCTGTGTGGTTTTTTATATATATTTTTATGTTTGTACTGATATCTTTGTAAATTGATACTGTTAATAGAACAGTTAGTACTGCTAGTTCAAATTTTGTTTAAACAGTTCATACTGTTGGTCATATTTTAAATACTACTATAAGACAAATGCTATGCATTTTGTTTCTTGGTTTTGGACTAACAATTTCAGGTATGAACTTTGAACAAAATGGAAATTTCAAGTGAAATGGAAGCAGCAAAATGATAATGTCAGTTGCTAACATAATAGGTTTATGATGGACTAAGTTTGGGAATTCTTAACAAAGGTTTATACCTAAGTTTATTAATTCTTTAAAACTACTTTCTTGAAACCTGGTTATCATATTTCACATTGAATTGATGACTTAGTTGATCAGAAAGTAACTGATACAACTCACTTTCTATCATTTTATACTTTCAAGTATAATGAGAAAGTCTAAGGACATCTGATAGAAAGAACAGCTAGTAAAAGTGAATATAATACTTGTGTTAGAGGCAACAATTACTATGAGCTGGAAACCCTGTCAAGAAAGCCTTTTGAATAGGTTTATCTTTACACAGGCAGTTATTTATAACAGAAAAACATTGGTTCTCACACAACCAGAGGTTGCTTTAAACCGAAATTTTGATTAAGTGTCTGTTACACACTTAATCCCTTCAAAATGGTTGAAAGCAGTATGGTTTTTCATAATCAAATCATATACATACTGCTAAGGCAAAAGTTTCTTAAAAGGATTTTCAAAGAGACTCACAAAAACCATCAAATGATGGACCATGAGTAAAATGCCCCATGAATTACCTCTCATAGGAGTTAACACACCTAGAAGTGATGAGGGCAGCAAATTAAACTCTTAAGGAATTGATGGCTTCATGTACAACATTGTCTGAAAACAAGTTCACATTGGTAGATCAGATAATGATGGGATGATGGTGAGAGATCTTCCAAACAGGGGAGGAAATGTTATTTGCAATCCAGGGGAGAGAAATGTCTCAGGGGAGGAAATAAATCCCAATGAAGGTAGATTAACAAATGAAAGGGAGGAAAAGACAAGAGCATACAAGATGATGACATAGAGGTTGAAAATGACAAGAACAGAGCTGATTCTGGAGTATTATATATATTCAGAAGGGATGAAGCATTCCAAAGGAGAAAGTTCTATCTAGGTCAAATGAAGAAAAGTTTCAATTTCAGTTCACCACATTTGTTCATCACTTACAAAGGCATGCTGATAGATGATTTCACTTGTTGAAACAAGCATCCAAGATACACAACACCATTGCCTCTTATAATTCCTCCATACAAGGAAATTGCACCATCTTTTAGGTCATGTTTGAAGACTGAAGATGTGTATTGATATTGTTAAAGTCAATGTAAATGGCAGATGAGCTACTAAGAAAGGTATTCAATCTCTCAGAACAGAAGAAAGTTCAGTCCAAGGGTCTGACTATGAAGTATTTGCAAGATCCTCACAATCATGATTTAATTCAGAAGAAACATGATGATTAGAGAATTCACATGTTTAGGGGAGGATTGTTGGGAATTAAATGTTCTGAAGATTAAGTATCAAGAATTACAAGTATTGAAGGTTAGTACTGCTGAGAAGAATACTCTAACAGTTCCAACTGCTAGTGTATATTTTAGTACTGCTGAGAAGAATGCTCTAACAGTTCCAACTGCTGGTGTATATTCTTAGGACTGTTCAAGTTATAACTAACCGTACTAACTGGTAGTTATAAAGAAGGTACTGCTAGTCGATACTGCTGAGTGGATAATTGTCACATATACCACTGCTGGTTGGATAAGTATTGAAAAGATATTTGTGTACTAAAGTCAAGTATATACGGTAGATAATATCTTTTAACAAAGTGATCAATATCAAGTTGTGTACTCAGATACATTTTGTATCTTATGTACTGACACACTCAAGATAAGTTAGCAAGTAGTTTTGATAAGACTTAACAATATTGTAAAGATCTTTTCTTAACATATAAAAGAAAGATCTTAGTTTAGATATATGTGTGTCTAATAGCGTGAAAAAGTTGTTAAGTGTTTTTAGAATAAAAACTCTCAAGAACATAGAACACAAATATCACAAGTTGTAGAAAACATAAGATTCAAGGTCTTTGTAACCCTAGTAATATTGAAGATCACTCGTATTATCTTGAATAATATTGAATCGTTTTGGTGATAACATTGCATGTCCTTTGTTCTATATACACAAGCATAACTGTTCCATTTCCATAACACAAATAACCTTCTAAGTGTGATTAAGTAAATTCCGCATACTTGATCATATTAACTCAACATATCATATACACAAAGTATAAAAGGTTTAACCACCTTAACAGTGTAACGAACTTTCATCAATACACATCCTAAGAGATCCGTCCTTCTTCTTAACGAATAGGACAGGTACTCCCCAAGGCGATGAGCTTGGTCGAATAAAACCTTTATCCAATAACTCCTGCAGTTGATTGGATAGTTCTTGCATCTCCGATGGTGCTAGATGGTAGGGTGCTCGTGCTACTGGCGCTGCTCCTGGCACCAAGTCGATCTGGAACTCTGCCTGACGAACAGGTGGTAGTCCAGGTAACTCTTCGGGAAAAACTTCCAGAAAATCTCGTACTACGGGCACATCTTCCAGTCGTTTTTATTCTGTCTTCTTCTCAGTTACATGAGCTAAGAACGCTTGACATCCTTTGTTGATGTATTTCATGGTTTTAATGCAGGATATTATGCTTAGTCTGGTTTTACTTTGATCACCACGGATAATCAAAGGCTCACCCTCAAAAGGGATGTGAACCACTTTCTCGTCGCATAAAATCCTTGCACGATATTTAGATAACTAATCCATACCAACGATTATGTCGAAGCTTCTGAGTTCGATAGGCATAAGGTCGATGTCGAATGGTTGATTTAATAGAGTCAAGGTACAACCTCGGATTATAGTGTTAGTGCCTACTACTTTTCCATTAGCTAATTCGATTTCATACGTATCGTTTAAGGCAGTGGGAGTAAGTTTACGTAAAGACGGGAAAGTAAGATATATAAAGCTTTTATCGGCTCCGGTATCAAATAATACTCTAGGTAAATGCTGATTGAGAGGAAACGTACCCGTGACTACTTCCGGGTTCTGCTGCATATTACCATCCCCTAGCACATATGCTCGTCCGCGGCCACCATTATTTGGGTTAGCATTCAGCTTCGGACATTGGTTCCTATAATGCCCTTTCTCACCACATCCGTGGCATGTCACGATCACCGCTTGCAGATTCGCTCCTGTTGCCTTACAGTCTTTGGTCTGATGTCCGATCTTTTGAAACTTCATGCACTTGACAGTGCATGGACCAAAGTGGTGCAACAAGCATCGATTGCATAGCGGCTTCATTCCGACATAACCACTCTTCTCAGCAGGAGTGACAGTATAGGCTTTGGTAGCTTCCTACCAACGGTTCTTTTGATGATGGTATTGGTTACGGTTTTGGTTGTGACGGTTGTTGTTGTGGTAGTTGAGACGGTTGTCGTAGTGATGGGAATTTCTTTTATCATCAAACTTTCATTTGTGATCGTTGTTTCCCTAAATAGAATTTCACTTGATTTCCCGATCCATCAGCTTCTGGGCTGTGGTCATTGCTTCTTCCAGCGACTGAGGCTTTGAAATAGTAACATTCCCCTTGATGCTTCGAGGTAAGTGTTCAGTATATTTCTCGAACAACTTCTCCTGATCAGGCACCATAGTTGGACATAGGAGAGCAAGCTCCTGAAACCTTCTATTGTATGCCTTGATATCCGTTCCTTTCACTACTAGCTGGTGAAATTCATCCTCCAGCTTCTTGATTTCGGTACGGGGACAATACTTTTTCAGCATTTTCTTTTTGAGATCATCCCAAGTGAGTTGATGAGCTGCTTCTATCCCCATGGTCCGGGAAGTAGCAGACCACCAAGACAAGGCATCATCTAACAAAGTCCTTGTAGCGAAAGCAACTTTGCAGTCATCAGAACACCCGCTCCTTACAAAGACCACTTCCGTATGTTCAAACCAACGAGCTAATTCTGTAGCTCCTTCTGTTCCTTTGAAGAAAGTCGGTTTGCAATTCATGAAATCTTTGTAAGTGCACTTGCGAGCATTAGCTGACTCACTTTCTCCATTAGGTCGGCTTGA
The DNA here is from genome assembly GCA_021014915.2 of Artemisia tridentata subsp. tridentata. NCBI lineage: Eukaryota > Viridiplantae > Streptophyta > Magnoliopsida > Asterales > Asteraceae > Artemisia > Artemisia tridentata. Next base: position 465,348,425 of record CP139508.1, read on the forward strand.
GCTTCCAGTACGAGCCAATTCCGCTGCTTGAGTCTCAAGTGCTGCAGCAACACTGTCTGCAACAAGCTTTCGGATAGCAGCTTGGGACATGGCTGGTTCTGGGGATTTGCGAAACATATTTCTATAAGAAAACACATGTTTAGATTTTTGCATAATGACCATTAACAATGGTAAACCCATGATAATTATGAGGTCACATCATATCCAAATATGTATATAAAATGATTGGCACTGGTCTATGCCATTTTATATCATACACAGCAAAACATCATAACCACATATAGTCATAAATAACTTGTTAATTTGTTATATACCTATAACAAAATACAAGCGTCATATTTATGCCACATAACCCGTGGCTAAGTACAAAAGCTGTATGATATAAGTTGCATACTAGTGCTATGTCTATACTATATATATATTCCAAAATTAAGACGTAGCACCAAAAGATAATATATAACGATCTGATCTACTAACCCCCAGGAGTTCCTTTAAGTTGACTATCAAGTTCGACTATCATGCTAACGAGAACTTGCATGTACTCCTGGTATTGGGTCTGCATCTCTGTCACTGTCGTCTCCAAAGCTGCAATCCGGTTCTGGGCCGTTGCTAATTCTTCATTTCTCTTGATCATTTCTTCTATCAATTTCAATTCATTTTGATAGATAAAAGGTACTTCGCGCCTGACCTACTCATAACGCTTCTCGGACTCCTCACGATTTTCATCTACCTTCTGCAGCATTGCTTCTTGACTTGTCATCAGATCTTCCACTCTATACTCGATGCCTTCAATACGCTCCAATGGTAATTCGTCCAGATGACCCAAGGCAGTCTCAATTTGTTCTTCTTGCCGCTCTAGCCGTGATAGGAGGGTGGAGACGGTCGGTTGTCGTTCCTGAGCTGCTTGCGAACTTTCTCCCACCTCAAATACTCGTGGCGGAGTAGAGATATCGGAAGCAGGTGATTGAGGTAGAGTACTATATCGGGCGATAATAGCTCTGATCTCATCACTAGGCTCATAAGGAACAGAGGAAGGAGTGAAGCTGGTGAATGAGGATGTCGGTGGCACATAAGTAGGTAACATATAAGGATGTGGTAGTAGTGACGAGGACGAAGGCACAGGAGTAGTTCTGATTCTTGCCGTTCTTCGGATTCTTTCTGGAGGTATCTCTGTAACCGAAGGAGAATCTGGGTCGGACGGTTCTCCATCTGCAAATGTACGAGCTCTCTTTCTAGCCTGTACATAGGGATCATCAGGGAATGATGCAACATCAGGCATCAAGGTATCCACGGACGGCTCTTCAGAAAGATCCGACTCTGCATCATGCCCGAATGCCGGAGAAATCTCAGGTACCACAGTAACATCTTTAGATGGGTCCGAATCCGTAATTCGTCTAGGTACTGTCGTGATGTCCGGTACTATCGCAATATTTTCGTTTTCCGAATCCGTCGTGAGAGTAATAGAATGAGGAGGGGAAGTCATAACTCTGTAACCACCCGGTAATTATGAATATTCCACTATATAACTAACTAATTAACAATAAATCATATATAAATAATGTTTCGGTAGAGTCGTGGCATGGAGGACTCTGGTTTAGTTTGTAGTAAATTGGTTATAGTTCAATGTTTGAAAACATTTGGTTCTCTATAACCATGAGCTCTGATACCAATCTGTAACACCCCCGTTTTCGAAATACCCAGCGGAATACAAGTTTGGGGTGTTACTTCAAGTATCATAGTCATGAGAATAGAAAACGACTCAAAAAGAGACGTTTTAAATAAAATTGTTATCATTCATTATTTAAATCAGAGTACATAATATAGGTCCCAGAGGGAGGTTCGGAAAATATGTTATTAAAGATACATTATTCATCGAATGATAACAAAGTGGACACTCTTATTATAAAAAGGAAGTCCACAACCACTCCGTTCCAAAGCCATACTCCTAGTTACCTAAGATAAAACATGATAAAAAGTCAACACAAAGGTTGAGTGAATCTATAGTGTTTAAAGTTATAATAAGTTTTGAACACAAGCTAAAATAAGAGAAATCACTTATATCATAATTCGGAATATTGCACTAAACCTCATGACACGTAATGCGTTGACAGTTTCCAGTCTCACTAACATAACAAAAATGAAACTGGTTTGCCCCCAGGATTAGATATCAAATATAATGCATCTGTTTAACTGGCTACCACGAAGATATCCATCTGATTAGTACAAATGGGTCGTCAGGCCAATAGATCTATTCACATATTCGCGCTCACCCAGCAGGTGACTAATGGTGCATGATATGAGGGACTTTTAAATAAATATAAATACAAATAAGGGACAGTTAGCCTAGTGCAATAACAATCAGGAAAATACTTGTGTTCGGTTTGGTAGCATGTATCTCCCCATGAGTTTAGAAAACATATAAAGAAAAGTGAGACTATAAACTCACCTGAACAGTCTGGATGGAAAACAAAGTTAAACAAAGTTGATAAACGTCTCCGGCTTGCAACCTGGGTTGGTATGTCAAGTTTCAGTAACCGATTCTGAATATATAAGTTTTTATTATTCGTTCCGTAATGTTTTCGATTGTTTATTAAATGTTAATTTTGAGACAACATGAAGTCTCTTCAAAAGTTATAAGATTTATATTATTTCTTTTATCTGTAGTTTTCATTCCGTTAGTTCGTTAAATAGATACTTCGTTTGTTCGTTATCGAAGAAAACGTATTTTAGTTTATTACTTAAATCTTAATAATAATAAGAATAATAATACTAATAAGAATAATAATAATAATTATTATAATAATAATAATAATTATTATTATTATAGAAAATGTTATACTTTATCCCCTAAAGTTTCAAATATTGGGAACTTACACCCTTGAACTTTTGTAAAATGAAAAGTTTTACCCATTAACTTTTAAAAAATTACAATTCTTACCCCTCAACTTTGGTCAAATTACAGTTTTTACCCCTATAGTTTCGAAAATGACACTTTCTAACCTTGAGGTTCAAGTCGACTGCATACAAAGTCCTTTTTACAATTTTAGTTAGAGTCTTGGCAGAAAATACCCCTGAGACTCCCGTCGCGTTACACACGACGTCCTTATTTTATAAAAACGCGTTATATCTTACGAAAAATGGCAAAACTTTTTACGACTCTTTGGTACCCTTAATTATAAGTTTATAAACTTTATATTTGCAAAGTTCCAGCTCGTGATTCGAGCTCACGAGCTCAAAATAAATTTATTAAGGGTGCGTTTGTTCGTTTATGTGGGCAGAAAAACACGCAAAAAAAGAAGCCAATATCTTGGCGAATACTTAACCAATTTACTTCGTTCTTTTTCCTATAGTTAGACAGCTATGTGATCTTTCTTATGACAAAAATCAAGAATTTTTAGAATCCGTTTGGTGATCGAATTTTGGGTTACAAATCTGTGGTCTGCTGTTGGCTTGCGACAGAAACAAAAAGAGAAAAACAAAATAGTTTTCGATCCTAGAACTTATAGATGAGTGATCTTAGATTATTTATAGTAGGTATAACATGTCTAGACTAGTTTTTATCATTTCCAACTAGTTCTTGGTTTTTAAAATAATTTAAGAGGGTGTTTGTTTTGTTCGAATAAAATGAAACAGAAAATAAAAGATTTGGTTTTGATCCTTAGGGTTTCTAGTTTGTTTTCTAAGGTATGTTATAATCATATTAAGTGTATTTAAGCTTATTCCTATTAGGTTTAACATCTCTAGTGTTTGTATCAAAAATAAAATAAATAAGGGTGTGTTTGTGTTGTTCGAACCAAAAACAAAAAGAAAAGAAAGAAAAGGAACTCTTTAGTTTTAGTGTTATTCTATTATTAGAGATAGTTCATTAGTGATATTAAGAGTATTTTAAGTATAGAAAAAGAAATGAAAAGTGTTAGAAACTCACCTAGCTTATATGGTTCGAAATAGGGCAAGTGTTGAGGCGTATGGCTTGGAAAATGAAACACAAGAGTTCTTCCTTCTTCCTTGACTTCCTAGGGGGCTCTAAGATTTGTACAAAGGCTATAGGTTCAGTGGTGATGGTGTATGAAGGCTGTGGTGGTAGTGTCGAGTGGTGTGTGGGAGTTAGAGTGGAGTAGGGCTTAGCTATTTATAGAAGGAGTAATCTAGGGTTTCTAAAGTCTTCTAGGGTTCCCTTTGGGAGGTGTGGAGTGGCAAGAGTGATGTGGTCTCTCATTTGTGGCGCCACATGGGTTGGAGGGGGAAAGAATGGTGTGTAAAGCTCCTAGCCATACAAGTAGGCATTTCTAGAAGAGGGGGGATGTGGAAGGCTAGGGTTTTAACATTTGTAACCTTCGGGTTTAAGAAAAGCTAGGGCTTGGTTTGTTTTTAGTTGGATTCGAACTAGGCAATAGGAATTGGAATTGTTTGGTTCGACTAGGGCTTTAGGGAATTGTACATCAAGCTTTGGCATGTGGTACTCTAGGGTTAGGGTTCTAGTTAGGGCTTCTAAGACTTATGTATTAATTAGGAATGATTTTGTAGGTTTTCTAAATATATAAATGTATATCGAGCTATATAAAATCAAAAGAAAATAATTTGGTGTTTTGGAAAGTTATACTTTTGGCTTAGAGGTGTTGTTCTAGGGTTTAGAAAATAAGAAAAATATAATTTTAATAATTCCTTAATTTATATAATTTTTATTAAAGTTTTAAAGTAATTAAATGAGATTTTAAAGTTTTTTGCATTAGAGAGTTGTACAATAGGTTTAGGGGTTTGTACAATTATTTAATAATTCTAATAAATTTATTTTAAAAATTAATGTATAAAATTATTACATAACATGCCTTTAAAATAATTATTTTTTAAAGTTTATATAGGGTTTTTATTAATAATTAGTTTTTATTCATTAGGGACTTGACTTTAGTTTAAAGGACTTGTACATATATATTTTATAAAAATGTTAATTAGGGTTTGTGATTTTATTACATAAAATAATAGTTTTGTGAAATTAGGGTTTTATCAGGAGTTACAGTGGAATTAGGGTTTCTATGCTTTAGTGACTTGTACATTATTCAAATAAGTTGTATTTTAGTATTTCTAGGATTTCGTTATTCTCACCTGTTGTTCTTTGTGACAAACATATCCAACCAAATATGATTATTGCCATAATTCTTTATGCAAGAAAGATAAACATCCATGCATGATCGATATTTCATCAAAGCTTATTATAATAACAAGAATAACATGATTATGTAACTTCAACGTGAAAGGCAACAAAGGTAACAATCAATTATATTATATTTTAACAAATCAGTTCACATGCCAATTTAGATTTTCCGTCTGCAGGAAGCGTAGCCGCAAGTACCCCGGGCTACTAACAGCAAACCCATAAGGCTATGCACAGTGGTGACCCGAGTCACCAGCTGCCATATCAGCTTTGTCTCTCCGGTGATCAAACATGACCAAGTTGACACAGTAGTGACCGACTTTTTTTTTTCTTTTTTTTTTCAAATATTTTAAACAACAAATTTAAAATTCATTAAAAATAAAAACATTACAATACTAAATTAAAAACTTAAACGTTACAATAGTTATTAAAAACTTAAACTTGTAATCTAAATTGTAGTGTGCCTTGATTGATGCCTTTAAGCTGCAAAACTTCATTTCGTTGTCGTTCGGGCAAATTTGGGTCGATTGCTGAATTGTAGAAAATCAAGTCTTGCTCCCATTTTGTGATTTCCATGATTTCCTCTTGCTTTCGTTGGAGTTCAATTTTCTCTCTTTTCATCGCTAGCTCTTGTTCCTTGAACCTAACGTACGACTCTTCAATGTCCTTATTTTTCCCCGGTTTTGACGGCTTGAACTTGAAAAAGGTCTTGGCTAGCGAATTTGTCCATGATGATGGCGGATCACGAGAGGAGGAGGATGATTTCTTCCTGGCTGCGTCATGACCTTGTGTTCGTGATTCTCTAGTCTCTTCCTCATCATCAGAATCATCCACGTCTTGGAAATTCAAGGGACCTTGTGTTGACCCCGAGGTAGTTGTAGAACCCTTTGTTTTCTTCTGACTATTCGATCTGAAAGTAGGCACCTCCTTCTTCCAAGCATCATGATGCCTAAAAAATTTCCAACAATCCTCCAAGTTAAAATCATGAACGTAAATCACACGGAATTTTCTAAGAGCTTTTTCTTTATCGTATGCATCATTCTCACCACTTCCATGATTATCTTTGATATTATTCATAATAGCACAAAAATTCCCAACCCTACTACGAATCCTATTCTTCGATTTGGTCGTGATCGAGTCGTACATTCTTTGTGAACCAGTTTCCTTTTCAAAGTACGCTATCACCTCCTCCCAAAAGCGGTGCCTGTTTATAGCGTTTCCTCTCTCGGAATTTTCCGAATTATAAACCCAAGCTCTACAAAGCGCGATCTCTTCCGCCTTTTTCCATGGTTCGTTCTTTTTGGCCGGTTCGGGCTTTTTGCTTTGTCCTTCGCCTTTGTAGCACGTCGCGAAGGCTTCTTTGGTTTGATGGGTGACGTCTCTTCGACATCGTCATCGTCTTCAACAGGCATGGAACCGTGGTACGAACCGTGACCCGAACCTTGCCTCATCGAAGCATCTTGACTCGGATAGTTTTGGGTCAAGTATTGTTGAGTCGAATAGACTGCCATGTAATCCTCCAAATCCATTTCAAGATTAGCACTACGAAGCAGGGAATAATCTTGATACGGTTGGGAAGAATGCAAGAAATCCATGTTAGGACGATACGACGACCCACTTGGTTCTTGGTGATAATCCATATTAGGACGAGATGGATTGACATATGGACGATTAACGTAAAACGGGTTTTGATTTTGATTCGGTTATGGTAGTCGTGATGTATATTCAAAAGCGGGTGCAAGAAAGCGAGTACCTCGATTTTGTGGTGGGGTTATGCCGGTTAATTCGAAGTTGTTTTCCGGCGAGAAATTCAAATTCGGGGCATTAACTAGTCCCAAAGTCCACTATAATCTATAACTAGTTGTTACAAGTATACAAGGTTCTTATCATTTAAATAAGAGTAAATTGCAAGAATCGTCCCTGTGGTTTGCCCAAATTGCAGATTTCGTCCTAGAGTTTTCGAAAGTGCAGGCGGCCTCCCTGTGGGGAGTTTTTGGTTCCATTTTGGTCCCTGGACGTGCAATTTTGAGCAAACCACAGGGACCATTTTTGCAATTTTGAGAAAACCACAGGGACCAAAACGGAACCAAAAACTCCCCACAGGGAGGCCGCCTGCACTTTAGAAAACTCAGGGACGAAATCTGCAATTTGGGCAAACCACAGGGATGATTCTTGCAATTTACTCTTTAAATAACCATCACTTCCTATATAGTATAGATGCTAAAATGTATCCTATAAATAGGAGGCTTGGCATATGTTTTATTCGCACCAAAACACACAACAACAATAAGTTAGTGTGCAATCTTTCTCCCTATTTTTCAATAAGCTATTTTGGGGTACGTATAGTTGTGGTGTTCAATCATTCACACTCTTTACCTAGTCGGTGTGATATTATTGTTATTCAACAACAATCTTTTCATGGTGCGTTGAAAAAAAGAGTATTTCCAAAAAAAAAAAAAAAGAAAAAAAAAAAGAAAAAGAAAAAAAAAGATAAAACTACTTGTTGCTTGTTAAACGAGCATTAAAATCACAACATTCAATGTTTACAGCTCTTCCAAAACACTTGTAAAAGCTCTGCGCCAAACAAGTCTAAAAACAAAAACTATATACAACACTCTTTGCACATAGTACTATATATTATACGAGTTGCGATCCCTTAAAAAGGGAAAAAGTTAAAAAAAAGTCTAGAAAGTCAATAAGCTAGTGTCACATATCCTCCACCAACTCCCTCCCTTTTTATTTTAATATTTTCGGTTAGATGGTATTTTGGTCATTTGAACCATTCTTTTTATTCCACCCCAAATTTCAAACGCAAATAACTTTCAAACGACAAACTTTTATGAAAAACCGATTTCACCATAATTTTTAAAATTTAATCCTCTTTAATTTGGTATAAATCTTGTTAAATGTTTCGAACTTTTTTTTACATATCAAATGCTTCTTGATTTTCTTTTTTTTTTTTTGCATTTTCGGCCCTATTTTTTACCCTCATAAACGTTGAATCATGAAAAACTTAAAACATGAACATTATAGATTTTTGTACACTCTTTACACAGGTTTTTGAATCACTCAAATCTGATGTCATATGAGTAAGATATCACACATTAAAGATGGTGTTTTACTCATATTTGTTGTACACAAGGTGTTTGATAAAATGTCTAGCTTAGATTTTTAGTGTTAAAATTGAGCTAAATGCAATAATTTTTGTCTCACAACGCATCATTAATCATTTTATTAATGTAAGACTCAAAAAGTGATATTTTTTAATAGTTAATGTTTTTAAAAAAATGTACGTATTGTGTTTTATTGCGTTTTTGACCACAAATTTGACCAATATTAAATTCGAATTAGAAAAATTGTAAAACATAAAAATTATAGATTTTAGGTCAATCTTTACTATTTTTTTTATTCACTCAAATCCGATGTTATATGAGTGAGATATAACATGTTAAAGATGACGTTTTGTTCATCAGTTACTCTGTTCATCAATTTTTATTCATGAACATTAGTTCATCAGTACATCAGTTAAGGATTTAGGGTTTTAGGTGTTGGGTTTAGGGTTTAGTTCATCTGTTTTGTTTCATCAGTTAAGAAATTGAGGGGAACAGTAACACTTATAAAAATAAAAATTGATGAACAGTTTTTTTTATGAACATTTCTTAAAAGAAATTATGAAGTCAACATCATATAGTAACATCTAACTCAAATTTCATTTGATCAATATAAAAAACAAAAAAAACTTAACACAAGACAATAACTGATGAACCAAAAACATAACACAGGACAATAACTGATGAAACAAAAACAACTAATGTTCATCAACTAAAAAATCATAAACTAACTGTTGAACCTATAACCCATGATAACACAAATAAACTAACTGATGAACCTATGATAACATAATAGCTAAAATAAAAAAACTGGTGAACCTATGATAACATAATTGCTACAAGTCAATAACTGATGAACAAAAAAAAAACATAAGCTAACTGATGAACCAATGATAACATAATAGCTAAAAGTGAATAACTGATGAAAAAAAAAAAAAAAAAACTAATGTTCATCAACTGAAAAAACATAAGCTAACTGATGAACCTATGATAAGATAACATATGATAACACAAATAAACTAACTGATGAACCTACGATAACATAACCTATGAACAAAAAAAATATAATAAAAAAGCATTAACTGATGAATATCTGGAAAAAAAAATAGTACTAACATGTTTTGGAACATTTACCTATGATGAACCTATAACCTATAACACAAATAAACTAAAAAAACATAAACTAGCTGATGAACCTATAACATATGATCACACAAATAAACTAACTGATGAACCTACATTAATAAAAGAGTAAATTGCAAAAATCGTCCTTGTGGTTTGCCAAAATTACATGTATCGTCCCTGGTCTTCAATAATTGCAGGCGGCCTCCTTGTGGGGAAACTATTGGTTCGTTTTAGTCCCTGGCACTAACGAGCATTATTCCCTCTCAGTTAGTTGTTAATACTTTAAGGGCATTTAAGTCTTTTACCGTGTGGTCCCAATTGACTCCCATTTTCTCACCCGTTAAATATTAAATCCAGACTTTTGACTCTTCATTTCTAACCCGGTGGATCCCAACTCAAAAACAAATATAAACAAAGACTAATACCCTAATCAAATCTATTTGAGCCCTTATTTTTAATATTGCGTTCCACTTACAATCCCTAAGATTTGCAAAAACCAACATGAGTTCACCACTCTAGCTTTGGCACATAACAGGTGATGGACAAGCTTTTGATGCTACCTCAGTTTATGGTAAAGCCTTAATACATTTTTGATGTTAATTATTTAATGTGTGTTTTGTGTTAGTTGTTAGTAATTTATTGTTATTTGATGATGAAACAGACCAATATCCAAGCTTGTTTACAATGAGGATCCATCATGGTGGAAGGTTCACTGACATGCCAAATAGGAAATATATTGATGGTGAGGTAACATTTGTTGATTTAATAGATAGTAATGAGTGTAAGGTTGATATCTTAGACACAATAATGTACCAGTGTCTAGGAACTGAAGAGAAGTTGTTTTATCACTACAAGATACCACTTAAAAGTTTGGATATTGGATTAAGGACTTTGGCCAATGATAGTGATATGACTGAAATGATAAAGTATGTTAAACGACATAAGACAATGTATGTGTATGTTGAGCATGGTACAACATATTTAGATACACAAGTAGGTCCTTCTAATGCTATAGGGAATGAAAATGATGAGTGTGAGAGTAAGCCTAAATCTAACTGTTAGAATGAGGCTACTGATGACTGTGAGAATGAGGGTACTGATGACTCTGAGAATGAGGCTACTGATGAATCTGAGGGTGAGGAAAATGATGAGTCAGATAGTGAGGGTAATGATGATTCTCAGAGTGAGGATAATGATGAGTCCGAGAGTGAGACTGAGGAGCATATGGTTGATGAGGTGTAGATGGTTGATGAGGAGTAGATGGTTGATGAGGAGCATATAGTTGATGAAGTAGAAGTGAACATGAATGGGTTTAGGTTTAAAGTTGAAGGTGAGTTTGTTAACCCAATGAAACCTAATTTGGAAGTTACTGAAAATGATTTAGAGGTACTAGATTTTGATTCATTTGAAAGTGACGTAGAGGATGATGCAAAAAGTGCTAGGAGAAAGGGTCTTAGAAAATTAAGAAAACAAAGTGGTAACTCAAGATAAAAAAACAATTTCTATGTTGGTCAGGAGTTACCAAATAAGGATGTAGCAAAGGATATGATAAGAGCACATGCAGTGGAGACTAGGAGAAACATAATGATAGTTAAGAATGATAAAATTAGAGTAAGGGCACATTGTTTTGGGATGGTGCCAGTGACTGTTAAAATGACAAAGGATTTGATCAAGAGTGGGTTCAAACATCAAGTTGTGCAAGTTGATGAAAGTAGCAAAAAAAAGGAGGAAAATACAAAAGGAAAAGGGCAGACTAAAAAAGTCAATGTTCAGGAAAAAGGAAAGGGTAAAATGGTAAATGAAGAACAAGAGGACAAACCTCAGTGTCCTTGGGTGTTGTACATTTCAAAGGGGGATAAGAACAAGTGGTTGGTTAGGACATATAAAGAAGAACATAAATGCTTGCAATCTAGAAAAATCAAATCATGTACTTCTACTTTCCTGTTTAAACACATACAAGATCTGTTGGTGAAGAACCCAGACATGCCAATCAGTGCTGTTCAGGAACAAATGGCAAAAAAAATTCAAGTGGGTGCTAGTAAGACAAAGGCATTCAGGGCTAAAGCAAAGGCACAAGTAAACTTAAAAGGTGATGCTTCTATTCAATATTCTTTATTGAGGGATTATGCTTATGAGTTGCAGAAGTGTAACCCAAACACCACTGTTAAGATTGATGTGTATAAAAAGACAATCCAGATTCACCTACTAGAATATTTAGAAGAATTTATGTTTGCTTGAGCCCTTTGAAGGATGGTTTTAAAGCTGCTGGAAGGGATTTGTTAGGATTAGATGGAGCCTTTATGAAAGGTCAATATCCAGGTCAATTAATCATTGTTGTTGTTGTAGATGCAAATAATGGCATTTACCCTGTTGCCTATGGTATAGTTGAATCAGAATCAAAACACTCTTGGATTTGGTCCTTGACATGCCTAGGTGATGACTTAGATTTATACACAAATTCAAACTTCACATTTATCACAGATAGGCAGAAGTTTAGAATATTACTTCATTCTTATCTGTTTTTGGTATTTACTTATTGACTTAATTTCTTTTTTTGGTATTTACTTAATGACTTTATTGTCTGTTTTTGGTCTTTACTTCTTTGTAGGGTTTGTTACCAGCTATTGCTAAGCTTTTCCCTGCAGCTGAGCATAGATTTTGTGTGAGACACATCAGTGAAAACATGAACCTGATTTGGAGAGGTAGTAAATACAAAGATATGCTATGGAAGTGTGCCACTGCTTTAACTAAAGTGGGAAGTCTCTAGTATTCCCTGCAAGCATGCTGTTGCCTGCATTCATGACATGGCAGACAATGGCATGGATGTAGGGTTGCCAGAAGACTGGGTTCATCAATCATACAAATTGCAAACTTGGAGGGATGTGTACTCCTTTAAAGTAAATCCAGTCAATGGTAGACAATATTGGGAAAAGTTTGATTGCCCAACCACACTGCTTCCACCTAAGAAACATCCTCAGATAGGTAGGCCACAGAAAAATAGAAGAAAGAGTGCTGGTGAGATTGTTATGGTCAAAGATGGGAAATTGTCTAGAAAAGGAAAGACTGTGACATGTGTTATTTGTAAGAAAATAGGGCACAACAAAAGAAGTTGTAAAGAAAAAGGCCAAGCTGGAAGCCAAGCTACAAGCCAATCCAAAGCCAAGCTGGAAAGAAAAGGTCAAGAGTTAATGAAGTAGCTGCAAGCAAAGATGGAAGTCAAAATGCATCTGCAGGTCCAAAAAAAGCAAGAAAGTGATGGACTGCTGTTACTTTTGTCTGTTATGGTTTTAAGACTTTTTTTTTCTTGTGTTTGAAGACTTTGTGTCTATGTTTAAGACTGGATTTACTTTCTGTCCATGTTGTGTTTGAAGACTTTGTGTCCATGTTTAAGACTGCTACTACTTTTGTCTGTTATGCCAAAGGCTTGTTTAAGTCAATGTTTATGGTTTACTCTACCTTTAAGTACTCTAATGTTTATGCTTTTCCAGTTTGCTTGTAAGAAAATTCTTGTAACAAAAGTCCATGTTGTGTTTATGCTTTTCCAGTTTCCAGTTTGCTTGTAACAAAATGTTTGTAGTTTACTCTACTTTTAAGTACTCAAAGCGAATATCCTTGTAACAAAATTCCATTCATAAAACATTGTTTACATTATAAGATATTGTTACATTCACATGAACATAACTAAACATAATCCTCAAAATTGTTGACCATTACACAGTGCTAAGATCAACTACTGCTTATGTTTATCTTTCATACATCACACACATGATTACATGTAAAACATAACAAGAAACAATAACCAACTACATATAAACCAAATCTTGAGTCAACGATTTTCACTTGCCATTGTGTTCAACCTTTCTTGAAGCTGATTTCTTGATGTTAACAATCCAAGGATAATAGCTCTTGAACGAGCACACATTGGAGGATCAAACCATAAGAAGAAACCACAATTGGGTATCTAAAAACAAATCAATACCAACATACAATAAGTGCAACATTTCTAACATAAAATCAAAACCAATTAAGTAAACTTACATTCTGAGCACAAGACCAAAACCTATGGCCAGGGTTTATGTTAGTCCAAGAAGTGCGAATAACCGCTTCATTAGCACAAAAACATGTCACCATTGCCAAGAATCTTCTTTGTGTTTGATATGTATTTTTAATTAGGTTTTTATGTGGTTTTTTAAATTGGGGAAGAAGAAAGTCACGGTTTGTGACTTATAAAAGGGGAGTCAATTAGGGCCACACTGGAAAAGACAGAAATGCCCTTAAAATATGAGAGGATTTAATACAACCGACCACTACTAGTGAGGATTGATTGTAATGATGATACACTTAGGATGTTACTCCTGTTTAACGTGTATGTGATACTTTGAGTGAATATGATTAAGTATGCGGAATCTACTTAACCACACTTAGAAGGATATTGGTTTTGGAAATGGAACAGTAATGCTTTGTATAATGAACAATGAACACAGAAAGTATAACACCAAACGATTCAATATTATTGAGAATAATACGAGTGATCTTGATTATCACTAGGGTTACAAAACCTTGAATCTATATGTTTCTATGACCTATGACTGATTGCTATGTGTGTTCAACTTGTTCAACTCTCTATGCTAGCACATATATTAAGCACACATATATTCTATTAAGCACTCTTGTTAAGCACACTTTTTTATATCTAAACTAAGATCTCCCTTTTATAGAACAAAGGAGATCTTTACAACATTGTTAAGTGTTGATGCAAATAATGTTCTCAACTACTTGCTTGTTGAGTGTGTCAGTAACTAAGATACAACTTATTCTGTGTATACAACTTGTTGACTGATCACATGCCTAAGATATTATCTACCGTATATACTTGACTTTTATACACAAAATATCTTTTTCATTCTTATCTAATCAGCAATAGTATACGTCAACAGTTATCCACTCAGTAGTATGAGTCACTCCAACAGCAGTATTCAACCATCAGTAGAATCTCCAACACTAGCAGTAGTATGACACTGAGTATTTTCCTTGGAGCATCAACAGTACCTTTGTTTGTGCTAGCAGTACTAACTTATCAGTTAGTACTGTTAGTTATAACTTGAACAGACTTCAAATATACACTAGCAGTTAGTACTGTTAGTGTATTCTTCTCAGCAGTACTAACCTTTAAACATTTAGTTCCCAACACTGATCTTCAGAACATTTAATTCCCAACAAAATAGAATCAACTAACTGAAAGGGACTAACGCTTGTTAGTGCCAGGGACTAAAACGAACCAATAGTTTCCCCACAAGGAGGCCACCTGCAATTATTGAAGACCAGGGACGATACATGCAATTTTGGCAAACCACAGGGACGATTTCTGCAATTTACTCTTGATAAAATATTGATGAACAAAATTAAATTAACAAAAATATCACTTTTGAATCTTACATTAATAAAATGATTAATGATGAATTGTGGTACAAAAATTAATGTATTTGACGCAATTTTAACACTAAAAATCTAAGCTATACATTTCATCAAACACCTTGTGTGCAACAAATATGACTAAAACGGTATCTTTAATGTGCGATATCTCATTCATATCATTTCGGATTTGAGTGATTCAAATTTCTGGGTAAAGAGTGAACGAAAATCTATAACTTTCATGTTTTAAGTTTTTCACGATTCGGCGTTTATAAGGGTAAAAAGTAGGGCAAAAATGCCAAAAAATAAAGAAATATTTGATATGTAAAAAAAAATTTTCAAAATTTTTAACAAAATTTAAACCAAATTAAAGAGGATTAAATTTTAAAAATTATGGTGAAATAGGTTTTTTTTTTTAAGTTTGTCGTTTAAGAGATGCGCGTTTGAAATTTAAGGTGGAAAAACAAAAAACGGATTAAATTACAATTTTACCTCTAGACAAATTTTTTGAATAAAATATGTAATGCAGACACTTATTATACTATATAATAATACGGAGCTCGTTAAATAATAACTGGCAACACTTTTTAAAATTTGATACTTTCAAATTGATCAGTTGCCTATACTATACTTTGACAACAGAAGCCCATAAACAAACAAATTCCATTCCTATTCCAACTCTTCAAAACAAAACCACCGATGATATCTCCGGCAGAAACCGGCAGCCACCGCCGCCCGACACACTCCTCAAATTACACTTTTCGGTTACTCACTCCTCAAATTAGCAACAACACTGTCAATTAGGTCATTTCCAGTTCCTCTAGAGTCTAGATGTAATCAGTGAACAAAATAGTAAAATAGTTTGTATTAAAAACCTTAGATATAATGCACGTGGTAAATTGCTTGTAGTATGTTGTGAAGCTGTGCCATGACCTCTTTCAAATTTAAGTAGATACTTGGCATAGACATTCATTCCTCTTTGATTAATGTTTTTCCACCTAGATTACTTATAGCTTTTTCCTTTCTCGAAGAGAACGTTATCTCCACAAGTAGGTTCTTTGAACCTAGTTGTGGAGGATAACGAACTCTTTGTGAAGGGGAAACTAAGTAACAACTCTTAAGTGAGAGGTTATCGATTAATAAGGAAGTGGAGATCGGTGCTAAGCGTCTGTTTTCATTTAGATGAGGTCAAGACACATGTCCATTTGGAGGTGCTTTCCATTCTTGCAAAATTGATGAATTCATTTACCCAAGAAATCAATATACAATAACTTCAAAAAGTTTTGTAGACTCTCTATTCCCTTCATCCTTGACTCGGTTTATCTCTTGCTGAAATTTGACTGGGAATCCACAATTTTGATGATGAGTTGATCTGTGGAAACGGAGGATTCGGAAGGTTGTATTTTTTTCAAAGAAACTAATCATGTTGTGGCCGTCAAACGGTTGGATTCTATGTCCAGCGAAGGGGCCGGCACCTGATCAGTTTAGTGTGGAAATCGAGAGGCTTTCAAAGCTGCGCCATTGTTACTTGGTGTCTCTGATTGGATATTGTGATGATAACAAGGAGATGATTCTTGTTTACGAGTATATGCCCCATGGAATCCTATATCATCATCTTCACAAAGCTGAGACTCCTTTTAATTGGGTACAAAGAATGAAGATAGCCAAAGGCACTGCACGTGGACCGGACTACCTACACACAGGTGTTAGCACCCATCAATGAGTCATGCACGGTGATGTGAAGACTGAAGAGTTTCAACATTATTTTGGATAAGAACTGGTCAAGTATGATTTCAGATTCTGGTTTGTCCAAAACTGGCCCAACAATAATTCAATCATCTTCATGTGTTGATGCTAGTGTAAAAGGCATGTTTGGGTACATGGATCCAGAGTATTCCTATACCAACAAGGCAACAATTCAATCATCTTCATCTTCATATTCCTTTTGAAACATGCAATGAAGTGGATACAGAATCAGAGATGCTAACAATCATCGAGGAGTATGAGAAACGTCTTCCGGCCACCATGACTGAATGGGAGTATTTGCAACAGAAACTGTTAAGAGGTGTTTATGGTAAGCACCAAATCATTAAAGTCTTTCCTTTTCCAACAATTCTTCCATGAATATGTATATAATATATCACAATGGCTTATTTCACTTAGCAACAAAGATAAGAAAACATGCACTTTGTTTAACAGATTAGCTAATGAAGTCCCTGTAAAAACCACCCAAATAATTTGACTTTTTTTAACAAGTAATAAATTGACTTTTCAATCCGGTAAAAGACATAAGGCTTCTTTTAAATTTCAACAATTATAGCGGCAATGGCAGCCGATTTAAATTGCAGTTCTACTTTACCGCTACAAATGTTAACTCTCTTTGTTTATCAATTGCATTTGCAGTTGCATTATAACTTAATGACTGTACTCACTCACAATCATATTGACCTGTTTGTGTTATAATCTTGACTTAAAATTGTAGGGATTCGAAAGGTTATTAAAGCTTGAAACACTAATCTAATTGGGGAGATGGTTTGGGTTTTTCTTATGGAGACGGACTTTTTTTCCACGACTGGTAATTCAATAATAAAAAGGGTCAAAATTCATATAGTTCCCACTAAATCCACATTTTAAGACATTAAAAAAAGTAGTATTTATTACATCTGGGTAAACCGTAAATGGTTATTAAACCGCAGTAACTCAATATTAGGCTCGACTTTTGACACAGACACACAGTATCTTATAAGTAAGCATCTCTAATTTTTCAACCAACTTTTTATGGACTTATATATTGATTCTGTACACTTTCAGGTAATTTCTTGTCACATGACTTACAAGCATGAATTTGGCCTATGCAAAAATGATTCTTCTTTTTAGGATTTTACAGTATGGTTCATGTTTTTATCTATGTGTGTTCTTATAAGATGTACAGTTAACTACTTGAATAAGAATACTAAGAAAATATAAATTAATTTCACTGGTTGATGTTTTTTCTTTCACCTACTATAGTTGACATTTGACTTTTTTACAACCTGTTTTGAAATGTAATCACCTTTGTTTGTGTGTATCAAATCCAAACTCTCATTAATATTTTTCTTAAAAACTTCAGTGCAAATCTCAATATCTAGCCAAAAGTATGTCTTCTATTACTGGTGAAGTTTACAAATTGCCATCATCAACTTCAGCACAGTCATGTCATCAGTTTTCTCTTGCTGAGATCCAATCGGCAACCAATGATTTTGATGATGACTTGATCATTGGAGACGGAGGATTCGGAAAGGTGTACAAAGGGAGTATTTGCATCAAAGGAACTAGTCAGGTTGTGGCCATTAAACGGTTAGATTCTATGTCCAATCAAGGGGCGCCTGAGTTTAAGGCTGAAATAGAGATGCTTTCTAAGCTGCGCCACTGTAACCTGGTGTCTTTGATTGGTTATTGTGATGATAACAGGGAGATGATCCTTGTTTATGAGTACATACCCCGTGGAACACTATATGCTTATCTACACAAAGCTACTACTCCTTTAAGTTGGGTTCAGCGACTAAAGATAGCCATAGGTGCTGGACATGGATTAGACTACCTGCATACTGGTTTTGGCACCCAACATGGAGTCATACACCGTGATGTTAAGAGCTCGAAC
Source organism: Artemisia tridentata subsp. tridentata (assembly GCA_021014915.2). Classification (NCBI taxonomy): domain Eukaryota; kingdom Viridiplantae; phylum Streptophyta; class Magnoliopsida; order Asterales; family Asteraceae; genus Artemisia; species Artemisia tridentata. Next base: position 465,366,861 of record CP139508.1, read on the forward strand.
ATTCTTCTAAATGAGAATTGGGCAGGTATGATTTCAGATTTTGGGTTATCCAAAATAGGTCCAATCGATCAAACATTATATAATGTTAGTGTTAGTGTTAAAGGCACATTCGGGTATCTGGATCCAGAGTATTTCTATACAAGCAAACTGACTAGGAAAACGGACGTGTATGCATTTGGGGTTGTATTATTTGAATTGCTATCAGGGATGCGTGCAGTGGACGAACGTCTTGAGGAGGAGCAAGGTAGTTTGGCAAGGTGGGCTCAAAAGTGTGTGAAAGAAAGAAAATTCGATCAAATGGTTGATTCTAATATAACAGGAACAATTGCTCCCAAATGTTTAAGAGGGTTTGCTGAAATCGCAGATCGATGTTTGATTAGGGTTGTCGAAAAACGGCCTACCATGACTCAGGTTGTTGCCAAACTGCACGATTTATTGGAACTACAGGAGAAATGTGACAATTCTGCAGATTCATCAGGCACAGTGGGATTCACTTGGAAGATTCATAAATATCTTGCTTATGCATCTAAGAGAATCTCCGGTATAGACAAACTTTTTATTAGTTTTGTATAATTATATTTGTTGTTCATTGTCCTACTGAGAAATATCAGACAATAAGTAATTACATGACGCATTTGTCCTGTTTTCTTTATCCATTTTGCAGACCATGGTCACATAAGTTTACTGAAGAGCGCTGAAAACAGAATGACTTGGTTTTTTTCTTCAACCAACAGGAATGGTGGCGATGATGGTAAAATGGGTCGAAGAAGCTTATCAAATAGTGCCAAAAACAACATGAACCAGTGTCCTTCAGCCAACATGGATGGTAGTTATGATGGTGAAATGGGTCGCACAAGTTTACGAAAGAATGTTAGAAACAACATGACTCACTGTTCGTCTACATCCAACAGAGATAGTAGTAAACTGGGACGCACAAGTTTACCAAAAAGTGTTAAAAACCACATGAGTCAGTGTTCTTCAACTAACAGAAATCATGGTGATGATGGTAAAATGGGTCGCACAAAAGAAAAGACGAGCAACCTGTCTTTTCAGAGGTATCACCCCAATAAAAAAAAAAATATTTTGATAGCTTTTCAGAACCCCAATCAAAAATATAGTCTCGTCATAGGCCCTGTTCATGATCGGAAACAAACTCCTGATCCCGCTACTGAGAGAGACATTCACTTCTTGGAATATCCTATACCCAAAAGTGGCAATAGAGGAAGGAGCCAGATATATCTAATATCCTGACTAGAGCAAGAGTAACAATGCAGTTAATAATGCCACAACATCAGAAAGTTGCGTCAACTATGTAAGGTCGATTTATCTGATGTACAAAACTCATTGTTAGGATATCCAGTTTTTTAATAAGCATAATCGATAAACGAAACAATGTAATCTACTCGCTAGATCATGACTATCTTTTTTAAATTATCTTACAAGCACTCGCAACGAGAACCAAAAAATCTCATAGCTGCAGCCAATTTGACTATGCAATAATTTGTCAGGACAGGATGCTCAATTTGTTGCTCAATGCGTATGCGTATCCAACATACTTGTAGGTTTACAATTTCCGAAGAGTGACATGCTCATTTGTTGGAGGAATATGAATATTCAGTTGAAGACTCGGTCACCCCAAGTACTTATTAGATCATCATAGCTCGTAGGATTATCAGTAATATTATTAGTAGTTTAGTTATTAATTAGTATTGTGGAGTGGGTCGGGTCTTTACCCTCTGTCAGCTCGCTCCACAGTCCACTAGGGACATATTATGTAAGACTATATATACTCCCTTCCCACCCATGGGAAGGGTTGGACCTTTCAAGCTAATAGATTACAAGTTATTTTCTCTCTCTAAGATGGTTGCCAACAGGTAGAATCTTTAAGAAAGTTGGTCTTCAGTGGGTACCCACTGACACAGAAAGTGCGTCTAAGAGTGTTTGCATGAGACCACAAAGGCAGGAACCCATGGTCACTAACCAATACATATGCGAAGAAAATACTTATGATAGTGCAGGGAGACGATTTCTGTGTGCAGCTACTCTCACAGAATGCTTCAAGAAGAAACTCAAGGTGTGGCTGCCAAAGGGGACATCAACTCCCACAGAGGAGGTTCGGAAAACCCACCGGTGATGTACGGGGACAATGACTTTTGAACAATTCAGTTCAAAACTCGTACAGATTTTACAAAGAAAATCTCAAGTATCCTTTTTCTTGGTGTATATAGTTTCTCCTATTTTATAGGTACATGTTTCTTGTATATATATAGTATTATGTGTTCTTGAATTGAGAGAGGCATGTCTTCTGGATATCGATAACATTTACGACCCTAGAAATGTCATTCAATAATGACACGGGGTTTTAAATGAAGCTCGAACAGGAGTAGATCCTAATAAGTAAATCATGTCTCTGTGACTTGCTATTACTTTAGATAGCAACCTGCGCTTCATTTTGGGGAAAGCACGTCGCCAAAAAGACGGCTGTTCCTCCAACAAGGTGATGTTCACCTGAGCATGGATTACTTCATATTCATGTTCATTCATACTGGTGATTTTTTGTTGGCCTAAAGACTTTCACAGTTGATCTCACCAAGTGATAAATTGCTGTTCAATCAATGTCTGAATCTCTCTACAGAAGTGCAGTCATTGATTGAGGGGGAGAACAATAGCAATTTAAACTTGTCTATGAGTATTCATTGTGTAATCTCTGAATCTATGGCATCTGACTGAGCTATTATTAAGTCCTTAGGGATTTAGTGTGTCATATCTGATTGGGATGCCTATGTGTGGAAGAAGGTACATTGATTGGAAAGTCAGGGACCACATGTGTCATTTAGTAAAAAGAGGAGAGTTAGGAGTAGAGTGTGAAACTTGTACAAAGACAAGGACCAAAAGTGTCATTAAGGTTAAGTTTAAGTTGTTTGAATTGTAACCTATGCGGTTTGTCAAACTTGTACAAAGTCAGGGACCAAAAGTGTCATTAAGGTTAAGTTTAATGATAGGTAAGGATATTTAAGAATCAAAACGCATGCGGTTTGTCCCTCATCACTCTCTCTCCTCCAATATCAAACTGAACGAACCTCTCTTTCTTACCAAACTCACGATCGCTATTTTAATCCATCCCTCGAGATTCTTCCTAGGTAATTATCGACCCTCACCCATATCAGTAGGTCGTTACTTGTATCTTTCCTAGATTCTAAATGTTTTACATGGTTTTTCTAGGTTGATTCGTACGGCTCATCTCTCGATCCTAGGTGTGTTTGTTATTTCTTGTTTTGATTGATGGGTTTCTCATTTTTGTATGTAATGATAAGTGTTATATGCTTAGATTGCTTCATCTTTCATGCTGTGTTTAGGATTGGTGTGATTTGTCGAATGATGTTTGACTCCAAAAGTCAAAATCGTTCTTGGGTCTAGGATTTGTTCAATCAGGTTTCGATTAGTAAGCCTCTAGGATAGAATGAATTTCTTTTCTCACTAATCAGATGAGAAATCTGAGGTGATAAACTGTTAAGTCGATTGTTTGCTCCTTTAAGGCTAGATCTGTTAAGTCGATTGATAGATGGGTTAAGTTAGAATGAATCTGGACCATGATGGGGTTGATTGTTATAAGCTCATGTTGTGTTGTTGTTGTATGTTTATACATTCGTATGGTAATGAATGAATTATCGATTTAGTGGTGTTATATTCGTCGATGCGGTTTGTCTGGCATATGTCAATTGTTTGCAATGTGTAGTGAGTAAACACTGTATGGGATTATGTGATTCATTTGTGAAGTGTTTGGCGTGTCATGAGGTGTTTGCATAATGTGAAATCTGTAATTAATACTCTCTACATGATCTAGGGTGTAGGTTGCTTTAAGGTTAGTTCATCGGTGCTATTTGTGTGAATATGTTTGAATGCTGTTTGTCTATTCATCATGGATGCGGTTTGTTTGTGCTACTATGGATAATGATTTGTCCGCTTAATCACAAACGCGGCTTGTCTGTTTAGTCACAGACGCGGTTTGTCTGTTTAGTCTCAGACGCGGTTCGACTGTTTAGTCACAGACGCGGTTTGTCTGTTTAGTCACAGACGCGGTTTGTCTGTTTAGTCACAGACGCGGTTTGTCTGTTTAGTCACAAACGCGGTTTGTCTGCTTAATCACAAACGCGGTTTGTCTTTTTAAACATGAACGCGGTTTGACTGTTTCATAACTAACGCGGTTTGTCTAAACTGTCATGAATGCGGTTTGTCTGATTGATCATTAATGCGGCTTGTCTATGATTATGGATGCTGTTTGTCTACTTGGTCATGGATGCAATTTGTCTGTATTGTCATGTTATGTCTATACGTTTGTCTACATGCTTACAAATGCAGCTGTGCAGTTAATACTTTATAATGTGAATGATGGTTGCTGCATTTTAGGTCTCTCACAATTGGGTGTTACTTGATCTACTGTAGTCTTTTGTTATGTACACATAGTCTCTGTGCTAACCTCAAGGATTGATTCCCATCTAACTTGCATAGACATACTTTCGTTCTGTGAATGTGTGTGTAGATACAATGACAGATACAGGGATCACTACTTCCTCAGAACCAAACCCTGCAGTTCCAACACCTGTTCGCACAGATGAACAAATACTTCCTAAGAACAAATGGATCCCTATTGGAAGGAGCAACTGTTATGTCGATGTGACAAGACCTCAACCCAATCCTATTTACAAGATATCTGTTGATATCTTAAAGGAGACCAACTTCTTCAGAGCATTCACTGCATGTGCAACAGTTCCGTCTATATACATTCAACAGTTTTGGAATACGATTGAACTCAACAAAGACACTGGTAATTACCACTGTCAGTTAGATGAACAATGGTACGAGCTGACATCAGACACCATCAGAGAGGCTCTTCAAATATCACCTGCTGTCATTGATAAACCCTTTACCCAACCTCCTACATCCGAGGCTCTCGTCCACTTCGTTAATGATCTGGGTTATCCATCAACCGTCCTCAAGGTGTCAACAGTAGTCACCAGTGAAATGTATCAACCATGGAGGACATTCGCCACCATTCTCAATTTATGTCTTACTGGGAAGACTTCTGCTTACGAAAGACCTAGGGCTCCAGTGCTTCAAATTCTATGGGGAATCATAAAACGTTCCAACATAGATTTCGCTGAAAGGATCTGGGAAGAATTCGTTCACTCCATTCACACCTTCCAAGAAGACAAAGCAAAACTGGAATCTAATCTGGCCAGCAGGAAGACAGTGAGGAAGATGTTAATTCCTAGCATCAGATTCACTAAAATGATAATCCATCATCTCTACTCTCGTCACAAGTTCCATCCTAGAACTGATTCTCCTCTCCATTTGTCCTCTGAAGAATTTGTTCTGGGAAATCTCAAATGGGCTGCTAAAGGGGCCAAACAAGAAGTCTTTGGAAAGCTTATTCCTGAGCCTCTTATTTCAGATAACATTCGTCAAGCTTCCTATTATAAGGAATATCTGAGCAAAGTAGAGGGATATCAAAAGTCTCTCTCTAAGAAGGTAAGAAGTGAAGCCGAAACCCCTGAACCAGAAACCCAGAAATCCATCAAACAAACCCAATCTAAATCGAAATCAAAGAAAAGAAAGGATGCACCCACAGATGTTGAGGGATCTAAGAAAAATAAGAAGATCAAAAGGAAGGGATCAATCAAGAAGTTGAAATCTAAGAAAATCAAGACAAAAGGTCGAGATGATGATGAAGAGATGGTGATTCCTGAACTAGGTCTAAGAGATGAAGAAGATCCGGATCTACAACAAGCCTTGGAGCTGAGTGCTAAAGAACACGCTGAATCAACAAAGAGTGCTACGAAAGGAGTTGTCCTTAGAGAACCTGTTGTTGAGAGCAGTAAACCATTACCTGAAGTAGAGGGCAAAGGTAAAGGAGTAGCTACAGTGGTACAAGCTGCTAAGACTCTTCTTACCATATCATCTCCGGCATCCAAGACAACAACACGATTTGTGCTCAGGAAACGTGATCAGGGATCATCTAGAGCACTTGATCTTTCTGAAGGACATCATGGAGAATCACCAAGCTTAGAAGTTGCTCAAGATTCCAGTGATACAGAAAGCGATGAACAGGTGTACAAGGAGAAGAAGGTGGAGATGAAGATCACCCATACAGAAATAAAGGACCCACAAGATCAAAGTGAGAGTCATGATGAGGAAGTTCATAAGGAAGCTGAGTCTGATAACATCATTGAGGAAAAGAAGGTGGAGATGAAGGCCACACATACTGAAATTAAGGATCCGCAAGATCAAGGTGAGAGTCAAGATGAGAAAGCTCATAAAGAAGATGAGTCTGAAAACATCCTTAAGGAAACTCATGATCAGATAACAACAACCACTACAGAACCTCCACAAGAAATACAACATGAAGAATTCGTGGCCTCTACTTACCCGGGGGTTCATGAGAATCTGAAAATGAAGGAGGATGAGCAATCTCACCTGAATGAACCAACAGGGTCTACTGGCACTCTATCGTCTCTGAAGAACCTTGATACCGACTTCAACTATGGTGATCAATTCATCCTGGATAAAGCCAACGACAACACCACAGAGACTGACATACCACATGATGATAAGGAAGTGGAGTCAATGGTGTCTGTACCAATTAAACAAGACATGTTTGGTATTAGACCTATGACAATTCCTGTGTCCTCAACAGCAACTATCATAGTAGATCCCTCACCAAAAGCAACACCAGCGACACCCATCCCTCCAGAACTACCATCGAATTTAGCATCACAACTAACTGCCGCCACTAAGCTCATTGATGACATGTCACGAAAGATGAATAATTATGAGCAGAGGCTACTTAATGTGGAAAAGCTTAATATAGAACAAAAGGTGGCTCAAGCTGTGAATGATCAGGTGGAGGAAGCAGTCAGATGGGCAATGGAAGCTCCTATGAAGACACGATTCAGAGATCTTCCTACTGCTGATATGAAATCAATCCTCTATGACCGAATGTTTGAATGTGGTCAGTATCAAGGTCACGAAGATCATCAACGGCTTTATGAAGCATTGGAAAAATCGATGAGTCGTGATAATCAGGATTTCCTCATGGCTGAGCTTGAAGAACAACAGAAGAAGAAGAAAAGAAGACAAGATAAACCCTGTACTCCTCCAGATTCTCCACCACATCCACCTCCACCTCCTCCACCTGATGGTGGATCTGGTGCTACAAGGTTTTCAGGAGCTTCTGGATCTATCCAAGTTCAACCTCATCATCATCCCACGGTGTCTTCTGGTGGTAAAGACCAATCCAATACTTCGTCTGCTCCAGGCAAGTCTAAGGGAGTTACAAAGGCTGGAACACTTGCGTGGACAACTGTTGACACCCAACCTAAGTCCTCATTCTCACCGACTCTTGAGGATTTTGTCATGAATGAGGAATCAGAAGTGGAAGATCTGAATTCTCAAAATGATGAAGATGAAGTCTCTGCTAATGCTAATATCCCAACAGTTGACACTAATCAAAAATGGTGGTTGGAATTCTTACGCACTGACAAACCTGATGATTCAGAATCCTCGAGAAAGCGACACACCAAGGAAGATATGGAATCTTGGATGAAACCATTATCTGAAGAAGATCGAGAACCAATTCCTGAACCTAATTGGTCTATACCATCATCAGACAAAAGCATTCCTGTTAACAATTGGGCAGCCACTATTGCTTCACAACATAACTCTCCTTCAGAGAACTCATTGCTGGCAAAGACTAATGACATGGGGGCATTTATTAGTTGGTTCTGTAAAAAGAAAGGCATCACAAATCTCACTCCCCAAGACTTGGAAGGTCCTGCATATGAAATCGTCAAAGTGTTTCATCCTGATGTGCATCATCTTCAATATCAAATGGAAGAATGTCACAGACTATTTACTGATCAAGTTGATGACCGGATTCTTTCCTACGACGTCAACCGACCTCTTCCCTTTGATGGTCCACCAGGTCAAAAGAACATTCAAGCAGATCTCTTCTTTAACAACGATCTGAATTATCTCCGGTTCGGGAATAATGGTGATCGTCAGGCATTATCCATTTCCAAGATGAAGGCGGCTTACTACTCTGACGTTGGGCTAGAACAAATGGTGCCTGATCAAGTATGGTCAGATGAAGAATACAAGTTTGAACTTACTGCATCTTATGGGGTCACACATTGGTGGTTCCACAAGAAGAGATTCTACATTGAACGACACGCAGGAGAGGGTAGTCGTCAGGTTATACGCTCACATCTAAGAATCTTAAGTGTTATCAAAGTTGATATTCACCCAATGTATGGATATGAGTATCTTAAAAGGATAGTGCTTCGTCGTGCTGATCAAAAGGAGTATATCATTTCTGAAAGCGACTTCAAATATCTATCTCCGAGTGACTTTGAGGATCTCTTCCTTCTGAATCTTCAAGGGCACCTGAATCATCTTCCACCTCGCGACAAGAAGGCGCTTGCGGCTGCTGTTAACTTGTGGATCCGGGGTCTTGTCATCAGACAAAGGGTGAGTGATTTTCAGCTAGGGATAGAGAGCTATCAGACCAAACTCAATCTCACTAGGCCAAATTGGGAACGTAAGGGTCTCGAGTACATTCACGACTTTAAAGTCATCGAATCTCCAAGAGCAGTCAAGTTCACTGACCAACATGGAACTCCTATGATGATGCAACTCAGTGAGATTCATAAGTTCAGCGATGGTACCCTGCGAATGATCGATGAAGCACTGGATTTCAGGATTAAAGACTTCAAGTTAAATCCTCACAACCCACAATTGAAGACTCAGTTCTGGACTGATCTGGATGTACAAAGGAGCAAAGAGTTTATGAGAGCCATAGAGCGTAGACTGAAAACAAGAAGGATCTTTCGCAACCTGGAAAGCTTCGTTGGGGGTAGAGTTCGTGAAGGAGATTACAGATTGATGGAAAGAACGACATGAGCTGATTCACTCCATATGTGGTCTTTGTTGTGATGTTATTCTTTTGTTAGGCACTTGTAATTTAACAATGTAATTTCATCTAATCTTGTAATACTCTATGTGTGATCTGTGTATATTGACAAGTAATTCTCCCTCTTTGTTTAAGGGGGAGCATAGTATGTTCTCATCATCAGAATATATTAAACCTGACCACATTTTCTCCCAAATTTTTCTAAATGTATTTAAATCAATTGGGATCACAAATCTCAAATGGTTTGAAATTTTTGATCGGGGGAGAGAATGTGATTTAAATAGGAAATTCTGATAAAATGTGATGATTTGGAAGTTAATGTAGGCTCTCCCGTATGTGCTAAACCATTTTGCACATCAAGGCACATATTGAGGGGGAGCAAAACGTTTTGGTCATAAAAGCAAGCTCTTCCATATGTGCTAAAATCTTTCGTATATCGATGCACATATTGAGGGGGAGCAAATGGTTTTACAAAACAAAGGATTTTGGCATCTTGTGTGAGCAAGGCTCAGACTTCACCAAAGAATTGACGAAACTTGAATTGTCATCAATCAAAAGGATACGTCTTGGCCGGGTAATAATTTCAAGCTGGTCTAACCAGTGATGTAAGCGTGTCTCGAAAAAGATGCATCTGAGTAGAGTGTACCGTTTCGAGAAACTTTCTATGGACTTGACCAGGACGGGTAATAATTTCAAGCTGGTCTAACCAGTGATGTAAGCGTGTCTCGAATCGGTCATGTTCACTGAAAGTGGATCAATTCAAAAAGTGCAAGCTCTACCTAACATGTGCAAATTTATAAAACTATCACTCGAGCACATGTTGAGGGGGAGCATTTGAAAAATATAAAACTCTCAAGTGTTTGCAAAAATGTGTTTCAAAATCATGAACACTTTGAGAGATTTTTCAAGGATTTGGTTTGGCAATCATGGATGAATATCAAAGACCGACCATTTTTAATTAACGCATGGAGTTATAAGGATGGTTAGGTTAGGTTCAAGTTCCCATGATCCCGCCAGAGCCGGAGGGATCTACCCAGGGATAATCCACTAGTTAGTGTAGAAGTCCTTAGGCATGATTAAAAAGGAGAAAAGTGGATAAGGGAAAAGTGCCGACTGAGATGGAGCTAGTACTGGAACAAACCCAACAAGGTGCTAGTTATGAAGTCTCGGTAAGCACTGAAGGGGTTGAAGAATGAAAAAGAATTGTAAAGATAAAGGGTGAAAAGAAATAGCCCTCCTTACAACTTAGGTAGAAACCGGGTCAATACATATGCTGTCAGAATCACTTAGTTGATTGCTGGCATTGAAGACAAAGTATCATGGACCCAGTGATACGCTGCACAACCCTCCCTAGCCACTCAAGGTCCCTCAAAGGATTCTTGTTTCAATTGTCACGGAGTTCAATACATTCCTATCGTCTCTCTCACTCCGAGTTAGATGATATTGAAAAGGTGGCAGTCCTCTCCAGCCTCCGCTCACTAAATCAAAATGCACTATAGAGTCTAGAGCCACGAGATGCATAATAAGATCTCATAGGGACACGAATTATTTCTACACTGGTTGTTCAACATTAAGGACACCAGTTGTAAACTTATGAGTCCTACGCAGATCTTAGCAATCTGCCAGAACATTCATGAGGGAATTTACAAATGTAATTTTCAATGATTGAATGGAAATTCCTGCCAGGGTCAACATCAAGCAGCCCTGAAAGCAGGTCACTTCGGTAATTCTTTATGGATTACGCTTAGTGGTCACGACAGTTTCTAACGGTCTACAGTCGTGGAGTGATCTCCAGCGACTCACCTAATCGTTGATGTGCTACGGTTCGATCTTAAAAAGCCCTCTGTGGGTTTTCGATTAGGAACGGTCTTGGTAAGGATTAGAGAGAGTTTTCACACTATGCTGTTAACAATCTCGAAGTCCGAACTTGTAAGTACCGGACGTTTTATTGCTAACTGTCGTATGCAGGAATATCTGGCGGTTGTTGCTGTGGAACGCTGTAGCTGGTTGCAGAAAAGATGCCAATCCATCACCACATGTTCACACCACATCATCATCAAAGAAGTCATGATCACCCTAAAAGACCTTCAACACAGCTTCTGCTAACTCTGATGCTGAAGATCATGACTCCATATCGTGTGAGCATGTCGACTCTAAGCATACTTCATCACATGGAGATTTACTACTGAAAGATGACTTGGAGACTCAAGTGGGATGATAACTCCAAAGAATCAACAAAGATCATCCAAGACAAAAGAAAAAGTCATCTTAAGATTTGCTGCTGCACAATGATCTATGATATTGAAGAATCATGGATTACGAGCTATGATGTCAAGATTCAAGGAAGAAGTGCTGAAATTCAGAACATTGCTTCTGGGGTGACCTCCCTTAGGGGGAGATTGTTAGGAATATGAATATTCAGTTGAAGACTCGGTCACCCCAAGTACTTATTAGATCATCATAGCTCGTAGGATTATCAGTAATATTATTAGTAGTTTAGTTATTAATTAGTATTGTGGAGTGGGTCGGGTCTTTACCCTCTGTCAGCTCGCTCCACAGTCCACTAGGGACATATTATGTAAGACTATATATACTCCCTTCCCACCCATGGGAAGGGTTGGACCTTTCAAGCTAATAGATTACAAGTTACTTTCTCTCTCTCAAAGGCTCCCACTTTCTCACTCTAAGTTCTCTTCTAGTCGATCCAAACAAGCCTCAAACTAGTGATTCTTGTATTGTGAATACCCTACATCATTTGTTGGACGTATACTTTCAGACACAATGTGCATATTGGAACACTTTATGAAAGTTTGTTACGGTTACACATATTTTTTAAAGTTTACCTACCAAAACAGGGAAAGTTTGTTGCTATTTTATACCCAAACCCATTACGATTTTATCTGCTCTTTTGTGTTTTGCCATCCTCACTGGTTGATACTCTTCCTTGCACCTACAAGAGAAAAAAAATTGACTTTTGCAAAACATACTTGAAAGTGTAGTCACCATAATTGTACAGATCACAATAACTAACCAAGATCATGTACTATGCAGCAGGCAAGGGTGACAACTGTCATCATCGACTTCAGTTCAATTATGTTTCCGTTTACACTTTCAGTCTGTAGCTTCTGATATTGATGATGAAATGGTCATCAGACAGGGAAGATTTGGAAAAACTTCAACCTCCCCTCACTCCAATATCAAAAACGAAAAAATAAATAAATAAATAAAATAAAATAAAATCCTGTTTTATGTTATGCAATTGGAAATTAAATCTCAACAAGGAACACTTTTGTCAAGACTATTCTACTACAAATCAACCTTTCGGGTTTTATGGTAAACAAGTTAGTGATGGAAAGGAATTCCAGAAGATATTCTTTGGGTACCATTACACAGTTATGTTTTTAAATCTGCAATAAAGTGGATTCAGAATCAAGAATGCTAAGATTTGTGGGGTAGCTAGTATGAGAAGCTAGCTTATCTGTGAGCCATATAATGCTTGTAATGTTTTGTTAGACATTTACTTATTACGTTTAATTTAAGTATGGGTCGAATTGGGTCAAAAGGCATATGTTATGTTTGGGCCAAAACTTAACCCAAACAGCCTTTAAAGGTTAGTTATTAGTTTGACAATTTATTTGGTTAGCAGTTATAAACGGTTAGGAAATGAAACGTCACAATGGTTGACATTGTTATGATTGTGTCGTTTCACAAACTATAAATAGCATAGGATCGAGTCAATGAATAACAAGTCTTATTTTTACTCAATATCTACATTTGTGTTCTATATTTTGTTCTCTACAAACATTAGTCACATACACACAAAACTATGGTGAATATTAAACGTGTTATGGAATGCAATTGGCTTCAAATGAAACCTGTGAACAAGAGCCAACAATGGTATCAGAGCTTATGTTCTGATCCTTGGAGGAAGCAATTGCAAAGGAATACCAAAGTTACCCTCAACAAAAATTACTTACAAAGAGAAATCCACCCCAATACACCACAATTGGCCAAACACAAGAAACATATATCCCCTGAGGGAAACAGTTACTGAGGAAGAAGGTGGAGGAAGTTGTGTCCTACAATTCCTCAAAAACACAACCAACTTACAAACAAATAGGAGAAACCAGTGGTCTATCCAGAAAGGATAGGCGTGCACGCTGCTATATTTGTAAAAAGAGAGGGCACGTTTATTGGAAGTGTATGAACAAGGAGAGTAACAAAGAAACTCAGAAACCAATCATGATGTATCCAACAACAACAGTGATACCAGAAGTCCAAGAAAATTTCAAGTATGAACCAGAAAGGGTGCATGTAACCACGGATTTCATGGTGGAAGGCTCGAATCAAGGAAGTTGGGATGATATTTGGTATATTAGCAGTGCCTACAAGAGGCACATGAGTCCTATGAAGCATCTATTTAAAAGAATGATACACAGATTCAAGGTTGAAGGGACTGAAGAGAAAGAAAAGAAATTTATTGTTTCTTATGCAGTAGGAGAAGCAGTTGTAGAAACAAATGATGGAAGATTAGTAATATCCAATGTACTTTTCACACCAGAAGTGACATTGAATATACTAAGCCTAGATCAATTAGAAGAGCAAGGTTATATGGTGACTTTTGAGGACAACAAGAGCAAACTGAGATACATGTTTGATGGCATGGGAAAGGAAGTGGAAATGGATACCACTATAGAGGATGAAGCAAGTATCATCACAAGTCACAATCGTTTTCTTGATGGCTATTTTAGATCATTGGATCTAAATGAAGAATGCTCGTTGATAAAAGGTATGGAAGATTTAAAGATGAACGAGGAAGATGTTCATGATTATGTAGATAATGATTACTTGAGTTTAAATGGGACATTGTACGCCATGAAGGTAAATACTTTCCAAAGGTTTTTGTCATTCTTAGATTTGATTAAGATAGACAAACTTGTATATACGAATTGGGAAGTGATTGGAAAGAAGTTCATGGAGATGCTAGAGTGGTTCTATTTAGGATATCTAAAACAGGATGTGATAGGAGAATTACCACCAGTTATAGGGGTAATAAAGGTAGACTTGCTGGGTTTATATAAGTTTGTGGATGAGTTGGGTGGCTACATGAATATTACATTCAACAACAAATGGTACCAAGTTGCACAGTTATTAGGTTTGGCAGATGAACATCAAGATGCAGTCAAGGAGTGCTACAAGGAATACATAGGGATGGTGAAAATATACTACGAGGAAGCACAAAGATCAAGGCAGGAAAGGCCAGGAGAAGTGGCAGGGAATTGCAGTGGAACTGCAGGAATAGAAGGACCACAGGCTTTTATAACGATGGATGTTGAAGTAGGGGAAACACTAGATGGAACTCCAAGGAAAAAAAGTAGGACTGAGAAGGAAGATGTCAAGATGGAATGCAACAATGAAGAAGCAAGTGAAGTGAAGGAAACAGACACATCAAGCATTGATGATTTCATCATCATCATTTGAAGGAAAAGGACCAGGAAGCATGGAAGGATTAACATGAAAGCATTAGGAGGGAGATGTGAACCATATAATGCTTGTAATGTTTTGTTAGACATTTACTTATTACGTTTTATTTAAGTATGGGTCGAATTGGGTCAAAAGGCATATGTTATGTTTGGGCCAAAACTTAACCCAAACAGCCTTTAAAGGTTAGTTATTAGTTTGACTGTTTATTTGGTTAGCAGTTATAAACGGTTAGGAAATGAAATGTCACAATGGTTGACATTGTTATGATTGTGTCGTTTCACAAACTATAAATAGCATAGGATCGAGTCAATGAATAACAAGTCTTATTTTTACTCAATATCTACATTTGTGTTCTATATTTTGTTCTCTACAAACATCAGTCACATACACACAAAACTGTGGTGAATATTAAACGTGTTATGGAATGCAATTGGCTTCAAATGAAACCTGTGAACAAGAGCCAACATTATCCCAGCATGGCTAAATGGCACATTATGTATACTAGTGACAGTTTGCTGACAGCAACATGCTTATTATCAAGAACCCAAAATTTTAAGGTATAACCCGAGTAAAATATGATATAACCATGGTTGAAGGAAGTATCCACTGTGCGTACATCTGATGCTATTCATGTATTGATAAAAAGGGTCATTTTTCGTGCCATATAACTACTTGGTGGAGGCAAAAAAACGAGCAGGTTGGGCCGGGTAAGTCAACGGGTGAAAACAGGTTTGGGTTGGAAATCACAGATCCATTTTTTCTTCTTTTTTACCTGTTCAAATTTCAATATAACTAAGAGTGTAAGATTTCCACACAATAAACTAACGGAATCTATAACCTAGCCACAAAATGTAAACGTATGATGATAGGAAGAAAAGGCCTAATGTGCTAATAATAGCTTATGACCGTTATTTTACATTGATCTAATAGTTATTAGATGGTCCGAGATAGTTTGAAAATTTTACTCCAAATACTACACACACACACCAACCTATATACATAGATTGTTAGAGTTTAATGGAAAAACTATTAACGTGTATGTCTAGATTCGAACACGGGACCGAAGGATTGCACACTTTGCGTATGATGATCAAGTAAATAATTAATGTATGTATTTATTATGTGTATTAATTATTTGGACACGAAATGACACATAACGAACGTTATGTGAACTAACGGTGTTGACTAACGACCGTTAGGGAATAGTTAAAGGACTATTAGTGTAATTTGGATTGGAAGGATCTAGAAATCTTGGGGACCAAGATTGAACCGATCGGGTTTGTGGGTTTAAAACCCTAATCGACTAGCTTGGGGCCAAAGCAATCCAAACACTATAAATACAAACACAAAGGGTTATTGTTTTACTAATCTTGTGCAATACCATAACCCTAAAGCTTTGTGTTTTCTTCTATTTTAACTACAAACCCGATCGGATCTAATTCACATAGATCGATCCTTAATTTTGTGTAGCAAAATATTTTGTGTCTAATCACTAGCATCATTGCTTGATCGGTTATAGTACGTGTGTACAAGAACTTGGTAATTACTCACTATAGTAATTCTTGGATTGTGGAATAAAACGGTAAGGGATTCCACGTTAATCCATCTTTGTTGATCTTGTGATTAGAAGAGAAGAATTGATCCTTGTTCTTGCTAGGATCTCGAGGTAATTCTAATTTACTTTTATGTAATTTATTATACGTGTTAAATACGATCTTGCTTCCGCTATACGTTCATTCTTGATGTGTTTATTTAATTAGATGGTATTCATGCTAGTTAAATTCCAACAGTGGCATCAGAAGCCCGTTTAACATGTTAATAAATTACTTAAACGCATAATAAAAATCAAATCTTGATTTATATACAACATGTTAGTCGATTTTTTAATTAGGGTTTGTTTTTGTAGAAAACATTCAAATAAAAATCGAATGGAATAGAATTTAGGGTTTAGGGTTTCGACCCTATTGTAACTAATTAATTAGTTTGTAACCCTAAATTAAGAATATGTTGTGCTATGTGTTTATTTGAGTAATTAGGGTTACGATCTTGGTTGATCCATAATTCTTCATGCAAAGAATTATGGATTATGTTTGTTTATTTGCTACATGATTTTTAAGATAAATCTAAAATTAGGGAAGACCCTAATTAATATATTAATTAATCGGTTACCTGCTATGTGGTATTTAATTATTTAAAACTTACGCGGCCAAGTTATTTGGCGTCTGTGGTCCATTGGGCACAATGAGCTCGAAAACCAATGGGAGTTTTAATAATTAGATACATTAATTTTCACATAGAGATTATTAATAGGATTTGTCAAAAGGTTTGCATGTGGCTATATGATATTGTATATGATCATATATGTGTTATTAAATGTTTGTTTATTTTTTTTTTAATTACTTGATCTTTGTGTTTTAATTATGATGGATTGTAAACATCAAAGAGGGTAATTTTTTGAATAAAAAATAAATGGACCTAATAACTATGAAACTTTTGTGGTAAATTATTTATTGCCAAGTCTTATGTGCCGATAGTGGTTCGCTTCGCACGGTAATTTGCTCCCAGGCGAGACTAGCAATTTAATAATTTACTGCATGTTTTAAGCTTTAAATCTTAAGATTTTAATTGATTGATGCAACTTTACAAAAGTGGTCGAAGCGGCGGACCTAATATTGACAAACTATAAAGTGGGTATAACGAGGCTTGACATTAAATTGTCATCTGAAAGGGGCGTGTTTTTAATTAGCTTCGGCGGACGTTTGCCCCTCCGCTCGCCTGTGCGTCAATATTAGACTTACCAAGTACACCATGAAAAAGTACGAAGCATCTTAAGGCAATGTTGTAAGTTTCTCAACGCCATCAATTAAATTTTGTTGATTTTAAGCTGGGAATTGGTAAATGTTTTTTGTAGAAAACATATGTTACAAGATGAATGCATGACATCTTGTACATATTTTTTGATTACATAACATCACAAAAAAAAAATTTATACCCTTAAAATTTAAGTAATATGCCATCCAACTATGAAAAGGAACGCCTAAGGTTACATCCTACATCACTAGCAGCCAAAGCTGAATGTTGATGTTCAAAGGGTGGGAGTCTAAGGGTAAATTGAGTACTTTCATTGCTAGCAGCCAAAGCTGATGTAATGAAACGATGTCAATTTACATGTTTCTTAAGTTGGTTAACTTAATTGAGCACTTCCATTACTAGCAGCCAAAGCTGATGTAATGGAACGGCGCCAAGGCATAAAGATTTGGGGATGAACATGCTTACATTTGCAACTGAGGTTGGCATAATATGTAAGTCCCATGATTTCTAGGAATTGCAATTGGATATTGGCAATTGGGTGATCCCGTACCTTATTGAGTACTTTCATTGCTAGCAGCCAAAGCTGATGTAATGAAACAACGTCAATTTGGATCCTAGTTTTCAGTGAAAATTAAATGGTTATTGTACCATGGGTGTTTAATTTTCTTGAAAAGTTTATTATCGAAAGTACTAACTTTTGAACTTTTTCTGTAGAAATGGCCCAACCCGTCAATAACACTAGTTCTGCCTTCAAAGTTAATTTTGAAGGAGAAAAATTGACTGGCGCCAAAGCAATTTTTGATGTAATCAGAAAATTGTATTGCTGTAGGCAAGGGGATGGTAAACCAGTAGCTGATCATGTGTTGGTCATGAAGAATTACATGGACCAGCTAGCACAGATCAACTATGCTGTTCCTGAGGATACATGTGTGTACTTAATCTTAAAATCTTTAAACAAGGATTTCATAGATTTTGTTACGTATTACAACATGCATTGCTCAGGGAAGACAGTAACGGGATTGCTCACAATGCTTGTTGACTATGAAAAGGGTTTACCATGCAAGGTTCCTACTCCTGAGGCATTTGCTATAATAGGAGGTAGGATCACTAAGCCCAACAAACCGCTACACGCGAACATGAAGGGGAAATGCAAAGCTGACAAGGGCAAACAGATTGTGACCTATCAGCAGAAGCCTAAGAAGCAGAATCCTCCTGAAAAGAAGGATTATCCCAAGAAGGATTTGGCTGCTTGTCACCACTGCAACACTCCTGGACATTGGAAGTGGAACTGTCCATTGTTCTTAGAGGAATGTTGTTCAAATAAAAATACAAAAGCTGTGGATGTCACGATCACTTCAGGTATTTTTATGGTGGAATTATTTTCTTTTCCTCGTAAGCAAAATGCCTGGATATATGATACAGGATGTGGTACTCACATCTGTAATACATCGCAGGGTGATGAGTGTCTAAATACTCATCATTTTATTCCCATCTAAACTGCAAAAACATTTAAAAAAACTCAGAAATGTTTCAAAATACAGAAAATATCTTTGAATTGTGGTTTTATCTGTTTCATGTGCAAAATGATTAAAAACGGGACGAAAACGAACATTTTTGGATTGACTCGGTAATAATTGTGCATTTGATCAAGTGAAGACGAAAGTCAAAGACGGAGTCAAAGTCAACCCCCAAAATCCTGAAATGACACAAATGGTCCCTGGAATTAGTTTTCACTTTTGGCAACTTTGGTCCTTGGATTTTCAGCATTGTACAAATTTAGTCCCTAAAGTTTATCTAAAATCCAAATCCTATCCTAAATAAACTAAACCCAACCCACTAAATAATAAACCCAACTACATACCCAGCCCACTACCTAATTAATAAAACCCAACCCAATCCATTAAATAAAACCCGACCCACACCCTTAGCTAATACCCAGGGTCAAACTCAAGTCAAACCCACCTTCTTCCCCACTTGCCCGCCAATACCACCCTCACCCACTGATTTCTCTGCCAAACCACCCTTATCCCTGACCATCACCTTCCCCCTCCTCCTCTACACTCCACCTAACAAGCCAAGTGCATTTAATGCACTCTTCCCCCTCACAGGTTAAAAAATCCCACTATCCCAAGTTTCCCGCCAAAAGTGTTTTCAACGACTGAGATCACTTCAAAGCAATCAAATGGGTGGGATTTGTTCGGAATTGAGGAGAGAGACTTTATGGAGTGCTATATAAAGAGAAGAAGCCACAGAGAAAGAGTTGTCACTAGTTTAGGACCATCAGCAGTGTAGATTTAATTAATGCTTAGTTCTAGTCTTAATTTCAGTTTTCATTGTCAATTTATGTTAGTTTCAAGTCATTTTTCTTAAATCACTTCTGTATTGTACTAATTTTACCAAGTTAATGAATTTCATGTTCTCAAGTTTATTGTTAAATTCGAATCAAGCTAAGTATTAATCAAATAGCCTATTATCTGTTTCTATAAGCTCATACAAGCTTAATATAGCTTGGTGTGAGCTTATTATAGTTCATATCTGTTCTAATTCAAGAAAACCAGAAAAGTCAACAAAAGTCAACTTGATGGTCAAATAAGCAATTCAGGTGTGATCAGTTGTTTTGGATTAAGCTGGGGTGGAATTTAGCTTGGGATTGACAAACCAAGTGTGGTTCTGATCTAGTCCTTTCCTTTTTCATTGTCTCACAGTTGTAAGCTTATTTCCTCCATTTTTGCATAATTTTCCTATTCTACTGTGCTAGTGCTTAATTATAGCATATTATAGTCTTTTCCTGCTTATTGGTAGTTTATAAGTGTATTTCATCCATCTTAACAGAATTTAATAGCTTTTGTTTCATTTCTCTTTAAAAACCTTAAAAAAGCCAAAAATAGCTAAACTTAGTGATTGCTTATTAATTGCTTATTTTCAGTGTTAAAATTATTAATTGGTTTTTAATTAAGTTATTAAAACCATTTTCAATCAGAAACCTAGCTTAATATATCTGTTTCATTTAAATCCCATAACTGCCCTTGTTAAGGGGTGTTTGGTTTAAGCTTAATCTGGGTCATTATTGTTCATTGACCATTTGCCCATCTTTGATCATGCTTAAAATAGTTTAAACAAGTTGTTTCTAAGTAATTTGGAGTTACTTTAATAGTTTTTAAAGATTTGAAGTGACTGTGGAAATCCTAGATACCCAACTGATCAAATAAGCACTCTACTGCATTAAGCAGTTAGAGCCCTTATTGTTGGTGTTTTTAGACTCATTTAAGTCCATTTAGTGTAGTCACAATAGTTGGTGAAGTCCCACTAGGTTTGTGCACCTCTGCACATAGTCTGCACATCACATACCCATAGTGCAGTCTGCACACATTTTCTAGCCCAAGTTTAAGTGCTTATTAGTTTTACTCTCTCCCTGATTTTTGGTTTCTAGATAGGTTGCTAGGTCATATTTGATTATCTCCAAAAGCCAGCACCTTAGCTTAGCTTATTCAAGCTTTAAACTCAGCTCAAAAGCCCCCTATCACACAAGCATATACTGAGAGATCAGTATACACTTGTGTGGTTAGCTGCTTTTCAAGCTTATTTTTTAAGCCCTAGATAAGCTCTTCTGGATCTGCTTTTTGGTTTTTAGGATAGCCAGTAGTACTAGCAAGGTTTTGCCCCCTTAATATTCCACTTTCCTGCTTATTTAAGTGCTTAAAATCTGTCTGCAAGTTGGCCATTTTCCTGATTTTTCTGCATAAGTTTTGTAACTGCCAAACTGCTTATCTTGCTTATTCCTTGTGCTTATTTGTGTTTTTAAGTTGTTTCATGCTTGATTAAGTTGTTTAAACTTGTCCTGAGCCTTTGGTAAATTTTTGAGCTTTTTAGCTTATTTTTGGGCTTATTCCCAAACTGCTTATTAGCCCAACTGCTTATTAGGGCTTAGTAAACTTTTGATTTTAATTTTCCTATATTAAGAATATTATTTTAGACTTAACCTGAATTTTTCATATTTTTCCTAAGTCATTTACTATTTTTAATCTTTTAATTAGTTTAAATTAGTAATTAAATCATAATAAATAGAATAATAATCAGAAAAATATAATTTTAATTTTCAAATTTTCTTTTATTAAGTAGATTCTAGGAAAAAATATAATCATCTCTGTAGACCTTAGGAAAAATAAAATATAAAATAAGTGATAGTTTCTATTTAATAGATTTTATCTTTTTAAATTTTTTAATTAAGCACTTTTCATTTTTATAATTTTCTTAGCTTCTTTTCACCTCATAATATTTATAGAAAAAGTTTTAGATTTTTCTTTTTTCATTTAGTATTTATTATAAATTAAAATAGTTTAAAAAGTAATTAAATAATAAATAATTAATAATAATTAAAAATATAAATTTAATTTCTAAAATTTTCTTTTCTTAAATAGAACCTAGAAAAATAATTTTACACTTGTAGGATTAGTTTTCTAATATTTCAGTTTTTATCCCGTTTTAGATTTCCCGTTACGCGTTTTTAGTTTATTTAATTCGCGTTTAATTTTCTTTTGTATATTTGTTTTTCATATATCAATTAGAATAAAAAAAGCAATCAAAAATCTCATCTCTAATCATCAGTCACTCTAATCCAAAACTTAAACAATTTGCCCATTCGCGCCTCGTTGGGAAACGATCCGGGTAATCACTTACCTGGTTTCACACTACACACACAAACGTGAGTCTTTGCAAGTATCCTTTTTCACAAAGGGGTGATTTGCATTTATTCACGCGTATCCGTCATTGCATAATATTTATATATACGTTTTAGCACGGATCAAATTTTGGCGCCGCTGCCGGGGAGGTTGTGTTGCGACAATATTGTGTAAAGTTTAAGCGATTAGTGATTTGAGATCCTTCCTTGTGAAGTTCCTATTTCCCATAAACCATATAAAATACAAAAATATTTTCTTTTCTTTTATATATATAATATCATATAAAAAATAAAAAACCCAAAAACATTTTCCGTTTTATTGTAAAATAAAAGATAAAAGCAAAATTAATATAATATTCCTCAACTTGGGTATTATCATAATAAGTTCCCAAACCAAAGATTAAAACTTGCCTTTGTGTCGTTTGCGAATTCGGCTCACCTTTGATTGATAAACAAACTATAACGGAGGTTTAAGGATAGTTTGACATTAAATTGTCGAACTGAAAGAAGCGGGTTTTTAAGGAGCATTAATTGCCCACCTTTGCTTCTTCGCCACTGATGAAGCGAAAAGTGTACCGCTTTTAGGGGGTCATTTAAGCCCTAAATCGTATTTATTTGATCAAATATTTCCCTAAATCGTTCCTTTTGTCATTTTAGGTACTTTGGAGAAGAAATCTGGAAAAGGAAGCATTTTGGACGTTTTTGGAGCATAAAAGTGAAGAAAACGACAAAGTCTCTAAATCTGCTGGAATAGTACCTGTGACGGCGTCAAGCCCCAGTGTAACGCCGTCAACCCTTGACGCGCCAGAGAGGATTTTGGAGGATTAAAAGGGGACGGCGTCAAGAAGGCCATCAAGAAACCCTAACCGCGGCGAGGTGACGGCGTCAGCTCTATAACGTGACGCCGTCAGATCTGTTTTCCTATATATATTTCATAATTTTTAGTCATTAGTGTGCAACTTTGTGAGGAGAAACCCTAAGACGATTTTTCTTCCATTTTTAAGGGTTTTATACCCTTGGATCTCCCATGTTCAATTGAAGATAAGTAATCAATTAATCATTCAATATGTCTATGTGTTGTTTGATTATATCTTGTTCTTGTCTTTTATTTAACATGCTAGGCTAGATTTATCTTGTGTTTGCTTAGATCTAATGAAACCTAACTATTGATTATTGGTTGTTGGTGTGTTATTAATTGTATTGGATGATTGTTTATCGATGTTAGGCTTAAGAAAACTGGCTAACCTCCTATACGGTAACTTGCTTGAACTTCTTAAGAAACATGAACCAATGCGTACTAAGGTTTTTATGGTTGTATTTAATGCATGAGCGAATTCTAGTGATCCCATGTTAGGAGCTTCTTAGCCGGCTCGACATAGGAGTGAAGTAGGAGCTTGTAGAGTTGGGGAAGTACGTACGCCACCCCACGATTGGTATTAAGGAATACACCCGTCATCCACGCAATTAATACACACTAATCAACCGGTAAAAGATAGTTAGGGAGTAAGAAAATCTAAGTAAACACATTTCTCTCCATATAAGTTCCACAACCTTTTTATTTTCAGTTATTTTATTTTATTTGCAATTGTAGTTATTTAGGTTAGTTGACTAGCAACTAATTCCGCCCACTCCTTCAAACCCGAGATTTTACTTGCTTTTATAAAAATATAAAAAATACAAAAAGAATCTTCCCTCACCCTTAGACCTATTAGAGTAGTTTTTCAATCCTAACGACACTATTCCCCTAGAGAATGATCAATCCCCCGGTACTTGCCACTACACTATACTACATCGGTCAGGTACACTGCCTGGTGGGGATTGCAAGCCTCTTGAGATCCCTCGAGAGGTAAAACCTGTTGTAAGGTCGCAAAACCACGCATCAAGTTTTTGGCGCCGCTGCCGGGGAATAGTTATTGTTTAGGTTGAATTTTTATTTTATTAGGTCTACTCACTAGATTCCTTTCTAGTGAGATTTTTATTTTATTTTTCTAGGTTTTCTTTAGTCTATCTTTTTTCTTCGTTTCTTTGTTCGTAACCATTACCATCCGACATCATGGAAGGTGGTAATATCCTTGATCCCAACAACCCACCACCACAACAACACCCACCTCCTAGAGCCCGTACCTTAGGAGACTACTCCCGTCCTAGCCACCATGGCTATCGAAACACCATTGAGCTCACTCAAGGAGCCAATGTCACTCCCTTGCGATCCGACACCATCCGGTTGGTGCAAAGCGGATGCGCATTCCATGGACTTCGTTCCGAAGATCCTAATCAACATCTCAAGGACTTTCTCAAAATCGTTGATTCCATAGACCTTGATGTTGCCACTCGAGAGACGACCCGACTGCGTCTCTTTCAATTCTCTCTGCGGGACCAAGCTAGTCAATGGCTAGAGCGTCTACCCGCAGGATCCATCACCTCTTGGGATGATCTCACCACTCGTTTCCTTGCTCAATTTTTCCCACCAGGAAGAACTACCAAGCTAAGGAATGATATCTTGATGTTCCAAGAACGTCAAGGCGAAACCCTCTACGAGGCATGGACTCGATTCAAGGACTTACTCCAAAAAGTCCCTCACCATGGCATAGAACTTTGGCTCCAAGTCCAAATCTTCTATGACCACATCAATCTCTCCACGAGGCAAACCATTGACCAATCGGCCGGCGGTAAGCTACGTGATCTAAGTGCGGAACAATCATGGGCTCTCTTGGAAGATCTTGCTCTTTATGACAACGAAAATTGGAATGATCCCCGTGATTTGAATAAAACGGTCAAGGCAATATCTTTGCCTTCGAACAATTCAAGCACTTCCGACCGTAGGATCATAGAACTTGAAGACCAAGTCAAGTTTCTTATGAAATCCTACGAGGCTCCTAAACCTTCAAGCCAAGTGAACAAAATCACTTCTTCGTGTAAATTATGTAGTGGTCCCCACGACACTCGTGATTGCATGGAACTCCCCAAACAGGCTTTCAAAGAATTCGCATCCTCGCGAATCGATAAGGCGGGAGATAAGTGGCTCACCACTAATTATGGACCCAAGAATTCCGAAGATAGGTATGAGGCATGGAAGAGTAAGCCAAATTTTAGTTGGAACCAAACTCGAAGCGTATCATTCAATGACTCTCCCCCACTCACCTGGTCTGAACATTATCCTCATCAGCATACGCATAAACAACAAAATCGCGAGGAATCACTGCAAAAATTCATTCTCTCTCAAGAAACACAGCTCTCCAAACTTGAGAATCAATTCAGACAACAGCAAGTTGATATGAACAACAAGGTTGATAACCTGTTAAAGGTTATCAATGATCGCATTGCTGGCAGGTCAACTTGTGAGTTGGCACGAGTTAATGAGATCAAATCTGTCACGGTGACTCACCAAACACCCCCTCCTGTAAAAATCAAGCACCCTAGTAAACTCTTCAAACACATATCACAAAACGGAAAAGAAACTAGAGATACTCATACCCCTTCAAAACCACTCCACTTCGTGAACACCATTACAACAATACCTATTCCTAAACCCAACCTGGACCAACAATCAACCGAGAATGTGGACAATGAAATGGAGGGTGAAGTTCCCGAAAAGAACCTCGAGGCGCCCGGCGACTATCTAGACTCACCAAAGAACTCTAGTACAAGAGAGGTGAGTGATGAGGAGGGCTCGGAAGAGAAATCCGAATTGCCTCATGGGCTCCCAGGACTGCTAGACCGCCCCCTGGTGGAGGAACTTGAGAGGGGCACAGCAAAGCTGCCTATGGGATTTGGAGAGAGAATAGAGGATGGCGCTCCCAGGGTCTTTAAGATATCTTGCACCACTTGGAAAAAGTTTATAAAAGATGCCTACATAAACCCCAACTCTTCTATGAATGCAATATCCCTTTCTCTATATAACGAAGCCTTCACCAAACAGGTCAAATATGAAGGGTTTAATATCATCGGGGTAATAAGAAGGGTACCAATTGTGATAGAAAAGTTCCTCTTTCATATCGAGCTAACTGTATTTAATAACATGAACTCGATCATCAGCCCATCCTTAACTAGCCTTGTTCTAGGCAAACCATTCATAAAAGCAACGGGAGTGATACTCGATGAGGATGATAGTAGTGCATTATTTACCGATGGTGTCAGGAAAGTGATTTTTCGGGATGGCAGTGAAGAAGTGTATGAGTATCAACCATCAGCAATTTGCAACACATGGGGGCTACACGGTAGAAGGCCTGGCTGAATTAAGCGACGTGATCCGAATAATCTCAAAATACCTTGCATGATTGGTCACAAGCATTTTTATAATGTTTACATTGACACATGTTTACCCAAAAATGTGATGTCCTTGTTTCATTATAACAACATTTGCAGATGGGGGATGATTCATAAAGGGAAGGATGACATTGGCATAGATGATGATGTACAAGTGTTTGTAGGAAATATGACATTCACTATGAGCTTCGCAATCGTCGATAATATCGAAAAGTACATCGATCCCAGGTTATCACAAGTTGTTTTTGGGGCACCTTTTTGCAAGGCCACAAGCTTGGTTGTGGACGAGCTCAATAGGATCATGACTTTCACCGATGGGATTAGGGAAATCTCATACCAAACGCCTTACAAGATGAGAGAATTTAAGGAGATTGATTATGGAGGGCTCGATGGGTTAAGTTCCCAACTCGTGTTATGTGATGATGATGTGAGAAGAGGATGTAAGGACACTTTTGACCTGTCGAGTGGATTCTTTAAGCATGTTAAGGAGCTTAGTTCTAAATACCAAAACAAACCTTTTGATCTCGAGGACTCGAAATACCTTTACTATGAAAGTGATTCTGATAGAGAATCAAAGGGGAACCTAGAAACCGTGACCAATGATGGAGTCACGTAATGTACGGTGACTTTGAGTCTAGCTACAAGACTCGTTAATAAAGAAAAGCGCTTCTTGGGAGGCAACCCAAGCTTTATTTGCTTTGTGTGTTTATTTATTTGTTTGTTTGATTTTATTTGCTTCCGTATGTATGTTTAATTTTTATTATTATTGATTCATGTTCGAAACTAAATTGTGAAAATGCTTTATCTTGTTTTTAACTTCGTCTTAACTACATATAAAGGTATTTTGCAAAAGTTAAATGTAAGGGAAATCCAAATCGGTTTATTAGAACAAATGAACATGAATCGTAACAATAATAAATTAACATACATATTAGTAATTGTTTGAGTCAAATGCTTGTATCGAGTCATAATGATATTTTGCAGGAATTCCAGGAAGTAAGGTATAGGTTTTTCCAGAAATTTTCCGGAAACTTAACATGAGAATTCTGTCAGATCATTTCTGACGGCGTCAGGCTTTACAACCTGACGGCGTCAGGTTTTAATTTTCTGAAATTTTTGAAAGTTTTGTTTTTCTTCCGGAATCATAAAATGCTTTATTAAATCTCTAACTTATAAAATCCAGGAATCTGCAAAATAATCATTCCACAAGCATTATATCCTTATACAGATTTATCCCGCCGATGTTATGCAGGTTTTCGTGTTTGTTTTCTCATGTTTAACAGGTTATTTTGGACAAGGAGATGTATGTGGAATCTAGCTTTTGGCGTTGCTTTAATCTTGAAGCTTCAACATTACCTTGGAAGAAGATCTAACCATGTTACCCCTTTATCCACCGAGCGAATCAGGGGAGTATTTGATTTCATTCTTTTACCTTATTTACTTTTACATCTTGTTATTTGAACATTGGGGACAATGTTCATCTTAAGTGTAAGGGGGGGTAAAGTACGATACTTTAGAGAATGCTGTTACACTTGATTTTTGTTTGTTTAATGGTAGATGTGTAATAAAACTGAGAGAAATACTTGTTAAGGCAATTTTAGTGCCAAATTTAAAATTTTTTACAACATATAGGAGTGAAACTTTGGTCTTAATGAGCGTCTCACGGATAGGAGTTATATGACTAGCACAAAACCGTACCACTAAAACATTTTCCACCCCCAAATATGTAAGGTTCGCCCCTAGAATTGGTAGGAAAAGCATTTACGCTATGATGTGTGTACCGGTAGCACTTAGATTCTAGAACTTGCGTTAGGACCATTCCGAGGCCACAAGTGAGACTACATTCGTGTAGTTAGATTTACTACATGATAAGAGGCATTAGGATTAACCCATTGTTTTACACCTGTGTTTTTGTTATAATTACATTGGCTACATTGGTCAAGTAATTCTCCCACACCCTTTGCGTTGTACTCACTTTTAGTACACGATACCCCTAGTACACCCCTCAGAGCCTATCTTTTCGTTTCTAACTTTAAGCATTTTACTTAAAGTAAGAATTTGTTTACACCCCACTTAAATGTACACCCAAATCGCCTTAGCCTACCTTGTATGCACTCATTTTTAGTGCATTATTGTGACAACATTTGTTTAAACCCCAAGTTAATTATCTAATTGATTACATGGTTTCTAAGTCGAGTCATATCCTTGTACATATTGTTTTGGGACGATTGGGACTCATGGGTAAAGTACTAGTGTAATGGAGTAATGGGGAAGAACAACATTATTACCCCCATATGTGCTAAATATTTTAAAAGTACTCCAAGTGTTTCGATTATCTTAATTCGAGTCATTAGAATAGTTAATTGTAAAGTTATGTAAAAGTTCAAGTGTAAGGGGGATACAACCCCCCTGCGATGTATTATTTTGGATGGTAGGGCAAGAGTGTATGTCAAAAAAAAAAAAAAAAAAAAAAGTAGAATAAAAACATACGGACTACCATCCCGTTTCATTTTATGTTTATTTTATCTTTTTGTTATTTTTTTCATTAGCTTAAGTCGAGTCTAGTCTTGGCTTAGCAACGCCATATTATACATGTAATTAATCAAGATCTTTAACTCGCCACCAGTAAAATATCCTTTATCCAACAAAACCGTGTTTATCATATCCCTACACCTAACGTTATAACCCGTTTAAAAGCCCTCTTTGATAGTTTATCTTAGGTGCTTACGCCTAGTGGAGGAGGTTTTTGATCCTTTCCCAAGCCTATGGTAATCTATTTGCTATGACAGGTAGTGAGAGATATTATTCATTTCCATTTATGAGATATACTTTTATGACACCTGAGAGATGTGAGTATCTAAACACTACTTGTGAGGTGCTAGTTTGTAATCTCCGTGCTTATTATGATTAAAGTGGAACGACTATTTGTTGTAATTGCTTTTATATTCGCGTTAAATGACCCCTAACTTGTATTTTGATTAGAATAAAAGCGCATTTGCTTGAGGACAAGCAAATCTCAAGTGTAAGGGTATTTGATGAAGCGAAAAGTGTACCGCTTTTAGGGGGTCATTTAAGCCCTAAATCGTATTTATTTGATCAAATATTGCCCTAAATTGTTCCTTTTGTCATTTTAGGTACTTTAGAGAAGAAATCTGGAAAAGGAAGCATTTTGGACGTTTTTGGAGCATAAAAGTGAAGAAAACGACAAAGTCTCTAAATCTGCTGGAATAGTACCTGTGACGGCGTCAAGCCCCAGTGTGACGCCGTCAACCCTTGACGCGCCAGAGAGGATTTTGGAGGATTAAAAGGGGACGGCGTCAAGAAGGCCATCAAGAAACCCTAACCGCGGCGAGGTGACGGCGTCAGCTCTATAACGTGACGCCGTCAGATCTGTTTTCCTATATATATTTTCATAATTTTTAGTCATTAGTGTGCAACTTTGTGAGGAGAAACCCTAAGACGATTTTTCTGCCATTTTTAAGGGTTTTATACCCTTGGATCTCCCATGTTCAATTGAAGATAAGTAATCAATTAATCATTCAATATGTCTATGTGTTGTTTGATTATATCTTGTTCTTGTCTTTTATTTAACATGCTAGGCTAGATTTATCTTGTGTTTGCTTAGATCTAATGAAACCTAACTATTGATTATTGGTTGTTGGTGTGTTATTAATTGTATTGGATGATTGTTTATCGATGTTAGGCTTAAGAAAACTGGCTAACCTCCTATACGGTAACTTGCTTGAACGTCTTAAGAAACATAAACCAATGCGTACTAAGGTTTTTATGGTTGTATTTAATTCATGAGCGAATTCTAGTGATCCCATGTTAGGAGCTTCTTAGCCGGCTCGACATAGGAGTGAAGTAGGAGCTTGTAGAGTTGGGGAAGTACGTACGCCACCCCACGATTGGTATTAAGGAATACACCCGTCATCCACGCAATTAATACACACTAATCAACCGGTAAAAGATAGTTAGGGAGTAAGGAAATCTAAGTAAACACATTTCTCTCCATATAAGTTCCACAACCTTTTTATTTTCAGTTATTTTATTTTATTTGTAATTGTAGTTATTTGGGTTAGTTGACTAGCAACTAATTCCGACCACTCCTTCAAACCCGAGATTTTACTTGCTTTTATAAAAATATAAAAAATACAAAAAGAATCTTCCCTCACCCTTAGACCTATTAGAGTAGTTTTTCAATCCTAACGACACTATTCCCCTAGAGAACGATCAATCCCCTGGTACTTGCCACTACACTATACTACATCGGTCAGGTACACTGCCTGGTGGGGATTGCAAGCCTCTTGAGATCCCTCGAGAGGTAAAACCTGTTGTAAGGTCGCAAAACCACGCATCAGCCACTCTGTGCGTTTTTCAGTCAGAGAGCTACCGTACGCTGGTTGATTTAAGGTTTTAAGTTCCTTGTGTTTTGCTTCGATCTTGATTTAATTGAATTAGTTTAATTCTCATGTCGTCACCCGGCTATCGCTGCTTTCGTTGTAGAGGTCCGGTGGGTGATAATCTTCGTTGTTCCAAGTGTTCGTGTGAGCAGTGTGGAAATGATGCACCAGAAGGATCTTGTTATTGGTGTGAAGTAGCCCTCGAAAGAGAGCTTAATTCCATCGTTAATACTCAAAGTTCTTCCGACTACCCTTCACAGCCCGAGATACATGCTATTAATGGCAAACCGTCAAGAATCGATCCTAACCTTTCACGATTTACAGTTAAAAGTTTGTCAAGCAAACGTACTGAGCTTAAAGCGGTGACTAAAAGGAACAACTTGCCTAATCTTCACGATTATTAAGAGCAAGAACCAGAGACCATAACGGAAGTGGTGAAAATTCCTAGCTCTTAGAGCACACCACTTGTCCCACCTCCGGATTCTTTTTCCGAACACCCTCCACAACCCCAGCCATCTTCACTCTATCTGCCAAATTGCCTTATTTGTAGAGATCCGCTGGGGGATAAATCACTTTGTGAACGATGCTTTTGCAAAGTATGTGGGTATATTCATGGACTTTGCACGTGTTGCACTTCTGAAATCAAAAATACGCTTACAAATTTCCAAAACGATTTCAGCTCCCCTCCTCAAAATTCATTTTGGCAAGAACCGTGCTATCAAAACTGCGATGACACATCATTTCAAAATATGCCAAATGATCTTTGTGAGTATTGTGGAGGTCCTCACCAAAGTTTTGAGTGTCAAAAAAATAACATGCTTGTCTATGAGCATGTTTCTTCTAACAGTCAAAATCTTGGTTATGACCAATATCCATGTACTTCCATGAATCAGTCACAACAGTTTTACTGTTGTGAATTCTGTGGAGGTCCGAATTATGAATCTGATTGTCAAACGAGGACCCCGCTTGTCTATGAGCAAGGCCCTTGTGACAATTATGACTATTCTTGTCATGACCAACCTCCACAGTATCAAATGATTCAACCTCAGCCAATTCCTCAAGAATTATTCCAAGAGATTCCTGATGAAAGGAATAAACTCCAGGAGTTGTTTTTGGAAAATGCCATCCAAAAACTTCAAAATGTGATGGATACACTTAATGATTTGGCTGTTAAAAATGCCCAAGATGATCGTCATGGTAAAACTATTGGAGAGCTTCTAGCTGAAGAAGACAAAACAGCTAGAATAAAGTCCAAATGTCGTCAAACTTTCATTTGCGATGATGATGATGACGATTCTATGTGGGGAGTTCGCGAGAATTCGTCTGCTGCAATCACACCTGTCCAGAAAAGGCAGGAAGACAAGACTATTGCAGAATTGCTAGCAGACGAGCAAATGGAACGTATAAAAGCCATTTATATTGATGAGGAGGACGACGAGGAGAGTGTTATTCCTTTGAGCGATATCAATTCTCAACTCCCTCAGTCTATTGCAAACACACCCATCTTACAGTCTATGGACTCCGAGGACTCTCTTATTATGGGGGATGAGCTTATTAGCACTATTCCTGAAAAGGAATCAGACGAATTCATAAAGTCTAGTGTTGAGAACCTTGTCCCAATCCCAAGTGAGTCCGAGGGTATTTCTGATAATATGTGTGATTTGCCTCCTCTTGACATTTCACATGATCATGTTGAGATGTTTTCCAATTCTGACGATGATTGTACTTCAAGTAATGATGATTCTTTATTTTGTGAGGACATCGATTATGTTGAGGAATTACCTTCTGAGCTTGTCAGCTTAGAAGAAGAGAATGATGAAGAAATAATCAAAGACGAAACTCTTCGTGAAACATTATTAAATGTTAATCTTTTCATTTCTAAAATCGAGGCTTTCAATGAAAAATCCATTTCATCTCCTATCCCCATAAAGGATAGTGACATGTTTTCCGATGACTCTATACCGGAATTTGAAACCTTTCATTTTGATCATATGGGAGAGAAGACTAGTGGCAGAGCCACTTCTCATTCTCATATTTCTCTCCCCGAATATGAATCATTTGCCTTCGAGGAGTTCTTCGATGAACTCACTCATATCATATCTCCGCCGGAGTATGATAACTTCTACTTTGATCTTGACAAAGATTATCTTTATGTCCCGGAGGGAAATATTCTCAACACTGAGAATTTGCTTGATATCAAAATCCCATCCCTCCCACCCAGAATATGTCTTGATCAGCCGAGCTTAAATGATGAGATTCATGATGTGGAAATCATGAATTCTCCTTCTAATAATGATGAGTTAGTCATGATTTTTATAATGACTTTCTTTCTTTTCTTCACCTACACGGTGACTTCTCCTGTTCTTCACTCCTTAGGGAATGAAGACACTATCTTTGACCCTGGCATTTTCATTTATCATTTGTAAGCCGGGTCTGTGTATATCTCATCGGTGTGGAACTTTCTTATGTTCAATTGATTATCCAAACATTTTGAATGAAAGTCCGATGGAGATGGTTTCTTCCACTTGCTTCCCCATGAACCAATGAATTCGGGGTCGAGTCAAGCTAGCGACTCGGTTAATAGAAACAGTAGTAAAACATGGGTTTTCACCCATGTCTCACCCAAGTGTGGGGGAGATGCCCCACATGTTGTATATATGTTTGTTAAAAAAAAAAAAAAAAAAAAAAAAAAAAAAAAAAAAGCTATTAGTATTTCCTTCTTACGTTCTAAGTGTTGGTATAACAGCCGGTACTTTGAATATTGAGGGCAATATTCAGTTCTAAGTGTGGAGGGGAATTCTAGCGAATTTGATCAAATGTACCATCTAGTACCCCCATTTTGGCCAAAATTTTAAAATTTTTTCTCACTTAGAACGCAATAAATGGTTATCAGTCCGCCATGTCTAACCCACATAAGGATTGGCTAATCCGAGAGCAAACGGCTCTTGGTAAAGATATCTCAAATCCGTTTATGGCTTACAATTTGCCAAAAATTGTATGGTATTCAACTCCCCATATCTTTATAAGTGAAGAGTTGGCTAGTCCAGAAGCAAACGGCTTTTGGTAAAGACAAATCAAATCCGTTGACAGCTGATGGTTTGCTCAAAATCATTTGGTTATCATTGTACCAAAGTATCACATACTAAAACATTGGCTACTCCAGAAGTAATGGCTTTTGGTAAAGAGATAAAATCCATTAAATTTTCATAAAAGATTGCTAGGGACTAGCAATAGTTTAGTGTGGGGGATTGATGAGTGTCTAAATACTCATCATTTTATTCCCATCTGAACTGCAAAAACATTTAAAAACACTCAGAAATGCTTCAAAATACAGAAAATATCTTTGAATTGTGGTTTTATCTGTTTCATGTGCAAAATGATTAAAAACGGGACGAAAACGAACATTTTTGGATTGACTCGGTAATAATTGTGCATTTGATCAAGTGAAGACGAAAGTCAAAGACGGAGTCAAAGTCAACCCCCAAAATCCCGAAATGACACAAATGGTCCCTGGAATTAGTTTTCACTTTTGGCAACTTTGGTCCTTGGATTTTCAGCATTGTACAAATTTAGTCCCTAAAGTTTATCTAAAATCCAAATCCTATCCTAAATAAACTAAACCCAACCCACTAAATAATAAACCCAACTACATACCCAGCCCACTACCTAATTAATAAAACCCAACCCAATCCATTAAATAAAACCCGACCCACACCCTTAGTTAATACCCAGGGTCAAACTCAAGTCAAACCCACCTTCTTCCCCACTTGCCCGCCAATACCACACTCACCCACTGATTTCTCTGCCAAACCACCCTTATCCCTGACCATCACCTTCCCCCTCCTCCTCTACACTCCACCTAACAAGCCAAGTGCATTTAATGCACTCTTCCCCCTCACAGGTTAAAAAATCCCACTATCCCAAGTTTCCCGCCAAAAGTGTTTTCAACGACTGAGATCACTTCAAAGCAATCAAATGGGTGGGATTTGTTCGGAATTGAGGAGAGAGTCTTTTTGGAGTGCTATATAAAGAGAAGAAGCCACAGAGAAAGAGTTGTCACTAGTTTAGGACCATCAGTAGTGTAGATTTAATTAATGCTTAGTTCTAGTCTTAATTTCAATTTTCATTGTCAATTTATGTTAGTTTCAAGTCATTTTTCTTAAATCACTTCTGTATTGTACTAATTTTACCAAGTTAATGAATTTCATGTTCTCAAGTTTACTGTTAAATTCGAATCAAGCTAAGTATTAATCAAATAGCCTATTATCTGTTTCAATAAGCTCATACAAGCTTAATATAGCTTGTTGTGAGCTTATTATAGTTCATATCTGTTCTAATTCAAGAAAACCAGAAAAGTCAACAAAAGTCAACTTGGTGGTCAAATAAGCAATTCAGGTGTGATCAGTTGTTTTGGATTAAGCTAGGGTGGAATTTAGCTTGGGATTGACAAACCAAGTGTGGTTCTGATCTAGTCCTTTCCTTTTTCATTGTCTCACAGTTGTAAGCTTATTTCCTCCATTTTTGCATAATTCTCCTATTCTACTGTGCTAGTGCTTAATTATAGCATATTATAGTCTTTTCCTGCTTATTGGTAGTTTATAAGTGTATTTCATCCATCTTAACAGAATTTAATAGCTTTTGTTTCATTTCTCTTTAAAAACCTTAAAAAGGCCAAAAATAGCTAAACTTAGTGATTGCTTATTAATTGCTTATTTTCAGTGTTAAAATTATTAATTGGTTTTTAATTAAGTTATTAAAACCATTTTCAATCAGAAACCTAGCTTAATATATCTGTTTCATTTAAAAATCCCATAACTGCCCTTGTTAAGGGGTGTTTGGTTTAAGCTTAATCTGGGTCATTACTGTTCATTGACCATTTGCCCATCTTTGATCATGCTTAAAATAGTTTAAACAAGTTGTTTCTAAGTAATTTGGAGTTAATTTAATAGTTTTTATAGATTTGAAGTGACTGTGGAAATCCTAGATACCCAACTGATCAAATAAGCACTCTACTGCATTAAGCAGTTAGAGCCCTGATGAACTCAAATAAGTACATTTTATTACTATCATTTATCCTATTAATTTGACTTGTTTTACTATATTATGTATGAGGATTGATACTTAATCGTTTACTTTTGTAATTCTCAGGTAAAAACAAGCGTTTGGTGAAACTTAGCGATTTTGGACTGATTATGGAGCAAAACATGCAAGAAGTTAAGAGTCTACTGAAATGAAGAAGATCAAGACTAATCTGCTCCAGATGCGCCGCATCTCACTCATTACATACGGCGCATCTCTATCAAGATATCACCATATACGATCCAAGATACAAGAGGACATGCGCCGCATCTAATCATGGAGTTACGCCGCATCTTCTGGCGGTGTACGAATATTCCTGAATATTATAATCTTGGACCCCACGCGAAGTTAAGTCAATGCGCCGCATCTACTTAATAGATGCGCCGCATCTTCCCTCAGACAGAAACTATAAATACCCCAAGACCAGACGAATTTCGGGGGGAATATATTAGATTCGAAGACCGAAGCAGCAGAACCCTAGGACGAATTCAGTCAAGGAGGCAGCACAAGACACACCAAACGAAGATACAAGAGCTGTAAGAAGGTGCTGCATGTGTTTAATTCATTAAGTAGTTTTGTTTTATTGTGTTAGCTGATGCGTGGGTTTTGCAACCTTACAACAGGTTTTACCTCTCGAGGGATCTCAAGAGGCTTACAACCCCACCAGGCAGTGTACCTGACCGATGTAGTATAGTGTAGTGGTAAGTACGGGGGATTGATCGTTCTCCACAGGGAATAGTGTTCGTTAGGTATGAAAAACTACTCTAATAGGTCTAAAGGTTGAGGAAGATTCTTTTTTATGTTTTTATATTTTTATGAAAGCAAGTAAAATCTCGGTTTTGAAGGAGTGGGCGGAATTAGTTGCTAGTCAACTAACCCAAATAACTACAAATGCAAATAAAATAAAATAACTGAAAATAAAATGTTGGTGAGAAACTTATGTGTAGAGAAATGTGTTTACTTAGATTTCCTTACTCCCTAACTATCTTTTACCGGTTGATTAGTGTGTATTAGTCGCGTGGATGACGGGTGTATTCCTTAATACCATTCGTGGGGTGGCGTACGTACTTCCCCAACTCTACAAGCTCCTACTTCACTCCTATGTCGAGCCGGCTAGGAAGCTCCTAACATGGGATCACTAGAATTCGCTTGTGCATTAAATACAACCATAAAAACCTTTAGTACGCCTTTGGTTCATGTTTCTTAAGACGTTCAAGCAAGTTACCGAATAGGAAGTTAGCCAGTTTTCTTAAGCCTAACATAGATAAACAATCATCCAATACAGCTAACAACACACTAATAACCAATAATCAATAGCTAGGTTTCATTAGATCTAAGCAAACACAAGATAAATCTAGCCTAACATGTTAAACAAAAGACAAGAACAAGATAAAATCAAACAACACATAGACATATTGAATGATTAATTGATAACTTATCTTTCAATGTAACATGGAAGATCTCAAGGCAAAAAGCCTTGAAAAAGAAGCTAAATTCGTCTTAGGGTTTTCTCCCAAAATTCCACACACTAAGTTCTACACAATGACAAAAAATTAGAAAACTATATATAGATTTTTGGATCTGACGGCGTCACCTTATGGAGTGTGACGCCGTCACCTCGCCGCTTCTAGGGTTCCCGGATGACCTTCTTGACGCCGTCCCTCTTTAGCTCTTCAAAATCCATTCTGGCTTATCAAGGCTTAACGCCGTCGAACCTTGAACGTGACGCCGTCCCCTTTTGATTTAAGCCGTGACGCCCTTGATCAGGTTAAAGCGTGACGTCGTCAGAATTCACATGCTATTTTCACTGGCTTATCATGAGTAAATTTCACGTCCACCTTTTCTTGCCAAGGCATGACGCCGTCTGGGGTTAAATGTGACGCCGTCAAAGGTAACTTTCAACCGATTTTTGAGACTTTGCCGTTTTCTTCACTTTTATGCTCCAAAAACGTCCAAAATGCCTCCTTTTCCAGATTTCTCCTCAAAAGTACCTAAAATGACAAAAGGAACGATTTAGGGCGATATTTGATCAAATAAATACGATTTAAGGCTTAAATGACCCCTTAAAAGCGGTACACTTTTCGCTTCATCAAATACCCTTACACTTGAGATTTGCTTGTCCTCAAGCAAATGCGCTTTTATTCTAATCAAAATACAAGTTAGGGGTCATTTAATGCTAACATAAAAGTAATTACAACAAATAATCGTTCCACTTCAATCATAATAAGCACGGAGATTACAAACTAGCACCTCACAAGTAGTGTTTAGATACTCACATCTCTCAAGTGTCATCAAAATAAATCTCATAAATGAAAACGGATAATATCTCTCACTACCTGTCATAGCAAATAGATTACCATAGGCTTGGGAAAGGATCGAAAACCTCCTCCACTAGGCGTAAGCACCAAAGATAAACTATCAAAGAGGGCTTTTAAATGGGTTATAACGTTAGGTGTAGGGAAAAGGAAAACACGGTTTTGTTGGATACGGGATATTTTACTGGTGGCGAGTTAAAGATCTTGATCAATTACATGTACTATACAATGTTGCTAAGCCAAGACTAGACTCAATCTTAAGCTAAAAACAAAATAACAAAAACATAAGATAAATATAAAATGAAACGGGATGGTAGTCCGTATGTTTTTTCTATTTTTCATTTTCTCATTTTTTTTGTATTTTTCTTGATTTTTTCGATTTTTTTTTTTTTTTTTTTTTTTTTTTTTTTTGCATACACTTTTGCCCTACCATCCAAAATAATACATCATAGGGGCATTGCATTCCCCTTACACTTGAACTTTTACATAACTTTACAAATAACTATTCTAATGACACGAATTAAGATAATTGAAAAACTTGGAGTACTTTTAAAACATTTAGCACATATGGGGGTAATAAATGATGTTCTTACCCATTACTCCATTATACTAGTACTTTACCCATGAGTCCCAATCGTCCCAAAACAATATGTACAAGGATATGACTCGACTTAGCAACCATGTAATCAACTAGATAATTAATCTTGGGTTTAAAAAAATGTTGTAACAATAATGCACTAAAGATGAGTGCATACAAGGTAGGCTAAGGCGGTTTGGGTGTACATTTAAGTGGGGTGTAAACAAATTCTTCCTTCAAGTAAAATGCTTAAAGGTCGAAACGAAAAGATAGGCTCTGAGGGGTGTACTAGGGGTATCGTGTACTAAAAATGAGTACAACGCAAAGGGTGTGGGAGAATTACTTGACCAATGTAGCCAAAGTAATTATAACAAAAACACAGGTGTAAAACAATGGGTTAATCCTAATGCCTCTTATCATGTAGTAAATCTAACTACACGAATGTAGTCTCACTTGTGGCCTCGGAATGGTCCTAACGCAAGTTCTAGAATCTAAGTGCTACCGGTACACACATCATAGCATAAATGCTTTTCCTACCAATTCTAGGGGCGAACCTCACATATTTGGGGTGGAAAATTTTTTAGTGGTACGGTTTTTGTGCTAGTCATATAACTCCTATCCGTGAGACGCTCATTAAGATCAAAGTTTCACTCCTATATGTTGTAAAAATTTTAAATTTGGCACTAAAATTGCCCTAACAGGTATTTATCTCAGTTTTATTACACATCTACCATTAAACAAACAAAAATCAAGCGCAATGGCATTCTCTAAAATCGTACTTTTACCCTCCCCTTACACTTAAGATGAACATTGTCCCCAATGTTCAAATAACAAGATGTAAAAGCATAAAGTAAAAGAATGAAATCAAATACTCCCCTGATTCGCTCGGTGGATAATGAAATAATACGGTTAAATCTTCTTCCAAAGTAATGTCGAAGCTCCATGACTAATGCATCGCCATAAGCTTGATTCAAAACATTTCCTTGTCCAAAATAACCTGTTAAACCTGAGAAAACAAACACGAAAACCTGCATAACATCGGCGGGAAAAATCTATATATAAGGATATAATGCTTGTGGAATGATAATTTTGCAGATTCCTGGAGATTATAAGTTGGAGATTTAATGAAAACTTTTTAAAAACAAAACTTTCAAAAATTTCTGAAAATTAAATCTGACGCCGTCAGGTTATAAACCCTGACGCCGTCAGAAATGACCTGACAAAAATTTTCATTTTAAGTTTCCGGAAAATTTCTGGAAAAACCTATACCTCATTTCCTGGAAATCCTGCAAAATATCATTATGACTCGATACAAGCATTTGACTCAAACAAATACTAATATGTATGTTAATTTAATATTATTATGATTCATGTTCATTTGTTCTAATAAACCGATTTGACTTTCCCTTACACTTATCTTTTGCAAAATACCTTTATATGTAGTTAA
Organism: Artemisia tridentata subsp. tridentata; assembly: GCA_021014915.2. Taxonomy (NCBI): domain Eukaryota; kingdom Viridiplantae; phylum Streptophyta; class Magnoliopsida; order Asterales; family Asteraceae; genus Artemisia; species Artemisia tridentata. The sequence goes on from CP139508.1 coordinate 465,406,889, forward strand.
GACGAAGTTAAAAACAAAATAAAGCATTTTCACAAATTTAGTTTTGAACATGAATCAATAATAATAAAAATTAAACATACATACGGAAGCAAATAAAATCAAACAAACAAATAAATAAACACACAAAGCAAATAAAGCTTGGGTTGCCTCCCAAGAAGCGCTTGTTTTTGTTCGAGTCATGAGCCTGACTCTACCCTTATTTAACAAATAAAGGAGAGGTTTTTCCTACACTTAGGATTAAGTGCGGGTGATAGTAGCGATACACACCATCTTGGTGGAAGTATGCCGCGTGAGGAAAGAGTGGTGGATGAATTATATACTCAAAGGGGTGTGCTCCTTTCATCATAACCTTACCTAGTTCACTTTGGTCAATGGGTGAGTTAAAGTGTTCTCCTAAAAAGGGATCATCTTCTAACAACTTCGAGAGATTCCTAGTTGGGAATCCATCTTGACCTAATAAACCCGGTTTAAACCCATAGTGTTTCTTGTGATTAATCATGAATGGGTGATGTAAGTATGAAAGGTTATGGTTCACTCCTATGTCAGCTTTCTCTCTACAAGGCTTAGAGTCTACTACCTTAATCTTAACATTGCCCAGACTACATGGTTTGATGGGTGGATCGGGACCTTTTTCAATTCCTAAATTCACATCTAAGGATGGAAGATTAGGTAACGGTTTTGGTTGAGGCTCCGGTTCATCAAAAATAGGGAATCCCCTAGAACTAAGAGTAAGGTTGTGATCACTATAAGCATTCAAACCTATATCCTCTAGTTGTGCTTGGTCCAAGGGTTCTACCTCTATTGGGGTTCCTATAGTCTCTTCCACTTCTTTCGGGTAAGTCACGGGCGGTGTGTGTGCCTCAAATGATGGTAGGACTTGTGGGGCACTTGGTGGGCTTATGTTACTTACCTCATCATTCCTTACGTCAAGCTCACCTATATCCTCATCATGCGTTTTAGTAGGATCTAACCCTAACATTTTCCCAAGTATCTCAAGTGCTTCTCTAGGCATTTCAACTTCTATGTCCAAATCATACGGATCATCCTCAATATTCTGACTGCTATATTCAAACTGCCTAAAAGATTCATCATGTGTTTCTTGAGATTCGACGTCATCAATCACAAAACCTAGGTCTTTTTGATCAATGTGATCATGTTCGGCTAAATCCTCCGTCATATCAAGGTCACCTATGTGTTTGTTTTGTAATATGGCATTACATGACATCCACTTAGGTATCTCAACACTAACATATTCATCCCCAAACAAACTTGTTTCATAATCCTCGAAATTTGTGGTCAATTGACTTGTACTAACGTTTGTTGGGTTGTCTACTATATAATAATATTGGGCACACTCTTCAATAGCTTCCCATGCTTTCTCAGCACTTAATTCCCTAATATCCCTGCCGGCAATATGGTAAATGTCCCTTTGGGCATGTCGGTCGACATGATTGTAAAAGATTTGAGTTAGGGACCAAAAATCGAAGTTATGATGAGGGAATTTTTGGAGTAAATATTTAAAACGAGTCCATGCATCATAGAGAGGTTCATCTTTATGTTGTTTAAACATCAAGATGTCATATGGAGTGGGTGAATTACGTGGTTGGTGGTATGGTGGATTCGCGTTCTCCATAATGGTGAACGGAAGAGTCAATGGAAATCTTATACGAACAAAAGCACGAAGAAAATAGATAGACTAAAGAAAAACCTAGAAAAATAAAATAAAAATCTCACTAGAGAGGAATCTAGTGAGTAGACCTAATAAAATACAAATTCAACCTAAACAATAACTATTCCCCGGCAGCGGCGCCAAAAACTTGATGCGTGGGTTTTGCAACCTTACAACAGGTTTTACCTCTCGAGGGATCTCAAGAGGCTTACAACCCCACCAGGCAGTGTACCTGACCGATGTAGTATAGTGTAGTGGTAAGTACGGGGGATTGATCGTTCTCCACAGGGAATAGTGTTCGTTAGGTATGAAAAACTACTCTAATAGGTCTAAAGGTTGAGGAAGATTATTTTTTATGTTTTTATATTTTTATGAAAGCAAGTAAAATCTCGGTTTTGAAGGAGTGGGCGGAATTAGTTGCTAGTCAACTAACCCAAATAACTACAAATGCAAATAAAATAAAATAACTGAAAATAAAATGTTGGTGAGAAACTTATGTGTAGAGAAATGTGTTTACTTAGATTTCCTTACTCCCTAACTATCTTTTACCGGTTGATTAGTGTGTATTAGTCGCGTGGATGACGGGTGTATTCCTTAATACCATTCGTGGGGTGGCATACGTACTTCCCCAACTCTACAAGCTCCTACTTCACTCCTATGTCGAGCCGGCTAGGAAGCTCCTAACATGGGATCACTAGAATTCGCTTTTGCATTAAATACAACCATAAAAACCTTTAGTACGCCTTTGGTTCATGTTTCTTAAGACGTTCAAGCAAGTTACCGAATAGGAAGTTAGCCAGTTTTCTTAAGCCTAACATAGATAAACAATCATCCAATACAACTAACAACACACTAATAACCAATAATCAATAGCTAGGTTTCATTAGATCTAAGCAAACACAAGATAAATCTAGCCTAACATGTTAAACAAAAGACAAGAACAAGATAAAATCAAACAACACATAGACATATTGAATGATTAATTGATAACTTATCTTTCAATGTAACATGGAAGATCTCAAGGCAAAAAGCCTTGAAAAAGAAGCTAAATTCGTCTTAGGGTTTTCTCCCAAAATTCCACACACTAAGTTCTACACAATGACAAAAAATTAGAAAACTATATATAGATTTTTGGATCTGACGGCGTCACCTTATGGAGTGTGACGCCGTCACCTCGCCGCTTCTAGGGTTCCCGGATGACCTTCTTGACGCCGTCCCTCTTTAGCTCTTCAAAATCCATTCTGGCTTATCAAGGCTTGACGCCGTCGAACCTTGAACGTGACGCCGTCCCCTTTTGATTTAAGCCGTGACGCCCATGATCAGGTTAAAGCGTGACGCCGTCAGAATTCACATGCTATTTTCACTGGCTTATCATGAGTAAATTTCACGTCCACCTTTTCTTGCCAAGGCATGACGCCGTCTGGGGTTAAATGTGACGCCGTCAAAGGTAACTTTCAGCCGATTTTTGAGACTTTGCCGTTTTCTTCACTTTTATGCTCCAAAAACGTCCAAAATGCCTCCTTTTCCAGATTTCTCCTCAAAAGTACCTAAAATGACAAAAGAAACGATTTAGGGCGATATTTGATCAAATAAATACGATTTAAGGCTTAAATGACCCCTTAAAAGCGGTACACTTTTCGCTTCATCATTAGCAAACTTTAATTCATCAGGATTGGTGGCTTGTGTAATGTGACAACGAAAGATTGCACTCCCTTTAATACTTGCTTTCCCATCAATTAAAGTTTATATGTTGATGTCTTTGGTTACTACTTATTAGTGCATTGATAACCTCTGTGTTTATTAGTGGCTTGCGGGCATTTGACTGCGGAAAATAATGTGGCTCCCACGGTTATTACTAAATTGATCACTTAGGAATAACTTTTAGACATAAGTAATCATTAAGGGTTTACTCGCCGATAAGAATAGGACCAACGAGAAAGGGTTAACTACATACACTTCATATAAAGCTATCAATAAAACAAGTGACAATCTACTTAATCATAAGGACAGCCCTCTTATTGTCTCGAGTATTTATCTGTGTACGTGTGTGCTACTTGCTGATTCGTGCCTATTGGTTTATTTTATTATTTAATTGCAAACAAATCGTGCCAGTCTCTCAGGCTGAAACCCCCTTGCGTTAGGATATTAAAATACTGATTAGAATAACGAGATAATACGTTCCACTCCTAGTGATCGACACTCTACTTACCATTATATTCATACTGACCGGGTACACTGCTCGTTAAGTGTGTGTGTTATTGATAAGTCGGCTAAATATAAATTTAAAACTTGAGTAGGCATTAAAACTGCTAAACCGCAACGACACATCACGCTCCATCAAGTTTTTGGCGCCGCTGCCGGGGAGTGAATTGTTATTATCTGTTAATTTGATTAGTATTTTAATTAGGTTTTTCTTTTTAGATTAATTGCATCATTGTATTATTTTGCATATTTGTTGTTTTGTGTGTTATTTGTTTGCTTTTATTTTTGTTTTTGTGTTTATTTTGTTTGTGTGTTTTTATTTGTTTTTATTTTTCGTATTTTTTCTGTTCTGCTATCGTTGTACTGTGCTAAATCAAACGATACGGCGCATCTGATCTCTCAGATACGGCGTATTGCGTTTAATTCTTTTTTAATACAACGCGTTTAATTAATTCGATACGACTCATCTTTTCCCCAAGATACGGCGTATCTGTTTTTAATAAGAAAATTTTTTCTAAGCGATAAAGTAACACGACGCATCTGCTTTAGCAGATACGGCGTATCTGTTTTTGATAAAAAAAATTTCTAAACGTTAACGCCATACGACGCATCTGCTTTCGCAGATACGGCGTATCTATTATTTTAATTAAAAACAGTTTGCGAATTATTAAACAGATACGGCGTATCGATTTTTATCGATACAGCGTATCCTCTGAATCAAAAATCTTATATTTTGAAACGTAACGAAGTAACGGCGTATTAGTTTATGCTGATACGGCGCATTAAGATTTTTATAAGTATAACTAATTTTTGATTATTTAAACATACGGCGCATTTAATTTATCGAGCGCGGCGTATTGCTTTTCTGAATAAAAGTTTGACTTATTTTTAACGTATTAAGATACGGCGTATCCCATTTATAGGATACGGCGCATCAACAGCAGATATCAGAAGCTTTTATTTTACTTTGATCGTTTCACCCTTCTTTTGCACGAGTAAGTTTTATTTCAGGAAGATGGACGATCCGGATATTACAATGGAAGAATATATCAGACTTGGAGAGGAAAGAGCCTTGAGCAATAATGGGATCTACGATTGGGAAAGAGCAAGATATGGTGCACAAGTCATTGATACGAAAGAAATCACTATGGAAGAATACTTGATTCTTGGACGAGAAAAGTCAAGGAAAGAAATAAACAAATTGCCATTTCAACACACTTGGTGTATGCCAAGTGATAATGAAGAAGATTCGTATACCGTGAAACCAATTCCGGCAATTGTTATTGATAGTACTTTTTCTCCGGAGATTGCACAAGATGATGTGTATACGGAACCTTACGTTGAAGAATATCCTGCAATCGTATTACCACCATTAGACAATCCAACGGATGAAGATGAAAAGTATTCTAATTTTGATTTCGAACCATTTGACGCCATAGTTTATGATGACATACCTCAGCCAGATTTTGACCCAACGAGGGATTTTGAAGAAATCTGGGATTACTTATTTAAGAATGAAATTCGGGAGGATGCTGAAATTGCAAAACCACTAGTTGAAGATGGAGATTCACGAGACGAATTGGAGTCACTTACAACACAAAGTGGTACAAATTTATTTAATATGATTAATCCCGTTACTAATAATCTTGCTAGTCTTCCTAAACAGGTTGCAAAACAAAAGGATGATGAGGCGAAATTTATTACACTACCTATTGAAGCACCTGTGATCAACCCGTATTTGGTAGAGCTGGAAGAAGAATTTGGTGATGAGCTCTTAAACATTGCTATGATTGATGAAGATGATGGTCTCGACCCTATGAAGTATATAGAGGAACTCGAACTTTTACTTGCCAAAGACCCTTTCTCATCTTCTGCGGAAGTCAAGGGACGCCTTACTACCAAAGATACTAACCAAGAAGAAAGGAGACTCATTTTTCCTCAACACACTACTCTTTCAGATGGAATGGTCAAGTCATCCAATTTATCAACCAAACCGGGTAAGAATAGGAAAGATGTACACATATTGCCAAGGTATGATCTTTATGTATTTCTTTCATCTTTAATAGCAAATTTACACTCTTTTCGTGTTTATTGCTACTATCACCCGCACTTGATTCCAAGTGTGGGGGAACAACACCCTATTACACAGTAAATAAGGGTAGAGTCAGGCTCGTGACTCGAACAAAAACAAGCGCTTCGTGGGAGGCAACCCATGCTTATCTTTTATTTTTATTATTCTGTTCTGAGTCGAGTCAGTCAGGCCCGCATGAGGATACGGCGCATCTCAATTCTGAGATGCGACGCATCTCCTGCAATGGTCATATCTTATTTTAATTTTTCTGCATTTTTATTTTCGACTTTAAAAACTATTTATCAGTTTATTTTAATGCGGCGCATCCCTGGTTAAGGATGCGGCACATCTTTATTCTGATCCGTATTTATTCCAGGATCGATACGGCGTATCTTCTTCCATAAGATACGGCGCATCGACTGACCTGATGATTTTCAGTTTTAATTTTTAAGTTTTATTTTTCCTAACTACTAATGTATTATGCAAGTTTGAACCTTTCTTATCTTAGGTGTGTTTTAAAGTGTTGGTGGTATTATAGTTTCCTGGATTTCCTGTGGATACATCAAGTATGAAGCTTTAACGTTCTCATCCACAAGAAAGTTGATTTTTGCTCTTATACTAATGGAGGATCATACCGAGCAAATCTCAGGGGAGTTTTCCTGTTCTAATTCTTTTATTTTCCAGTTTTTAACCTTTTATACAAACAACGAGGACGTTGTTTAACTTAAGTGGGGGGATTGGAGAATTAGAACACTTAACAATTACTTGTCCTAAACTTTTTCAAAAATTATGCTTAAAATGTGCTTAATATATCAAACTTAAAAATTTTTAGCATGTTTTTGTTTAAGATCTAAGTTGCATAGCTGCACACATGACGTTATTTTCAAAAATTGTGATTTTTCAAAAATTCACAAATCTATGAGTGTGCCGGTGACTTGTAAACTTTAGAACTTGGCTTGTATACTATTCGAGACCACCATAATAAGTATTATATTTATATAATTGGAATGACTTGTCTAAATTGGTAAAATTCTAGGATTACACCCAAATAGCCTATTATATGTTATGTGTTATTAACTAACTACACTGGTTAGTTAACCCCCGTATAAACCATTTTGTTACTCTCATTTTTAGAGTAAGATACCCCTAGAAAAACACTCAGAGCCATTCCTTTCGTTTCTTACACCTATGTTTAAAATGTTTCGTTACACCCTTACACCTTAGCCTACCCTGTAGATTAGAATCCGTGGTTGGTTAATTGCTATAGGCAAAGTGTGTTTCCTTACATTACCTGTGTTCGCGTGCGTAATTCATTATCTATGGTTAGGTCGGGAAATTGCACAATGCAATTGGAGTGAAAGTAAATATTGTATATCTTTGAGTTTATTTTTCGTGTGTTTACTACTTTCACTATTACCGTTATTTCTGAAGTTATGAAAAGTATGGAAAAATTATCCAGAATTATTGTTTTAGTGATGTGGTGAAATTTTACACATCTATGTTTATGTTTCCAAAAAAAAAAAAAAAAAAAAAAAAAAAAAAAAAAATCGAAAAAATAAGAAAAGAAAAAGAAAGAAAGAAAAGTTGGAAGTTTGTTTTAACCAACTTATGTAAAGTTATGTGAGTGGTCGATATCATCCATCTTAACAGAATTTAATAGCTTTTGTTTCATTTCTCTTTAAAAACCTTAAAAAAGCCAAAAATAGCTAAACTTAGTGATTGCTTATTAATTGCTTATTTTCAGTGTTAAAATTATTAATTGGTTTTTAATTAAGTTATTAAAACCATTTTCAATCAGAAACCTAGCTTAATATATCTGTTTCATTTAAAAATCCCATAACTGCCCTTGTTAAGGGGTGTTTGGTTTAAGCTTAATCTGGGTCATTACTGTTCATTGACCATTTGCCCATCTTTGATCATGCTTAAAATAGTTTAAACAAGTTGTTTCTAAGTAATTTGGAGTTAATTTAATAGTTTTTTATAGATTTGAAGTGACTGTGGAAATCCTAGATACCCAACTGATCAAATAAGCACTCTACTGCATTAAGCAGTTAGAGCCCTGATGAACTCAAATAAGTACATTTTATTACTATCATTTATCCTATTAATTTGACTTGTTTTACTATATTATGTATGAGGATTGATACTTAATCGTTTACTTTTGTAATTCTCAGGTAAAAACAAGCGTTTGGTGAAACTTAGCGATTTTGGACTGATTATGGAGCAAAACATGCAAGAAGTTAAGAGTCTACTGAAATGAAGAAGATCAAGACTAATCTGCTCCAGATGCGCCGCATCTCACTCATTACATACGGCGCATCTCTATCAAGATATCACCATATACGATCCAAGATACAAGAGGACATGCGCCGCATCTAATCATGGAGTTACGCCGCATCTTCTGGCGGTGTACGAATATTCCTGAATATTATAATCTTGGACCCCACGCGAAGTTAAGTCAATGCGCCGCATCTACTTAATAGATGCGCCGCATCTTCCCTCAGACAGAAACTATAAATACCCCAAGACCAGACGAATTTCGGGGGGAATATATTAGATTCGAAGACCGAAGCAGCAGAACCCTAGGACGAATTCAGTCAAGGAGGCAGCACAAGACACACCAAACGAAGATACAAGAGCTGTAAGAAGGTGCTGCATGTGTTTAATTCATTAAGTAGTTTTGTTTTATTGTGTTAGCAAACTTTAATTCATCAGGATTGGTGGCTTGTGTAATGTGACAATGAAAGATTGCACTCCCTTTAATACTTGCTTTCCCATCAATTAAAGTTTATATATTGATGTCTTTGGTTACTACTTATTAGTGCATTGATAACCTCTGTGTTTATTAGTGGCTTGCGGGCATTTGACTGCGGAAAATAATGTGGCTCCCACAGTTATTACTAAATTGATCACTTAGGAATAACTTTTAGACATAAGTAATCATTAAGGGTTTACTCGCCGATAAGAATAGGACCAACGAGAAAGGGTTAACTACATACACTTCATATAAAGCTATCAATAAAACAAGTGACAATCTACTTAATCATAAGGACAGCCCTCTTATTGTCTCGAGTATTTATCTGTGTACGTGTGTGCTACTTGCTGATTCGTGCCTATTGGTTTATTTTATTATTTAATTGCAAACAAATCGTGCCAGTCTCTCAGGCTGAAACCCCCTTGCGTTAGGATATTAAAATACTGATTAGAATAACGAGATAATACGTTCCACTCCTAGTGATCGACACTCTACTTACCATTATATTCATACTGACCGGGTACACTGCTCGTTAAGTGTGTGTGTTATTGATAAGTCGGCTAAATATAAATTTAAAACTTGAGTAGGCATTAAAACTGCTAAACCGCAACGACACATCACGCTCCATCAAGCCCTTATTGTTGGTGTTTTTAGACTCATTTAAGTCCATTTAGTGTAGTCACAATAGTTGGTGAAGTCCCACTAGGTTTGTGCACCTCTGCACATAGTCTGCACATCACAGACCCATAGTGCAGTCTGCACACATTTTCTAGCCCAAGTTTAAGTGTTTATTTGTTTTACTCTCTCCCTGATTTTTGGTTTCTAGATAGGTTGCTAGGTCATCTTTGATTATCTCTAAAAGCCAGCACCTTAGCTTAGCTTATTCAAGCTTTAAACTCAACTCAAAAGCCCCCTATCACACAAGCATATACTGAGAGATCAGTATACACTTGTGTGGTTAGCTGCTTTTCAAGATTATTTTTTAAGCCCTAGATAAGCTCTTCTGGATCTGCTTTTTGGTTTTTAGGATAGACAGTAGTACTAGCAAGGTTTTGCCCCCTTAATATTCCACTTTCCTGCTTATTTAAGTGCTTAAAATCTGTCTGCAAGTTGGCCATTTTCCTGATTTTTCTGCATAAGTTTTGTAACTGCCAAACTGCTTATCTTGCTTATTCCTTGTGCTTATTTGTGTTTTTAAGTTGTTTCATGCTTGATTAAGTTGTTTAAACTTGTCCTGAGCCTTTGGTAAATTTTTGAGCTTTTTAGCTTATTTTTGGGCTTATTCCCAAACTGCTTATTAGCCCAACTGCTTATTAGGGTTTAGTAAACTTTTTATTTTAATTTTACTATATTAAGAATATTATTTTAGACTTAACCTGAATTTTTCAGATTTTTCCTAAGTCATTTACTATTTTTAATCTTTTAATTAGTTTAAATTAGTAATTAAATCATAATAAATAGAATAATAATCAGAAAAATATAATTTTAATTTTCAAAATTTTCTTTTATTAAGTAGATTCTAGGAAAAAATATAATCATCTCTGTAGACCTTAGGAAAAATAAAATATAAAATAAGTGATAGTTTCTATTTAATAGATTTTATCTTTTTAAATTTTTTAATTAAGCACTTTTCATTTTTATAATTTTCTTAGCTTCTTTTCACCTCATAATATTTATAGAAAAAGTTTTAGATTTTTCTTTTTTTATTTAGTATTTATTATAAATTAAAATAGTTTAAAAAGTAATTAAATAATAAATAATTAATAATAATTAAAAATATAAATTTAATTTCTAAAATTTTCTTTTCTTAAATAGAACCTAGAAAAATAATTTTACACTTGTAGGATTAGTTTTCTAATATTTCAGTTTTTATCCCGTTTTAGATTTCCCGTTACGCGTTTTTAGTTTATTTAATTCGCGTTTAATTTTCTTTTGTATATTTGTTTTTCATATATCAATTAGAATAAAAAAAGCAATCAAAAATCTCATATCTAATCATCAGTCACTCTAATCCAAAACTTAAACAATTTGCCCATTCGCGCCTCGTTGGGAAACGATCCGGGTAATCACTTACCTGGTTTCACACTACACACACAAACGTGAGTCTTTGCAAGTATCCTTTTTCACAAAGGGGTGATTTGCATTTATTCACGCGTATCCGTCATTGCATAATATTTATATATACGTTTTAGCACGGATCACAGGGGCTTAGAGGAGCAAAGAAACTGAACTATGGAGAATGCTACTTGTATGTGGGCAACGGCATACGTGCAGCAGTGGAAGCCATAGGGACATTTGACTTGGTTTTACCTTCGGGTTTAATTTTAGTATTGAACAATTGTCATTATGCACCATCTATTGTTAGAGGTGTTGTTTCAGTTTCTTTACTGTTGGATAATGAATTTGAGCACGCATTTAATAATAATGGAATTTCGGTTTCTTTAAATGGTGTTTTTTATTTTAATGCAATTCCATTGAATGGTGTGTTTGAAATAGATATGGAAAAATCGTGTATCCAACGGAAATAATTCTATGTATGGCATTAGCAATAAGAGAATCAAGTCTAACTTGAATTCGTCTTATTTATGGCACTGTCGTCTTGCTCATATAGGCAAGAATCGCATGCAAAAGCTGCAACATGATGGGCTTTTGCAAAATATCAATGATGATTCAGTTGATAAATGCGAGTCTTGCATATCTGGGAAGATGACAAAGAAATCTTTTCATAGCAATATGAAAAAGGCTTCGGATCTACTTGGATTGATACACAGGGATGTGTATGGTCCACTTAGACATGTGTCAAAACGCGGTGCTAGCTACTTCCTAACATTTACGGATGACTATAGTCGTTATGGTTATGTTTATTTACTTAAACATAAACATGAAGTCTTTGAGACATTGAAAATGTTTAAAAGTGAAGTAGAGTTACAACTCGGTAAGAAGATTAAGGCTCTTCGATCGGATCGTGGTGGTGAGTATTTAAGCCAAGAGTTTAAAGATTATCTTGCTGAGTGTGGTATTGTTTAGCAACTCACATCTCCTTATACTCCACAGCAAAATGGTGTATCTGAAAGGAGAAATCGTACATTGCTTGATATGGTACGATCTATGTTTAATCTGACAACTCTATCCTTATCCTTTTGGGATTATGCCCTTGAAACGGCTGTTCACATGTTGAATAGGATTCCAACTAAGAAGGTTGATAAGACTTCGTATGAAGTATGGACTGGAAAGGCTCCCAACTTGTCTTACTTAAAGGTATGGGGTTGTGAGGCGTTTGTTAAGCGTGACTCACCTGATAAACTCCAACAAAGTTCTGTTAAGTGTATCTTCGTAGGATACCCTAAGGAAACGAAGGGTTACTACTTTTACTTCCCACCTGAGAATAAAGTCATTGTGGCTAGGTATGGAGATTTCCTTGAGGAGAATCTCATAGCACAAGAATTCAGTGGGAGGGTTTATGATCTTGAAAATGATCAAGAAGATACGTCACCTTCTAAGAACACTAGCACACTTCCTGTGGAACCTGAAAGTTTAGGTCCTGCACCTGAAGTTGAAGTGGTACCCATTCGTAGATCTTCAAGATCTGTAAAAGCTCCTGAGCGTCTATGTTTAAACGTAGAGTGCGAGGAAACTATACTAGGGGATCTTGATGAACCCACTAGTTATAGGGCTGCCATTAATAGTCCTGAGAAGGATAAATGGCAGGTTGCTATGAATGGGGAAATGCAATCCATGAGAGACAATGAGGTCTGGATTGAAGTAGAGCTTCCTCCCAATGCTAAGGTTGTTGGGAGTAAGTGGCTCTTCAAAAAGAAAACGGACATGGATGGCAATGTACACACCTACAAAGCTCGTTTGGTGGCTAAAGGCTTCACTCAAACTTATGGTGTTGACTATGAGGAGACTTTTTCTCCTGTAGCTGACATTAGAGCTATTAGGATTCTCATAGCCATAGCTGCACACTATGATTATGAGATTTGGCAGATGGATGTCAAAACCGCCTTCTTGAATGGTCGCCTAGATGAAGACATCTATATGGCGCAGCCTGAGGGGTTTGTGAATCCAAAATTCCCTAACCGTGTATGCAAGCTTCAAAGATCCATTTATGGATTGAAGCAGGCATTACGACAATGGAATAAGAAGTTTGATGAGGAAATCAAGAAGTTTGGATTTACTCAGAATTTCGATGAGCCATGTGTATACCACAAAGCTAGTGGGAGTGATGTTATTTTCCTAGTTCTTTATGTTGATGATATATTGATCATGGGTAAAAACATTCCAAGTTTACATGTGGTAAAAGCCTATCTTGGGAAATGTTTTTCCATGAAAGATCTAGGGGAAGCAGCATACATTCTAGGAATCAAGATCTCTCGAGACAGATCTAGGCGGTTGATAGGTTTAAGTCAAAGTGCTTACATTGACAAGATATTGAAGAAATTCAATATGCAAAATTCCAAGAAGGGATTCTTGCCAATGCAAGTAGAACATGGTTTGAGTAGTAAAGCTTGTGCTTCAACACCTGCAGAGGTGGAACGCATGAAGAGATTCCCTTATGCTTCGGCTGTGGGATCGATTATGTATGCGGTTCGATGCATAAGGCCAGATGTGGCATTTGCTCAGAACATTACCAGTCGTTATCAGCAAAATCCAGGTGAACTCCACTGGACTGCTGTAAAACATATTCTCAAGTATTTAAGATCTACGAGAGATATGTTTTTAGTGTACGGGGGAAATCCAGAAGCAGAACTGTGTGTTACAGGTTACTGCGATGCATCATGGAAGTGTGATAAAGACGATACGAAGTCTCAGACGGGATATGTCTTTGTCATCAACGAAGGTGCGGTGGATTGGAAGAGTAAGAAGCAGAGTACATTGGCGATGTCTACAACAGAAAGTGAGTATATTGCCGCCTCAGAAGCCGCAATGGAAGCTGTCTGGATTAGGAAATTCGTTAAGAGGCTTGGAGTGATGCCCTCAATCAAAAAACCTATAAAAATGTATTGTGACAACTCAGCCGCAGTTACATTTGCCAATGAGCCTGGAATTATGAAAGGCACCAGACACTACCCGATCAAGTACCACTATGTTAGAGAACAAGTGGAGATTAAGGAGATCGAATTACTCAAAGTTCACACAGATGACAACTTAGCAGATCCATTAACGAAAGCATTACCAGGTGGAAAGCTTAAAGAACTTTCAAAGGGTATGGGGCTTCGTTTGGCTGATAGTTTCATGTAAAATCTGTGATTAGTATTTTATAATGGGATGTTGTAAAACAGTTATTATTTTAATGAAATAAAATACGTTGTTATGTTTATTTATCATTATCTTAATAATATATCCTATATTTGCATGTTTATATCCATGAATATATTGGAATATATTCTAAATTGTCCGTTGTCGATTAATGATATGGGAATATCATTAAATAAAGACAAATGTGAGGATTGGTAGAATGTACTGTAAGGTTGAGATGCCAATATCACATGATATTCAAGGATTGGAATATAGGACTATCCCGACTTCATGAGTTTACTTTATGGATCTTGTCATTAAGTAAATCATGTATATATATATATATATATATATATATATATATATATATATATATATATATATATATATATATATATATATATATATATATATATATATATATATATATATCCATAGACTTGAGATGCCAGATAATTGTTCATACATGTAGTGCATTTCTGTGACTCAATCTAACGCTATACGTAACTGGTAGCTATACGGATTGTTTTCGGAAGTGTTGCAAAGTGTATGAGTTATGCTCGTAGTCAATATGGGTTTTGTTCCTTCAAATTTAATTTGAAGTTTAATACTACTGGGCCTCTCGTGAGATTAATAAGATGTTTGTGTGGCCGCACCCATGATCTCCCCTGACTAGTTCAGAAGATATGGTAATCTTATTGAATCATAATAACGAAAAACAGAATTATTAATAAAGAATAACTTTGATCCATATCTTTATTAATGTAGTATTAGAAATAAAAGGATAAGTATGATGATTTAAAATCATCAAGGTGGTTTTGTCCAGGAGACCACACACCCGAGTTGTTCTAGGGGCATTGGCGTGTTGCTAGACGCTAACCAATGTCATTACAGTTTTAATAGATTTTCAAGTGGGAGCTGTTAGAGTTTAATGGAAAAACTATTAACGTGTATGTCTAGATTCGAACACGAGACCGAGGGATTGCACACTTTACGTATGATGATCAAGTAAATAATTAATATATGTATTTATTATGTGTATTAATTATTTGGACACGAAATGACACATAACGAACGTTATGTAAACTAACGGTGTTGACTAACGACCGTTAGGGAATAGTTAAAGGACTATTAGTGTAATTTGGATTGGAAGGATCTAGAAATCTTGGGGACCAAGATTGAACCGATCGGGTTTGTGGGTTTAAAACCCTAATCGACTAGCTTGGGGCCAAAGCAATCCAAACACAAAAGGTTATTGTTTTACTAATCTTGTGCAATACTATAAGGACTAAGTCTAAAGATACGCAACATACTTTCTCAAAAGTACCGAAATACGTAACATACTTTTAAAATTATCATTGTACGCAATTTACTTTCAAATTTGGTGCAATGTACGTAACATGACCTGGAACCAACGGGTTACCAGGTTAAAAACTTTGAAAATTGACAGGAATGGTCCCTGTGGCTTTGCGTTGACTTTCACCGGTCATCCCTTGACTTTTTTATCACTTAGAAAAGTTACAGTAATGGTCTTTATGGTCCCTGTGGCTTCCATTTTTGTCCGTTTCTTTACGTTTTCGTCCGTTTTTATACGTTTTCGTTCATTTTTATACATTTTCATTCGTTTTTATCCGTTTTCGTCCGTTTTTATACGTTTTCGTCCGTTTTTTTTTATGTTTTCGTTCGTTTTTATACATCATCATCCTTTTTTAACGTTTTTGTCCGTTTTTTCTTGCGTTTTTTTACGTTTTCGTCCGTTATTCTTACGTTTTTTTTCGTTTTCATATGTTTTTGTCCGTTTTTCTTACGTTTTTTTCCGTTTTTCTTACGTTTTTTTTTCCGTTTTTGTCCGTTTTTTCTTACGTTTTTGTCCGTTTTTCTTAGGTTTTTTTCGTTTTTGTCCGTTTTTTATGCGTTTTTGTCCGTTTTTCTTACGTTTTTGTCCGTTTTTCTTACGTTTTTTTCGTTTTTGTCCGTTTTTCTTACGTTTTTTCCGTTTTTGTCCGTTTTTATCCGTTTTTGTCCGTTTTTCTTACATTTTTTCCGTTTTTGTCCGTTTTTTATCCGTTTTTCTTACGTTTTTGTCCGTTTTTCTTACTTTTATCCGTTTTTTGTCCGTTTTTTCTTACTTTTTTTTTTTCCGTTTTTGTCCGTTTTTGTCCGTTTTTATCCGTTTTTTCTTACATTTTTTCCGTTTTTGTCCGTTTTTCTTACGTTTTTTTCCGTTTTTGTCCGTTTTTATCAGTTTTTCTTACTTTTTGTCCGTTTTTGTCCGTTTTTCTTACGTTTTTTCCGTTTTTGTCAGTTTTTATCCGTTTTTCTTACGTTTTTATCCGTTTTTGTTTATTTTCCTTACGTTTTTGTACGAATTTTTTGTCCGATTTTTTTTGACCAAATTTTATTAAAAAATTAAATAAAATTAAAAAATTTGAAAGAAAAATAGAAAATTTTTTCCGAATTTTTTGTCCGATTTTTTTTTTTTTTAGTCCGAATTTAAAAAAAAAAAAAAAAAAAGTTCAAAAATTTTGTCCGAATTTTGAATTTTTTTTATTTTTTATTTTTTAAATTTGGTCAAAAAAAATCGGACAAAAATTTTGAATTTTTTTATTTTTTTTATTTTTATTTTTTTAAATTCGGACAAAAATTTTGAAAATTTTTTATTTTTTAAAAAAATTCGGACTAAAAAGAAAAAAAATCGGACAAAAAATTCGGACTAAATAAAAAATTTGGAAAAAAAAAAAAAAAAAAACGAAAAAAAAAGAAAAAAAAAAAACAAGAAAACGGAGAAACGTAAAAAACGGACAAAGTATAAAAACGGACAAAAACGAAAAAAAAACGTAAGAAAAATGGACAAAAACGTAAGAAAAACGGACAAAAACGGATAAAAACGGACAAAAAGGGAAAAAAACGTAAGAAAAACGGACAAAAACGTCGAAAAAAACGGACAAAAACGGAATAAAAAACGGACAAAAACGAAAAAAAAACTTAAAAAAATTGGACAAAAACGTAAGAAAAAGGACAAAAACGCATAAAATCGGACAAAAACGAAAAAAACCTAAGAAAAAACGGAAAAAAAACGTAAGAAAAACGGACAAAACGTAAGGAAAAAACAAAGGAATAAAAAAATAAAAAACGGACAAAAAAAACGGAAAAAAAAAAAAAACGAAAAAAACGAAAAAAAACGTACAAAAACGTAAGAAAATGGACAAAAACGCATAATAACGGAACAAAAAACGAAAAAACTAAGAAAAACGGAAAAAACGTAAGAAAAAACGGACAAAAAACGGAAAAAAAAAAACGTAAGAAAAACCGACAAAAACGTAAGAAAAACGGACAAAAACGGATAAAAAAACGGACAAAAACGAAGAAAAAAAAAACGTAAGAAAAACGGACAAAAACGTAGGAAAAACGGACAAAAACGTAAAAAACGCAAGAAAAACGGACAAAAACGTTTAAAAAAGGATGATGATGTATAAAAACGAACGAAAACATAAAAAAACGGACGAAAACGGATAAAAACGAATGAAAATGTATAAAAATGAACGAAAACGTATAAAAACGGACGAAAACGTAAAAAAAAAGGACAAAAATGGAAGCCACAGGGACCATAAGGACCATTACTGTAACTTTTCTAAGTGATAAAAAAGTCAAGGGATGACCGGTGAAAGTCAACGCAAGCCACAGGGACCATTCCTGTCAATTTTCAAAGTTTTCAACCTGGTAACCTGTTGGTTCCAGGTCATGTTACGTACATTGCATCAAATTTGAAAGTAAATTGCGTACAATGGTAATTTTAAAAGTATGTTACGTATTTCGTTACTTTTGAGAAAGTATGTTGCGTATCTTTAGACTTAGTCCATACTATAACCCTAAAGCTTTGTGTATTCTTCTCTTTTAACTACAAACCCGATCGGATCTAATTCACATAGATCGATCCTTAATTTTGTGTAGCAAAATATTTTGTGTCTAATCACTAGCATCATTGCTTGATCGGTTATAGTACGTGTGTACAAGCACTTGGTAATTACTCACTATAGTAATTCTTGGATTGTGGAATAAAACGGTAAGGGATTCCACGTTAATCCATCTTTGTTGATCTTGTGATTAGAAGAGAAGAATTGATCCTTGTTCTTGTTAGGATCTTGAGGTAATTCTAATTTATTTTTATGTAATTTATTATACGTGTTAAATACGATCCTGCTTCCGCTATACGTGCATTCTTGATGTGTTTATTTAATTAGATGGTATTCATGCTAGTTACACACCAACATAGATAACAGTGGACAACTATCTAGCATAAGACCCTAAACATCATGTAACTGACATAAAGCAGCTTAAACAGGAGGCATATGAGCTTCACATGCAAACCAGGGTTTGGAGAATCACACCCACCAAAGGAAAGAAACCTGATGACACCAACTTTCGATTCATATTGAATAGAGCATATTAATTGAGGCATTTGTGCATTGCTAGGAAGTTACATTTATTAGTTTACAGAGGAAGGTGATGTATTCATTTTGGAAGACAACAATTACTTAGGATTGATTTAATGTTATTTTGCAACCCCAGATAGTTAAGGTTTGATTAGTCAAGAGAAACTTGGTATTTTTTTGATACTCTGTCACCATCGACGTAAAACAATATTCTTTAACAAAGGAACAAGTGACGCAAAGTCAACGGTAATTTTAGAATTGACAAATTAAGTAATTTAAAAGAATGTTTAGCAGTTTGTGAATAAACAGTCATTACAAGCTCAGTAAATGTAGAGCGTAAAGCTACGGGCTTATGAAAACTTAATGAAACTAATCTACGCAACAAATTTGGGTTTCATGGAATCATACCAATAACACTTGATGAAACTAAACTTAACGAAACTTAACGTTGATATCAACACTGTCATTTAACAAACGAAGGAATTTAAGCATATAAGTAATGTTGCCATTAGACAAGATATAAGATACCGAAATCACACATGTTACAGTACAGACATGAGCAAAATCACACACTAGCTAATGATGGAATGAACGGAAAGCTTCTAGGAGAACTAGATGACCCAGAATTACACAGTATAGAAAAAGTCTCTGACAAGAATTTGTATTGAAAAACATATCCATTAACCTCCACCACCATAAACGAATCCTCTTCTCTTTCTCCCAAAACAACACACGCAGAACTTAGCATCCCCTTCCGGGAAACAATGCCATCAAGATAAACACGGTACTTTATCGACCATCCAGAATACTCGTTTTTCATCTCGAAAACATGGTATTTAGTATCACGGTTCCTCTTCTTCACAAGAAGAAGCAGACAACCACGAGACTCAAACAACATGTTTTCATAAGACACACCGGCTATCGCCCGAGCGTTCATGTTAGTTATTGTTGGCTGGTCTACAATATCTAGCTTGAAATGACACTGATGATTTATTGCAAGCATCTCTCCAAATCCAATGAATGGCGTTATTCCAATATACTCCCGTTTCAAAACACATAAAACAAGAAGCCAAAAATTGATGACTACTTATACTCCATTTGTCTATTTCGGAAGAGTAAGTCAGTATTCGACTAAAGGAACCACCATCGGGGTATTTAACACAAACGACTTTGTAGTGAGATGATTTAGTTGGATCAAAAGCCAGTTTAAATTTTGTGTCAAGCTTACTGTAATTATACAGATGTGGTTCTGGTGGAAGTCCAATCGATTTAGATATATTAGTATACGGAGAGTATACTAAACATTCCATCGACGTGTGAATATTTTTGCATAAAAGCAAACCATTGCAGAATTGCAAAACTGAAAAACGACTACCTGCTTGAGTGATAATGGAGCCAAATGAAGATGCTGTGATTCTGACATCTAGCGGCGTGAAAGCAGAAAAATCAGGTTGTTGGAGAAACAAACCGCAAACAGGAGCGATTTTAGGCAATTGTTGGTTTGTAGAGTGAAACTTGGAGATGTTATGAGAGTTAACCAGTGTTTGGATACGGATTTGAAAAGATAAAGTGAGATTAATGGTAATCGAAGTAAGATTTCGATTAATACGTCGTCAGGTATAAAATACGACGAAGACATACTTCCGGTTATTGATTGCATGATCAAAACGTACCCTCACGAGAATCGCTGTTAAATTTAATTTTAGTGTTTTACGTAGCATGACAAGAGTTATTGTATATATATACATTAAGCGAAGGGTAAGGTATTAATTCTACCTAAAATTTTTGAAAGAAGAGTCCAATAAACAGCCCCTAAAATTTGGTTAGTTTTATAACGTTTTAAGATATCTTTTTTTTGCCCCTTAACAATTTACAAATAACTATAACATCACAAGTATTATCTTAATTTGTCTCTTGCGTAAAGTAAAATTATCCTAAAAAGTTACGAAACTAACCCAATTTTAGGGGGTATTTATGGACTTTTTTCTCAAAATTTTTGGGAAGGATTGACACCCTTCACCTAATGTATATCTTTATATATAATAAAACAAAAGATTTTTGAATGCCATTTAGCCCTATTCTGACATCATAATATGACGTCATATATACACCTGTCAACATGTGATAAAACTTCGCTTCTATCAGCTCTTTTCTATCCTCATCTTTTTATAAGGTTTTATTTTATTTATTCAAAGATAAATTAAAGTTGCTATACTCTCAAATCAGTTATTCAAAAATCACGATCCTTCTTAATTAGATTATGTTTATCCATGTCATTAGTATTCAAATATTCATCATGAAACAACAATCTTCTGAAACTAAGGTAAATATTTTTTTTTTACTCGAATCATATTGGGAGTTTTTGTTATCACGATTCCTATTAGGGATTTTGTTGAGATTATTCATGTATTGTGAATAAGAATCAATTTGTTGTTATTTTGCATCTTAATTTAAATTTGTGTGATTATGTGTTTTTATTTGGATTTTTTTTTTTTTTTTTTTTTTTTTTTTTTTTTTTTTTTTTTAATATCTTGATATGGCTGATTTTTTTTGGGGTTTTGCCTAATATCTTGATATGGCTGATTTTTTTTTTTTTTATTATTATTATCTGTTAGTGAAATTAGAATACCACCGCCTCTTCTGGCTGATTATTATTTGTTCTCACTTATATGTTAGTTAGTTTGTTTATTAATTGATTTTAGTTGATGATTATATGGAATATCAGATTGTTTTGGACATGAGAAGATGTAGTAGATAGACTAAGAAAGTGGTTCGAGAGGGGATTAGGGGTGTTTGGATTAGCTTATTCTCCCGTCCTAAGTGCTCATTCGAATTTGGAAAAGCTTATTAGGTCACTTTCTTTTATTTTTTATTTTTTTTCTATTATTTTTTTTTATGAGCTTATCATCTTCAACTCATGACTTAGCCATAGTGATTTCCTAATGATTTTTGTTTCTGTTTTTCTACAGACCTGCACACATAGGGAGTTTGTTGCAAGTGAAATTTTTGGAATAGATACTGCGATATAGGTGAGGCAATTTCAACCACTTGCCTTTTATCGATAGTCAACCGGGAAGGGGAAGAGAAAAGTGGATGATGTTTATGAATATGTTGTTAATGGTAAGCTTCTTTTTTGAGATACTTAAACACATGTCTCATGTGTCTTTGTTCCGTGTAATTACTCACACTTTATGCATCGTTTGTTTCTCTAGCGTTTGTGACAGGGTTGCAGGAGGGTCAACAATATATTGAGAACAGTTTATGCGATATACATAAGCAACAACTTCTGATAAATTTATGTGTGCACTAACAGGTACAACCAAATTCCTGAAAGGGCGCCGGCATTAGAAGTCCAAACAGAAAGACAGACTGATTGGGAACAACAAAGAACCAGGAATTGTGTACCCTTGAGCACGCTCCTACAGATAGACCCTGACACTCAAATGGTACACAAACCTTTTATAAACATTATTGCTTCTAACTGCATATATAACTAAGTCGAGCGCGCAATTGCCAAAGCATGTGCGATTCACGACTGACGCAATGACATTACGAATTGATGAGACCAATGCTTGGTATTATAAAAAATGTGAAACCTGTGGTCATACATTGGAAGAGGGTTATGAACACGGCCAGTGTCACGAATATGGAACAACACCGAACCCAGAAAACAGGTAAACCAACATTTCCTTTCACTATTATTCAAAGACAGCATTATAATCAATATGATATGCAACTTACAGAAGCCATTTTTATATAAATTTGCCCGCAGTTATTGTTTCAAAGCGATTATCTCGAATGGAACTGCTAATGTGGTTCTTACCTGTACGTTTTAGCCCCGAGAAAGATTCCTTAGTTAATAGTGTCGATGCAGTGGTTCAAGAAACTGAAAACAAAGACCCCCTTCGTGCCACCTGCAGCTTTGATCGCCATACAAAACACTACACATTTTTCAGTTCCATTTTAGCACCACAGCCAGGAAAAGGTGGCTTAACTTTGTGTTGCAGAAAACTATGAACACCCCTCCACTCGCACTACCAGCACCTTTGGAAGGTCCTTCGTCACCAATGAACGCACCGATTGATGAAACTATTACAACAAATTTCACTCCACGTCCGTCGACATCGCTGACATCATAAGAGACCCCCACAGATTCTAACGAAGCAGGACAACCAACAGGGAAATCATCGGTCAGAAACACAAAAAAACACAAGCGCGAGTAACTGACAACACAAAAGAGGTAATCACTTTTTACACATCTCCATTAATACATCATACGGTTAGTTAATTGCATATGTAATCCGTTACCTTTTTATCATAGATCCGTTTTCTTATTAGTGACAGTGATGTCGACTATGGCAGCCTCTCATGAGTCTGATTGATGATTATTTGCATATGTGAGTTTCATGTTTAAAATGACACATATTCATGTTGTTTTGTTATATTTATTGTTATGTTTAATTCCTTAACAATAATTAAGATTTGGATATAAATTTTTGCAAGGCAGCATTGAAATTACGCATTTTGGGACCAGTAAGGTAACAGTAATTCTCAATAACAATGGGTTGCTGACAAAAAGAGTGAGCATTCTTAAGGACTATTATTTCGTAGTTGTGCATAAATATATATGTTATATATATTAATTATGCTTAAAAACCTTGCAGAATTCATGACTTCGACCATTGACATTAAAGATGAATCTAGAAGGCGTCTTATTCTAAAGGCCAAGGTAATGTGTTATTAGTAGGCTGCCAAGATAATAGTGTTATTGGTCTCGGATATTGATCCGTCCCGAACCGGTCGTCTTTTATTTCTCTATCACACAAGTCAACCACTTGTGAATGGTCAACCGTAATAAATGATAAAATATAAACAGCCTCAGGACGAATGCTCGTGTGTAGTGTGTGAAACCAGGCAAGTGATCACCCGGATCGTTTCCCAACGAGATGTGAATGGAAAACTGTGAAAAGCTAGGATTAGAGTGATTGATGATTGTGATATTGCTTGATTATTCTAGAAAGATAAATTCTATTAAATAGAAGCTATCACTATTTTTCTGAATCGTTTAATCTAAATTACACTAAAAACGCGAGACATGAATTTAAATAAAACGCGATTAATACTAAGGTATATGCAAAATAAACTCTACAAGTGTTCTAATATTTTTTTATAACTTAAAAATGACAAAAGAAAATTATCTAAAAAAAAAGATTTATATTTTTCTGATTTTTATATTTTTTATTATAATTTAATTACTAATTTAACTAGATAAATAGATTAAAAATAGTAAAACTATTCTAAAAATTACGAAACTTTTTCTATAAATACTTAGTAGTATAATTAAGCTAATAAAAATATGGAAATGGTACAGAGCTTATTAATAAGCAGTACAATAAGCAAAATAAGAAAATAAGCAAAATAAGCAAAATGGAATTTGATTACTATAAATAAAACACTGGAAAGAATAAACACTAAGGACTAGATAGCCCAGATGGTGCACACGTTGGGTTTGATTTTGACCTGTTTGACCAAGAGGTCATAGGTTCGAATCTTACAAACACCCTATTTTACTTAACTGATTTGTGATTTTCAAATCAAATCAATGAATTGAACTTCAAAACTATTTTCAGACCTTACATCATCATCATATATGATCTATTGATCAGTAATAAACAATAATAACAACAAATTACACAAGAAATCAAAATTATTCTATATAACTGAAATTAAGAAAACTTAACAACTTCAAAATTAACAAACAAACTACTGATATTAATGTATAATAACACTAAACAAGCAAGAAACAACAAAGATCAAACTAATTAAGATGCAGGAACAGTAAGGTACCAAAATGTGAGAAAAATGCTTACAAAAGTTTCCTGTGTGATTCACAACTAAGAACCAATGTACCACAGACCTTTCCTATAGGTTTCCACAAACCTCTAAACCAAAAATAAATCAAATCATATCCTGCTTCAGCTTCAGCTTCTTCTTCTTCTTTCCACTATTTTTTATTTGTTTTCTATTTTTCTTGATTTTTGAGTATTTTTGAGTTTATCTACTTAATTGCTGATTTTAAATTTCTAAAAGCTTCACAAGCTTTGTCAAGGCTTATGTGAGCTATTTTAATCCAAAATAACAACAAACAACAATATTTCACCAACTTGAGATTTTTAACTAAACTTGGAAATTGCATAAACTGAGAACAGAGATGAAACTTGAAATTTATGTTGTATAAAGCTTAAATTACATAAGTTAAACAGGTTACAAGCTATTTGAATTGAAAGGAACAACTGAAAAGGAAATTACACTACCTAAATTATTCTACTCCTATGTCTACACTAATTATTCTTTCCCTCTGCTTCCCTCTTGATATATAGATGACTTTTCTTGTTCCCCACATGTCTCTGACTGTTTCCCATCTCATCTGAGCCATTGAAATGGTCAAATGCATCTAAACCATTCAAAAATGCTTTTGGCGCCTTTTTTTTTCTTTATTGTCAGTTGTCAGGAAAGGTTGCGTGGAGAGGGTATAATTGCTTGGAGTGTTGTGTGAGGTGGAGGCAAAACAGTGGGCTGGTATGGTGGTATGAAGTTGCAGAGGTGGTGTTGGTATTGGAGGTGGTATGTAGCAGTAATGGTGGTGTTGGGAGGGAAAGGGAAAACGGGTATTTGGTTTTGGTTTTGGTCAACGAGGTCAAAGGCAAGGGGAGGTGGGCCGGTTTTATTATTTGAGTGGGATTGGGCCTGGTGAAGTGGGGTTGGGCTGTTGGATAAGGGTAAAGGGTAGGGTAGTTTGGTTTTTTGGATTTATTTATATTTTGGGCTTAGTTAATTGTTGTAACTAATATAACCACAAGGACCAATGTTGTAATATGCTGAAATTCAGGGACCAAATCTGCCAAACATCAAAACTATATTCCAGGGACCATTAGTGTCAAGTGTCAATAGTATAAGGACCACAAAAGATTATTTTTCATTTTATAACATCCGGGGACCTATTTTGACAACTTTTGAAACTTCGGGGACTAAAACTGCCAATTATGCAAACTTAGCTCGTTTTTGACTGTTTTTAATCATTTTGCACTTGTAACACATAAAAACACATTTTGATGATATTTATAACATTTATTGGCTATTTGTGTGTTTTTGGACGTTTATGTGGGTTTAACAGTATAAAATATATGTGTAATTAGACACATATCAAATCCCCCACACTAAACTATTGCTAGTCCCTAGCAATATTTTATGAAGATTTAATGGATTTGAAAGACTCTTTACCAAAAGCCATTACTTCTGGAGTAGCCAATTGTTTCAGTTCAAGTAAGAACTTTGGTACAATGATAACCAAGTGATTTTGAGCAAACCACAAGCTGTCAACGGTTTTGATTTGTCTTTACCAAAAGCCGTTTGCTTCTGGACTAGCCAACTCTTAGATAAATTATGAATATTATCTTTGGTGAGCTGATTACCAATCATGGTATTCCACTGCCTTTACCACAAGCCATGAACTTGCGGGCTAGCCAACTCTTCACTAATTAAAGATATGGTGAGTCGAATACCATACAATTTTGGGCAAATTGCAAGCCATAAACGGATTTGATATATCTTTACCAAGAGCCGTTTGCTCCTGGATTAGCCAATCCTTATGTGGGTTAGACATGGCGGACTGATAACCATTTATCGAGTTCTAAGTGAGAAAAATTTTTAAAATTTTGGCTAAAATGGGGGTGCTAGATGGTACATTTGATCAAATTCGCGAGAATTCCCCCCCACACTTAGAACTGAATATTGCCCTCAATATTCAAAGAACCGGTTGTTAAACCAACACTTAGAACGTGAAAGGGAAATACTAATAGCCATTATTTTATATACACACTTTTTTTTTTTTTTTTTTTTTTTTTTTTTTTTTTTTTTAACTGTACATATTTACAACATGTGGGGAATCTCCCCCACACTAGGGTGAGACATGGGTGAAAACCCATATTTTGCTACTGTTTTTATTAACCGAGTCGCTAGCTTGACTCGACCCCGAATTCATTTGTTCATGGGGAAGCAAGTGGACGAAACCATCTCCATCGGACTTTCGTTCAAGATGTTTGGATAAACACTGAAGTACTTGAAAGTTCCACACCGATGAGATATACACAGAGAGATACCCGGCTCACAAATGAGAAATGAAAATGCCGGGATCAAAGATAGTGTCTTCATTCCCTAAGGAGTGAAGAACAGGAGAAGTCACCCTGTAGGTGAAGAAGAGAAAGAAAGTCATGATAAAAATCATGACTAACTCATCATCAGTAGAAGGAGAATTCATGATTTCAGGATCATGAATCTCATCATTTAAGCTCGGCTGATCAAGACAATTCAAGGGTGGGAGGGATGGGATTGTGATATCAATCAAATTCTCAGTATTGAGAACATCTCCCTCCGGAACACAAAGATTTTCTTTGTCAAGATCAAAGTAAAAGTTATCATACTCCGGCGGAGATATGATATGAGTGAGTTCACAAAAGAACTCATCAAAGATAAATGAATCATATTCGGATTTAATATGAGTGAGTTCATCAGTGAACTCATCAAATGTAAATGATTCATAATCGGGGAGAGAATTATGAGAATGAGAAGTGGTATTACCACTAATTTTCTCTCCCATTTGATCAAAACAGAAGGCTTCCATTTCCGGAATAGAATCATCGGAAAAAAGGTCACTATCCTTAATGGGGATAGGAGATGAAATGGATTTTTCATTGAAAGCCTCGATTTTAGAAACGAGAAGACTGACATTCAATAATGTTGCTCGAAGAGCTTCATCTTTGATTTCAGTGTCAAGTGCTTCATCATTCTCTTCTTCTAAGCTGACTGGCTCAGAAGGAAATTCCTCCATATAAATAATGTCTCCACATGATAAAGTATCATCATTAGTGGAATCGGAGAACATCTCAATATGATCTTTTGAAAAATCAAAAGGAGGAGGGATATCACACAAATGCTCGAGAATTCCCTGTGACTTTCTTGGGATTGGGACAAGGTTCTCGACACTAGACTTTATGAATACGTCTGATTCCTTTGCAGGAATTGTGTCAAGAAGCTCATCCCCCATACTTAGAGAGTGAGTGTGAACCTCGGGTGTGATAACAGCAGACTCAGGGAGTTGATAAACGGTATCATTTAAAGGAATAACACCCTCCTCTTCGTCTTCTTCATCCTCATCATCATCATCATCGAGCATGCACGCCTGTTTAAACAAGAAACGATTGTGTGCTGCTCGATCTTCGGCTAGAAGTTCTGCACAAGATTTCTCATGAAGATCTTCCTGGGGAAGTTCTTTAATTGAATCCTTAATTTTTTTGAGTAAATTAAGAATTTCAAGAGTGTCTTGAGAAAGTTCTTGTGATGATGGCTGAGGTGGTGGTTGAATTGTTTGATACTGTGGAGGTTGGTCTTGATCGTAACTGTTACACGGACCATGCTCATTGACAAGCGGGGTTCTCGTTTGACAATCGGATTTATAATGCGGACCTCCACAGTATTCACAACAGTAAAACTGTTGTGGTGGTGGATAATATGGAGATGTGTCAAATCCGGATGATGTCTGATTGTTATAAGGGTTCTGCTCATAGACAAGCATATCTCCCGTTCGACAATCATATTCCGGATGAGGACAATCTCCACAAAATTCACAAGAAAAGTTTGGTGTATTTTGATACGAAGCATCATTGAGATTTGGATAATATGATTCATGCTCGTATGAATGTGATGGGTAGTTGGAAAAATTTGAAGAGTCGTTGGATGAGTTCGGATTAGGATCATAAGAAAATGAATTCCTCGAACCACAAAACAAACAACTTCCGTTTCGAATATCATTACCACATTGTTCACATGTACACCAACGACATGGTAAACCAAAAAGCGGCTCACCACAACCAACACAAGGAATAAAATCCGGAGGTGGGACAAGTGGTGTGCTCTGAGAGCTAGGAATTTCCACCACTTCCGTTATGGTCTCTGGTTTTTGTTTTTGAATAACGTGAAGATTGGGCAAGTTGTTCTTTTTAGTCACCGTTCTAAGCTCTGTACGTTTGCTTGACAAACTTTTAACCGTAAATCGTGAAAGGTTAGGATCGATTCTTGACGGTTTGGGAGTAATTGTGAGCTTAGATTTTTGGACAACCGTAGGTTGGACGTATTTAGCACTTCCATTCTCAGAGAGAAGTACCGAGTCCTTTGTCACCCCGGTTTCTCGTTCCATTTCCCTTACCGGAGAAGGAATAGGAATCGATGGATCATCATGATCAACACGAATTTTTGAAATCTTGGACAAGGCTTGAAGTTTTTCAAGCGCGAATAAGAATTCGGGGTCGATAGATGCCATAAGAATATAGAAGAAGTTTAGAATCAAATGGATAGAGGGTAAAGGGATAAAGAATCAAAAAGGGTAAGAGGGTAAAGATGAATATTTTTTTTGGGTTTTTTTTTTTTTTTTAATTAATTTTTTTTTTCTTCAACAAGATCAAAGCACAACACAAGGAACTTAAACCTTAAATCAACCAGCGTACGGTAGCTCTCTGACTGAAAAACGCACAGAGTGGCGGAGAAGCAAAGGTGGGCAATTAATGCTCCTTAAAAAACCCGCTTCTTTCGGTCTGCAATTTAATGTCAAGACCTCCTTAACCTCCGTAGAGTTTGTTTATCAATCAAAGGTGAGCCGAATTCGCAAGAGACACAAAGGCAAGTTTTTATCTTTGGTTTGGGAACTTATTATGGTCGTACCCCCAGTTAGGTAGTACTCAGTCTTGATTTTCGATGGTAATTTTTTTATTATTGTTTATTAAAGAAAACGAAAAATATTTTTGGGTTTTTAATTTCTATATGATAATTATAATAATAATATATATAGAAAAGAAAAGAAAAATATTTTTGTATTTTATATTGTTTTTGGGAAATAGGAACTTCTTGGAAGAAGGATCTCGAATCACTAATCGCTAAAACTCTTCACAAGAGTCGCAGCACACCTCCCCGGCAGCGGCGCCAAAATTTGATCCGTCCCGAACCGGTCGTCTTTTATTTCTCTATCACACAAGTCAACCACTTGTGAATGGTCAACCGTAATAAATGATAAAATATAAACAGCCTCAGGACGAATGCTCGTGTGTAGTGTGTGAAACCAGGCAAGTGATCACCCGGATCGTTTCCCAACGAGATGTGAATGGAAAACTGTGAAAAGCTAGGATTAGAGTGATTGATGATTGTGATATTGCTTGATTATTCTAAAAAGATAAATTCTATTAAATAGAAGCTATCACTATTTTTCTGAATCGTTTAATCTAAATTACACTAAAAACGCGAGACATGAATTTAAATAAAACGCGATTAATACTAAGGTATATGCAAAATAAACTCTACAAGTGTTCTAATATTTTTTTATAACTTAAAAATGACAAAAGAAAATTATCTAAAAAAAAAGATTTATATTTTTCTGATTTTTATATTTTTTATTATAATTTAATTACTAATTTAACTAGATAAATAGATTAAAAATAGTAAAACTATTCTAAAAATTACGAAACTTTTTCTATAAATACTTAGTAGTATAATTAAGCTAATAAAAATATGGAAATGGTACAGAGCTTATTAATAAGCAGTACAATAAGCAAAATAAGAAAATAAGCAAAATAAGCAAAATGGAATTTGATTACTATAAATAAAACACTGGAAAGAATAAACACTAAGGACTAGATAGCCCAGATGGTGCACACGTTGGGTTTGATTTTGACCTGTTTGACCAAGAGGTCATAGGTTCGAATCTTACAAACACCCTATTTTACTTAACTGATTTGTGATTTTCAAATCAAATCAATGAATTGAACTTCAAAACTATTTTCAGACCTTACATCATCATCATATATGATCTATTGATCAGTAATAAACAATAATAACAACAAATTACACAAGAAATCAAAATTATTCTATATAACTGAAATTAAGAAAACTTAACAACTTCAAAATTAACAAACAAACTACTGATATTAATGTATAATAACACTAAACAAGCAAGAAACAACAAAGATCAAACTAATTAAGATGCAGGAACAGTAAGGTACCAAAATGTGAGAAAAATGCTTACAAAAGTTTCCTGTGTGATTCACAACTAAGAACCAATGTACCACAGACCTTTCCTATAGGTTTCCACAAACCTCTAAACCAAAAATAAATCAAATCATATCCTGCTTCAGCTTCAGCTTCTTCTTCTTCTTTCCACTATTTTTTATTTGTTTTCTATTTTTCTTGATTTTTGAGTATTTTTGAGTTTATCTACTTAATTGCTGATTTTAAATTTCTAAAAGCTTCACAAGCTTTGTCAAGGCTTATGTGAGCTATTTTAATCCAAAATAACAACAAAGAACAATATTTCACCAACTTGAGATTTTTAACTAAACTTGGAAATTGCATAAACTGAGAACAGAGATGAAACTTGAAATTTATGTTGTATAAAGCTTAAATTACATAAGTTAAACAGGTTACAAGCTATTTGAATTGAAAGGAACAACTGAAAAGGAAATTACACTACCTAAATTATTCTACTCCTATGTCTACACTAATTATTCTTTCCCTCTGCTTCCCTCTTGATATATAGATGACTTTTCTTGTTCCCCACATGTCTCTGACTGTTTCCCATCTCATCTGAGCCATTGAAATGGTCAAATGCATCTAAACCATTAAAAAATGCTTTTGGCGCCTTTTTTTTTTCTTTTTTCTTTATTGTCAGGAAAGGTTGCGTGGAGAGGGTATAATTGCTTGGAGTGTTGTGTGAGGTGGAGGCAAAACAGTGGGCTGGTATGGTGGTATGAAGTTGCAGAGGTGGTGTTGGTATTGGAGGTGGTATGTAGCAGTAATGGTGGTGTTGGGAGGGAAAGGGAAAACGGGTATTTGGTTTTGGTTTTGGTCAACGAGGTCAAAGGCAAGGGGAGGTGGGCCGGTTTTATTATTTGAGTGGGATTGGGCCTGGTGAAGTGGGGTTGGGCTGTTGGATAAGGGTAAAGGGTAGGGTAGTTTGGTTTTTTGGATTTATTTATATTTTGGGCTTAGTTAATTGTTGTAACTAATATAACCACAAGGACCAATGTTGTAATATGCTGAAATTCAGGGACCAAATCTACCAAACATCAAAACTATATTCCAGGGACCATTAGTGTCAAGTGTCAATAGTATAAGGACCACAAAAGATTATTTTTCATTTTATAACATCCGGGGACCTATTTTGACAACTTTTGAAACTTCGGGGACTAAAACTGCCAATTATGCAAACTTAGCTCGTTTTTGACTGTTTTTAATCATTTTGCACTTGTAACACATAAAAACACATTTTGATGATATTTATAACATTTATTGGCTATTTGTGTGTTTTTGGACGTTTATGTGGGTTTAACAGTATAAAATATATGTGTAATTAGACACATATCAGATATATTGAGCGACAGCCTGACTAATTGGTGAGGTATATGTTATTTATGGATTTAGATATAGAATAACCTTAAGCTGTATCGAAAACGGAATCACTTTCACTATACCCAAACACCAGGAAACCCTTATGGTAGTGCGAATATGTGTATGAATTAGTTGGAATAATATAACGAGTCATGGAACGACGTTACTATAAATAAACAAACAGGTTGGGTAGATACACAAGCAGGTTGGGTAATGGCTCTACACAGGTAAATTCCGTCTTGCCTTGTATAGGGGTGTTTAGATGTGCGGTCAAAAAATATTTTCAATGATCAGTTTTGATTGCTATGGTTCTAATCTACATTACTTGGTTGTAATATTGCAGCATATAACTTTAACCTGGAGGAAGAGACGAGGGAGTTATGTGAGAAACCTTAATTATTACAGATGGTGTCAAACTGTTTAACTTGAACCACAGGTGACCTAGATGTCATTCATTCCAATCACATCTTTATTGATTGGAATTGATGGCAGGAGATTCTTGACACATGCCATCAACCTTTATATACATTGTAAGTAGGTAATTTGGTTCGGGATTTATAAAGTTTATGCATAAAAGTATTGTTAGTATCTTCTAAAATTTAAAAAAAAACCACGCTTCTAAAGATATATTTTCCAATTAAGACATGTAACGGCATTGACGAGTGAACACTCGAGATTGGGTTTGGTAATAAAACCACCCCAACGTGTCACAATGACTATATATAGTGGTTATTCTTTGGAAAATGCTATATTTTGGTTGCAGCAAAAGTATCAAGCAATATGTTTCATTTAAAGATTACAGGTTTTAAATTTGTTACTTTTTTTTTCAGTTTTCTGAACGGGGTGGTCTATTAGTATTACTTTGGCCACTTAGCGTGCTCCTCGCACTGATGTGTATGGTAACAGTAGCGGTGGGGGATTTAACCGTCGTTATGGTAATGCGAATCCTAGGAATGATCAATACTAAGCTGTTGATGCTGAGTGAAGTAATCAATCTCATTCGGTCAACATGTTAAAGCTAAAGGTGATCGTGAATTCTGTTCTCATTTATCTACATGATTCATTTACAATTTCTATTTTTGTAGCATGATTACAAGAAGCAAAATACAAAGTAGGCACTTTGGGAAAAGAAATTCTTGAATATCGAAACAAGAATGTTTAATATGTAACATGACTTATACAATTTAGGTGACTACAAATTATGGCAACATCAGTATCCACTCATCAGAAAAGCTAACGTAGGTGGCGGCACAGCAGGATGTCCATTGGCATCGGTAAGAATTGGTTGCAGTGCACTCTTAATATTGATCCATACATGGCTGATGATAGTAATAAGGTTTATGTAGATGATGTTGAACTATTGCAGTAATCGTTGTAATTTTTTTTTGTCCATATGAATTTTTAGTCCATAAATTGGTGGCCGTGTTATGATATGATTTTTTTTACGTTTAAGATATGACTTCAAAAACGCGTATGAGTTTCACTTTTGATTGTTACATACAATTAGTACCAGTTCGTACGTAATTATGTGGCGTAATGATCACCGACATGAAACAAAGCCCCGCCGCAACGCAGCGGATCGGCGCCCACCTTGTTTATTTAATTTTACATACATTTTTTGTCCAGTTTCCTTATGAGTACTTGACCCCCCTACAGGCAGCTGTTGGCGTGGTTCAAAAGGTGAAGCATCGGTCGTTACTTTTGTTCTGCATTACTGTTAAAAATGCAATTTTCATTCAACTCATAACTTAACAAAGTCTTGAAAAATTGAGTAATATAAAACTACACTTTAATCTATTTAAAACAAGATTGTCATGTAGACTCAGTTTTGTATCATTAGTATATACGGATCGATAATGATGGATAGACAGGTCATCTTATCATGATACACAAAAACATGTTTTAGTTTTCCGAAACTGTGTAAGTATAAAATTTAACACAATGTTACTCCATTTTCTTTTATCTATTGGACTTTAGGTGTTTGGTTGTTGTTTTTAATGTCATAACAGGGGTTGTTTGGTTGCCATTTTATTTGTCAAAAGTGGGGATATTTTGTTTTTGTTGTGCTGTCAAAATGGTAGTTTGGTTGCTGCATTTTGTTGTCAAAACAAGATAGTTTAGTTGTTTTTTAATATGACTTTGTTTTACTTACAATACAATTTTTTTTATTGCCACCCGCGAAACCCGCGGGTCTATAGTCTAGTATATATATATATGCAAACAAAATAAAAGTTTTATTTTTTAGATTTTTTTATCATTTAAGTGGTTTTACGGTTAGGAACAAAACAAGTCAAATATTGCAACACTTAGGTTATTTGTTTGATTTTATAAAAACAAATAACATTATAACAAAACTTAGTTTAGCGAATTTCTTAAAAATTTTCATTTTTTACCTGCTAATATTTATTATTAACACAAAGATGACAAATATTATTAAATTTAACTAACAAGTATATATGAGAAGGGCCGGATTTGAACATGTGCAAGATGCTCGACTTGATAGTGTTAGTTTATGGACATATTTTAATATGTGTATGACCGGATTCGAACTCGATACTACGGGAATGCACACTTTACGTATGAGACTCGATGTTTAAATAATTAATATAAAATGTTATATTTAATTATTAAATTCACAATAAATGACTAAAGAGCGTTTAGTAATTAAGGAAATTGACTAACGGTCGGTAGATGTCAACGGGATACGAAGAAAAGGAACAAGTCAAGAGAAGATTCTAGAAACCCTCTCTTGGGCTTGTTTGTGGCCGAACAATGGGATCCGACATAGGTAATCATTGTAAACTTAATATCTACCATAAGGGTATAAATACATCCTCATGTATTCATCCTTTGGTACACTTGATTTTAATAAAAGGCCAAACTTCTTCTTTTCTCCTCTCTTGTACCTAGGTCGACGAGTGAAGCCCTTCAAAAGGGATTTGCGAGTAACCTTGAACATAACAAAGTGTTTGGTTAATCTATTGTGATCAAGAACTAGCATTCACATCGAATAGCTAATAGTACGTGTGTACAAGAACGTGGTGCAAACACATTATTGTTTGCTACTAGGAGGTGATCGACTTTATGTTAGTCGACTTTAACAAACCCTTTATTAGGGTTTTACTTGTTCTTGTTTATTGATTCCTTGTTTCGCTTGGAATCACAAAGGTACGCATTTTCTTTTATTATTCGGTTAACTAATTACATGTTATATGATCCTTACGCTTCCGCATGCTCTTTGATGTTTTATGTGTTTTATATATATGTTAGTCATGTTATGTAATTCCAACAGTGGTATCAGAGCCGTTTATAATGTGTAATTAATTACCGAAACACATAAAAAGCGAATATTGTATTGTGTATTGCATGTTAGTCGAATTCTAGGGTTCTTAATTCGAAACCCTAATTTTTTTTTGTTTGGTTCGATCCATATTAATATTAAAAAAAAAATAGGGTTTGTAAAAATTGTAGAAACCCTAGGTTGCATGCAATGTTTTATGTGTTAATTCATGTATAATTGTTATGAGACATGGAATTATATGTGTATCTTTGAATAACTTGATTAATTGGTAATAAGTTGATATGGATCCATGATGAACGTGTATATTTGATCATGGATCATATGATATTATGTAGTAATTGTTACGTGGTTATGTGTTTACATGATTTTTATGCTATAATTAATTAGGGTTTATTAGTAAGTAAAATTTGATTAGGTTACTAATGAATTAATTAATTATGAAATTGGGGTAGACCCATATGCATTGTTTTAATTTTCAACAATGTGTTTTATTGTATATATTTGTCGTAGAACTTACGCAACCAAATTGTTTGGTGTATGTGGTCCATTGGTACCATTAGCTCGAAAACCAATGGGAGTTTAAGATAAATATATACTGTTGATGCAAATAACGTTCTAAAAACGTTATTTATATCTTTCGATTACTTCACGTTTTGAGGATGACAAAATGTGAAATCACGTTACGTTAAAATTAACGTAAACAAGTTTTTAATCGGAAGATCCCGTTTCTATGCAAATCACTCTTAGACAAATTTACAAACTTGACAAATGATCAAAGAAGTAAATTTTGGTTTTGAGAGCTCACATTTTTAATGGGACAAAACAATTTTTCAAAAATACACATGACAAATTATTTTTGAATTATTAAGAAATGTTTTAATGGAAAAATATGTTTGAAAATCACAACAGCTATTTTTCCCCCCAAAATCAGCTCCAACCTTCCCCAAATAAGTTTTCACCAGAAAAGACAAAATTTGGAGCGTCCTAGTCTAGGACGGCTCCACGGTTCCACTAAATTTAGTGGAGCCGTGGCATGTTTAGTGGAGCCGTCCATACTATTTTTTTTGCAACATTCAGATTTTCTTTGCCTATAAATACCAACCCCTTTCACAGATTTTAGGCACCCTTTCACACAGAAAAAATTCAGAGTTTAAACCTCTCACACCTCTCTCTTCTTTAGGTCATTTAGATTAGTTTTCTTTTGTTTTAAGAGTGATCCAATCATCCACCAAGAGATCCTCTTCATTCCTCTTCATTAGCAAGAGAAGAACACAAGTATCCAAGTTGATACAAGGTGTTATCATTCCTCTTCATTAACAAGAGAAGAACTTAAAGTATTCAAGAAGATACAAGAGTTATAGTGGTTAGGTTTTTGTAACACTTGTTACAACCTTGTTGTATCATAGCATACATCATGTTTATTTATCTTTTGTGAGAGAGAGTGAAGATCAAGTGTGATCTTATAAGAGATAGTGAACATCTCTTGAAGCCATTGGGCTTGTGTGATTGATCAAGAAGATCAAGGTTCATTAGGATAGAGTTAGTAGAGTGAGTTGATCATTGTGATCGTGTTGAGATCTTGGTGATCTCTTGAAGCCATTGGGCTTGTGTGTTTGGTCACGTGGACCTTGGTAGATTGGTGCTAGCTAAGATTAGCACTCGACATCTAGCTTAGTGTCGGAAATAGGATAAGCGACATGTACGGTTTTCTCCGCCTGAAGGGAGGTTGTTGACATAGTGTTTAAAACTCTCGAGTGTGGTACTCGGGGAGTGGAGTAGGGCGAAGAGGAGCTTCGTAGCCGAACCACTATAAATCCTTTGTCTCGGTTTGATCTTTCCAACTCTATCCTTTACTTTTATTTTTTAGTATTAGTTAGTTTAGTGTGTAGTTCATATTGGTGTTGATTGATTACACATAGATCTCGAATCAAAGTTTCCAATAGCAAACTTTTAAAACAAGATTTTTAAAAGGAATTTAAACCGGTAAACTATTCAACCCCCCTTCTAGTTTTCCACAATTGGTATCAGGAGCCACGTCAGTCAAGATTTTAAAGTATATTGTATTTTAAAACTTGAATCGATCAATGGATTCCGACAAATATCTAGAAGGGCAATCTATGCAAAGACCACCACTTTTCGAAACCTATTGTTTTATATATTGGAAAACAAGATTCGAAACGTATGTGAAATCAAAAGACATTGATCTTTGGTATGTTATTACCGAGGGTGACTTTCAACCGATTCAATTTAATTCGATTACTAAAAAGGATGAAATTGTTTCATATGATAAACAAAGTGATGAACTAAAAAGAAAACTAGCCAAAAATAATGAGGCTAAAATGATGATTTATAATGCTTTGCCTAAAAAGGAATTTGAAAGAATTTTCATGTGTAATACGGCAAAAGATATTTGGAAAACTTTGTTACTCACTCACCAAGGTAATAACCAAGTCAATGAGAACAAGATTGATCTACTTGTTCAACAATATGAACAATTTTCCATTTCGGAAGATGAGTCAATAGATAATGCTTTTGCTAGATTTAATACTATTATCACTAGTCTTAAAGCTCTTGATGAAGGTTATTCTAGCAAGAATTATGTTAGGAAGTTCCTCCGTGCTCTACATCCTAAATGGAGAGAAAAGGTCACCGCCATAGAAGAGTCAAAGGACTTGGCGATGTTGTCACTCGATGAACTAATAGGAAACTTGAAAGTTCAGGAGATGATAATCAAGAAGGACTCCGACATAGTCAAAGGCAAAAGCGAGAGAGTTAGATCTCTAGCATTGAAAGCCAAGAAGGAGACTAGTGATGAGGAATGCTCAAGTTCCGATAGTGAAGATGAAGAATATGCACTAGCCGTTAGAAACTTTAGAAAGTTCTTTAGGAGGAAAGGTAGATTTCCTAGACAACCTCGCGATGAAAGGAGGTCATCTCAAAAGAATCGTGATGAAAGGAAAGGGAAAAGTGATAGGAAATGCTATAGATCTGGAGATCCTAATCACCTCATAGGAGAATGTCCTAAACCACTGAACTCCAACAACCAAAGAGCTTTTGTAGGAGGCTCTTGGAGTGATAGCGGTGAAGAAGAAGAGAAGAAGCTTAACGATAAAACATGCCTAATGGCTCAAGCTTCTAACGAGGTACATTCTGACTCTTCTTATTATAGTGATAATAATTCGTCAATAGATGATAGTGAATTGCATGACGAATACAACAAACTATGCGTAGTTAGTACTAAGATCTTAGGTAGAAACACAAAGCTTAAATTAAAATTAAAAGAACTTGAGCTACAAGTCTTAGAACTAAAAGATCAAGTCAAAAGACTTGAGAAAAATAAGGAAGTAGACTTAGGATGTGGGTCATGCATAAGTCTTCAAGTAGAAAATGAAAAGCTTAAAGAAAATGCTTTAAGAATCATTAAGTTTGATAAAGGAACCAAAACACTTAATGATATACTTGAAAATATTAGATATAGTGAACATGACCGTTCGGGTTTAGGATTTGACCCAAATCAGGCTTCTACAAGTGGTACTAAACAAGTAAAATTTGTAATGCCTGAAATGTCCAAGTCTGAAGGTGACGGCACCACTAAAGATACAGACGGCACCACTAAAATTAGTGGTACCGTGGTACCGTCTGGTGCTGAGGACAAAACTGGGTCAATTCTGAAAAATAACTTGAGTCCTAAACCAAGTCACGTAGTTGTAAATAGTACTAGAGTGTCTACACCAAGTAAAGAGAAAGCCAAAGGCTTTTACAAACCATTATTACTACTTCTCCACCTAGAAGAATTAATTCTCCCAAACCTCGGTCTAGAACTCCTCTACCGAGAGGTAACTTTAGAAGACAAAATC
Source organism: Artemisia tridentata subsp. tridentata (assembly GCA_021014915.2). Lineage (NCBI taxonomy): Eukaryota > Viridiplantae > Streptophyta > Magnoliopsida > Asterales > Asteraceae > Artemisia > Artemisia tridentata. Next base: position 465,445,903 of record CP139508.1, read on the forward strand.
ATCCAAGTAACTTTCCCGTAACTTGGAATGATCGTCCATCAAAAAGTTACTTACCATGGGAAATGTGTCCTCCATTCTCACATCCTAAACTAACGCAACAAATGCGTAGGATGTTTGACTCTAACAACTTTGGACCCATGAGATATTGGGGACCAGATGTTTGAACTTTTGTTTTGCTAGGAAAACATGAGTGTAAATAAACTTTGGAGTCTAACAAAAGGAGTATGATGCGTTATCAAGCAAATCTGGTGACGCAAAGGTCAAGTCATGTCTTATATGCTTAACATTCAACAAAGGTTCTCTAATCTTCTAGTTTTAAGAGCAAACACCTTTAGGCACAGGTACGCTATCTTAAAACACCCTTGTTGGTAGAAATGCTAAGCATGTAGTAGTGTTAGAATCTAACTTGGTAGGCACTGTCATAAAGAAACAAAGATTCACAATTCATCATTACGAACTCAACTTGTCCTGAAATGTACGATGATCGCTCTAAGATCATGCGTGACAAGTTTGAAACGAAAATGATGAGTGAATTAAGTTTCTTCTCTAGCCCGTAGTTAACTCAACCCAATAAAAGTATCCTCATAAACTCTAGTATACTATATATACATACATATATAATATACTTAGCTCATACTAACGCCCATATCCACAAAAACAAATCTCACAAGAGACGATGAAGGTGAGTGAGTGGATATCACTTAGTTAGGGGCACAATAGGTAAAGTAGTTTACCTAACGGAAAGTAGGTCCATTATCATGATTAATGTTTGGCTTTGTGCCCACTTGTAAGAAGTGTTTCAAGACTTCTTACATCAAAGTGTTTGATGTATCATCCGATACATTAAAGGTACTACACACTTGAAATTCCAACATCTCAAGGAGATTGGTGTGGAAAATGTTTCTATTCCAACTCTGATAATGCGAGAGTTAATGTGGATTGAAACATAAAGAGTAATGTTTGTACCTTCATAGGGTGATTAACAAACTTCTTGGTTTCCCAAGAAACAAACTACTCTTGTTTTCTCCACGACCGAAGCCAAGTACATAAGCGCCGGAAAGGCATGACAACAAACATTATGGATGAGACAACCCCCTATGAAGAGTAGCAGTCAAGATGCCATTGGACTTGACCGGGAACCCTGTAGTTTGCTCATGAACGAAGCTCATCGAAGTACGTCATCCTCTCCGTCACGATAAGGTCAAAAGAGAAATCTTTTCTTTGAAAAGTCTTTCTTGAAAGACAACATCGTCAATACTCCAACCAATACGTTCTCGTCACCCCACTCACGACTATTTAGATAATTCTTCCAAATTATTAAAGTCATCGTCCACTTCTCTCCTCATGACCTCTTAATAATTCACTTGAAATATTAACGTCATTTCTCACGTCTTGTTCTATGACTCATTTGTCATTTCCCTCACATCGCCTCATGACTCTTAAGTCATTCCTCTCATCCCGCTTATGACTATTTCAATATTTCAATGGAAATATTAAAGTCATCCCTTGCGTCATACCTTATATACGTTTTATCCCTTCTATGACTTCTCAAATGTTTCACGGGAAATATTGAAGTCACCCTCTACGAATCACCCATGATTTCTTAAGTCATCTATCCAACTCGTCTCATGACTTTTGGAAATTCCTCTAGAAGTTCTAAGTCATTCCCTCACAACTCATCACATGAATTTTGGATATTTCAAGGGAAATATTAAGTCATTCCTTGCGTCTCGTATTCCGACTAATTAAATATTTCATGGGAAATATTATAGTCATTCACCAAAACACGACTCATGACTTCTAATTATTTCACGGGAAATATTACAAGTCAATCCTCATCAAATGACAACTTAGTCAATTTCCTTGGAAACACTAAGGTCATTCCTTGTCATCTCGTCTAATCATTTTCGTCAAAAAGTTTATTAGGTATAAACTTTTTCCTTGTGTCAAAAAGTCTTACTAAATAAGTAAGATTAATCTGCTAAAAGTCAAAACAGAAGAAAAATGGCACAAATAGATACACGGCTCCATTAAATAGACACGGCTCCACTAATGTTTAGTGGAACCGTGGTGCCGTGCATCTGAAAAACGCGCCATTATTTCATTTCTTCTGCACATCCTTTCAATCAAACCCAAAACCACTTCCTCTTGCTGTCGAAACCGAACCCATACACTAAAATTCAATTAATCTCTTGCAAATCAAGATTGAGGCATTGGAATCAACAAATCCTAATCACAACAACACAAACGGTAAGTAAATCATGCTTAATTACTTTCAATTTGAGTCTAGGGTTTATTCTTGAGTTCAAAATTGAATTGGGGATTTTCGAATTTTGTTAATCCTTTGTGAAATTAAGACTAGGATTAGACAATGTAGCATTCACATGATTCCCTAAACCTAGGATTTTCATAAACCCACTTATGTTGCAAAACCTAGTCCGAATTTAATGACTAAAATCGGATTATGATTGATTGTTTGTAGCGGAATCATGTTTAGGATTATTAAAACAGGATTAGGAACGTTTTGCATTAAAGCTTTTCAAACTTAAAGCTTGTTGGCGCCATGTTGAGGCATTTTCCAAACACCCCAATTCGATCATTTTTCAAGAAACTTCACAAGTCTAGGATCATGAAACCTTTTTCATGCATTGTTGATGCAAATTAAAAACGTTTTTGCATGCATACGTGAAAACTCAAATATGAGTTGAAGTACATAATTAATATGTATTGTTCGACATATTTGATTGAGCAAAAGTGAAGTTAGGAGCGTTTGGGTAATCTCATAGGTTTCATTTTAGAGTCGAGATTACCGCACCTCCACATTGTTTGCATTTAGGCACACATACACATTCAAAATGGGAACACTAAAATGCAACATGTTAACATACAAAATTATATTTCTCTTGTAGGTAACAATGCCTCGAAACGATTATCAAGATACCAAACCATACATTCTTCGTACATTAGAAAATCTAACCATTCGAAATGAGCAAAAAGATTATCTTGTCAAAGTCCAAAATCGATATATACACGAAGGTCGTGTGGTCGATGCACATTTTGTTCTCTCGGATAATATCCAAGAATGTTTTCCCACTATTGACTTTGACTGTTTATTCAAAATAAACTGTCAAATTTGTCCTCGTTTTGTCCTCGAGTTTTATAGTCGAGTCCGTACCTTCACTGATGATGATGGTAATGTCTTTCTTGATTTTTGGATTCAAAACCAAAATATCATCCTGTCTGTCTCCGAGATTGGTCAAATTCTCGGTGTTCCTGCATATGGTCAGTGTGCATACACTGAAGACCATTCTCTTGAGTCTCTTTTCTACAATCTTGAGAATGAAGGTGCCTATCGCACTGAAATTCCCGACCTCGAGTCCATCAAACAAGTCATCCAAACACCTCGAGTCGTCCACACGTATCAAAAACGTGATGGTTCCACTGTTCATCTTGACCCCAACCGCATCTACCTCAAAGAGCTCCTTCCCGACCTTAGAAGTTGGGAACTCCTTCTACGTGAGAACGTGTTGAGCCTTGCGGGCAACCGTGATCACGTCTCTGCGAGTCTCGCCCATATGCTCTACTGTCTTAGTATCGAGGAACCATATAACCTCGCATACTATATGGTCAAAAGGATGGCCAATATTCACAGTCGTTCGGATAAGCTCATGCCATATGGTATGCTGCTTACTCGTCTTTTCCATTGGGTCATGGAACATTTTCCCAATCTCTTGGTGGACCACAACGTCGCACAAAGCAACGTAAGGACAAAGGGTCCAAGCGTGGTCGTAAATCCACTTCCGACATTCCTCTCTCATCCTCTTCCTTCGGTCACGAATCATCATCTCAACCTATGCATGCGGATGATGATGAGGTGAACGAAGAAGGAACGTCTTGCCCACGTTCTCCTTCTCCCGACATCTACTTTGACAACCTTGACACCTCATCATTTCGACGTACAACCGACCTCGAAAATGGGATGGTCAACCTATCCCACGTGATGAGAAGGCAAACTACAATGTACAATAGACAAGTGGAGATGCATGAGCAAACTATCGGGGGATTCAAGTCCATCGGCAAGGCGATCAAAGGGCTTGGGAACAAGATTAAAAAGTTGGGGAAGAAAAGAGACTAGTTAGGATTAGCTTAAGAATTACTATTAACTTAAGTATTATTAAGCTATTATAAATAAAGTCATGGCAATGTCCATAAACATTAACTTGCTTGAAGTGTTTTTCTTTTAACATTTCGTACTTGAACTTGGTTAATTTGCTTAGTTAATTAACCTCTATGTTAATCAATCTTGCCTAGTTCATGCATGTTCTATTATTTTATTACATGCACTAGATGTTAAACTTGCTTGAATTCATGCATACTTAATAGTTTCCTAAATACATTGATGATCACATGATCATGTTAGTTGCTAGTTGAAACTAGCTTTAGGAATTCTATGTGTTTAGTGGTTTGAGGCTTTGAGATTTGCAGCCAATGGATTCCCCAGAAATTTCCCCATTTAGGCTGCCTAAAACCAGCAGACCTGGAAAGAAGGTCAAATGGAGGCCACGGCTCCACTAAATAGGCGACGGCTCCACTAAATTTAGTGGTGTCGTGGTACATTTAGTGGTACCGTGCCTCTGGAAGAAGATTTTCACTATTTCCTTCCACTTTTTGACTTCCTTTTCCAGGAAATCTGCCAACATTACCTGATTCCCATACACCCAAATCCCCAAATCCAACATCCCTTTCAACCTTGCATGCTTTTGATTTGGCTATTTAAGCTAACATCATGCATTGCCATCCTTACACCCATCCTTGAACCTTCACACTCACCATACATCCATCATGGGATCAAGGGTATTTAAGAAACAAAGATTCTACATCAAACCAACAAATGAAACCAATCAAATTGATCAATGGATCAAGAATACTCACCCACCACAAGCCTCACCAAACACCAATGAGACAATTTTCATTGATCTCACCTTGGATGATGAAGATGATACACACACACCTATAACCTCAACCAAGTCATCATCTTCCTTCACTACACCCCAAGCTCCATCCAAGGCAACATCAACCAAACCAACATCCTCATCCTCCACAACTATGAGAACCAACACACCTTTAACCTTCACCTCATCATCATCACCATCACCACAACCTTTGGCTCTCACACTAACCCTATCACCTATATCACCTCTTGAACTAGCCACCAACACATCATCCTCATCACCATCACTATCCCTATCACCATCACCTCAACCTTTAATGGGTCATCCCATCCTTTATCCACTACAACCTCACACCTTGAGTTGCCCTTGTTGCAACTACAACCAAACCCTCATCATGAACCTTAGGGAAGACTTGAGTCTTCAATTCTCATACCTAGAACACCTCCTAACACCACCCATAGGACCCATCATCCTTCCACCTCCTCCACCACACAATAGCCCAAACTAAACATGGTTATGTTTAGTCTCTCCAATAAATGCTTAGGAACCCTTTTGAAGTTGGAAGCAAATCTTGAAGCCTCATACTACTATTGATGTTTATGTGTCTTCATGTTGTTTTAAATTTGCTTTCTTGATGTAGTCATACTTATGTATGACATTTATTTTATGTTTATGAAATGGGCTTTTCATTTTGGCTACTTAGCTATTTTTTTGTGGTTGGATATTTGTCAAATGTGCTACTTGTTAGATATTGTATACTTGTCGTCTAACCTTGTTTTGTAGCAAAAACCATTGCTCGATTCCTTTGTGTTCTCCAAATGAGGGGGAGTACACATCAAGGGGGAGCCTTCGTCACCTTTTTGATTCGACAAAAAGAGAGAGAAATGGGAGTAAACTCATTAAAAACTTGTTAAAACTAATTTTAACTTAAAATGAGTTTATATTTTGTCATCATCAAAAAGGGGGAGATTGTTGATGCAAATAATGTTCTAAAAACGTTATTTATATCTTTCGATTACTTCACGTTTTGAGGATGACAAAATGTGAAATCACGTTACATTAAAATTAACGTAAACAAGTTTTTAATCGGAAGATCCCGTTTCTATGCAAATCACTCTTAGACAAATTTACAAACTTGACAAATGATCAAAGAAGTAAATTTTGGTTTTGATAGCTCACATTTTTAATGGGACAAAACATTTTTTCAAAAATACACATGACAAATTATTTTTGAACTATTAAGAAATGTTTTAATGGAAAAATATGTTTGAAAATCACAACAGCTATTTTTCCCCCCAAAATCAGCTCCAACCTTCCCCAAATAAGTTTTCACCAGAAAAGATAAAATTTGGAGCGTCCTAGTCTAGGACGGCTCCACGGTTCCACTAAATTTAGTGGAGCCGTGGCATTTTTAGTGGAGCCGTCCATACTATTTTTTCTGCAACGTTCAGATTTTCTTTGCCTATAAATACCAACCCCTTTCACAGATTTTAGGCACCCTTTCACACAGAAAAACTTCTGAGTTTAAACCTCTCACACCTTTCTCTTCTTTAGGTCATTTAGATTAGTTTTCTTTTGTTTTAAGAGTGATCCAATCATCCACCAAGAGATCCTCTTCATTCCTATTCATTAGCAAGAGAAGAACACAAGTATCCAAATTGATACAAGGTGTAATCATTCCTCTTCATTAGCAAGAGAAGAACTCAAAGTATTTAAGAAGATACAAGAGTTATAGTGGTTAGGTTTTTGTAACACTTGTTACAACCTTGTTGTATCATAGCATACATCAAGTTTATTTATCTTTTGTGAGAAAGAGTGAAGATCAAGTGTGATCTTATAAGAGATAGTGAACATCTCTTGAAGCCATTGGGCTTGTGTGATTGATCAAGAAGATCAAGGGTCATTAGGATAGAGTTAGTAGAGTGGGTTGATCATTGTGATCGTGTTGAGATCTTGGTGATCTCTTGAAGCCATTGGGCTTGTGTGTTTGGTCACGTGGACCTTGGTAGATTGGTGCTAGCTAAGATTAGCACTCGACATCTAGCTTAGTGTCGGTAATAGGATAAGCGACGTGTACGGTTTTCTCCGCCTGAAGGGAGGTTGTTGACATAGTGTTTGAAACTCTCGAGTGTGGTACTCGGGGAGTGGAGTAGGGCGAAGAAGAGCTTCGTAGCCGAACCACTATAAATCCTTTGTCTCGGTTTGATCTTTCCAACTCTACTCTTTACTTTTATTATTTAGCATTAGTTAGTTTAGTGTGTAGTTCATATTGGTGTTGATTGATTACACATAGAGTTCGAATCAAAGTTTCCAATAGCAAACTTTTAAAACAAGATTTTAAACTATTCAACCCCCCTTCTAGTTTCCCACAATTGGTATCAGGAGCCACGTCAGTCAAGATTTTAAAGTATATTGTATTTTAAAACTTGAATCGATCAATGGATTCCGACAAATATCTAGAAGGGCAATCTATGCAAAGACCACCACTTTTCGAAACCGATTGTTTTATATATTGGAAAACAAGATTCGAAACGTATGTGAAATCAAAAGACATTGATCTTTGGCATGTTATTACCGAGGGTGACTTTCAACCGATTCAATTTAATTCGATTACTAAAAAGGATGAAATTGTTTCATATGATAAACAAAGTGATGAACTAAAAAGAAAACTAGCCAAAAATAATGAGGCTAAAATGATGATTTATAATGCTTTGCCTAAAAAGGAATTTGAAAGAATTTTCATGTGTAATACGGCAAAAGATATTTGGAAAACTTTGTTAGTCACTCACCAAGGTAATAACCAAGTCAAAGAGAACAAGATTGATCTACTTGTTCAACAATATTAACAATTTTCCATTTCGGAAGATGAGTCAATAGATAATGCTTTTGCTAGATTTAATACTATTATCACTAGTCTTAAAGCTCTTGATGAAGGTTATTCTAGCAAGAATTATGTTAGGAAGTTCCTCCGTGCTCTACATCCTAAATGGAGAGCAAAGGTCACCGCCATAGAAGAGTCAAAGGACTTGGCTATGTTGTCACTCAATGAACTAATAGGAAACTTGAAAGTTCAGGAGATGATAATCAAGAAGGACTCCGACATAGTCAAAGGCAAAAGTGAGAGAGTTAGATCTCTAGCATTGAAAGCCAAGAAGGAGACTAGTGATGAGGAATGTTCAAGTTCCGATAGTGAAGATGAAGAATATGCACTAGCCGTTAGAAACTTTAGAAAGTTCTTTAGGAGGAAAGGTAGATTTCCTAGACAACCTCGCGATGAAAGGAGGTCATCTCAAAAGAATCGTGATGAAAGGAAAGGGAAAATTGATAGGAAATGCTATAGATGCGGAGATCCTAATCACCTCATAGGAGAATGTCCTAAACCACCGAACTCCAACAACCAAAGAGCTTTTGTAGGAGGCTCTTGGAGTGATAGCGGTGAAGAAGAAATGAAGAAGCTTAACGATAAAACATGCCTAATGGCTCAAGCTTTTAACGAGGTAAATTCCGACTCTTCTTATTATAGTGATAATTATTTGTCAATAGATGATAGTGAATTGCATGACGAATACAACAAACTATGCGTAGTTAGTACTAAGATCTTAGATAGAAACACAAAGCTTAAATTAAAATTAAAAGAACTTGAGCTACAAGTCTTAGAACTAAAATATCAAGTCAAAAGACTTGAGAAAAATAAGGAAGTAGACTTAGGATGTGGGTCATGCATAAGTCTTCTAGTTGAAAATGAAAAGCTTAAAGAAAATGCTTTAAGAATCATTAAGTTTGATAAAGGAACCAAAACACTTAATGATATACTTGAAAACATTAGATATAGTGAACATGACCGTTCGGGTTTAGGATTTGACCCAAATCAGGCTTCTACAAGTGGTACTAAACAAGTAAAATTTGTAATGCCTGAAATGTCCAAGTCTGAAGGTGACGGCACCACTAAAGGTACAGACAGCACCACTAAATTTAGTGGTACCGTCTGGTGCTGAGGACAAAACTGGGTCTATTCTGAAAAAGAACTTGAGTCCTAAACCGAATCACATAGTTGTAGATAGTACTAGAGTGTCTACACCGAGTAAAGAGAAAGCCAAAGGCTTTTACAAAGCATTACTATCTCCCGAACATGGATTTGTAAAGCGTGACACTAGGTCTACTACTTCTCCACCTAGAAGAATTGATTCTCCCAAACCTCGGTCTAGAACTCCTCTACCGAGAGGTAACTTTAGAAGACAAAATCATTCAAGTAACTTTCCCGTAACTTGGAATGATCGTCCATCACAAGGTTACTTACCATGGGAAATGTGTCCTCCATTTTCACATCCTAAACTAACGCAACAAATGCGTAGGATGTTTAACTCTAACAACTTTGGACCCATGAGATATTGGGGACCAGATGTTTGTACATTTTTTTTGCTAGGAAAACATGAGTTTAAATAAACTTTGGAGTCTAACAAATGGAGTATGATGCGTTATCAAGCAAATCTGGTGACGCAAAGGTCAAGTCGTGTCTTATATGCTTAACATTCAACAAAGGTTCTCTAATCTTCTAGGTTTAAGAGCAAACACCTCAGGCACAGGTACGCTTTCGTAAAACACCCTTGTTGGTAGAAATGCTAAGCATGTAGTAGTGTTAGAATCTAACTTGGTAGGCACTGTCATAAAGAAACAAAGATTCACAATTCATCATTACGAACTCAACTTGTCCTGAAATGTACGATGATCACTCTAAGATCATGCGTGACAAGTTTGAAATGAAAATGATGAGTGAATTAAGTTTCTTCTCTAGCCCGTAGTTAACTCAACCCAATAAAAGTGTCCTCATAAACTCTAGTATACTATATATACATACATATATAATATACTTAGCTCATACTAACGCCCATATCCACAAATAAAAATCTCACTAGAGACGATGAAGGTGAGTGAGTGGATATCACTTAGTTAGGGGCACAATAGGTAAAGTAGTTTACCTAACAGCAAGTAGGTCCATTATCATGATTAGTGTTTGGCTTTGTGCCCACTTGTAAGAAGTGTTTCAAGACTTCTTACATCAAAGTGTTTGATGTATCATCCGATACATTAAAGGTACTACACACTTGAGATTACAACATCTCAAGGAGGTTGGTGTGGAAAAGGTTTCTATTCCAACTCTGATAATGCGAGAGTTAATGTGGATTGAAACATAGAGAGTAATGTTTGTACCTTCATAGGGTGATTAACAAACTTCTTGGTTTCCAAAGAAACAAACTACTCTTGTTGTCTCCACGACCGAAGCCAAGTACATAAGCGCCAGAAAGGCATGACAACAAACACTATGGATGAGACAACCCCCTATGAAGAGTAGCAGTCAAGATGCCATTGGACTTGACCAGGAACCCTGTAGTTTGCTCATGAACGAAGCTCATCGAAGTACGTCATCCTCTCCGTCACGATAAGGTCAAAAGAGAAATCTTTTCTTTGAAAAGTCTCTCTTGAAAGACAACATCGTCAATACTCCAACCAATACGTTCTCGTCACCCCACTCATGACTATTTAGATAATTCTTCCAAATTATTAAAGTCATCGTCCACTTCTCTCCTCATGACCTCTTAATAATTCACTTGAAATATTAACGTCATTTCTCACGTCTTGTTCTATGACTCATTTGTCATTTCCCTCACATCGCCTCATGAATCTTAAGTCATTCCTCTCATCCCACTTATGACTATTTCAATATTTCAATGGAAATATTAAAATCATCCCTTGCGTCATACCTTATATACGTTTTATCCCTTCTATGACTTCTCAAATGTTTCACGGGAAATATTGAAGTCATCCTCTACGAATCACCCATGACTTCTTAAGTCATCTATCCAACTCGTCTCATGACTTTTAGAAATTCCTCTAGAAGTTCTAATTCATTCCCTCACAACTCATCACATGACTTTTTGAATATTTCAAGGGAAATATTAAGTCATTCCTTGCGTCTCGTATTCTAACTAATTAAATATTTCATGGGAAATATTATAGTCATTCACCAAAACACGACTCATGACTTCTAATTATTTCACGGGAAATATTACAAGTCAATCCTCATCAAATGACAACTTAGTCAATTTCCTTGGAAACACTAAGGTCATTCCTTGTCATCTCGTCTAATCGTTTTCGTCAAAAAGTTTATTAGGTATAAACTTTTTCCTTGTGTCAAAAAGTCTTACTAAATAAGTAAGATTAATCTGCCAAAAGTCAAAACAGAAGAAAAATGGCACAATCAGATACACGGCTCCATTAAATAGACACGGCTCCACTAATGTTTAGTGGAACCGTGGTGCCGTGCATCTGAAAAACGCGCCATTATTTCTTTTCTTCTGCACATCCTTTCAATCAAACCCAAAACCACTTCCTCTTGCTGTCAAAACCGAACCCATACACTAAAATTCAATTAAGCTCTTGCAAATCAAGATTGAGGCATTGGAATCAACAAATCCTAATCACAACAACACTAATTGTAAGTAAATCATGCTTAATTTCTTTCAATTTGAGTCTAGGGTTTGTTCTTGAGTTCAAAATTGAATTGGGGATTTTCGAATTTTGTTAATCCTTTGTGAAATTAAGACTAGGATTAGACAATGTAGCATTCACATGATTCCCTAAACCTAGGATTTTCATAAACCCACTTATGTTGCAAAACCTAGTCCGAATTTAATGACTAAAATCGGATTATGATTGATTGTTTGTAGTGGAATCATGTTTAGGATTATTAAAATAGGATTAGGAACGTTTTGCATTAAAGCTTTTCAAACTTAAAGCTTGTTGGCGCCATGTTGAGGCATTTGCCAAACACCCCAATTCGATCATTTTTCGAAAAACTTCACAAGTCTAGGATCATGAAACCTTTTTCATGCATTGTTGATGCAAATTAAAAACGTTTTTGCATGCATACGCGAACTCTCAAATATGGGTCGAAGTACATAATTGATATGTATTGTTCGACATATTTGATTGAGCAAAAGTGAAGTTAGGAGCGTTTGGGTAATCTCATAGGTTTTATTTTAGAGTCGAGATTACCGCACCTCCACATTGTTTGCATTTAGGCACACACACACATTCAAAATGGGATCACTAAAATGCAACATGTTAACATACAAAATTATATTTCTCTTGTAGGTAACAATGCCTCGAAACGATTATCAAGATACCAAACCATACATTCTTCGTACATTAGAAAATCTAACCATTCGAGATGAGCAAAAAGATTATCTTGCCAAAGTCCAAAATCGATATATACACGAAGGTCGTGTGGTCGATGCACATTTTGTTCTCTCGGATAATATCCAAGAATGTTTTCCCCACTATTGAATTTGACTGTTTATTCAAAATAAACTGTCAAATTTGTCCTCGTTTTGTCCTCGAGTTTTATAGTCGAGTCCGTACCTTCACTGATGATGATGGTAATGTCTTTCTTGATTTTTGGATTCAAAACCAAAATATCATCCTGTCTATCTCCGAGATTGGTCAAATTCTCGGTGTTCCTGCATATGGTCAGTGTGCATACATTGAAGACCATTCTCTTGAGTCTCTTTTCTACAATCTTGAGAATGAAGGTGCCTATCGCACTGAAATTCCCGACCTCGAGTCCATCAAAAAAATCATCCAAACACCTTGAGTCGTCCACACGTATAAAAAACGTGATGGTTCCACTGTTCATCTTGACCCCAACCGCATCTACCTCAAAGAGCTCCATCCCGATCTTAGAAGTTGGGAACTCCTTCTACGTGAGAACGTGTTGAGCCTCGCGGGCAACCGTGATCACGTCTCTTCGAGTCTCGCCCATATGCTCTACTGTCTTAGTATCGAGGAACCATATAACCTCGCATACTATATGGTCAAAAGGATGGCCAATATTCACAGTCGTTCGGATAAGCTCATGCCATATGGTATGCTGCTTGCTCGTCTTTTCTATTGGGTCATGGAACATTTTCCCAATCTCCAAAGTGTCGACTATGTCCTAGTCAATCCTGTTATGAAACCTCTTGGTGGACCACAACGTCGCACAAAGCAACGTAAGGACAAAGGGTCCAAGCGTGGTCGTAAATCCATGCCCGACATTCCTCTCTCATCCTCTTCCTTTGGTCACGAATCATCATCTCAACCTATGCATGCGGATGATGATGAGGTGAACGAAGAAGGAACGTCTTGCCCACATTCTCCTTCTCCCGACATCTACTTTGACAACCTTGACACCTCATCATTTTAACGTACAACCGACCTCGAAAACGGGATGGTCACCCTATCCCACGTGATGAGAAGGCAAACTACCATGTACATTCGACAAGTCTCGATGCATGAGCAAATTATAGGGGGATTCAAGTCCATCAGCAAGGCGATCAAAGGGCTTGGGAACAAGATTAAAAAGTTATGGAAGAAAAGAGACTAGTTAGGATTAGCTTAAGTAGTACTATTAACTTAAGTATTATTAAGCTATTATAAATAAAGTCATGGCAATGTCCATAAACATTAACTTGCTTGAAGTGTTTTCCTTTTAACATTTCGTACTTGAACTTGGTTAATTTGCTTAGTTAATTAACCTCTATGTTAATCAATCTTGCCTAGTTCATGCATGTTCTATTATTTTATTACATGCACTAGATGTTAAACTTGCTTGAATTCATGCATACTTAATAGTTGCCTAAATACATAGATGATCACATGATCATGTTAGTTGCTAGTTGAAACTAGCTTTAGGAATTCTATGTGTTTAGTGGTTTGAGGCTTTGAGATTTGCAGCCAATGGATTCCCCAGAAATTTCCCCATTTAGGCTGCCTAAAACTAGCAGACCTGGAAAGAAGGTCAAATGGAGGCCACGGCTCCACTAAAAAGGCGACGGCTCCACTAAATTTAGTGGTGCCGTGGTACATTTAGTGGTACCATGCCTCTGGAAGACGATTTTCACTATTTCCTTCCACTTTTTGACTTCTTTTTCCAGGAAATCTGCCAACATTACCTGATTCCCATACACCCAAATCCCCAAATCCAACATCCCTTTCAACCTTGCATGCTTTTGATTTGGCTATTTAAGCTAACAACATGCATTGCCATCCTTACACCCATCCTTGCACCTTCACACTCACCATACAACCATCATGGGATCAAGGGTATTTAAGAAACAAAGATTCTACATCAAACCAACAAATGAAACCAATCAAATTGATCAATGGATCAAGAATACTCACCCACCACAAGCCTCACCAAACACCAATGAGACAATTTTCATTGATCTCACCTTGGATGATGAAGATGATACACACACACCTATAACCTCAACCAAGTCATCATCTTCCTTTACTACACCCCAAGCTCCATCCAAGGCAACATCAACCAAACCAACATCCTCATCCTCCACAACTATGAGAACCAACACACCTTTAACCTTCACCCCATCATCATCACCATCACCACAACCTTTGGCTCTCACACTAACCCTATCACCTATATCACCTCTTGAACTAGCCACCAACACATCATCCTCATCACCATCACTATCCTTATCACCATCACCTCAACCTTTAATGGGTCATCCCATCCTTTATCCACTACAACTTAACACCTTGAGTTGCCCTTGTTGCAACTACAACCAAACCCTCATCATGAACCTTAGGGAAGACTTGAGTCTTCAATTCTCATACCTAGAACACCTCCTAACACCACCCATAGGACCCATCATCCTTCCACCTCCTCCACCACACAATAGCCCAAACTAAACATGGTTATGTTTAGTCTCTCCAATAAATGCTTAGGAACCCTTTTGAAGTTGGAAGCAAATCTTGAAGCCTCATACTACTATTGATGTTTATGTGTCTTCATGTTGTTTTAAATTTGCTTTCTTGATGTAGTCATACTTATGTATGACATTTATTTTATGTTTATGAAATGGGCTTTTCATTTTGGCTACTTAGCTATTTTTTTGTGGTTGGATATTTGTCAAATGTGCTACTTGTTAGATATTGTATGCTTGTCATCTAACCTTGTTTTGTAGCACAAACCATTGCTCGATTCCTTTGTGTTCTCCAAATGAGGGGGAGTACACATCAAGGGGGAGCCTTTGTCACCTTTTTGATTCGACAAAAAGGGGGAGAAATGGGAGTAAACTCATTAAAAACTTGTTAAAACTAATTTTAACTTAAAATGAGTTTATATTTTGTCATCATCAAAAAGGGGGAGATTGTTGATGCAAATAATGTTCTAAAAACGTTATTTATATCTTTCGATTACTTCACGTTTTGAGGATGACAAAATGTGAAATCAGGTTACGTTAAAATTAACGTAAACAAGTTTTTAATCGGAAGATCCCGTTTCTATGCAAATCACTCTTAGACAAATTTACAAACTTGACAAATGATCAAAGAAGTAAATTTTGGTTTTGAGAGCTCACATTTTTAATGGGACAAAACATTTTTTCAAAAATACACATGACAAATTATTTTTGAATTATTAAGAAATGTTTTAATGGAAAAATATGTTTGAAAATCACAACAGCTATTCCCCCCCCTCCCCCCCCCCCCAAAATCAGCTCCAACCTTCCCCAAATAAGTTTTCACCAGAAAAGACAAAATTTGGAGCGTCCTAGTCTAGGACGGCTCCACGGTTCCACTAAATTTAGTGGAGCCGTCCATACTATTTTTTCTGTAACGTTCAGATTTTCTTTGCCTATAAATACCAACCCCTTTCACAGATTTTAGGCACCCTTTCACACAGAAAAACTTCTGAGTTTAAACCTCTCACACCTTTCTCTTCTTTAGGTCATTTAGATTAGTTTTCTTTTGTTTTAAGAGTGATCCAATCATCCACCAAGAGATCCTCTTCATTCCTCTTCATTAGCAAGAGAAGAACACAAGTATCCAAGTTGATACAAGGTGTTATCATTCCTCTTCATTAGCAAGAGAAGAACACAAGTATCCAAGTTGATACAAGGTGTTATCATTCCTCTTCATTAGCAAGAGAAGAACTCAAAGTATTCAAGAAGATACAAGAGTTATAGTGGTTAGGTTTTTGTAACACTTGTTACAACCTTGTTGTATCATAGCATACATCAAGTTTATTTATCTTTTGTGAGAGAGAGTGAAGATCAAGTGTGATCTTATAAGAGATAGTGAACATCTCTTGAAGCCATTGGGCTTGTGTGATTGATCAAGAAGATCAAGGGTCATTAGGATAGAGTTAGTAGAGTGAGTTGATCATTGTGATCGTGTTGAGATCTTGGTGATCTCTTGAAGCCATTGGGCTTGTGTGTTTGGTCACGTGGACCTTGGTAGATTGGTGCTAACTAAGATTAGCACTCGACATCTAGCTTAGTGTCGGAAATAGGATAAGCGACGTGTACGGTTTTCTCCGCCTGAAGGGAGGTTGTTGACATAGTGTTTAAAACTCTCGAGTGTGGTACTCGGGGAGTGGAGTAGGGCGAAGAGGAGCTTCGTAGCCGAACCACTATAAATCCTTTGTCTCGGTTTGATCTTTCCAACTCTATCCTTTACTTTTATTATTTAGTATTAGTTAGTTTAGTGTGTAGTTCATATTGGTGTTGATTGATTACACATAGATCTCGAATCAAAGCTTCCAATAGCAAACTTTTAAAACAAGATTTTTAAAAGGAATTTAAACCGGTAAACTATTCAACCCCCCTTCTAGTTTCCCACATATACATGTTAGTTAATTTATTTAGCATGTGCATTATTTTAGTTGTTTATTTTTATTAATTACTTGTTTGTTTATATATTGTTGTGACATGATTGTAAGCAAGGGTAATTTTTTTTGTATAGAAAATAAACCGAACTAAATAATGGTGAAATTGGATTTGTTTTTTAAGAGTTAAATTTTCAATAGTTTAATTGAGTGGTGAGTTTTGTGCCAATAGTACGAACGGCTCACCCAATTGTGACAAACTATATGAGGGGTATAAGGAGGGTACGCATTAAATTGTGACCCGAAAGAAACGGGTTTTTAATTGGCTTTATGCTAACCTTTAGTTTCTCGATCCGCTCCTTTGTACGTCAAAATTGGAGCTACCTAGTACGACTATTTTATTGTACAAAATCGTCTTAAGGGTGAATTAGCTTTAATTCCATGTGTCACTTTGTGGTAATTATCCGAAACACTAAGTCTTTGGACTTATGCAAAAGTACGATATAATGGACGATAATTAAAGGTAAATTATTTGATTGGTGAACCCAATACCTCAATCAAAACTTTTTTAATTTAATCTTAGTGAATTGGTTAATAAAATATTTTTTTTATGAAAACCTTTGTTATGAAGTTGTATGCATGCTTCTTCATACATAATTTTTTGATTACATACATTAAAAACTAATTCCCTTAAACTTAAGTTTATGCCATCTAATTATAAGAAACACTTGAAGTTGTAATTTAGCTTAAGTGAGACCTTGACTAGATTACAATGACAAGGTAAATTTCCATGATTACGTGAGACCGTACATGGAGAATTTGCAGTTTCTAAATTAGACAACTTAATTGAGTTGTTAGTGAGACCTTGAAACTCAAGGCATAAGATGGGATGAAACATGCTTACATTGCAAATAGATTTTTGCAAATGTAAATCCCATAATGATCTAGGAATTGCAATATGAAATTGTCAATTATTGTTCGACAATTACCTTGTTGAATACTATCATTACTAGCAGATCAACTAGTGTAATGGTACTATGTTAATTAGAATCCTAGCTTTAAGGAAATTCTATGGTTCATATGAATATTAACCAATGGGTATTTAATTTTCTTAAAGATTTATTATCGAAAATACTAAAATTGAATTTTGTAAATTATTTTAAATGTATTAATGCAACATTAAACCGTAAACATGGGTTATTCTTTTATTGGTAAATTGATCTACACCCATAAGGGTTTTTGGCTAGAGTCAACTTTACTAAAAGAACAAACCTAATCTCCTTTCCATGAGAGAAGAGTGAGACTCAATTCTATTCCTTTTCAAGAATGAGAAAGGTATAATAGGAACATTAGAATTGTCTAAATTCTAATATAACTCATAGCAAGCTTTAATAGTTAAGAGAAATGCACATTTTTATTTTCCTTAGAAATTTCATCACCCTCATTCGGCGATTAAATTCTTTTGTAACAAATATGACATTTGGTTAACTGGAAAATTATGAGTTATTAAATTAAAAGCTAGACTGCTTACCACAAAAGGTAGTAAAGGCAAACTAGGATATTTTATCTAGTTGTTGTTCCTTTAACCCTTTAGAGGTACTACATACCATTGTGGGGATGATAGACCTATTAAAGGAAGAAATTGCATGCCCAATTTTCAAGTTAATTGTATTGATGGATAGTCCATTATCTACATAGTAGAATACACTCTTGGAGTGCCTAAGTAATTGTTACGTATGAGCCTTCAAAGATGTAGGAAAGTTAAAAGCAGGATATTTGTTTCACTGGTTATGAAACACTTACAATGTTGTCAAATCCAGTGGGAGCATTGAATCTTATTACTGAATAAGGGATTATTGTAATGTTCTCTAATTCAGTGGGAGCTACAAGCTTTATTGTCTTGGTAGTAACCCGGATTATCTTTTGAATGTCTCAAGATAATTACTTTCCAATTGTAGACACTTATGTTTTTTTAAAGGTTAGTCATGTACGTTTCCTTACTAGACAGTGAAGTTCTACATTTACTTGCTATACTAATATCTATGACACAAATCATATTGATCACATAAACAAACGTGTGTCGTGTTGTTTATTTGCTACATGATGTTGTTCCATGCACAAGTGGGAGAAATCTTATAATTTTGTGCAAGAAACAACACATAGAGATATGATTTAAAGGATTGTCTTGACCGCAAGGTAAGAAACTTACGTTCTAAATATGACTAATACACATCTAATTCAAGAAACACTTGGTGTTGAAATTTAGCTTAAGTAAGACCTTGACTAGATTGCAATGACAAGGTGAATTTCCATGATTACGTGGGACCGTACATGGAGAATTTACAGTTTCTAAATTAGACACCTATTAGAACATGTGTCAATATTAACAAAACTACTTCAAATTTGAATATTTATGTATTCTTGGAATGTCATAAATAAATAAAGTAATAAATTAAATTGAAATTACTATTGAAACCAAATTGTGG
The DNA here is from genome assembly GCA_021014915.2 of Artemisia tridentata subsp. tridentata. Taxonomy (NCBI): domain Eukaryota; kingdom Viridiplantae; phylum Streptophyta; class Magnoliopsida; order Asterales; family Asteraceae; genus Artemisia; species Artemisia tridentata. The sequence continues at coordinate 465,465,006 of CP139508.1, forward strand.
TGTTCATGATTACTTTAGTTATACATGTTTATATTTTATTGTAAAGTTATAAATATGAAGTCTTTTAATTGTTACAAGACTTATTATAATATAAAGTAAGACGTTAATTTGTTATGTCTTCTTTATTAAGACATATACAAGAAGTCATTGAGTTGATCAATGATTTATAACGTATAGTGGGATTATAACAGTTTATGTCTTCTTGTTGAGACATGGACATGAAGTGACTTAGTTAAAAAGTACTTGTGTTATAAAGCATGCAATTGGCTTTAAAAATCTATTTCACCATTAAGTTGACTTAGTTGGTAAATAGGTAAGCCAAAAGGCGTATAAGTTTATCTTACATATTGTTAGATTGTCTCACAATATTAGTTCTAATGAAATACCACAAGTTTGTGGTGTGCTCATTTAGGAGAATCAAACTCTATTGGTATCGTTTGATTAAAGATAACTATAACTTCTTTTCTTCCAAAATTATCAACGTTAGAAAATTGAGTATGGATTGTATATAATCAATAAGACTCCAACCAAGAAGATTAATAAGACACCATTTATTATGGAATGTGATGAATCACATTAAGTCTTGAAATGAAGTTCTGAATTTGTTAAACTTCTGATGAAGCTAGATATTAACAAACTAATATCAGGAACTGCCAATGTGTATTTGTAATATCCCAAAAGAAAACAATTTGGTGTTGCTCTACTTGTTAAGTATTTATAGATAGTCTATAAATTGCAAAAGGCAAGTGGAAGTTTTTATCTTGAAAGATAAAATTACAAGATACATAATCTTCTAAAAATATACTAGTGAATGTCATGATGAGGTAAAATATGGTAATGTTAAATCTCAAGATGATGGAATTCACATTCATAGATCCACAAGGATATCTCAAATATTTGAATAATATGTTGAGGATTATGAGTTACAGGATTATGTATGTACAACGCATGATGATGGCACCTAGGATTTAACCCCGTTTTAGCCTGCTTTTGTTATAATTACATTGACTTCATTGGTCAAGTAATTGCCCCTACCCTTTTGTTGCACTCATATTTAGTGCAAGATACCCCTAGTGAACCCTTCTGAGCCTACCTTTTCGTTTTGTTTACACTCCATTAAATATGTTACACCCAAATCGCCTTAGCCCCCCATTTGTGCACTCATTTTTAGTGTACGTACCCCTTGTGAAAAATATATAAACCTTTAGTTAATTGTTTATTTAGTTACATGGTTGCTAAGTCGAGTTGTATACAGTTTTGGGATGATTGGGATTCATGGTAGTATGGTTATTTATGGAGAAATGGGGAAGAATGTCAATTTATTGCCCCCGCGTACGTTAATGTCTAAGTGCTCCATGTGTATTGATCCTCCTAATTTGGGTCGCTAGTATTATGATTTTATGTTATGTTCAAGTTATCATGTGTTATGTATTATGTTAAAGCAGATTAAAACGATGGCAGAAAAAAAATAAAAAATAAATAATATAAAATAAAAACATACGGACTGCCATCCTGCTTATGTTTAAGTCAAGAAAGAGTCGAGAAAATTAAAGAAAAAGTTGTTCTATTTTTTTTTGTTTGTTATTTATTGTGTCTTGGCTTAGCAATGCCACGTTTATACATGTAACTATTTAGATGATTAACTTGGCACCAGTGAAAAAAATCCCCCATTATCCTAACCCGTTTTTCCTTACCCTACACCTTACGTTATAACCCATTATAAGACCATCTGAGTTGTGCATGTGTAATCTTAAGTAGTGGCGAATGAGACTATTTGCAAGCCTATGGAGAATCATCTCTTGAGGAATGACAATGAGTGAAACACATAACCCCATTAAACACTTGAGAGATGAGTGATTATCCTTGTGAGGGCCTTCAATTCTAAGTTGCTTTATCTTTAAGTTGATTATCGTTCACTATTAGTTGCAAATGATGGATGTTATCGGTGTGCTTGTTATGTGCTTTAAAGATCCATGTGCTTAAAATGATTTCTATCTAAACTATTTTTAATGTCTTTCTCGGGACGAGAAAGAGTCAAGTTGGGGAGGTTTGATCGGCGCATTTTACATACACCTTAATATTGTTTAATTGCTTAATTATGTATTGGTATTATCCTTTATATATGTTACTTTAATGTGTTTTGTGTTTATGTAGGCTATGCGCACAAAGGAGCTAAACTTGGTGATATTACAAGTTTAATATAAAGACATAAGAGATTTGGACGTTGTTGCACTATTTTGGTCATAATTTCTTCGTCCAAGCTCCGTTTTAATTGATTCAAAAGGCCACGGAAAGAGAGAAGAGAGGGCTACACATGCAAGTAATAAAATACACAGAATTCTGAACTTGGCTTGTGCGTCTATTTACTGGAAGCAGCAGCTCGTGAGTTGAATATATATATATATTCACTTTTGGACTTATACTACTAATTAATCATAATAATGAAAGGCCAATGAAATTAATTATTTTGGGCCTTGTTGGATTGGAGTTGGCGCAGCAGCAAATGAAGAAAAAAAGGCTTGGGCCTTGTCTGGTCTTGGCGTGATGCAAAAGAAAGAAAAAAGGGTTTATCCCTTATATGATATATATACATTCGGTACAGGAGAAAAAGAGGATCCCATTATTTTATCAATATCCAGCCGCTATTCTGTTTGTGAATTCATTCGACAAACAAAGACACAAGAAAAAGTGGACCCCCTTTTATGAACTCATTCGAAGAAACAGAAGAAAGAAAAGGCAGCCAATTTATCTTTTATATATGAAGCTTCGAACAAATATGATGTCTACGATCGCGATGTGCAGCTAAACCTTTTTGTAATCTCTCCCGATAAAAGATATATTTGGTTTGATTATGTGTATGGATTCTACATTGTTTGTCATACATTGATTCATATGATTTTAATGCAGATCTTTTATTTGATTTGAATGTTTTAATATAATTAGTTGATTGAATTATCGTAAGACAAGTTATTGCGAGGCAACGATTCGTGCCGAGTCCAACTAGTTAAGGATTAAGACGGTCGTGTGGTAAACATAACTTGTGCCCAAAATTGTTCTTTTCAATTAATACAAAGCAAACATTAGTCATAATCCATAACTTAGTTATATTAATATATCCGGAGCCGGGAGGGATTGCTTTTCATCCAACTGTTTACAAACCTTACTTTTATTTGCTTCTTTATTTTTATTGCTTATTTACTTTCTAGTTAATTAGTATTTTAATTATTAAGTTATTAAACCAAACAATCAATCAATTATTTATTTCATTAAACTTAGCTATAACCACATACTCCTCGTGGATACGATACCCGCTTGCCCTATCTAGTATAAGGTAATTAGGTTTATTTTTGATCGGTACAACGACTCCGGTCAAATTTTGGCGCCGCTGCCGGGGAGTTAGTGCGCTTATAGATTATTTATTTATTATTTTTTTATTTTGTTTTAAATTAGTTGTTTTTATTTTTATTATAAAAAAAAAATAATAAAACCAAAAATATTTTATTTTCTGTTTTTAGTTTGTTTAAATTGTTTAGTTCGTCTTTACGCGTTTTTTTTTTAGTGGTTCATTTGCAGAGTTAGATTTCTTGTATGCGTACAAGATATTCCGGACGCACATCACCACTTGCTTTTGACGCGGAAATTGAGAAGACAGCTAGGAAGAATCGTGTGTCACAGCGAGCAACCATTACATCTTCGTCGGGGAATATAGATTTGGAAGATACACATTTGGACAATTTTGAAGGTGAGAATTCGGAGAGATTTTCTGAAAGTGAAGCCGAGTCTGAAGAAGAAGTGAAAATTGTGATCATGGCAAGAGGAGTTGATACTTACTATAGGCCGGGAACATTTGAGGATCCAACACCAATCGTTTATCGCACAGGTGATAATGTTCCAACTTTTAATTTAAAGCATTCAATTTTAAATATTTTACCTACATTTAGAGGGTCAACAATTGAGGAACCATATGATTTTATTTCTGAATTTTTCGCAATTGCTGACACCCATGAGATAACTGGTTTGACTAAGGATGACATTAGGTTACGTTTGTTTCCATATACACTTAAAGATAGAGCTAAACATTGGTTTAATTCTCTTCCACGCCAAAGTATTACCACTTGTGCGGATATGCAAAAACTATTTTTGGAAGAATTTTATCCAATTAGTAAAACAAGTGATGTTAGAAACAAGATAAAAGCTTTTCGTCAAATTCCAGGTGAACTTTTTCACGAGTCGTTTGAGCGGTTAAATGATTTGTTAAGGTCATGTCCTCATCATGATATACCTAAATGGGAACTTGTGAAAATATTTTATGATAGTTTGGATGCATCAAATAGACAATTTTTACTAGCTGCTAGTGGTGGTCTTTTCTTAACTCGTCCAAGTGACGAAGAATGGACATTTTTCGGTACGCTGAGTAAAGGTTCTAAAACCCAAGCTTCAGTGGATCAAAAAAACAACCACTCTTCTTCTATTAATTCAGTTTCAAACCCAGATGGCTTTCAAAAAGAAGTGAAATGTGAAATAGGTGAGCTAAATAAAAAGTTTGATCTTTTACTCCGAAATATCGGGAAGGGTAGTTCAAATGTTTCGCAGGTATCGCAGGTACAAGAATCTTGTTCGATGTGTGGAGATCCTCGTCACCTGGCTAATAGATGTCAATCTTCGGGATCACCACCACCATATGACGAACAGGTATATGAAGCATATGGAAGTCGTCCGAGAAATGACCCATTTTCTGAGAGTTACAACCCGGGATGGAGAAATCACCCTAATTTTAGGTGGAGGACTGAAGATGAAACTCGCCCAAATAATGCACAACAATCTAACTCGGGCTACAAACCGAGATATGAGGGGGGCGGGTCATCAAATTATCAACAACAACAACGTTCTTACCAACAAAGGCCACAACAAGGTGACAACCAACACTCAAGTTTTGAACAAAAACTTGAGAAGTTTATGGACTCAATGGTGAAATCCAACGATGTGGTCAATCAAAGATTCGAGAGCACCAACAAATCTATTGCAGCTCTTGAAAGACAGGTTGGTCAGTTGGCAGACCAATTGAACAAAAGAGATGACGGAAAGCTACCGAGCTACACCAGTCTCAATCCGGCTCACAAGAAGAATGGAAATGAGCATGTGAATATGATTACATTTCTTCGTAGTGGTAAGACTTACAACAACAAGGTAAAAATCCCAGGTACGTCTGAATTTACACAAGATGATGTGGATTTTAATACTGAAAATGAAAATGTTGTTGATTTTGATAAAGTTGAGAATGATGAACCTGAACATATAATGGTAGATGAACTTAAAAAGGATAAAAGTATTCAAAACCCACTAAAAGGCCCTTTTGAAACCACTGAATCACCTAAAGTTGGGGAGGATGGTGTGAAGAACACTACAACACCATACCCTTCGGCTTTAGAAAAACCGGCTTCTATGCCATTTGGGAAAAAGGGGCCTCATTCGGAAGATATGTGGGAAACTTTTAAACAAGTAAAAATAAATCTTCCACTTATCGATGCAATTAAGCAAATTCCAGCTTATGCTAAGTTTTTAAAAGATTTGTGCACTCAAAAGAGAAAGCTTAAAGCATCATTGCCTAAAAAGATTGATTTAACTGAACATGTGAGTGCTGTTTTGTCTAGTCCTCTTCCTCCTAAATTTAAAGACCCAGGAGCACCTTTAATTTCTATAATGGTAGGTAACATCATCATTAAAAAGGCACTCTTGGATCTTGGAGCAAGCATTAATATACTTCCGGCTAGTCTTGTTGATCGGTATGATTTAGGAACTCTACGACAAACAGATACTATTATTTCTTTAGCTGATCGATCAACCAAGATTCCTAGGGGTATATTGGAGGATGTGATTGTCAAAGTTGATGATTTTTACTACCCGGTAGATTTTCTTGTAATGGACACCGAACCATCATACAAGGATACTCAACCGACCATTATTCTTGGTCGCCCTTTCTTAGCCACCATTGATGCTAGGATTAATTGTCGAACAGGCACCATGGATATTGCCTTTGGTAATAGGAAGCTTCGACTTAATGTGTTTAATTCATTGAATTCTCCCACTTTAAATGAGTGTTACCAGGTTGATACTATTGATGAGGAAGTTCAAAAGCATGCACCTCGTATGCTTAAGGACAACCTATTTGAGTTGTATTTTTCAGGTGAAAATGAAGAGCTTCTTGAAGTGGAGGAAGTGAAACAAATTGAAGAACACGTGGTGAAATCATTTGACCAACAAAAACCACCATGGTCTCATAAAGTGGAGGCATTACCACATAGTTTTAACACGGCAACAAAGCCGTCATTGGAGATACCTCCAACACTTGAATTGAAACCTTTACCATCTCATTTAAAGTATGCATTTTTAGGTGATAATGATAGCTTACCTGTTATAATTGCTTCTGATCTTTCAGGTTTACAGGAGGAAGCATTACTGAAGGTGCTCACCAAGTATAAAGAGGCAATTGGATGGACAATAGCAAATTTGAAAGGGATAAGTCCATCATTATGCATGCATAGGATTGTCACAGAACCTGAAATAAAGCCATCTCGAGATGCTCAAAGGAGGTTGAATCCTAATATGAAAGATGTGGTGAAAAAGGAGGTGCTAAAATGGTTGGACGCGGGGATCATTTATCCTATCTCAGATAGCGTGTGGGTAAGTCCGACCCAGACGGTGCCGAAGAAAGCGGGCATCACCATTGTTGAAATGGATAATGGGGAAAAACTCACAACTCGGCCGGTAACTGGTTGGAGAGTCTGCATTGACTACCGTAAGCTTAACGCCGCTACTTCGAAAGACCACTTTCCTTTACCATTCATTGACCAAATCATCGAGAGACTATCAGGTCAGAAATTTTATTGCTTTTTGGATGGGTATTCAGGTTATAATCAAATACCCATCCACCCCGAGGACCAAGCCAAAACGACTTTCACCTGCCCATATGGCACATTTGCATTCCGAAGAATGCCATTTGGTTTATGTAATGCACCCGCTACTTTTCAGCGTTGCATGATGAGTATTTTTTCTGATATGGTAGGAGAGTCATTAGAAATTTTTATGGATGATTTTTCTATATTTAGTCAATCTTTTGAGGGTTGTTTGGGGCAATTAGAAAATGTTTTAAAAAGGTGCACCGAGACTAACCTTGTTCTTAGTTGGGAAAAGAGTCATTTTATGGTTCGGGAAGGAGTTGTTCTAGGGCACGTTGTCTCTGAGAAGGGATTCGAGGTTGACCGTGCCAAAGTACAAGTAATTTCCACACTCCCACCACCTACTAGTGTCAAAGGGGTTCGCTCATTTTTAGGACATGCTGGCTTTTATAGGAGATTTATTAAAGACTTTAGTGCAATTTCAAAACCTCTATGTAATTTGCTTTCAAAAGATGCAGTATTTGACTTTGATGAATCATGTATAAAGGCCTTCAACTTGCTCAAACAAAAACTTATAGAAGCCCCCATTTTACAGTCACCTGATTGGACTAAACCTTTTGAAATTATGTGTGATGCAAGTGACTATGCAGCAGGGGCAGTTTTGGGGCAACGGGTGGAAAAGAAACCCGTTGTGATTTATTATGCTAGTAAAACCTTTTCGGATACTCAATTAAATTATACGACTACCGAAAAAGAGTTACTTGCTGTTGTTTTTGCCCTAGACAAATTTCGTTCTTATGTTTCGGGTTCTAAGGTTATTGTATTTTCTGACCATAGTGCCTTAAGACATCTATTAGCGAAGAAAGATGCAAAACCTAGGTTGATTAGGTGGATTTTATTGCTACAAGAATTTAATCTAGAGATTCGTGACAAAAAGGGTTGTGAAAATGTTGTCGCGGATCATCTATCTAGAATTACTCCACCTCCATTTAACCCTGCTGATGCTATTAAGGAAAGCTTTCCTGACGAGAGTTTATTTTCTATTTTAAAACTTCCAGAACATTGGTCTAAGCAACAAAAGAATTACTTCTTTTCACAATTGAAGTATTATATTTGGGAAGACCCTGAGTTATATAAGATGTGTGCGGACCAAGTGATTCGTCGTTGTGTCCCCGACCATGAACATATGGATATTCTAGCTCATTGTCACTCTTATGCTTGTGGGGGACACTTTAGTGCAAAGAAAACTGGGCATAAAGTGCTTCAAAGCGGTTTCTTTTGGCCAACAATATTTAAGGATGCACATTTATTTGTTAAATCATGTACACGTTGCCAACAAGTAGGGGGTATCACTAGGCGTGATCAAATGCCAATGAACCCCATACTTGTGGTTGAAATTTTTGACGTGTGGGGAATAGACTTTATGGGACCATTTCCCACCTCATATGGCAACTTGTACATCTTAGTGGCCGTTGATTATGTGTCCAAGTGGGTCGAAGCCGAAGCCACTAGGACGAATGACCATAGTGTAGTTTTAAAATTTGTCAAAAAGAATATTTTTGTGAGACATGGAATTCCTAAAGCTATCATTAGTGATGGGGGTTCCCATTTTAAAAACTTTAAGTTTGGAAAATTACTTAAACACTATGGTGTTAATCATCGGATTGCCACTCCATATCATCCACAAACAAGTGGACAAGTTGAAGTGTCAAATAGGGAAATTAAACGGATTTTAGAAAAAACTGTTCGTACTGATCGCAAAGACTGGTCTCTACGACTAGATGATGCACTTTGGGCGTATCGAACGGCATTTAAAACCCCTATTGGCATGTCACCTTATAGAATTATTTATGGTAAAGCTTGTCACTTACCTGTTGAACTTGAGCATCGTACAGAATGGGCTATTAAACAGGTGAACATGGATTTGGATGAAGCTGGAATCGCAAGGAAGCTTCAATTGTCAGAACTTGATGAAATACGGCGAGATGCATATGAAAGTTCAAGAATATACAAGGACAAAACCAAATCTTTTCATGATCGATATATTTCCAAGAAATCCTTCACGGTAGGTCAAAAGGTTTGGTTGTTTAATTCTCGTCTTAAGCTTTTTCCAGGTAAGCTCAAGAGCAAGTGGACGGGTCCATACGTTGTGACACAAGTTTTTCCACATGGAGCGATGGAAATAAAAAACATGGACAGTGGTGAACCTTTCAAGGTTAATGGACATCGACTCAAACCATACATCATGTTGGAAAATGGTAATGTGAAAACTGTCGAGCTGGTTCACTTGGAGCCATCTCAATCTTGCAATTAACTCCAACGAGGTACTGTCTGGCTGAAGACGTTAAACTTAGCGCTATTTAGGAGGCAACCCATGTTTGTTTAAAAATTTTTCTTTATTTTATTTTTTTGTCAGGTCGTGAATACGGCGTATTCCACTTCCATAGATACGGCGTATTCACCCTCTAACCTGTATTTTATTTCTTTATTTATTTTACTTTGTTGAACGTTGTGGGTGTGTTCACTATAAACCCTCACGAGACTACAACTCGTCCACTCGGGCTACCGAGGGGTTTAAAGGCTTGTTGCATACGCTAAATGCAACCGTGATTCCTACGAAAGTGAGTTTTAGGAAATTTATTTTTATTTTCATTTTTCTTTTTCTTTTTCAAATCATTAATTTTTAACTAAATTTCAACTTGGAGTTTGCATTGGGGACAATGCAATGCTTTAAGTTGGGGAGGGGGGTACCATAATATTTTAATTAGAAAATGTGGTTAAAAATGCGAAATTAAAAAATTAAAAAATTGTCGCATTGTTTAAAAAGCTTTGTGCTAATTTGGACGTGAGAAGCCTCTTCTACACGTATTTGTTAAGTTTTGCAGATTTTGGAGATAAACATTTGGATCATACTATGTCACGAGATAAAGATCCAACCACAAGTGCTTAATCAGGTGAACCCGCTCCTTTTTATTTTATTTTTGGTTGAATTATTTGATTTGAATTTTGCATAGTGTGTGCACTTAGTTAGTTCACGTGTAAATTTAGTTTTTGCATATTTTTAGTTTACATAATCAAACCATTAAATCAAGTTTCCCTAATTTACTTTTTACTTGGAAGAGGAAGAAAAAGAAAATGTTTTGATAAAATTGTTTTTTGCATGTGAATTGGACAGTGTACGACACATAAGAGAAATCTTTCATTTTGCAATTATGTGCCGTCGCTGGCTACGATAGTTTATTTGAGGATTGTATTTACAGTATAAGTTCTTAGAAATTGAAGGATTAAACTGGTGAGAGTTCTGAGCCTTTGTTGACTGACACATCCAAAATCATTCTTATATTTCTTTTCATGAGTGATAGTCTTCCCATGCGATGTCATCTAGAACTTGCACTTAGTCTCTTCAAGATGGCATTAATTATGTATGTACAACGCATAATGATGGCACCTAGGATTTAACCCCGTTTTAGCCTGCTTTTGTTATAATTACATTGACTTCATTGGTCAAGTAATTGCCCCTACCCTTTTGTTGCACTCATCTTTAGTGCAAGATACCCCTAGTGAACCCTTCTGAGCCTACCTTTTCGTTTTGTTTACACTCCATTAAATATGTTACACCCAAATCGCCTTAGCCCCCCCATTTGTGCACTCATTTTTAGTGTACGTACCCCTTGTGAAAAATATATAAACCTTTAGTTAATTGTTTATTTAGTTACATGGTAACTAAGTCGAGTTGTATACAGTTTTGGGATGATTGGGATTCATGGTAGTATGGTTATTTATGGAGAAATGGGGAAGAATGTCAATTTATTGCCCCCGCGTACGTTAATGTCTAAGTGCTCCATGTGTATTGATCCTCCTAATTTGGGTCGCTAGTATTATGATTTTATGTTATGTTCAAGTTATCATGTGTTATGTATTATGTTAAAGCAGATTAAAACGATGGCAGAAAAAAAAATAATAAAATAAAATAAAATAAAATAAAAACATACGGACTGCCATCCTGCTTATGTTTAAGTCAAGAAAGAGTCGAGAAAATTAAAGAAAAAGTTGTTCTATTGTTTTTTGTTTGTTATTTATTGTGTCTTGGCTTAGCAACGCCACGTTTATACATGTAACTATTTAGATGATTAACTTGGCACCAGTGAAAAAAATCCCCCATTATCCTAACCCGTTTTTCCTTACCCTACACCTTACGTTATAACCCATTATAAGATGATGAAGCGAAAAGTGTACCGCTTTTAAGGGGTCATTTAAGCCCTAAATCGTATTTATTTGATCAAATATTGCCCTAAATCGTTCCTTTTGTCATTTTAGGTACTTTTGAGGAGAAATCTGGAAAAGGAAGCATTTTGGACGTTTTTGGAGCATAAAAGTGAAGAAAACGACCAAGTCTCAAAATCGGCTAAAAGTTACCTTTGACGGCGTCAGGATCCTCTCCAGACGGCGTCACGGCTTGGCAATAAAATGGTGGATGTGAAAATTACTCATGATAAGCCAGTGAAATTTGCATGAAATTCTGACGGCGTCACGCTTTAATATGATCAAGGTCGTCACGGCTTAATTTAGAGAGGGACGGCGTCACGCATAATCCTGACGGCGTCAAGCCTTGATAGGCCAGAACGGATTTTGGAGAGCTAAAGAGGGACGGCGTCAAGAAGGTCATCCGGGAACCCTAAAAGCGGCGAGGTGACGGCGTCACACTCCATAACGTGACGCCGTCAGATCTAAAAGTCTATATATAGTTTTGCAATTTTTTGTCATTAGTGTGGAACTTATTGGGGAACTTTGTGTGTGAAAACCCTAGGACGAATTTGGCAGCTCTTTCAAGGCTTTTTGCCTTGAGATCTTCCATGTTACATTGAAGATAAGTTATCAATTAATCATTCAATATGTCTATGTGTTGTTTGATTCTATCTTGTTCTTGTCTTTTGTTTAACATGCTAGGCTAGATTTATCTTGTGTTTGCTTAGATCTAATGAAACCTAGCTATTGATTATTGGTGATTAGTGTGTTGTTAGTTGTATTGGATGATTGTTCATCTATGTTAGGCTTAAGAAAACTGGCTAACTTCCTATTCGGTAACTTGCTTGAACGTCTTAAGAAACATGAACCAATGCGTACTAAAGGTTTTTATGGTTGTATTTAATGCACAAGCGAATTCTAGTGATCCTATGTTAGGAGCTTCCTAGCCGGCTCGACATAGGAGTGAAGTAGGAGCTTGTAGAGTTGGGGAAGTACGTACGCCACCCCACGAATGGTATTAAGGAATACACCCGTCATCCACGCAACTAATACACACTAATCAACCGGTAAAAGATAGTTAGGGAGTAAGGAAATCTAAGTAAACACATTTCTCTCCACATAAGTTTTCACCAACCTTTTCATTTTTGTTATTTTATTTTATTTGCATTCGTAGTTATTTGGGTTAGTTGACTAGCAACTAATTCCGCCCACTCTTTCAAACCCGAGATTTTACTTGCTTTCATAAAAATATAAAAAAACACAAAAAGAATCATCCCTCACCTTTAGACCTATTAGAGTAGCCTTTCATACCTAACGAACACTATTCCCTGTGGAGAACGATCAATCCCCCGTACTTACCACTACACTATACTACATCGGTCAGGTACACTGCCTGGTGGGGTTGTAAGCCTCTTGAGATCCCTCGAGAGGTAAAACCTGTTGTAAGGTTGCAAAACCACGCATCATAAGACCATCTGAGTTGTGCATGTGTAATCTTAAGTAGTGGCGAATGAGACTATTTGCAAGCCTATGGAGAATCATCTCTTGAGGAATGACAATGAGTGAAACACATAACCCCATTAAACACTTAAGAGATGAGTGATTATCCTTGTGAGGGCCTTCAATTCTAAGTTGCTTTATCTTTAAGTTGATTATCGTTCACTATTAGTTGCAAATGATGGATGTTATCGGTGTGCTTGTTATGTGCTTTGAAGATCCATGTGCTTAAAATGATTTCTATCTAAACTATTTTTAATGTCTTTCTCGGGACGAGTAAGAGTCAAGTTGGGGAGGTTTGATCGGCGCATTTTACATACACCTTAATATTGTTTAATTGCTTAATTATGTATTGGTATTATCCTTTATATATGTTACTTTAAGGTGTTTTGTGTTTATGTAGGCTATGCGCACAAAGGAGCTAAACTTGGTGATATTACAAGTTTAATATAAAGACATAAGAGATTTGGACGTTGTTGCACTATTTTGGTCATAATTTCTTCGTCCGAGCTCCGTTTTAATTGATTCAAAAGGCCACGGAAAGAGAGAAGAGAGGGCTACACATGCAAGTAATAAAATACACGGAATTCTGAACTTGGCTTGTGCGTCTATTTACTGGAAGCAGCAGCTCGTGAGTTGAATATATATATATTCACTTTTGGACTTATACTACTAATTAATCATAATAATGAAAGGCCAATGAAATTAATTATTTTGGGCCTTGTTGGATTGGAGTTGGCGCAGCAGCAAATGAAGAAAAAAAGGCTTGGGCCTTGTCTGGTCTTGGCGTGATGCAAAAGAAAGAAAAAAGGGTTTATCCCTTATATGATATATATACATTCGGTACAGGAGAAAAAGAGGATCCCATTATTTTATCAATATCCAGCCGCTATTCTGTTTGTGAATTCATTCGACAAACAAAGACACAAGAAAAAGTGGACCCCCTTTTATGAACTCATTCGAAGAAACAGAAGAAAGAAAAGGCAGCCAATTTATCTTTTATATATGAAGCTTCGAACAAATATGATGTCTACGATCGCGATGTGCGGCTAAACCTTTTTGTAATCTCTCCCGGTAAAAGATATATTTGGTTTGATTATGTGTATGGATTCTACATTGTTTGTCATACATTGATTCATATGATTTTAATGCAGATCTTTTATTTGATTTGAATGTTTTAATATAATTAGTTGATTGAATTATCGTAAGACAAGTTATTGCGAGGCAACGATTCGTGCCGAGTCCAACTAGTTAAGGATTAAGACGGTCGTGTGGTAAACATAACTTGTGCCCAAAATTGTTCTTTTCAATTAATACAAAGCAAACATTAGTCATAATCCATAACTTAGTTATATTAATATATCCGGAGCCGGGAGGGATTGCTTTTCATCCAACTGTTTACAAACCTTACTTTTATTTGCTTCTTTATTTTTATTGCTTATTTACTTTCTAGTTAATTAGTATTTTAATTATTAAGTTATTAAACCAAACAATCAATCAATTATTTATTTCGTTAAACTTAGCTATAACCACATACTCCTCGTGGATACGATACCCGCTTGCCCTATCTAGTATAAGGTAATTAGGTTTATTTTTGATCGGTACAACGACTCCGGTCAATAATCACACATAAGGAATTAACTGCGATTGAATATTCTTTCTAGGCACATTAAATGTATAAAGATTATGATTTTCATCCTTAGTTTCATTAATATGAAATTGACAATGGAATATCAAAACTCTTTCTTGAGTAATTACTTATGCGAGGACGATAAGTAATAAAAAATGAGTATTTGAATTCAAATCATCTTTGGAAGTGTACAAAGTACAATAATTCATGAATGGATTAATGCATGCATTTAGGAGATATACTTATGTTTAATTATTAAATCCAAGTTTTGATTTATAATTAAAATAAGATAATTCCTTAGTATTCCTGAAAGCTAGTGGGAGTATTAAGTTTATTTTCTTATTTCATATATGTTGTATAACATATAGGAAGTAACATTCCATATACGTTAAATCTTAAGTCTTAGTTTGAATGAAAATTCACTTGAAGATTTTGGAAATAGACATACAAACTTAGAATATATGTTTATTGTTATAAATATAAGCGGTAAAATAATTAATTCTAATAGAACATGATATATTATTAGAAAGTCTAAATGGATACATATCTTTGAAAATATATAACATGAATGAAATCGAAGTTTGACACAAGGATTTTTCATGTACATCATGTTATTTGTTGTATCATACTTGGATGAAAGATGATTTGACAACATTGATATCTAATTGAAAGTTATTAGACAACTAAGTGTAATGAATATGGTTGGATATAGAATTACATCCTCAGCCTGGAATTGCTCCTAGATTCTAAGTATGAACAATATAGCAAATTATTGCGTAATTGTTATAGCCGACAAATCTTGTGTGACAACTAGTAAATTTCGGGAGCCTTTTTCAAATTACCGCATTACGTTTTTAAAATGAATATTTTATCTCTTGTAATCACTTTTGGATGTGTTGGATATTTTATCCGGATTTTTGGTTTATATATCGTGGATTTTCATAATGTGATGAGTATTCCTTTGTGTACCCAGTGAGGCACTCCGTGAGTCGGCACAGTTAAATCTAATAAAGACGAGAAATATTGATTTTTGGACGCGCTAATTGAACATAGACGTATTTATAGTCGTTTTGAACGGAAAATTTTTTCTAAAATCAATGGAGCACACTAAAATTTCTTGGGAAGTCGTCTTGATACTTAAATCTATCCCGGTTACGTGTTATAGGAAGTTTGGCCAAATGCCACTTCCCACCCCGTGCCCAAGTTACACAATCAGTCCCTAAGGGACATTATGTATTTATTCTTGGTCCTATGACTATAAAAGCCAAAGTTATAACACATTTAGGGTTATCCCCTTTCTTTTTTACTCACTTGCAGCACACTATTTCTCTCTCATACCTCATCTTTTCCGGCGAAACTCCGGCGACCACCACAAGCCCTCACCACCACCCTTTTTCTTACACCACCACCACCTAACCTCGTATTTTAAGCTCCTATTTCCATTTCTTTACCATACGCGCCGTAAAACCCTCCCCCATCATCAGCATGCGCCACCTTATACCTTTTTCCAACCAAGATTCGTTGAGATCCGAGAGTATTCAAGGTGGGTAACACCGAGTCACCCGTGGTTGTGACTCGGTGTGCAACAACTCGACTGTGTCGAGTTAATATTTACTGTTTTGGTTCGATTTGGATGTTATAAACAAATGGGTTCTCGTTTTTAATAACTAAAAATGATTAATAAATGTTTGGTATCACGTTCTTGGTTGTGTTGTGTCATATGAGGTCAAGTCGTGGTCTAATAAATGCACTGTGGTCGCGTTGAGGCCGAGTTCTATTGATTATATTTGTGTTTGGGTCGAGTCTTGTGGTCTTGTATGTCAAGTTATTGTTGTACTATGGTCGTTTACTTTCGGATTTGGGTTCGGTAAAACCCTCAGAATTGCACCAAGAGTTGCGGTTGGAACTTGAATTGGATTTGTTTTAGAGTGGATAATAGATTGTGGCAATATTCTAATTTGATCACTGTTGTGGTTATGTTGTTGTTGTTGGTAATATAAATTGAGGCTGTTGGATTTGATGTCGAATAAAGACCTTATGGTCGAACTGGTTATTTGGTGCCGAGAGTTGGAGCCGAAACCATTAGAGTCTCGGCTTAGAAACATTGATTTTGGTTATTGTTGTTGTGTTGAGTTTCGGGAGGAGTTGGTAGATAACGTGCCGTAGGTTTATTTGGCCGTTAAAATTGTTGGAGGTTGATTGATATTGCGGCAAAGTTGTCATAATTATATATTGAATCATGTTGTTTGAGCCAAGTTGAGAGTCGCCGAGACTTATTAGTCTCGTTGTGGCCTCGACAAGCCAAAAGAAATACTTGAACTTGAATATTGATATTGAACTATTGAGGATTGACTATTGACCCGAGTATGATTTAAACTCGGAAATGTGACTCGAAATATATAATGACTCGTTGAAACTCAAATAACACTATTAAACGGTAAACTAAAAATATTAATTAACGAACATATGGTTACTTAATATTTTAAAGGTTAAAAAGGAAAGGTTAAATGACGCGTAAGACGTTATTCAATATTTTTGATAAACAAAAGTAAATAAGTGCGAGTCATTTATTATTTTGAGGGCACGCAAATCAAGAAGTGCTATTTATGGAAATATTTGTGTTTTTGTGGATTTAGTGTCGAGTCTCGGATCAGTTGACTTTAATAAACCCGACCCACATGGTTATCAGACTTATTGGGCTGACGAGTCCAATAATAGCCCAATAAGCATGTCAGAAGGAATTTATTAACGAGCAATTCATCCTTATGACTTATCAAGTATGATTATTGAGTTTTGGGATTGATAAATTAAACGAAGGAATTGCGAGACTTATCGAGTTAACGAACCCGATAAGAACATTACAATTCGTCCGCATAACTTATCACATCAAAACTTAGTCATACGTCCTCGTCTTGTGAATTGTTTAGGTTTTAGTCTTTATGTGGCGTGAGTACACTTGAGTCATGTTGTGTCTCCACTGCATACCCATTGATACCAAACGCTAGTAACTAATATAAGAAAGAGATTTTGAAAGTTAAAAAGGAATCTACTTTGGATAGTTAGCTTTTGGAACTTTTACATTTGGAGATTTTGTTAAGGCGAGTTTATATTATTAGGTTGTGCCGAGTTCGTGAGTGCCGATACTTGAGAGCTGCCGAGTACTTTACTTCTGTAGATCTTGTTTGTGCTTTGCTTGCTTGAGGTGAGTTCTCGTAGCCCCACTTTTAACGTGTTTTACCTTGGGGGAAAATGGTACTCAATGCTTTACAAATGTTTTCATGCTGTGAATTACTGTTTTACATGATTTTGGACATATACGTGTGATGATGCGATTATATGCTGTGACATGTTTGTTTTGTGAGTACATGACTGCGCCACTGTTAACTCTCTGCTGAGAGCCCACGAGTTATAGGTTCAGTTGATGCAACTGTTAACTCTCTGTTGAGAGCCCACATGTTGATAGATCTATCGGGGTAGCTCCCCACGTGATATTAGCTATGCGTATGAGGAACACTATAGGTTCAGTTGGCGTGACACTATTGCTATTTGATAATGTGCTTGTAATTGGTATTCATTTCACTATGTCCTACGTATTATTCACAGCCTCATGGTTTAAACCCTAAACCTACGAGCTCACCAACTTTATGTTGACATTTTCGAGTATCCATTTTTAGGTGCTAAGACTGAAGTTACACTAGAAGGTTGAATACTGGCCTGGCTTAGAAAGACTTAAGACAAGACCCTTCTGGGTTATATCTCGGGAAGTTGCATTTGTTATTTCTTAGTGATGTTTAACTTTGAGACTTATGTTTATCTTGGATCTTTGTACTTATCCCGGTTGTGGGAGTTTGTGACTATTATCTGTCTTATGTTATACATTTAGTTTTTCTCTATTGTGACACCTTGTGTTCTTGACTATGAGGTCATACCCCGTGAATGCCATTCCGCTGCGCCATTTTTGGGGTGTGACAGATTGGTATCAGAGACCAAGGTTATAGAGAATTAGGTGGTTTAACCTAGACTATAGCCTAAGAATCCTCATATAGTTTGCATTATAGGAGTTGCATGTGCGATTATGTGTATAGTATGACACGAAGTGATGATGATAAGTAAATGCAGCATGATGTTATCTTAAAAACGCCTGGCCAATGTTTTTACGATAACATGATGCGACAGTACGCTTTCTAGAAAATGCGTTCTCTGATATAGGCGGGCCCATCTTAAACTATCATTTCCCTTTCTTTGTTTCAAGCTTTCAACCTCTCTTCCCCTCTTGAGTTGCGTTGGCCCGGGCTGGCTTTTTGGGAAGCCCGTCCCCTTTTTCTTTTAAAAAATGGAACGAATCGTCGATTCTGAAAGAAACGGAGGACTTCATTCAGTGGCCCCGCGATTGTTCTCTTTCCGAATTAGGTGAAACAAAGCTTCAAAGCGGCCTTTCATTCCCTTGTTTTGTCGTGGCGGGAACGATATGCTTTGGTTACCAGCGAACGCTTCCAAAGGCGACCAGCTATTCCGGCTTCTTCACGTACTCCCTGGCGACGTGAATCTCTTTTAAATAATTGTAAGGTACCGACGATAACATGATGCGGCATGGACTTATCAAAGTCATGGATTATCAGATAGGAAGTTAAGTATAGTAGCACGACACGTATACCGACCTATCTTACCTATCTCCTATCTAACGTTTACCAATGTCCTAATTTGTAGAATCATGCCTCCAAGAAGGTCGAATCGAGTTAACTGAGGTGTTCCACCACCGAGGGGTGGAAGGACTGGTGGACGAGGAGGTAGAGCAGGAGGTCCCAGCACGGGAAGCGAAGATGCCAGCAATGAGACTTCTGATGTTGCTACCATTATTGCCCAACAACTACGGGAACTGCTACCCACCATTGTCACCCAAGTTGGCGACCATATAAGCAACCAAGGGAACAACGTGAGTGGGAATGATCAAGTAGACAACGAAGATGGAAGTGATCACGTCATTGACAGGAACCACAACAACGGTAACAAAGGATGTACTTACAAGAATTTTACCGCGTGCAAACCGGTGGACTTTGATGGCGGTGGAGGTGCGATAGCTTATACTCGATGGGTCGAGAAGATGGAGACAGTGATTGACATAAGTGAGTGTGCGAGTCATCAGAAGGTGAAGTATGCTGCTTGTTCTTTGATTGGAAAAGCATTGACTTGGTGGAATATGCAAATTCAGGCTAAGGGCAGAGAAGTTGCCATAGGGATGAGTTGGGATGAATTTAAGGCATTGTTAAGAGAGGAGTATTGTCCAGATAATGAGATGCAGAAACTGGAACATGAGTTCTACCATCACACCACGGTGGGAACTGGTCATGCGGCTTATACGGATTGGTTCCATGAGCTCGCTAGACTAGTACGTCATATGGTCACTTCTGAATCTAAGAGAATTGAAAGGTACATCTATGGGTTGGCCCCTGAAATTCGTGGAATGGTGAAAGCGACTGCGCCCGCTACTATCCAGAGCGCGATACTGAAATCTGCAACCCTGAAGGATGAGATGATCAGGAATGGGACATTGTCTAAGAGTGGTGAGAAGAGGAAGGCCGTGAGTGAGCCAAGTAAGCAAGATGACGCAAATGGTAACAATAAGAAATCTAAGTGGGAAAAAGGATTTGTAGCAACTAGTGCCGTCAAGAAGGAGTATCAGGGTCCTTACCCTATATGTGCCAAATGAAACTACCATCATCCAGAGACTAGGCCATGCCAGGTGGTATGCTTTAACTGTAAGCGACCTGGGCATATGGCAAAAGATTGTAGGGCAACAGCTAAACCAGTGACACCAGTGAATGTCATTAACCCGAAGACTTGTTATGAGTGTGGAAGCCCAAATCACCTTCGTAGTATGTGCCCTAGGTTAGGTAGGACACAGGCGCCAGTGCATAACAACCAGAATCAGGCTGTAGCAATTGGTGGAAACAATGCTAACCGTGTAGACAATGCAAACCGTGGGAACAATGTGAACCGTGGAAACAATGTGAATGGTGGAAACAATGGTAACCCAGCTCGGGGTTGGGTATTTATGATGAACGCTAAAGAAGGACGCAAGGACCCGAACTTCGTGACGGGTACGTTCTCTTTAAACGACCACTATGCTACCATGCTATTTGATTCTGTTGCCGATTATAGCTTTGTCTCCACTAAATTCATGCATCTGTTGAATATGGAACCCAGTAAACTAGGCTTTAGTTATGAAATTGAAATAGCAAGTGGTCAAAAGGTAGAAACAAATGAGATCATTCGTGGGTGTACACTAGAATTAGAAGGTCATACCTTTAGCATCGACTTAATACCATTTGGGCACGGAAGTTTCGACGTGATTGTGGGAATGGACTTGTTGTCTAAGAATAAGGCTGAAATAGTGTGTCATGAGAAGATGGTCCGAATACCACTACCTAACGGTGAGTTACTCAAAGTCTATGGAGAGAGACTTGAAGAAAACGTGAAACATCTCACGAGCATGAAGGTAGACGAACCGAAACTAGAAGATATCCCAGTTGTTCGAGACTTCCCAGAAGTGTTTCCCGACGACCTATCCGGATTACCCCCTATGCGAGAGGTTGAATTTCGGATAGACCTAATTCCTAGAGCAATGCCGGTTGCAAAGTCTCCCTACCGCTTGGCACCTACTGAAATGAAGGAGTTGTCTAATCAACTCAAGGAACTCCAAGACAAGGGTTTCATTCGACCTAGTTCTTCGCCATGGGGAGCACCGATATTATTCGTCAAGAAGAAGGATGGTTTATTCAGGATGTGCATCGACTATCGGGAACTGAACAAACTAACCATTAAGAACCGTTACCCTCTCCCGAGAATTGACGACTTATTTAACCAACTGCAAGGTTCACGATACTTCTCCAAGATAGATCTCCGTTCCGGCTACCATCAGTTACGAGTACACGAAGATGACATTCCAAAAACCGCGTTCAGAACTCGATACGGTCATTTCGAGTTCACGGTTATGCCGTTTGGACTAACAAATGCGCCTGCGGTCTTCATGGACTTGATGAATCGAGTTTGCAGGCCATACCTAGATAAATTTGTCATCGTATTTATTGATGACATCTTGATCTATTCCAAGACCAAAGAGAAACATGAAACGCACCTGAAGATAATCCTAGAGCTACTCAAGAAGGAGAAACTGTACGCCAAACTCTCGAAGTGCGAGTTCTGGCTATAAGAAGTCCAATTCCTTGGACACGTGGTTAACAAAGATGGTATTCATGTGGATCCTAGCAAGATTGAGGCAGTGAAAAATTGGGAAGCCCCTAAGTCCCTGACAGAAGTCCGATCATTTTTAGGACTGGCAGGTTACTACCGACGCTTCATCGCGAATTTCTCTAAGATTGCCAAACCATTTACCTCACTAACTCAAAAGAACAAGAAATACGATTGGGGCGAAGCACAGGAGAGTGCTTTTCAAACGTTGAAAGATAATCTGTGTAATGCACCGATACTAGCCCTCCCCGATGGACCTGAAGATTTCGTAGTATATTGTGACGCGTCATGTCAAGGCCTTGGATGCATGTTAATGCAAAGAGGTAAGGTGATTGCCTATGCCTCTCGACAACTGAAGGTTCATGAGAAGAACTATATCACCCATGATCTGGAGTTGGGCGCTGTAGTATTCGCTCTAAGTGGCTTCACTTGGGCTTTCGTGGGCTTTGTGTTGGACTTGGGTTTTTTCACATTGCTTGGACTTAACTATTACATTCTATCATAGTCCAACACAAAGCCTTCTTGAACTATTTTAATACATATGGTCGACACACACTACAAAGTAAATAAAATACAAATGACCATCACTTCAATATTAAATTTAAATGCTAACAGATATATTTGGATTGGACTAATGTGATGGGTTGCTTTGGAGTTACAAAATTTGCGGTAACTTGTCTAGCTTCTAATTTAATAACTCATAAAATGTGCAATTTTCTTAACTATTAAAGTTTGCTATGAGTTATTTCTTAGAATTTAGGCAATTCTAATTTTTCCTATCATACCTTTCTCATTCATGAAAAAGAATAGGATTAAGTCTCACTCTTCTCAAAGAAAGGAGACTAGGTTTATTCTTTTAGTAAAGTTGACTCTAGCCAAAAACCCCTACGGGTGTAGATCAATTTACCAATAAAGAATGTCCCACGTTTATGGTTTAATGTTGCATTAATACATTAAAAGAATTTACAAAATTCAATTTTAGTATTTTCGATAATACAATTTTTCAAGAAAAGAAAATTACCCAAGAAATATACATATAACCATTTAATCTTCTTGAAAACTAGGATCCAAATTTCTATAGTTTCACTACATCAGTTGATCTGCTAGCAGTGAAAGTACAAAATAAGGTAATCTGTCGTACAATAATCGGCAAACAATTTCCGACTCCTAGATCATTATGGGAATTACATTTGCCAAAAATAATTTTGCAATGTAAGCATGTTTCTTCCCATCTCATGTATAAAACCCTAAATCTCCAATTCATTTGAAATTCCCATTTTGCCCCTCAAAATTTTTTTAGAGCATACAAATAATTACACAAGAACGTTATATAGTTTAACCTAAGTATGAGAATGTAACTATACGTCATTGAAAAACATTACCTTATGATTAAATTATACATTATAATTAAAGACCTAAAACTATATTATGAGTTAAGTACAAAATAAAGTCTAACAAACCTAAGTTATGTGATATCACACGTTTTTAAGTCATGATAGGCCGATTTTCCCTTAACTTTTATGTACACATTTAAGATCGCAACTATTGAAAATACAATCACATGTTAAGAAGTAATAAGGGCCGAATATATTAAATCTTGTACACACACTCTTTTGAATATCGAATAAGAAAAAATTGAAAGTGATAATCCTCTCCTTATTTCCCATGTGATTTTCGGCATAAGCAACAGGTCTCATAATATCCAGTAGTATGAAAACTAGTTCCACCTATGTTCAACAACATTCATGACACTTTTATCTAACATTGGCAATAGTTCTGATCAGTCTGCTAACTATGTGATCTTCATGTCCTATATATGCAAATAGAATGATATCAATATAATATAATCTATTTTTATTTTATTTTATTTAGAATCGAAACAAGCACTTCCACATCATAAACTGATTAGAGCTAGTAAAAGGACACTCCAACCATAAGGAAGCGTGTGAAGTTTAGAGTGAATGAATTTCTGTAACGAAAATGAAGATTTTAATCACTTTACAAAAATAAAAACGAGGTGCGACAATTTTACATAAAGGACAACATAGGAAATTGTGCTTATACTTTGTTTTGAGGTTAATTTACGTTAAATCAAAATGAATAGTTATCACTCGTCAATCACCCCATGAACCGGATAAATCATATCAATCACTCCCTAAAATTCGGCCCTAATCACCTCCTAATCATTCCCTAATTTTCTGGACCAAATCAATCACCTTAAGAGCACTCGGAGTGGAGCCATTTATGCTTCAGCGGTATGGTGATACCGGCGGTAACACCGCCGCCGGTACAAAATTTATGGCAAAAATTTTTGGTCACCGGTTTGGCAAACCGTTGGTGACAAATTCACAAGGACAAAAAAGAGAGACGTTGGGCATTTCAAAGGGATTAGGGGTATGTTTGGCAAAATTAGCTGTAAGCTGTATGTTGTAAGCTATAAACTGTAAGCTGTAAGCTGTAAGCTGCAAAGTTGTTAACATGAGCTACAAACTGTATCTTTTTTTTAATAAAAGTGTTTGGTAAGTTAGCTGTTAAATGTAATTATAAGATGTAAAATGACATAAAAGGACATATCTATAATTGTAAACAAATGTTTGGAGGGTATATCAGTAATTTAAAGTTTTAACAGCTCCAAGATGTTTAAAAAGCTTCATGAATCAGCTTTTCATTTAGGAGCTATTTGTTTGAAATAAAAGCTTGAAGTTAATGTATCCAAACGGAGCTACTTAGTTTAGATGAGATTATTTTGTAACAAAAAGCTAACAGCTCCCCCAAAAAGCCCCTACCAAACAGGCCCTAGGCTGAGAAGGTGATGGCTGAGAAGAAGATGTGTGCTACTGCTAGAAGAAGATGATGGCTGAGAAGGGATTAGGATCTTTTAATTTAGGTGTTGCATTTTGGGTTTGGGTTTAAATGGATCCATTGGGCTTTGTTTTGACTATTTTGATTAGTTTTATGGGCTTTGGTGTATTTATATAAACTTTTTTTTTGAAACAAAATGATAACCAGCAATTAACTTTATTTTTATCAAATTTTTTTCATTTATTAATGAAATGGTATGTTGTTATTAAAAATTGTTTAGTTTAAATATTAAAAAGAAAAAAGGAAAAAAAATTGGGATGTATGAGAATTTATGGGCCGCCAGTGAATTAGGTTGGGAGGTATGGGAATTTATGAAAATGAGTTGGCTGAAGCTTATTGGTTGAATTTGGGAGGTATGTTAATTTCGGAATTATGACTCTGCCCTTAATATACAACATTTCCATTTTAAAATTTCTTCCACCCGTTTTTTTGTAATGACATTCACTGCTCCCATTGGTGAGCCTTGAAAACAAATCACACACTTATAAGCAACCCGAAAACCGACTCATCCCACTGTTGTCGAGATCTCATAAATAAACTCTAAACAAAACTCCATCCCACTGTTGTCGAGATCTCAAATAAACTCCATCCCTATATCAGTTACGCCCTTCGATTATTTCTGAAACTAAACAAAACTCCAACTCATAAATACACTCGCATAAGAATAGGTGAGTGGTGAGAGTCGATCGAGACTTCAGTTTCTGTTGCTAGTACAAGATCGGTTTCTACTGTGGTTCGAGTTTGAACATCATGGGTTGGGTGTCGGTTCGGCCTCACATCACAGTGTTGAGTCACGAAGGGGATCTCTATAGTCGGGTTACTGTCCATGATCAGGTTCGAGTTGGTATTGTACGTCCTGTACTAGAGTGCTACTAGGGTTGCATGATCGTATCATGGTTGGTTCGGGTAGTGCTTGGGCTCGGTTCGAGTTTTTCGTGCGTGGGTGGCAGCTTAGTTCCGATTCGCTGAATGGTTATGGAGATGGTAGAATGTGGGTGATATGCCTAACTGTCGTGTTTTGGTGCGTGTGTGGGCTGTAGGTGCAATTTTTTTTCTGTCTTGTTGCATCTTCGTATCGTATCCTTGTTTCGGGTTCGACCTCGAATGCAGCATATGCTCGTTTGGGCTTGGAGGTAATCACTCGTGAACCGTAATCTATATCTATCGTTATAACTTGTATTACCTTAACTCTAAATTGAACACAATACGATATGCTTAAATATCAGTTAAGAAATTTTTGGCTACAGTAATATGACATGTCGAGATAAACAATCAGTGAAATTTTTAGTATCATATGTGAAATTTTGACGCTATGCTTAAAGTATGTTTATACATTTGTAAAATTTTCTTTGACGTTAAACAATCAGATCAACCATTCATGAGAGATACGATAAAATGGATATGCATGGTTTTAGTATCATATGCATGGAATTGAGATCGATCAAGTGTCGTAATACATATAACATACATGATATTATATGCTCACAAGAAATACCGGCTATAAGTTGGATCGAAGAGATGTGAAAATATGGTTCATATGCGAAACTTCATACTATATAAGTAACGATCTGACATTTTCACGTCGAGATATATCAACTGTAACTTTCAAAAATTGAATCTGAAGAAGCGATTGTTCTATAAGCATATAAGCTCATTTTGACTTAATAAATTCTATATATCATGAAAAGTGGGTTTTAAGCACGTAAATTGAACGTCTACGTTTTGTAATTGAGCAAAAGTGGAACCCCTTGCATTCATACATGCATGCACAAGTCACATCTGGTTATAGTATAGTATGTGCACTTATCATTTTAAATAGTTAAATCTACATCTACATAAAGTCTCATGATATTCGTTTGACACAATTGACTAAATACTATAAAATATATAAGTAAACCACTCATATACGTAAAGTATAAAGAAGTATCATTCATGCACTAAATAAATATATACGTACAGTATGAAACATGGGTGGCAAGTTAATAGATGCTAAATAATAAATGTTCTCTTAATTCGTGTAGATTAATTGAAAAAGGAATAAGTTGTGTTTTTGGGTACGCGTTGAATTGCTTTTAAGATACAGA
Organism: Artemisia tridentata subsp. tridentata; assembly: GCA_021014915.2. NCBI lineage: Eukaryota > Viridiplantae > Streptophyta > Magnoliopsida > Asterales > Asteraceae > Artemisia > Artemisia tridentata. Next base: position 465,491,468 of record CP139508.1, read on the forward strand.
TATTCTACCCTTTCTCAGTAAGGGTTTCTTCTCTCATGACTTTGACCCTTGACCTTGATTCGTTTGCTTTGATTTGCTATGATCCTTTGATATGATTCGTTGATATGAACCTTTGCTATGCACCCTTTTGATATGAACATATGATTATGATATTTCTGATGTCCTTAGATTCTGTGTCATTACTATGATATTTTGTTTGACCCTTCAGTTTGCTACCCGAGCTATTATGTATTCTGTATCTGTATCACTAGTCATGGGGGTTCCATGACCATGTCATTGATGCACCAATGGCATGACTCTAGGGTCGGGGAGTGATGACCCATCACGTCCCTTTTATTATGATATATGTATGGCCACGATGATTATAATTTCTGCAGGGGCGTATGGATGCATCCTAGATCTGATCTGTTATGTTATATGTTATATTTCTGGTGATTGGTACTGTGTGCAATACATGCCCTTCACAATTCTGGGAGCTGATCACTCCATTATGTTACTTATGGTTACTTATGAAGATTATGATTATGATGTTATGATATGATATGTTTCTGGGCTCGTGGTAGATTTCTGACAACCCTTACACCTTTGATACATTTTGATATATATACCTTCTGTTATTCCCCAATGCACCATATTCTGTTTTCTCCACTTCAGTTGACTTATGATATTTGTTCAGATGATCTTGATCTCTCATTCTTTTGACAGATGATATTCGTTTCAGCAGGAGCTTGTGTTTCCTTTTCCTTTACATATATATGTTTGATTATTCGTTGTTATATATATCTGTTCACTGGGCTTTTTAAGCTCAGCCGCATTTCTTTTCCTGCGGCAGGTTTTAGGTTGGAAGCTGGGTTTGAGTGAAGAGTGCGTAGGAGCTCTTAGTGGACTACCCTGGCGATAGATACCCGTTTGCTTTTGGATTAGATTTTGATTTGTCTTCAGTTAGATTTAAGCTTGGAATTGTATTTCAGTTTGGAAAATATTTTGTATATAGTAGCTATCATTAGAATACCTTTGTAACTTTTATGTTTATAAGTCTTCCGCTTGCGTTGTACGTTCTAATTTGTCACCATAATGTAGCATTTTAGCCCTTGTCGGGTTGGGGTGTTACATCATGCTTTAAGTTTCAAGGTCTCACTTACAACTTAATTAAGTCGTCTAATATAGAAACTGTAAATACCTCATGTCACGGTCTCACGCCATGGAAATTTACCTTGTCATTAATATTTAGGTCAATGTCTCACTTACGCTAAATATTAACTCCAAGTGTTTCACCGAAAAATTTTGACGCCAAATTTCACCGGAAAATTCAAATTTTGACCAATAAATTTGAATTTTCGGCCAAAATTTTCACTTTTATTCCAAAATTTGAATTTCGCGTAAAAATTGAAAGTTTAGTCTCCTGTAAAAATAAAATTTTACTCAAATTTTCACAACAAAAAACCATTCCTTTTTTTTTTTTTTTTTTTTTTTTTTTTTTTTTTTTTTTTTATACAATTGCGATATGTCAAAAGTTAGAATTGCGATAGAAATCCACCAGGTAGAATTGTGATAAGCTCCTTGTTCAGAATTGCGATAGAGTTGACCTCAGAATTGCGATAGAGTTGACTCCAACAATTGCGATAGAACAATTTCGATAGAACAATTGTGATAGAACAATTTCGATAAAATGCTCTGGCCTGAATTGCGATAGAAACCTTTAGACAGAATTGCGATAAAACCTGCAGACCAGAATTGCGATAAAGGACTTGTTCCAAAATTTCGATAGAAATTACACAATTTCTATAGAATTTCACAATTCCTATAAACACTTTTCTATCGAAATTCTTATACAAGAAATTCGATATTTTGCACGTGAAGAAGCTCCAACAATTCCTATAAACCCTCTTTTATAGAAATTCTTATACAAGAATTCCTATAAACCCCTTTTTATCTAAATTCTTACACAAGAAAATCGATATTTCGCAAGATGATGAAGATTCCAACCGCAACTTTTGTAGCCCTTTTTTTCTCGACCAAAACTTACAAAACTTCACGTAAAAACTATAAAGCTTCAAACTTTAACCTTACAACTCTCGTAAAAATCAAAGAAAACATTAAAAGTGCACGTTTTATGAAATAAAGACGCAACTTTTAAGCTTAGTTTGATAAAAAAAAAAAAAAAAAAAAAAAAAAAAAAAAAAAAAAAAAAAAAGGTGACACAACTAACCTATTTCGATGTTTGGCGTGATGATACCACTTGTTAAGACTAAGAATCTACCTATATCACACAACTTAACACTATATTAACGTGACACTCAATAATAGAGAAGATATAGATGAAAGAGATGTGGATCGTATGAATAATATTGACCGAATGTTTATTACTTCAAAAGAAAGAAAAACAAACACACACTTAGAGCACACACACACTCTCACCTTTACTACACTATGAGGTACACTAATTTTGGTGGTGAGTGTGTATATATAGTGGAAATGGGACGCCCTAAGTGGCTTCACTTGGGCTTTGGTGGGCTTTGTGTTGGACTTGGGCTTTTACACATTGCTTGGACTTAACTATCACATTCTATCATAGTCCAACACAAAGCCTTCTTGAACTATTCTAATACATATGGTCGACACATACTAGAAAGTAAATAAAATACAAATGACCATCACTTCAATATTAAATTTAAATGCTAACAGATATATTTGGATTGGACTAATGTGATGGGTTTCTTTGGAGTTACAAAATTTTGTTATCTGAATTTTTATTAAGAAAAATTTTGAATACAAATTTTTTTTGTTGCTTGAGTGGTATTTTGGAATATAAATTTCACGGGGGATACATAATTCACGGCTTAAATCATTATTTTTAACAAAAAATGACTACGGAGTTTTTGTCCGGTATTATTGATTTGAATTTGAAGTATCGTTTCACGGGTGTACTTATTTATCTTTGAGATATGTAGTAGGTCTCAAGATAACTTGTTTGGGCATTTATCCGATGTGCACCTCATACTTTAAGGAATTACGTTGTAGTGCTCAGTATACATGTAAGTCACATTTTATCTTTCGTACAAGCATTAAGTCACAAGTTGGGGTGTTTACTTCTTTTTCAAGTTGGTCATATCGGGTTGTCTCCATTTGTGGTCATTACTATTAGCCGGTGAATTAAAAGGAGGTTCGATTACAGGTTGGTTTGAGAGAAGTGTATTGAGAATATTTTTTCGACATATTCTCACGAAATTATGCTTAAACGGGCTGTTATGGCTTTAATATTGCATCAAGTAAAAGGTAATTCTATGGCATGTACACAACAATATGATGATTCTGATAACTCGCAACCATCAGGAGGGAGAAGTACATGAAGGAAAAAGTAGTGTTTTGTCTTCTGTGATTGGATTGATTGGGGGAACTGTGCTTAAACAGGAACCGAAGAGGTACCAATAATGTGTACATCGGGGCTTATTACCAACTTGGATGCAATACTTTGTGAGGTATGTTGTTATGATGCTCCCCGAACGAAAACCATGGTGCTACACTTTAGTGTCTACTTTCTCCGCTGCGTGTTTGAAGACTAAAAAGATCTTATGAAAGAGAGTTGTCGATTCAGGAGGGAGCAGATAAAAGAAAAAGGCTCACTAGTTAGGAGGGAGTAATAACCTAACTAGACCATTACAGTTGAAGTTCAGAGCTACAAGGATCAGTGCCGTCAGCGCCAAAGATCAAATGCCGAGATCGTCGGAAGAGAGAACTTCAAGTCTGCCTCAGTATCTAGACTACAGAGACTCTGCGCTTCAACAACGTCAACATAGTTTATTATTATTATTGTAATTTACTTTGTTTATAGGTCTCATTGTAACCATTCACGTGTGACGATATCTTGGAGGGAGATTGTTAGCCTCGCTTTTTTATAAAGATAACGTCTTACACGTGAATTGGACTAGATTCGTAGTAAGTAGTACCCGCAGGGACTACTATTGTACGTTAGGCAAACATATGTTGTATTGAGCCTATAAATACCCCTCATGACTCTCCATGAGGGGTGTGGGAAATTGTATAACTTTCATTCTTATTTATAAAACCCTTTTCTTCACCCTCTCTCTACTCTTTCTCTCTATAGAAACTAACATGGATTTCATATACTTTAATCAACCTAGACCTCCCGAACCACACAAATCTTACATATTATCGGTCCTACACCCTTCCTCACAGTAACTTGTCTATAAGGTTGTAGTTTAACATACACCAACTTATTCACTTCAAATTCTCTATCACTCCTCTTTCTATCAGCCATGCTCCTCATCCCGTCTAGTGATATTTTTGAATGGAACTTGAGCAAAGAAACAACATCTTCTCTTACACTTAGTGATCTGTCAACTACATACACATTACTGTCACCTTGTACATAAGCTATGTGAGGAAAAGGGGTTTGGCCATGCAATACTTCGAAAGGGGTTGTGTTGATGGCGGTAAGGAAATTGGTGTTGTACCGATACTCATCTAGTGAAATCCACTGTACCCATTCTTTTGGTCTTTCCACTGTCATACACCTGAGATAGCATTCCAAACACCTATTGACTACCTTAGTTTGACCATCAGTCTGTGTGGGTGATATGTAGTGGACATGTGTATGCTCACATCTAACAGTTTGAACAACTCTTACCAAAATCTACTTAAAAATACCTTATCTCTATCACTTACAATAACTTTTAGAAGGCTATGTAACTTGTAGATGATGTCTAAAAAAACTTGAGCCACTTGTACAACAGTGTAAGGATGGGACGAAGGACTGAAATGACTGTACTTACTTAGCCTGTCGACCACCACCATAATAATAGTCTTCCTTTAGACACAGAGCAAACCATCAATGAAGTCCATAGAAATCTTTGATCAAACTTTTTTAGGTATAGGTGAAGCTGCTAAGTCTATTTTATTCCGTTGGCATACTGAACATTCTCTAATAAACTGCTTAATGTGTTTTCTCATCTTCTTTCAATACAGTAATGTACACATGTTATGAGTAATGACTTTGACTCTTGAGTGGCCACCCATTGTTCCAGCATGAAGATACTCCATTAAATCTTATTGCACATTCCTGTCATTTCCCACCACTAATTTCCCTTTACTTCTTAGCAGTCCATTATACCAAGTATAGTGTTTGGCACAAGTAGCATCACTTTGTAATTTCAGTATAAGGGCATGTATTTTACTGTCATTAGTCCAACTTTCCAAAATTCTTTGTTGTACATCACTAGAGACTATGGATAACACCATATGCAATAATTAAGCAATGCCTTGAACTCTGGCTAAGGCATCAACAACAAAATTCTCTTTGCCTTTTTTGTGCAAAATTTCATAATCAAACCCCGTCAATTTACGTCACCATTTCATTTGAGTGGGAGTTTTGATTATTTGATCTAACAAATACTTTAGACTAAAATGATTTGCCTTGATTTAAAATGCCTATCAAGTAAGTAGCCCCTCTACTTGCCCAAAGCTTGCAGCATAGCTAAAAATTCCTTTTAACATGTAGACATGTTTGGGAGATAGTGTTTTGCTCAAGTAAGCCACTGGATGACCTTGTTGTTGCAACACTGCTCTGAAGCTTTAGTTTCAACCACATATTCTTCCTCAAAACTGGGTAATTGTAGAACTGGAGCTCTCATCATATCATGCTTTAACTTAACAAAAGCTTGTTCTGCCTTATTGTTCCAAAAAAAGTATTCTTCCTTAACAACTTAGCAAGAGGATAACTAACCAAATCATAGTCTTTGATGAACATCCTATAATATCCTGGGAGCCCCAAAAACCGTTTGAGTGGCTTTAGAGTCTTTGGAATTGGCCATTCCATCATAGCTTTGATTTTTTCAGTAGCACTCCTTTATCAGAAATAACATGGCCCAAGTATTCCACTTGTATGGCTCCAAAAACACCTTGCTAAGATTGGCCATCAGCTTGTGCTGTCTCATAGTCTACAAAACCAGTCTTTAAGTGTTCTGTGTGTGACTCCATGTTTGGGCTGTACACCAAAATATTATCAAAGAACACTAAAGTAAACATTCTCGGAAATGGTTTAAACACTTCATTCATGAGAGCTTGGAAGGTAGATGAAGCATTGGTCAACCCAAATGGCATTACCAAAAATTCATAGTGTCATTGGTGAATCTTAAAAGAGGTCTTAGCAATATCATCTGGAAACATTCTAATTTGATGATGATCATATCTCAAATCCAGCCTAGAAAAAATCTTAGACCCAAATAATTGAGTCATAATGAGCTATTGAAATTTACATAAAAGCATCAAGTAACGCACAGTAAGGAGCTTAAACAGTACACTACAAAAAACTAGTTAAGTTCTCCACATTTTAAAGGCCAAATAGCCACGGTTAAAAATGTGTAAAATTATAGAGTCCACACTTGCTCATGTGTGGTAATAATGAGTGACAATTTTTCTACACATATAAGTGTGGAGATATTATCCAATGTCTAAGGTTAAAAGTGTGGAAACATTCTTTGAATATCCACACCTAAAAGTGTGGCAAAATTGCAAAAAATGTTTACAATAAATAGTGTGGAAAATTTGTGACATCTATAAGTGTAGCTTTATTGTAATTGTACACATTTATATATGTGAATTATTTTTTTTAAATATTTGTGACATTTATAAATGTAGCAAAATTATGATCTATATAAAAAAAAAAGTCCACAGTTGACCATACTATGAAGAAATAAGTGTGGAGAATTGAACTATTTTTTGTAGTGAGCAAGAACATGCGCTCCAAAAGCACACCGAGGGTTAGAGATCCACACCCACATATGAAGTTACCCCCGTATAGTACCTTGACACTTTATGCATTTGATCATCTTATTCCTTTGCCCACTTATAGTAAACCTTTGGGATTATGTATTGGGAGACCACCAAAGTATTAAACTTTTATCATTTAGTCAATCTATTTATCAAAACTAGCTTATAGGTCACCTATTTATGGGTTTGCTTTTATTTATACCAATTTCGGATAATTTTTTCCCGAAAATCTTTGAACCAATGAGAATAAAACTAAATATAACATTTTAAAACAACAAAAATAACTATTGAAATGAAAATATGAGTTTTACTCATTATCTAAGTGCAACTTCATTTAGTGAAAAAAGATTTTTAATAAATTAATTAACGTTTTACGTTTAAATTTCTAATTTTATTGTTTTGATATGTTAATCTTAGCTTTGTCTTTTAAATTGTACAAACTTTTTGCAAAAAGTTGACCGAGATCGGTATAAACAAAAACAAACACATATTTGATTGGCCCAAAAGTTAATTTAAATAAATGGGTAGCTTAAAGGAAAAAAGTTTTAATAGGTGGGCGGCCTTCGCATACATAATCCCTAAACTTTTTTGATTTTTTTAGTCCACCTATATTCCCTCTCCAAGCCCATCTCACCTAAAATTGGAGTACTAATTTACTGTGGTAGTTTTTTAATACCGCGAATCCATAAAACAAAACAGTTATGATTTAAGATCTGTGTAAAACTAGAAGGGGGGGGGGGGTTGAATAGTTTTACGTCTTTTTAATTTATTATAAAAGCTTTGTTTATTTTTGAAGACTTAGATTCGACTTTATGTGAACTCAACTCTTGAACAATATGAACAAATATAAGTAGATCTAAATTAACAATGCAAGTAAAGTAATGAAATGAAATGAAAGAGAGAGATGGAAAGATCTAACCGCGAGACAAAGGATTTAGAGTGGTTCGGCTACAAGGACACCTTCCTTGCCCTACTCCACTCCCCGAGCACCTAACTCGAGAGTTTTCTTCACTATATCAACAAGCTCCCTTATGGCGGAGAAAACCTTACACAACTTTCGCTTACGCCGGTTTAACGACACAAAGCTAAATGTCGAGTTCTAATCGTAGCTAGAACCAATCTCACAACTTCACACAACTAATTCACAACTTCTTCACACCGGCTTCACAACTTCTTCACGACGGCTTCACAAATTCTACACTACTTATGTACTCTTCTACTTCTTCACACCTTCACTACTTACACACCTTCACTACTTACACACCTTAACTTCTTCACACCTTCACTACTTACACACCTTGACTTCTTCACACCTTCACTACTTACACACTAATCTAGCCTAACCAACTATACTCACACTAATCTAACAAGTATTCACAACTTATACAAATAAATGAATGATTTACAATAATGATACACCAACAACTTGGATGGAAGAAATACACCAAGTTGTAATACTTCTTGTCTTGAAGGATAGAAGTATTCTTCTTTTGCACTTGAGAGGTTGAAGCTTTGGATCACTTGTAACAAAAGCTTAAGAGTATATGATCAAAGGATTTAGAGAGATAGAATAAGAGATTTAGAATAGAAAGTTTGAGGTGCAAAAGGTGAGAAAAAGTCCAGGGGAAAACCAGTATTTATAGGCAAAAACTGGACAGCTGGAGGAGCGGGGCGGTCCCCTTAAAATTAAGGGGGCCGCCTTGTATAATTAAGGGGGCCGCCCCTCAAGACCGTTGCCCAGTTTTGTCTTTTTGTGGGAAAGGTTTTTCTGGAACATTTTTGCCATTTTTGGTTGAAAATTTGAATTCATAAATTTATAATGGATTAAACCTTTTTATTTATTACCAAAAATGTTTTTCTAAAAGATATAAAATGTTTTTGACATTTTATAAAAAATCTAGTGATTAAGAAAATGTTCCTTTGATCATATAATGCATTAAGCATTTATTTATTCATACCTTAAGTGATTGAGTTGTTAAAATAGATATTTACAACTAAATACTTGTTTACGTCATATTTTTTCGTTTAATGATTTTACATTTTGTGATTATCAAAACGTAGAGATATCGAAAAATATTAATAACGTGTTTAGGCATTATTTATATCAACAATCTCCCCCTTTTTGATGATTACAAAATCTAGACTCATTAAATTGAAAAATTAGTTTTTAGACAAGTATTTAGTGAGTCACATCTATTTCTTCCCCTTTTTGTAGAATCAAAAAGGTTATGCCGATAAGTTTTAGATATGAAATTTGTCAGGACGAGAACTCCCCTTGATGTGTGCTCCCCCTCGTTTGAGGGCACCAAGGAGACGAGCTATGGAAATCTTGGCTGCAAAAACAAGTTAAGAACACAAGACATATATATGCATAGCAAAAATATTTAGAAGAAACAACTAATCTTATTCATTCATTCAAGATGATCACATGAATCATCATTACATCACACAATATGCTTAAAACATAAAGGTTACAAAAAAAATACTAATGGTCCTAATATTGCCAAAGAGAGCGATTGGACTTGCTTGCGACACAAAAGGGTGAGGGTTTTTATTTTGGGGCGGAAAGCATGGGAATAGGGCTTAGTTATTTGATGGTGAGGGAAATGGAGTGGATAAAGTGGATCTAACAATGTTGTATCGGTTTAGGGGAGGAATAGGATGAGGACGAGTGAGTAGATATTCGATCCAAGAAATATCTTCACTTAAGTGGAGAATTTGTTTTTGAAGGAAGATGCAACAAAGGCAATAGTTGGTGTGGTTTGTGACTTGATCTAAGTTGAGAGAGTGGGGTAATCAATTTGAGTAGGGTGAGGATGGAGGTTGTCCCTTGTTACGTTGTGCAAGATGCATAGCAAGGAGATCACTAAGATCGTGGATTTGGTTAAGCTCTTCATGAAACTTTTGCCTTTCCGAGGGAATGTGGATTTGATCATTTGGTGGGAATGGATGAAATTTGGGTGATGGTTGACCAAAATGATGAGGATTTTCGAAGGTTTCATGGAAGTTGGTTTTAGGTTTAGAAGTGTAGTTTGGAATGAATGTGGATGTTTGGCCAACATGATAGGGATTGTGAAATGGTTCAATGGAATGATGTTGAGATCTTGGAGAGTAGTTGGGAATGAAAGTGGATGGAGGTGTTGGTTGTCTAGTTACACCATTAGTGATGGACTTGTTGTGAGGGTGAGGTTTTCTTTTCCACCCGGGTTTCATGGTCATCCTTGCTAGCTTTGAGGTTTTTGGTTTTGGGTTGATGGGAGAAGACATGATGGGATGAGTGTAGTTTGGAATGAATGTGAATATGGTGAGGAATGGAGTTATTTATAGTGGAGGATTGATGTGATTAAGGATGGATAAACTTGTTGGGGTGATCATGACAGAATATGTTTGTGAATTTAGGGAAGTGTAGGATGAAATTGGCTAAAAAGCAGAAAAAGATTATGTGAACTCATCCTGCAGATGGCCGGTCCCCTTAATAATTAAGGGGGCCGCCTTATCAATTAAGGGGGCCGCCCATCTAGTGTCATTCTGAGTTCCAGAAATGAGTTTTTCTGCAGAAATAGGTAAGGAGGGCTATGTTTGGAGCTTTTGGTTTTAGGCAAGTCCCACTCTTTGAGGCAAGAAAGTATGTAGCATATTAATAATTATACATGCAAGACATATCAATTAAGCAAATAAGCAAGCAATTATATCTAGCAATCAAGAATATTGAGACTATTAATCACATAAGGCAAGGGGGAATAGACTAAAGGCACTAGAAACTAACAAGAAGATGATGGAACAAAAATGGAGTTGTGATATGCAATTTTGTTCTAGTGTGTGCCTATATGCAACAAATGTGGAGATGTGATTGTTTCGACTCCTAAATGCAAAAAATTCCTAAGAAACAATCCAAAGACTCCTTGATTTGATTTTGCTCAGTATATGAATATCAAAGATATATATTAGATTATATATTTTGACAATTCATGTGAGATTTTATGCATGAAAGAAAAGTGTTTTTAGCATTATTCAACAATGCAAAGAAAATGGTTTTCATGTGTTTTCCTAGATGTGAGAATGATTTGAATAAAATAGATTGGGTTTTGTATATAAATATGTTTATGCAAAAAAAATGTTTTCCAATCTTTAGGTTTGTGCAAAACAGATTCCTAGACACAGATGAGAGGAAGGCAGAAAGAAAAAAAAATAAATGTCATCAGATGGCCGGTCCCCTTAATGAGAGGCCGGTCCCCTTAATAATTAAGGGGGCCGCCTTTATAACATTAAGGGGGCCGCCCATCTGATGGACCAAAAATGCGGAAAATTCAGTCAATTTGTTCCATCATTCCTAAGCCTAAACGTAAGTGGTTAAAGAGTTCACGCTTAAGGGGTTTAGTAAATATGTCCGCTATGTTATCTTCCGATGCAACCTTTTCTATAGATATGTTTCCTTTTTGAACGTTATCACGAAGGAAATGGTGACGTATCTCTATATGTTTAGTCCTAGAGTGTTGAACGGGGTTCTTACTTAAATCTATAGCACCTTTGTTATCACACATAATTGGGACATTATCTAACCTAATGTCATAATCTACGAGAGCTTGTTTCATCCATAGTGCTTGTTGACATGCCTTTCCAGCGCTTACGTATTCGGCTTCTGTAGTAGAAATAGCAAGAGCGGTTTGCTTCTTCGAAAACCAAGATGTTAGGCAACATCCCATAAACGTGCAAATACCGCTAGTGCTCTTTCTATCCACGTAGTCTCCCGCATGATCCGAATCCGCATAGACAATGGTTTCTATGCCGGATCCCTTAGGATACCATAATCCTAAGTGTATAGTGCCTTTAATGTATCGGAAAATACGTTTAACCGCTTCTAGGTGAGAGGTTTTGGGATCCTCTTGAAAGTGAGCACAAAGGCAGACACTAAACATGATATCCGGTCTACTTGCCGTTAAGTATAGTAAACTACCTATCATCCCTCTATACTTAGTGTTTTCTCCGGACTCACCTTCTTCATCTCTTGTGAGTTTTACTTCCGTAGACATCGGTGTCTTCATAGGCTTAGAGTCTTCTAATCCAAATTTCTTAAGCATCTCCTTAATGTACTTAGATTGATTAAAAAATATTCCATCTTCTAATTGTTTTATTTGTAATCCTAGGAAGAAATTAAGTTCACCCATCATACTCATCTCAAACTCATCATGCATGATTTTGGCGAATTCATCACACATATCCTGACAAGTAGATCCAAATATAATGTCGTCGACATATATTTGAACAATGATGAGATTTAGGCTTTTCTTTTTTTTTGAAAAGAGTGTTATCTACCATTCCCATGGAATAATCATGTTTAATGAGAAAAGCTTTTAATCGATCATACCAAGCCTTAGGTACTTGTTTGAGTCCATATAAAGCTTTCTTGAGTCTATATACATAATCAGGTTTTGCGAAGTCAATGAATCCTGGAGGTTGTGCCACGTATACCTCCTCATTGATAAAACCGTTAAGGAATGCACTTTTCACTTCCATTTGAAATAACTTAAAGTCTAGGGCGCATGCATAGGCAAGGAGTATTCTTATAGATTCTAATCTAGCTACGGGGACATAAGTTTCGTCATAATCAATTCCTCCTTGTTGATTATAACCTTGGGCGACTAACCTAGCTTTGTTCCTAGTAACAATTCCATTTTCATCCAACTTATTTCTATATACCCATTTAGTTCCTATGATGGTCATGTTCATGGGATTTGGGACTAGTTCCCAAACGTCATTAGTCTTAAATTGATTTAGTTCTTCTTGCATAGCCATAACCCAACTTTCATCTTTTAAGGCTTCATTTATATTTTTAGGTTCTATTGTTGAGAGAAAACAAAAGAAATTATTTTTATCTTGAGCTTGTGATCTAAGGGTTCTTTGATTTAGGCTTCCTATTATATTATCTATTGGGTGTGATTTTGATTCTTTAATATTTACTATTTCGTTTTCTCCTAGTGTTATATTTCCATTATCATCACCTAAGGGTTTAGTTTTACTAACCTCAATAGCTTCTTCTTCAACTAGGTCATCATCTTCTAGGGGCAATGTTTTAGGTGGTGGTGGAGTTTCATCAAATGTTACGTTCAAAGATTCTTCTATTTTCATAGTATGTTTATTAAGTATTATATAAGCTTTACTATTTTGCGAATACCCTAGAAAGATTCCTTCGTACGACTTAGGATCAAACTTAGTAAGGTAATCCTTTGTATTGAGAACAAAACATTTGCTCCCGAATACCCTAAAGTAATTTAGATTAGGTTTTCTACCTCTTAATAATTCATATAGGGTTTTTCCTAATATTCGCCTAATTGAGACTCTATTTATTATGTATGTTGACGTATCTACAGCGTGACACCAAAATTTTTGTGGGATAGATTGTTCATTTAGCATTGTTCTACTCATTTCTTGTAAGGAACGATTCTTTCTTTCTACTACCCCATTTGATTGTGGAGTGCGAGGAGCGGAGAAATTGTGAGATATACCATTTAAATCAAAATATTTTTTGAACTGCACTTCGTTATCAAATTCCCGACCATGGTCCGTCCTAATAGATACTATGGAACATCCTAGTTTATTTTGAATCATTTTACTAAATATTTCAAACTTATTAAAGGCTTCAGTTTTATCACTTAAAAATCTAGTCTACGTGTATCGTGAATAGTCGTCTACAATTACCAAGGTATATCGGTTACCTCCGTAACTCCGCACTGCGGATGGACCAAAAAGGTCCATGTGTAATAATTCTAGGCATCTAGTAGTGGAGACTATATTCTTAGCTTTGTAACTAGCGTGTGCTTGTTTTCCCATTTTACAAGCATCGCAAAAGTGTTGGTCATATCTTAGGTTTGGAAAATTTCTAACTAATTCCTTAGAGGCTAGGGATTGTATTTGTTGCATATTAGCATGACCTAATCTCCTATGCCACAATGTAGAGTTTTCATCTAATGTTGCTAGACATATTTTATCTTCCGGTTTATTTCCTAGTTTCATTACATATACTCCACCTTTCCTAATTCCTCGACCTATGACCTTTTCGTCCTTAACTATTTCGCTATCTCTATCGGTAAAGGTAACTCTACACTTATTATCACATATTTGTCTTATACTAAGCAAGTTGTATGTTAAATTATCTACATGCTCAACATTTTCAATAGTTAGAGAGTCTTGAGAAATCGTACCTTTGCCAATGATTTTACCACGAAAGTCACTATCGAAAATAACGTTACCTCCGTTGTAAGGCTTGTAAGAGGAGAATAGCTTGCGATTCCCCGTCATGTGTTTCGAGCATCCACTATCCTTAATCCATTCGTCAAGCTCCAAATTTATTCCTAGGCATATTTCATCGGTAGCTTGAGCTACAAGACACTTTTCGTCGTTTGCTTTGTCCGCTTCGTCTTTGTCGCTATCACTCCATGCTCCACTAACAAAGGCGCTTTGGTAATCATAACCCGGTGGCTTCGGACATTCGCCAATGAGATGGTTTGGACTTCCACGTCTAAAGCACTTTCTTTTCCCGTAGTTATCATTCCTACTTCTTTGGAGCGATCTTCTTTCATCTCGTGGTTGTCTTGTGAATCTTCCTCGTCTCTTAAAGAATTTCTTGAACTCTCTTACGGCCATTGCATATTCTTCGTCTTCACTATCGTCACTTGAATCGTCATCATCACTAATTTCCTTTTTGACTTTTAGCGCAAGTGATTTTATTTGATCTTTCTTGCTCTTGACCGTTTCCGAGTCTCTCTTTATAATTTCTTCATGAACCTTCAAGTTGCCGATAAGTTCATCAAGCGATAACGTCATCAAGTTCTTCGATTCTTCAATAGCCGTGACCTTCGCGCGCCATTTTGGATGTAATGCCCTAAGAAATTTCCTTACACAATTTTTGCTAGAAAAAGTTTCATCAAGTGCTTTTAAACTTGTGATGATAGTGTTAAATTTAGCGAATGCATTATCAATAGATTCCTCTTCAGGAATTGTAAATTGTTCATATTGTTGAACAAGAAGATCTATTTTGTTATCTTTGACTTGACTATTATCTTGGTGAGTGATTAGTAAAGAATCCCAAATTTCTTTTGCGGTTTGACACATAAAAATTCGTTCATATTCTTTACGTGGTAACGCATTATAAATTACCATTTTAGCCTCATTATTTTTTGCTAGTTTCTTTTTCAAATCATCATTTTGTTTTTCAAAAGGTACAATTTCATCTATTTTAATTAAAGGATTATTTTGAATAGGGGAAAAATCACCATAGGTAATAACATGCCAAAGATCAAGATCTTTTGATTTCACTTAAGTTTCGAATCTATTTTTTCAATAAAGAAAACCATCACTCTCAAATAGTGGTGGTCTTTGCATGGATTGCCCTTCTAAATATTTTTCAGATTCCATAGATCGTTTCAAGTTTTAAAATACAGTTTATTTTAAAAATCTTGTTTGACGTGGCTCTTGATACCAATTGTGGAAAACTAGAAGGGGGGGGGGGTTGAATAGTTTTACGTCTTTTTAATTTATTATAAAAGCTTTGTTTATTTTTGAAGACTTAGATTCAACTTTATGTGAACTCAACTCTTGAACAATATGAACAAATATAAGTAGATCTAAATTAACAATGCAAGTAAAGTAATGAAATGAAATGAAAGAGAGAGATGGAAAGATCTAACCGCGAGACAAAAGATTTAGAGTGGTTCGGCTACAAGGACACCTTCCTTGCCCTACTCCACTCCCCGAGCACCTAACTCGAGAGTTTTCTTCACTATATCAACAAGCTCCCTTATGGCGGAGAAAACCTTACACAACTTTCGCTTACACCGGTTTAACGACACAAAGCTAAATGTCGAGTTCTAATCGTAGCTAGAACCAATCTCACAACTTCACACAACTAATTCACAACTTCTTCACACCGGCTTCACAACTTCTTCACGACGGCTTCACAACTTCTACACTACTTATGTACTCTTCTACTTCTTCACACATTCACTACTTACACACCTTGACTTCTTCACACCTTCACTACTTACACACTAATCTAGCCTAACCAACTATACTCACACTAATCTAACAAGTATTCACAACTTATACAAATAAATGAATGATTTACAATGATGATACACCAACAACTTGGATGGAAGAAATACACCAAGTTGTAATACTTCTTGTCTTGAAGGATAGAAGTATTCTTCTTTTGCACTTGAGAGGTTGAAGCTTTGGATCACTTGAAACAAAAGCTTAAGAGTATATGATCAAAGGATTTAGAGAGATAGAAGAAGAGATTTAGAACAGAAAGTTTGAGGTGCAAAAGGTGAGAAAAAGTCCAGGGGAAAACCAGTATTTATAGGCAAAAACTGGACAGCTGGAGGAGCAGGGCGGTCCCCTTAAAATTAAAGGGGCCGCCTTGTATAATTAAGGGGGCGCCCCTCAAGACCGTTGCCCAGTTTTGTCTTTTTGTGGGGAAGGTTTTTATGGAACATTTTTGCCATTTTTGGTTGAAAATTTGAATTCATAAATTTATAATGGATTAAACCTTTTTATTTATTACCAAAAATGTTTTTCTAAAAGATATAAAATGTTTTTGACATTTTATAAAAAATCTAGTGATTAAGAAAATGTTCCTTTGATCATACAATGCATTAAGCATTTATTCATTCATACCTTAAGTGATTGAGTTGTTAAAATAGATATTTACAACTAAATACTTGTTTACGTCATATTTTTTCGTTTAATGATTTTACATTTTGTGATTATCAAAACGTAGAGATATCGAAAAATATTACTCCCTCCGTCTCAATTTATTTGTCAGGAGAGAGAAAACACAAAGTTTAATAAAAGTGGGGCCACTTTAATTTTCAACCACTAAAATGGAATATTCCTCCACTAGATTCTCTAGTTTTTACTAAATAAAGAAAGTGGACAATTAATTTGAGACATCCATAAAAGGAAACATGGACAAATAAATTGAGACGGAGGGAGTAATAAAGTGTTTAGGCATTATTTATATCAACAAGATCATTTGAGTACGAAACTTTGTTTACATACCAAGGGATCAATCCCCACCATCCATCTTCATTTGATCTAATGGTTGTGATTAAATACATACTTTACACTACAATGGTATAATTGTCAACTATATAAACACAAAATTAAGAAACTCATCTTGTATTCTCTTACAAAAAACACACACAAAACCGTGTTTCTCTCATCCCTAATTTAACATCAACTTCCACCTTCCAATCCACTTATCAAATCCCTAAATCCAAATTCGGTGGAGAAGATAAACAACATGAGGACATGCCACTCCACCCTAACACCTCTGCAATACCACCGCTACTCTACCGCAACACTACCGCAACACCTCCGCAACTCCAGCACAGCAACCGCTACACACCGAGACACCACCGCGACTCCTCCGGTATTTACGTTTTTAATAGATTTGCTTTAATCTGATGCTTTAGTCATGATTTTAATTGATATATCTGCTATGATTTGATTTGAGCAGATTGATCAAATTACAGGTTAATTTTTGCTCGCATAAGGTAATCTCGCTTTAACTTGTATTGTGTCTGTTACGTATAATAGTTGAATTATGACGAATTTATATGCATATGAATTGTGATATCAGCAGTGATAGATTGTACATTTGGCGTTGAGAATAGTTTAGGCGCAAAATTGAGATGTCAAATAATATTGTTCCATTGGGTTGATACGTCTAACGATAGCGATATTTGGTAGGAGCGATATTTTGTACGTTTGGTAGGAGCGTGTGATATCAGCAGTGATAGATTGTACATTTGGCGTTGAGAATAGTTTAGGCGCAAAATTGAGATGTCAAATAATATTGTTCCATTGGGTTGATACGTCTAACGATAGCGATATTTTGTGATATTTTGAATATATCAGAATATCACTTGTGATATTCTGAATATCACAAATGACTTCAAATCATTCTACAATCCAATATACTCGTTAAACTTATTAAAGATGGAGAGAACTACTGGAAAGGTATACGACTTGGGTATTGTACCTGCCCACGACTGGGCATCTCTGATTTCTTCAGCTTCTTCACTGCAAAGACTTCTCCGGTAGTTTTAGCACAACATAGCCTGACCTGCATAACACAATTGGAACATGAACAGATTCAGTGCCAAGAAAACACACATACGCATCAGGTTTTCAGTTCAATAAAATATATTTCCTAAAAGAGTCCCATTTCAATGACTAGATCCAACGTATTCAACAATTCAAACTTTGCAGAGTTCTAAACCTTACTTCCTTAAGGGTATATACATGCTTAAACAGTTTACAGTTGCTGATTCACCCCCCGAAACACATCAAAATCGCCACAACAACTCAACACATCCCATTTTTTCATTACAATTAGCTCCATAAACAACACTTGAATCAAACACCTAACATATCATCCACATACAAGGATAAACAATCATAATTCCATCTGATATATGAAACACGTGTCATACCTCTCCAAAAGCACCTTTACCAATCAATGTCAAAAGCTCAAAATCATCAATCCCAATCTTATGCCTTTGCAACCTCATATACTCAGTCTCCTTCTTCTCCAAATTCCTTAACATCTGCTCCTCTTCCTCACTCGATACCTGCGCCTCAGCTGCCTTCCTCTGTAACGCTCTTCTCCTACATCACCATAATTTCACAATCATCATCAACAATAAATCAGGCCTTAAACAACAAAATCGGCTATAATCTCTTGATCATAATTAGCACTAAATTAGGTATATACATCATTATTTTGTATCTTCCTGATCATAATTAATGTATAGACATCGTAATTTCGTAACTTCACAATTTAGAGATCATAACTAACACTACTAATTTCATAACTTCATGATCCTAACTTCACAAAATCCGGTATACACATCGTCATTTCATAATTTCAAGATCATAATTAACACCATCACAATTTTATAACTTCATGATCATAACTAACACTAAATTAGGACAATCAATATATATATATACCTTTCATCCCTTTACCTCCTCCTGTGTACACTATATACACCTAACATCCCTTTACCTCTTCCTGTATACACTATATACCAAAATATAAGCACAACATTGTTACAACAACATACATCTTCAATTCAACAAAGTCATGAATATTTGATTGTAAACCGTACCTTTAAGGCTTCAATCATATTTTGAACCGATTTTAAAACCAGATCTTGAACGGATGTTGAAGAAGATCATTTTGCACCATGCATTGTTTAGAAATACCTATATCAAGGCTAGATTAATCCATTGTATCATGATTTGATGTAATTTTACGGTTCAGTTTTGCCTTTTTTTGTTGATCTAGGGCTTGTAATTTGACCGGAAATGCTACTGTCTGTTTTTGTGTGTGTTTGGTGTGTGAAGTTATGAGGAGAGATAATGATCTGATCTATGTTGTTTGTGTTGTAATTTTACCAAACTGCCCCTCCGTGTTTTCTTAATTAGTAAATACTTTTAATCTTAGCCATTGATCAAATTTAAATGGAGGGTGGGGATGCGTCCCTTCGTATGTGAGCTTTGTTTGGTTTGCAAAATAACTCCACTCTATGGCAATATGAATCCCCTAAAACCTGACCAAAAAACCCAGAATACCAAATTTTTTTATGCGTATTAACTTTACTAAGCGTGCATACCCTACTCTAAATTTCTAAATCCGCCACTGCCTAGTTGGTGAAATCTTAAAACGTTGGCGTATGTATATTCTATAAACCACCTTGTTGGTGTGTGTCATGGGAAATTCCAGTCAAACATTGCGCTGTTTGACTTAACATTGTATTTTTGTGAATGAGTAGACGTTTATAATGTTAGCAGACGATTTATGGGCTAAACCCAATAGTTATGTATCTTGGCTTGTATTTGTATTAGTGCCCATTAGCATGTTATTTATACACATTATTATACTCATTATCAATCAATGAAACATACTGTTTACATGGTATTAGCCTAAAACCGATCCTCTCAAAACCCTAAAACACAATAATCAATCCTCCCTCCCCTAAAAACCCTACTGCCATAAAACAGCCTCTCCCTCACCACCATTATAATGAAAAACGGTAATCCACCACCACCTCCTACACTCACATTAATTGAGAAACTCTATGCTGTCAACAGCCTTAACAGTGTTGTCCCAATCAAACTCAACATCGACGAATGTAATTACTCGACATGGTGCTACTTCTTCCAAATTCATTGTAACAACTTCGGTGTTCTAAAGCACATCGAAAAAGTTACCGCAAGCTCCTCTACATCCACCCCGCCTACCGAGGAATGGCTCACAGCCGACTCCATTGTAAAATCGTGGATCCTCCTCACGCTTTCTCCCACTCTTCAAGGCCGTTTGATCACGGCGAACCCCCTACTGCTAGGGCTTCATGGGAACACGTTGAAAAGCTCTTTCAAGACAACAAACGTACGCGTACAATTGCTTTAAAAGGTGAGTTACGTGCTATACAAATGGGTGAAGTAAGTGCCGATGCGTATTTTAGAAAAATAGAATCCATTGTCACTCTCCTTAATGATCTTGGCTCACCTATGTCCGATGATGATGTTGTGACCTACGCCATAAATGGACTAAGTGACATCATTGCTCATAAAGACTCGTTTCCGACCCTTGAGGAGATGCGCTCCATGGTCACCACCGAGGAGATGCGCCTTAATTCCAAACCTCAACCTGTATCCACCAACACAACCTCTTCGGCATCACATGTACTTCTGGCCGAGGCTCACAAATCTCGAGGTCAGGACACTCGCAACTCAGGTACTAACCGTATGAATTCAAAGACCGAGGTTTGTCGTAATTTTAGTCGAGGTTACTGTCGTTGGGGTAGTGAATGTCGTTACATACATGATACAAGTCGTGTGCTCAATGTTGGGTCTGGACGTGGAAACAATGGCCAAAACAGAAACACAAATAATAATGATTTACGTAACACTTTTTCTAATGCTCAGGTACAAGTTGGGTTGGATAATAATCAATTACTAGCCATTGTCCAAGCCCAACAATCATTACTTTCTCAATATGGCTTGTCACCTATTTTGGGTCAGGCCCAATCCAACACACTAATGGGCTCACGACCTTCTATTCCTCCTCGTTTCCATCAAGCAGCTCAACCATCAGGATTTACTCCTCAGCAGCAAGCTCTATATGCTCGTACGGTTCTAGGGTCGACTCCACAGTCTTCTTTACCCGGTCAGGAAACGGCTTTACCACAAGCCTTCAATGCGATGTGATTTCTCCCGAACAGTCATCTTTATATCAGCCAACCACTTGTGAATGGTCAACCATATAAGTCAAACTATAAGGGAGAAAAATGCAATTTAAATCCATGGGAGTATAGAATTATATCCCCGGGTCGTTATGTCCCAACGAGGTGTGTAAACTGTAATATAACGAATGTATGTGTTGAAATGATATTGAATATATAAAAACAGGAATCTGATTGACTAACACTAGGAATGTGAATAGTGATAGCTCTGTCACAGCTATATCGTTAAAAACGTGCAATCAGAAACCTAAAAACGTAAAAGATATACAAACGTACGTTTAAATTAAATTAAACGTAAACGTACAAAAACAAAACGATTATAACTATAGTAGGAATTTGCATGCCTTAGGGGCTTAAATGCAAATTAAATAAACTTAAAATATTTATTTATAATTTACAAACTTATATAAAAGTTAAGAAAACCTAAAAACCTAAAACGCGTACGTTTAAATAACAATTACGAAAACGTACCAAAATAAAAAGTGAATTCGGTCCAATACAACTCCCACAAATGTGAAAATCATATTTTTGGAATCCTAAAAAGATAAGAAAATTATTAGAAAATTAAAATGAATTTTTACACTATTTTAATTAATTATTATAAATTAAAAATGAATTAAATGTATTTAATAATGAATTAAATAATAAGAAAATCTAAAATTAACCTAAATAAATGAAATAAAGAATCTGAAAAATCTAAAATATTATAAAACTTATTTTAAAACTGAAAATATATTTATTACACAATTATTCTATTTATTATTAATTATTTACTATTAATGATTATTAAAAACTATTAATGATTTATTAAAAGTATTAAATGACTAAAGAAAAATCTGAAACTTTTTACATAATTCTAAAATAAATAAAGGAATCTAGGAAAAATATAAAAACACTATGTGTTTAATGAAAATAAGCAAATAAGCAATAAGCTTCTTAAATAGAAGCTATCACTTAGCTTAAAAGTGGAGCTTTTTGGTATTTTCTTTTTCTGGATTAATTATACAATGATATTATACATGTTTAATGAAAACAAAAACTTTACAAACTTAGAAATAAGCAATTCATGAGCTTATGACTCAAGACAGTTAAGCTTATGCTTAACTGTGGACTTAAAGCTTAGAATAAGCTTGGAAAAAGCTTTACAAAGGAAACAAAAGGTAAAATAAGATGTTTACAAGTCCAATGGACAAATATGAACAAGATTATGCACTGAGATGGTGCAAAATGTGTGAGCTTATGGTTTAGTCAGTTAAGCTTTTGGCTTAACTTGGATTGAGTGAAGGTTTGAATATGCCTAGAATAAGCTCCACACAGGGAAACAAAGGAAAAATAATAAGTATACTAGTATTATGGACAAGTATTAACAAGCTGGTGCACTGGATTCCACTCATAAGCTTGCAATAAGCTAATAAGCAAATCCAGTTACCACTCAGAACCAAACACAGGCCTGCAACTTTTTTGAATGGCAATTTAAGCTAAGAGAATAAGCTGAAAAAGCCAAAGTAAGGGTTGAAGTAGCAAGATGGTCTGGTTGGCTTTCAAAAAAGCCAAAGCTCAACCTTTTTGGTCCACAGATGAGCTTTTGAGAAGCTTATGAAGTTGGCTAATTTACACTGATTCTCAGTGTATACTGAGAATATGGGACAAACAAAAAGCTTGTAGCAGCCCTAGCAAATAAGCTAGAACATGGAATATAAGCACTGGAACTTATTATCTAGTGGATTAGCTTCTAAAAGAAACAAAATTCACAAGCTAAGTCCCAGTAATGAGCTTTTTGTGAGCTTATGAAAATGCTATGGGTATACTGATAAGCCAGCAGACTTATCAAAATGGACAAGTCAAAAAGCTACTAGCAGCCCTAGTAAATGAGCTGCTAGGGGGAATTTAAGCACAAGATCTTATGGATGGGTGGATAAGCTTCATATAAAACTAAACCACACAAGCTTATGACCACAAATGAGCTTTTTAAGAGCTTATGAAATAGGCCTGAACTTACACTGATTTCTCAGTATGCTCAGGAAAATGGCAAACAACAAGCTCCTAATTAACTTATCAAAGAAGCTTAAGATAGCTCAACAAGCACTAAAACACTGAGTATGATTGATTGGCCTCACATAAGGCCAAAGATCACAAGCTCAGGCTCAATGAGGAACTTTTCATGAGCTTAGGAAAATCTACTTAACTTCACTGTTTGCTCAGTGAAGTTAGTAAGATGGAACAAAATGGATGGATAAAATAAGCAGTCTAAATAAGCTACTAACTGAAAAATAAGCATATACAGAACATAATGGCCAGATAGGCTACACAAAACAATAAATTACACAAGCTAATCCTAACTAATGAAGATTGTGCAAGCAATTGAAAAACTGAGAATCAGGCCTGCACAGGGCATGTTTTCAGAAAAAGACTAAAAAGAAAGCAACAAATAAGCAGTTTACAAGATTATAAAAAATCAACTAAAATTACTCTAGTGAAGACAAGCAGCAAAAGTTTAATATTCCAAAAGATCAAAAGCTAAAACCTAACAATAAGATCACACTAAAATTAACAAGATTGCTCAAAAACTGAAACTAAGAAATTTGACTTTTTAACAAAAACTAAAAAGTTGACTAAACTGAATTTAAAACCTAATCTAATGATTGATTATGTTATATTAAGCAACAAGAACATGAATTTAAGCTAGATAAACAACAATTAAACACTTATGCAAGGTTTTAGGTTCTAACAATCTCACAGTGCTCATATAGAGATCATCAAGTGTCAATTTGACTTTCACACATGCTACACCACTTGATTAAGGTTTCACTGAGTTGTTTAGGCCATATGAGGAGTACATCAAACAAGAACAACCACTCAAACACCCTACAACACAGATTCACTATTAAATCCAAACAACCTTTAAATTGGACTGTGTTGAAGTTTTCAAAGCAAATGACTGTGTAAACCACTTTTATCAAATCCAGGGGTCACAATGTGTCAAATTGGACCCTTTTAAGCATAAACAAGTAGTCACACAGGTTAAACCTAGGATTATCCAAAAACTAGCATATTGACAGTCAAAATGTAATTTCAAACAACAATCAAATCCAAAACATACTTACCTAAGATTAAGCTATAATAGCACTAACAAACAGCAAATAAACATAGAAACATGAAAATTAAAGCATCTAAAACACTGAAACAGTAAAATGCAAAAAAAGATAAAAAGGGCTTACACATGAATCCTGCTGAAAATCAATGAACCAAGGGATTACTCACTACCTAAGGCTTTCCACAAAGCTTCTAAACCAAAGGCATTCCAAGATTTACCTTGCTCCAAGCAGTTTCCATCATGATCACTGGATTTTTGGGTTTTCATTGATTTTCTTGGTTTCTTTTGGTATTTTCTGAATTTTAAAGACTAAGGCATGTTTTAAGGGTTCTAAAAGCTTTAAAGCTTTGTCAGGAGCTTATGTGAGCTTAAAGAGTCCATTAAACAACTATGATTAACATGAATTCGAATGACATGGAAATTAAAGGAATTTAAGCAAAACATGAAATTGAAAAGTTACTTGAAATTAAACTGGAACTGAAGTTTCATTACAATATTTTAAGAAGAATTACAACATTTGAAACATTAAAAGACATTTAAATTAAAGAAAGCATTTTAAAGTTATACTACGTGACCAAGGCTAGCCCAAGGTGTCTTCTTCTCTTGCCTCCTCTTCTCTTTTATAACATTCTGAGTTCCACTTGGTTTTCTGGTCAAATCCCACCTTTAATCTTGTCCATTGATTGACTGAAACTCATCCTAGCCATCAAAGTTACTTTTGGCGCCAAAAGTCTCAAAGATAACTTGCAGCCGTAATTTTTGCAATTAAAGAATTTTGGAGGGATGTATTGGTGTAAGAGACAGCTGGGGGGTGAGGTGGAGTGAATATTGTGGGCTGGTATGGAGCAGTGATGGTGGTTTGGTGTTGCAGTGATGTGTGAGGAAGAATGAGGGAAAAGGGGGAAAGGAAGTGGGTTTGACTGGGGTCAACCCGGTATTATATAAAAAGGGGGTTGGGCTGGGTTTATTTTTGGGCTTGGTTTAGTGGTTGGGTTGGACTGGATTTGTGGTTTATGTATAAAAGGGATCCGGTTGGTTTTGTATAATGGATAAGCCCAAGGACTAAAGTTGTAATTTCTGAAACATGAGGGGCCTGATTTGACAAACTTCCAAACTTCATTCCAGGGATCACACCTGCCAATTAACATTAGTACAAGGACCATAATTGTAAATTTCCATTTTTAAAACTTCCAAGGACCTTTTATGTCAATTTTGGATTTTGAGGGGTAAAAGTTGCCATTTGTAGAAAACTTTCATCCAGGGACTATTTTGAACAAGTTTGATTATCCAAGGACTAAAGTTGACTTTTCATTCATTTTAAACCTTTAGGGACTAGTTTTGCAAATTGGTGATACTTCAGGGACTAAAATTGACAGTTTTGTGAACTTTGCATGCTTTTCACTTGTTTTCAATCTTTTTGTACCTGAATCACATAAAAACACATTTCAATGATATTTGTAACATTTATATGGTCATTTGTGTGTTTTTGGTCGTTTTTGTGGGGTTAAACAATATAAAATATATGTGTATTTAGACACATATCACGATGACACTTCAAGATCCGGCTAATGCAAATTGGAACATGGACACCGGTGCGTCCTCTCATCTTAATTCCTCTGCTAATAATCTTAGTACTATTTTTAATTCTTGTATTTATCCATCTCTTCTTGTTGGTGACGGGAAATCTATTTCCGTCACTAACACGGGACATAGCACTTTGACCACTCCATACCGAACCCTTCATTTAAATAATGTTCTCATTACACCTAATATTGTAAAAATTTTAGTCTCGGTACGTCAGTTTGTCCGTGATAATAAATATACAATTGAGTTTGATGAGTTTGGTTTTTCTGTGAAGGATTTATGGACCCGTCAAATTCTACTCCGATGTGACAGCACCGGTGATTTGTACCAACGTCTTGGTCATCCTGGAAGTGACGTGTTACATTCTTTAGTTTCTAATAATTTTATTTCTTGTAATAAGACTAAGTCTCCCGTGCTTTGTCATGCTTGTCAGCTTGGCAAGCACGTGCGACTTCCTTTTTCGGTTTCTGAAACAGTTGTTGCTTCTCCTTTTGATATTGTTCATTCGGATTTGTGGACCTCTCCACTTCTGAGCGTTACGGGTATTAAATACTATGTTTTGTTTCTTGATCATTTTTCGCATTATTTATGGGTGTATCCTTTACGAAATAAGTTTGATGCCTTGTCTAAGTTTGTTCATTTCCGTGCTTTCGTTAAAAACCAATTTAATTGTGACATTAAATCTTTGCAATGTGACCATGGGGGCGAGTTTGACAACAATGCCCTACACCAATTATTTGCATCTAATGGTATTACCATTCGTTTCTCTTGTCCAAAAACATCACAACAAAATGGCAAATCTGAACGCATGATACGTACCATTAACAACCTCATACGTACCCTTTTATTTCAAGCACACTTGCCACCCATTTTTTGGGTTGAAGCACTTCACATGGCCGCCTATCTTTTAAATATTTTGCCTTCCACAGCCATCCACAATGAGATCCCTCACACTCGCCTATATAAGACCACCCCCACTTACACGGATCTTCGTGTTTTTGGTTTCCTTTGCTATCCGCATGTCCAAACAAATCACAAACTTGAACCGTGTGCAACACCATCCATTTTCCTTGGGTATCTCACTAACCATCGAGGGTATAGGTGCCTTGACCTTAACACTAACAAAATTATACTCTCTCGACACATGACCTTTGATGAAACAGTGTTTCCTTATGGGTCTATGACACCTACTACCTCACCATCCTACACCTTTCTTGATACACCACCTAATATCATTCAACAAAATTTGCTTCATACTCCACTTACACCCCATACGCCTACTGATCAAACCACCAACACAAGTCAATCTACTACACAGTCCACTAACTCTCCTACGACCCAACACCTAAGCCCGTCACCTGTTGGTACCACCCCACAACCTACACATCAACCTATCACTACCCATGGCCCAACTACGACGCAACCTCCTCAGCCCAATATGCCTGGCCAACACCCAGCTTCAACCCCACAGCTTGGATCGCAAACAGCTTCGCCTCAACCCACTGTTGTACTTCCGCCTGTATTACATCCCAATCCTATTCCCGTGTCGACTCATCCCATGGTCACTCGCTATCATGTTGGTTCTAACCGTCCTACCTAACGTTTTACCTTAAATGTATCCACCATTTCACCGCTACCCAAGTCCTCGACCATGCGTTTAATGACCTCAATTGGTATAGTGCTATGATAGATTAATGTAATGCATTAATTAAAAATAATACTTGGATTCTTGTGCCTCGACCACTGGACGCGAACATTGTTCGTTCCATGTGGCTTTTTCGACACAAACATAATGCAGATGGTAGTCTTAGCCGCTACCAGGCTCGCCTTGTGGCAAATGGCACTACACAACTTACATGTATTGATGTTGATGAGACATTTAGCCCGGTTGTCAAACCGGCTACCATACGCACGGTTCTGAGTCTTGCTATTTCTCGGCATTGGCCTGTTCATCAGCTTGATGTCAAGAATGCATTTCTGCATGATTTTTTATCTTAGACTGTATATATGCATCAGCCTCCTAGCTTTCGGGATCCTCGCCATCCCGATCATGTTTGTCTTTTGTAGAGATCATTATACGGGCTTAAACAGGCTCCTCGGGCCTGGTTTCAGTGGTTTGCTGCTTATGCTACTCAGGTTGGGTTTCACCACAGTCGGTGTGACTCCTCGCTTTTTATTTATCGACAGGGCTCGGATACTGCTTATTTATTGTTATATGTTGATGATATAGTTTTGACTGCATCCTCTACCACTCTTCTACAGCAGGTTATTGCTTCTCTTCATGCGGAGTTTTCTATGACTGATCTTGGCCCTCTTAATTATTTTCTGGGCATTTATGTGACGCGTAACACTTCGGGGATGTTTCTTTCTCAATCAAAGTATGCTACTGAGGTTCTTGAGCGTGCTAATATGCTCACTTGTAACCCTTGTCGGACTCCCATTGACACAGACACTAAACTTGCAGCTGCTGGTGATCCTGTTTCTGATCCCACTTTGTACCGTAGTCTTGCAGGTGCTTTACAGTATCTTACATTTACTAGACCGGATATATCTTATGTTGTTCAGCAGGTTTGTCTGTTTATGCATGATCCTCGGAAGCCGCATTTCCCCGCTCATAAGAGGATCTTACGTTATGTTTAGATTTTGGATTACAGCTTTACTCGTCATCGACCTCATCCTTGGTTGCTTACTCCGATGCTAATGGGGCTGGTTGTCCTACTACACGCCAGTCTACATCTGGATATTGTGTTTTTCTTGGAAACAACCTTCTCTCCTGGTCATCTAAACGACAAGTTACACTATCACGGTCTAGTGTTGAGGCTCAGTATAGAGGTGTTGCCAATGTAGTTGCTGAGACTTGATGGTTACGTAATCTACTTCGTGAGCTTTATACACCTCTTTCGACTGCTACGATTGTTTATTGTGATAATGTGAGTGCTGTCTATCTCTCCTCTAATCCCATGCAGCATCAACGCACGAAGCATATAGAGATTGACATTCACTTTGTTCGTAACTTGGTGGCTACGGGTCATGTTCATGTTCTTCATGTTCCGTCTCGATATCAGTATGCAGACATCTTCACCAAAGGCTTACCTACTATTTTATTTGATGAGTTTGCTCCAGCTTGAGTGGTCGTTCATCTCCCGCTCAAACTGCGGGGGGCTGTTAGCGGACGATTTATGGGCTAAACCCAATAGTTATGTATCTTGGCTTGTATTTGTATTAGTGGCCCATTAGCATGTTATTTATACACTTTATTGTACTCATTATCAATCAATGAAACATACGGTTTACATATAAGAGAAAAATTCATTTGCTTACTCTTATTTTGGTGCTTACTTTGGGACAAATCTCCACCATCCATTTAGAGTAAACTCCAAAATACATCCCTGTGGTTTACCAAATTTCGCACCATACATCCAAACTTTTTTTTTGCTCCTTATACATCCTTCCGTTAGTAAAAGTTAACCTATATACATCCCTCCGTTAAAACAAGGACAAACGGCGCAAACCATTTCTCCGTTATCTCCTAACGAGATAGAAAATGTTTGCACCGTTAGTCCTATGGGTTAAGTCTATTTGCACCGTTAGTCATTTGTTACGTTTTCGTCCGCTTTTTTACGTTTTCGTCTGCTTTTTTACGTTTTCGTCCGATTTTTTACGTTTTCGTCTGTTTTTTTTATGTTTTCGTCCCTTTTTTTACGTTTTCGTTCGATTTTTTACATTTTCGTCTGTTTTTTTACGTTTTCATCCGTTTTTTTTTACGTTTTCGTCTGATTTTTTACTTTTTCGTCTGTTTGTTTACGTTTTCGTCCGATTTTTTACGTTTTCGTATGATTTTTTACGTTTTCTTTTGATTTTTTACGTTTTCGTCTGTTTTTTTTACGTTTTCGTCCGATTTTTTTTTCGTTTTCGTCTGATTTTTTTTTGTTTTCGTCCATTTTTTTACGTTTTTCATCTGTTTTTTTACGTTTTCGTCCATTTTTTACGTTTTCTTCCGATTTTTTTATATTTTCGTCTGTTTTTTTACGTTTTCATCCATTTTTTTACGTTTTCCTCCATTTTTTTTCGTTTTGTCCCTTTTTTTTACGTTTTCGTCACATTTTTTTCGTTTTGTCTGTTTTTTTATGTTTTCGTCCGATTTTTTACGTTTTCGTCTTATTTTAACGTTTTCGTCCGATTTTTACGTTTTCGTCTGTTTTTTAGTTTTCGTCTGTTTTTTTACGTTTTCGTCTGATTTTTTAAGTTTTCGTCTGTTTTTTTATGTTTCGTCCGATTTTTTACGTTTTCGTCTGTTTTTTTACGTTTTCCTTCGATTTTTTACGTTTTCGTCTTTTTTTTACGTTTTCATCCATTTTTTTACGTTTTGGTCCGCTTTTTTACGTTTTCGTCCACTTTTTTTTGTTTTTGTCTCATTTTTTACGTTTTTGTCCAATTTTTTTTGTTTTCGACCCTTTTTTCATGTTTTTGTCTTTTTTTTTACGTTTTCGTCCGATTTTTTACGTTTTCGTCTATTTTTTTACGTTTTCATCCATATTTTACGTTTTCTATTCACGGATCTACAACTTTCTACAACAGCAGCAACATTCTATCACATAAAAATCGGACAAAAACATAAAAAATCGGACGAAAACGTAAAAAAATAGACGAAAACGTAAAAAATTGGACGAAAACGTAAAAAAAGAGACAAAAACGAAAAAAAGTGGACGAAAATGTAAAAAAGCGGACGAAAACGTAAAAAAAATGGATGAAACCATAAAAAAAGACCAAAATGTAAAAAATCAGACGAAAACATAAAAAAACAGACGAAAACGTAAAAAAATCGGACGAAAACGAAAAAAATCGGACGAAAACGAAAAAAAATCGGGCGAAAACGTAAAAAAACAGACGAAAACGTAAAAAAATCGGACGAAAACGTAAAAAAACATACGAAAGCGGATGAAAACGTAAAAATACAGACGAAAATATAAAAAATCAGACCAAAACTTAAAAAAATGGATGAAAACGTAAAAAATCAGACGAAAACGTAAAAAAGCGGACGAAAACGTAAAAATATGGATGAAAACGTAAAAAAACAGACGAAAGCGGATGAAAACGTAAAAAAACAGACGAAAATATAAAAAATCGGACGAAAAAGTAAAAAAAATGGATGAAAACGTAAAAAAACAGACGAAAATGTAAAAAATCGGATGAAAACGTAAAAAATCGGACGAAAACGTAAAAAAACAGACGAAAACGTAAAAAAATGGACAAAAACGAAAAAAATCGGACGAAAACGAAAAAAATAGGACGAAAACGTAAAAAAACAGACGAAAACGTAAAAAATGGGACAAAAACGTAAAAAATCGGATGAAAACGTAAAAATGAGACGAAAACGTAAAAAAGCGGACGAAAACGTATGAAAATGGATGAAAACGTAAAAAAAGAGACGAAAACGTAAAAAAATGGACGAAAACGTAAAAAATCGGACAAAACGTTAAAAATCGGACGAAAACGAAAAAAATCGGTCGAAAACGTAAAAAAGCAGACGAAAACGTAAAAAAGCGGACGAAAACGTAACAAAGGACTAACGGTGCAAATAGACTTAACCCATAGGACTAACGGTGCAAACATTTTCTATCTCGTTAGGAGATAACGGAGAAATGGTTTACGCCGTTTGTCCTTATTTTAACGGAAGGATGTATATAGGTTAACTTTTACTAACGGAGGGATGTATAAGGAGCAAAAAAAAAGTTTGGATGTATGGTGCGAAATTTGGTAAACCACAGGGATGTATTTTTGAGTTTACTCATCCATTTATTTTAATCTAATTGTGTGGATTAAACCTAAGATTTAATATGCTTAACCTTAAATGCTCTAACTATATAAAGCATTTTTCTCATTTTGTTTTTCATTCGTTCATTATTTTTCACACAGTTACTTCCAACTTCTTTCATCCATCTGCTCTAATCTCTTACCTCCAACTTCTTTCATCCCTTCCATGCTCTCATCTTTCCCTCTAAAAATTAGTTAGCCGTCACAATCATCACGTCACAATCATCTCCAACTGCTATCATCTTTCTGATTAATGCGATCATTCCGATCATCACAATCATCACTTGGTGCTAGTGATTGAACATTCATCATCTCATCATCACCTCCCGATCATTATCATCATTTTTTATGGCTTCTTTTGATTTGAATGAACCGTTTGTTTCAGAAGTTGATTAGATTGATATTGTTGCGGTTGATAATGCTGTTGATTTGGTTGATAATTATGTGGATCAAGTTGTCTAATATTTCTTCTAATCAAGTTGCACACCAAGTGTTTGATGAAATGTGTGAGTGAAAATTATTTGATAATCTGGTTATCTACTCCTGTAATTTTGCTTATTACTTAAGTTGTTAGTTGAATTTTCGTTTTTAACTGCATTGGAATGTTATTTTTATGTCTGATTGTTGTTTTGAATATGCTCTGTATCATACATGTAGTATCACCAGTGATATCTGAAGTTCATGATATTATAATTTTGTTGTTTTATGTGTTTTTTGTTGATGATAATTGTGTTTAATTTACTGATAAGATGTTTATTATAGTGTAATATTGCTTATTATTTAAGTTGTTAGTTTAAATAGCTTAAACAGGTTGATTTTGCTTTAAACGTATAGTTATTTAGTGTGTTTTTGCTTATTATTTAAGCCGTGATTGGATTTATGTTTTTCAGTTTGCTCTGTGTAGTATCACTTGTGTTATTGTTAGTTTATGATAGTATATTTTTGTTTATTATTTATGTTGTTAGTTTATTTTTTTGATTGAATTGAATTGGATTGCTTTGAACTGTATATGCGTATTATCACTTGTGATATTCACATGCTTGCATTCACGTGCTTGCTTTGAACTGTAAATGTGTATTATCACTTGTGAGATTTGTAGTATCACTTGTGATATTTTGTTTATTTGATAGGTTTTTATGTTTACTGTGATAAATTTTTTTTATTAATACACATCTTGGTGTTTTTGTTAATGTTACTTGTGATATTGTTTAATATCACTTGTGATATTGTCTAATATCACTTGTGATATTTCATAAACATAGTTAATGTCTAATATCACTAGTAATATTTCAGAAACAAACAAATATGTTTTTTAACCTTTAATATCATATGTGATATTTCGTTGCTTTGTATATTTTTATATATATTATCTGTGATATCATATGTGATATTTCATTGATTTTCAGGTATAAGATGGTTTTTGTGCCTTTCACCGCAATAGACAACCACAAGAAATGTTCTGCTGACGGTTCAGGGTTGCTTAAGAATGAAAACTTTGCTCAAATATTTTGTGTTCTTTTTGGAATTTGTAACATGAAATCAATGTTTATGAAATAAGAATGCCACTTTATTGTTATATCATTTGTGATATTTAACTTAATTTCAAAATTATCTTTATGCTGCTCAAGAGAAATTCATTTGTGATATTTCACTTAATTTCAAAATTATCTTTATGTTGCTCAAGAGAAATTGAAGGTAAATCGCAACATTAGGTGGACCTTAGAG
Organism: Artemisia tridentata subsp. tridentata; assembly: GCA_021014915.2. Classification (NCBI taxonomy): domain Eukaryota; kingdom Viridiplantae; phylum Streptophyta; class Magnoliopsida; order Asterales; family Asteraceae; genus Artemisia; species Artemisia tridentata. Next base: position 465,524,786 of record CP139508.1, read on the forward strand.
AAAACATAAAGTGGTAAAACATAAAGTTAATAATAGGCATGTGATAATACAATAATACAAAAAACAGTTTATTGATTTATCACTTGTGATATTAAACGTAGAAGTGACAATTCTCTTAATGAACAAAAAATAAAACATCTCAATCACAAATAAACAAGGAGCATTAGCCTCTGATGCTCAATCAGTTACATAAACGCTTATATACGACTTTGGCGCTGAATCATCTGAACATATTGGAGATTTGGTATACAATAATGTTCTCGGCTGTATTGACCCAAATGATGGAAATATATGTGATGTGAAGATGAAAGTACCTAAGAAAAGATGGAAAGATAGTTCTTTTCTAAACTCATTTTTGAACCTTTCTACAAATAATCCCAATTTTTCATCAACCTGAAATATCTCTTCCATCTCCATGTTTTCTCTTAACAAATCTTCCAGCTCTCTTTTTTCTTTCAAAACAACTTGAAACTTTTCTTCAATTGTTTCATAGATTAGCTGTTTTATATATATGAAAAAAACCATATTAGTATTTATCACTAGTGATATATCAAAGACACTACCGTCTCAATTCATTATCACTTGTGATATTTCAAGTGACAATCAACAATCTATGAACTAAAACATTTTAGCATTTATCACTAGTGATACTTCAAAGACAGAATTATCTCAATCCATTATCACTAGTGATATTGCAGGTGACAATCAACAATATTCTTAAATAGCTTCTAAATAAGAAATAAGTTACAGAAATAAGTACAAAATCATCACAACATCATAATAATCCATCAATAAAATCTAAAATCAACAATAAAATTGAAATATCATAAGTGATAATAGTGTTCTCATATGGTTTTCATACTATTAGAAGCTGTATAATAAGGTGATAAAAACACACATTAAATAGGATATCACAACAACTAAACAAATATTAACTATGTTTTTGAAATATCACAAGTGATAATAGTGTTCTCATATTGTTTTTTTGCTGCAAACCTATTTGCATACTCTATTATTAACTTATTTTGGTCATTCATTTCATGAAGAAGGATCTTTGTAGTGTATCTCATTCTCATATTATTCATCTTTTTGGAGGAACCTTTGATATCACAGGTGATATTACAGATGTGTCAGCTTCTTCTTTTTGTTGAATCAGTGGCGGTGATGGAGGAACATGTTATATCACAGGTGATATCATAGGTGTTTCAGCTTCTTCATTTTGTTTATGAAGATGATGTGCTTTCTTCAACCATAGCTTCTTCAGAAATAAGAACAAAATCATCACAAATCAATACAGTATAATCTATCAATAAGCAACTAGAATGAATAAAATCACAAAAATATTCAAGATTATCAACAAAAAATAAATAAAAATAAAAAATAAGAAGAATATTACAAAAAAAATACTTGATGTGCATCCAGTTTCTAATCACATGTGATACAACAGTTTCTAATCAGCATTGCATTTCATCAAACACTTGATGTGCATCTAACTGATTTTTTCTAAATCAATAATAACACATGAACTAAACCATCTAAGTTTAAAACTGATTGAAAAAACAAAAATAAATTAGCAAAAAATATTTGAATTAGTTAAATAACCACTAAATAAGGAATTGGAAGCACTCTACCATCATCTTGAGTTTGAACAAGTTCATTTTCAATGGTTTTTTTCCCCGGATCAGCTTCTGCTGCTTCGATTGTTCCATTTTTGTATCTTTAATTTGTTTTTTACGGTTGAAAATAGTTTGATTTTGATTTTTTTTGGTTGTTTTTGGTGGTTGGTAGAGAGAGAAAGTGTTTTGGTAGAAAGAAAGTTTCTGAATAATGAAATGAGAGAAGGACGGTTTGAAAATAATAAGCCAAAAGCGTGTTTGCTAAAGTTACAATAAAGTTACAAAACTGGTCTCTCAGTGTTTTTTATTATTAAATTTTGTCTTTTTGAACTAACAGTCCTGATCTGTCCCTTAGTAAGCATGAAGTTTTGAGTACGCAAAATAAATCAATTGTTACATATAATTGATCCATTTAAACCGGTCACTTCTTATCTTTTATCAAATTTGGTCCCCACCTGTACCCTTTCGGTCCACCCCTTCTTATCTCTATTAGGCCGGTTGGCAAGGGTATGGTTTTTTCACCAGACACCTCAGCGCCACGTCAGCTTTCTCTCTCCTCTCACTTCCCTTCACCTCACTTCACCATTTAGTGGTCAAGGCAACACCATCTTCACCTTTCATTAAAATACCCACTTTATATAAATATACCCCACTAAATACCTCACACACACTCACACACAAAATAAAAAATAAAAAACATCCGGTATACTTAATGGTGAAACTTTCACCTCTATTTGTCTTGGGAGCTGCAAATGGTGAAGGATTAATGGTGGGAGGCATGGTGATCATGCGTGAACTTTGGCAAAAGTGATGGCTTCACCATCCCTTGCCGAGTGGTCTTATATTTGACTATCTTTTAGTCCACCCCTGGCAGTTTGTGGATGCTACTTGTGCTGACTGTGGTATCATGACTTTTCTTAGTCTTCGTTGATAGTAATAATTTCCAATTTGCTGCTAACTAGCTAGTTTCCTTGAAGTTGCTAGCTACCAATAGATGTATGCGTTTAAAAGCTATAATTAGTAACATTCTTCAGGCAAAAAAAAATAATAATACAAATTGACATTAATTAGCCTAGATGATGTCTTTTACCAGCAAGTCTGAATATTTGTCATCATCAACTTCAGCACAGCCATGTCACCTTTTTTCGTTTGCTGAGATTCAACTTGCAACCAATGATTTTGATGATGAATTGATAATTGGAAAGGGAGGATTCGGAAAGGTGTACAAAGGAAGTATATGTATTAAAGAAACTAGTCATGTTGTTGCCATTAAACGGTTGGATTCTATGTCCAATCAAGGGGCAACTGAGTTTAAGGCTGAAATCAAGATGCTTTCAACTCTGCGCCACTGTAACTTGGTGTCTCTAATCGGTTATTGTGATGATAACATGGAGATGATCCTTGTTTATGTGTACATGCCGCGTGGAACCCTATATGATCATCTACACAAATTTACTGCTACTCCTTTAAGTTGGATTCAACGACTGAAGATAGCCATAGGTGCTGGGCATGGCTTAGACTACCTTCACACTGGTGTGGGCACCCGACATAGTGTCATACATCGTGATGTCAAGAGTTTGAACGTTCTTTTGGATGAGAACTGGGCAGCGATGATTTCAGATTTTGGGTTATCCAAAATAGGTCCCATCGACCAGACAGCTTATAATGTTAGTGTTAGTGTCAAAGGCACATTCGGGTATTTGGATCCAGAGTATTTCTATACCAGAAAACTGACTAGGAAAACTGATGTGTATGCATTTGGGGTTGTATTGTTTGAATTGCTGTCAGGGAAGCTTGCAGTAGATGTAAGTAGAGGTGAGGAGCAATGTAGTTTGGTAAGATGGGCTCAAAAATGTGTAAAAGAACGAAAAATAGATCAACTGGTTGATTCCAAAATAAGGGGAACAATTTCACCCAAATGTTTGATACAGATGGCTCGGATCGCAGATCATTGTTTGCTTAGTGTTCCTAAAGAACGTCCTACCATGACTAAGGTTGTGGCATCACTAGAAGCTTTACTTGAACTACAACAGAAATATGACAATTCAGCTGAGTCATCAGGCATGATGGGATTCCCCTGGAAGATTCATAAGTATTTAGTTTCCGCGACTAAACAAAACTCTACAACAACAACAACAACAACAAACCCAATCCCGCCGGGGCAGGGTATGGGGGAGGTAGAATGTAGACAGATCCTACCCCTACCCCAAGGTAAACCCGGGAGTAGAGAGACTGCTTCCAAAGAGACCTCCGGCAAGTGCATGAATGCGCGTGAGACTAAACAAAACTCTGGTATACTAAATTATACTCTTCATTATATGTGCATATTTGTGTGTTACAGACTTGATATTGCACAATAACGATTTATTTCTCATATAAGTGAACTGATTTTCGGGTTATGATCCATTGATAAATTTAATCCAATGATTGTATCCTGTTTAATTTGTTCATTTTGTAAGACCAAAGAACGAGCCTTGAAAACAATATGAATGTGTCCTCTTCAGCCAACGCAGGAGATCTAAAAGTGTTCACATATGGAGAACTTAAACATGCTGCAAGAAACTTCAGAACGGACAGACGCATGGGAAAGGGGAGTTATGGTGAGATCTACAAAGGCTGGGTCGCTAAAATGGCATCTTCCGCCTCTAATGATGATACTGGATTGCCCATTGCAATTAAGAGACTTAATGGCTACAGATCTGAAAGTCCTGAAAAACTATTGGTAAAGTTTAAATCTATCTTGAGCTTCTTTTTTTTTAATCTAATCGGCACGATTTTACTTCCCATATGGACGTATGGTGTCATTGCATGTACCTTGTTCATGGAAGGCAACAGATTTGTCAAATTGATTTCTTTTGAATGCAGACGGATCTGGAAAAGTTGAAAGAATTTGATCATCCCAACTTTATTAAGCTCATTGGATATTGCTTTATCTGGAAAACGCTATTCCTCATTTATGAATTCATGCATAACGAAAACTTTGAGGATCTCCTTTGTAGCGGTAAGCAATAGACAAGTCCAAACATAATATAAATGTGTAAATAATTACCTTATGTATTGCATTTTTTATGGGATGTAGGAGGTGTAGCACAACTTCCTTTGGTTACAAAGGTGAAAATAGCAATAGGCATTGCTCGAGGGCTCGTTTTCTTAAACGAGACACAACATGAAGTTAGTGAGTCTCTGCTTGACAGACATAAAATATTGCTAGATAAGGTACAATTAAGCTCTTTTGCTGTCGCCTTCTAAAATAAGAAGGAACAGCCTTAATTTCATTCATTGCGACTTCCCAGTGAGCCCCACATAGAGAAATCCGTGTTAACTAACAGATGATAACCTATCGTCTTATTTGTGTGATTTACGTGATATATTGGCAAAGCATCTTTGATGGATTTACCTGTTTGCACAAAATGTAAATTTGCAGGATTTCACAGTAAAGCTCTCAGGTTATGAATTTATGATGTCACTAAACTAATAGACGGTCACTATACCAGTGTCGATGATGAAAATGATGACTCGTATCATCCTGGATACAATAAGTTACTTTAACCTTTCTCCTACCTGTTGGTGGTTTGGCGTATATCAATTAAATGCATACGTCTGAATAATGATTACACTTTCAGAGCCTTATACACTACAGAGCAATTTCTCTGGTTTTATTGTGGTATTTGCTGAATTGCTATCGGAGAGGAATATAAGTAATGACTATGAATTGCGAATGGCTAATTTATTTTTGTTCAAGTCTGGAACATACAACTTGTCTCTTGCTGCAGAATTATGTTTTGAAATCTGCAATGAGGCGGATGCGGAATTCAAGTTGCTAACAATCTTAAATAAGTATATCCAAGCTGGGGCAGACCTACGAAGGTGTCGTCAGCGGCATAGTGACAAGAGACGCCAGATCCCCCGCGATCTACATTCCAGATCAGTCGTTCCTGATCGCAGTACAAGTTCATTACCAGAAAGCCATGGTATCCAATTTCGTTCTAGAAACTGATTTTCCGAGTACTCAATTCCATTACATTTCAAACGAGTATCAGTTCGCGATTTGATTAACGAAATCGGGTTCGATACATGTAGAATTCAAGATTTATATCACTTAGTGTTAGAAAAGGCACTCCAGGAGTAATTAACGTTATTTATTTATTTTTTTTACCTAGGTTAATACTGAACATTTTAATATCTATATCAATAGTGACAGAAAGAGTAAGGATAGCTAACTTGCATCCCTAACAAGTTAGCTATGAGAAATGACACATGGTACGTTTGTTTATGCATGCGCATAGGAAGTTGGTATGCAACTTTATGAGATTGGATCCTATTGTAATAGTCTTGATAATTCTGAGGATACGAGCATACGTTCAGTACAAGTTTCAAACCAGTAATGTTTCAAATCATACCATTCATCATATACTATGGGCAGGTGATTCAAGCCCTAAACTTTCAACAACCATGTGTAGTTATAGTAAAAAGATATGCAGAGCATGCTTATTTTTGTAACTTGCTTCAATTAACTAAACTCAACTAATTAATAGAAGAAAACTCATTATTGATATCCCAGATTCCAGGTTCTTGAATTAGCAAAATTTTGAAAAAAATGCTGTAAGTTACATCCTACAGCAACTCTTCTAAACTAACAACCTCTTGCAACATGAACTGATAATAAATAAATAGAATTTGCAGCTTCATACAAATATGCATTGAGATTATCTCTCCCCAATTGTCTCATCAGCCGTACATCACATCACATAACTTCACAACTGCTCTGCAACGTCAAAAGAAAAAAAAAAAAAAAAAAAAAAAAAAAAAAAAAAACACAACACAAGCATTAGTAATCAAAGGTCGCTGACAATACTAATATATTATATATGCAAGCATACTTCTTCATTTGCATGTGGGAGAATTTCATCTATATCCTTACAAAACTTTCTTATTACGTCAATATCCTTACAAAAATCATAATTACGTCAATGTCCTTTGTAAAATAAATAAATAAAAAAACTCATATATACCCAAATAAATAAATTAAGTATAATTAAATGATTTTTATCTCTAAAACTCTTATTTTAATATTAATCAACAAGTTAAATTACATGTTTACCCTTCTCATCAATATCAAACACATACATACAATCAACCTTCTCTTCTTCCCGATGTTCATCACATCAAGACTGCTCAAGAGCTGTCATTCTTTTAATTTTTGATTATTTTGTATGAATAATAAGATGTCTCTTTGGAATGTCTTTTTATATATTTATTTGATTGCGTAAACCAACCATGTGGTGTAATTTTGTTTGCAAATTGATGATTTTAGGGAATTATATAATATATTAATGGCATAACCAAACTAAAATAATTACCCTTGTATCTTGAATTCATATTGTCCAGCTTAACAACCATATATGTACCCAACAATACTAATTGCTTGAAACAATAATTTATGGCACAACATTCATATGATTACTTAGTGGCCAACGGGCTTCTTATTTTACAAGAAAAATAAGTAGCGAAAGGTGTGGTAAATTTGGGAAGAGGAGATGGACTGGGAAGAAAGATGAGGCATGTGTTTGTTTGATTTTGAAAATAAGGGTATATATGTAATTTAACATACTAATTAATACAAAATAAGAGTTTTAAAAAATAAAATCTTTTAGTTACACTTGACTTATTTATTTGGGTATACATGAGTATTTTCAAGTTAAAGAAGGATAATGATGTAATTCTGTTTTTTGCAAGGATATTGACGTAGTAATAGAGTTTTGTAAGGATATACATGAAATTCTCCCTATTATTAAAAACAAGTTCACCTGTGCAGGTACTAAATAAGTCAACAAGATTCCTAGTTCTATTTTGCAAAGACTTTAGCTAGTTTGATGGTAAAATTACAGTAGGTAGACAAAACTGTGAAATTCAACCAAAACAAAGTTCACAATCAACTTAAAGTTTAACTGTCTCATGCTCTTAATGCCATTATGCCAAATTTATAGTTTTCAAACAATCATGTCGCCAATATTTAGCTCAAGAAAGCAAGGACCTGCTAAAGACTTAAATTCCCAAAGAACGGGGGCAAAAAGAATATCATGGTTTAACGCATGCTTAAAATGAAGAGTTTTAACATCATAACATGCTCATTACCGATGCTGTAACTATAAACAAATCCTAAGGATTCAATCCAGACTATTGTACAACTATATTTGGTTCATTAGTATAACTCTTACATTACAAGAATCTGATAACATACAAGTCATTAGGGCTGAGCATCAGGCCAAAACCGACCTGAACCGACCAGAACCGACCAAAACTGAACAGAACCGAAAACGTTCGGTCGTTCGGTTCGGTTTATACGGTTTAGGTGTGTTTTCTCTCGGTCTGGCTCGATCCGAACCGATCCGAACGAAAGCAAAAATCATATATATATAGAACCGAAAACCGAACCAAATATGGTCAATTTGGTGACCGATTCGGCTCGGTTATTTGGTTCGGTTCGGTTTTCGGTCAGTTTTGCTCAGCCCTACAAGTCAAATATAATAATACACAATTTATAAAGAAAAGAGATAAACATACCACAAAAATGAAACTTTTGTTCTGCCCTTAATTAGTACCACCAGAATCCGATTCCGACGACAACGGTGTTCCATTCCACTAGGAGGCAACTTCAACAAACCCCGTTCCTTCGTCCCAAACATTTGCTTCCTCAACGCCTCATGCAACTTCCCAAACAACTCCTTCTTCAACGACTCAAACGCCAAATCCAACCTCTCCAACTGCTCCATCGCATTCTTATTATACATAAACAACCCATAGTACAGCTCAAAACTATCACTACTCGTATTCTCAACCAAATCCAACAAACTCTCATACCCTCTAGTATTAATCGGCGTACTATCCAACCCAAACTTCTCCAATATCCTCCCAACCGTATGCGTTATAAACTGCGATTCCGCAGCGTGCATATCATGTTCCGCACACGTCATTTCCCTCATCAAACACCCCTCTCGCTCAAAACACTTCAAAAAATTCTCACACCGCGCTACCCTACTTTCCTCATTCCCTATCCTAACTTTATCAAACACAAAAGTTAACCCTTTCCAACTATTCTTCCCGCTTTCGGGACCAAACATGGGATGGGTACACAAAATATCGAAATCTTTAGGCAAAATTCGCATAAACACATCTTTCGCAAACTCTTTAACCGACAAAACATCGACAAATAAAGTCGACCTTTTTAAGCGTTGTAAAGGTAAAGACTTAAGTACTTTATCAGTAGACAATATACTAGTACAAAGCAAAATAACTTCTGGGTGTTCTTCACATAAGTCATCGGCGTTTGGGTAGTACGCGACGCCGAGTTCGGCGGCGCGTGAGGAGTAGTCGGCGCGTGAGTGTGCTAAAACAGTATGGCCTTGCCGGACTAGGGTTTTAGCTAAGAACTGGCCGAAATTACCGAACCCAATGATGGCAATTTTGAGGGTTTTTGATTTGGGTATTTGGGATTGGAGCTTGGACTCGTGGTCGTATGGTTGGGCGGCGTCAATTGCGGTGATTTTGGTTCTGGTTAGGGTTAGGGTTTTGGGGGTTTTGGATTGGGGTGACGGCGGGAGGTGGGTGAGTGTGTGGTGGGTGAATGGGTGACGGTGGTCGTAATGGTGGTGGTGGTTACGGTGGCCGGAGATTGTGGTGGCCGGAGAGAGTGAGAGCATTTTTGTTTCCGGTGAGGGTTTAAGGTGTGGGAATTAGGGATTTTGACTTCTTTTTTTTTTTCAGGGGTTTGACTTTTGAGTTTCAAAGTAAGTAGTACTAGACTAGTAATGTATGTTGAAGAAAGTACTTTCCTTTTGGACAGTTGGACTAGTTGGAATTATTATGGGGTATGATTTTGACTAGACTATTGGGTATGGAAGGGCACTAGGAGTCATAAGTCGGAATCATCAATACTTTCCAAATTTAACCAATAAGTTTCAGCCAACTCATTCTTATAAATTTTCATACCTCCCAACCTAATTCACTGGCGGCGCATAAATTCTCATACCTCCCAATTTTTTATTTTTTTTTTCCTTTTTTCTTTTTAATATCTAAACACCTATCTCTTTATCTTATCTATCTCCTTATACCACATATTCTCCAAATCAAAGTTTATCATTCATATCTATACTTCTTACTCTCTCTTCTCCCTCTCTCTCACTAAAAACCTAGCCACCATCACCATCATTTATGTCTCTCTCTCTCTCTCCCTCTTCATCGCCGGTTGCCGTCACACCACCACCAAACCACCACCGATCCGCCATTTTGATTCAAGATACACGAAGATCGAAGGTCCGTGAGTGTTGTTTGGGGTAGAATTTTTTTTAAGCCACCAACGTTCGGATTTTTTTTTTTGAATTTCTTGGTTTACCAACGTTCACTTTTTATGGCCAACGTTCATTTTTCACATTTAAGATAGTTGTGCAACGTACACTTTTTTGTTGAGATGAATTTATGGTGAGTGGTTTGCCAAGCCGCTGTTGACAAATTTTTTCCATAAATTTGAAATCGGCGGCGATGTTACCATCGGTTTCCATCAACTCGCCAGCCATACCGATGGGTGCTCCTAGTCCCCTGAGCATAAAAATTTCATTTCAAAACTGGTTATTTCAAAACTCTTTATGTACATTTTAAGGTAGCTAAAGGGTCCGAAACTGTTTTGAGATTGACCCAATAACATCTCTCGCCCTCTCGCAAAAACCTAAAAAAAGAAAACTTCATTCGTTTTAACCGTTTACTGTTTTTTAATATAAAAGCCGAACATATTTTACATATTTAATAAGCTTATAAGTTCAATTTTATATTACTAAGATTATGCGTTTGGGTTTATTAGTTTAGATTGTGTTTGCTTTCATAACCTATTTTGTTCTTCAAAGTCGACATTTAAGGAAAAAAAAATTAAAAATAACGATTGTTTTTTTTTTTTTTTTTTTTTTTCTCTCTTCTTTATGCAGCTTCACAAACATTTTTGAAAAGAGTTCTTTGTTCTTCTTATTGTCTTCGGGCTGTTGGAAAATTTAGTGCACTTGAGGGATGATTTTACACCTGGTAATGGGTTTGGAGGTATGGAGTATACACCCATCAGGTCAATGAACACCCTGACTCATATTATATGGTTATGTTGTTCTGCTGCTAGTTATTATGATGGTACTGCTAGTATCATCATGGGACTGCTGATGTAGAACAAGGTACGGTTAGCTTGGACAAGGTACGGTTAGCTTGGACAAGGTACTGCTAGCTTAATGAAGGTACTGCTAGCTTCATTGCTGCTACTACCTTCATTGTGCTGCTAGCTTTATCAACCTGCTGCTAGCATTATCAACCTGCTGCTAAGCATTACCAACTTGCTGCTAGTGTATCAACCTGCTGCTAGCTTTATTGTGTCTACTGCTAGAACAATAAAGGTGCTGCTGGTCTGATGGGCAATGGACTCTGCTGCTAGCACAAATTATTGTGCTGCTAGGCATCAGACTCTGCTGCTGGTATAACCACCGACTCCTACATTTATGGAAACTATTATGGATAATTAATGGGCCGTTAATTATTCATAATACCATGGGCTAGGGTTTTGAGTATGTCTCTATTATAAATAGAGATCATCACAATGCATGAAAAACACGACATAAAAACCCTAAACACTAAATTACGATCGGTTCTTGCTTTGTGCCTAGAACAAGAACATCACTTGGTTTTATCCCATAGAGATATTCGTGTAACCCAGGCATAGGGTCGAATAGTTTCTATTGGAAAGTGTGGAACGTTTTGGTTTGTTCAATTGAGATATTTATGTATTGAATGTGTTTAGCATGCGGAATCTACTACAACACACTTTAAAAGAACACAAGGTGATGAGTTTAAGTAAACGTGTGAATGTAATGAACAAAGAACACAACTTTGGTTAATACAAAACGATTCAATATTATTGATGAAATAATACGGATGATCTAAGTATCACCGGGATTACAAAGTAATCTTGAATCTAAGATTGTAAAAAAGATTTGTGATTCGAAGTAACTAAGTTACTTGAGAGATAGTTTGGTTTGTGGTTATTGGTTGTTAAAGATTGCATGCATGAAGAAGTGACTAAGATATCCTTTTATAAGATAAGGATATCTTATTACATGTTGTCAAGTAGATGAATATAATACTATACTTTGACTATATTGGCGCCTACAATTAAATACAACTACCCATGTACACTCTGATATATTCTTCTGTCACCACACAAGACTATTCTACTTCTACATAACGTATAACAATGTACAAAGACTAATAATTCAACTAAATATCTATTACAAAATATCTAATCGAATTGACATAAGCTTGGCAGGCTCTTCATTAGCTAGCAGTACCTTCTACCCAGAAGGTACTGGTAGAACATCTTCGTACATAACAAAATCAACTAGCAGGCTCTTCATCGACTTGGCAGGCTCTTTGACTTTGATCATTTTATTCCCAACAATCCTCCCCTAAACTTGTTATTTCCATTAAAATACACAAGTTTCTGATGAATAAAATACATACCTTGAGGATTTGAGAACTCTTCCAAAAACCTTTACTTCCTATCCTTCCTTTTTCTTTCACATTGTTCAAATATGCTCCTTAGCAAACTTTGAACAATTTCTGAGTTTTCATCATCTTTGTCACACCTTAACCTCTTGGAGATCATAGTTGAGAGCACTTCATAACTAAGTGGATACTCTTTCTCAGCCAACATAAAGAGTTCAATCCCACTTGATGTGTACAAATGATGAACACTGCAATGACTTAGGAATTCCCAGGTTGTAGATGGATCATAATATGGAAACTTCCAATAATCATCTTTGGGATCAGGATCAAACATCCTATTGAATTCAACCATAATTCCTGTTCCTTAACATCATTGCTAGAATTTGTGGCTAGCCTAATCTGCACTAGATTCCACAATTCTTCCAAATCTGCTCTATCAGATGCTCTAACTAAATTTTCAAAATTCTTGAAGATAGCAGACTGTCCCCCAACCCTTGATATTTTCCATGACTTACCAAATCTATCATGGTGTATTTCCCAATCAATTATAGGGTGTCTAGACCTAATTGGATCAGCATGTATGATAGTAGGTAAAGTTATCAACATTTTACTTACTTGCTCTGTGTCCAATTTTGCTACTTCTTTCATCTGAGCATCTTCCTTCTTCTTTGAAGACCTTTCTTGTGTGTGTTCAGGAGGAGTGCAGTGGTTCTTCTTGTATGCTTCAATATATAGATGCTGCAACTCTTCAAATGATTTTCTTTTGAGTTGATGATCCTTCCAATTTGCTGACCTTTTAAGATATAACTTGAAGAACTTCATCTGCTCTTTCTGATCATGTGGCAATTTAAACCCTTTCTCCTTATACTGCATGATCTGCTGAAATACATCATTTAAGGCTTCTTCTCTATACTTTTTGGTGATGAATTCTTCAAGCTTGGCTGTCTTTTCTTCTACACTGAGAGACTCATCATCCATATACACAGAGGCTTGACCTCTTACAATTGGATCAATAGAGATAATCCATTGTAGTTGTGCATCAAATATTTGTGCAGCTTGAGAATCAATAAGAGCTTGAGCAGCATCTTCAGCATCTTTCTGCTCTTTCATTACTTCAAGCATTCTTGAAGCTTCAAGTGCTTTTAGCTCTTCTTCATGAACCCTCTTGGCCTCTTCTTCTCCTAAAGCCATCTGAATTTGCTGAGTTCTTTTCAACTTCTTGGACTTTGGCTCATCTTCAATCAGAATACCTTTGCCCTTATCCTTTGGAGGTGAATCTTGTGATGGAGCAGAAGATTGCTCATCAGCAATTAAAACCCTCTTTCTCTTGTACACTCTCTCAGCAGACCCTTTATACCCCATAGCCAATAGCCTTTCTCTCCTAGCAGACTCTTCTTCTGGCCTAGCAGGCTCTTGCCCTGCTCCAACAGGCTCTTGCCCTGCTCCAACAGGCTCTTCATCATAAACTTGAGTTCCATCATGGAATTCAAATTGAGCCTGTTCCTCCTCTTCTTCCTCATCTTCAGACCTATCCTTCCTCCCCTTTTTGGAAGAGTGATCTATCCTATCAGCATCTGACTGTGAAGAACTTGATAAAACAACCTTTGCAGACTTTTTACCTTTTAACTTCTTCACTTCACCCTCCAATCTCTTAACCCTTTTGACCAATTTGATGTTGATCTTAGAAAACTTTTCATTTTGACTTTTAAGAGCTTTCTCTAAGAACTTCACCTTGTCTTTTAACTCTTGCATTGTCTGAGGTGATTGGGTTTGTGATATATGATGTGGTGATGGTGGTGGTGTTTCAGATGGTACTGGAGATGGTATTGGTGTTGTTTGTTGTGTTGGTGAAATGTAACCATGTGAAGAACTAGATGATTGTGTTTCAGCAGATGGTGTTGGTTCTTCTGGATGTTGTGGTACCATTTCATCAAAAAGTGGAACTTCCTCCCCTCTAAAACCAATTCTCATATTTGAAAATACTTTTTGAGAAAGTTTTGGTGTTTCATAAACTGAGTCTGTGGGAAGCAACACATGTTGTAATTTTCCAATGATGCATCCAATGAATCTTGGATACATCAAAAATTTTGTTTTACTTTTCACATTGTTTATCAATCCTTCAAAAATATATTTAGAAAAATTGTATTTTCTATTTGTAGCTAAGCAAATGAGAGCAGAAGCCATGTTACCACTAAATTGCTCCCAAGAGGTTTTCTTCTGGCTCAAACAGTGAAGGATTGTGTGAATCAAAAATCTCCATTGTGGAGTAAGATGCTTTTTCAGAAAAGTGAGTTTGTTGGACTCAGCATGATACCCCATTCTTGTTAAATTTTCAAAAATTTCAGTATCTGGTAACTGACTAATACCATAAGAATCATCCAAATGAAGATGCCTTCTTAAGGATGACTCAGTAAGAGTCAAATGTTTACCATCCACTTTGGCTTTTATTCTTTGTTCCCCATTTTCAGAAGTTTTAATTTTAGCAGATTGCCAAAATTGTAAAATTTGATTTTCATAAATAGTGGGATTGACTAGCAAAGCAAACCTGATATAGGAGTTGTTTAAAAAGTCCACTACTTGATGAAATGAGGCATTATCCTCTGTCTTTTCCAAAAATGCTAACTGATTGTGACGTTGGACAAAATCTAGAACAACTGTGGAAGCCATAATGAAAATTTTGAATATGTTGGTGGGATTTGTTGGTAGTACTGGTAGAGGATGAAAGGTGTATGTGAATTATGATAGTGACTGATGAAAGAAGATATGAGAGAATTACTTTTAACCGACAATAAGAAAGATTAAAATAAGTAAATGAAAAGGCGGTTAAAAAGATCTTTTATATGTAAAATATAATATAATATAATCATCAGTGAATTACATAACTACCCCAACGGCTAATTTTAACTACCAGGCCTAATGGCTAAAACTTTTTCTGACAGGCTCAACGGCTATTTAGCAGTACCTTTGTACTCTAGCAGTACCATTTTTGTACTAGCAGTACCTTTTAAAGTTTTATAAAAATCCCTTATAGTTTTTAGCAAACTACCAGCTATCAACGGATTTGAGTTGTCTTTACCAAAAGCCGTTTGCTTAAGGACTAGCTAACTATTTACAATTAAGTATGGTTAGTTAACAACCATATAGTTTTTGGTAAACTATCAACCATCAACGGATTTGAGTTGTCTTTACCAAAAGCCGTTTGCTTAAGGACTAGCCAACTCTTAAGTTTGTGAAAACTTGGTGAGCTGAATACCAAAAGCCATGATGGCCCAAAGATGGTGCAATTTCCTTGGATGGAGGAAATTTAGAAAGGCAATGATGCTGTGTATCTTGGATGATTAGTTCAACAAGTGAAATCATCTAATGTCATGCCTTTGAGTTGAAACCTTTCGTAGTTTGATCTAGATAGAACTTTCTCCTTGAGAAATGCTTCATCCCTTCTAGATATATGATCTAACTCTCTCTTTTTCAACTCTGCATCATCTTGTATGCTTTTGTCTTTTCTTTCATAAATTGGTCTTTCTTCCATTCTGGGCTATTAATTCCTCCCCTGAGATTGTTATTTCTCCTGAAATGAATATAACTTTTGTTGCCCCTTTTGTTTGAAAGAACTCTTGTTTTGTTATCAACCTGAAATATGTTAGTTGCAAACCAAAAGAACAAAGTGTAGAACACTTGATCTATATAATTGTAAACATTCAAGCATTTATATGAACAAAACATAGCAATTTTGTATCAGCAGGACCAATTATGAACTAACAGGACCTTTTGACTAACTAGCAGTACCATGTTTAAAATCCAATACCAGTTAATTTTATGAACAAAAACACATGTTTTTCAAAGATTTATCATTCCAATACCTCCTACAAGATATTTGAATCTACCTAAATCAAAAGCTTTGGTGAGAAGGTCTGCATAATTCTTTTCAGAATCAATTTTAACTACTTGAATTAACCTCTTCTCATTGCAATCCCTTATGAAATGGTGTCTGATTTCAATATGTTTTGTTTTTGAGTGTTGAACTGGGTTTTTAATGATACAAATAGTACTGCTATTGTCAATATAAATAATGGTGTTAAGAAAATTGTACCCATAGTCAAGCAATTGATTTTGGATCCAAAGAACTTGCCCACAATAACTTGCACCAGCAACATATTCTGCTTCAGTTGTAGAATTGGCCACCATTGTTTGTTTCTTGCATTGCCAAGAGATTAGTCTGCAACCAAGAAATTGACATCCACCAGTTGTGGATTTTCTGTCTAGTGTTGCACCAGCATAGTCACTATCCGAATAAGCCATCAATTCAAAAGATGATTCCCTTGGATACCAAAGACCCAACCTAGGTTGACCCTTAAGATATCTAAAGATTCTTTTGACTGCTGTGAGATGAGAGATCTTGGGATGTATTTGAAACCTTGCACATACACATACTGAGAACATGATATCTGGTCTTGATGATGTAAGATACATCAAGGACCCAATCATAGATCTATAATTGTGCAAATCCATATCTTCTCCTTCAGCATCCTTGAGTAGCCCTTTGTCTGGATCCATTGGTGTACTTGCAACCTTAGAATCAGCAAAATTGAATTTCCTTAAGATCTCTGCTACATACTTATCTTGGCTGATAAATATGCCTTCTTTGGATTGTTTCACTTGGAGACCTAAAAAGAAAGTAAGTTCCCCCATGGAACTCATTTCAAACTTACTGTGCATAAGTTTTTCAAATTCTACACACAAGCCTTGGTTTGTTGATCCAAAGATTATGTCATCAACATAAATCTGCACTAACAAGATGTCTTTCTTTGTCCTTTTGATGAACAAAGTTGGATCAATCCTGCCTCTTTGGAATCCACTTTCTAGTAGAAAACAAGCCAATGTTTCATACCATGCCCTTGGAGCTTGGTGTAGGCCATACAAAGCCTTGGTAACTTTGTAAACTTTATCTGGATACTCAGCATCAATGAAGCCTGGAGGTTGAGATACATATACTGGTTCTTCAATTTCACCATACAAAAATGCACTCTTAACATCCATTTGATAGACAGTGAAGCCTATGAATGAAGCATAGGCTAAGAAAAGCCTAATTGCTTCAAGTCTTGCAACTGGAGCAAACACTTCTTCATAATCTACCCCTTCCTCTTGAGTATATCCTTGTGCTACCAATCTAGCCTTGTTCCTGATCACTATACCCCTTTCATCCTTCTTGTTTCTGAACACCCATTTGGTTCCAATTGCCCTATGACCTCTTGGCAAATCAACCAATATCCAAACCTTCTGAATCTTGAATTGGAGAAGCTCTTCTTGCATAGCTTCCACCCAACTTGCATCATCTAAAGCTTTGTTTATGTTCTTGGGTTCAGCCTGAGATAGAAAACATGAAAACAGGCATATATTGGAATTATCATTATTCTTTTCTTCATAAATAGAGGAGATTAACCCTTCTTCATCTGAGGATAAGACTTGAGATAAACCAACTTGAGATCTTGTTCTAACACCAGAAGTTATGCTTCCAATCACATCATCAGTTGAGTGATCTTTGAGAATTCTAGTGTTTGGTGTTGTAGGAACTTCATATGTAGTTGGAAGATTGCTAATCCCAACCTCTTCTTGAAAAGAATCATCTATTTGAACATTCAATGGCTCAGCAGTTCCAATAGTTGTACTAGCAGGACCATCTGAAGAACTGGCAGTACCATTGTCATTAGCACTACTTTCTTGATTCTCTTGATTCTGAGTTCCTTGATCTTCTTCATTGCCTTCATTTCTTGTGTTTGAAGGTCCTTCTTGACTTGAAGATAGATCCATACTTTTCCAAATTGGCATCCAGATGTAATCTTGATCTTTAGGATCTTTGACATTTTCTTCAGAACCTGCATTATCATTAGCATTTGTACCTGAAACAGGCACATAATTCATAGATTCTGAAAGCCTATCAACATCAAACATCCAATCTGGTCCAACTCCTTTCACATTTGCTAGTTTCTCTTGAAACTCTATGTGAAGATTCTCTTCTACTAGCCTAGTGCAAGTGTTAAACACTCTATAGGCCTTACTCTGCAAGGAATACCCTATCAAAAAGCCAACATCTGCTTTTCCATCAAATTTGCCTAAATGATCTTTGGTATTGAGAATAGTGACATGACAACCAAAAGGTCTCATAAAACTTAAAGATGGTTTTCTACCAAAGAAAAGTTCATAAGGTGTTTTTCTATGTGGTTTTGTCACAAGAACCCTGTTTTGTACATAACAAGCAGTACCAACTGCTTCAGCCCAAAATGAAATAGGCAACTTAGAGTCTACTAACATAGTTCTAGCAGCCTCTATAAGTGTTCTATTCTTTCTTTCTGCTACTCCATTTTGCTGAGGTGTTCTAGCTACACTAAACTCTCTTTTTATGCCTTTTTCCTTGCAAAAGTCATCCATAACTCTATTCTTGAACTCTGTCCCATTGTCACACCTGATGATTTTGACTTTCTTATCAGATTGGTTTTCTACCTCAGTGATATAGGTTTTAAGTATCTCACTAGTTTCATGTTTAGATCTTAAGAAGAAAACCCATGAAAATATGCTATAGTCATCAGTAACAACCAGACAATATTTCTTTCCATTCAAGCTGCACACATTAGCAGGACCAAAGAGATCCATATGAAGCATATGTAAAGCCTGAGTAATAGAGTTTTGGGTCTTGGGCTTACAAGAAGCTCTATGTTGTTTGCCTTTTAGACAGTCAACACAAGTTTGGTCGTTTTGGAAAATCTTTTTGGGTAAACCTCTGACTAAATCATATTTTGCAATAGTGTTGATTGTTTTAAAGTTTACATGACCAAGCCTTCTATGCCAAATCATAGATTCATCCAATGAGGCCTTTGCTACCAAACAAGTTAAACCTTCCTTGGGATCAATGTTCTTTAAATTGACACTATACATATTGTTCCTTTTTGGAATTTTAAGAAGTATCTGACTCTCATCAGGCATCTTAAAATCAGAAGAAAGAACCATACATTCATTGTCAGTAAAGAGAACATTGTTCTTTTTGTCACACATTTGTGAGACACTAAGAAGATTAAACTGAAGTTCTTTCACAAAATACACATTTTCAAAATCTAGTTTACTGGTTTTGATAGTACCTTTACCAGTGATCTTTCCTTTTATTCCACCCCCAAAGGTAACATATCCTCCATCAAATGTTTTGAAATCTGAGAGGAATGACATGTTGCCTGTCATGTGCCTTGAACACCCACTATCAACATATCCTTGATCTTCAATATCAGTTGAATGTTCCTGCACATGAATAAACATATTAGTTTCCTTGGGGTACCCAAGCCATGACAGACTTGGGTTTGCCTCTTGCATCAATGAAATCAAACCTTTTCAGGATTGTTGATGCACCTTTTGATTGGATTGGTTTCCAAATCCAACATGCTGAGGACTTAACAGCACTTTCCCTTCTAATCCATTGTGTGGTCTTTGGTCTATCAGTACCAATTTTAGCAATACCAATTTTGGCAGTACCATGTGATCTAGCAGGACCTTTTGGTCTAGCAGGACCTTTGGTTTTTGGACTCCAAACTTTTGTTTTGACCACATTTATCTTTTGAAGAGGATTCTTCTCGACTTTTGGTACAGATTTATAAGTGTTTCTTGTACCCTTATTAGTTGGTTTTGCAATAACAGGCTTATCTTGTCTAACAGTATGTTTAACATTTGTGGTGTTAGACTTAACAAAACCTTTTCTGGGGTGAGTAATATTTGCTTTAGACTTTGATTTACTCCCAGAAACCCATTTATTACAGTAAGCATGAAGATGATTAAAGCTACCACAATAATAACAAGCTTTATTAAACATAACAAAGTCATCACCTAGTTGTTGTGACTTTAGGTTGTTCCAATTTCTTTGGCTTCCCCTAGGTTTGTTATTACAATTTTTACAACTTTCAACTGTTTTCAAAACAGTTTTGGCCTTAGCTTTAACTTCTACTTTCTTAGGATTGGTTGGTCCTACTTTGATTCCTTTGATAGGAATAGTCTGATCTTCATCATCATCAGATACCCAGTCCTCAATAATTAGGACATCCGGTCTCTTATCAGTGAGCACCTTAGAGAGTGGAACATTCTTAGCACTCTCAGAAGGTTCACTTATCACTACAGGTTTATCCAATGGTTTGTTAACAAATTCATGTAAACCTGATACAGCAAGATCACTACCCTGGGGACATGGAATTCCTCTATAAGGAGGTGGACATTCATTGTATCCTATCCCTGATTTTATTTTCTTATTCAACTGATTCTCTACTATGCTCTTAGTACACTCAGAAGCATTTTCCAATTTAGTAACAGTCAGTTGAATATTGTCTCTAGCTAATGTCACTTTAGTGCACTCAGTCCTTAACATTTCTATTTCAGTATCTTTCAAATATATTTGTCTATTAAGAGCACCTTTAGCATCAGAAAATGTGAGTTCATTTTCTCTATAGTGAATGATTTGTTTTTCTAGCTTGGACATACCACACTTATGGTCAAATAAGGTTTGATTGGTTTTTCTATGTTCTAATACTTCTGTATCATAAGCTTTACTTATGATTTTTAATTCTTTAAAAGATTCACAATCATTAGGACATTTGATAATTTGTACCTCAGGGGTGGAGAATGCCATCAAAGCCAATTCATCAGAAGTTGACTCATCTTCACCCATGAAACTCCAATCAAAACCCATGCCATCAATAGCAACCATTGCTTTTGGCTCTGCAACTTCAACAACCTTACTCTTGCTTTCAAAGCTTCCTTTCTTCTCAAAGCTTCCTTTATTTCTGTTGTCAAACCCTCTACCCTTGTCATCCTGCTTCTTAGGTCTTCTACACTCTCTAGAGTAGTGACCTTTCATGTGGCAGTTGTAACACTCCACTTTTGACTTATCATATCCAGCAGGCTCATTTCCATCTATCAGAATCTTCTTGCCAGTCCTCATCATCAACTTCTTGGCTCTAATGCTTAAAAGTGAAAGTTGCCACTTTATGTCCATTTCTTCAAGATCATCAGGATGAATCTCTTGAAGGTCTTCAAATGATAATACGGACCCATTGTGCTGAGATGTAAGAAAAGCACACCCAATTGTTTCATCTAATATAGATTTGGTATTGCCAGAAGTACTAGCAGTACCAAAGGTTGTATTAGCAGTACCTTCTTCTCTGCTACCTTGTTCTTCATTATCAACCTTTGAGATGTTTGGGGATGAAACAAAAGCCATATTTCCAGAACTTGACCCAGTAGTCTTCTTTACTTCATGCTCTACTATTTTGAAATTATTGTAGAGATCATTGAGACTCATCTGGTCAATATCTGACTTGTTCTTCCATACAATGACATGCATAGACCATTCTGAAGGTAAACTTCTAAGAAATTTAGAGTTTAGGTCTTCTTGAGTTATCATCACTTCATGGATGGCTAACTGACTTGCAAGCTTCTGAAGTCTATTGAACATACTGTCCAAAGACTCATTGGTTGTGGCTGTGAAGTTCTCAAATTGTTGTTTGAGAAGGGTTTTCTGTGTTTTCTTGGTAGCATCATTACCACCAAACCTAGCCACAATTGCTTCAAAAAGGGTTTTGGCATCTTTGTATTTGTTGAAGATCAGAAGTTGATCATTTAGAATAGTCATCAGTAACATACTCCTTGCCTTTAGATCATTTCTCTTCTGAACTTTTTCATCTGCATTTGATGGTTGATCTTGTATTCTTGTTACAAGAGCATCATTTACTGTTGTAGTGGTGATTTGGGGTTTAAATGAATTGCCTTGTTCAATGATCTCCCAAAGTGCATAGTCCTGCACTTGAAAGTATTGTTCAACCCTTAGTCTCCACATTTCAAACTCGTTTTGCTTGAGTAATGGAAGTTTAGCTGCAACATTGGTTTGAATATGTTCAACATCCATTTTTCTTTTAAATTAGTAAATATCAAGCCTAGCTCTGATACCACTTGTGGAACGTTTTGGTTTGTTCAATTGAGATATTTATGTATTGAATGTGTTTAGCATGCGGAATCTACTACAACACACTTTAAAAGAACACAAGGTGATGAGTTTAAGTAAATGTGTGAATGCAATGAACAAAGAACACAACTTTGGTTAATACAAAACGATTCAATATTATTGATGAAATAATACGGATGATCTAAGTATCACCGGGATTACAAAGTAATCTTGAATCTATGATTGTAAAAAGGATTTGTGATTCGAAGTAACTAAGTTACTTGAGAGATAGTTTGGTTTGTGGTTATTGGTTGTTAAAGATTGCATGCATGAAGAAGTGACTAAGATATCCTTTTATAAGATAAGGATATCTTATTACATGTTGTCAAGTAGATGAATATAATACTATACTTTGACTATATTGGCGCCTACAATTAAATACAACTACCCATGTACACTCTGATATATTCTTCTGTCACCACACAAGACTATTCTACTTCTACATAACGTATAACAATGTACAAAGACTAATAATTCAACTAAATATCTATTACAAAATATCTAATCGAATTGACATAAGCTTGGCAGGCTCTTCATTAGCTAGCAGTACCTTCTACCCAGAAGGTACTGGTAGAACATCTTCGTACATAACAAAATCAACTAGCAGGCTCTTCATCGACTTGGCAGGCTCTTTGACTTTGATCATTTTATTCCCAACAGAAAGTGATACCACGACTTCAAATGAATATCCGGTACCCTTGATTGATTATCTTTACCCTGGTTTGGGTGCACTCCGACACTAATAAAAACCTACAATCAATAGAAACTATTTAGTAATAATCAATGGCTGCTGCTATGAGACAAATAGCTGCTAACTTTTCCAAGCTGGAAAAGTTTGAAGGTGTGGATTTTAGAAGGTGGCAAAAGAAGATGAAGTTCCTGCTGACCAGCATGAATGTGGTGTCTGTTCTGACCACACCTATCCCTGCTGATTATGGGGATGATGCTACGATGGAACAGATGAGGAGCAGAAGCAAGTGGGAGAATGATGACTATGTTTGCAGAGGTTTAATCCTAAATGGTATGTCTGATACTCTCTTTGATATATATCAAAACATTGAATCTTCTCAAGAACTATAGGATTCTCTGGAAGCCAAATATATGGCTGAGGATGCATCAAGTAAGAAGTTTCTTGTAAGTAATTTTAATAATTACAAAATGGTCGATTCTAGACCGGTCATGGACCAATACAATGAACTTCTTGGTATACTTGGTCGTTTCACACAACACAAGATGAACATGGATGAGGCTATTCAAGTCTCTTGTATCATCGATAAGCTACCTCCTTCTTGGAAATATTTCAAGCATATGCTTAAGCATAAGAAGGAGGAGTTAACTCTGGTTGAGTTGGGCAGTCATTTGCGAATTGAGGAATCACTCAAATCGCATGAAATTGACAAGCCAAAGAGCAGCACTGCTGCTGGTCCATCAGTTGTCAATATGGTGGAGCATAACAACTCCTCCAGGTACAATGACAACAAGGGCAAACGTAAGCATCAGGATAACACCAAAACTGATCATAACAAGAAGTCTAAGGCTACTTGTTAGAAGTGTGGTAAAACTGGACACTTCAGGAAGGATTGTAAAGGTGGAAAGATTGGCAATAAGACCAATGGATCAGGCACAAGTGGATCTGGGAATGGTAACTCCAATTCCCTGAAAGGTCAGAATATATTTAATAAGTCTTTTTGGATTTATTATGTTACATATATATCTGAATTGTTCTTTGTGCAGGATGATGATGTTGCGTGGTGGGTTGACTCTAGAGCAACAATCCATGTGTGTAAAGATAGAAGCTGGTTCAAGACCTACGAGTCAGTGAATGATGGTTCTATTCTTCATATGGGAAATGAGTCAACAGCCCTGGTGCATGGAAGAGGAAGTGTTGAGTTGAAGTTTAGTTCTGGAAAGATTGTTACTTTGTTAAATGTTTTACATGTTCCTGATATTAGGAAAAACTTGGTTTCTAGTAGTATTTTGAATAATTGTGGTTATAAACAAGTGATTGAATCTAATAAATTTGTTTTGTCTAAAAATGGTGTATTTATTGGATTTGGTTATTTATGTAATCATATGTTTAGACTTAATATTGTTCATGATGTGGTTGATTCTGCTTTTATGTCGTCATCTAATTTATATGATTCAACCCTTTGGCATGCTAGACTTGGCCATGTACACTTTAAAAGGATGCAAGATATGTCTAAGGATGGGTTAATCCCAGCATTTGACATGGACACTGAAAAGTGTAAAACTTGTATGTTGAACAAGATAACTAAGAAACCATTTAAAGATGTAAAACGTGAATCTGTGATATTGGAATTAATACATAGTGATTTATGTGATTTACATGCTACTCCCTCTTTGGGGAATAAGAAATACTTTGTTACTTTTATTGATGATGCTTCTAGGTATTGCTATGTTTATTTATTGCATACTAAGGATGAAGCATTAGATAAATTTAAAGTATTTAAGACTGAGGTTGAATTGCAATAAGAGTCCCTGATCAAGAGATTAAGGACTGATATGGGAGGTGAGTACATGGATACTCTGTATTTCCAGTCTGTTGGTATAATCCATGAAACGACTGCCCCTTATACTCCTCAGCAAAATGGAATTTCTGAAAGGAAAAACCGAGTGCTAAAGGAGATGGTTAATTCCATGTTGTCCTATTCTGGACTGAGTCAAGGGTTCTGGGGAGAAGCTATGTTAACAGCTTGCTATTTGTTAAATAGGGTTCCCAACAAAAGGAACAAGACAACCCCTTATGAACTCTAGACTAAAAAGAAACCCAACCTGAATTATCTCAAGGTTTGGGGTTGTAGGGCTGTTGTGAGACTCCCTGATCCAAAATTGAAAACTTTGGGTGAAAGAGGCATTGAATGCATCTTTGTTGGATATGCTGAGCATTCCAAGGCTTATAGGTTCTATGTCATTGAACCTAATGAGTCTGTCTCTATTAACTCAATAATAGAATCAAGGGATGCAATCTTTGATGAGAAAAGATTCTCATCAGTCCCTAGACCAAGTCAGAGGATTCCTAATGGAACTAATGATGTTGGTGTATCAGAAATCTCTGAAGAGGTTCCTGATGAGGTTGTGGAACAGCAACCTGAACCTGAGCTCAGAAGGAGCACAAGGGTGAGGACTCCAAAATCATTTGGACCTGAGTTTCAATTGTACTTAATTGAAGGAACAAGGGATGAGGTCTCTGACCAACACTCCTATTGCTTTAATGTTGAGGATGATCCCAAAACATTTGATGAAACAATGAAGTCCCAAGATGTTGCTTTCTGGAAAGAAGCAATAAATGATGAGATGGATTCCATCATGGGCAACAACACTTGGGTGTTGGCTAATCTACCACCTGGTTGCAAACCTTTGGGTTGCAAATGGATTTTCAAGAAGAAAATGAAGGTAGATGGAACTGTTGAAAAGTTCAAGGCTATATTAGTCATTCAAGGCTTTAAACAAAATTCAGGGATAGACTATTTTGATACTTATGCCTCTGTGGCACGTATCAGTACCATAAGATTGCTAATTGATTTGGCATCTATTCACAATCTGATTATACATCAGATGGATGTGAAGACAACATTCTTGAATGGGGAATTGGATGAGGAGGTTTACATGAACCAACCTCAAGGCTTCATAATGCCTGGCAATGAAAACAAGGTGTGTAAACTGATTAAGTCCTTATATGGACTAAAACAGGCACCTAAGCAATGGCATCAAAAGTTTGATGAAGTGGTTTTGTCTAGTGGTTATTCACTTAACCAGTCTGACAAATGTGTATATAGCAAATTTGATGAATCTGGTAAATGAGTCATCATTTGTCTATATGTTGATGACATGTTGATCTTTGGCACTGACCAAAGTCAAGTTGACCTGACAAAGGAATTTTTGTCATCAAAGTTCTCCATGAAGGATATGGGGGAGGCAGATGTTATCCTTGGTATAAGGATCAAAAATGAAAGTAACAAAATTTCTATCTCACAGTCTCATTACATTGAGAAGGTGTTGAGGAAATTTAATTACTTTGATTGTACTCCAGTGAGTACTCCTATGGATACAAGTGAGAAGCTCATGCCTAATAAAGGCAAGGCTGTATCTCAACTTGAGTATTCAAGGGTAATTGGCTGCTTGATGTATGCCATGACTTGTACTAGACCTGACATTGCATTTGCTGTGGGAAAATTGAGCAGGTATACTAGTAATCCTAGTGCTTATCATTGGCAAGAAATTCAGAAGGTACTGAAGTATTTGAAGAGAACTATGGATTATAGTCTCTCATATACTGGTTATCCTTCTGTATTAGAAGGATACACTGATGCAAGTTGGATCAATAACACTGAGGACAATTCGTCTACTAGTGGCTGGGTATTCCTACTTGGTGGAGGTGCAATTTCTTGGGCATCCAAGAAGCAAACTTGCATTACCAGTTCAACCATGGAATCTGAATTTGTGGCCTTAGCTGCTGCTGGTAAAGAAGCTGAATGGTTGAAAAACTTGCTTCTTGAGATTCCATTGTGGCCTAAACCTATACCACCTATTTCTATCCGTTGTGATAGTGCTGCTACATTGGCAAAGGCTTATAGCCAGATGTACAATGGGAAGTCTAGACACTTAGGTGTCAGGCATAGCATGATTCGTGAGCTTATCATGAATGGGGTGGTGTCTATAGAGTTTGTTAGATCTCAACAAAACTTAGCTGATCGCTTGACGAAGGGTTTGGCTAGAGACTTGGTTTTTAAGTCTGCTAAAGGGATGGGTTTAAGTCCACCTTAGTCACTGAATGCAAAGACACCCAACTCCCTCCTGAGGAAACTTTGGAATTGAGTTCAATGTGGAAAGCTGAACATTTAGTGGAGTGGAGCACATATTTATTTACATCCCAAGGTTGTGCTCAGAACCTGCTGAAAGGAGGATGAAGTCTTTACTTCTCAATGGTTAATTTTATTTGAAAAAGTGCTTTGCAGGGGCATGATTAAAAGATGAACCACCTATGTAAATGTTGAAGTTTTGCCGCTTCAGGAAGCTTTTGGACTTTTAGCTTTTACAACATTTATTAATTGGATATGGACACATGGCTTGTATAGTGTCAAGAGTATTTTAGTGTTTGAAAATGTATGTGTACTTATCTTCAGGTATTCAAATGGGTTGAAGGGTTCAATTCTTAGAACACCCTGATTCTCGAATGTTTGAACGTATATTGTACTAAGATGAGAATTCAATCTTCAAGATATTTTCATTTATGCATATATTTTGTTTTGTGTTTATTTTTCATGCAAAGGAAGTGAACTAAATTTGGGGAGGATTGTTGGAAAATTTAGTGCACCTGAGGGATGATTTTACACCTGGTAATGGGTTTGGAGGTATGGAGTATACACCCATCAGGTCAATGAACACCCTGACTCATATTATGTGGTTATGTTGTTCTGCTACTAGTTATTATGATGGTACTGCTAGTATCATCATGGGACTGCTGATGTAGAACAAGGTACGGTTAGCTTAGACAAGGTACGGTTAGCTTGGACAAGGTACGGTTAGCTTGGATAAGGTACGGTTAGCTTAATGAAGGTACTGCTAGCTTCATTGCTGCTACTACCTTCATTGTGCTGCTAGCTTTATCAACCTGCTGCTAGCATTATCAACCTGCTGCTAAGCATTACCAACTTGCTGCTAGTGTATCAACTTGCTGCTAGCTTTATTGTGTCTGCTGCTAGAACAATAAAGGTGCTGCTGGTCTGATGGGCAATGGACTCTGCTGCTAGCACAAATTATTGTGCTGCTAGGCATCAGACTCTGCTGCTGGTATAACCACCGACTCCTACATTTATGAAAACTATTATGGATAATTAATGGGCCGTTAATTATTCATAATACCATGGGCTAGGGTTTTGAGTATGTCTCTATTATAAATAGAGATCATCACAATGCATGAAAAACACGACATAAAAACCCTAAACACAAAAATACGATCGGTTCTTGCTTTGTACCTAGAACAAGAACATCACTTGGTTTTATCCCATAGAGATATTCGTGTAACCCAGGCATAGGGTCGAATAGTTTCTATTGGAAAGTGATACCACAACTTCAAGTGAATATCCGGTACCCTTGATTGATTATCTTTACCCTGGTTTGGGTGCACTACGACACTACTAAAAACCTAAACGGGCGCGTAGGGGTTTGTAATTGTTTATTTTTAAACATAAAAGTCATCATAAATGACTTTTTCCCACTTAAAATTTGCATTTTTTTAATGTTTGAAATTCACTTGTTGCTTTTAAATACTTTAGATACATCTTTTTTTTCCCGTATATGATATTTCATATTAGACATAAAACAGCCGAAAATACAAACACAACCTTAGACAAGTTATAAGATCATGTTCACAAGGCCTTTCCAAAAAAAGAAGATCATGTTCACAAGCCTTTAAGACATGAACAAACAAAGTCAACAACTTTTTGATAAACTAAGCCATCAAATAAACTAAGACAAACATCCCTGAAAAGTTTCGTATTTTGATTGCCATTGTCTTATTCATCCTTCTAATCCGGAGGGTTTGAACCCACCGCCACACATATTCAATCGGGTAAAGCCCTCCCTTTTCAGGAGGTTTTCGTGGCCATTTCAGGATTGTTTGCACCTAGCGAAAATTGAGCCTGAAACCTCACACATTTTAGTGGTATTAGTCACAAGCCTTTTACCACTACGCCACCACTGGTTAAGTCTTACTCATCCTTTGCTACATGTTTTGTGTATAATCGATTTTACATATCAATAGACTATATACAGTTTTCAGTAAGCATTAGCCCATTAAAAACTGTCAGTATTAACAAGATAATGGATAACAAAAACACTATCCTAAAAGATATTGTAAATTGTCGACAAAGTCGATAAATGCATTCAGATTCCAGTTAACATTGCAGATGGCATACACTTTTTATTGCATATGAAGT
The DNA here is from genome assembly GCA_021014915.2 of Artemisia tridentata subsp. tridentata. Classification (NCBI taxonomy): domain Eukaryota; kingdom Viridiplantae; phylum Streptophyta; class Magnoliopsida; order Asterales; family Asteraceae; genus Artemisia; species Artemisia tridentata. The sequence goes on from CP139508.1 coordinate 465,553,918, forward strand.
TCAATCACAGTATCCATTTTTCCTGCCTACCTTGCATATGAAGTACTGATATTTGTTTCCACTATTTTTTTTGTTCTCATAAATAACATGAACTCACATGAACCATGTATTTGTTACAAGTGTGTGTTTAAGAACCATGTATTTGTTACAAGAGATCAAGTGGTCAAAACTTGTTGGCACATTTAAGAATCCGATGATCAAAACAACACTTAACTTATAGTCCTACGTAGTTAGAAAAATTAGAAAAATCTATAAGGAAAAATGTATGCGAAATCACTTCAAAGAAAGGAGGTAGAAGCAACAAACGCAATAAAATACATGATTTGTTCACAAAAGTACTTTTATTAAGACGTTAAGCTCGAGTTTTCACACCCCTGAGATTAAACAAGGATATGCACTTTGGTCTATGCAACAAAGGCCACACTGCATCATAATCATATTCTTTAGATACACAAAAATGAATCAGTACATTAAGAAACGTCTCAAATAAAAAGCTGAGAATGCAACACTAAGAAAGCTTTTCATCCCATATATTGATCAAACTGTTCATACTTAAATAAAGAACAAAATTACCAAAAGTCAAGAGCTGCTAAGGTAAACTCTTGCTTAAAATGACTACTTATCATCATCATTATCACTACCATATCATTCATCATCATCAATAATAATCAATCCCAGGTCAGGAAATTTTTCTAATTGTCCTCATCAAAACTTTTTATAAAGTTTACTGCACCAACTTAACCTAAATGCCTCCAAAGAAAGGTGTGATGAATCTAGAAAATCTTGAAGAGGAGGCCTCCATGGGTGGCAAAAAATGGAGCAAATACGAGCGATTCTACAGCCATGAGCTTGATGAGAATGTTTAGAGACGGTCCAGAGGTGTCCTTTAAGGGGTCTCCAACAGTGTCGCCGATCACAGCTGCCTTGTGTGGGTCTGACCCTTTTGGACCAAGTCTCCTTGCATGCTCAGAAGCACCAGCCTAAAGTTGCATAGTTAAGTACCACACAATGGTCAGATAGATAAGAAAAATATCTTGTGCCAAAAGGGACAACGGACAAATACATGTAAAAAAGCACCAACTCACATTGATGGTATAGCCATAAACATAAAAATCTCAACCCATTTGCTTATAAATGATTAAAATTATTGATTTGGGTCGAACAGGTATTTTTAATAGAATGGTTTTTTGTCATCATATCTAAAAGCTAGATCTATATAGCAAGTAAATTGGAAGTGGACGTTTGCAAGTCGTGTTGACCCAACACGTTTTGACCCGTTTATTCAATAGGCTTTTTGCTACATCTTAAATAAGAAGAAAATGATGTTCACTGTACCTCGATATATTTCTTTGCATTGTCCCAAGCACCACCAGTATTTGATGCGGAAATAGCAATCTGCATTGTGTAAAGCAAGGGAAAATCAGTCAAGTGATAATTAAAGTGTTAAACACTGGTTTGACTGAAAAAATAACCTGCTTGAATAATTATAGCAGTACCTGTACACCTGAGACGAGAGATCCAGCAAGAACACCCGAAAGTGTTTCAACACCAAAAAAGATCCCGACAATGAGGGGAGTAAGCATGACAAGAGCACCAGGAGGGATCATCTCTTTGATAGAAGCATCAGTGGATATCTTGACACAAGTGGCATAGTCGGGCTTAGCTGTGCCCTCCATGAGACCAGGAATAGTATTGAATTGCCTACGGACTTCCTCAACCATCTTAAGAGCAGCACTTCCCACACTCTTCATTGTCATTGCAGAGAACCAGTAAGGAAGCATCGCACCAACAAGTAGACCAATGAATACTTTAGGGGTCAAGACGTCTACTGTTGTAATTTCAGCCCTGCTGACAAATGCACCAAATAGAGCAAGGGATACAAGGGCTGCAGATCCTATAGCAAAACCCTGAAGAAAAAGTAGTTCAGAACTCATTAAGTTGTATAAATGTGTGCATTCCGATTATGTTTCATTTCCAACGGCTGAAACGGGCAAAATCAAGATATATATTAACAAAATTTTGTAGATTTACAGATGTACCTTTCCAATGGCTGCAGTGGTGTTTCCGGCAGCATCGAGGGCATCGGTTCTTTCACGAATACGGTGGCTCATCCCAGCCATTTCAGCTATCCCACCAGCATTGTCACTAATGGGGCCATATGCGTCAATTGCCAATCCAGTAGCTATGGTGCTCAGCATTCCAAGAGCGGCTACAGCAACACCATACATTGCAGCGAAACTAAAACTAACGAAAATACTGATTGCTATTGCAAAAATTGGGATGATAACTGATTTATATCCCAACGCAAGACCGAAAATGACATTTGTAGCAGCTCCAGTACGGCAAGAATCAGCAACGTCACGCACGGGGCTAAAAGATACGGCGGAATTAGCCCAACCAATTAAAAACAAATCAAATGTATGAAGGAGTTAATAAGTTGAAACAAAATAAACTTGTACCTATAAGCATTGCTAGTGTAGTACTCTGTTATGAATCCAATTATGAGGCCAGCCCACAAACCAACGCTAACGCATAAGAACAATTCCCTGCAAATGCAACACAGAGAGTTTATGAATGTAAATATGATGCTTGCAATACCCCTTTTCATTCAAATAATGCTCAAGTGTGCACAATTAAGTAAATTTACAAATTACAAGGTGCAGCACAAATATTAAGGGGTGTTTGGATTTTCATTTTGGATATGAATATGTGACTACTGCTATGTTATGCCACAACGATTTTTTTTTTTTTTTTTTTTTTTTTTTTTTTGTGTTTGTTTGAAAAAAAAAAGATTTCTGGTTATCTCATTATCACATAATCACTTTAAAAAGCACACAACTTTGACCGTATTGGAAGTAAAAAGTGTAGCTTACCAGTTCTTAACTTCTTTCTGGACTCCAAAATTGAAGATGGTGAAGGAGTAAGGAAGGGCAATCCAGCTAATAAGTGCTATACCAAGCGTCATCAAAAAAGTGGAAATAATAAGTTGGTTTTTCAAAGCAGGCTCAATTTCCTTAACAGTTTTGACTTCAAAAAAGTCAGTGGCAAACAAGGTGGTGAGCAAACAAACAAGGATGCCCACTGAGCTGATGAGGAGAGGGTACATCATTGCAGTGAAATCATGAGTGTTTCCAAATGAGGAAATGGAAGCAACCACGAGAGCAGCACACGATGACTCTGCGTATGAGCCAAAAAGATCAGATCCCATACCAGCAATATCGCCAACATTATCACCAACATTATCAGCAATCACCTGCAAGAAATGTTAGAACGTTTATTTACGAATCTAATAAAAACTCATTATAACAAGAATTTATACACCCTCACCCTAACAAAGATTTATGTATAAGAAAATTATTTACCGCTGGATTTCTGGGATCATCTTCAGGGATGTTCCTCTCGACCTTGCCAACAAGATCAGCTCCAACATCAGCAGCTTTTGTATATATACCACCACCAACTCTACCAAAAAGAGCCATTGAGGAACCACCGAGTCCATAACCCGTTATGGCCTCAAATAGCCCTTCCCAATCATCACCATAATAAATCTTGAAAAGATTAATAGTAATATACAAAACAAGAAGACCATTTGCTGCTAGAAGGAATCCCATCACAGCTCCCGAACGGAATGCAACAATAAACGCTTTTCCAACACCTTTTCTTGCCTCAAGAGTAGTTCTGGCATTTGCATATGTGGCAATTTTCATTCCAAGAAAACCGGATATAACAGACGTTATGGCACCGAGAATAAATGATATGGTACTGAAGACAGCAGTGAAGAGTGCAGGCTTGCATTGTTTGGTGGTGTCGTATGTGCATTGTTGAGTGCTGGTACTAAATCCCTTAACCGAGCCGAGGAACACAAAGATTAAAACCGCGAAAGCAACCATGAAAACACCAACATATTGGTATTCGGTGAACAGGAAGGAGGTTGCTCCTGAGATAGTTCAGTAAATGGGCAAACATCAGGATTTAAGACCACGCAATAAACATTTTGCCAAACTCATAACAGGTTATGGCGAAAAAGATTAACAAGCACAATCCTTAAGAGATTTGTGGCATTTTAATATTGTTAATCTAGTTTTCTAATGAGTAAGTGTTAGTTATACAAAGGTCAAAATGGAACTTTTAAATTCTGATCCAGGTTGGTAACAATTTCCTGAAAGAATCAGGATAACTCGAATACAAGTCTATCATGAAATTTGATATCGAAAGTGTCATATGCGCTCACATGTAGAATAACAAAGATGCCTATAACTAACAATCCCTCTGACCTCTAACCACCAAGATCAACTATAATATTCTAAGAACATGGCGGTTTCAACAGGAAGAAATCTTCATCTTAGTAAATGAAAGAAGAAACTGCTAACAGTCAACTTTATGATTAAAAAATAAAAAAGTGTCGAACACATTACAAGATTGATATAAGTCTACATACACATGTCTAAAAAGAAATATGTACTTGAATAAATTAAACAATCACCTTCATTACTATTAATATAATAGATACTTATATACTCCGTACTTAACTAGTTAAGTAAACAAATTTGATTTTAACTCTAGATACACATGTCTAAAAGGATACATGTACCCGAATCAACAACCACATTGCTATCTAATATAATATTAAGCAGACAAAAAATACTTCAAAACAAACCAACTTGATGGGAACAGATATTATATATTACAAGTCATGGTGGAAATGCAATTCATGGATATACAAGCATATAACAATAATAGAGGATGAATCTATCTGTTTTGAGTTAACTACATTTTTGGTCCTTGTGGTTGTATCTGAATTGCACTTTTGGTCCAATTATCAAAAACGTTGTGATTTTAGTCCAATAGTTTGAGTTTTGTTCCACTTTTGGTCCAATTTTCTAACGAAGTTAGTTTAATCGTTAAGTCTAATTGTAAAGTGGCAACATTAGTCCTTTAACCTAACGGTCGTTTGCAATGTTCGTCCTTTATACCAAAGATCGTTTGCAATGTTTGCACCGTTAGTCCTTTCAGTTAGTTAGACTTTTAAAAAAAAATTTCTAACAAAAAAATTCTAAAAAAATGTTTTTTTTTTCAAAATTTTTGTTTTCCAAAAAAAATAACTCGAAAATTTTTTTTTAAGAAAAAAATTTCTAACAAAAATTTTCTTAAAAAATTCTAAAAAATAAAAAGTTTTTTTTGTCGAAAAATTTTTTCTCCAAAAAAAATAATTAGGAAAAAATTTTGTTTAAGAAAAAAATTTTATAAAAAAAAATTTTCTTAAAAAATTCGAAAAAAATTCTAAAAAAAAAGGTTTTTTGTCGAAATTTTTTTTTCCATATAAAATAATTCGGAAAAAATTTTGTTTAAGAAAAAAATTTTATAAAAAAAAATAATTTTTTTTTCTAATAAAAATTTTCTTAAAAAATTCTAAACAAAATTTTAATTAGAAAAAAAAAATTATAAACAAAATTTTTTCGAATTTTTTAAGAAAATTTTTATTAGAAAATTCCGAATAATTTTTTTTGGAAAAATTTTTTTTCGACAAAAAAACTTTTTTTTTTTAGAATTTTTTTCGAATTTTTGAAGAAAATTTTTGTTAGAATTTTTTTCTTTTTTTTTTATAAAATTTTTTTCTTTAACAAAATTTTTTCCGAATTATTTTTTTTGGAAAAAGTTTTTTTCATAGAATTTTTTTCAAATTTTTGAAGAAAATATTTATTAGAAATTTTTTTTTATAATTTTTTTTCTTAAACAAAGTTTTTTCCGAATTATTTTTTTTGGAAAAATATTTTTTCGACAAAAAAACTTTTTTTTTAGATTTTTTTTCGAATATTTGAAGAAAATTTTTATTAGAATTTTTTTTTTATAAAATTTTTTCTTAAACAAAATTTTTTCCGAATTATTCTTTTTGAAAAAATAATTTCGACATAAAAACTTTTTTTTTTTAGAATTTTTTAAGAAAATTTTTATTAGAAATTTTTTTCTTAAAAAAAATTTTCGAATTATTTTTTTTGGAAAAAAAAAATTTCGACAAAAAAAAAACATTTTTTTAGAATTTTTTTTAAAAGACTAACTAACTGAAAGGACTAACGGTGCAAACATTGCAAACGATCTTTGGTATATAGGACGAACGTTGCAAACGACCGTTAGGTTAAACGACTAATGTTGCCACTTTACAATTAGACTTAACGGCTAAACTAACTTCGTTAGAAAATTGGACCAAAAGTGGAACAAAACTCAAACTATTGGACTAAAATCACAACGTTTTTGAAAATTGGACCAAAAGTGCAATTCAGATACAACCACAAGGACCAAAAATGTAGTTAACTCATGAATCTATCTGTTTTGTATTAAAAAACATGGGACAAACATAACACGCAAACTTCAACTTATGTATGAAGAAAAATCACTAATATAATACTGAGATTCATATTTACAAGGATAAAAAATCTTAAAATGTTTGTAACTAATTATTTAACTTTCGAGATATATATGACTTCACATAACATGGCAAGTGGGAAAAAGTATCGACTACAATTTTATAACGAAATATACTTATCTAAGAATCAGATGCACTAACGCATTGTCTTAAAAAGATGCCTATATCTAAAAGTCTCTTAAACCTCTAATCACCGAGATCAACTAAAATATTATAAGACAGAGACAGCTTCAACAAGAGGGATCATTCAGCACGTCAGTAAAATGACACAAGAACAAATCAACAGTCAATATATATGAATAGAAAACTAAATATGACAAGATATCAACAGTCAAATTATATGCTCTAATGTTACAAAATTCAAGTACACAAACTTGAATTAATTTCTAAAAACTAATACTAGTATACTACTTTTAAGGTGTTATGTCAATTCATGAATAGCTAGAGCTATCAATATTACTAGTCTAAAACAAAAAACAGAGAGAATATTCCAAGTATATATGCTATCAAATTGCATCAAATCTATTCACTTTATTAAAACATTTATGTCACATTTTAATTTAGGGCATCCGATACCATAATAATCAAGTCCATTAATACAATTTTACCATTCAAGCTAGATTGTCCAGTGTTATTTTGATCATGATCAAATAAAATATGGAAAGTGAGTCACTTATTGTCAATTGGGAAATTGCCAACAAAATAAAACTTAAAATGCCAAATTTGTCAACAGGGAACTTTAATTTTCAAGCATAAAGGGAATTGTTTTCAAAATTTTGACAATTTTTTGGTAAAAACATTTAACTTTCACTCGTACATTTATCAAAAGTTAAAAATTTATTCTATAGTACTTAAAAAAAACTCGGGGCAATTCCATATATACTCAACTTAGAAATCATAATTTCATATTTCCCCAGTATGCATATGCTTTAAAAGCATGTGTTTTAGAAAAACATGAAATTCTCATATTTATGTTGGGTAAATATGAAAATCTACCAAAAACCTCTATCTTTTTTACAGGCTAGAAAGTTACCCATTTTCCATCTTGACATATCTTGAATTTTAAGTTACCTTTTTTACCAAATTTTTTAACCTTTTTACAGGCTAGAAATTACCCATTTTCCATCTTGGCATATTTGGAATTTTAAGTTACCTTTCTTACCAAAATTTTTAACTTTTTTACAGGCTAGAAAATTACCCATGGTAAACACTTAACTTTTGCTCCATGCACATTTATCAAAAAGGGATAATTCCATATTTACCCAACTTAAATATCAAAATTTCATATTTACCCAAAACACAAGTTTTTAGTGCACATGTACAATGCTTTTAAAGCATGTGTTAAAGAAATATGGAATTTAAGTAATTGCCCCTAAAAAACAATCAGTCACTCTAAAACAGTCAAAAATCTTAACCTTGTTAATCACAACACAAACTCTAACCTTCATAACCAAATCACACAAACTTTCTATCTTTAACCTCAAAAACCATAAAAGACAAATTCCAAAACTTATAAGCACGCAACAAATATTACCTTCAGGACATAATAATTTTTAAAAAAAAAAAAAGTTGAAAATTTTAACTTTTTTGCATAATAATCTATAAAATCTCAAACCCACATAACTAATCGCACAAACTTCCGATCTTTAACCTCAAAAACCAAAAAAGATCCAAATTTTAAAAGGGCTAATGGCACCAAAATGTATCATAGTTGTCACTTATTCCTTTTATATGTATCGAACAATTTGTTTTGCTATTCTGTGTACTAAACTTTATTTTTTGGGCATTTTTGTGTACTTTATGACCATTTTGCCTCTCATTTTATTAACATGAGAAGGGCAAAATGGTCATAAAGTACATAAAAATGCCTAAAAAATCAAGTTTAGTACACATAATAGCAAAAAAAAATGATAACAACTATGATATATTTAGAGGCTATTAGCCCATTTTAAAATAATAATAATAATAATTAAAAAAAAAAAAAAATTTAAAAAAAAAAAAAAATGATATATACCTTCAGAAATAGCGTTTTGAATATCAGCGCATTTCTTAACAACGTTATGATCATTAACACCTTCTTCTTCCTCAATCAAAGATTCATTAAACACATTCTTATTTTCACCACCTTCACTTTTACTATCTAACGACAGCTTCACTTTTGACACAAGAAACCATTGGACTAATGAGAATATAATCCCGATGATAGCACATACCGGAATTATGAGTTGTGTACCTAGATCTGACAAGATTGTTGTTGACGACATCACCATGACAGGGTTTTTATTTGTGTGTTATTTGGAAATGATGGTTTGAGGTACGAGGATAGATGACTGTGTTCGTGTGTCCGTGTTTTTTTTATAGGTGTGTAAGTGTGTTTGTGTCAGTGAGTTGTGATTTGGTGATGAGAGAGATGAGTCAGTGCATGTGTGTAAATGTTTTGTTTTATAACTTTATCTTCTAAATTATTATCTCTCCAACCCAATATTATCATTTACATACATTTTTGTGTTTCAAATTACTCTCTTCGTCTCAAAATTGTAGTTAATATTTCATTTTTAGATATCTTAAAAAAATTGTCCGCTTTATATTTTAACTAATAAAAAGAGAATTTAATGAGATATTTTATTTGAGTGATTGAAAACTGTAGTGGTCTCGCTTTTATTAAGCTGTGCGATATTTGGGTGTGTTTGTTAAAAGTAGCAATGAGCTGTAGTCACAGCTCACAGCTTCTTAAATAAGCATTCTTAAAAAATAACATAGCTCGCCGCTTCTTTACCAAACGATTACAAAAAACCAAAATGTTTATTGCTCACCGCTCACTGCTCCAAAAAGCTCCACACCGCTCCGCGCCAAACATAGCCTTTGTCTCATGACAATAATTTTGAGACGGTGTTTACCATAAAATATTTGATGTACATTGCCATATTGTCCTTACATAATATTATTATTATAAATTTAAAAAAAAACTGTAATTAAATAGTTATAAGTAAAACTGTCATTTTATAAAGAATAAAAGCAAAAAAGTAGTAACGATTATATATTTATTTTTAATATACCTTTTTTATTGTCAGTAGATAATTATTTTGGAATGAATAGAGCTTCATGATTTTCTACAATGAATTATCATCTTAAGTTGATTTGAACATCGCCGTTAACGTTATCTCATTTTTAAAAACAAACATGGCTCTCTGAGTACACCCCAGTGTTTTGTTTGTGAGAAAACATTACCGGTAATATTTATTAAGAAGATCCCAATAATTTAACAATAAGTATTATCTTTTTTTTATATTATTTGTTTATATCTCATTCAAATACATCGATACTGTACACCATACTTAGCTTATAAACAAGAAAAACTATTTCCATAAATCATGTATGCCACAAATTAAAATTTTATTTGACCTTTAAGAGTGAATAAATACCATATATAACGATTACCATATGTGACATGAGTATAGCGTGTGCGGGTAAAGACAAGAAATGATATAATCACATAACTTTATAAATTTTTTCACGAGCGACATTTCATGCAAATTTGTGGCATGATCACTATTTCTTTTGAATTTCTTTATTTGTAGCATGACATGTGATTGTGTCAAATTTTGTTTGTAAAATTTATTTGATTTATACATTCTATTATTGTTGAAATCCATACCATTCAAATATTATGTTATATATTTGTCATATTGATTTTGTACTTTTATCTGATAAAGGTGTTTTGTGTCTTTTTTTATAGTTTTTTTTTTTTTTTTTTTTTTTTTTTTTTTTTGCCTTCTTTTTCTTTCTCTTTCTCTTTTACTTATCTCATGATGGCTAAAATTGCCGACCAAAACTAAAAACTTCACAAAAAAAAAAAAAAAAAAAAAAAAAAGGGGGGAGAAGACACAAGCTATTTTGCGCCACAATCGTGCTAGTGTTTTCTTAAGTAAATCAAAGCAAATAGTATATAGTAGTTTTATGTTTTGTCATGTATATAAGGGTTTTTTTTATTTGATTAAAGTTGGAGTTTTTTACAATACTCGAGTATCAAATTAAATATTATTGTTTTTCTCCATGTTTGGTCTGTTTCAAATTACTTGAGTATCAAACTAAATATTACAGTATTTTTTCATGTTTCACTACAAGAAAAAAAAGAACGGGCGACCAGCAAAATGCCGGCGACATTATGTCGTCGGCATTTTGCACTAAACGACAAAAAAAAGACTTGACCGAGCCAAGGGTGCGTTGAATTTTTAGTTTGGTAAAATACCGACGAAATGTCGACGGTAAAATATTGAAAATGTTTGACTTTTCAAAACCTGGTGAAAACTTGGGCGGGAGTTTGACCCGCCAATATTATGTCGACGACATGTCGTCGGCACAATATAAACCCAAAAATAATTACAATTAGCGTGTGATTAGCGTTTGATTAAAATTTATTTTGTCATTGCTGTTATTTTCCCGACGACAAGATGTCGGGATTTATTTGGGTCAAAAATTTGACTTTCCCCGCGTGTGAATAATAGCGAATAATTGGGCGGGGTTTTTTCCCGCCTTTATAACGCCGACGACATGTCGACGAGATTTTATTCCCAAACACATTATATACACTCTTATCCTCAAAACCACTCAACCTCATAACCTTTTATCTTCACACCAATATCAGGTTATCTTATCCTCAAAACCACTCAACCTCACAACATCTTATATTCACACCAATTTTAAAATCAAAGATACAGCGATATAATCCTTTTATGTGTAATTGTGGAGCAAGAAATATATTTAAAAAAAAATCACATCAACCAGATACATTTGGATGGGAATATTATGCATGTCCTCTTTCGAAGGTGAACAATTATACATTATTTCTTATTTATGTAAATATACAAACAATCATATAATTACATTATTTATGTGACAGCCAAGAGAAAAAGATCATGGATGTGGATATTTTATGTGGAAGAGTGAATTTGATGAGCAGTTACGAGTAACCTCTTCTGCTTCAACATCTCACGGTTCTGGATCTGCACCAACAGGGTGCTCAAACTGTAATGAAAAAGATCTTAGGATAAACATGCTGGAGGCACAAAAGCAGGTGCTAGAGACAAGAGTAAGGATGCTGGAGGCAAGACTTGAAATGGTAACGAATCCCGACGACCCCGACCACGCATGTCAGTCGGCTGCAATACTCCGTGAGCTGTTAGGTGACATGGACAATCTTCATATATAATGTTGTTGTTGTTGTTGTTGTTGTTGTTGTTGTTGTTGTTTAATAAAATGTTGTTGTTGTTGCAACCATGACCATTTTGGTTAAAACAAGCTGGTTAACAGCAGCCCACAAGGGCCGTTTGGTTTATGCTGTCCAAACAGGGCCGTTTGGTTTATGCTGTCCAAACAGGGCCGTTTGGTTTATGCTGTTTGGTTAACAGCAGCCCACAAGGGCCGTTTGGTTTAAGCTGTCCAAACAGGGTTGTTTGGTTAACAGCAGCCCACAAGGGCCGTTTGGTTTATGCTGTCCAAAGAGGGGTGTTTGGGATTGCTTATTTCTGCACCAAAAGGGTGTTTGGGTTTATGAGCTTATTTGAAGGAACAATATCACAATTAACAAACATGAAGGCAAACATTTTATTTAAAACACGCAAGAGTTCTCAACCACATACATTTCATACAGACTCAAACGAAACAACTTGACAAGCAAACAAAACAGATCAAACAAAACAACTCGACAAGAAAACGAAACAACTCAAACGAAACAACACACGACATATACCGCTTTGCTGCTACTTCCCGCTTTGTTAGAACTTGCACGAAAGTATTAACAAACATCGCCCATTCATTTTTTTTTTTTTTTTTTTTTTTTTTTTTTTTTTTGCTGCTACTTCCCGCTTTGCTAGAACTTGCACCATCTTTTCCCTTCCTTGCTTTCCTTTGCTTGATATGTTCAAACGTATCTTCGAGATTTGTTACCCTATTTCCTAGATCATCAAGTTTGGTGTCCAACATGCTTTCAGCTTCATCATCAGCAACAGCCTCCAAATACTCTCCGTAGTACGGCTTTTTCCTCAGCCATTCCAGAATCCGATCTCTCATCCACGGTGCACAGTTCTTATAAGAACCATATTCATCATAAATTTCGTAGCCATATTCATTAAGAACTTCATTAAAGAGGAGCATCGACGATAAAACCTTTGACCACTCCTCTTCTGGCGTGTAACCATCCATTGTTATGTGTGTTTTGTGGGAATTAGTGATTTGGTTATTTGTGTTTTGCCGATTTGAGGATGATCGGTTATTTGTGGGAATTAATGAGTTGGTGCTGAAAGGGATGGAGGGATGAGTGATACATATACAGATGTTATTGAGTGATAAGATAAGATAAGGAGACAGGATGAGATTTTTTTGTAAGAGAATATATATGAAAGGATAAGTTTTATTATCCTTTAGTGTATTGCGTATACCTCGTGTCCCGTTCGTTAAACATCTCGTGTAGAACCATATCATCTCGGCTCATTTCATACAGACTCAAACGAAACAACTTGACAAGCAAACAAAACAGATCAAATGAAACAACTCGACAAGCAAACGAAACAACTCGGCTCATTCGTTAAACGAAACAGGCGAGTTAATAAACTGCTTTACGCCTGGTGAGACATTGTGGTTAACACTTGGCCCATAGTTAGGAATTGCATCTTTCAAACTAGAACAAGATAAGCTGGAACTTTGTTGTTGAGCACGAGTTCCATAATTGCTCGGCTCATTCGTTTAACATCTCGTGTACAACCATATCATCTCGGCTCATTCGTTAAACATCTCGTGTAGAACCATATCATCTCGTATCATTCATTTAACATCTCGCGTACAACCATATCATCTCGGATCATTCGTTTAACATCTCGTATACAACCATATCACCTCGGCTCATTCGTTAAACATCTCATGTAGAACCATATCATCTCGGATCATTCGTTTAACATCTCGTGTACAACCATATCATCTCGGATCATTCGTTTAACATCTCGTGTACAACCATATCATCTCGGATCATTCGTTTAACATCTCGTGTACAACCATATCATCTCGGATCATTCGTTTAACATCTCGTGTACAACCATATCATCTCGGATCATTCGTTTAACATCTCGTGTACAACCATATCATCTCGGCTCATTCGTTAAACATCTCGTGTAGAACCATATCATCTCGGCTCATTTCATACAGACTCAAACGAAACAACTTGACAAGCAAACGAAACAACTCGACAAACAAACGAAACAACTCGGCTCATTCGTTAAACGAAACAGGCGAGTTAATAAACTGCTTTACGCCTGGTGAGACATTGTGGTTAACACTTGGCCCATAGTTAGGAATTGCATCTTTCAAACTAGAACAAGATAAGCTGGAACTTTGTTGTTGAGCACGAGTTCCATAATTGCTCGGATCATTCGTTTAACATCTCGTGTAGAACCATATCATCTTGGATCATTCGTTTAACATCTCGTGTACAACCATATCATCTCGGCTCATTCGTTAAACATCTTGTGTAGAACCATATCATCTCGTATCATTCGTTTAACATCTCGTGTACAACCATATCATCTCGGATCATTCATTTAACATCTCGTGTATAACCATATCATCTCGGCTCATTCGTTAAACATCTCATGTAGAAACATATCATCTCGGATCATTCGTTTAACATCTCGTGTACAACCATATCATCTCGGATCATTCGTTTAACATCTCGTGTACAACCATATCATCTCGGCTCATTCGTTTAACATCTCTTGTACAACCATATCATCTCGGATCATTCGTTTAACATCTCTTGTACAACCATATCATCTCGGATCATTCGTTTAACATCTCGTGTACAACCATATCATCTCGGATCATTCATTTAACATCTCGTGTACAACCATATCATCTTGGCTCATTCGTTAAACATCTCGTGTAGAACCATATCATCTCGGCTCATTTCATACAGACTCAAACGAAACAACTTGACAAGCAAACGAAACAACTCGACAAGCAAACGAAATAACTCGGCTCATTCGTTAAACAAAACAAGCGAGTTAATAAACTGCTTTACGCCTGGTGAGACATTGTGGTTAACACTTGGCCCATAGTTAGGAATTGCATCTTTCAAACTAGAACAAGATAAGCTAGAACTTTGTTGTTGAGCACGAGTTCCATAATTTCTCGGCTCATTCTTTTAACATCTTGTGTACAACCATATCATCTCGGATCATTCGTTTAACATCTCGTGTACGACCATATCATCTCAGCTTATTCGTTAAACATCTCGTGTAGAACCATATCATCTTGGATCATTCGTTTAATATCTCGTGTACAACCATATCATCTCGAATCATTCGTTTAACATCTCGTGTACAACCATATCATCTCGGCTCATTCGTTAAATATCTCGTGTAGAACCATATTATCTCGGATCATTCGTTTAACATCTCGTGTACTACCATATCATCTCGGATCATTCGTTTAACATCTCGTGTACAACCATATCATCTCGGCTCATTCGTTTAACATCTCGTGTAGAACCATATCATCTCGGCTCATTCGTTAAACATCTCAGCTCATTTCATACATACTCAAACGAAATAACTTGACAAGTAAACGAAACAGATCAACCGAAACAACTCGACAAACAAACGAAACAACTTGGCTCATTCGTTAAACGAAACAGGCGAGTTAATAAACTGCTTTATGCCTGGTGAGACATTGTGGTTAACACTTGGCCCATTGTTAGGAATTGCATCTTTCAAACTAGAACAAGATAAGCTGGAACTTTGTTGTTGAGCACGAGTTCCATAATTGCTCGGCTCATTCGTTTAACATCTCGTGTAGAAATTAATTTGTTAATTCATTTGTTTTCCTATAAATACTTGCATTGTATAGAGCTCTATAGTCATTAACAATTCATTTGTTAAACAGCTCTTATAAACTTCTTATAAAAGTATTTAATTTTATAAAAGTATTTAATTTTAAATTAAAGTATTTAATTTTAATTATATATTAAATAAAAGTATTTATAAGAAATAAATTTTTTAAATATAAAGTTTTTAATTTTAATTATATATTAAATAAAAGTACTTAAATTAAATATATATTTTTTTAATTTTATAAAAGTATTTAATTCGCAAAACGACAAAGTTCCTTTATTAGTCCCGACGACATGTCGTCGGGACAATTAAAAGTATAACAAAAACAGATCTGGTCAACACTTAGACATATCGCATCTCAATTATTACTCCCTCTAGCTTCTACCTCTCATCGCCGGCGATAATTAACCCACCACCACACCACCACTGCACCAGTGGTACTCCACCACCACACCATCACTACAACACCATACACCACCACCACCACAGGCTACACCATTACACCACCACAGGCTACACTAGTGGTACTCCACCACCACACCTCCTCCTCTTCTCTTGTTTAATTCTTCATCTTCTTCCCCACTTTTTGTTTCCTCGAACCAGCAGGTATTTTTAATTTTTGTTATTTTTTTGATTTTTATTAATTTATGTAATGTAAATGTTAAATTATTAGCATTTGTTAATTTTTTTGATGTTGTGTGTTTTTTTTTTTTATACTGCCGAAGCAGTAGCGAAAGCCGAGAGCGAGAGCGAGAGCTGAGACAGCCGAGACATAGGTAATGTGGTCTCTTATTTATTTATTTTTTAAAACTTTTGGTGTCCCGACGACATGTCGCCGTTAACAGTTTTACCTCTTTTTATATAGCCCGAGAGACCACAGCCCAAGAGCGAGAGCCGAGAGCTGAGACGTACAGCCGAGACAGTATGTTGTTTATATATCCTTACTGTTTGAATGCTGGTTCTAGTACGTAGTTGAATGCTGGTGTTGTATGAGTTAACCGTTAGTGTGAATAAGTTGAATGTTGGTTCTAGTAGTTGGGCTGTTATGCGGTTGAATTGTTTGAGATGCGTCTGTTAGATATAAGTTGTGATATGGAGCAATGTTTCTCATAGGTTAGATATAAGTTGAATTGTTTGTTATGCGGTTGAATTGTTTGAGATGCGGTTGAATTGTTTGAGATGCTGAGTTCTGTTTGACTATGTTCTGGATAGTCTTTCCTTTAGTTCTTATGGTCGTTATCTTGAGGTTACATTGTATTTCCTTTGTATTTCTCAAAGGTGTTATGGGTGCTATTAGTTAGCTGTCTCCTTAAGCTATGGTTTTTTCTTGTAGTGTATAAATTCGGCTTGTTAATGTTGAACATGTATCTTGTCACATATAAATATATCGAACATGTGAAATCAGTTGTTTGCTATGTTAATTACTTGTTGGAAGTTGATATGTTCACTAGTAGTTGATTAGACATAATTGTATATGTGATTGTTAGTCGATTTGTGAATGTGATTTTAGAATGTTAGTCAATTTGTGTATTATTGTTAGACTTTTGTGAATGTTTTAGGATTTTAGTGATTAACTTTCAGAAAATCCCCGTCCGAAGTTAATCATCCTATAGAAAACCCGTCTGGAATTAATTTATTAGAAATTAATTTCGAAAAGTCCCCTGTTTGGGACTGCTTTTTGAATGTTTTGTCTCATTTAGGATATGGATGCGTATATCTGATTTACTATTTGAGATGATTTCGACAGTGTTTCTCCTTTACTCCTACGAATATGTCTTTAATGCACATATTTGGGGAGTTAAGGGGAAATGCTGCCAAAATTTTCTCAAATAGTAAATCAGTTATACGCATTCATATATGAGACAAATCATTCAAAGAGTGGGTTAGGATTGCCTTCCATAGTTGCACTAGGTGAACAAAACAACTCGTAATCATTAATTAAGTGCATATAATAACCGATTGCATCATAAAAATGCAGTTATGATAATTGATAAGAGTTGGACCCGTTTAGAGAATCGTTTTTCAAAAGAATTTCTTGATGGTCTTGCCGCATTCCTCGATCATTGCAAGCCGTTATTGAATAGTTACGGAAACATAAAATGTCCATGTCGTCGTTGTCGTAATGTTCCATGGGTATCTCTCGAAGGTCTTAAAAACCACATAGGCTAAAATGGGTGGGACCCAACTTATACACAATGGCGCGATCACGGTGAACCGGATCCTGCGCCGTTAGTACATAACACAACACAACGTGAGATGAGTGACATGGGTGCGTGCCTTAATGATATTCTTGATATTCCTCCGAATAATGATCAAAATGATATTCTTGATATTCCTTCGAATAATGAGCCGACTCATGGAAATATTGGCGAGACAAGTAACGAGCCGACTCAAGCAATGACACCTCCTCTGCTAAACGAGTTTGAAGAGTTACTTGCAAGTTCCAACCAGGCTCTGTACCCGGGTTGTGACTTTTTGACAACATTGGATTTTATGGCAAAGTTTACGCATCTCAAGGTCAGCGGTAAATAGAGTGATACTTCATTTAACAAAACGCTAAAATTTCTCTAGGAGGTATTTCCACCCAGGTTAGGTTACAATCTCCCACCGTCATACTATGCTATAAAGAAGACCTTTAAAAAGATCGGGTTAGGGTACGAGTCGATACATGCTTGTGAAAATGATTGCTTTCTATATCGGGGGGATGATGGCAAAGATTTGGAGTATTGTCCGGTCTGTAAAACGAGTAGTTGGAAAGACAAGAGCACAACGGGGAAGAAAGTTCCTAACAAGGCGTTGCGTTAATTTCCTATCATTCCTAGACTACAACGTTTGTACAAGTCTATTCACATTGCGAAACATATGACTTGGCATGCTACTGGAAAGTCTACGGAAAACGGTAAGATGCAACACCCGGTTGATGATAAAGCATGGCAGAAGTTTGACAATAAATATTTAGATTTTGCTATAGAACCAAGAAACATTCGATTAGGGTTGGCTGCTGATGGTTTCAATCCGTTCGGCAACCTTAGTCAGACTTACAGCATGTGGCTGGTCATATTAACAACATACAACTTGCCTCTTTGGTTATGCATGAAAGAGACTTCTTTGATGCTGACGTTGTTGATTCCTGGCCCTAAATCACCGGAGAAGGACATTGATGTTTACTTAAAGCCCTTGATTGATGACCTGCAGGAATTATGGAAAAAACCAGGTGTCTTGACTATGGATGCTGCTACAGGCACTCAATTCCACATGAGAGCGATGCTTTTATGGACCATCAATGATTTTCCTGCTCGAAGTAGTTTGTCTGGTTGGCAAGGGCAAGGTTACTACGCTTGCCCTACATGCAAAGTAGATACTCCGGCTACGCGTGTGATAAGCAAAACAGCTTATGTTGGTCATAGAAGATTCTTAAAAAAACCATAAATGGAGGAGGGACTATACGACATTCAATGGTGAAACCGATGATAGAGATCCTCCTAGAAAAGATATCAGGGCTGATATCTTGACTCAACTTGCGACATTGCCCACACGTGTGCCGGGGAAACATCCAGATTATGGGGGTGGGAAGATAAAACGTAATCATACAGTCGAGCTGAACTGGACTAAACGGTCTATTTTCTACGATCTTGAATATTGGTCTTTTCTTTCTCTACCACACAATTTAGATGTCATGCATATCGAAAAAAATGTGTTGGAGAGTATCTTGAACACCTTGTTAATGAATGACAAATCTAAAGACACCGCTAAGGCAAGACAAGATTTGCAAGCTCTAGGCATTCGACAGGAGTTGTAGCTCGGAAACAAACAAAACGGGAAGTGCTCGAAGCCTCATGCTAAGTACTCCTTCACACCCGATAAAAGAAAACTCTTCTGTCAATACATCAAAACAGTTAAACTACCAGATGGGTTCTGATCCAAGTTCAAGTCAAAAGTGACCAAAGATGATAACAGTATAACGGGCATGAAGTCTCATGACTGTCATATAATGATGCAACGGTTACTTCCTTATTGTAACACCCCGAAAATCGTAATGAAGCAGCGGAAGTCTAATTGGGGTATTACATCTCAGATCATAGTCACAATCATAGAAAACGACTCAAAAGAGACGTTTTGGAGAAAATTTAGTTATCATTCATCAAATAAAATCAGAGTTTGCAACAACGGTTCCATAACATTTAATAGTACATAATGAAAATGTTTAAGTTAAAATGAATGATAACATTATTTTGGACGTCGTCCAAAAAGGGGCCATAATCCACTCCGTGCCGTTTATGCTTCTTAGATACCTGAGATAAAATATGCTAAAAGGGTCAACACAAAGGTTGAGTGAATTCATAGTGTTTTATTTGTAATAGTTTGAACACAAGTCAGATAGTAGTAAAATTAATGATATCGTAGTGTAATATATATATTGCCCTAAGCCTCATGACACGCAAACCTTAACATCGGGTGATATCATAAATGATATAAATAGCCCACATCATAAAATGATGTGGGTGATAGTGCCCTCGTCGTAGGAGTTTGCCAAACTCTTAGTTAATTCGAATAAAGTGCATTTGGTTACCATCCCAAGCTAACTTCAAATGGGGCGTCAACTTCCAATAGATCTATTCACTAAATTCGCGTTCACTCGCAAGTGATTAATGGTTCATGATATGAGGGACTTTTGGCAAGGGTGGTAACTTAGGCAATATTAACTTAGCAATATCAATCAGGATAGCATACAGAAAATATTTGTGTTCAGATTTATAGCATGTATCTCCCCACGGGATTTGAAGACATAGTAAAAAGTGGGACTATGAACTCACCTTAGTGTAGTAGTAGTCTGAAATGCAATATATATATATATATCGATCTCTATATATATTAGCAATACCTGACAACTAGGAAAAGCCACTTGGCAAAAAAAAAGCCACTTGGCAAAAAAAAAATGACACTTGGCAAAAAAGAATGCCACTTGGCAAAAAAAATGCCACTTGGCATAAAAAAATACCACCTGGCATTCAATCCACACTCTTTTCACACTCATTGTTCCGGATTTCCCTAAACTCATTCAATGTTACCGAAATTTGCTCAATCACATTTAAAACTTTACTAAAATCTCTCACAATTATTCAAATTCAAAACAAACTTCTTATCAATTAACACGGATTTAACTTCATAGTATCTCACAAATCTTCATAAAATTAAATCAAAACCAAGCAATCGGAGCAAATCAAACTCAGCAAGAAAAAGACGAGGTTTCACAAATCGGTTTGATTATCCTAATTCAAATCGATCTATAACCTAATCTTTATCTTTATAAACGGAATAATCTTCAAAGCGATACATGCCCAGGCGTTCGAATTAGGAAGATCATCATCTTGATTAAATCAACCAACTTCGATTTAAGGTAATTTTTATTTTTAATTTTTTTGTTCCAATCAAACTGAATTAGATTAGCCAATCATTTTTTTTATGTATAATGAATTCGATATTAGTTTCTTATGCAATTATGTATTTTCATTATTGATTATGTTTTTGATAGAATGTGTTCAACAAAAAGACCATAAAATGTTTGATAATTTTTGTATACCAAATGTTTGATGAAAGTCCTCACTGGAATTTGAGATGTAAACATGTTGTTGTTTTTGAATTTAGTGTTTTATGTGATGAGATTGCTTAGAAATCTATAAGCTTAGCTATTTTATGTGTAAATAGAGCAGACATTTGGTCCTTTGGAATCACAACTTGCTCATTGTCACAAACCTGTTCTCAAAGTATCCACCACTGAAAGTAATAGATATCAATTTTGTCATGTGACCATATGTTTACTTATATTTTTATTTGTACCGCTCCATTATTTGCAGTTTGAGCCGAGTCAAAACTTGGCTCTAAAAAGGAAGCTGAGAACAATGGTAAATTGGACCAAGCCTGGAATTTTCCAAACTTGGCAGTTGATTTGGCCCAGATGTTGGGTATTTTTGGTCTATTCTCTACAAATTTGAACTGCAGTTTTGAACCGAACACCAGCAGAAGGAACTGATATATCATGGTATGTAACTGTGGTTATAAGGGTTTCAAATATTGTGGTAACAGAAGGATCGAAAGAATGAGTCGCTCCAAAAAGCACTGCTATAGAAATAGTACGGATCCTCCATGTACAGGGTAAGACAGTAGAAGATTCATCCAATTATCTTTATCATCAAATATAAGTTCCGTCAATTTCAGCTATATGATAATTTTACCTTAGGCTGGGTCGAGATGATGGCTCCCGTGTTCTCAAAAGAAGCATGGCGGTGTGTGTGGTATATGATTCAGGTAACCACACATACTCAAAAACATAATTATTTTAGTAAAATTGTACTGTTCTTTCAAATACCATTCCGAACATTAGTTCCATTTCCACTACGGCTTTCAGTAGATATGACTTTTGAATTTGTTACAGAACGACTTGATTCATGCGTGGGCTTTGGACATGCAACTGGCGTGTTGTGCACCGGGTAATCAAACTCAGTATATTGGGATTGTTGACTCTGAGTATGTGGTTCACTATGGTGTTCCTACACTCGGGGGTTCACAAAATAAGGTTCGTGTATCAACAGATTACTCTAACCATCGAACTTTTGAACCATTATACTTTAGTATCTTGAGAATAATGCTAAAAAAGGACGCAAACTTTTGATATGAATGAGCGGGTTGGGATTAACTTATGGAAATGTAAATGCAAATGAACCGTCTTATTATGAAATTATTTCTGTTGAAATCTGTATGTATTTGCATAAGCAAGATGGTTTGAAAAGTCAATTTCACGTTTGTAAGATGATAGTTGACTATTGCACATGGGTTGATTTTGTAGCATGAGTATGAAAAATAGAATGATTGCTCATGTTGATCATGTGGATTTTATTAATGGTTATGAATTGTTTATGCAGACAAATAGTGAACCATCAAAAGTGCCTTCACAAGAGGCAGTTTCTAATGAATCCAACCACATTGACATAAGAACTAAGGTAAGTTATGCATCTTCTCTTGATATTATAAAGAGTAAAGACATTGACATTAATAATAATTGAATACATAAACTAATGATTTGTATTGACTCGACATGTTAGATAGCATCTTACATGACATAATTTAAAATGATTGGGGACTTCAGCTCAATGTACTTCATCTAGAAGTTGTGTTTACTATGGTTTATTTAGTCATGTGATAAATGCATAAAAATATTTCTAACAATACTATAACTTCCTTTAAATAAAATTCTGTGATTATAGCAGCATGTATATATGATCAATTATGCTCAGTTCAGAAATAAATACCATCATCATATATGGTTTACTAAAACGCTGAGCAAACCTGGCTTTACTTGCGTTCCTGTTTTAGGAAATGCACTTGCAACTCATGATGTACGCGAGTTGTATTCGAAGGTAAACTTCTATCTTGACTTCAGAATTGTTGCACTTGCAACTCATGAGCGAACCTGGCTTTACTTGGGTTCCTTTTTTTATTATTAAAGTAGCTATTATGGTATATCATTTCAAAATTATGTTGAGTATCAATTTAGTGTTATGAGACAAATCCACAAATTGTTGCATTATGGTATATCATTACAAAAATTATGTTGCGTAAATTGTAACCGTTTAATGTAAATAAAATAGATTAGGAGGATGTACGAGTCTCATCAGTTCATGAAAAATGCAAAATGGCTGAATCTGTGAAAGGAAGAATGGATTTTACTAATGCTTGTAAAAAATGCAGAAAAAATACTGGAGCAGGTTGAAGGCATATCAAAAGATTACAATATTGGAAATTTTGTTCTCCATGTTGGAGTTTTCTGCATCATATAACTCATACACAAATCTCAGGCTACGGATGCAACACATTTCCTCTGAAAGGTTAGTGGGTTCTCTCTCTCTTTTTTTTTTTAAATCTTCAACTGGTCAAATGGGTAAAATTAGAAAATAACTAAAACTGAAATGCTTTCAATTGGGTTGAACCGGTCAAAATCACCCAAGGTGTTTTTAAATACTTATAAGTTATAACCCCCTAAGTTGCTTTAGAAATAGATTACTATATGTTCTTAAGATTAAAGAACAAGCATGGCCGACACTACCAGTTAAGTTACCCATTTCAACCTGAACCGGTTACACAACCCATATTGACATCTTTAATTTTGAGCGTATATCATGTGGGTTCTAATTGTTTTGGTTATTAGAATTTAAGAACTTGATTATGAGTCCAAATTACTTTTGGAGGTAACAATCGAATTATATGTTTTTTGTTTGTTGGCAAAAATCTGTTATTTAGGTTTTTTACACCATGGCAAGAATTTATGTTTTTTGGGGGTATTTGGGGGTAACAATCGAATTGATTGATTTAGGGTTTTATACACCTAAATTTGTTATGGTTTTAATTACACCTCAATTTTATAGAATTATATGTTCGATGAAAACATAAAGGTTGAAGCTTTAGAAGAAAACTGAAGAAGCAGAAAAGAAATGACTTGCAACTGAATTTGAAGAAAGGAATGAAATCATTCATAAACAAATGAGGAGCGTGATCGTGAAGAAGCACAAGCTATAATAAATGAAGTTGGAAAGGGTATACAAAATAAAGGAAAGAAGCCCATCATTTAGGGGGTGAGCGATTCATTTTCACGAATTTTTTGTGTTTTTATAACTAAGGGGCTTTAAGTCGATCCCTGAGGTTGTCCACAATTTTTTGCTCATAGGATAACGTGACAAAGCAAGCTTCGATGGAGTTAGTGATGCAAGAACAAGTTAAATAGAGGCATGAAATGGAAAAGAAAATGCAAAAACTAATGAAAACAATGGATCACTTTGAAATAGCAAAGAGGGGAGAGGAAGCACCTTTGATTGAAACTACATTCCAACGTCGTCTAGCCGACGAGCAACCGCTTCACGAACATGAGCAACATGTACGTTATTAACCTACTTTATATAAAGGCAGTGTATTTATTCTGACTTTTCGCTCATGTAGTTATTAATCCATAACAACGTGATATCTTCTTTCAGCTTGAGGTTGAGCTAAACACAGAGCGTCATGATGGAGACGTGCATGAGAAGAGTAGACTTACTCAAGTTTTGGGGAGATGATGAAGGAGAATGACTTAAGAAGCTTCAATATAACATATTTGGTCATAGTAACAGGTAGTATGTGCATTTCATTAAGGTTGTTATCAACACCAGTATGCTATTTGGATATGGGAACCACAACATTGGTTCATTTGGTGGCAAAAGACAATGGTTACATGAAGCCTCAAAACGTAAAATTGGGTAAGAAATATTACATTGAAAAGATTACCGTAACATGACCTTAACCATTTTTTTCATAAACTATATATTACTACAGTGGAACTAATGGCTCGACATGGACCGTAAGTGACAGGATCGTCTGAAAGTTCAACACATGATAAAATATGGTTTAGGAGGTGCTTTTACTTTGCTTTTGGAGCAATAAAAAACAAGTATAAAGGCACCTATGAAATGTGTTATTTTGAGCCCCTTCGCGTGTTGTCTATGGAAATTTATTGTGCAGACTTGATACCATGTGAATTCCTCTACTACATGTATGCAGCCGTAGTAGAACCAGCACCAGTACGGAAAGTCCAGACACAGAGGCACGACAATATGGACCAAGAGAGATTCAGAAACCGGATACAACTGATCACTGCGAGTGAGATCAATCCCGAATACTATGTGGTATGAAACAGCGCCTTTCATATACGCATAAACTGCCATAATACACAACTAACAAAATGTTAAATTTGTTTGCAGGATGTTAGGTTTACAGCTGAAGCAGATATAATAAGAATAGACGCCACAAAACTCTGGTATTTCAACAAATGTGTCACATGCTACAGGAAGGTGACCACCAAATCCGCAAACCAGCAATGTCAGCGACCAGGCACAAACCAACAGCCTATTTACAGGTACGGTAATCTAACCAATATTTTTTCCAACTGAATAACGTCACAAGAATACACTTCTGAGATCACAGCTAATTACGAAGTACATTTGTAACGAACAAAACTACTCCTTCAAAGCCATTATCAATGATGGAACAACAACCATTACAATTACATGCTTCAGTCCCGAGGCACACTCAATGACAGCACCATGTGAAGAAGTCCTGGAAAAGATACATAACAAAGCACACTACTATATAATCTATTTGTTGTGTTAAGTGAAATAGTTTATGTGAAAAATAAACGTGATAATATTTTCTTTGACTTACCTGTTGCTATTATGTGGATTATTTTATGAACGCAAGTCATTTCTAAAGGGGGTTGTTTGTAACCCTGTTCTGTTATCGACATCTATCTGACTTATATATATACTTCAGTTATAACTCTGATATCCTAATTTACATATGTATTAACAGACACTTGAAGCCATTATGGTTGCAACCAAAGAGAGCATAGTTAATTGGAATGACCCATGAGTTTGATCACCACAAAGATAATGAGTTCCTCCAGGATTGGTGTAAAAGGTACCCACAATTAAGATTGTTGCTATCCATCAGGTATCTACTTGGCACCTTCATAATTTATAACACTTGCTACTAACGAACATCAGATGCATCAGAAAGTTTACCTTAGGTGGGTCGAGATGATGGCTCCCGTGTTCTCAAAAGAAGCATGGCGGCATGTGTGCTATATGATTCAGGTAACCACACATACTCAAAAACATAATTATTTTAGTAAAATTGTACTGTTCTTTCAAATACCATTCCGAACATTAGTTCCATTTCCACTACGGCTTTTAGTAGATATGACTTTTGAATTTGTTACAGAACGACTTGATTCATGCGTGGGCTTTGGACATGCAACTGGGGTATTGTGCACAGGGTAATCAAACTCAGTATATTAGGATTGTTGACTCTGAGTATGTGGTTCACTATGACAGCACCCCGTTGCAAAACTTCTGTTGTGATTCATCACTATAATTACTACGAACCTTATTGCAAAACTTCTGTTGTGATTTCAAATATTGTGAAATTGTTTAATAAAAGTAATACATAGGAAATAATGCAGGTTATTAACTTACCCAAGCACCCGCACCCCGTTGCTCCGAATTAAGCTGTTAAGCAAATCGAAATACTATTTTTGGCATGTTTTTAAGTAATATTGTATTTGAAAGAAGTTACCAATGCTAGATATATTGTCAAGTTTGATCCTGATGCTATTAGAGAGTAGTTCATAAACCTAAAATTTCGTTGAACATTTTTTAAATTAGCTGCTACAAGTTATAATGTGACATTGTGACATATCTGATCATATATGTTTTCGTTGGATATTTGTTAAACCTACACCTATAATGTGACATATCTATTCATAACTTTTCAATATTAATAAAGAGGATCTTAATTCAAGACTAATAATCTTTACTTTCATGAATTCGGGGAGTGGAAACTACAACTCAAGGATGTCAGTGGCAAGTTTTTGTTGATAGCAACTTCTCAGGTATGCTCAAGACCCAGAATTGTAATTTCATTAAGGATACTAATAATATCCAGCTATATAGGGACATGGGGATTTGAATCATTGACCTCTGTTTTATGTCGCATGTTCCCAACCATTGAACTACCATTGCGTGGACATGTAAACAATTATAACTTGCACTAAAATAACAGTTTATCTGTAAAATGAAATTAAGAATGCAAGATGAAGTGTGAATGAGATAAATGGTTCAATGTGATTTGAAATGAGTTGATATCTTGGATTCTATTGACTATGATAAAGATTAAAATAATATACAATTAGTGAAGGTGAGCGAAATTGTGAAGTGAAACGGTTAAATGAAAGTATTAGTCATCTGGTAATGGAGAATGAGCATGTTGGGATTGTTAAAAAACCTTTGTTCCTGTGTGTATCAACTTTCTTTTTTTTTTGGCAATAGCTGCAACATAACCTTTGTTCATGTTGGAACGTAACGCGTGTAGATGGAGGGAGGATAGTGTATAAAACGGTGGGGTGAAGAAGGTTCATGAGAGTGTTCCGGAAAAAGACTATTGGTAGTGTTGGGCAGGATCATTCCCAGAAAATATTCTGACTTGGAATTATCCTAATGTGGACAATGATGAAGATCCTTTGGAAGACGAAGATGACGATGAATTCATGAAACGAGTGAAGTAAAATGTTCAGAAGTTTGATTCTACATTAGCTTAACATTTGTTTCAGTAAACTATATGTATTGGTGATTAGCTTAAACTTTTTTTTTGTTCAACTAAGCTCTAAAGATGTCTTTCTTCAGCAGCCAGCTACTTTGTGTGGTTTTTGTTATAATTTCATTCTCACTACACCTTGATTTAAAAACCTGCAACTATCATACATACATCACTCTATTACATACAACATAGACAACTTATAGGCTTTAATAACTATGATGTTCGGTATTTCATTCTTTTTCTTTTTAACTTACAACTTAATCAATTTGTATATGTCATCATAATTTGACATTGCTCATAACAAAAAAGCTAAACAGGCGATCTTATTTATACATGAAGTTTATGTTTTTCTCAAATAACTCTTTAATGCATTAATACGCAAACAATTATTAAGACATCCGATTTTTGATATTTTCCCAAACGAAAATAAGTCGCATCATACAATCGAATAAAACAACAAAGATCACATTGACTAAACTTTACTACTCATTATAGGATATCGCTTTTGTTTCAAAAACTGATTATGTTAACATAACTACATAAATTATAAATCATAACCAAAGATATCACATGAAGCTTGCCAGTCCATCCATCGGGTGGGTCATGAATAATATTTAATAGTGTTATAAATCTGTTATTATTTCAAAATAATAATAATAATAATAATAATAATAATAATAATAATAATAATAATAATAATAATAATAATAATAATAATAATAATAATAATAATAATAATAATAAAAATCTCAACATAAAATGTAACAACTTAACTTAAGTCAAATATGAATTTCAAACCTTTATGTTGGGCACAGTCGTGACCAGACACGACCTTGCCACATCAGCTTTCTCTCTCCGATGACCTGACGACGACCAAGTTGCCACAATTGTGACCAACTTAATTTTTTCTTTTCAATTTTTTTAACATGCAAAAAAGTAAACGTGTTAACTACAAAAACACGTTACCATGCAAAAAATGTAAACGTGTTATTCTATTGCTAGATGTGTAATCCACAGATAAATTTAAACACATTTGACCATCACCCCATTATTATTCCATGAAAAAAGTTACACACATTTCACCATGGATTGTGTAAACATGTTATTCCCTCACTTTACACACACACACTTAAAACACCATGAACGGTGTGTTCTCATTTCCCTTCTCATTCATCACTTTACACACACACACACTTAAAACACCATGAACTGTGTGTTCTCATTTTTCTTCTTATTCATCACTGTCTAATCCTTTTTTCACTCAAATTGGTCGAAATTTTGACCCTTCTCTCCAAAACATCGACCGACGACCGAAGGTGACCTTCTTGCCACAGTGGGCTTAACTTAGCAAAATATCGGTCGACCGATCACGGTGACCGATCGACTGTGCCCAGCCTTATAAAAACACACTAATTTCCATCATCAAGAATTTCACACACATTATGAAAATTTGTTTTCTACACTTCAACAAAACAATTTGCTTCCTACGCCCCCAGAATAATTTTAGTAACAAATTTGTAAGAAACAAAATTAAATTTAAATCATAATCTTAACCAATTTAGATATATAAGTTAGAAGTGCTAACAATATACGAACATTACTAATATTTTAATATTGATAACAAATTTTTAAGAAACAAAATTACATTTTTTTTGGGTAAAAATGTTACCTCAGTACAATAAGAAACAAAATTACATTTATATCATAATCTTAATTAACCAAATTATATGTATAAATTAGAAGTGTTTTACAAGATAATACATGAGACTCTCGGAAATAATAATCCACGCGTATTGTGATTTTTGGACTTAAAATGCAGATTATGTTACTATTCGGGTTAAAAGGTTAACATTTACATAAATGTTCAGTAAAGTGTGATTTTTATAACTTATGGGTAGAAATTGAATATACAATAACCAGGAGCCATAAAATGTCACTTTCGAATAATTTGGACCAAAAATGTAAATACTTTCTAACTAAGGAATAACGGTGAAAAAGATTCACCGTTAGGGTTAAAAGTTGTCTCTTTGTTTTGAAATTGATCATGCTAACAATATACGAACATTACTGATATTTTAATATTGATAACAAATTTTTAAGAAACAAAATTACAATTTTTTTTTTGGGTAAAAGGGTTACCCCAGTACAATAACAAACAAAATTAGATTTATATCATAATCTTAACCAAATTATATATATAAGTTAGAAGTGTTTAACAAGATATTACATGAGACTCGCCCGGCCTGGAGGCCGGGTCATGAAAGCTAGTATATATATATATATATATATATATATATATATATATATATATATATATATATATATATATATATATATATATATATATATATATATATTTAAAAGCGTTTTATGGTTCGGATATATATATATATATATATATATATATATATATATATATATATATATATATATATATATTTATATAGTGACATTTTAGTGTTTTAATGATGTGAAGATAATAAGTTTTGATTACGAGTTATAATTTAGCATACGCTTATGAAACAAAGTTTCAGTAGATTTAGAGTATATAATGAAATCATGTCGAGATCGAGCAAATGGAGTGAGTTGGGAACGAGTCGTTAGATAAGCCGAAGTGAACAGACACTTGGTTCGACACCCAAAGGATTAGAACTCAAATACATAGTTTATTTCTACTCTTCATTGTACATATGTCTATTTATAAAAAAAAGAGTTATACATCCGTTCGTATAACAGTTTCAAACGCACCCGCTAGTTAATGTAGAGTGGGCCTTGGCCCAATATGGAACAAATAGACACACCCTAATCTGGATGGGCTTTGGCCCAGTAACGAAAAAATAGTTAAGACAAGTAACAAGAAAAAAGAAGATTCAGTGTATTCATTTGAAACCAAAAACACAAGCACAATGTTGTCTTTCCTGTACTACACTTGTTCGAGCGATACAGGGAATTCGACACTTATATTCGACCAAACCGTGTACTCATTATGAGAGTTTTCGAGACCCTTTTTGACCGAGCAAAACGAGCACCCTTTATGGGTGTTATACCCCGAGGCACAAAACATGAATGTTTGAGTGGTTTTCCCAACAAACCATAGCACCCTTCGGGGGTGGTGGTCGAACCAAAAGAGAGGTAACGAGTCACTTTTCGTGGTGAACTCGTGTGGCCTCTCGGCTCACATACAAACCAAAACAAAATCGAACCTAGTTTACCACTTGCGACCAAGATAACTCGCGACTTCAAAACACACTTGAACTGAACTAATCAAGATCAAACGCTAGTGTATATATGACACTATGACTTCACAACCTAATTTGTGTATAAGTGAAATACCAACAGAATTTGAGCAAAAAGGAAAACCCAAAAAGCTTAGAGTACAACTCGAACACACGACTCGAGCATAAACCCAAACATAATTGTAACACCCCAACCCGATAAGGGTAGAAGTATTACGTTATGGTGACATATCAAAGCAAACACAAGCATATGACTTAAATAATACAAAAGAATTTCAAAGGTTACAAAGGGAAAATCTGAAATACGAGGTTACAAATGAGAATTACAATAAATACTAAGTCTAAAAATATAATCACTTCTAGTCATCTCTAATCCAGAATAGCTATCAAGGTATAGTCTTCTAAGTCCAAAGTACTCTCCACTCAAAACCCAGCTTCCAACTAAAACCTGCCGTAGGAAAAGAAATGCGGCTGAGCTTAAAAAGCCCAGTGAACAGATATATATAACATAACATAACGGTAAAATAAGCATAAGCAACGAAGGAATAAGAATACAAAACGAAAAGTATAATCATGAAAGTCATACAAATTTTAAAGAGAACTAAGAATCAAGAATGCATGAGAATTGAATAGGAAATGAATCAAGAGAATAATGAAATAAAGGAAAAGTTCATATAAGGATGTGCCATAAGAACTACATATCATAATCCGTCAAATCATATAATATTTTAAAAGTGCACGAAGAGGGGAGACCTCTAAGTACTAAAATTGTGAGAAGGAGTGTAAGGCACACACCACCTGGTCACCATAATCATATAAACAATAAACCTAGGATGCATCCATACGCTCCCTAACATAAGTATGTATTTCAGTACTAGACTAAGCACACACACGCATTAATGGCCAATAGTGATCACAATATAATACAATGTGCTTAAACACATACCTTTTCTTGACCAAATTAAGACCAAAATGACCAAAAAACTGACCAAAATGCCAAAGATATTTGTGTTTTTGTGTTTGTTAATATGCAGGTACGGATATCCCGAAAAAAGGACAAAAATGAAGAAAAAACAACAAAAACCGAGCACGAGATTGGGAAAGAGTATTTAAAGAGCCGAAAGCCGATGCCGGGAAAGACGATTATTTATTCGGATAAAATTCAAGCTCGAAAAATCCCAAACGGCCCTTGGATAATTTCAGAATTACAAAATTGGTCCCTTGATTAACTTTGGAGATATGGCAGAAATGGTCCTTGAGGTTTCATAAATTACAACCATAGTCCTTGTGATTAATCCCATATTCCCCTCAAAATATTCTAACCGGATCCACAATTCATTTAATCCCACAGCCCACAACAATAAACTACCACAGCCCACTACACAAAAAAGCTTAAACCCAGCCCACAACCTAAAAAACCCGACCCACCATCCCTAATACTAAAACCGGGGTCAAAATCCCCTTTTCCCCAAACTATTAGTCAAAATCCCTAAGATTAATATACTGTATATCTTCTTCAATCCTATCTTCCCTCCTTAATCCCCTGCTAATCCCCAGTCCGTCCCCATCACTCTCAACACCTCACCACAACTAGCCAAACCTTCATGTGGGTTTGTCTTTGGTCCCCCCACTCCACCTCATCAATCCGTGGACAAAAGGTTTGATCAACGAGTGAGATTTCAAGTTGTGAGGAGCAAGGATCATCCAAGGGTCAAGAAAGAAACACAAGAAGCAGAGGAGGAACACACTCACAAGAAAAGCACAAGAAAGAAGAAACCCTCTCCTTTAAATAGAGACCCTCCTCACAGATTTTTTTTGTGTCCACTTTTCATGTATTTAGAAAAGTTTGACCATTTTTACTTGCTGTCTAATTTATTCCTTAGTGTAATCTTTAAACTTTGATTGTAATTTCATTTTCAGTTATGTAAGTTAATTTCAGTTAATGCAGTTTTAAGTTTACTTGTCTTTATGTTCTTAGTCAAACGCGGTCAAACTGTCTATTTGCTTAGGTAATTTGCTCATTCTCCTTTTTAATGCTGTTAAATGCTTGTTACTAGTTGCTTTTTGATTGATTAGGATCATCTTTGCTAGTTTTTAGTTTAGTTTGCCCAGCCTTTAGTAGTTTGTAAAGTTTGCACTTTTGAAAATTTCGATTTCCAGCAGTTTTGTTTGATTTTTAATGCGTTAGACATAAGTTGTTTTAAGCTAGAATTTTGCACTAGGATAGTTTGGTAGCTTATCTATCATTTTCCATTCTTTTTAGAATTTTTGGATTTTTATTAAACAGCTTTTCGAGGGCTTAAACTTGCCCTCTTATGCCCTGTGCACCCATTAGATCAGTAGACCAGCAGCATGTGTGTTTCCTTTTGCTTATTGAGTGTTTATTTATGCTTATATCTGATTCCATGTTGCTTATTTAGAAGTAGCCTAGGATAACTGTAGTTCCTTACTAGTTTTTTTTAGTTTTGCAAAAGCTTGTTCTAGCTTGTGCCTAATTCAGTTGAGCCTTTGTTTTTCTTTAAACTCTTTTATTTCTGTTTAGCTGTTGCCTACTGATTGAATTGGATAAGCTGTTCTGAGCTTGTTATTAGTTTTCAAGTTTTAACTTTAGCTTATTTTGAGTTGTTGGTTAAGTTTAAAAAGAAAAAATCAAAAAAAAAAAAAAAAAAAAAAAAAAAAAAAAAAAAAAAAAAAAACACAAAAAGTGTCAAGCCTGGGGTTCGAACCCAGGTCAGTTGACTCACAACTCCAACAACCTTACCACTGCACCCTTTTCTTTTCTCTGTTAATACTCACAACATTTATTTTAAAACCCTTTTGTTCACCTTTTTACCTTTTTAGCTTATTCGACCTCTTTTGCTTTTTCCCAGCTTATTGAAATAAGCTGGGACTCCTTTTATATTCTTTATAGCTTTAGTTTAGTCTAAAGAATTTAAAAAAAAAATTTCAGAATTTTCTTTTTCCATTTAGTATTTTTAATCAATTATTTTCTTTTAAATCGTTTTTAAATTATAAAAAATTATTTAAAAATCAGAAAAATGCAATTCTTTTTTCTAAAATTTTCTTTTATCATTTAGGACGTAGGAAAATTAAATTTTCATTCGTAGGTTAATTTTTTAAAGATTTTAACTTTTAGGCTCGTTTTTATATTTTAGTTCACGTTTTTATTTTTGTTTTAATTACGTTACTTGTTTACCTTCCTAGATTTAGAAATCAAAACCTTAATCGTGTTTCAAGCACTTTAATACCAAACCTCAAACGATATCCTCAATTTCACGCCTCGTTGGGACCACGACCCGGGTATACGCTTATCCGGTTTATTATAATCGATTGTCGCGTCGAACCGTCGCGAGTTGACTTTTCTTCGTGAGAGGTTTTGGCTTGTGATCGTTTTGACATGACTATCAGGGGGAACGCCGTAGATCTATCACACCTCTACGGGAGTGTCATGCCTAGGGTGCCATCAAAGACATGGTCATGGTACCTCCACAACTAGGTTAGCTCAGGCACAGATCTATCATAGCATACAACAATATAGACATAGCATGGTAAGAGAAAGAAGATAGTGACTCAATTAAGCATGGCAAAGCATAAGCATATCATGGCAGAGACATTTATAATAAATGTCAGAAAGGATCATATAGGAATGACAATCATGCAATAAAAGTCAAGAATCAATAAAGGGAATCATATCAGGCAAAGGATCATAAGAAATATCTCTACTGAAAAGGGAAATAATATCTGTACGATAACATAAATGTCTCAAAGTAAGACAGAATATTTGTACCTTGGACCGCAAGTGAAAACACAACTAGAAACATAAAGATCGGAAGCAAACTCCATCTTCAGCGAATCTACACGAATTCATGATTGGCTTATTAATAACTTATTTTAAATCGGATTACTCATTTTAGTCGGCTTTCCATTTTTAGTAACTTTCCTTTTATAGCAGCTTTCCAAAAATAGTAACTTTCCAAAAATAGTAAGTTTCCTCTTTAAGTAGTTTAACCATTTTAAGTAACTTTCTATATTAGTAGGTTTTCCGAATTAGTAAGTTTTCATAATTAGTAGGTTTCAATACATAGTATCTTAGGGTTACTTTATTCTAATTAGGGTTAATAACGTAGGTTTCATAAGTTTTAGGGTTTATTAAGCAAATATAAAAAGTTTAGGGATTATAGTGCCATTATTGTAAGATTAGGGTATGAAGTGTAAATATCATAAAGTTACATGGTTTCACAAGTTAAACCCCTTTTAGTATAGAAAATGATAAGTTCAACCCTTAATAATACACAAAAATCCTTACTTAGCCCTTTTTAACTTTTATCAGCTTTTAACTATGAACAGATCACACTTGGTCGAATTTTTCTACCACATCAGAACTCAAGGATAAATTCCAAAAAAATTCACACAGGTACTTTCATGTCTTTAGAACTCACACGGGTTTTCCCAGAATTTATTAGTTAGTTTAACTATGGTCTAAAATTCCAACAAGTTAGCTCATCTAGATTTCTGATCAGATTATACATACGAAAAGTTTGTATTTATTTACCCTATCAAAACAATTCATAAAAATCTACAAAAATTCCAGTAATTACTAAACATACGAAATATGAATCCTACCTATTTTTATCCTCTAATTCGACATGGTTTGAAAACTAAAAATAAAAAACACGGACTGATTTTCCAGACACCCGAATTCAGTTTTGAGACTTGAACTTGAAAAATCAAAAAGGACATTCTCCCGACCTCTAAAAATTATAACGCTTATATATTCATAAAGCTCTTTTCCTGAACTTGATTTTAGACCCAAGAATCACTCAAAAATACGTTTATATCATCAAGATCTACCCCTTTCAATTCGACCTAAAATTCTGGACAGTAACTTAGGGTTTATAATTTCATGTGATCGGTTAGGTTTATTTATTCCAATGGTTAATCTCTTGATACAAACGATTATGAATGACATCTAAACAGATTTAGGTCGACTCTTATGTGGTGTTAACATGTATATACCAATCGAAACAAAACAATAACAATAGGCCGATTATATAAGGTTTCCAAGTCATGATTTTATGTGACTTTATCTATGATTTTATGTGAATACAATTTACTTTAGCCGATTCATATGAGCTTCATGGTGATAATTTTACATGTTAAGAACAAGATTAAAATGAAGGAAACAAGATAGAATGATTCGTGTTACCCTTGATGATCAACACGACGGACGAAGATCAAGAACACCAAAAGCCGATCACTAAACCCTCGGCCTCTTACCACTCGGACCAAAAGGAAACACCACGATCACCACTCTAGCAACACACGAGCACAACCACGTACTAACACCACGGAACCCTTGCTAGCTTGCTCTTGATCGATCGGAAATAATGGAGGACAAGGGCGGCCGGATTTTTGATATGGAGAGAGTTTAGGGTTTTTTTTGTTTTTTTTTTTTGTTTTTGTTTTGGTGTGGTATTTTTGAGAGAATAGAACCGGATCTTGTGAGGATAAAAAAAAAAAAAAAAAAAAAAAAAAAAAAAAAAAAAAAAAGAGGCCGGCCAATTTGGGGCTTGATTGGGAGAGATTTTCTCCCTTCCAAAATTAAAGGATATCATTCTCTATTTATTTTGTGGTGTAGTGTAAGTCGGGTACAGAAAATAAAAGAAACGGACCCAAACCAAAGCATGTAGGCGTGTAATTATTTTTTTAAATGTGTAACACTCGTTTTAATCATAAGTCTTTTAGTAACGTATTATTTTTATTCGATCAATTATTAACCGTTCGATACTTAGGTTATATTCGGGATGAAATGTCTGTTACAATTTTGAGATCAAAGGGTATTCTGGGTATTTTACGTATTCAGAAATTTTGGGTTTTACAATAACACAGCCGACGTTAGTGTATACCGGATTATAACTCGGGTACAAGCAATGACTAGACTCAAACACAAGCACAATCACAACGAAATTCGTGTACACCCGCTAACGCGACCCGAGCATAAGTCAAAACCAAACTTAGTACTATTTTTACTACTCTTTTTAACTCCATTCGATCAAGAACACATAAGCAACCGAATACGCTTCCAGTTTTTGAGCCAATATAATTTTGTTTTTAGTTCTCAAATTTAATCTACCACACCCTAACATAAACATCAACCACTAATTCGAATGGTACCACAACAATAATTCTCGACAGAACATAACATCAACAACAAGAAAAGTAACGAATCGTATGATTAACAATTTCAATCGAATGACAGTTAAATCAACATATCAAGAATAAAAGTATACTCGAAAAAAATCAGAAGAAGACTCAGAATCCTTACAACAAGGTGTCGATTAACAGTAGGTTAGAAGGAATTACAGGAAACCCAAATCCGATTCAAGCAAACCCACACTCCTCTTTCACAGAAACCTTGCCCTTCACCACTTATGAGATTGTGTTGATAATTTTTCTTTTGAGAGTGAGTGGGTTCGCTGTAGATCGGTTGGGGATTTAAAGGATAATCAAAGGATGGTTGACTCTATCTTTCTTGATCTTCAGACGCGCCTGGGGCCAAAAAGGGAAGCTATATCGTCATCTTCTTGGCTTGGTTTGTTGACCTTTGAATTCAACAGAGATGGCAGACACTCCCTTTGGACTAAAAGAAGAAGATAAGGCTTGATCTTGTTTTACTTATGGCGTCACCCTTTGTTGGTTATGGATCTGAGAAGAAAATGTTGAGGAGATGACTTTTGGAGGAGCAGATAAGTGGGGAAGGAGAGAGAATGAGGGGAGGGCGTGGGTTTTATCTCTGCTTATTTATTTATTTATTTATTTTATTATTATTATTATTTTTGTAGTATTGTAAGTGTTGTTTTGTGTATTTATTTGAAGAGTGTGTATATAAATTAAAAGGTGAAGGTTAAATAAAAAACGAGATGTGAGAATGCTTTTGATTTCGTAACGCTCGAGGGAATTTAACGAACCTCGTGTTTTAATGACTCCCGGTATTAAGTTATTAGACCTATGCCATACTATTACGGTGTCGGAACGCGTGCGGTTCCAGTAAAAATGGAACGTGAGTTTTGCCACATTGTCCGTTTGGTCATATCATTTGTTGTTTCTCAGTTTAAACAGAGCAAAAATTTAAATGCAAAGATGAATAAAATGACTTGAATAAAACTTCATATTTGATTACTTCGAGTTTACAGGAAATTACTAACTTGAAAAATTACGGGTTATTACACTTATGGACTTCAGCAATACTTTGACGCACAGACTTATACACCATTGATCGAGCTTTGTTTATTCTTTAAGCAAATTTGCGCCCGAACTTTGATGGTGAAAGACATGGTGAAAGCTAAAGTCCAGTTGATCAATATTTTGTGCAGTCTCGAGCAAATATATCCTCTTGCTTTTTTTGACATTATGATTCACTTGGTTATGCATTTACCTGAAGAGGCTCTTAAAGACGAGCCTGTTTCATTCCGGTGGATGTATCCATTTGAAAGATACATGAAGAAGCTAAAAAACTATGTACAAAATAAAGCTAAGCCGGATGGTTCAATAGCGGAGGGTTATGTTGTAGATGAAGCATTAACTTTCTGTTCTCGTTATTTTCCTGGTGTTGGGACAAAATTTAATCGTCCCGCTGCATCTCAGGACTGTCCTCGCCCAACAAGTGATTTTCAGGTGTTCCGATCACTATGTACTAAGTCTAGTAAGGATACATTGATTCGGTTAGGTCTCCAAGAAATGAAGAGAGTGATATGGTATGTACTTCACAACAATCCTGAGATCGACACGTACATGGACGCGTTCGAGAGGTATGCGTTTATATTTTGAAATTTCTTTTTCCCAAGTTATCTTTTCGATTTATTCTAATATCATGAACATTTTCAGGGAATTTCCTGATAGTGACATTCAACAAGAATTTCCATGATGATTTGAGACGAAGGTAAACTTATTGTATGTATTTCCATGTATAAATAACAACTATTACTCATCTCCATCTATTCTTATCTTTTTTCATAGATCCGTAAACTTTACATAGCCAATGACCCAAGCTGTACTCCCGACTTATTCGCTTTGGCTTGTGGACAATCACCGACCCCAATCTCAGTCAACTCTTGCGTAGTCAACGGTGTGAGGTTTGTCGTACACAGCCGCGATATAAAACGTACAACTCAGAAACAGCGAATTTGTTCACCTGGTGAGAAGGAGGGAGAAATGTATTATGGTCAGCTAGAAGAAATTCTGGAGTTCGCGTATTCCCAGTTCAAAGTTGTATTGTTTCGAGTTAAGTGGTTCGACTTATGCAACAAAAGAGGTTAAGTCCAACGTTTTACCACTAGAAGCAACATGACACAAATTTTGGCATGTGGCTATGCGTTCGAAGATCAACCTTGCATTCTCGCAACACAAACAAAACAAGTCTTCTACCTTGAAGATCCTGCCCGACGACCACTCCATTGGAAGGTCGTCCAAGAAGTAAATCACAAGACAACCTGGGATGTCATCGTGGTAGAAGACGATGATGATGTGATACATGGCAACAATGTTAAAGATCGTTTAGCCCATCTAGGATATGTTTTTACAAACATCATTGTTGTGCAGAACGGAATTAACAAAGAACAATAATGTTAAACAAGGTTTTATTTATTCAAGCGCGCTCATCTTTATTCAATACTACATAATAAACTAACTACTACATAGATCTACTACTACCTAACGTGTACACACACACGTTTCTATTAGACTCTCATTGAAGAGTTCTATTGTTTCTAGATGTATAATACTGCCACCTAACACCCTTTATAAATAGGGTTTACAAGAAAACCTAGCTTTCACAAGAAGCTAACTATAGTTTACATTAAGTCCCTGTTGTTTCATATTTATGCATATGTAGTTTTGTAATCATCAAATTCAATTCCCAACAATCTTCCCCTATTTGATATTACAAAACTATCTTCATGAAATAATCTTCAATGCTTCCTTGAGGTCTTCTTGAACATGTCACTACACACGATAAGCTGCAAATCAATCTTCTTCCCCTTTTTGTAATCATCGAATAGGGGTCTTCCATACAACTTGAATCAAAACGCTTCCCCTTAAGTGGTGCATGTAGATGATGAAACAAGCTTCCGCTGAAACCAATATGTTCACCATCTCTTGAATCACGAACTCTGTAGGCTTTATGAAATGATTACTGATGAAGAAAACCGAGTATAACGAATTTGATGAAGAAGTTGAATTTCCCAAACTTGCGTCTTATATCTTGTACTATCCACGTGACTCCAAACTCATACTAGAAGTAGGTCGCAACCTCTTGATAAATCCTCAACTATATGAGACACTTAACACTACAACGTAACTCCTTAAAGTGATAGCAAATGTGAGTATTAAGCACCCTAGTTTGTAGATCACACACTTTTGCTAGATTCATCAAAGCCAGCAGTACAAACACGAAAGCCAAGTAGTATTAACTGCTAAGGTGAGCAGTACAAAGTGAATGAGAGCAGTACTATTTAGGTCTGGTGTTAAATAGACTTAACAATTACCAGACTTAACAATTTCCAAGAGCAGTATTAACGAGTACCTATCAGACCAGAATTAAATCACTCGAATTAATCACCTTACTTCCAACAACCAGAATTAATGAATTCACTACCAGGTTTAATTCTGCTTTTCAC
Organism: Artemisia tridentata subsp. tridentata; assembly: GCA_021014915.2. Classification (NCBI taxonomy): domain Eukaryota; kingdom Viridiplantae; phylum Streptophyta; class Magnoliopsida; order Asterales; family Asteraceae; genus Artemisia; species Artemisia tridentata. Next base: position 465,594,305 of record CP139508.1, read on the forward strand.
TTCCAGACAAAAACGATTAATAATCACAGACCCCATGACCGAATAGAAGAATTCATCCCTTATCAAATACTAAACAACATGCATCTTCACCGACCAATTATTCGATCAGTACGAGATTACCAATTTAATTAATATCCCTTGACAACTTGCAGCTCCACCGTTAAATCACAATCAATACAGTACGAGGTTGGATCTATAATTAATTAATAATACTCGTATAACGGAAAGCGACAAACCAATTTAATTTTTTTTGAAAGGTATACTTCATTAAACAAACGCGGGATATCTCCAAGCTAGAGATATCTGCAAACACAAGATTACATCATATCAACAAGAAATTACACCACCCTCTCCAATCTATCGTACACTCCTTACATCGACTCCTATACCAAAGATACCCCAAACCCTTAATGTCGGACACTATATGAGCAACGGTCTCCTCAATGTTAGCAAAGGCCTGGTCGTTTCGAGCTTTCCAAATACGCCAAGCCGTCAAAATAAGCACACCATACACGATATCTTTCTTCGTCTTCGAGTTCCTCATATGATCAACATAATCTTGAACATCAAGGATCGAAAAAAAGAATAGAGGGGGTAACCTGCACCAAGAAGCCACACCGGCCCAAACGCCATTCGCAATTCTACAAGCCGTGAAGATATGATCCGTATTCTCGTCCTCTTCACCACAAAAATAACAACCCCCATCTCCCACCACAATATTCCTCCTTTTAAGGGCACTCAAAGTCGGAATCCGATCCATATTGGCCCTCCACATAAAAATATTACACTTATTCGGGATCCACTTGCACCACACGAACATTTTGCTATCATCTCTATCGACGTCTTCAGTCAACCATCTCCTCCTTTCTTTGACAGAATACATATTATTAATCCCTTTGTTCTAGACCCACTGGTCATTTTTTTCACTTAATCGAACATTTGCAATAAGACGATGACAAGCAATAACCTCTTCCACCTCAACACCCAAACTCGGATATTTATTCCAGCACCATGCGATCGCTGTTGACCCATTTTAATTGACCAACCTTTACGAGGCTTATGTATCAGCCCCACATACCGACACAATGATGAGGGTTAATCAACATCAGCTCTTCGACAATCTTCCAATTAATAAACCCCACAAACATTAAATACTACTAGGAATCACATCAACCCACTTAATTAATTTGATCCCACACCACAATTAATCTTCATAATCAGTACGAGGTTTAATGAAAGATTCAATACCAAAAACAACGATTAACTCAGAATTTTTTTAAAATCTGCTGTTGTCGACAATAAACCTTTTCCAGATCTGCTCTTTTTCCTTCGAATCTGCTCCATCTCCAACAGTAACAACCTTGTAGATCCTAGATATCGAGAGCCACCCGCTCTGATACCAATTGTTAAAGATCGTTTAGCCCATCTAGGATATGTTTTACAAACATCATTGTTGTGCACAGCGGAATTAACAAAGAACAATAATGTTAAACAAGGTTTTATTTATTCAAGCGCGCTTCATCTTTATTCAATACTACATAATAAACTAACTACTACATAGATCTACTACTACCTAACGTGTACACACACACGTTTCTATTAGACTCTCATTGAAGAGTTCTATTGTTTCTAGATGTCTAATACTGCCGCCTAACACCCTTTATAAATAGGGTTTACAAGAAAACCTAACTTTCACAAGAAGCTAACTATAATTTACATTAAGTCCCTGTTGTTTCATATTTATGCATATGTAGTTTTGTAATCATCAAATTCAATTCCCAACAAACAACTCATCTGATCTCGAATTGTCTGCTAATTTGAATGATTTGGAATTTGAAACCTTAAATATCGATGGTGAATCAACGTTAGTTGAGGCACCACCACCACCACCACCACCAATCATTCCTGTTGATGACGACGATGATTTTATTGATGATGAAGACGACGATCCTTATGATTTAGCAGCTTCTGATAATGAAGTCGCAAACAATTCTGATGATGAAGTTGAAGTTGCGACTAATGTTGTTTATGATAGTGATTATGATTGTGCAGATTGATCTTAAAATGTAACTTGTAAAACGACACTTATTTTAATGAAATTGTTATGGATTGTTTAAATGTGTATATTTATTTTGAATGTGTATGTATTTGAATGTATGCATGCTTATGTTAATTTGTTCCCGAATTTCTATATATTATTCAACTTGTACTTTTACAGATGGCAGCAGCAATTGCGCGCAGTCATGGTGGTGACGATGTCGATGACCCACCTTCCCCTCCCCGTCCTATTGAGAGCGGGTGCCGTGATGGTAAGAATTTATATGTATATATTATGTTATATGTATATATATAGATATATATGTATATATACATATATGTGTACATATACATATATGTGTGTGTGTGTGTATATATACATATATGTGTGTGTATATATATATATATATATATATATATATATATATATATATATATATATATATATATATATATATATATATATCAAAGAAACTTAAACTTGATCATTTGAATTTGGTTACATGTTACTTTATGACGTTTTCACTCACTCCAATTGCAGGATCACAGCGACCTCGCCGAGGAGGTAGGGCCAGGGGGGAGGCAGGGGTAGTGGAGGTCGGGATGGCGGCAGGCCGCGGCGACGCCAAGCCACGAAGAACGTGGCGCTCAAGAAAGCCGTGCAAAATAGCGGCCCGCAATCTATTGAGTTCGAGACTAATGATCAGGGGACGTATTGTCATGTGGGCAAGCACCAAGGGTGATTCAACAATTACGTCGGCGAGCTCATTAGGGAGCTGCCGTTACACTATGACTCCTGGTACAGTATACCACCGGAGAAGACGGCTCACTTCCTTCCACAGCTCGGGGTCAGTTATTTCATTTTCCTTTTATATTGTTATGTTATCGTGTTTATTTATTTAAATGTGCATATTTATTTAAATTTGTTTATTTATTTATATCTTAATATTTAATTATTTGAATGTGTACATTTATTTAAATTTGTTTAAATGTGTATATTTATTTAAATTTGTTTATTTATTTATATCTTTGTATTAATTTGAACTATATTTGATTGCAGCGCATGTTTAATTTGGAGCGCCACATGCGCGGATCGGACTGGGAGAACATTCGGACCGGCATCACCGCGTATCTGGCTAAGCGATACGCGGACAACAAATACGACATGAAGTGCGATTACTTTACCAGCCAGGGTGGGGCTCCGAATGTGGAAGCGATCAGAGGAAGACCTCCTCCGAACATGGAGCGGGATGTGTGGGAGAAGCATGTGGAGTTGTACATGTCGGAGAAGGCACAAAAACGAGCGGCTGTGAACAAAGAGAACCGAAAGAAGAACAAGGTTCACAGCCGCCACGGTTCGAGATCATTAGCCGCTACTCGACACGAATATGTAAGACACATTTTATTTTTATAAGATTATTTAATTTTAATTATATATTAATTAAAAGTATTTATACTAAATAAAATATATATGGTGTTTGATTTGTCATTTTAATTTGTTTCATCCTATATGCATGTGTATATACAGTTCGAGAACAGCGAGTACCATCAGTACCCGTCCCTCATCGAGACCTTTTTTGACACCCACTGCAAGGATGGTGTTTGGTTGCAGGGTGAGGCTCGTGTTCAGTATGTAAGTATCATTTTTTTCCTTCCCAAACACGCACTTTAATGATTTATTGAAACATAATCTAGTAATTAACCCGACTAATATATTAATTTTCTCATTTTTTTTCAACTACATAGGAAGAGATGGTCAGTCTAAGGGAGCCGAGATCGGATACGCCGACAGAGGTGGCGTACCTCCCGGAGGAGGAGATACTTGCCCGGGTACTAAAGGGCAAGCAGCGTGGTCACATAGCCGGCAGGAGCAGGGTGGTACCCGGCGTGAAGAGGCCCGCCTCCCCCGCCTCCAGTTCCAGGTATGTACAGTTGGATAATATTAAATGACTCATCTTATGTATTGAAATGGCCGTTTTTAAATTTTGATTATTTCGTTTATAGGTATGGCCGAGATCGACGAGAAGCTTGCTGAAGCTCAGAAGAAGCTTGATGAAGCTGAGAATCTTCGCAAAAAAGCTGAGAAGATTTGCAGAAAAGCTGAGAAGAAGAGCAGAAGAGCTGAGAAGAAAGCGTCGGCAAATCAGAAGCAGCTCGAGTTGTTGACGTGTTTTGTCTCGAGCAACCCGCGATGGGAGGAGTTTATTAGCCAGGTTGGTTCTCGAGGTGACGTAAGAGGCGGCAGCGGGAGTGGCGCGGGAGGGAGTGGCGCAGGCGGGAGCGCGAGTGCCTTAGGCGGGAGCAGGAGTGGCTCTGGCAGCGAGAGTAGCTCAGGCGTCGAGAGTGATGATGATGAGGATCGTCTTAGTGATGATATGGATGACGAAGAGGGGCCGTAGAGGTATATATTATGTGTTATTTTGTGTTGTTTTTATCTTTGAAACTATATTAAGGCGACCCGAATCTTATTATCTTTGAACATTACGGATATTGCAACATTTGTAGATATAGCAGCTAGGTCTAGCGATTATAACACCCGTTATGTAAAGTTTATAATGTATTTTGAGGGTGTTATAAAGTTTATAGCCGTTTTGTAAAGTTTATAAGTGTTTAGTGGTTATATATAACCGTTTTAGCCGTTATAAAGTTTATAGCCGTTTCTAGTGGTATTGGATGTATTGGAATGTATTGTAGATATAGCAGCAGGTTATTGTAGATTTTTGCTGCAAATTTTTGCGGCAAAAATCTAGAAATTGCAGCTGCAATACAACTAAATGTCGGCGACATGTCGTTGGCATTTAAGTGAACATAATGTATTGTTTAAACTGTACCGACGTCATGTCGTCGGTACTATATACAATTACATTGACTTTTGCTGACTTTTATTGACTTTTGTATATAGTACCGACGTCTTGTCGTCGGTACCATATACAATTACCTTGACTTATGTTGACTTGTGTTGACTTTTGTTGACTTTTGCATATAGTACCGACGTCTTGTCGTCGGTAATATATAGAATTACATTGACTTATGTTGACTTTTATTGACTTTTGTTAACCCTTGTATATAGTACCGACATCTTGTCGTCGGTACTATATAGACTTTGTTGACTTTTGTTGACCATTAATTAAGTTTGCTAATTAAATCGTTAATTATTTAATATTATCCCGACGACGTGCCGTCGGGACAATATTGTCGAACCTCAAAAACGTTTGACCAGAAAATCATGTGGGTCCCACTTTGTCGTCGGGATTGTTTGTCGGGACCTTAAGTCCCAACAAGGCATTATCGATAAGTTACTGCCGACGTCATGACGTCGGCAGTATGCAAAAAAATTCGCCTGTGATGCTTCTGTTTGTACTAGTGTTTGAGTTGTTTCAAATTAAACGTTAATTTTTATAATTAATTTTTGATTTTTTCAATTAAGGTAAGCTTTATCAAAACTCATATGGTTGTGGTTAGCAAAACCTAAAATTATTCAAATAATGAAGATAATATTTCCTTAATAATCAGTGAATCGTTTTTAATTTGTGTGTATTTTGGAAGTGTCTAATTTTGGACAATGTGGTATTCATCAGTTTTGCTGCAAAACAAAATACACGACCTATGTTTTGGGAACTACAATCTTACACCAATATGTTGTTATTTTAGATTAGATAGATAACCCAAGTTATCTTCATCCATGTGCTTTGTCGATGTTAGAGGTGCCCCTAAACGTTTTCGTGTGCATAATTTTAGTTTAAACAATCATTTTCCCAAAAATATAACTTTTAATAGAAATATTGATTAGAATAATTAATGACGTGTTGGTTTGTGGATGGGCTTGCCAAATGCCAAAGTTAACTTCAACAAATATCTATCTAACACCATTAATCCATTAGCCTATTTCTTTTGACATTTTCAGTTCCCGATTTTTGCCGTTAGTTAGATAAATGATACTCTAACCGTTGATAGGTTGGTAATATTAAGTTAAGTGGTACACATTTTTTGTGCATTTTTGGTGGTTAATGAAAAGTTCGAAATGATTATGCCGATATCTCAGTCAGAATGCGTATATATGGGCGGAGGCATGTATAACCGAGGGGTAGCGGTCGCTACCCCTGAACTTTTACCCGGTAGTGGAATTTTTGGCCATTTTTGGCGATTTTTGGCATTTTTTGGCGATTTCGCTACCCCTAAAACAAATTTTCGCTACCCCTAAACAAATTTTCGTGTTTCGCTACCCCTGAAACAAACTCCTGGCTCCGCCACTGTCAGAATGCGTATATATGAGTCAGACATTCGTCATTTCCGAGTAACCTAAGCCATCAGTTAACTCGAATTTTTTTATAAAAAAAAAAGTTAGGTACATGACAGATTATTGACTGAAGACTAAAAAAATGCTTACAAAGACGAAGCAAATAAGTTTCAACCATTTTAAATAAACACTGCTTTATCTATAAAAAAAAGGTAATATTGTATAGAAAATACTCGATCGTAATCTTTCATGATGTCAAACTCAGCTCTAGACGCATAATCTTTCGTGACCAAATCAGCTACTGCTATTTATTTATTTTTTTTCTTTTTAACACTTTTGTTTGGTATAAAAAAGTTGGTTTACTATTCTTGCACTAATTATTAATATGGTCAATTGCAGCAGTGGTCCTACAAATATGTTATTTGAGTCTATTCATACTTTACTAAACAACTATGATTGTGCACCTTATTTGTCAAATGTCTATTCCTGTATGTTAAAAACGATAGCTAATCATATATACGTGTCATTCGCTAAGAATATTCCAGTCTTCATGTAACACACGTAAAGTAGTTATAAGTAATTAGGCCAATGAGAACAAGCTAGATATAATTATTAGAGTTGTTGTAAATGGTTGGTAGGCCTAAAATTTGCATTATTTTTAATTATTATATATAAAAATATAGATATATGATATATCATATGTGATTGAAAATAAAGTAAGGTTCACCTTGAAGCCGAATTATAAGACCACTCACATCGGTGGAGTTAAAGTCACGTTAACATGGTTTTTTTGGTCCTTTAACGCGCGTTAATAGGCGTTAACCGTTGTGAGCTTGCCAAGTTAACGCAGCGTTAAGGGCTGCGTTATACCCTTAACGCTGCGTTAAGAGTATAAAGTGTAAAAAAAAAAAAAAAAAAAAAAAAATTCACTCTCGCCCTCCCAAACGGCTACTGCATGCGCATGTGAGATCTTTCGAAAATTACAAATCTGGTCCTTGTGTTTAACGGCTAGTTTTGTAAAAAAAAAAAAAAAAAAAAAAAAAAAAAAAAAAAAAAAAAAATTCAAAACCAATTTCACTCTCCTATAAATACCCATTTCACACCACATTTTTTTTCACACTTCCACAAATCAATACACTACATCTTACACTATCTTCTTCAACCTTCCACTAAAAAAAAAAAAAAAAAAAAAAAAAAAAAAACGTTTTTGATTCACAATGGATCCGAACGAAGCTAACAACTTTTCAAGTGACGAAGACGACATTCGGTGGATGGCATCCGTGTACGAACAAGTTGTGCATATGGAACAACAAGAAGCCGCTGGACCTTCGATTGCACGTGGGCATATCTTTCGTGAACGTGAGCTTGCTGATCAACGTTTGCGTGCCGACTATTTCGATGAAGACTGTAAGTATCCGGGACGGGTTTTTCGAAGAAGATTTCGTATGAGCCGGCGACTATTTCTACAAATAGTCGAAGGTATTCAATCTTATACCTCTGGTATTGTTCCTGATCATTTTAAGTATTTTACGGAAGCGAAAGATTGTACTGGTCGAAAAAGTATAAGTATTCTTTTGAAGTGTACATCTGTTGTACGCCAATTGGCGTACGACACGTCACCTGATGCGTTTGATGAGTATTTGCAAATGGGTGCGACTACAGCATTGAAGTGTCTTGATAATTTTAACAAGTGCGTTATTGATTTGTTTATGCCAGAGTATTTAAGAAAACCAACATGGACCGACATTCAAACTATTTATGAAAGACATGAGTCGGTCCATGGTTTTCCTGGAATGCTTGGTAGCATTGATTGCATGCATTGGGAGTGGAAAATTTTTTCGGTTGCTTGGCAAGGGCAATTTGGTAGGGGTGATAAAAAATACCCAACTATAATGCTTGAAGTAGTTGCTTCACAAAATTTATGGATTTGGCATGCATTTTTTGGGATGGCGGGGGCGAATAACGATATTAATGTTTTGGATAACTCACCGTTATTCGACGACATTCTTAATGACGTCGCCCCTGCAGCACCTTATATGGTAAATGGAAGGAGGTATGAAAAGGGCTATTACTTAGCCGACGGTATTTACCCACAGTGGGCTACGTTTGTCAAATCCTTCTCGGCAACAACTGACGCGAAACATGCTTACTTTAAAAGGAAACAAGAAAGTGCACGAAAGGATGTCGAACGTGCTTTTGGTGTGCTTCAGGGACGTTGGGGTATACTACGACAACCGGCACGTCAATTGGAACTTGCGAGGATAAAGAGAATCATGTATTGTTGCATTATTTTACATAACATGATTATAAAAGATCAAAATTTTGCAATACGTGATTTTAACGACATATGGGTGGATCCGTCACCACGTCTGAGGCAAAATTCGTGGGTCGACAGATGCGATGGCCAACGTCGAAGGGCAAGAGAAATTCGCGACAGAGACACACATACTCGACTCCAACGAGACCTTATGGATCATGTTTGGCAGAAGCACCTTCAACATCAAGAACAAGATGAATAAATATTTAATTCATTATAATGTTTTGTTTTTTAAATCTCGTTGTAATTTTTTTTAAGTATGTTATGTTTTAATGTTGTGTTATGTTTGAATGTAATGTTATGTTTTAATAAATGTGTTGTTTTTAAAAAAATGAAGTAATTTATAAGTTAGGGGTTGAATTTGAAAATTTGTGTGTAAAGTTGAGTTAAGGTGTGTTAAAGCTGAGTTATTGTTGTGTGGGTTAAAGCTGAGTTAAGTTAAGGGGTGAAAAAGCTGACGTGGCATGCCTTAAAATTTAAGGCTGAGTTAACTGTTGTGAGTGGCCTAAGGCTCGATGATGTTAGACCAAGTTAAGGTGCTGTTTGTTTATTAAGAGGCTCTGAATCTGAATCTGATTCGTACATCTGAATCTGAATCTGAGACATAAATGTCTGAATCTGAATACAACAAGACCGTTTGTTTTCATTTAAAAACGTCTGACTGATAGATGTTGTTTGTGTGTATTGAAGACGGCAACACTATTATACACTAGGTGTCCAACACAATATATACATATACATACACCTATTATAAATTTCTATACACAACAAAAATAAGATAAATACATACACCTATTATAACTTTAACCAACAATTGCAACCTTTAGTGGCATAGACCCACTGTAAATTGGTACCAACTACTGACATAATTCCACTTACAAACTAAAATATAGTAATATTGAGCCATAGACATATGGTACTAGCAGTTGTATTATCATATCCTTGAACTTTATTCTTATAACTTGCTGCCATAAGCAGTACACCGCTTGTTGATTTGCATACACAATCCGTTTATCATTTTTCCAGCAACAGCTACAAACGTAACTGGCATAAATTATCCGACTAAATGGTTCAAATAAAAGACGAAAAAAAAGAAGAAAACATTATCTTTAGATTTTCCGGCAACGTGATAGGTGGTTAAGGATGTGACTGTATGTTACTGGGATGCATGAAGATCTATAGAAAATGTTTTTATGAGTTTGTGATAGAAAAAAATCGCTGGTATGTAGGTCTTTTTCTTTTTGTGAGTTTGTGGAAGAAGCAGGGGTGTCTTTTAGATAAGGATGATGCAACGTTCTTTTGTTTTTTGTAGGTTCAGAGGCATTAAGATTGCCCTTTCATGTCTGGTCTAACAAGATGTTCTAGCCTCTATCCGTATCTGAATGAAAAAAAAAAAAGCCCTCTTTTTGGTTTTTTCCTCTGACCGAACCAGACGCCAGCATCATTCAGACCCTATTAAGACATTTTTAAGAAAAACAAACACAACCTAAATTTCACTTGTGATAGTTAGACATGTTTGATCGACTTACATATGTATAGGTACAAATTCTGGCTTGATTAGTTGCCCTGTTAGCTAAAATATATCCATTTGATGTGTTACTCTATCAATCCATATTGTCAATTGCTTTTTATTAATCAGATCCCACGAGAGTCCACCAGCTACCAAGTCAATCAACACATAGGACCAACCGAGTTTTCATTCTAAAACTTATTTGTAATAGTAATAGTAGTTCATCAAGCTTAAATGTTAATTTTGACATTATCTTTTAACAAGGTCGTCCCATGAATTTTTAGTGCACTGAGCAAAACTAGAAAAACACGTCCCTTAAAACACGAAAAAGATAATTCACGTGTAAAAATTCATCAATCCTACAAAAGCTGCTATTGGAATCTGAAAAATATTAATACAACGTGTTGAAAATTTAGTGCGATTGAGAGATTATGCATACATGGAAATTGTTAGTCGTATGTTTCATAGGCCCAAGAGGTGTTTGTATGGGTTAAAGCCCAAGTAGTATTTGATAGGGTTTGTGTATTATAAATAGGGTTGGAGATACGGAGTCTAGAGCTATTAAGTCACTGAATCTCCTTAACTCAAATAGTGGTGTTGTAGGAATCAGATAGCTGATAAGTTTAGTGATTTATACTCTTTAATGAGAACTCTAAACGACCTCATCAGGGAGTAGTCTCATCAGAGCGTTTAACCCTTCGGTGAGAAAGCTAATCAGTAAGAGAACTCATGAGTGAGTATACTAAAGGAGCAAGCTCGTTCAGTGAGCATATCAACAGGTATATATGGTGATGAGTTTGTGACTTGCTGAACTGATTTACTACTAACTTGTAACGGTTTTCGACATATTCAATGGCAACTTTAACTGTAGTTTAATGATCAATCATCTGGTGTAGTAACCACTTTTGCTTTATGGAGGAACATTATGAGAAGATTAATGGGCCGATTAATCCTCATAATTACATTGACTCGAGTACTTTCTATATAAAAGAAACATAATGCATGAGATACAAACACTGAAACCTAAACACTCATAAGCGAAGGGTTCTTGTATTTGTGTGTGTGTTTAATGGCATCTTTGTGGTGATGGCACGAGGACACCGAAATCTATTAGACGGCCCTGGTATGATGCTATTGTGGAACATATTAGAAAGAGAAGTAAATGAGAGAATGATGACTATGTGTGTTGTGTGTTGATCCTCAATTGTATGTTTGATTCCTTTTTTGATATTTATCAAAATCATGAATGTAACACCCCCATCCGAGAACGGGTCAAATGTCACATTTATGGCATCAAACAGAACATACACAAGCGGAAGACTTTAATAATACAATGGTTATAAAGGTATTCTAAGGAAAAGATAAGGTACTAAATCTAAACATAACAACTTCCAAACTAAAATACAAACTAAGTCCAAAAGAAAAACTCTAAATCAATCTCTAATCCATGGGAAGCTATCAAGGTGGTCTACTAAGAGCTCCTAAGCACTCGTCACTCGAATCCCAGCTTCCATTTTAAAATCTGCCGCAGGAAAAGAAATGCGGCTGAGCTTAAAAAGCCCGGTGAACAAATATACACAAATAGATAACTAAAGTAAACGAGTAACTGAAATGAAATCATAAGGATCTGCTAGATGAAAATGTTATAAGTCACAAAAAGTAGTAAAATGAGTGGATAAGTGAAACAGAACCACGAGAACTTGCTGAACAAGATATCAATGAAATATAGGATATATGATAATTGAATCAAATCATAACAAGGAATATGAAACGGGTAACAATCATAACAAGGAAATGCCCAAGTAACAAACATATATCATATCATAGTAAATTGTACATAGGAGTCTATCTCTCCAAATGTACTAGTGTGAAATGGGGTGTATTACACACACACAAGTCCATTCACCAAAATCTAAACATAACAAAGTACCTAGGATGCATCCATACGCTCCCTGCAAAACAGATATACATATACCAAGTTCTAGACTAAGCATACATACAATATAATATGGTGGCAGCAATGGTTGCTAATTAACATAAAGTGGGAACGCCGTGGACACGGCACACCTCCACAGATAGTGTCAATACCATTGGTACATCAATGGCAAGGCCATGGCGTTAGTCCTTGTAATTGAGTAAATAAATAACAGTTTCATTAATAATGATAACAATTGTTACAAGATTACTCAAAATACAATTGACTACATGATAACATCTTCAGCTTCTTCAAGGGGATAATTCCGGTAAACTAACCCCTTTGGGTGACAAATATACTCTCATTAATCCAAGCTATGCTTGAGATTCAATAAGAGGATGATCCTATCAACTAATACATTTTGTATTCTTTTGTTTGTTTAGGACACATATTATCTCTATTACAATGCATACATATATATATTGGTAAATAAAACAAAGACATGTGGGTTGGTGTGAGTTGTCATCCACTAAGTGGTCCCTCTTCATCTTCCTCTTTTAGAAAAGCACCAACATCCCTTTTGAAACAATCATAATAAATATTCCAACTCTTATAGCAATTTCTTGTACTTTGTCTGATTTTCTTTTTGGAAGTTCCCGACCATATTTTTCAGTCTGCTTGTAGAGATAGCGTCTTCAGGGTCACTGAGACATTTGTCAAATCTCAGTGACACTGGATTTGTTTGTAGCTCGTATGCTTTACTCACTGACACCGTATCAGTAAGTAAAGTGTTTCTTCAACAACGAGCTTTATACAACACTCACTGATTTCTTTATCAGTGAGTAACCCACTATTTTATTTAGTGAGTTAGGCTATTTTACATTCAAATCCTTGTCAGGGTAATTGGGTCAAATTCTTGACCCAACAATCTCCCCCTATTTGAATATACAAATAGCCTAGGTGAGTGAGGTTGTGGTTTTTGGTTATTCAGGTTTGAACCTGCTTCTTCAGGGACCTTGGTTTAGTGAGTTGGGGATAAGGGGTTCAGGGGTTCAGTAACTAAGGGTTCAGGGGTTCAGTAACTGATGGTTAAGGGGTTCAGGGGTTCAGTGACTTGTTTCACTGAGAGGGTTCAGGTTAAGGGGTTCAGGGGTTCAGTGACTTGTTTCACTAAGAGGGTTCAGGGACCTAATGGTTTAGGGGTTCAGTGACTTGTTTCATTGAGAGGGTTCAGGTTCAGGGGTTCAGTGACTTGTTTCACTGAGATGTTTCAGGTTAAGGGGTTCAGGGGTTCAGTGACTTGTTTCACTGAGAGGGTTCAGGCGACCAAATACTTCAGTGTCCTCCTCATTTTATTACCCTTACTATTACAACTTCCTAATTTTCTCTGGAGTTACAACCCAATTCAGTCCCTGATTCATAAGTATGACAAAATTCTTTTTGGTTTTGTCACTTCCTGATGAACACTGCAACAGCCTGATACTATTACTCCCTGATTCAGCTTCAACCCGATCAGGCTCAGCCTGATTGACACCATTTAAACCACACTCACTATCATGGTGCCTCTCTTTTTCAGCACCTCTTTACACCATTATCATTCATTCCCTGGCACAACATTCCCTGATTGTCAATATGAAAAACGTATGCATCCATATCAGTCTCCCATCACTTTATTTTTCAGGCTTTGCCCAAAATTCAGACAAACACCCCCTGATACACTTCTCAGGCCAAAATATCATTAACACACCCTAACTTTTTCAGGGACTCTGATGGGCATTACTAACCATTTTACCTCTCTATCATATCCTGATGGTGCACAGGTTGATGTACCCTGAATTTCACCATTCCCTGATGTTCAACAGACACCAGGCTATCGAAACCCACACCAAATCTAAGGCAACCAAAGCTTCTTGGTCACTTACTGATTAACTTAATCAGCTCCTTGTAATTCTGAACAAACACAACATCATTTTTACCTCGCTCCAATTTTTTAACTCTGTCACGCAATTCGAATTCAACCCTTATCACACCATGAGTCACAAGCTCACTAAACTCCACCATTCACTGAAAAAACAACTTCCTGATAAATTTTATCAATTATTTTCCAATGACCAATGTATTACCACGTTCCTCTCTTCGCCTGATATAGATGTATCATCTATCTCAGCCCTGAGTCACCAACACACTGAACAATTTATATCACTATTATTAGTGACTTTATCAACTCAACCCTTCAAAATCGACTCAATCCCTTTTTCAGCCGTCTTTCCGCTTGACCATGGAAGTTTGGATTTTTTGAGTAGAGAGTGATGGTGTGTCGATGTTTGTGTTGTCGAGAGGGGATTTGGTAGGAGGTGGATTTGATTTTTCCGGTGATGTATGTTGACCTTGGGTTTATCTCTTCTTTTGAGATCTATGATAGGTGGTTGTGATAGATCTAGAGTGAGAGTGATGGTTTTGGTTTGTTCTGTTTTTTTTGTTACTCGATTTTAGATCGAGATTTGAGTGATAGGATTTCAGATCTGGTCTTTTTTTCTTTTCTTTTTTTGTAGTGGGGAGTTTTTTGTTATGAGAGATGTTTGGTGTGTGGTTTTTTGTGATAATGAGTGGTGATAAGGTTTTGTTGGTGAGAGATGTGTTTGATCTCCTTTTGAGATATGTATTGACGGGATCTAGGTTTTATCATCTTTTGATGATTTTGTTTGGTGGGGATAAGATTTGTGTGGTGGGTGTGTTATTTTGGGGTTCAGGGAGGGTTTTGGATATGTTTTCAGTCACCAATAATTGTGTTTCTCTCCCTCAAAAATTGCTATAACAGTAGCAGTTTTTGAAGATTCACATTTATTTTTTTGACATTGAAGAATGTTATCAGCAGTCATAACTGGATCTGGCTCATAAGAATGAACCTCTGGCTCTGGTACCACTTGTTGGTCCTTGTAATTGAGTAAATAAATAACAGTTTCATTAATAATGATAACAATTGTTACAAGATTACTCAAAATACAATTGACTACATGATAACATCTTCAGCTTCTTCAAGGGAATAATTCCGGTAAACTATCCCCTTTGGGTGACAAATAAACTCTCATTGATCCAAGCTATGCTTGAGATTCAATGAGAGGATGATCCTATCAACTAATAAATTTTGTATTCTTTTGTTTATTTAGGACATATACTATTTCTATTACAATGCATACATATATATAGGTAAATAAAACAAAGACATGTGGGTTGGTGTGAGTTTTCATCCACTAAGTGGTCCCTCTTCATCTTCCTCTTTTGGAAAAGCACCAACATCCCTTTTGAAACAGTCATAATAAATATTCCAACTCTTATGGCAATTTCTTTTACTTTTCTGACTTCCTTTTTGGAAGTTTCCGCCCATATTTTTCAGTCTGCTTGTAGAGATAGCGTCTTTAGGGTCACTAAGACATTTTTCAAATCTCAGTGACACTGGAGTTGTTTGTAGCTCTTATGCTTTACTCACTGACACCGTATCAGTAAGTAAAGTGTTTCTTCAACAACGAGCTTTATACAACACTCACTGATTTCTTTATCAGTGAGTAACCCACTATTTTATTTAGTGAGTTAGGATATTTTATATTCAAATCCTTGTCAAAGTAATTGGGTCAAATTCTTGACCCAACACATGGAACCCTCATGACTAGTTAACAAATATGGGCAACAGAAATAGGCAAATTGTTAGTCCCGTTTCCCGGAAACGGAAGTTGTGTAGCGGTCAAACCCAATAGTCAAAGCATGTATAGTATGGCTATAGAAAGTATCATGTGTCATAATTAAAAAGGGAATAGACTTCAAGGACCTAAGTTGCCAAGTATTAAATGTATTGTTAAATGTAGTATGGCCAAAGTAGATGAGGAAGGACTTGAAGGACCATACTTGCCAATTAGACAAACATACTACCTAAAATATCTATTACTTAGAAAGTTCTAGGCATTTCATCCAATAATTATAAGGGTGTTGTTTGGTCCGGTTATGGGAGAAAAAAAAAAGAGAGGGAAATGAAGTTGGGTGATCAAAAAAGAAAAGATAAGGATTTCACTCCAAGAGTTAAGCCTAGCAATGAATCATTGCAAGTAAGTAACCTTTAATTAGTGGTTAATTGGTTAATTCAAGAGTTAGGGTTTATGTACCCAATTTGGGGAAAATGGGTAAATGGTGTTTTAAGTATAATTAGGGGGTAATGATGATTATGTGATGTGTTGATAATGGGTTTGAGTTAGTAAATGATGGGATTGATGATCATGTAATCAATACATGATTATATGATGATTAGAGGTGATTAGAAGTAAGTTGATGGTTGCATAAACCATTGTTATAGTTATTATGTTCTGTGTTTTAAGTGTTTATGATGATGTTAAACTAGGATGATGATGGTGATGATGTTGGTGATGATGGTGATGATGATGAACATGATGATGATGGTGGTATTATGATTGTAGCTTAGCTTTGGAAGCTAAGGTAAGTAACTCGGTTAATATGTGTTTAATACGGCCGTTTGCATATTATGTGATTATGAGTATGAACGTCATAGTTGATAGCCTTGAATTAGTGTGTATGGAAATTGATAGGAGACATGCCTAGTAGTCGTATCAAATGTTGGAGTATGATTATGGAATGGCTAAGGTATGTTCATGTGTTAATGTGAATATGGCCTTATGTGTTAAATGGTTAAGTGTTGTAATGCATATATCTGGATTAATGTGTTAACCAAATGTTAATCTAGTTACTTACTAAGCGAAAGCTTATGTGTTAGTGTTCCAATGTTTTGTAGGTTCATGTGATAGTTCGATGGCTTGGAATAAGGTTTAAGGCGTGATTATGCGGAAGGCTAGAGATTTTGTAAGTAAGCTAGAGCTTAGTTAGAAATACCGAGCTCGAGTCAACGTTGAAGCCCTGTGAGTTGTTTAAAGGTTTTGTGGTCATGGTCAAGTGTCAAAGTCATGATGTAATAGGTCAAAGTCAAGTATGTCTAACGGTTTGTGTTGTAAATGGATTTAAGGGTTTATTGTGATAAATAAAGGGGTGTTTGGCATAAGTGTGTTTTAACCCATTTTGGGTTGTGAACGGGTCATTTGGTAATGAAATAGATTTAATATGTTATGTTAATGGTTTTGGGTAAGTTTGATGTGTTGGGGAAGTTGTACTAGTCATATGTCATGAAATGGGTCAAAACGGGTTTTGGTGTAAAACCCGTCATCTTGTAAAGTACTATTCCGAGGGTCGAACGATGAATGTTTTTATATGGAAATGAGCCCATGGATATACTAAGTAAATCTGGAAGTTTTGGTTAAATATCCAGTTCGGGAGGTCGGACTTTCAAGACGGGATTTTGAAAGGCAGTCGGGTGGACAGAAACATCCATCCGATCGGTTGGATGTCCATTCGATCGGATGGATGGCATCTGTCTGATTTTTGGCAATCTTTGAAAAATCGTATCTTTTAATCCGTAAGTCGTTAAAGGTCGTGCAACCCGTTGTTTTGAAGGTAATTGAGTCTAGTTTCATTTAAAAATAGTCTCATGGTCTGAATATTCATGGATTTTTATAAATGGTCAAAAGAGTATCAGAATGTCCGTAAAAGCCAAGTGTTTCCGCGTAAAAAGTTTTTAATTTTTGGTCCAAGCGGGCACGGGGTGTAACAACTTGGTATCAGAGCTTCGGTTTAAGTGAATTAGGTTTTCTTTAGGATTGCCTAGACTTAAACCACTCGTAGACGTGTTGAGCTTAAGTTTAAGTAATGCGGGCAAATATTTGGTTAAGTTATAGGATGTGATTGTTAAGTTATGAGATGGATCATGTGATTGCTATATGAGTTAAATGATGATACATTATGAATGTGTTTTATGTGCTATCGTGTATGTGATATATGTCCGTGAAAGACTTAATGTGTTTAAGTGATAGGAATTACCGTGCACCTCGGGTTGTGTCGGTGATTGTTATGTGATTATGTGAATGTGTATTATAGAATTAATAGAAGGATGTGTATAGAAAGGATAAGTGGTATGCTTGTTAAGGAAAGACAAAAATAGAATGTCGTTATAGTGAGGAGTTATAGATGGAAACGAGATGATGTATGAGGATGTGTACGTGACGAGGATTTAGACATTTAGGTAAGGCGAATTGTTAAAATGTGTAATTGCAAGATATTAAAGAGATGTATGAGTAATGAATGATAAATGAAGTAGCCTTTGTATAAATTGATAAAGTAAAGTAGTAAGTACCTCAATGATAATAGACAAATGGTATGACATAGACATGTTCAAATGTTTTAAATCGTAATTTGATAATAGACTAATGAAGTATAAGTGTTTAGTGATGTTTATCCTTAAGTATGAAGGAGATTAAGTATGTACTAATGTCTTCGGCGTTTATGTGAAAGGTGATTATGAATGTGTGTTATAATGTGAGGTATAGAATAAGTTGAAAAAGTAAACTACAAGGGAACCTGAATTAAATGAGTCATGACTAGAATTTTTGTCGTAACATGAATGTGTTAGAAGCTAGGTAGATGAACGAGTTTTAGATTACAACGTAAGACCAATATATGGTCTAGGAAATAACTCACGTTTAATGTTGGTTTAAGCCATGTCAAGATTAAAGTGAGTCAATCGGGAGTGAAATAGACAACATTAAAAGAATGAACATGTGTAAAATAGAGTAAGAGGATAACGTGAAGTTAACAAGAAAACGATAAGGGTAATGTGACAACTCAGATGAAATATAATGTGTATATTCATATGTACGAAAGTATGAAAAAGATAAGTATTACTAAGATGGTGTCAAAGTAATGAAAGGTGATAGGTGAGTAATTAAAAATGTGCAAGGCAAGGAGAAAAGAAAATGGAAAAGTGTTAGTCCAAGAAATGCCTGAATAATGAATAATTGGTGAACATAGAACTAGTAAATTAGAATCGACTGATTGGTGATGACACGTAGTGAGTTGTTGACGAATGGAAGAATAAGTTCATGATTGGATTATAGATGTGTAAGTAAATGGATCAATGATGAACTCAAATAAGTACATTTTATTATCATCATTTATCCTATTTATTTGACTTGTTTTATTATATTATATATGAGAATCGATACATTAATGTTTACTTTAGTAATTCTCAGGTAAAAACAAGCATTATGTGAAACTTGGCGATTTTGGACTAATTATGGAGCAAAACAAGCGAGATGTCAAAAGTCTACTGAAATCCAGAAGATGCGCCGTATCTCACTCAACAGATACGACGCAATATCATACTTAGATGAATTCGAAGACCATTGCCTGACTTTGAAGAATGCGCCGCATGCAATTCTGTCATGCGCCGCATATGAAACTTTGGTCAAAGAAAAAGATCAAGCTCGTTCTACTCCAGATACGCCGCAATATACTTCTCACATACGGCGTATCACTATCAAGATTTCACCAGTTACAATCCAAGACAGCTAAAGTACATGCGCCGCATACAAAGCTCAAGTTACGCCGCATCTGAAGACGGTGTACGGATATTCCAGAATATATTAATCTTGGACCCCACGCGAAGTTAAGTCAATGCGCCGCATCTATCAACTCAATGCGCCGCATCGATCCCTCAGACAGAAACTATAAATACCCCAAGGTCAGACGAAATTAAGGGACCATATATATAACCCTAGAGCCGAATCCAGACGACCAAGCAGCACAAGACACACCTCAAACAAAGATACAAGAGCTGTAAGAAGGTCCTGCATGTATTCAATTCATTAAGTAGTTTTGTTTTATTGTTTTAGTACGCTTTAATTCATCAGGATTGATGGGCTTGTGTCATGTGACTACGAAAGATCATGCACTCCCCTTAATATTGCTTTCCCATTAATTAAAGTTTATATGTTGATGTCTTTGGTGACTTTTATTAGTGCATTGATAACCTCTGTGTCTAGTTGAGTCTTGCTTGGGTCGCCATGCCCCTTCCTTGCCTATTTATTCTAGCGTCTCTAGAAAAGTAGGATAGACATAAGTAATCATTAAGGGTTTACTCGCCGATAAGATTAGATCCAACGAGAAAGGTTTAATTATATACACTTCATATAAAACTGGCAATAAAACAAGTGACAAGCTATTTAATTATCAGGACAGGTCTTCTTATTGTCTCGAGTATCTATCTATGTACGTGTGTGCTAATCGCTGATTCGTGCTTATTAGTTTAGTTTTCTATTTAATTATAACCAAACTGTGCCAGTCTCTCAGGCTGAACCCCCTTGCGTTAGATTAGGTTGTATAACTAACTTAGGATATTAAAATACTGATTAGAATAACTAGATAATACGTTCCACTCTTATTGATCGACACTCTGCTTACCATTATATTCATACTGACCGGGTACACTGCTCGTTAAGTGTGTGTGTTATTGATAAGTCGGCTAAATATAAATTTAAAACTTGAGTAGGCATTAATACTGCTAAACCGCAACGACACATCACGCGCATCAAGTTTTTGGCGCCGCTGCCGGAGAGTGAATTGTTATTATCTGTTAATTTGATTAAGTATTTTAATTAGGTTTTTCTTTTTATTTTTTTTAGATTCTAACCACTAACCCTGTTGTATATTAGATAGATTGCATTCATTGTATAATTTGCATATTTACTATTTTTGTGTGTTTTTGTTTTCTGTAATTTTTGTTTCTTTTTGTTTGTTTTTATTTTTGTTTTTCTTTTTTCTGTATTTTTCTGCATTCTGCTGTCGTTGTATTGTGCTGATACAAATGATACGGCGGATCTGTTTTCACAGATACGGCGTATTGCGTTTAATTTTTATAAAATACAACGCGTTTAATAAATTCGAGTACGACGCATCTTTCCCCAAGATACGATGTATTCTGTTTTTAATAAGAAATTTTTCTAAACGCTAACGCCATACGACGCATCTGTTTTAACAGATACGGCATATTTTCTATTCAAATTAAAAACAGTTTTTCGAATTATTAAACAGAAGCGACGCATCGATCTTTATCGATACGGCGCATCTACTAAATCAAAAATCTTGTATTTTGAAACGTAACGAAAATACGGCGCATTAGCTTTTGTTAATACGACGCATTTAATTTTAATAAATATAATCGATTTTTGATAATTTAAACTTGATACGGCGCATTCTTATTCATAAGCGGTGTATCTGTTTTCTGAATAAAAGTCTGATTAAATTTTAACGTAATAAGATACGGCGTATCCAACTTTCTGGATACGGCGCATCGTTTGCAGATATCAGCAACTTTTATTTTTCGTATTCCGTTTTCGTTGTTAATTTTCTGATATCATACTTTCTTGAACATACCCTACTGATGCTTTTGTGATGATTTCAGGAAGTGCATGACCAGGAATTCAACTAAGAACTTGATTAAACCTTTCGAAGATCCTGAACGAGCCTTACATTCGCTTAAAAGGCTTTTCAACACAAAAAGCTTTGAAATTTCAAGTTCGTTCGAGCTTGATTACTTTTCTGAAGAGAAGGAGAAAGAAGAAACAGAAACAATGACGGAAAACACTACTATGGAGGAATACATGAACAAAACCCGTGATGATTATAGTTCAGGAGTTGCTAGACCGAAGTTTGATGAAAAGTCAAAGTTTGAGTTGAAGGGTCAGTTTCTCAAGGAGCTAAGAGAAAATGCTTTCAGTGGAACAGAACATGAAGATGCTAATGAACATGTTGAAAAAGTCCTCGAGATTGCAGATTTGTTTACTACAGAAGGAATCTCTGACGATCAACTTATGCTAAGAATCTTTCCAATTTCGCTTAAAGGGGCTGCTAATAAGTGGCTAAGGAATGAACCTGCTAGTTCAATCACAACATGGGAAGATTTGAAAAGCAAATTCCTGAAAAGATATTGTCCACCTGCTAAAACTGCTAAAAAGATGGAAGCTATCAACAATTTCAAGCAAGAGCCTGATGAAACTCTTTATCAAGTTTGGGAACGATTTAAAGACTTATTGATGAAATGCCCTCAACATTATCTAAATCCAATGCAGGAGATAATATTGTTCTATCAAGGATTGGACGTGCCTACTAGACAAATCTTGGATGCTAAGGGAGCTGTGCCTCAAATGAGTGCAGCCGATGCTAGAAAAGCTATCCAAGAAGCTGCTGATCACTCTCAAAAATGGCACGACGGAACCTCTACTAGATCTAAGAGCAGCACTAATTTTGACGGGTTTGCTGCAATTCAAGCTCAATTGGATAAAATTAGTAGAGAGATGAAGAAGCGTGATGAGAAAGTTTATGCTGCCCAAGTTGGATGTGAAAAATGCGAAGGACCTGACTACACTAAAGATTGCCCTAAAAAGAATGAAAGTGAGACTTTTGAAGAAGCATACTACACACAATTTGGACAACCATTCCAACCTTCAGGAAGATTTAGGGAAGCTGCTCCGGGATACTATCAAAAGAACAACTATAATCCCACTTATCAAGAAAGGAGGCAGACTTCGGATGACACTCTAAAGCAAATTATGGCTGATGCTACTAAAAGACATGAAGAGAACACCGCTATAATCAAAGAAATCCGAGCCTCAACGGATACTATAACAAGAAATCAAGGAGCTTCGATCAAAGCATTGGAACAACAAATCGGACAAATGAGCAAGGTTCTTCAAGAAAGGGGATACGAAAGTTTACCTAGCTCAACTGAAACTAACCCAAGAGATCATGTCAAGGCCATATGCACTACTGAAGAAGTCACGCCTAACATACCTTTTCCTAGAAGATTGATGAATGGTAATGATGATGCAAAGCCCGAATTTTTCTTTAATTCTTCAATCAGTTTAAGGAGGTTACTCAAAGAGAAGGCAAAGATTGAAGAGGAGATCAAGGCTACAATGAAAGAAGAGAGCTCTGCAACCGAATTACGTGCCTTGCCTCATAAAGAAAAGGACCCAGGAAGTTTTACTTTACCTTGTTCTATTAATGACATATCTTTCAATAATGCATTAGCTGACTTAGGAGCTAGCGTTAGTGTTATACCCCTTAAGACATTCACTACCCTAGGACTAGGAAAATTAGCACCAACTAAGCTGCTTATTGAATTGGCTGATAAAACGGTAAAACAACCTGAAGGGGTTGCTGAAAATGTGCTAGTTAAGATTGAGAAGTTTGTTTTCCCCGTAGACTTTGCTATATTAGATATGCCCGAGGATGTTAAGATTCCTTTAATCCTTGGAAGACCTTTCTTGTCTACCGCCCATGCTAAGATTAATGTGTTTAAAAGAAAAATCTCATTAAAAGTAGGGAACAATAAACTAGTCTATAAGTGCCAAAATCCTGCTAAGAGCATAATTAGAGGCGTCTATGTGCTAGGATTAAGAGAACGTATGGACCTCGATCTAGAAGCTAGGCTTATGGGAGAAACATTGATTCAAAACAACTCAACTAATCCTAATCATAAGAACCTCGAGGAATTTATTGACCTTAATGTACCTACCGAACTTAGGCGCGATATTGTTAATGATTCTGATGATGAGTGGTATGATTGCGAAGTGATTAACAAACGTAGGAGAATAGTTGAGAATACAAATTTGAATAATGATATGTTTATTGAAATACCACCCCACCTTGCATATTTATGCCTATATAATAATAAGAATTTCCCGTCTATCATTTTGTCATCCATGCCCGAAAGGGACAGAACTTTGTTTATACAGATATTAAAGAAGAATGGCGTGGATATTAAGGACGAGCAAGGAGTGTGCAATATTACTGGACTGGCGATGAGGGAGAGCGATGCTTCCGACTCTTTCAGTGATCGGTATTAAGGAGCTGAACGTGAGTCTAACTTGAAGACTCTGGAATAAAGACAAGTGCTGACCGGGAGACAACCCGAAGGAAAAAATTTTACTTTTCTGTTCTGTGTCGAGTCTGTCAGACCTGCAGAAGATGCGGCGCATCTCCATCATAAGATGCGACTCATCACCTGCACTGGTCATATCTTATTTCATTTTCTGCATTTTTATTTTTGACTTTAAAACTTTCCGTCAGTTTATTTAATGCGGCGCATCCCTGGTTAAGGATGCGACGCATCTTTTATTCTGATTTGTATTTATTCCAGGCTCGATACGGTGTATCTTCTTCCATAAGATATGGCGTATCGACTGACCTGATGATTTACAGTTTAATTTTTTTTTTAGGTTTTATTTTTACTAACTACTAATGTATTATGCAAGTTTGAACCTTCTTAACTCGGGTGTGTTAAAGTCTAAATGGTATTATAGATTCCTGCATTTTTGTGGATACATCATTTATGAAGCTTAAACGTTCTCATCCACAAGAAAGTTGATTTTTGCTCTTATACGAATAATGGAGGATCATACCGAGCAAATCTCAGGGGAGTTTTTCTGTTCTAATTCTATTATTTTCCAGTTTTAACCTTTGACACAAACAACGAGGACGTTGTTTAACTTAAGTGGGGGGATGGAGAATTAGAACACTTACTTGTCCTAAACTTTTTCAAAATATGCTTAAAATGCGCTTAATATATCAAAATTTAAATTTTTTTTAGCATGTTTTTGTTTAAAGTCTAAATTACATAACGGCACACATAACTCTATTCTTTCAAAAATATTAAAACTTTAGTGTGTCGGTTGTTGATGCAAATAATGTTCTAAAAACGTTATTTATATCTTTCGATTACTTCACGTTTTGAGGATGACAAAATGTGAACTCACGTTACGTTAAAATTAACGTTAACAAGTTTTTAATCGGAAGATCCCGTTTCTACGCAAATCACTCTTGAACAAAGTTACAACTTGAACTAGTGATCAAAGAAGTGAATTTATGTTTTGAAAATTCACATTTTAAATGGGACAAAACATTTTTTTTCAAAAATGCACATGACAAATTATTTTTGAAATATTAAGAAATGTTTTAATGGAAAAATTAGTTTGAAAATCACAACAGCTATTTTCCCCCCCAAAATCAGCTCCAACCTTCCCCAAATAAGTTGTGGAACGTTTAAGTTTAATGTTCTTGATTGAGATATTTATGTATTGGATGTGTTTAGCATGCGGAATCTACTACAACACACTTTAAAAGAACAACAAGGTGGTGAGTTTAAGTAAATGTGTGAATGCAATGAACAAAGAACACAACTTTGGTTAACACAAAACGATTCAATATTATTGATGAAATAATACGGATGATCTAAGTATCACCAGGATTACAAAGTAATCTTGAATCTAAGATTGTAAAAGGATTTGTGATTTGAAGTAACTAGGTTACTTGAGAGATAGTTTGTTTTTGGTTAGTTGGTTCGTAAAAGATGCATGCATGAAGTAGTGACTAAGATATCCTTTTATAAGATAAGGATATCTTATTACATGTTGTCAAGTGGAAGAGTATTATACTATACTTTGACTATATATGCGCCTACAATTAAATACAACTACCCATGTACAACTCTGATAATATTCTTCTGTCAACACAGAAGACTAATCTACTTCTACATAACGTATAACAATGTACAAAGACTAATAATTCAACTAAATATCTATTACAAAATATCTAATCGACTTGACATAAGCTTGGCAGGCTCTTCATCAACCAGCAGTACCTTCTACCCAGAAGGTACTGGTAGAACATCTTTATACTTGTTCAAAATCAACTAGCAGGCTCTTCACACCATTGACAGGCTCTTTGACTTTGATCATTTTATTCCCAACAATCCTCCCCTAAACTTGTTATTTCCATTAAAATACACAAGTTTCTGATGAATAAAATACATACCTTGAGGATTTGAGGGAACTCTTCCAAAAACCTTTACTTTCTATCCTTCCTTTTTCTTTCACATTGTTCAAATATGCTCCTTAGCAAACTTTGAACAATTTCTGAGTTCTCATCATCTTTGTCACACCTTAATCTCTTGGAGATCATAGTTGAGAGCACTTCATAACTAAGTGGATACTCTTTCTCAGCCAACATGAAGAGTTCAATCCCACTTGATGTGTACAAATGATGAATACTGCAATGACTTAAGAATTCCCAGGTTGTAGTGGGATCATAATATGGAAACTTCCAATAATCATCTTTGGGATCAGGATCATACATCCTATTGAATTCAACCCATAATTCCTGTTCCTTAACGTCATTGCTAGTATTTGTGGCTAACCTAATCTGCACTAGATTCCACAATTCTTCTAAATCTGCTCTGTCAGATGCTCTAACTAGATTTTCAAAATTCTTAAAGATAGCAGACTGTCCCCCAACCCTTGATATTTTCCATGACTTACCAAATCTATCATGGTGTATTTCCCAATCAATTATAGGGTGTCTAGACCTAATTGGATCAGCATGTATGATAGTAGGCAAAGTAATCAACATTTTACTTACTTGCTCTGTGTCCAATTTTGCTACTTCTTTCTTCTGAGCATCTTCCTTCTTCTTTGAAGACCTTTCTTGTGTGTGTTCAGGAGGAGTGCAGTGGTTCTTCTTGTATGCTTCAATGTATAGATGCTGCAACTCTTCAAATGATTTTCTTTTGAGTTGATGATCCTTCCAATTTGCTGACCCTTTCAGATATAATTTGAAGAACTTCATCTGCTCTTTCTGATCATGTGGCAGTTTAAACCCTTTCTCCTTATATTGCATGATCTGCTGAAATACATCATTTAAGGCTTCTTCTCTATACTTTTTGGTGATGAATTCTTCAAGCTTGGCTGTCTTCTCTTCTACACTGAGAGACTCATCATCCACATAAACAGAAGCTTGACCTCTTACAATTGGATCAATAGAGATAATCCATTGTAGTTGTGCATCAAATATTTGTGCAGCTTGAGAATCAAGAAGAGCTTGAGCAGCATCTTCAGCATCTTTCTGCTCTTTCATTACTTCAAGAATTCTTGAAGCTTCTCTAGCTTTTAGCTCTTCTTCTTGAACTCTTTTGGCCTCTTCTTCTCCTAAAGCCATCTGAATTTGCTGAGTTCTTTTCAACTTCTTGGACTTTGGCTCATCTTCAATCAGAATACCTTTGCCCTTATCCTTTGGAGTTTGATCTTGTGATGGAGCAGAAGATTGCTCATCAGCAGCATAAATCCTCCCCTGAACAAACAAATTCCCTTGAGGCTCTAGATTCCTCTTTCACTTGTATACTTTCTCAGCAGACCCTTTATACTCCATAGCCAATAGCCTTTCTCTCCTAGCAGACTCTTCTTCTGCTCTAACAGGCTCTTGCTCTGGCCTAGCAGGCTCTTGCCCTGCTCCAACAGGCTCTTCATCATAAACTTGAGTTCCATCATGGAATTCAAATTGAGCCTCTTCCTCATCTTCAGAACTATCCTTCCTCCCCTTTTTGGAAGAGTGACCTATCCTATCATCATCTGACTTTGAAGAACTTGATAAAACAACCTTTGCAGATCTGTTACCCTTCAACTTCTTCACTTCACCCTCCAATTTCTTAACCCTCTTGACCAATTTGATGTTGATCTTAGAAAACTTCTCATTTTGACTTTTAAGAGCATTCTCTAAGAACTTCACCTTGTCTTTCAGTTCTTGCATTGTCTGAGGTGATTGGGTTTGTGATACATGATGTGATGATTGTGGTGGTGTTTCTGATGGTACTGGAGATGGTATTGGAGTTGTTTGATGTGTTGGTGAAATGTAACCATGTGAAGAACTAGATGATTGTGTTTCAGCTGATGGTGTTGGTTCTTCTGGATGTTGTGGTACCATTTCATCAAAAAGTGGAATTTCCTCCCCTCTAAAACCAATTCTCATATTTGAAAATACTTTGTGAGAAAGTTTTGGTGTATCATAAATTGAGTCTGTGGGAAGTAACAAATGTTTCAATTTTGCAATGATGCATCCAATAAATCTTGGATACATCAGAAACTTTGTTTTACTTTTCACATTGGTTATCAACCCTTCAAAAATATGTTTAGAAAATTTGTATTTTCTGTTTGTAGCTAAGCAAATGAGAGCAGAAGCCATGTTGCCACTAAATTGCT
Organism: Artemisia tridentata subsp. tridentata; assembly: GCA_021014915.2. Taxonomy (NCBI): domain Eukaryota; kingdom Viridiplantae; phylum Streptophyta; class Magnoliopsida; order Asterales; family Asteraceae; genus Artemisia; species Artemisia tridentata. The sequence continues at coordinate 465,622,298 of CP139508.1, forward strand.
CCCAAGAGGTTTTCTTCTGGCTCAAACAGTGAAGGATTGTGTGAATCAAAAATCTCCATTGTGGAGTAAGATGCTTTTTCAGAAAAGTGAGTTTGTTAGACTCAGCATGATACCCCATTCTTTGTAAATTTTCAAAAATTTCAGTATTTGGTAACTGACTAATACCATCAGAATCATCCAAATGAAGATGTCTTCTTATGGATGACTCAGTAAGAGTCAAATGTTTACCATCCACTTTGGCCTTAATTCTTTGTTCCCCATTTTCAGAAGTTTTAATTTTAGCTGATTGCCAAAATTGTAAAATTTGATTTTCATAAATAGTGGGATTGACTAGCAAAGCAAACCTGATGTAGGAGTTGTTTAAAAAGTCCACTACTTGATGAAATGAGGCATTATCCTCTGACTTCTCCAAAAATGCTAACTGATTGTGACGTTGGACAAAATCTAGAACAACTGTGGAAGCCATAATGAAAATTTTGAATATAATGGTGGGATTTGTTGGTAGTACTGGTAGAAGATGAAAGGTGTGTGTGTATTATGATAATGACTGATGAAAGAAGATATGAGAGAATTACTTTTAACCGACAATAAGAAAGAGTATAATAAGTAAATGAAAAGGCGGTTAAAAAGATCTTTTATATGTGAAATATAATATAATTTAATCATCAGTAATTTACATAACTACCCCAACGGCTAATTTTAACTACCAGGCCTAAAGGCTAAAACTTTTTCTGACAGGCTCAACGGCTATATAGCAGTACCTTTTTATACTAGCAGTACCAATTTTGAACTACCAGTACCTTTGAAAGTTTTATAAAAATCCCTTATAGTTTTTAGCAAACTACCAGCTATCAACGGATTTGAGTTATCTTTACCAAAAGCCGTTTGCTTAAGGACTAGCTAACTATTTACAATTAAGTATGGTTAGTTAACAACCATATAGTTTTTGGTAAACTATCAACCATCAACGGATTTGAGTTGTCTTTACCAAAAGCCGTTTGCTTAAGGACTAGCCAACTCTTAAGTTTGTAAAAACTTGGTGAGCTGAATACCAAAAGCCATGATGGCCCAAAGATGGTGCAATTTCCTTGGATGGAGGAAATTTGAAACAGGCAATGATGCTGTGTATCTTGGATGATTGGTTCAACAAGTGAAATCATCTAATAGCATGCCTTTGAGTTGAAACTTTTCTTTGTTTGATCTAGATAGAACTTTCTCCTTGAGAAATGCTTCATCCCTTCTAGATATGTGATCTAACTCTATCTTTTTCCAACTCTGCATCATCTTGTATGCTCTTGTCTTTTCTTTCATAAATTGGTCTTTCTTCCATTCTGGGCTATTAATTCCTTCCCTGAGATTGTTATCTCTCCTGAAATGAATATAACTTTTGTTGCCCTTTTTGTTTGGAAGAACTCTTGTTTTGTTATCAACCTGAAATGTGTTAGTTGCAAACCAAAAGAACAAAATGCAAAGCACTTGATCTATAGCATTTTTAAACATTCAAGCTTTTATATGAACAAAACATAGCAATTTTGTATCAGCAGGACCAATTATGAATTATCAGGACCTTTTGACTAACTAGCAGTACCATGTTTAAAATCCAATACCAGTTAATTTTATGAACAAAAACATGTGATTTTCAAAGATTTATCATTCCAATACCTCCTACAAGATATTTGAATCTACCTAAATCAAAAGCTTTGGTGAGAAGGTCTGCATAATTCTTTTCAGAATCAATTTTAACTACTTGAATTAACCTCTTCTCATTGCAATCCCTTATGAAATGGTGTCTGATTTCAATATGTTTAGTTTTTTAGTGTTGAACTGGGTTTTTAATGATACATATTGTACTGCTATTGTCAATATAAATAATGGTGTTAAGAAAATTGTACCCATAGTCAAGCATTTGATTTTGGATCCAAAGAACTTGCCCACAACAACTTGCACCAGCAACATATTCTGCTTCAGTTGTAGAATTGGCCACCATTGTTTGTTTCTTGCATTGCCAAGAGATGAGTCTGCAACCAAGAAATTGACATCCACCAGTTGTGGATTTTCTGTCTAGAGTTGCACCAGCATAGTCACTATCCGAATAAGCCACCAATTCAAAAGATGATTCCCTTGGATACCAAAGACCCAACCTAGGTTGACCCTTAAGATATCTAAAGATTCTTTTGACTGCTGTGAGATGAGAGATTTTGGGATGTATTTGAAACCTTGCACATACACATACTGAGAACATGATATCTGGTCTTGATGATGTAAGATACATCAAAGACCCAATCATAGATCTATAATTGTGCAAATCCATATCTTCTCCTTCAGCATCCTTGAGTAGCCCTTTGTCTGGATCCATTGGTGTACTTGCAACCTTAGAATCAGCAAAATTAAATTTTCTTAAGATCTCTGCTACATACTTATCTTGGCTGATAAATATGCCTTCTTTGGATTGTTTCACTTGGAGACCTAAAAAGAAAGTAAGTTCCCCCATGGAACTCATTTCAAACTTACTGTGCATAAGTTTTTCAAATTCTACACACAAGTCTTGGTTTGTTGATCCAAAGATTATGTCATCAACATAAATCTGCACTAGCAAGATGTCTTTCTTTGTTCTTTTGATAAACAAAGTTGGATCAATCCTGCCTCTTTGGAATCCACTTTCTAGTAGAAAACAAGCCAATGTTTCATACCATGCCCTAGGAGCTTGGTGTAGACCATACAAAGCCTTGGTAACTTTGTAAACTTTGTCTGGATACTCTGCATCAATGAAGCCTGGAGGTTGAGATACATATACTGGTTCTTCAATCTCACCATATAAAAATGCACTCTTAACATCCATTTGATAGACAGTGAAGCCTATGAATGAAGCATAGGCCAAGAAAAGCCTAATTGCTTCAAGTCTTGCAACTGGAGCAAACACTTCTTCATAATCTACCCCTTCTTCTTGAGTATATCCTTGTGCTACCAATCTAGCCTTGTTTCTGATCACTATACCCCTTTCATCTTTCTTGTTTCTGAACACCCATTTGGTTCCAATTGCCTTATGACCTCTAGGCAAATCAACCAATATCCAAACCTTCTGAATCTTGAATTGGAGAAGCTCTTCTTGCATTGCTTCCACCCAACTTGCATCATCTAAAGCTTTGTTTATGTTTTTGGGTTCAGCCTGAGATAGAAAACATGAAAACAGGCATATATTGGAAGTATCATTCTTCTTTTCTTCATAAATAGAGGAGATAAACCCTTCTTCATCTGAAGATAAGACTTGAGATAAACCAACTTGAGATCTTGTTCTAACACCAGAAGTTATGCTTCCAATCACATCATCAGTTGAGTGATCTTTGAGAATTCTAGTGTTTGGTGTTTTAGGAACTTCATATGTAGTTGGAAGATTGCTAATCCCAACTTCTTCTTGAAAAGAATCATCTATTTGAACATTCAATGGCTCAGCAGTACCAATACTTGAACTAGCAGGACCATCTGAAGAACTGGCAGTACCATTGTCATTAGCACCACTTTCTTGATTCTCGTGATTCTGAGTTCCTTGATCTTCTTCATTGCCTTCTTTTCTTGTGTTGGAAGGTCCTTCTTGACTTGAAGATAGATCCATACTTTTCCAAATTGGCATCCAGATGTAATCTTGATCTTTAGGAGTTTCAACATTGTCTTCAGAACCTGCATTTTCATTAGTATTTGTACCTGAAACAGGCACATAATTCATAGATTCTGAAAGCCTATCAACATCAAACATCCAATCTGGTCCAACTCCTTTCACATTTGTTAGTTTCTCTTGAAACTCTATGTGAAGATTCTCTTCTACTAGCCTAGTGCAAGTGTTAAACACTCTATAGGCCTTACTCTGCAAGGAATACCCTATCAAAAAGCCAACATCTGCTTTTCCATCAAATTTGCCTAAATGATCTTTGGTATTGAGAATAGTGACATGACAACCAAAAGGTCTCATAAAACTTAAAGATGGTTTTCTACCAAAGAAAAGTTCATAAGGTGTTTTTCTATGTGGTTTTGTCACAAGAACCCTGTTTTGTACATAACAAGCAGTACCAACTGCTTCAGCCCAAAATGAAATAGGTAACTTAGAGTCTACTAACATAGTTCTAGCAGCCTCTATAAGTGTTCGATTCTTTCTTTCTGCTACTCCATTTTGCTGAGGTGTTCTAGCTACACTAAACTCTCTTTTTATGCCTTTTTCCTTGCAAAAGTCATCCATAACTCTATTCTTGAACTCTGTCCCATTATCACACCTGATGATTTTGACCTTCTTATCAGATTGGTTTTCTACCTCAGTGATATAGGTTTTAAGTATCTCACTAGTTTCATGTTTAGATCTTAAGAAGAAAACCCATGAAAATCTGCTATAGTCATCAGTAACAACCAGACAATATTTCTTTCCATTCAAGCTGCACACATTAGTAGGACCAAAAAGATCCATATGAAGCATATGTAAAGCCTGAGTAATAGAGTTTTGGGTCTTGGGCTTACAAGAAGCTCTATGTTGTTTGCCTTTTAGACAATCAACACAGGATTGGTCGTTTTGGAAAATCTTTTTGGGTAAACCTCTTACCAAATCATATTTTGCAATAGTGTTGATTGTTTTAAAGTTTACATGACCAAGCCTTCTATGCCATAACATAGATTCATCCAATGAGGCCTTTGCTACCAAACAAGTTAAACCTTCCTTGGGATCAATGTTCTTTAAATTGACACTATACATATTGTTCCTTTTTGGAATTTTAAGAAGGATCTGACTTTCACCAGGCATCTTAAAATCAGAAGAAAGAACTATACATTCATTGTCAGTAAATAGAACATTGTTCTTTTTGTCACACATTTGTGAGACACTAAGAAGATTAAACTGAAGTTCTTTCACAAAATACACATTTTCAAAATCTAGTTTACTGGTTTTGATAGTACCTTTACCAGTGATCTTTCCTTTTATTCCTCCCCCAAAGGTAACATATCCTCCATCAAATGTTTTGAAATCTGAGAGGAATGACATGTTGCCTGTCATGTGCCTTGAACATCCACTATCAACATATCCTTGATCTCCAATATCAGATGAATGTTCCTGCACATGAATAAACATATTAGTTTCCTTGGGGTACCCAAGCCATGACAGACTTGGGTTTGCCTCTTGCATCAATAAAGTCAAACCTTTTCAGGATTGTTGATGCACCTTTTGATTGGATTGGTTTCCAAATCCAACATGCTGAGGACTTAACAGCACTTTCCCTTCTAATCCATTGTGTGGTCTTTGGTCTATCAGTACCATTTTTGGCAATACCAAATTTGGCAGTACCATTTGGTCTAGCAGGACCTTTGGTTTTTGGTGTCCAAATTTTTGTTTTAACCACATTTTTCTTTTGAATAGAACTTTTCTCAACTTTTGGTACATTTTTGAAAGTGTTTCTTGTACCCTTATCAGTTGGTTTTGCAACAACAGGCTTATTTTGTCTAACAGTATGTTTAACATTTGTGGTGTTAGACTTAACAAAACTTTTTCTGGGGTGAGTATCATTTGTTTTAGACTTTGATTTACTCCCAGAAACCTATTTATTACAATAAGCATGAAGATGATTAAAGCTACCACAATAATAACAAGCCTTATTTAACATAACAAAGTCATCACCTAATTGTTGTGACTTAAGGTTGTTCCAATTTCTTTGGCTTCCCCTAGGTTTGTTATTACAATTTTTACAACTTTCAACTGTCTTCAAAACAGCTTTAGCCTTAGCTTTAATTTCTACTTTCTTAGGACTGGTTGGTCCTACTTTGATTCCTTTAATAGGAATAGTCTGATCTTCATCATCATCAGATACCCAATCCTCAATAATTAGGACATCTGGTCTCTTATCAGTGAGCACCTTAGAGAGTGTGACATTCTTTGCACTCTCAGAAGGTTCACTTATCACTACAGGTTTAGCTAATGGTTTATTAACAAATTCATGTAAACCTGATGCAGCAAGATCACTACCTTGGGGACAAGGAATTCCTCTATAAGGAGGTGGACATTTATTGTATCCTATCCCTGATTTTATTCTCTTATTCAGCTGATTCTCTACTATGCTCCTAGTACATTCAGAAGCAATTTCCAATTTAGTAACAGTCAGTTGAATATTATCTCTAGCCAATGTCACTTTAGTGCACTCAGTCCTTAACATTTCAATTTCTGAATCTTTCAAAAATATCTGTCTATTAAGAGCACCTTTAGCATCAGAAAATGTGAGTTCATTTTCTCTATAGTGAATGATTTGTTTTTCTAGCTTGGACATACCACACTTATGGTCAAATAAGGCTTGATTGGTTTTTCTTTCTACTATTGTGAGTTCATCAAAGCATTTTCTTAAAGTTTGCAATTCTTCAAAAGCTTCACATGTATTTGAACATTTAGAAATTTTTACCTCAGGGTTGGAGAATGCCATCAAAGCCAATTCATCAGAAGTTGACTCATCTTCACCCATGAAACTCCAATCAAAACCCATGCCATCTATAGCAACCATTGCTTTTGGCTCAGCAACCTCAACAACCTTACTCTTGCTTTCAAAGCTTCCTTTCTTCTCAAAGCTTCCTTTACTTCTGTTGTCAAACCCTCTACCTCTGTCATCCTGCCTCTTAGGTCTTCTACACTCTCTAGAGTAGTGACCTTTCATGTGGCAGTTGTAACACTCCACCTTTGACTTATCATAGCCAGCAGGCTCACTTCCATCTATCAGTATCTTCTTGCCAGTCCTCATCATCAACTGCTTAGCTCTAATGCTTAAAAGTGAAAGTTGCCACTTTAAGTCCATCACTTCAAGATCATCAGGATGAATCTCTTGAAGGTCTTCAAATGTTAATACGGACCCATTGTGTTGAGATGTAAGAAAAGCACACCCAATTGTTTCATCTAAAATGGATTTGGTACTACTAGAAGTACTAGCAGTACCAAAGGTTGTGTTGGCAGTACCTTCTTCTCTGCCACCTTTGTCTTCATTATCAACCTTTGAGATGTTTGGGGATGAAACAAATGCCATATTTCCTGAGCTTGACCCAGTAGTCTTCTTTACTTCATGTTCTACAATTTTGAAATTGTTGTAGAGATCATTGAGACTCATCTGGTCAATATCTGACTTGTTCTTCCATACAATGACATGCATAGACCATTCTGAAGGTAAACTCCTAAGAAATTTAGAGTTTAGGTCTTCTTGAGTTATCATCACTTCATGGATGGCTAACTGACTTGCAAGCTTCTGAAGTCTATTGAACATACTGTCCAAAGACTCATTGGTTGTGGCTGTGAAGTTCTCAAATTGTTGTTTGAGAAGTGTTTTCTGTGTTTTCTTGGTAGCATCATTACCACCAAACCTAGCCACAATAGCTTCAAAGAGGGTTTTGGCATCTTTGTATTTGTTAAAGATCAGAAGTTGATCATTTGGAATAGTCATCAGTAACATACTCCTTGCCTTGAGATCATTTTACTTCTGAATTCTTTCATCTGCATTTGATGGTTGGTCTTGTATTCTTGTTACAAGAGCATCATTTACTGTTGATGTGGTGATTTGGGGTTTAAATGAATTGCCTTGTTCAATGATCTCCCAAAGTGCATAGTCCTGCACTTGAAAGTATTTTTCAACCCTTAGTCTCCACATTTCAAACTCGTTTTGCTTGAGTAATGGAAGTTTAGCTGCAACATTTGTTTGAATATGTTCAACATCCATTTTTCTTTTAAATTTGTAAATATCAAGCCTAGCTCTGATACCACTTGTGGAACGTTTATGTTTAATGTTCTTGATTGAGATATTTATGTATTGGATGTGTTTAGCATGCGGAATCTACTACAACACACTTTAAAAGAACAACAAGGTGGTGAGTTTAAGTAAATGTGTGAATGCAATGAACAAAGAACACAACTTTGGTTAACACAAAACGATTCAATATTATTGATGAAATAATACGGATGATCTAAGTATCACCAGGATTACAAAGTAATCTTGAATCTAAGATTGTAAAAGGATTTGTGATTTGAAGTAACTAGGTTACTTGAGAGATAGTTTGTTTTTGGTTAGTTGGTTCATAAAAGATGCATGCATGAAGTAGTGACTAAGATATCCTTTTATAAGATAAGGATATCTTATTACATGTTGTCAAGTGGAAGAGTATTATACTATACTTTGACTATATATGCGCCTACAATTAAATACAACTACCCATGTACAACTCTGATAATATTCTTCTGTCAACACAGAAGACTAATCTACTTCTACATAACGTATAACAATGTACAAAGACTAATAATTCAACTAAATATCTATTACAAAATATCTAATCGACTTGACATAAGCTTGGCAGGCTCTTCATCAACCAGCAGTACCTTCTACCCAGAAGGTACTGGTAGAACATCTTTATACTTGTTCAAAATCAACTAGCAGGCTCTTCACACCATTGACAGGCTCTTTGACTTTGATCATTTTATTCCCAACATAAGTTTTCACCAGAAAAGACAAAATTTGGAGCGTCCTAGTCTACCACGGCTCCACGGTACCGTTAAATTTAACGGAGCCGTGGGTTATTTAAAGGAGCCGTCCGTACTAATTTTTCTGTAACGTTCAGATTTTCTTTGCCTATAAATACCAACCCCTTTCACAGTTTTAGGCACCCTTCACACACAGAAAAATCCCTTAGCTAAATCCTCTCACACCTTTCACTTCTTAGGTTCATTTAGATTAGTTTTTCTTTGTTTCAAGAGTGATCCAATCATCCTTCAAGTGATCCTCTTCATACCTCTTCACTAGCAAGAGAAGAACACAAGTATCCAAGTTGATACAAGGTGTTGTCATCCCTCTTCATTAGCAAGAGAAGAACTCAAGTAATCAAGAAGATACTAGAGTTATAGTTGATAGGTTTTTGTAACACTTGTTACAACCTTGTTGTGTCTTAGCATACATCAAGTTTATTTCCTTTTTGTGAGTGAGAGTGAAGATCAAGTGTGATCTATAGAGATAGTGAACATCTCTTGAAGCCATTGGGCTTGTGTGATTGATCAAGAAGATCAAGGGTCATTAGGTTAGTGTTAGTTGAGTAGAGTGAAGTGAGTGTTGATCATTGTGATCGTGTTGAGATCTTGGTGATCTCTTGAAGCCACTGGGCTTGAGTGTTTGGTCACGTGGACCTTGGTAGATTGGTGCTAGCTAAGATTAGCACTAGACATCTAGCTTAGTGTCGGTAATAGGATAAGCGACGTGTACGGTTTTCTCCGCCTGAAGGGAGGTTGTTGATATAGTGTTTGAAACTCTCGAGTGTGGTACTCGGGGAGTGGAGTAGGGCGAAGAAGAGCTTCGTCGCCGAACCACTATAAATCCTCTGTCTCGGTTTAATCTTTCCAACTCTACTATTTTCTTTTATTTGTTATTATTACTTAGCTTAGTGTGTAGTTCATATTGGTGTTGATTGATTACACATAGAGTTCGAATCAAAGTTTCCAATAGCATACTTTTAAAACAAGATTTTTAAAAGAAGTTTTTAAACCGATAAACTATTCAACCCCCCCTTCTAGTTTCCCACAATTGGTATCAGAAGCCACGTCAGTGAAGTTTTTAAAGTATATTGTATTTTAAAGCTTGAATCGATCAATGGATTCCGAAAAATATCTAGAAGGGCAATCTATGCAAAGACCACCACTTTTCGAAACTGATTGTTTTATATATTGGAAAACAAGATTCGAAACGTATGTGAAATCAAAAGACATTGATCTTTGGCATGTTATTACCGAGGGTGACTTTCAACCTATTCAAATGAATCCGGAAACTAAAAAGAATGAAATTGTTTCTTATGATAAACAAAGTGATGAACTTAAAAGGAAATTAGCCAAAAATAATGAGGCTAAAATGATGATTTATAATGCTTTGCCTAAAAAGGAATTCGAAAGAATTTTCATGTGTAATACGGCAAAAGATATTTGGAAAACTTTGTTAGTCACTCACTAAGGTAATAACTAAGTCAAAGAGAACAAGATAGATCTTCTTGTTCAACAATATGAACAATTCTCCATTTCGGAGGATGAGTCAATAGATAATGCTTTTGCTAGATTTAATACTATTATCACTAGTCTTAAAGCTCTTGATGAAGGTTATTCTAGTAAGAACTATGTTAGGAAGTTTCTTAGAGCTCTACATCCTAAATGGAGAGCAAAGGTCACCGCCATAGAAGAGTCAAAGGACTTGGCGGCATTGTCACTCGATGAACTTATAGGAAATTTGAAAGTTCACGAGATGATCATCAAGAAGGATTCCAACATTGTCAAAGGCAAAAGTGAGAGAGTTAGATCTCTAGCATTAAAAGCCAAGAAAGAGTCCAGTGATGAGGAATGTTCGAGTTCCGGTAGTGATGATGAAGAGTACGCACTAGCTGTTAGGAACTTTAGAAAGTTCTTTAGGAGGAAAGGTAGATTTCCTAGACAACCTCGCGATGAGAAAAGGTCATCCCAAAGAAATCATGATGAAAGAAAAGGGACAAGTGATAGGAAATGCTATAGATGCGGAGATCCTAATCACTTCATAGGTGAGTGTCCTAAGCCACCAAAATCCAACAACCAAATAGCCTTTGTAGGAGGTTCTTGGAGTGATAGCGGTGAAGAAGAAGAGAAGAAGCCTAACGATGAAAAGTGCCTAATGGCTCAGGCTTCTAACGAGGTACATTCCGACTCTTCTTATTATAGTGATAATAATTCGTCAATAGATGATAGTGAATTGCATGACGAATACAACAAACTATGCGTAGTCAGTACTAAGATCTTAGGTAGAAACACAAAACTTAAGTTAAAACTACAAGAACTAGAACTACAAGTCCTAGAACTAAAAGATCAAGTCAAAAGACTTGAGAAAAACAAGGAAGTAGACTTAGGATGTGGGTCATGTATAAGTCTTCAAGTAGAAAATGAAAAACTTAAAGAAAATGCTTTAAGAATCATTAAGTTTGATGAAGGAACTAAAAAGCTTAATGATATACTTGAAAATATTAGATATAGTGAACATGACCGTTCGGGTTTAGGATTTGACCCAAATCAGGCTTCTACAAGTGGTACCAAACAAGTTAAATTTGTAATGCCTGAAACGTCTAAGTCTGAAGGGGACGGCACCACTAAAGGTACAGACGGCACCACTAAATTTAGTGGTACCGTCAGGTGCTGAAGACGAAACTGTGTTAATTTTAAAAAGTTGCTTAAGTCCTAAACCGAGTCACATAGTTAAAAATAGTTCTAGTGTGTCTACTCCAAGTAAAGGGGAGGTCAAAAGCTCTTACAAACCATTGTCTTCTCCCAAACATGGATTTGTAAAGCGTGACACAAGGTCGACTACTCCTCCGCCTAGAAAGGTGAACTCTCCCAAACCTCGGTCTAGAACTCCTCTATCGAGAGGTAACTTTAGAAGACAAAATCATCCAAGTAACTTTCCCGTAACTTGGAATGATCGTCCACCAAAAGGTTACTTACCATGGGAAATGTGTCCTCCATTCTCACATCCTAAACTAACGCAACAAATGCGTAGGATGTTTAACTCTAACAACTTTGGACCCATGAGATATTGGGGACCAGATGTTTGAACATTTGTTTTGCTAGGAAAACATGAGTGTAAATAAACTTTGGAGTCTAACAAAAGGAGTATGATGCGTTATCAAGCAAATCCGGTGACGCAATAGTCAAGTCGTGTCTTTCATGCTTAACATTCAACAAAGGTACCCTAGTCCTCTAGTTTTAAGAGCAAACACCTCAGGCACAGGTACGCTTTCTTAAAACACCCTTGTTGATAGAAATGCTAAGCATGTAGTAGTGTTAGAATCTAACTTGGTAGGCACTGTCATAAAGAAACAGAAATTCACAATTCATCATTACGAACTCAACTTGTCCAGAAATATTCGATGATCGCTTCAAGATCATGCGTGACAAGTTTGAAACGAAAATGATGAGTGAATTAAGTTTCTTCCCTAGCCCGTAGATAACTCAACCTAAAGAAAGTATCCACATAAACCTATGTATACTATATATGTATAAGATACTTAGATTAGACAAATACTAATCTATACTAATGCCCATATCCGTGATAACGAATCTCACAAGAGACGATGAAGGTGAGTACACGGATATAACTAGGTTAGGGGCACAATAGGTAAAGTAGTTTACCTAACGGCAAGTAGGTCCATTATCATGAATAGTGTTGGCTTTGTGCCCACTTGTAAGAAGTGTCCCAAAACTTCTTACATCAAAGTGTTCAATGTATCATACGATGCATTGAAGATACTACACACTTGAGACTACGATATCTCAAGGAGACGGTTGTAGAAAATGTTTCTATACCAACTCTGATAATGCGAGAGTTGATGTGGATTGAGACATAAAGAGCAATGTTTGTACCTTCATAGGTTTGTTAACAAACTTCTTGGTTCCCCAAGAAACAAACTACTCTTGCTATTTCCACGACCGAAGCCGAGTACGCAAGCGCCGGAAAGGCATGACAACAAACACTATAGATGAGACAACTCCCTGTGAAGAGTAGCAGTCAAGATGCCATTAGACTTGTCCGGGAACCCTATAGTTTGCTCATGAACGAAGCTCGTCGAAGTACGTCATCTCCCCGCGGAAAGACATCTCCTCCGTCATGATAACGTCGAAAGAGAAATCTTTTCTTTGAAAAGTATCTCTTCTCACCTTAACCTTTACATTCTCGTCAAATGACCTCTTAATACTCCACTGGAAATATTAACGTCATTCCTCGCATCTCGTCATATGACTTTTCAAGTCATTCCTCTCATCCCGCTCATGACTATTTGAATATTCCTTCGGAAATATTAAAGTCATCCGTCACGTCATACCTCATAACCTTTCATCCCTTCTATGACCTCTCGAAAGTTTCGCGGGAAACATTGAAGTCATTCTCTACAAATCGCTCATGACTTTTTAAGTCATATTTTCACTCGTCACATGACTCATGAATATTTCACGGGAAATATCAAGTCATTCCTTGTGTCGCGTACTCCGACTAATTAAATATTTCATGGGAAATATTATAGTCATCCTCCTAAACACAACTCATAACTTCTATTTATTTCACGGGAAATACTAGAAGTAAATCCTCATCCAATGACAACTTAGTCAATTTCCTCGAAAACACTAAGGTCATTTCCGGTCATCCCATTTAATCATCTTTCGTCAAAAAGTTTATTAGGTATAAACTTTTTCCTCGTGTCAAAAAGTCTTACTAAATAAGTAAGATTAATCAGCCAAAAGTCAAAACAGAAGAAAAACTGGACCATCAGACATACGGCTCCACTAAAGAGCCACGGCTCCACTAATGTTTAGTGGAACCGTGCATCTGAAAAACGCGCCCATTCTCCTTTCTTCTGCACAGACTTTCCAAACACATCTAAAAACACTTTCACTTGCTGTCAAAACCGAACCATAACACCTTAATTCAACTAAACTCTTGCAAATCAAGATTGAGGCATTGGAATCAACAAATCCTAATCATAACATCACTAATTGTAAGTAAATCACTCTTAATTTCATTTAATTTGAGTCTAGGGTTTGTTCTTGAGTATAAATCCGAATTGGGGATTTTCAAAATTAATTGAACTCTTGTGAAATTAAGACTAGAATTAGACAATGTAGCATTCACATGATTCCCTAAACCTAGGATTTCCAAAAACCCATTTATGTTGCAAAACCTAATCCGAAATTAATCACTAAATTCGGATTATGATTGATTATTTGCAATGGAATCATGTTTAGGATGATTAAAATTGGATTAGGAACGTTCTGCATTAAAGCTTTTCAATCTTATAGCTTGTTGGCGCCATGTTGAGGCATTTGCCAAACACCCCAATTCGATCATTTTTCGAAAAACTTCACAAGTCTAGGATCATGAAACCTTTTTCATGCATTGTTGATGCAAATTAAAAACGTTTTTGCATGCATACATGAACTCTCAAATATGGCTCGAAGTACATAATTGATATGTATTGTTCGACATATTTGATTGAGCAAAAGTGAAGATAGGAGCGTTTGGGTGATCTCTTTAGGATAATTTTAGAGTCGAGATTGCCGCACCTCCACATTGTTTGCATTTAGGCACACACACTAGAAGTGTAATCATTAAAATGCAACGAACTAACATATACAAAAATATTTTTTTTGTAGATAAACAATGCCTCGAAATGATTATCAAGATACCAAACCATACATTCTTAGTACTCTTGAAAATCTAAACATTTTCGATGAGCAAAGAGCTTATCTCGCTAAAGTCCAAAATCGATACATACACGAAGGGCGTGTAGTCGATGCACTCTATGTCACGACAGACAACATCAGTGCCTGTTTCCCTTCTATCGAGTTCGATTGTTTATACAAAATAAATGATCAAGTCTGTCCTCGTTTTATTCTCGAGTTCTATAGTCGTGTCCGTACCTACACCGATCTTGACGGAAACGTCTTTCTTGATTTTTGGATTCGACACTAAAATATCATATTGTCTGTCACCGAGATTGGTCACATTCTCGGTATTCCCTCATATGGTCAGTGTGCATTCACTAAAGACCATTCTCTAGAGTCTTTTTACTACAATCTTGAGAACGAAGGTGCCTATTGTACCGAAGTTCCCGACATTGAAGTAATTAAACAAGTAATTCAAATCCCTCGAGTCACCAACACGTATCAAAAACGTGATGGTTCCATCATCTACCTCGACCCAAACAAAATATACCTCAAAGAGCTCCGTCCCGATATTAGAAATTGGGAACTTCTTCTGCGTGAGAACGCGTTAAGCCTTGCAGGCAACCGTGATCACGTTCCGGCAAGTCTTGCCCACATGCTCTACTGTCTTAGTATCGAGGAACCTTACAACCTCGCATACTACATGGTCAAACGGATGGCCAGTATTCATCGTCGTTCCGATGAGCTCATGCCATACGGCATGTTGCTTACTCGTTTATTCAGGTGGGTTATACAAACCTACCCATCTCTCAATGATGTCGACTATGTCCTAGTCAATCCGGTTATGAAACCACTTGGTGGACCACAACGTCACACAAAGAAACGTAAGGACAAAGGGTCCAAACGTGGTCGTAAATCCACTTCCGATATTCCCCATTCTTCCTCCTCATTCGGTCACAGTTCGTCATCTCAACCCATGGATGAGGATGATGATGAAGTGAACGAAGAAGGAACGTCTCGTCCTAATACTCCCTCTCCCGACACCTTCTTTGACAACCTTGATACCTCATCATTTCGACGTACAACCGACCTCGAAAATGGGATGGTCAACCTATCCCACGTGATGAGAAGGCAAACCACAATGTACAATCGACAAGTCTCAATGCATGAGCAAACTATCGGGGGATTCAAGTCCATCGGCAAGGCGATCAAAGGGCTTGGGAACAAGATTAAAAAGTTGGGGAAGAAACGAGACTAGTTAGGATTAGCTTAAGTAGTACTATTAACTTAAGTATTATTAAGCTATTATAAATAAAGTCATGGCATTAACTTGCTTGGAATGTTTCCTTTTAACATTTTAACACTTGAACATGGTTAATTCTCTTGTTAATTAATCCTCATGTTAGTTTATCTTGCCTAACTAATGCATGTTAGCTTATTTTATTACATGCACTAGATGTTAAAAATGCTTGAATTCATGCATGCTTAATAGTTGCCTAAATACATAGATGATCACATGATCATGTTAGTTGCTAGTTGAAACTAGCTTTAGGAATTCTATGTGTTTAGTGATTTGAGGCTTTGAGATTTGCAGCCAATGGATTCCCCAGAAATTTCCCCATTTAGGCTGCCTAAAACCTGCAGACCTGGAAAGAAGGTCAAAAGAGCCCACGGCTCCATTAAATAGGCCACGGCTCCACTAAATTTAGTGGTGCCGTCGTACCTTTAATGGTACCGTGCCTCTGGAAGACGAAGTTAACAATTCTCTTTCACTTTTTGACTTTTTTTTTCCTGAAAAACTGCAAACAAAACCTGATTCCCATGCACCCAAATCCCCAAATTCAACATCCTTTTCAACCTTGCATGCTTATGATTTGGCTATTTAAGCCAACATCATGCATTGCCATCCTTACACCTTCACACTCACCATACAACCATCATGGGATCAAGGGTATTCAAGAAACCTAGATTCAACATCAAACCAACCAACCAAACTACTCTAGTTGATCAATGGATCAAGAGTATTGACACACCTCAATCATCAACTAAACCTATCACCAATGACATTGCCTTCATTGATCTCACCTTAGATGATGAAGATGAAACCCACACACCCATAACCTCTACCAAATCATCATCTTCCTTCACTACACCCCTAGCTCCATCCAAGGCAACCTCTATCAAACCCACATCATCATCCTCCACAACAAGAACCAACACACACTCATCTCAAACTAGTCCCATTCACCCTTTAGCCTTAACACTCAACTCATCACCATCAACTTCCCTTGAATTGGGAACTAACACAACACCCTCATCACTTTCACCATCACCACAACCTCTAGCTCTCACTCTCACCTTATCACCAATAACTCCACTTGAGTTTGGAAGCTACACATCATCTCAATCCCTATCACCATCACCTCAACCCTTAATGGGTTATCCCATCCTTTATCCCCTTCACTCACACACCTTGAGTTGCCCTTGTTGCAACTACAACCTTGAACTCATCATGAACCTTAGAGATGAGCTTAGCTTTAGGTTTTCATACCTAGAACACCTCCTCACACCACCCATAGGACCCATCATCCTTCCACCACCTCCACCACACAATAGCCCAAACTAAACATGGTTATGTTTAGTCCCTCCAATAAATGATTAGGAACCTTTTGAAGTTGGAAGCAAATCTAGAAGCCTCATGTTACTTTAAATGTTTATGTGTCTTCTTGTTAGATTAATTTGCTTTCCTATTATAGTCATACTTATGTGTGACATCTATTTTATATTTATGAAATGGGCTTTTCATTTTGGCTACTTAGCCATATTTTCTTTGTGTGGATGGATATTTGTCAAATGTGCTACTTGTTAGATATTGTATACTTGTCATCTAACCTTGTTTTGTAGCACGAACCATTGCTCGATTCCTTTGTGTTCTCCAAATGAGGGGGAACACACATCAAGGGGGAACCTTAACCACCTTTTTGATTTGACAAAAAGGGGGAGAAATGGGAGTAAACTCATTAAAAAACTTGTTAAAACTAATTTTAACCTAAAATGAGTTTATATTTTGTCATCATCAAAAAGGGGGAGATTGTTGATGCAAATAATGTTCTAAAAACGTTATTTATATCTTTCGATTACTTCACGTTTTGAGGATGACAAAATGTGAACTCACGTTACGTTAAAATTAACGTTAACAAGTTTTTAATCGGAAGATCCCGTTTCTACGCAAATCACTTTTGAACAAAGTTACAACTTGAACTAGTGATCAAAGAAGTGAATTTATGTTTTGAAAATTCACATTTTAAATGGGACAAAACATTTTTTTTTCAAAAATGCACATGACAAATTATTTTTGAAATATTAAGAAATGTTTTAATGAAAAAATTAGTTTGAAAATCACAACAGCTATTTTCCCCCCCAAAATCAGCTCCAACCTTCCCCAAATAAGTTTTGACCAGAAAAGACAAAATTTGGAGCGTCCTAGTCTACCACGGCTCCACGGTACCGTTAAATTTAACGGAGCCGTGGGTCATTTAAAGGAGCCGTCCGTACTAATTTTTCTGTAACGTTCAGATTTTCTTTGCCTATAAATACCAACCCCTTTCACAGTTTTAGGCACCCTTCACACACAGAAAAATCCCTTAGCTAAATCCTCTCACACCTTTCACTTCTTAGGTTCATTTAGATTAGTTTTTCTTTGTTTCAAGAGTGATCCAATCATCCTTCAAGTGATCCTCTTCATACCTCTTCACTAGCAAGAGAAGAACACAAGTATCCAAGTTGATACAAGGTGTTGTCATCCCTCTTCATTAGCAAGAGAAGAACTCAAGTAATCAAGAAGATACTAGAGTTATAGTTGATAGGTTTTTGTAACACTTGTTACAACCTTGTTGTGTCTTAGCATATGTAGAGATCTATAATTCATACCACAAACACAAGATTAAAGGATTGATTGAATCTTAGAGAGAGAAAGAAAAGATATGGGAGTTTCTATAGAGAGAGAGAGTTGAGAGAAACTAGTGAAGATTAGATTAGAAAGTGAGAAGCTCCAACCCTTCCCAAGTGTGGGAAGGGTGATGAACTCAAATAAGTACATTTTATTACTATCATTTATCCTATTAATTTGACTTGTTTTACTATATTATGTATGAGGATTGATACTTAATTGTTTACTTTTGTAATTCTCAGGTAAAAACAAGCATTTGGTGAAACTTAGCGATTATGGACTAATAATGGAGCAAAACGTGCATAAAGTGGAAGTCTACTGACATGGACAAGATCAAGTCAATTCTGCTCCAGATGCGCCGCATCTTACTCTCGACATGCGCCGCATCTCTATCAAGATATCACCAGATACGATCCAAGATACAAGAGGACATGCGCCGCATCTAATCAAGAGTTACGCCGCATCTTCTGGCGGTGTACGAATATTCCTGAATATTATAATCTTGGACCCCACGCGAAGTTAAGTACATACGCCGCATCTACTTAAGTAGATGCGCCGCATCTTCCCTCAGACAGAAACTATAAATACCCCGTAGACCAGACGAATTAAAGAGTTCGAAACCCTAAAACCGAAGTTCGGACAGCAGAGCAAAAGGACGAATTCAGTCAAGGAGGCAGCACAAGACACACCCAAATCAAAGATACAAGAGCTGTAAGAAGGTGCTGCATGTATTTAATTCATTAAGTAGTTTTGTTTTATTGTGTTAGCAAACTTTAATTCATCAGGATTGGTGGCTTGTGTAATGTGACAACGAAAGATTGCACTCCCTTTAATACTTGCTTTCCCATCAATTAAAGTTTATATGTTGATGTCTTTGGTTACTACTTATTAGTGCATTGATAACCTCTGTGT
Organism: Artemisia tridentata subsp. tridentata; assembly: GCA_021014915.2. Classification (NCBI taxonomy): domain Eukaryota; kingdom Viridiplantae; phylum Streptophyta; class Magnoliopsida; order Asterales; family Asteraceae; genus Artemisia; species Artemisia tridentata. The sequence goes on from CP139508.1 coordinate 465,641,356, forward strand.
TTATTAGTGGCTTGCGGGCATCCGACTGCGGGACAAGATGTGGCTCCCACGGTTGTTTCTAAATTGATCACTTAGGAATAACTTTTAGACATAAGTAATCATTAAGGGTTTACTCGCCGATGAGAATAGGACCAACGAGAAAGGGTTAATTACATACACTTCATATAAAGCTATCAATAAAACAAGTGACAATCTACTTAATCATAAGGACAGCCCTCTTATTGTCTCGAGTATCTATCTGTGTACGTGTGTGCTACTTGCTGATTCGTGCCTATTTGTTTATTTTATTATTTAATTGCAAACAAAACTGTGCCAGTCTCTCAGGCTGAAACCCCCTTGCGTTAGGATATTAAAATACTGATTAGAATAACTAGATAATACGTTCCACTCTTAGTGATCGACACTCTACTTACCATTATCTTCATACTGACCGGGTACACTGCTCGTTAAGTGTGTGTGTTATTGATAAGTCGGCTAAATATAAATTTAAAACTTGAGTAGGCATTAAAACTACTAAACCGCAACGACACATCACGCGCATCAAGTTTTTGGCGCCGCTGCCGGGGAGTGAATTGTTATTATCTGTTAATTTGATTAGTATTTTAATTAGGTTATTTTTCTTTTTATTAGATTAATTGCATCATTGTACTATTTTGCATATTTGTTGTATTGTGTGTTAATTGTTTTCTTTTATTTTTGTGTATTTGTTTTTGTTCGTGTGTTTTATTTTTGTTTTATTTTTCGTATTTTCTGTTTTGCTATCGTTGTACTGTGCTAAATCGAACGATACGGCGCATCTGATCTCTCAGATACGGCGTATTGCGTTTAATTTTTTTTTATATACAACGCGTTTAATTAATTCGATACGACGCATCTTTTCCCCAAGATACGGCGTATCTGTTTTTAATAAGAAAAATTTTTCTAAGCGATAAAGTAATACGACGCATCTGCTTTTGCAGATACGGCGTATCTGTTTTTGATAAAAAATTTTTCTAAAACATTAACGCCATACGACGCATCTGCTTTCGCAGATACGGCGTATCTATTATTTTAATTAAAAACAGTTTGCGAATTATTAAACAGATACGGCGTATCGATCTCTGTCGATACGGCGCATCTTACTGAATCAAAAATCTTTTATTTTTAAACGTAACGAAAATACGGCGCATTAACTTTTGTTAATACGACGAATATAATTTGATAAATATAGTTGATTTTTGATATTTACCTTGATCGGTCCGCTACTCTCGTGTGCAAGTTGTTTATTTTCAGGATAAATGATGACTCAAGCATCACCAAGAAGGATTACATTCTGAACCAAACCAAGAGACGCTAGCTGAAGTGACCGAACATAAGACGGGAAGAGTGGAGGAAAACTCAGTACTGGTAACATTGAACTTCTTTAATTCTTGAAATAGAATCCCAGGTAAACTCTACGATGATTCAACTGCACAAAGGAAAGTTCTCTACACTATGATCTCAGTTTTATTATCCTTATTATACGTCTGATTCAATTCGTAATCTTAATTTTGTATGCTCAAAAACGATATTTGTTCCTAACCTCGGAATAAATCCTTATCCACTAAACAATGAGATTACGATTATTAATGAAACGTTTATGCCTATCACTCTTATTTTGAATTCATCTATATGGTGTGCCGTTTTTACCCAAATTTGATGTATAAGGAACTGTGTTGCAGAGGCCAAGGTACGTTCTTCATTTAAATTTCGTTAACTAACATAGAGATACGGCGGATCTAAATATCCAAAGCGCCGTATCCCTGACCAACTAGGACTTATTGACTAGTCAACGGAATTAACTAGATACGGCGCATCCCAATTTTCTAATACGGCGCATCGTGTCGCCTTATAAATACGACGGGAATACGCCGCATAAATACACACAGTTAAGAACACGCACTAAAATTATACTCAAAATCCGATCATCTTTCTTTAATCCGCCTTTAATCCGAGCATTAATCCTTCTCCTAATCACAAATACTAAGGTAATTGTTACAATTCGATTCAATTTTGATTAATACGAAAATTAGGGTTTATAGGATTGAATCGATTCGCGCTTAAACGATAAAGAGATATGATTAGAACTTGGCATTAATTATTTCCCCTAAGTTAATTTTAGAATAAGACATCGAATTTGACACTACTTGAATCGAACGAAAATTTAGGTTTTGGGTTTGATTTTGAATATCTAGCGGGAAGGCGAATTAATAAGTGGTGGAATGCGATATTTGAACTGATATAAAGAGTATATAATACTGTGATATTTAGTGGTAGTTTACGTCACGGATACGGATTCTTGATAAACGTGCCTGCCCCTTTATTTTATACTGATATGCTTTTAGATGCGGCGCATCTGGGTTGATTAATGCGGCGTAACGACCTATTTCAAAATTGATAAAATTTTAGATACGCCGTATTGATTAATCTAGATACGACGCATCTCAATACGCCGTATCTATTGTCTTGCACCGCATCTCTTATACTTTATACTGATACGCCGCATTGATTTAATCAAATGCGCCGTATCTACCTTACTTGCAGACTGTTTACTGACTTTGAATGTTTATTGCAGATGGCGTTACCTGAACCTGCACGTAGACACCCGTGGCTTCGCTTTGAAACGATGGGGCTAGCACAGGGTGCTATTGATGATTATATGACTAAGCTCAGAAAGTTTTATCAGAGGAAAGTATTCAGTGTTCCGGTTTTGAATTTTGACAGCATCAACAATATTGACGATGGTAACGCTGCTGAAAGGTTGAGAACTAGGTTGGAAATGATATACAAAGATGGGGAGGGGCAGATTTTATTCAGGTCCTACGCCTGGGAAAGGTTGTTTAGAATAGAGGAACCGTTAATTAAGGTTTTGATGTTGGAGTTTTTCTGCACTTTACACTATAGGAAGACTGATCTCGGTCTCGACACATTTGACACTCTAGTATTCAGATTGGGTGGTTTTGAGAGAAGGATGTCTATGGGGCAGTTTATACTCGCTCTTGGGTTGCATACTACAGCAGAGATGGCATCTCCTGGTTTTACTGATTATTGGGCTAACAGTTTGAGAGTTGTTTCAGATCGTGGGGAGTTGGGAGATTATTGGGTCGAGATTTCATCTGGAGGTGATTCTACCTCCACCACTCCCTCATATACACTGATTAGAGAGCCGATGAGGAGGCTTTGTCATCGCCTGATTGCCCTGACTATTGCCGGGAGGGGACAATCCCCTGAGAAGGTAACTACTTTGGATCTTTTTCTCTTGCGGAGCATGGATGGGGGAGCTGTGGTGAACATCCCTCACTTCTTAGCACATTATTTACACAGAGTTGCTCCAGGGAGAGATGGTAGGAGCCAGATGACTGGGGGCCATTTTGTCTCTCGTCTTGCTAGGCACTTTGGGATATTAGGTGATGAGATTCCCGGTGATCTTCCAGTTGATGTTGCTAGATTACCTAGTATGGATGCGGACTATCTTGCGACTAGGCTTGGGATATGTGAAGAGATGATAGATGGGTACTTCTGGGCACCACTTGGACCACCTAGGCCTGCTGAGCCAGAGCAGGGGGATGCTCAGGCAGCCCCGGCTGCTGCTCCTGCTCAGGAGGAGGTACATGCACCAGCACCAGCTCCCCGCAATATTGGACAGAGAGTCGAGAGAGTGGAGCTGGAGGTTAGGTCATTGAGGGAGGCTCTGGAGGCGCAGAGAGTTGAACTCGCTGGAGTGAGAAGAGATACGAGTTGGTTGGTCGACGGTGTCAGTAGGTTGATGGCTCTTAATGGGGTCAGCCACAACCTCCCAGACGGTGCTTATGTCAGAAGGATTATCAGATACGAGCGCAGGGTTCGCCCCAGGACAGACGGAGCTAGCACTTCAGGAGCCCAATCAGATGACGTGACTCCTGACCAGCCCATGGCTTGACCACTCTTTGCATTTTCATTATGGACACGTTTCCCCGTACATTATTATTAATTTTTGGATTGTACTAATCGCTATTCTTATGTTTATGTTTAAATGTTTCAGTTTATATTTCCTGTTGTGTTTGAAGAAGACTGGCATTAAGTTCAGCATGAGAGAACGAGAGGACGTATGAGATTAAACCGTGGAACGAGCCATTTTTGCAACAGACTGTTAACAGTCTGTTTGGTAACTACATGCGCCGTATCTGCCTAAACAGATGCGACGCATCCTATCCTTTACTTTGTTTTATAGTCAGTCCAGGCCGCACGAAGATACGGCGCATCTCAGTCCTGAGATGCGACGCATCCTCTGCAATGGTCATATCTTATTTTATTTTTCTGCATTTTTATTTTTCGACTTTAAAACTTTTTATCAGTTTATTTTAATGCGGCGCATCCCTGGTTAAGGATGCGGCGCATCTTTATTCTGATCCGTATTAATTCCAGGCTCGATACGGCGTATCTTCTTCAATAAGATACGGCGCATCGACTGACCTGATGATTTTCAGTTTTAATTTTTAAGTTTATTTTTCCTAACTACTAATGTGTTATGCAAGTTGAACCTTTCTTATCTTAGGTGTGTTTTAAAGTGTTGGTGGTATAATAGTTTCCTGGATTTCCTGTGGATACATCAAGTATGAAGTTTTAACGTTCTAATCCACAAGAAGTTGATTTTTGCTCTAATCAAATGGAGGATCATACCGAGCAAATCTCAGGGGAGTTTTTCTGTTCTAATTCTTTCCTTTTCCAGTTTTTAACCTTTTATACAAACAACGAGGACGTTGTTTAACTTAAGTGGGGGGATAGGAGAATTAGAACACTTAACACTTACTTGTCCAACTTTTTCAAAAATTATGCTTAAAATGTGCTTAATATATCAAACTTAAAAATTTTTTTTAGCATGTTTTTGTTTAAGATCTAAGTTACATAACTGCACACATGACGTTATTTTCAAAAATTGTGATTTTTCCAAAATTCACAAATCTATGAGTGTGCCGGTGACTTGTAAACTTTAGAACTTGGCTTGTATACTATTCGAGACCACCATAATGAGTATTATTTATATAATTGGAATGACTTGTCTAACTTGGTAAAATTCTAGGATTACAACCAAAAAGCCTATATATGTTATGTGTTATTAGCTAACTACACTGGTTAGTTAACCCCCGTATAAAACCTTTTGTTACTCTCATTTTTAGAGTAAGATACCCCTAGAAAAACCCTCAGAGCCATTCCTTTCGTTTCTTACACCTATGTTTAAAATGTTTCGTTACACCCTTACACCTTAGCCTACCCTGTAGATTAGAATCCGTGGTTGGTTAATTGCTATAGGCAGAGTGTGTTTCCTTACATTACCTGTGTTCGCATGCGTAATTCATTATCTATGGTTAGGTCGGGAAATTGCACAATGCAAATTGGAGTGAAAGTAAATATTGTATATTCTTGAGTTTATTTTTCGTGTGTTTACTACTTTCACTATTACCGTTATTTCTGAAAGTATGAAAAGTATGAAAAAATTATCCGGAAAGAAAGTTGTAGTGATGTGGTGAAATTTTACACATCTATGTTTATATTTCAAGTAAAAAAAAAAAAAAAAAAAAAAAAAAAAATCGAAAAAATGAGAAAAGAAAAAGAAAGAAAAAAGAGTTGGATGTTTATTTTAAGCCAACGATGTAGAGTTATGTAAGTGGTCGATATCACCACTATTTGTTATACTATATTTATGGATTGAATGGGAATTGGCAGTTATGGGAATGCCGATTAAGGTTTATTCTTTGATTAAGATTTTGTTGAGTATAATTCGTGTCTACCAAAAGCGTGTGTTTCAAGTGTTAAAGCGTGAGTTATTCAATGATATGAGTCTTATTCATGGGATGGTTGGGATAGTGATTAACCACACTTAGGATTTTAATCTATTTGTTTTGTTTTGTTTATTTTTATTTTTACACCAATTTATATCCCAAATATTATCCATACCCTGTATTGTTCTTTATCCAACCGAACCTTTGATTTATTGAGATTAGGGATTTGAGCAATCTTAAGTATCGTAGTCGTGGATTCGGCTATGTATTTATGATTTTGTCGCCCTTTTTGATATATTATTATTGGTGAAGTTTGGACCTATCTTTAGCCTATTCGAGTTAAGGATTTGAGCAATTGCAAGTATCGTGTTCGTGGATTCGATCATGTATTTGTGATTTTGTCGCCTTTTCTGGAATTTGAGATCGATAGTGTAAAAAAGAATAATTAACCCTTAAGCCTAAAAACCCTTTTTACCGCTTTAGACTTGTTATTCCTTAGCTTTAGTGGTGGAGATGTGTATACTTGCCAAGCTTATGATAGAATATTCGTCGCGACTGGACAGTTAAACGATTAGATTTGCTTTTATCGACTTATTTTATTTTACTTCTAATTCGTTAAGTGTTTAGTTGTGTGATTATGAAACAAACGAATACATGCTTAAATATAAAAATAAATCCTAATACATCTTTTAGGATAAATTTTCATAAATGAAATTCTAAGGTTTACTTGGGGACAAGTAAAGTTCAAGTGGGGGGATATTTGATGAACTCAAATAAGTACATTTTATTACTATCATTTATCCTATTAATTTGACTTGTTTTACTATATTATGTATGAGGATTGATACTTAATTGTTTACTTTTGTAATTCTCAGGTAAAAACAAGCATTTGGTGAAACTTAGCGATTATGGACTAATAATGGAGCAAAACGTGCATAAAGTGGAAGTCTACTGACATGGACAAGATCAAGTCAATTCTGCTCCAGATGCGCCGCATCTTACTCTCGACATGTGCCGCATCTCTATCAAGATATCACCAGATACGATCCAAGATACAAGAGGACATGCGCCGCATCTAATCAAGAGTTACGCCGCATCTTCTGGCGGTGTACGAATATTCCTGAATATTATAATCTTGGACCCCACGCGAAGTTAAGTACATACGCCGCATCTACTTAAGTAGATGCGCCGCATCTTCCCTCAGACAGAAACTATAAATACCCCGTAGACCAGACGAATTAAAGAGTTCGAAACCCTAAAACCGAAGTTCGGACAGCAGAGCAAAAGGACGAATTCAGTCAAGGAGGCAGCACAAGACACACCCAAATCAAAGATACAAGAGATGTAAGAAGGTGCTGCATGTATTTAATTCATTAAGTAGTTTTGTTTTATTGTGTTAGCAAACTTTAATTCATCAGGATTGGTGGCTTGTGTAATGTGACAACGAAAGATTGCACTCCCTTTAATACTTGCTTTCCCATCAATTAAAGTTTATATGTTGATGTCTTTGGTTACTACTTATTAGTGCATTGATAACCTCTGTGTTTATTAGTGGCATGCGGGCATCCGACTGCGGGACAAGATGTGGCTCCCACGGTTGTTTCTAAATTGATCACTTAGGAATAACTTTTAGACATAAGTAATCATTAAGGGTTTACTCGCCGATGAGAATAGGACCAACGAGAAAGGGTTAATTACATACACTTCATATAAAGCTATCAATAAAACAAGTGACAATCTACTTAATCATAAGGACAGCCCTCTTATTGTCTCGAGTATCTATCTGTGTACGTGTGTGCTACTTGCTGATTCGTGCCTATTTGTTTATTTTATTATTTAATTGCAAACAAAACTGTGCCAGTCTCTCAGGCTGAAACCCCCTTGCGTTAGGATATTAAAATACTGATTAGAATAACTAGATAATACGTTCCACTCTTAGTGATCGACACTCTACTTACCATTATCTTCATACTGACCGGGTACACTGCTCGTTAAGTGTGTGTGTTATTGATAAGTCGGCTAAATATAAATTTAAAACTTGAGTAGGCATTAAAACTGCTAAACCGCAACGACACATCACGCGCATCAAAGGGCTTTATATAGTAGCTAATATTTGTGCCCCTAGTGGGCTGTGGAGTGAGCTGACAGTGGGGAAAGCCCCGACCCACTCCACAAATATAAATACGACTAAACTAATAATACTAATACTAATATTGCTAAGCTAATATAAATAAGCCTACGAGCTATGTGAATGCTAAATAAATGCTCGGGGTGACCGAGCTTTCATCTGAATATTTATATTCCTAACAATCTCCCCTAAGGGAGGTCACCCCGGAAATAATAATTTGACTTATAGCATTCTGTCTTCAGAACTTGTCTTCATAGCTCGTATTCATTGATTCTTCAACGTCTTTGATCATTGTGCTTTCAGCAGTGAACTTTTGATGACTGATTGATTGTCTTGGATGATCTTTGAGTATTCTTCGACTTTATCATCCAACATTTGTTTCCAAGTCATCTTACAGCAGTATGTTTCCATGTGATGTGTTATTCTTTGAGCCGACATGCTCACACTATTCTGATGTCATGATCTTCAGCATCAGAGTTTGAAGAAGCTGTGTTAAAGGTCTTTTGGTTGATCATGACTTTGTTGAATTACAATGATGATGTAGTGTGAACATGTGGTAGAGGATTGGCATCTTTTCATCAATCAGCTACAACCGCATTCAGCTGCAACCTCAATCAGCTACAACCGCAAACAGCTGCAACAGCAATCAGCTTCAACCGCCAGATGTTCCTGCATACGACAGTTAGCAACAAAACGTCCGGTACTTACAGGTTCGGACTTCGAGATTGTTAACAGCATAGTGTGAAAACTCTCTCTAATCCTTACCAAGACCGTTCCTAATCGAAAACCCACAGAGGGTTTTTTTAAGATCGAACCGTAGCACATCAACGATTAGGTGAGTCGCTGGAGATCACTCCACGACTGTAGACCGTTTGAAACCGCCGTGACCACTAAGCGTAATCCATAAAGAATTACCGAAGTGACCTGCCTTCAGGGCTGTTTGATGTTGACCCTGGCAGGAATTTCCATTCAATCATTGAGAATTACATATGTAAGTTCTCTCATAAATGTTCTGGCAGATTGCTAAGATCTGCGTAGGACTCATAAATTTACAACAGGTGTCCTTAATATTGAACAACCAATGTAGAAATAATTCGTGTTCCTATGAGATCTTATTATGAATCTCGTGGCTCTAGACTCGATAGTACGTTTTGATTTAGTGAGCGGAGGCTGGAGAGAACTGCCACCTTTTCAATATCATCTAACTCGGAGTGAGAGAGGTGATAGAAATGTATTGAACTCCGTGACAATTGAAACAAGAATCCTTTGAGGGACCTTGAGTGGCTAGGGAGGGTTGTGTAGCGTATCACTGGGTCCATGATACTTTGTCTTCAATGCCAGCAATCAACTAAGGGATTCTGACAGCATATGTATTGACCCGGTTTCTGCCTAAGTTGTAAGGAGGGCTTCTTTCTTTTCACCCTTTACCTTTACATTCTTTTTCATTCTTCAACCCCTTCAGTGCTTACCGAGACTTCCTTACTAGTACCTTGTTGGGTTTGTTCCAGTACTAGCTCCATCTCAGTCGGCACTCTTCCCTTATTCACTTTTCTCCTTTTTTAATCATACCTAAGGACTTCTACACTAACTAGTGGATTGTCCCTGAGTAGATCCCTCCGGCTCTAGCGGGATCGTGGGAACTTGAGCCTAACCTAACCATCCTTATAACTCCATACATTAATTAAAATGGTCGGTCTTTGGTATTCTTCCACGATTGCCATAAACCAAAATTTTTGAAAAATCTCTCAAAGTGTTCATGATTCTGAAACAAATTTTTGTAAACACTTGAGAGTTTTATATTTTTCAAATGCTCCCCCTCAACATGTGCTCGGTTGATTGTTTTATAAATTTGCACATGTTAGGTAGAGCTCGCACTTTTTGAATTGATCAACTTTCAGTGAACATGACCGATTCGAGACACGCTTACATCACTGGTTAGACCAGCTTGAAATTATTACCCGGCCTGGTCAAGTCCACAGAAAGTTTCTCGAAATGGTACACTCTACTCAGACACATCCTTTTCGAGACACGCTTACATCACTGGTTAGACCAGCTTGAAATTATTACCCGGCCAGGATATGTCCTTTCGATCATTGACAGTATATGTTTCGTCAATTCATTGGTGAAGTCTGAGCCTTGCTCACGTGAGATGCCAAATCCTTTTAGTCCATTCGCTCCCCCTCAATATGTGCATCGATATACGAAAGAGTTTAGCACATATGGGAGAGCTCACACTTAAGTCCAAAACATCACATTTTCATCAAGTTTCATATTTAATTCACATTCTCTCCCCCGATCAAAAATTTCAAACCTTTTGAGATTTGTGATCCCAATTGATTTAAATAAGTTAGAAAATGTGGGAGAAAATGTGTCCGATTTAATGTAGTCTGATGATGAAACATACTATGCTCCCCCTTAATCTAGGAGGGAGATTCACTGCTTATTTTGCACAAATTGATTATTATGATACATATGATTTTGACCTTTTTGCGCATACGATGTAATCACCCGCTTTTCTGAGTGAGTCAGTGGTCAACATCAATCATCCATCCACCAACAAATCTTTCGTAAATGTCGTTGATCCCCACTTGGCGAGACCAAAATAGATGAATGGTGGTGTCGGTGGTGAAAGTGTTGTTGTTGTTGTTGTTGCCGACGTTGTTGTTGTGGTGAATTTCGAGCCAATCAATAGAGTTTGATCGTCTGATCAAATGGTTAGAGCGGGAACTGGTACATTCATTTTGGCTATGGAATCTGCATAAGAATATCAATACAGATATACATACATACAGATACACTATCCCTTAATAGCTACCCTTCAGCAGCTTGCCACATTATAATACCATATTCATTTAATCAAACCACAGTCAGGAAATATGTCAAACTACTATCTAGCATGAAGAGCAATCAGCAATCATGAACATGGTAATTCACTCATATTTCATCATTCAATTCAGGATCTTAGGAACAAGATTCTAACACGATAGATATATACCTAAGGATAACCTGAGAACATATGCACTATTTCAACAACAATTATGCAGCAATCGACTAACAGAAGTCAGACAACATTTGAAACTCATTCATTCAGATCATACAAATGTCATAGGAGCATTCAAGAACATCAAACACAACTGGTTTTCTTACTTCTTTTAGGTTTTGAGTCTTAAAGTATTTAGGGGATTAAACGAGGATACCAAAGAAACACAAATGAACCTTCTAGATACATAAAGCAAGGAAACTATAACCAAAGTGCACATAATATCCTAAACTTTCTAGCAACTAACACATTTGGCCATTTGATATAAATTTTAGCAATTTCCTCTTCAACTAATACCCCATTAACTACAAAACCTTTTCAAAGAATATGAATTAATCTAGAAACCCGTTTGATGATATAAAATTTGAATTCACTCTCCCCCTCAATCAATGACCCGTATTCTAGTTAAATATTTGTAGTCGTTGATTGAGTGACAAATTTTATGCACAATCCAAGTATAAAAGAATTTCAAGCAACACATAATCACCAAGTGTCTCACAAATAATTTTCAGAAGAATCTTAGAATGAAAACTATTTGTATGCAAAGAAGATTTCTCTTCTTTTTCAAGAAATGATGCACTGAAACGTACATCAGATCGAAAAAACATGGATATAAAGTAATCCATGCCCAGGTGAACATCACCCAGTTGGAGGAACAGCCGTCTTTTTGGCGACGTGCTTTCCCCAGTTTGAAGCGCGGGTTGCTATCTAAAGTAATAGCAAGCCATTTAGACATGTTTTAACAATCCATTTTAACTTTTGCTCGAGCTTCATTTAAAGACCCGTGCCATTATTGAATGACATTTCTAAGTCCGTAAATGTTATCGATAAACAGAAGACATGCCTAGGTGAAACTATTTTTGGGATTTTCTATTTTTCTGATTTTTATGGTTTTTCTTGGTTTCAATATTTTTCTATATACAATTTTCTGGTTCTATAATTTTCTATTTACAGTATGATTTAAGATATGTACAAACTATATTATTCAGTTTAAGACGATGATGAAATGAATACCGAAATGAGGATACGTTCAGTATGTTGTAGAAATCTGTGGTCAATCATCTCTTAAACTTTCACCACCAAAGCTTTCGAGGCTCCTGAACAATCGACGGAACTTGAGCCTTCCCAATGTACAGCTTTGATAGCTTCCCCCCAAACCGACAATCTTCATACTGAGCAGATTCTAAGCTCTCTTTCAAGCTTACATAAGGTAAGTGTACAGCGAAAACCGTAGCAAACCACATCAAGTATTACTGCTCCTTTTTAAGAATAATCATCGTGATTCTCCATTCGGGGATCCTCAAATAGATCAGCAACGAATCATCTCACATTTGAATAATTCTTCTCACATTTCTTCCCGCTGAAGATTGAAGAAATGCCTACCAACAGTATCCAGAGACCACTTCCCCCCAAGTAGTTGAAGAAATTCAAACAGTCTCATTGTATGAAGCCCGAAAACCCGAAGTACACACTCAATCCCATTAATGAAGTCGAAAACGTAACATCAAGATCAATTAAGACCTAGAAATCCCCTTTTCTCCCTTCAGGAAATTGCAGATGAGAATTGTTACACCAAATTTCAATTAAGTCCCGAGTGTAAGCAATTTATCCCGTATGTAGTCGACATGATAACACCAAGGCAGTACCATAAAAGTTACTGAGTACCGGATGTACACATTTCCTTCAGAAGAATACCGACTAACCATAGGAACCATCATACAATTGTGTACCTCTTTTATCATCAGAAACTGACATTCTCTTCCCCCATGTAGTTGGAATGATACACCAAAGAAACTGACATTCTCTCCCCCCATGTAGTTGAAGAAGGTCTACTCGTTGTGCATTCAGATGTATATCTCCTTCCCCCTTGCTGGTTTTGATACCTCAGAATCAGCAACACCTTTTACGCACATATTCTTGAGATCTTGTGAGAAGAACAAAATAGGCTCAAATGTATTCTGTGAGAATCAACCGCTACCGAAACTGTCTCTGACTATCTTTACCAACCCTCAAGTAGGCTTACTGACGAGATGACTGATGGAGCAAACCCAATATACCAAACTTGAAACTGACGAAGAATTCCCCAAATTTGTTACTTAATCTTGCACTAATTTTTGAAGAACGGTGTAGAGAATTAGTACTCCAAGCAAATCTCTAAGTACTCAATACCTAACCAAGGTATGAGACATTAACACCTCTTACGATTATCCACAACGACAACGGCGTGTGACACTGATAACTACAACGTAACTCCTTTAAGTGATAGTTACCACGACTGCTGGTAACTAGATAACCTAAGTCTTCAACTTAAATCTTACGCACGAGCAAGTTATCATTGAATGTCATGCATCCAACCATTCCCGACTTCAAGATAGAATAAGATCACGCCTTTGAGGAAGTCAACTTCAATCTCGAGTGATTGATACCTGATCAACTCCATGATCAACTCCATAGTCACAATTAGATGCCTAGCACAAGTGAGTGAACAAACAATCACGTGTACATCGAACCACTTGTTCACACTTCTCCCCCTCAAAGATTGCATACAAGGATGCCATCTTTGATTGAACAAGTGCATGTGAGGTTGATCCACTGTTCACACTTCTCCCCCTCAAAGATTACATGCGAGGATGCCATCTTTGATTGAACGAGTGCATATGAGGTTGATCCACTATTCACACTTCTCCCCCTCAAAGATTGCATACGAGGATGCCAATTTTTATTGAGTGAATAAACGTCCAATCTGATGGAAGTAGATCCACTTGATGTCTGAACGGGCATGGAGCAAGTGTGAAGCTTTTTGATGAGACTAGTCAGAAACAAAGAATATTCGTATGACCATTTCTCAAATCTCAATCACCATGTAGTTTATTCACCTTTCTCCCCCTCAAAAATTGCATATGACGGTCAACTGCCATTTTTGATAGACTGGGTGAATAAGAATACCATCGGCGGTAAGTAGATCCACTTGATAACTGAATGAGTATGATAAGAACATGAAGCTTGATGAGAATGGTCATAAGTAAGAAGATTCCTCTTCTTTTGAAGATAAAGTGCACTCAAGCGTACACTTTTCTTTTCTTTGATGAACGGGGCCTGAAGAGATGTCAGCAGACGCCATTGTCATTGAAGAGCGAGGCCTGAACTGATGTATTCAGACGTCATAATGTTGAAGAACGAGGCCTGCACTGAAGTGTACAGACGTCATAATGTTGAAGAACGAGGCCTGCACTGATGTGTACAGACGTCATTATGTTGAGGCCCGAGGCTTGAACTGCTGTGTTCAAACGTCATTGTCGTTGAAGAACGAGGCCTGAACTGATTTGAACAGACGTCTTTGTCGTTGATGTTCATCAAGCTTGAATTGTTTGAACCCCTTCATCATGAGATATCACTCTTTTCGGCACCCAAACTCTGAGTCTTTCCTTAATACAAGGCCTGAACGATGTACCTGCACTTAAGTAAAGACTTCCTGCATTGACATTAAGAGTTTGTTTGCATTTATATGGGTTAGTGATATCAGAATTTAGACCATTTGGGTTTTCACTGTCAACCTTGGTTTCGCACTTAGTGAACATCTTTCGAATAGGTATCCACCTAAGACCAACAATCTTAAAAGTTCTACCCGTCGGTATCCACCTAAGGCAAGATCTAGGAGTGTTTGGTTTCTCATGCACAGTTACAGACTTTTTGGGAGAAAACCTTTGTCCTAGGGCAACCGGCCTATCAGGTTTCTGCATACACCTCTTTGGTTCTACGGGCTTGTTGTTGTTTCTAGTCTTAGAGGATGGAACCTTGGCACGTTCATTCACTTCCTTCAGGAGTTTTGTTATACAATCATCATGGGTTGCATTGAAAACACATTTCTGACAAGTCGAGCAAACAAAGTGTTTGGAATCAGAAAAAGATCTAGGGTTCTTAGAGTGATCGGCTACGGGAATTGCCTTAATTGGCACGCAACTACTCTTAGAAACAGGCAAATTCCTAGTCTTTTCATGTGTGTTTTTCTTAGCGTCCACTAGGTTTTGATTCTGAACAATGTCTTTATGTCTAACATGTTCCTTTGGTGTCACAAGTGACACACGCGTTGAACTAATCCTAGAAGAACTAGAAGCGCTCATGTGATGTGGTTTTACAACAGCATATTCCTTTTCACTAGGTCTAGACTGTGAAGTGACTGGTTTTGACAAAACTTTTTCCGCATCAACTTGGGAGGCAAACCGTGTTTTTGAAACATTTGACCATTCAGATCTAAACGAATTCAGTTGTCTAACAACTGATTGTTTTCTAAGTGGTGGTTTCCCCAAGATTGATGGTTCTGCAAACTTAGTATTCACACCATTTCCTATCGATTTTCTTAATTCGTTTTTCAACGCTGCAATTGCAAAACCCTTTTCCTGAAGTTGAGCCTTGAATTCATCATTTTTGGTAATCAAAGAGGTAGTTTGCTCTAAATTCTTAGTTTTTGTTTCTTTGATTTTATCACACAGTTCTTTGCAATGACTTTTCAACGACTCATTATCGTTAAACAATTCAGCCACTTTATGTTCTAATTCTGCATTTATTGTTGCAACAACATCATTTTCATGTTTAGTCCTAACTTCATTAAGCATGTCACACATCTCAGTCAATCTGTTTTTCAGGTTTTTGATCGTTAAGTTTTTAGCTTCTAGCTGAGCTTTCAAATCATTTATCATAAAAAATTCACGGAATTCAGGGAGTTCCGGATTTTTACATGGTAGTTTAGTTTGAAAACGTTCTTCCTTATGTTGTATTTCAACTTCAAGAGAAATACAATGTTTTTCAAGCTGTGAAAATCTTTTTGAAAGTTCATTATAAACTTCTTTTTCAACCATATCATTTGATTTGAAAAACTCAGCCGTAGGCAAAGAACTCGACGTATTATCATGTTCATGTTCAGCATCCTGATCAATTTCTCCCCCTTATGACTCATATTTGTTGAATCAGAGGTAATATTGCTATCAGTATTTTCCAACAGATATGTGTCATAAGTAAGTTTAAGATGATCAGTATGTTGTTGTTCATTAGAAAGAGCATTATCTAGATAAGACAGATGTACCACAGCAGATTGTGCTTGGTGATTTTCAGGTACGTAGGCTGCATTCTCACATATTGTGAAATCACCTCCTGTGCTGTCACCATCATCAAACTTGTCTGATCTTGTTCCATTCCCCATTTGTTTAGCCCTTTCATCAATAAACCCATTAACATTACTCATCAATTGTAGTAATGTAACTCTGAACACGTCAACCTCGAATCCAGTGTAATTAGCAAAACACCATTTTGTCATCTGACTGTCATAGTCATAGTCCTCAGTGTATTGCGAGTCAATGAACACCTGGAGTTGGTTATTGATCACACTGAAAGCTGCTCTGGATCTTGCTTCAGAGAATTCTTCTTTGTCAAGTTGTTGTTCAAGTTGATCTAAATATAGAGTCATTTCGACTGTGAAATCATGAACATCTTGACCAAAGAGTGCTGTGAAAGCCCGTGTGTAACCCATCACGTATTCAGATTTATCAAACAGAACCTTGAGATGTGAATGAAGTAGACGAAAACATTCGATGCGACTTTCCTTTGCATTAAACAGCATAAGTGACTGATGAAGCTCTTTCTCTAGTGATTTCGGGCACGAAGATTCCACATTGGTATTATCAGAATCACACACGTACATTTGTTGTCCAGAATTGGAAATCATTTGGTTATCATATGTGTCGTACAACTTGAGTACCTCAGATATGAAGGAATCTGAAGTAGTAGACATGATGTAACCGTGCACGGGATTTTACAATTCTATGATTTAAACCGAGAAATAGATTCTTTCGCGGGATTTTACAAAAATCAAGAATGAACCGTGAAGTGATGTTTGATGTGTGTTATGATTAGTGATTGGGTAGACTTGTTGATCTGTTGTTTAGTTGTGATTTGGTTTGATTGATGCAAGTTGTTATGGTGAAATTATGGTCTGAAAACTTCACAGTTCGATAACTTCTTTCTGGAGCTATTTCAGGCTTCGAAAGTTGGGTTGAATGAATAAATTTATTCAACGTGTCATTCTCCTCGGTATCACGGTCGTTTTGACAGGTCGTGGGCTAAAAACGGAGTTACGGTTCAAAAGTTATAGCCGTTTGAAGTTTTGACGTACAGACAAACCGCATAGACAAACCGCACAGACAAACCGCATAGACAAACCGCACAGACAAACAGCATAGACAAACAGCATAGACAAACCTCATAGACAAACCTCATAGACAGACCGCATGGACAAACAGCATAGAGAAACAGCATAGACAAACCTCATAGACAAACCTCATAGACAAACAGCATAGACAAACAGCATAGACAAACAGCATAGACAAACCTCATAGACAGACCGCATGGACAAACAGCATAGACAAACAGCATAGACAAACCTCATAGACAAACAGCATAGACAAACAGCATAGACAAACAGCAACTTAGACAAATTGCAGTTGACTAGTCAAAGTTGTCACTTTCACCCAGTATTGTCTTTTACCTCTTTCTACCACAAACCTCAACTAAGAACAACAAAATCTCTAACAAGAACAACCTCAAACTTTCACCAAGAAATAACTACTAAACCCACAAGTTTTATCCAACACAACAAAACCAAGAAAAACAAAAAAAAACTAATTGGTCGAATACTAAAAAAAATCTTAAAAACAAAACAAATCGGTTTAAAAATCTTAAAAAAACGAAAGAATACTAAAAAAAGAGAGTAGCAGCAGCCAATCCTAATGAAAACAAAAAGAGTAGCAGCAAACTTTATTATCCGAATACAAATGCAGTCAACTAATTTTATATCATATGTTGAGTAACCAATGCAGTCAACGAGAAGAAAGAAAAAATAGTAGCAGATAAGGTTCGAAAAAACAAAAAAATAATATATCAAAACCACGAAAAGCGCAGTCAACGAAAAGAAAGAAAAACAAAGTAGCAGATTAATGAAAACAAAGAAAAACCACTATTCGAATGAAAAAAGAAACGTAGCAGCAGATTGTCAGACGATTAAAAAAACTAAATAAAGATTCCAAAGCTATATTGACCGAATACAAGAAATAAATCAGTGAAGCTTTGATGTGAAGCTTTGACCGAATAAAGTTTGACCGAATAAAGTTTCAAATGAAAAGTTATTAAATCTTTGATGTGAAAAACTTTTAAAGCAACAACAAATCTGAGTTTGTAAGCCCACAGATCTGAGTTTGATGTGAAAGATATTAATAAACAGTTCAAATGAAAAGAAACAACAAGGCAACAGAAAAAAAATTGTAAACCCACAGATCTGAGTTTGTGAATATGAATCAAACGAAAAAAATAATAGTGCCCAAGATCAAACCTTGGCTCTTGATACCAATTGTAGAGATCTATAATTCATACTACAAACACAAGATTAAAGGATTGATTGAATCTTAGAGAGAGAAAGAAAAGAGGTGGGAGTTTCTATAGAGAGAGAGAGTTGAGAGAAACTAGTGAAGATTAGATTAGAAAGTGAGAAGCTCCAACCCTTCCCAAGTGTGGGAAGGGCTTTATATAGTAGCTAATATTTGTGCCCCTAGTGGGCTGTGGAGTGAGCTGACAGTGGGGAAAGCCCCGACCCACTCACAAATATAAATACGACTAAACTAATAATACTTATACTAATATTGCTAAGCTAATATAAATAAGCCTACGAGCTATGTGAATGCTAAATAGATGCTCGGGGTGACCGAGCTTTCATCTGAATATTTATATTCATAACAGCATACATCAAGTTTATTTCCTTTTTGTGAGTGAGAGTGAAGATCAAGTGTGATCTATAGAGATAGTGAACATCTCTTGAAGCCATTGGGCTTGTGTGATTGATCAAGAAGATCAAGGGTCATTAGGTTAGTGTTAGTTGAGTAGAGTGAAGTGAGTGTTGATCATTGTGATCGTGTTGAGATCTTGGTGATCTCTAGAAGCCACTGGGCTTGAGTGTTTGGTCACGTGGACCTTGGTAGATTGGTGCTAGCTAAGATTAGCACTCGACATCTAGCTTAGTGTCGGTAATAGGATAAGCGACGTGTACGGTTTTCTCCGCCTGAAGGGAGGTTGTTGATATAGTGTTTGAAACTCTCGAGTTTGGTACTCGGGGAGTGGAGTAGGGCGAAGAAGAGCTTCGTAGCCGAACCACTATAAATCCTCTGTCTCGGTTTGATCTTTCCAACTCTACTCTTTACTTTTATTTGTTATTATTACTTAGCTTAGTGTGTAGTTCATATTGGTGTTGATTGATTACACATAGAGTTCGAATCAAAGTTTTCAATAGCATACTTTTAAAACAAGATTTTTAAAAGAAGTTTTTAAACCGGTAAACTATTCAACCCCCCCCCCCTTCTAGTTTTCCACACCGGTGACTTGTAAATTTTAGAACTTGGCTTGTATACTATTCGAGACCACCATAATGAGTATTATCTATATAATTGGAGTGACTTGTCTAAATTGGTAAATTTCTAGGATTACACCCAAATAGCCTTTATATGTTATGTGATATTAACTAACTACACTGGTTAGTTAACCCCCGTATAAACCCTTTGTTTACTCTCACTTTTAGAGTAAGATACCCCTAGAAAAACCCTCAGAGCCATTCCTTTCGTTTCTTACACCTTTGTTATAATGTTTCGATACACCCTTACACCTTAGCCTACCCTGTAGATTAAAATCCGTGGTTAATTGCTTTAGGCGAAGTGTGTTTCCTTACATTACCTGTGTTCGCATGCGTAATTCATTATCTTTGGTTAGGTCGGAAAATTGCACAATGCAATTGGTATGAAAGTAAATATTGTATAACTTTTAGTTTATTTTTCGTGTGTTTGCTACTTTCACTATTACAGTTATTTCTGAAAGTATGAAGAGTATGGAAAAATTATCCTGAAAAATAGTGATAGAAAAGTTGTGAAATTTTACACATAAATGTTGATGTCAAAAAAAAAAAAAAAAAAAAAAAAAAAAAATCGAAAAAAAAATAGAAAAGAAAAAGAAAAAGGAAAAGTTGGAAGTTTGTTTTAACCAACTTATGTAAAGTTTTGTATTAAGTGGGAGATATCACCACTATTTTTTGTTGTATATTATATTTATGGATTGAATGGGAGTTGGCCGTTATGGGAACGCCAACTAAGGTTATTCTTTGATTAAGATTTTGTTGAGTATAATTCGTGTCTACCTAAAGCGTGTGTTTCAAGTGTTAAAGCGTGAGTTATTCAATGATATGAGTCTTATTCATGGGATGGTTGGGAAAGTGATTAACCACACTTAGGATTTTAATTTATCTGTTTTGTTTATTTTTCATTTTACACCAATTTGTATCCCAAATATTATCCATACCCTATATCATTCTTCATCCAAACCTTTGATTTATTGAGATTAGGGATTTGAGCAATCTTAAGTATCGTAGTCGTGGATTCGGCTATGTATTTATGATTTTATCCATACCCTATAATATTATTGGTGAAGATTACTTGGTCCTATCTTTAGCCCATTCGAGTTAAGGAATTGAGCAATTGCAAGTATTGTGGTCGTGGATTCGATCATGTATTTGTAATTTTGTCGCCTTTTCTGGAATATGAGATCGATAGAGATTAAAAAGGATGATCAACCCTTAACCAACAAACCCTTTTTACCGCTTTAGACTTGTTACTCCTTGGCTTTAGTGGGGGAGATGCGTATACTTGCCAAGCCTATGATAGAATATTCATCACGACTAAGCAACTAAACGATTTAGAATTGTTTTACATTAAAAATTATTTTGGTTTCTACTTCGTTAAGTGTTTGGTTGTGTGATTATGACAAAACGAATACGTGCTTAAATATAAAAATAAATCCTAATATCTTTTAGGATACATTTTCATATGATTAATTCTAAGGTTTACTTGGGGACAAGTAAAGTTCAAGTGGGGGGATATTTGATGAACTCAAATAAGTACATTTTATTATCATCATTTATCCTATTTATTTGACTTGTTTTATTATATTATATATGAGAATCGATACATTAATGTTTACTTTAGTAATTCTCAGGTAAAAACAAGCATTATGTGAAACTTGGCGATTTTGGACTAATTATGGAGCAAAACAAGCGAGATGTCAAAAGTCTACTGAAATCCAGAAGATGCGCCGTATCTCACTCAACAGATACGACACAATATCATACTTAGATGAATTCGAAGACCATTGCCTGACTTTGAAGAATGCGCCGCATGCAATTCTGTCATGCGCCGCATATGAAACTTTGGTCAAAGAAAAAGATCAAGCTCGTTCTACTCCAGATACGCCGCAATATACTTCTCACATACGGCGTATCACTATCAAGATTTCACCAGTTACAATCCAAGACAGCTAAAGTACATGCGCCGCATACAAAGATCAAGTTACGCCGCATCTGAAGACGGTGTACGAATATTCCAGAATATATTAATCTTGGACCCCACGCGAAGTTAAGTCAATGCGCCGCATCTATCAACTCAATGCGCCGCATCGATCCCTCAGACAGAAACTATAAATACCCCAAGGTCAGAAGAATTTAAGGGGCCATATATATAACCCTAGAGCCGAATCCAGACGACCAAGCAGCACAAGACACACCTCAAACAAAGATACAAGAGCTGTAAGAAGGTCCTGCATGTAGTCAATTCATTAAGTAGTTTTGTTTTATTGTTTTAGTACGCTTTAATTCATCAGGATTGATGTGCTTGTGTCATGTGACTACGGAAGATCATGCACTCCCCTTAATATTGCTTTCCCATTAATTAAAGTTTATATGTTGATGTCTTTGGTGACTTTTATTAGTGCATTGATAACCTCTGTGTCTAGCTGAGTCTTGCTTGGGTCGCCATGCCCCTTCCTCGCCTATTTAGTCTAGCGTCTCTAGAAAAGTAGGATAGACATAAGTAATCATTAAGGGTTTACTCGCCGATAAGATTAGAGCCAACGAGAAAGGTTTAATTATATACACTTCATATAAAACTAGCAATAAAACAAGTGACAAGCTATTTAATTATCCGGACAGGTCTTCTTATTGTCTCGAGTATCTATCTGTGTACGTGTGTGCTAATCGCTGATTCGTGCTCATTAGTTTAGTTTTCTATTTAATTATAACCAAACTGTTCTAGTCTCTCAGGCTGAACCCCCTTGCGTTAGATTAGGTTGTATAACTAACTTAGGATATTAAAATACTGATTAGAATAACTAGATAATACGTTCCACTCTTAGTGATCGACACTCTGCTTACCATTATATTCATACTGACTGGGTACACTGCTCGTTAAGTGTGTGTGTTATTGATAAGTCGGCTAAATATAAATTTAAAACTTGAGTAGGCATTAATACTGCTAAACCGCAACGACACATCTCGCACATCAATCAACGTAATGGTAAATGATACGAGATTGTGTGTTATAGAAGAATAACAATAGCAAGATGTGAATAGAGATGCTAAATGGTATTAGAGGTGGGTTAATAAGTAACTTAAGGTATTAACGCTTAAATAATGGATCGTGGTGATGAAAAGTGTGCTAAATTATAATGTGTAATGATAAGATGGAATTAACACGCTAATTGTTAAGGGTTTGTTGACATAAGGAAAATGAATGAGATTAAGTAATGACGCTTTAAGTGCGGATCGTAATGATATTGAGTGTACTAAGGTATAGCGTGAAAAGACAAGATGAAACTAACGAATTAATGATTAGGTGTTTGATGACTTGAGGGTTAAAGAATGAGGATAGGAAAGGATGGCATGAAATGTGACCAACATATGGTCTCATTAAATTTAGTGACTAAAGACTAATGTTAAAGTGGTATAGAGACGGGGTAACGGTAAGGTAAAGTACTTGAGGTTTAAGTGTGAAAGTGAAGTTGCGATAAAGTGTGGGTATATAAAGGATGGAAATTAAATGAAAAAGTTTGAATGCTAAAGGTTAAATGCGATAAGTTAAGAATGTAAATGAGAATGAGATGAGTATGTATGAGGATTGAGTATGTACATGAATGTATAATAATGACAATGATGTTATGGTAGGTTATGATGAAAGCAAGGTTAAATGAGTACCTTGATTGTTTAATATGATGTAAAATTTATAGGATTAAAGTAAGGTGCGTTGATAAGGTAATGACGAGATAAATGGGATGGTTTAAATGCTAACGAGTGAATGAGACGAGTTAAGTGTGTGAGCAAGAATATAACGAGACATTGTGCGGTAAACGTAACGAACTTATGTAAATAGGATGTGTGAGAAGAAAAGGTAACGCTAATGAAGGTGTTATAGTTAATGATCTATGAAAGGTATATATGTAAAAGGCGAGATAGAATGGTATTGCTTAAATACATAAATGATTAAAGAAATGAGTTAAGGAATGAGAATGAGAGTTGTGGTAAATTAAGTGTGCGAGTAAGAACGCAATGATGCGTTGTGAAAACAAAAACATGATAAGAATGTGAAAGTGACTTAAAATGTGCAAGAAGAATAAATGATGCTAATGAATGAATGAAAATTAACCTAGGCAAGGTTTAAAAGTGGAAAGAGTCGGGTAGACTAAAGGGTAAAGTAAGAAGGTGAAAATGATTAATGCGGATTTAGAATGTAAGATGATAAACACATAGAAATGTGTAATTTTAATAAGCAGGTTCATATGCTCTATGAGCTTGCCTTCACTAAATAAAATGGATGAGATAATGTGTGTATGATAAAATGTTAATGGCTTGGATCCGATGTTAAAATGTGAAAGCGATAAAGTGATGAATGTTAATAATCCTTCGGGATGAACGTTAAAGATGGTATCCATCGGGATGAATGTTAAAGGTGGTATCCTTCGGGATGACCAAGTCAATGAATGTTAAGGAATCCTTCGGGATATGTTAAAGATCCTTCGAGATAAAACGTGTTGCCTTCATCGGCAATGGGGTTGCCTACATCCTTGGCAATAAAAATATCCCCATAATGAATGTGTTAATGATATGGATCCAAGTATAAAAAGGAAATGTGAAGTATAAAAAGGATGAGAGAAAAAAAGTTAAATTAAAAATAGGAGTACTTGTGTTGTGTTGGAAATATATATAACCATGAGTTTATGTTTCTTGATTTAGATCAATTGGGACGTCTTTCCATGTAAATGAGGAAGCATGAATGAGTGGGCTTATGTGTTGCCGACATGACACGAGTAGGGTTAGAGAAGTAGAAAGCGGAGGTCTAGAATTAGTTAGAAATTATAAGGACTAAGATAGGAGGGTTAAAATTAGAGTACGTCTTTTAGTGAGACTTAAGAGAAACCTATGTTTTGAGTGTTAAGTATAAGTTGAAGGAATTAAAGAATTGTAATGATGCTTAAAAATGTCATAATACGTAATTGTGGCGTGGTATAAAATATGAGTAATGGAAATAATTGATGATAAGTGTCATGTGTAATGTGACGGAAAATGTTAAAGTATGATGTTATGAAGTCAATTCATGTAATATTTCTTGAGACTTATAAAGATAAGCGAAAATGTCATGAAGAAAGAAGTAGAAGAAATGAGGTAATTATGGAGGCGTAAAAGAAATGGTTAAGTGGTGTTGATAGGATGTGAAAGTATTAGCCAAATGTAATTATGTAAAGTCAAATAGTACGATTTTCTCTAGTAACTTGTAGTTTAAGGATGAGAATATATGACAAAGCAAGTGAGAATGTGATGTAACGGTAATAGAACGGATTAGAATGGTAACTAGTTATAGTGAGGATGTCTCGTATTATGTAATAATCTAAGTAAGAGTTATATGGTTATAGAAGTAAGCGGGAAGTAATGAGGATTAAGGACATGTGATATGATATAGTATGCATAGAGATGCAAGATCACTTAGATCGTTGCAACTAAATAAACTAAGAATCGAATGTGCTAGAAATGAGTTGTAGAATGGGACTAAGTTTTGTTAGTAATAGACGATAGATTTCGGCGACGAAATCTAAATAAGGGGGTAGAATTGTTAGACCCGTTTCCCGTATACAAATAGGCCCCACTCTAGATGAGTTGAATAAGGCTTGTTGTAATTGGTTAGTCAACGGAAGTTGTGTAGCGGTCAAACCCGATAGTCAAAGCATGTATAATATGGCTATAGAAAGTATCATGTGTCACAATTAAAAAGGGAATAGACTTCAAGGACCTAAGTTGCCAAGTATTAAATGTATTATTATATGTAGTGTGGCCAAAGTAGAAGTAGAAGGACTTGAAGGACCATACTTGCCAATTAGGAAAACCTAATACCTAAAATATCTATTACCTAGAAAGTTCTAGGCATTTCATCCAATAATTATAAGGGTGTTGTTTGGTCCGGTTATGGGAGAAGAAAAAAAGAGAGGGAAATGAAGTTGGGTGATCAAAGAAGAAAAGATAAGGATTTCACTCCAAGAGTTAAGCCTAGCAATGAATCATTGCAAGTAAGTAACCTTTAATTAGTGGTTAATTGGTTAATTCAAGAGTTAGGGTTTATGTACCCAATTTGGGAAAAATGAGTAAATGGTGTTTTAAGTATAATTAAGGGGTAATGATGATTATGTGATGTGTTGATAATGGGTTTGAGTTAGTAAATGATGGGATTGATGATCATGTAATCAATACATGATTATATGATGATTAGAGGTGATTAGAAGTAAGTTGATGGTTGCATAAACCATTGTTATAGTTATTATGTTATGTGTTTTAAGTGTTTATGATGATGTTAAACTAGGACGATGATGGTGATGATGTTGGTGATGATGGTGATGA
This sequence comes from Artemisia tridentata subsp. tridentata, assembly GCA_021014915.2. Classification (NCBI taxonomy): domain Eukaryota; kingdom Viridiplantae; phylum Streptophyta; class Magnoliopsida; order Asterales; family Asteraceae; genus Artemisia; species Artemisia tridentata. The sequence goes on from CP139508.1 coordinate 465,667,095, forward strand.
TGATGAACATGATGATGATGGTGGTATTATGATTGTAGCTTAGCTTTGGAAGCTAAGGTAAGTAACTCGGTTAATATGTGTTTAATACGGCCATTTGCATATTATGTGATTATGAGTATGAACGTCATAGTTGATAGCCTTGAATTAGTGTGTATGGAAATTGATAGGAGACATGCCTAGTAGTCGTCTCAAATGTTGGAGTATGATTATGGAATGGCTAAGGTATGTTTATGTGTTAATGTGAATATGGCCTTATGTGTTAAATGGTTAAGTGTTGTAATGCATATATGTGGATTAACGTGTTAACCAAATGTTAGTCTAGTTACTTACTAAGCGAAAGCTTATGTGTTAGTGTTCCAATGTTTTGTAGGTTCATGTGATAGTTCGATGGCTTGGAATAAGGTTTAAGGCGTGATTATGCGGAAGGCTAGAGATTTTGTAAGTAAGCTAGAGCTTAGTTAGAAATACCGAGCTCGAGTCAATGTTGAAGCCCCGTGAGTTGTTTAAAGGTTTTGTGGTCATGGTCAAGTGACAAAGTCATGATGTAATAGGTCAAAGTCAAGTATTTCTAACGGTTTGTGTTGTAAATGGATTTAAGGGTTTATAGTGATAAATAAAGGGGTGTTTGGCATAAGTGTGTTTTAACCCATTTTGGGTTGTGAACAGGTCATTTTGTAATGAAATACATTTAATATGTTATGTTAATGATTTTGGGTAAGTTTGATGTGTTAGGGAAGTTGTACGAGTCATATGTCAAGAAATGGGTCAAAACGGGTTTTGGTGTAAAACCCGTCATCTTGTAAAGTACTATTCCGAGGGTCGAATGATGAATGTTTTTATATGGAAATGAGCCCATGGATATACTAAGTAAATCTAGAAGTTTTGGTTAAATATCCAGTTCGGGAGGTCAGACTTTCAAGACGGGATTTTGAAAGGCAGTCGGGTGGACAGAAACATCCATCCGATCGGTTGGATGTCCATCCGATCAGATGGATGGCATCTGTCTGATTTTTGGCAATCTTTGAAAAATCGTATCTTTTAACCCATAAGTCGTTAAAGGTCGTGCCACCCGTCATTTTGAAGGTAATTGAGTCTAGTTTCATTTAAAAATAGTCTTATGGTCTAAATGTTCATGTATTTTTATAAATGGTCAAAAGAGTATCAGAATATCCGTAAAAGTCAAGCTTTTCCGCGTAAAAAGTTTTTAATTTTTTGTCCAAGCGGGCACGGGTTGTAACACAAATGATGTATAAAATAATAATGAGGGACAATTACTAATTGTCCACCTAAGATAATAGCTATATGAAATGAATATAGCATGAAAAGGATAATCAAATGAATAACATAACAAATATGGATCAAAGAATCAAATAAAAAATATGAGGAAAAACAAGTCATGAGAAACCCTTACTGAAAAAGGAGAGAATATATGTACCTTATGAAATGAAAACAAATGGGAAATGAACACAAGGAAAGGATCACTCCTTCTTCACCTGATCTACATGAATTATAATCATATATTACTTATACGTTCATTAAAGTCATAACGAATTTTAAATACTTATTAGCTCATTCATTAATGTGTTTTAAGGTTTCACATGTAAAATAGTAAGTATTCATAACATAGGTTTAAAAGTATCCTGGATTGGTGTTTCAAATGAATTAGGAGCAAAACATGTTAGGTTAAACCAAACCCTTAGCTTATTTTATAATTCAGATTTTATCACGTTCAGGTCCCTTTGTTTATAAATTTAAAACCATACTTATATAAGGTCCCTTTGTTTATAAATTTAAAACCATACTTATATACTTACTAAGGTGCTAAAATAATTATCATAGATACTTATACATGTTAGGTAATTAGTGTAATTTTTCTAGATTTTATTTCAAAGGTCAAGTACCATGTTAAAAATCGTTATTCCAAACCTGTCCAGAAAATGCACTGCAGGTATACTCCGAAAGTTTATATTTATTAAACATGTCTCGACCATCCAGAAAAATTCAAAAAAGTTCTAGTAACTAATTAACATATTGAATATTCACCATCAAAAATTGGGGATTCTAATTCGTTATGGTTTGGAAATTAAAAATCATAAGAACCGACTGATTTTCCAGACCCGATATTCAGATTTAACACTTAAACTTCTAAAAATCAAAAGATTGCTTTCCCGACCACAAATGACCACGAAACTTGATATTCAGATAGCACACATCCTAAACTAAGTTTTAGACTCAAAAATTATGCAAAGACATGTGAATATCATAAAGTTTCACCTCATGCAATTAGACCTAATTTCAGGACAACATGCAACACCCAAAACAACCCTAACACCTAACCCTTTAACGTGACAAAAATAACCTCATATGCGACCAAAGTTTAACTAAACCACAACCATGACTCTAAGCTATATAATTCAGGTTACAACATGTTTTTAAAGACATCAATTAACACACACTCAACCACACATGCAGCTACACATTCGACATAGATACATAACGAGACATATATGCGTTATAATGAGACCACCAAGCCCTATGTCTAATTCCCTTTTAGGTCTGATTGTAACATTTGTTTCATAGGTTTAACTTCGTCAAGATTACACATGTTTACAGCCTACATGTCGACACCAAATCCATACACACAAACACAACAATAACGACACACACACAATCACATAAAATCATAAAACAAGCCCTAGTTCTCTCGTCAATTAATGTGTTAGGGTTTCCATATTTTGCAAGGTCCATTAAATGTTCATTAAATGGTTCAATTAGGGCTTCAATACCAGGTTTAGGGCTGAATAAAGATGGGTCAAACATAGCAATATAGGTCGATCAAAACAGAAAATAAACAAGGTTCACATACACCACGTTTAGCGTGTTTTAATTTATGATTTCATGTGGCGTTTCAAGTGTGATCATGGAAAAATGAGTAGCAGTAAAACAACAGACCATACGAATAGATTATCTTATTAACTGATTAGGTTTAGGTGTTATTAATTCAGATTTGCATGTGTCGAATGGAAGGAAACAAAAGTGATGGTGATACCTCTTGGCTGGAACGAGACAGAAAACAGGAGAACAAAGGCAACCCTAAGTCGTTTACAACCACAATAAATAAACCCTTTATCACCACGAATGACCACCACAGCAACAAGTCTTCAACCTTGGTCTTGAGAGGGAAAAAGAACCAGGAACCTTGTGTGTTTTGTTTAGTTTGTGTCTAATGAAAAAGAAAGAGAAGGGAGGCCGTATGTTATAGATATGGCAAAAGCGTGTATATAAGTTTGGTAAGTAGATAATCCGAATATTATGTCTAATGAAGGTGCCGTATGAATGAGGTGGAGTAGACATATGAGATCTTTTATCATCTTAGGAATATACACATTAGTTTAGTACTTATCCTCTTGTATAATTTGTGTCGTGTGATGTCATAAAGCAAAAGAAAAACGTGTAACAAATGTGGCACAAGGGAGAATGTCGTGTGCTAAGTAGTATAGGATCAACAAGGTTACAAATTTTATTTGTTTAGTTAACTTAGGTTAATTTCATATAATGTCTTATTATCATATAACATATAGTTTAATGTATTTATTAATTATTATATAACTTAGGTAAAAATTCAAATTATATGGAAAAATGCGAAATCAGAATTTATGGTTTTACAATGAATATGCTAAAAAAGTGGGACCCATAGTGGATGTTTTATAATTAAATATTTGGTTTGTTAATTTGTAGGATATTTAGTCGGGTATATTTTTATAAATTAGGTATTTTAATAAAAGGTGAGGGGAAGGTGACCAAAACGGGTGAAAGGTGAAATGGAGAGAGAGGAGAGAGAAAGTTGACGTGACGCTGATGTGAATGGTTAGGGTACTAGGAGTCAACATTTCAAGTAATCCATACCTCCCAAATTCAACCAATCAGCTTCAGCCAACTCATTCCCATAAATTCCCATACCTCCCAACCTAAATCACTGGCGGCGCATAAATTCTCATACCTCCCAATTTTTTTTTCTTTTTAATATTTAAACTAAACAATTTATAATAAAAACATACCATTTCATTAATACAAAAATAAAAGTCCATTACATGATAAAAAATAAAAATACGAGATAAAAAAAACGAATTACATGATAATCGAAATTAAAACTAGAACTAATACACATCTAGAAATTACATGGCCAACCATATTTTGCTGCGAGTTGGCGTTTTTTGTTCTTTACCCACTCCAACATAATCGGATCTTCGATGTGGTCATGCGGCTCCATGTAGTACTTGAAGTCTTGCCTCTCCTTCTTGTCTTTAGCTTGTTCAATTTGGATGTCCAAAAGTTGTTGTGTCTTCTCTGTGATATCCGACATCATTTTGTTCTTCGCTTCAAAATGTGAGTTGACGGAATCAACAAGACTCTCCGCCTTTGACGACATTTCATCAACCTTTTTTTTCTCTTTTCTTGAACGCGTGGGGGTTGAGTCCTCATTCAAATCCGGGATGACATTATTGGGATCGTTGCTACCCGTCTCATAGTTCCGCCCATGAGTGACCCGAAATGCTCTAAAATTCGTTTCCAAAACTTGTCTCTATGTTGTTCATTCCCGACTACTCTACATGTCGAGATATGAACCCATGCCTTCGCCAAAGCTTCTTCTTCCTCTTGAGTCCAAGCGATTTTATCCGCTTTGTTCTTCACTTTGTTTGTCGGAACATCTTGTACTTCTTGAACATCATCATCTAAAAAAAAAAAAAGATCGAATGTAATGAAAAAAAAAAGTTCGAATGTAAACAAAAAAAATACAACCGAATGAAAAAAAATAATAAAAATAACGAATGTAAAAAAAACAAAAAAAAATTACCGTTAGGAAGTTCTTGTGTTTCGGGAACAACTTCATCTCGATAGTTAAGCATCGGATCAAATTCAAGCTCCGCCGTTTGATCGATCACGTAGTCCCTTGGTTGCATCGGTGGAGGGTAGTAAGCATGGGGAGTCGATGGTTGAGGGTAGTAACCATGGGGAGTCGGTGGTTGCGGGTAGTAAGCTTGGGGAGTCGGTGGTTGCGGGTAGTAAGCATGGGGACTTCGAACACCTCGGCCTCGACTTTTAGACCCGGATGAAACATTTTTTTGTTTTCTTGAATCCATGGAAGAGTTTTTAAATTTTTGTGTGTGTTTTAGGTTGAAGATAGTTAAGTTTTGGGGTTGAAATGGGGTTGAAAATATATAGGGAATTTTTTTATTAATTTTTTTTTTTACACCTCAACGTATACATTTCAACGTATACATTTTTTGGAATTTAATTCCTTCCAACGTCACTTTCTTTTGAATTTAATACTCTCCAACGTTCACTTCTTTTGCCAAATTGAATTTATGGGTAGCGGCTTGTGAACCCGCTGTTGACACTTTTTTGGCATAGATTTGGAACCGGTGGCGGTGTTACCGCCGGTTTCCAACACACCGATGGGCAAACCGCTGGGCACTCCTACCAGCCTTAGGGAGTCACCACCACTCCCTTTAGCCTTAGGCGGGCCTGAATAATTTTGTGATTAAGATTAGGCCTAAAAATGGTACCACGTTATTGGGCCACGATACGTTTATGGTTATAAGTTGGTGAGGGGACATATACATTTTGAGTTAGATCCTGCATGAGGGCTGGGCCGCTGGCTAGTAGGTTCCATAAGAAAAGTTTCCTATTCATCTTGTGGACACAGAATCTAACATGTAGATCCCAAGAAAACAAGCAAAAGTTTAAACTTAGGTCGTGAAAAAAAGAATTATAACCAATGTGTTATAAAAAATAAAATGTCAAAAATACGGCTTTACTAGTTCAAATTTTGTATGGGTAATACAAATTGTGAACCCACAGGAATACACATAAAATATATACTGACAGAAAGTTTGTGTTTACCAGAGATTTGTTTAGCTGTGGAAAAAAAAATATAATTATGAAATCCTAGGTGAATAAGTCTCATCAAAACAACTTTGTTATGATAATGATTATCCCAACATCATACATAAGAAACTAATAAGATCACGACCATCTTCTCAAATTCCCTGACACGGGTTGCCACTTCTATAGGATCAATGTCCCCAATCACAATCAGTCTTCCTATTTCTTTATGAAGGATTACATACTCAACGCCTGCAAGACTATATACCACCTTCTCTATCTTGTCAACTTCACTTTCACTATTAAAACTCACTCCTAGTTCAAGTTTCTGGATTGTACACAAACAATAGGAAGGACAACAAATAAAGAACAAAGGATAATTAACAAGAACAAATAAAGTTTGAGGAACCGCATGTAATTAAATTTTTCTGTGACTTCAATTGATATTAAAAAACAAAAAACTTTTTAAAAATGGTGCGTAAACTACCTATATAGATGGAATGTATAACCTAAATCATAGAGTATATCCTGAGTAATTACAATATATATCTGTAAATATCTACACACAAATATCTTAATAGCCTTTTGTTATATATGTATTTTGCAGACGATTTGGACGAAGAATAGCAAGACTTCATGCAAACCAACGATGCATATTGTAAACCACTCAAGCATACAGTTTCTTTTTCTTATATAAGAAGTAATTGTAATACGGGGATTAATTAATTTACTCACCATAGTTTTCTAAGGGATATAAAATATAGATTTATTATATATCACACACAAGTAAAGATAATTCATGCCAAAAAGAATTACAGTATCAATGTATATACGTACTTTGCGATGCAGGTTGTTAGGAGGTTTCACATCCAGATATACTCCGCTAAAGACAACTGACTGGTGAGATTTTCTCCATCCGTGCGATTCTGAAAATTTGTATATGAGGATCTAACGTTATTTGTAAGGAAGGGTCGAAGGGTTATTTGAGAACTGAGAACAATAAAATATAGAATTTAAGAATCAAGGAAGCAATGTGGGCTTCGCTTCTTGTTTCGATCATGGGATGTCACTGTTTCCAATTTTTTATTCAAAATCCACTTTTATCTAATTTTTAAAAACTAAAACATGTAATAAATAGTTAATTAATCGTTTAACAAACAAATTAAACTATCATGGTGAGCATCTTTTCCGCTTTTATTGGAGATGTCACTTGCTATACTTTTCTGACTTTTGTTTGTGTGGGTGTTGAAGCTCCCAAAGGTAAATCACATTTGATTTAACACTAAAATGTAAATTTCAAGCCTTAAGGGGAAATCACACATGAATTGTATGGTGTACAAATTGACAAAAGAACTAGAAAAAGTTGTAATCACGTGTGAATAAAAATGCCTTGGAACATATAATTAACCCAGATAAAAAAATTAGATCCTAATGATCACATGCGATTGTAGTTTCACCAAATATGATTATATATAATTTATATATCTTATGATTCAAAAAGAGAATTACATATGATTACAATCGAATATTTCATTCGGCTTAATAAAAATTAATGCATCGATTCACAAGCGATTACAACTCTTTTTTGACTTTTTTCTCTGTCGTGAAAAAATATAGACTATATGTGTTTCTCTAATATGCGCTCAATGGATAGAAAAGTTTGAGTTTATTAAATTAAAAAATAATATTTTAGTTAAAGAAATATATATGTTTAATTAATGTTATAGTTATAAAAAATGTGTTTATAATTACACCTTAGCACGTGCCCAGTCATGTTACCGAAACTCAAAAAATAAATTGTGCATGTGAATAGACATTAAGTCGTAATCACAAGTGAATAAACACTTTTTTTGGGTAAAAGGTTAAGTTGTCAGTGAACAAACACTTAGTTATAATAAAATGTGAATTAACACAATGATAATCATATGTGAATTTTAAAACTCACACCATAGATCACGTTTCATTTTATAGTGTAAACTTCAATACCACCAAAAAAATGGGTCAAAAGTAAGTATATAAAATGTGAGATAGATGCTATACGTGTGTGAAAGAATTTCCATTCAAAAAGGAAAAAAAGAGGAATTCTAATAGCGTAAATTGTTACATCGACATTAACTTAGATATTGAATTTTTTAGAAGAAAGAATTTCCATTCAAAAAAGAAAAAAAGAGGAATAAACGTTGATTCTAATAGCGTAAATTGTTACATCAACATTAACTTAGATATTAAATTTTTTTCGAGTGAGTGAATGCAAATTTTTCATTTGATTAGAAGAAAAAAGACGACAACTTCACTTGCTCTCATCGTTTTCTATTTATATATATATAAAAAAATAAATAAATTAAAAAAAAAAAAAAAAAACACCTAGAATTTTACAGCTTTAAAAAGAGATGTACCAGGATAGTGAATGGGATCATTGAACAACATCTTTAACACGTAAGACGTATCTGACTCAAAGAAATCACGGCGGCAAAGATAGTACCCTCCTGTAGTCACCTCGAACTCAGACAGATCTCCTCCAATCACTTCTTCACCTTTGGCATTATTTTCCAAGTTTTCTTCTTGCGTCAGTTCACCACCATTCATGTACACAAGGCTGGCACCACACCCACTTACTACCAAATTTTCCTCCAAAACCATTTTCACATTAATTTCATCACCAGGATCTAATATGTTTCCAATTGGCCAATAACTTACCCACACAACATCTTCATCGACTTTGGGTTTGCAATACACCACAGGGTTGTAAATCCATGTAAGACCCTTGGTTGTATTACTGACTTTGACAAACAAAACCCATGGATGTTCGTCCTCACTTGTTGACCCTTTATATTTAAAAATCACATTTAAGCCTTGGGTCCTGTGTTTCCCAGGGCACAACGGCACATTAAAAGACAAGAATGGGGATGATGACGTATACTCTGATGTCATCAAGATTTGATCCTTTACACCTTGCAAGTATGTGCTTCTTATACCATATTCGTACAACATCTATGCCAACAAAAATATAACATAGTCAGTCGTATACTAATTATAATCGTTTTCATGCTATGCAGGTCTGTTTCTTATTGCGTGATTCTATATGCATTTGAGAGAAAGAGAGGTAACCTGGATATGCCAATTTCTGCCTATTGTTATTTCATTACCAACCAGATCTATCTTGTAATATTCATATGCTTTGATCCATTTCATATGTCCCAAATCTGCTTCATCAAGTTCTGCTATGGGCACCAATTTAAAAAAGCCTTGAATTTCAGAGAGTTTGAAACAACCATCATATCCAAACTTCCGAAGTCTGAAACGTGCTGATTCGAATGTTATTTTCTCTAGTGATGTACACCAATGTGTATACAACTCCTCTAGCATGCTTGGACATATAATGGACTTCAGGTTTGGGCACGAAGTCAAGTTGAGTATCCGAAGCAATTTAAGATCAATGTTATTGGGTAGTAACTCAAAAGGATTACCCTCCAAATTCAAGTAATATAATGGTTGAGCATGGAATGCCAAACAAACATCACTCTTATAGTCAAGTTCACAATAACCGAGAAGTAAAGACTTTAACGAGTGGGGTAAGAAACTTAATGGCTTTTCAGTAATACCTCCACCTATACATAAAGCCTTAACCCTTCCCGGTTTTACATACTTCTTATTCAATGAAGCCTTCCATAGTTTCTTGCACCCTGTCAAGTTCAATACAGTAAGACTTTTGGTGCAAAAGGGTGAATATATTTTATTAATACGAATCAACAATACAATCTTTGATACAATCACTTAGATGGACAAAACCCATCCAGATCACACAACTAGACACATACTATATCTCAGAACATACAATGTCTGATAACAACCAATACACCAGACATCTCAGACATATCAGACATACTCACTTGTCTGTCATCACTTCTAACTCATGAATAACTGCACACTGACCATCTATACAGTCAAAAACTCATGAGAATCACCCTTTTATGCACCAAGACCATAACCTCATTACTACATTTCCATACTCACTTCCCAAACTTGACCATTCAACCCACATCCACAATGTATCAAGTGGGATAAGTGAGCAGGCATCATAATGCAGGCTACAGCCACCCATCATTCCAGTCAAGGGCTCTTCCAAGATTCCTACATTTCCCTCTTTACAAAAGGCTTCAGAATCTTGAAAACACTCACCTTGAGGGAGAATCACCAAACCCCCTTAGCAGTGTATAGATAGGACCAAGTAGGTTCATCTTTCACTCCTCACTATTCCTATCTTCATACACTGCCCTCCAACTCACATACCCTTCACACAATGGAAACCTTCTTTATGAAAATCAATGAACTGTTGTCTAAAATACTACCAAAACAGAGCTCAATTACCTAACAAAGGCCTATTGAGAATCTGTCTTGTAGAATCAAAGACAAACAGTTCAAAGAATTCAAGTTACAAGGCCATCATTGTGTTTGTGAGTTTAAAACATCTTTTCAAACCCATGATCAGAATGAAAAGATAAAGGATAAACCTTTTCCATTTTAGCAGTTGATCATAATCACAATACTGCTTTGAGATGCAAGGATTCAGCTTTAATCCTGCAATCCCAAACACCCCTTAATTCATATTGTCATTCATAACAACCTCCCACTTTCGACAAACTTCCAAAACTTGTATAGATCTCTTCACTTTTAAACTTGATAGCTTCAATCTCACATGGTTTATCACAATGCTTATCAATTCCTTAGTATCATGCTTTTCATTTGAGAAGAGTCTTTTGTTTCTCTCATTCCAAATGAAATACACACAGGCTGCAATTAGTATCCTGCTCAACACACTTCTAATTGACCTGTTTTGCTTTGTATTGGACATCCTTCTAACAATTTCATCCCAACTGTCAGGCACATCATCTAACCCAGCTTTCTTCTTTAACTCCTTCCAAATCTTGATAGAATAAGAACATTCAAAGAATAGGTGGTTGATAGAGTCAAGACAGTTTTCACACAATGCACAGGTCATATCCTTGTCAGGGTACCATTTCTTCAATCTATCTTGTGTAGAAAGTCTCCCAAAAATAGCAATCCAGACAATAAATGAGTGTTTGGGAGTGCAGTTTGAAAACCAAACAAGATCATGCCAAGCAACATTGTTTCCTTTCTGTCTCAAGTCCTTCCAAACTGTATTGGTGGAGTAGCTAACAACTTTATCATCATTAGTACACCACAAATATTTGTCATTTGAGTCTGAAACAATATTGGGAACAGGAATTGTACTGAGAATAGGGAACTCATTAAGCCAGTTTGCAGGTCAAACCCATTGACCATCACAAATCATATCTCTGACTTTCACATTTAGATTCAATCCAGCCTGTTCAATTGTATCCAGTGGAATAAAGCTACTTAAAGGTTGAGGTCCCCACCACTTATCATGCCATAGAAAAATGCTAGCTCCATTACCCACCTGGCATACAATGTGCTTTCTCATTTTATTTCTTAGATTCAAAATTTGTTTCCACCCATGACTTGCATTTTGATCATGATGAGCTAACCAAATGTTTCCACCTTTTAACTTTGTCTCATAAATCCAATTTACCCATATTGAATCTTTACTGCTAGCAACATTCCATAAGTGTTTAGCCATTAATACTTCATTCCATTGTTCCAGTTCTTTGATGCCTAAGCCTCCTTCACTTTTAGGACTACAAACAGTTTTCCATGCAACTTTGGCTTTACCTTTTGACAATTCCCCTTGACACCATAGAAAACCTTTTAGAAGTTTATCAATGTCCTTTATCACAGCTTTAGGAAGCATGAAAACAGAAGCCCAATATACTTGCATTGAGGACAAAATGGAAGCAATTAGTTGCAATCTTCCAGCATAAGATAAGAGCTTATTCTTCCAGTTGTTCACTTTAGCCTTTACTTTGTCAATTAAACACTTTCAATCTGTGAAAGTGAGCTGTTTGGTGACAAGATGAACTCCTAGATAGGTAACTAGGAGAGTTCCAATCTTGAATGGGAGAATAGCAAGGATATCTTGTTTAATATGCTCCTGAACATTGCCAAAAAACACTGTGCTTTTGCTGATATTGGGCTTAAGGCCAGAAATGCTACTAAACTTCTCCATTGCAGCTTTCACCACTTGAACAGACCCAAGATCACCATGACATAAAACCAGAAGATCATCAGCAAAGCATAGTTGAGATATCTTAAGGTCTTTACACCCCCAATGGTACTTAAATTTACCATCATCCTCAATCTGTTTGTTCAGCAATAGAGTGAAAACTTCCATAACAAGAGTGAAGATGTAGGGAGACATAGGGTCACCTTGTCTAAGACCTCTTCCTGCTTTGAAATATCCATGCCTCTCATTGTTTACATTGATGGTGAAAGTAGCACCTCTAACACAAACCATGATCCATTTAATCATTTGACATGGGATTCTGAACATGTGAAGAATGCTTTCCAAAAAGTCCCAATTTACAGTATCATAAGCTTTTTGAATATCAACCTTCAATGCAACTCTTCTAGCACCATTCTTCCAATTGTACCCTCTAAGAAGCTCTTGAGTCAATAAAATGTTGTCTGTTATTTGTCTTCCAGGTATGAAAGCACTCTGTATTTGGCTCACTAGCTTACACAGAGAATTCTTCAATCTATTGGTCAGGATTTTACTTACGATCTTATAGATCACATTGCAACATGCAATGGGTCTGTAATCAGACACCTTTTGAGGTGTATTACTTTTGGGAACTAGAGTAATCAGTGTAGCATTCACTTCCCCAAGAAGCTTGCCATTGTTGAAAAACTCTTTTACTGCCTCACATACATCTCTCCCAACAGTGCTCCATGCTTTCTTGTAAAACTTGGCAGTGTAACCATCAGGGCCTGGAGCCTTATTGTCACAAATATCAAACAATGCTTCTTTAATCTCCTTGTCATGAACTTCTTTGACCATAGTCACAACATCTTCATTTGAAACTGTTTTAGCATTTAGACAGTTGAGATCCAAAGTTTGCACAGGTGTAGCAACTCCAAGGAATGCTTAAAAATGTTTTACAAACTGATCAGCAACTTGGTCTCCTTCATATCTCATGCCATTCTCATCATTAACAACTTCAATTCTGTTTCTATGAGCCCTTCCCTTAATAACAGCATAAAAGAACTTGCTATTTTTATCACCATCACTAAGCCAATCAATCTTTGCTTTCTGCATCAAAAACCTTTCTTCATCCTGAACAGCAGTCTTGTATTCATGCAAGATGATTGCTTCTTCTTGTTTAAGTACTCTGTTATGTGGCTCTTTATCAATAATGATTTGAATGGCTTTCAGCTTTTCACTCCATTCCACAACTTTCTCATGCAAGTTACCAACACTCCAGCTTAAATTTTTCATATGAATCTTCAAGGCTTTGAGTTTCTTAATAAGTTTGAACATAAGACAACCATCAACTTGAATATTCCATTTTTTCTGCACAATGTCAATGAAATCAGGTTTATCAGCAATGAAATTTGAAAACCTGAATGCCTTGTGTTTCTTCCTCATCATATTAGGTATAATGAGAACTGCTGGACTATGATCAGAGGTTAGGTGAGGTAGAAAGTGTGCATAAGAGTTAGAGAACATGCTCATGAAATCAATGTTACCCATGACTCTGTCAATTTTCTTCATAATCCCATTGCTAGGATTTAATCTACTTTGTACCCATGTGAAATGAACACCAGTAGAGTTGATGCCTTCAACCTCAATAAGATCTAGACATTCTTGAAAATCAACCATGTCATTGGTTTTGCATGATCCTCCTTCAGAATGATCCCCATTATTCAATGAAGCCTTCCATAGTTTCTAGCACCCTGTCAAGTTCAATACAGTAAGACTCTCGAGGTCCCCTATGGTTTTACAAAGTTCAGTCAGACTGCTACAGTCCCACAAGACCAATGTCTCAAGTTTTGGAAGTTGGTGGAAACTGCATATGCTTACAAGTTTGTCACATCCGTCAAGATTTAAAATCTTTAACGATTTAAGAACCTAATTTAAGAATAACAAGTTTAATTTATCAGTTTACATTCAAATGAGGATTGTCTAAGAGATGCTAAAAGGTCAAGTGACAAACAAAGGATTGAATTCCTACCGTGGGAGGTTCAAACTTTTCCAACTCTCCGTTACTCATATCTATAGCAACCAAGCTGCTCATAAATAAGCCAGAAGGTATTGTTTTTAAATGACACCAATGCCAGCGCAACCATCTTAGCTTTGGAAAATTCTCGTATGACCCAACAAGTTCCACATACTGGAGCTGGAGCAATTTTAGGTTCTTCATCTTTACAAGGGAGCTTGTTTGAAGTTCTAATAGCTACAAAATTTGCTTGAATTAAATTTATTAGTATACCTCATATTTTTCTTTTCTAATTTTGTTACAAAATAGAGAATTACAAAAGGGCACACAAACTAAATACAATGCATATGACACACCTTCAAAAGAAATGATATAACCTAGAATATTTCTGAACTCATATGAAATATTTGACCAGTTAGAACCTAAACATAAATCCCGCTTACCGTATATGAAAGAAATCAATAGAACATATGGGGAAGCGTTTGACCTACAAAACTGCTTGTCTGCTGATTAATTTTAGTGATACTCTAGGTCATTACAGAAACAATTGCCTATTATCTATTAGGAAGATATCTATGGGATTCCAACATTGACATTACAGCAAATACACCCCCTCGCCCCTTTCAATTCCAGGTTTTCCATCTCATTCTGACTCTGATTCCATCACTAATAGATACAAAGGTGTTTAATAGGGCTAATTTAGCATCCATCTGATATGGGGAATTCCTTGAGGTGCCACAATATATAGGTGCTTTATTTAATTTTAAAGGGTTGAGTTTGTGTATAAGAGGTGCTTGTTTTTGTTATTGTTCAGCTTAATTCAAGGACCTTTAAGTTCATTTTCGAATGTTTAAGGGCTAGATATGTATTTCTGTATTCATTGCAAGTATAAAAGGGGACAAAGCATCTCAGCAATGTTTCTTTGAATTCATTTGTTGCTTAATTAATTTGATTAAATCGCAGCACAGCTGTTCTCTAGCTTGTGTTTGAGTGTGTTAAGTTTGTTGTGCAACAGTTTTAGATCAGGTGCTTTCGTTTTGGTTCAGGATCGTTGATGAATTAACTGTAATTCTTCACTTCTCCATAAATTTTTGAATTAATTCGTTTACTTGGTTTACCTTTGACCCCTCCTTGAGCTTTTGAACGTCAAGTGCTAAACCTTCAATTTTTCTTGAACCCTATAAAGAAAAAGATAGAAATGAGAATTAAGGTTGTGAAATGGAAAACAAGCTTAAAGATACACATATAAAGCATCTTACGTCTCCTTCGCTTAACAGATTATAAGCATCATCGTTACACCAAACTCTACTATGTTCTGCAGGATCTTTGGATTCTTCACGGACCATCTTTCTTCCCATATTTTGCAGCAGTTGATGCATCCTCAATTTGTTACTTTTTGAAACAGTAAGGAGGGATTTGTTAATGAGAGTTACAATCCCAATATTTGCATAGAAGTCATGCTCCAATATTGTTGCCACATAATCCATGTCTTCGCCAACAAAGAAACAAGCAATGTGCAAAAACAACTCTTTGTCATTGTTATATGGCAAGGAGTCAAAGCTCCTTCGTAGAACACCTTGTATTTTGCCATCAAGATCTCCTTTCAATGAACTCAGTGAATTCAATCTACTTGTCCAACTTTCAATGTTATCTCTCTTACGTAGAGACGAACCCAATACTTTAAGAGCTAGCGGGTTTCCTCCACAATGATGTGCCAGTTCCACAGCAAGGTCCTTGAAACCTTCCTTGGGAAGTTTAGATCCAAAGGCATGAAAACTAAACAGCTCTAGTGATTCCTCATCATTCATTAATTCGAGTTTGTACACCTGGCACACCCGAAATGTGGACTCAAGCCATCCATTTATATCAAGAAGCCTAGTTGTAATTATAATTTTGCTTTGCGGATGGAACATCTTTGTTCCAAGTAAAGCGGCCAGCACATCGTCTTCATCAATGTCATCAAGAACAATAAGCACCCTTTTCATTTGTAGGGCCTTCTCTATCTTACATGTACCCTCAGAAACACTAGATATCATTATATTCTTTTCCCCTGAAACATCTCTGAGAAGTTGCTTCTGTATCCCAATTAAACCATCAGGTTGCTTGTAGTGCTTCCCAATCTCTTCAACAAAACTGCTGTTTTCAAAATTTCTATTGTTTGAGTTATATATGTATTGGGCCATTGTTGTCTTCCCACAACCCCCCATACCACAAATTGCTAGCACGTTAGCATTGTGGTGCACATTTTTTAACCAGGAATTAATAACTACTGCTCGAGACTCCACTCCAGTCAAATGAGCCGGTGTACACACTAATTTCAAATCTAGTTTACTATCAATTGTGTCAACCACTTTTGAAATAAAATCCGTTTCAGACCTGTAATAAAAGCAGAGAGATATCAAAGCACATTCAGAGCATGACATATATCACCTTCTTGTAAAATTTAGAGGTTCACTAGTCCACATAACAAAAATGCCTTAGCAAATAAAATATTATTTTTGTAGTTAATAACACTACAAATGCCTCATGTAAATATAAATATGTTGACAACTTGTCTTTCTATGAACAATCGTATATACAACAATAATCACACTGGACTTTTATTGAATAGACAAACGTTAGTTTACAGACTTTAGGTATTTATACTTTTCCAATCGGTACATACCAACCGACACAACTATTCTAAAGACACAACCTTTTACTAACAGACATAACTGTCTTTGACTTCCTATAACCGACTATTCGGTTGTTAACTATTTTATTGACATACTAGACCCCTTAAGTTTATACATACATAAACACTAAATACTTGACTTTCATGGATTAGTAAATTAGTATCCAATACTCCCTCCTAATTTATTAATCCATGCCTTCGATATCTTCAAGCTCCATCATCTTTATCTTTGAACTTTGGCTTGTTTCCACTTCCTTTGTCTTGATCTTCAACACGAACTATGTTTTGAACTTCCTCCTTGATTTGACTTCTTTCTTCCTTGTCTTCAATCTCATCTCGATCATCTTTGTCACCTTTGTCACTATCTTCCTTCATTTGTATCATTTCATAATCTTGCATCTCCAATAATCTGTTTCTTTTAGTACTTGTATCACGATCTTCTGGTTCAACTTTCTTGTTGCTTGATTTAATGTCTTTCTTAATCTGGTTCTCCTTCTGAACTCTTGATGGCGTCTCTCGATGCTTCTTGCATTTGCCCTTGTCAACTATTGGTTCTTCTTCTAGGTGTTTCTTATCTGTAAGAACTTCATGGTTCTCTCTCTCAAACTGTTCTTTTTCTGTCTTTAATTCTTTTATCTCCTTGCTTGCGCAATTTCCCAACTTCTTGATGTTCTCTAACTTTCTCTGCATTTGTTTCTCAAATGTCATTTCTCTATTTTTCATTTTCTTCTCAAACTCTTGTTTCTCCATTTCTAACTCTTGAAGCATTTCGAACTTCGAAAACTCTAATTTACTCTTCAAGTCAGTTTCTATCTCTGAACTTATGTCTTCTAGCTTTTCTTTTGGAATTTCATCCTTTTCAATGACAATTCCATTTCTTCTCTTCTCTTCTTTTAAGGATGTTATCTCTTTTTCATCTTTACTAGTAACCATCAATAGCGTTGGTTCGTCATCTTCGAGCACAAGGTTTACTTTTTCTTCTCTACGGTTTGGTTCTAGACAATTTGCAGCAAAGTGTCCAAACTCTTGACAATTATAACATTGTATTTCTCTAAGATCTCTTCTTGGATAGTTTTTATCTCTAGGGCTTCTCTTCCCTCTATTATAACTATCTTCATTCCTGTTATCTTTTACGAATCTTCCTTGGCCTCTTCCTCGTGTCTGATTACCACCTCCTCTTCTATAACTTCCATAGTTGCGTTCATAATTTCTGTCATTCCCTTGACGTGTGAATAACAACTTCTCACTGTTATCTTCCTCACTTCCTTTTCTAAACTTAATCCTTTCTTCATAAGTCTTAAGTTTCCCGATAATCTCCTCCAACTTTACAGTCTTAAAATCAACAATCATTTCAATGGTTACTACTACTGGTACAAATTTATCTGGTACTGCATTAAGTATTTTTCGTACTTTCGTTTGCTCATCAAACGTTAATCCACATGTAGCAGCCTTTGTAATAATACTCATCAACTTCCCGGCAAATGAATCTATTGATTCATCTTCTTTCATCACAAGTCTCTCAAATTCTTATTTAAGTTGTTGCGAGTGTGCCTGTTGTACATCTTCTGTCCCAAGAAATCTGGACTTTAGAGAGTCCCAAATTTCTTTCGCTGTTTCACATCCCGCAACTTGCATTTGCAAATCTTCTGGTAATCCTTGAAATAGGTATGCTGACGCAGAACTATCCTTTTTTACATCAATCTCTTTTGATGTACTTGTTCCTTCTACTAAAGCCCATACTCCATTTGCCAATAGTATCTTCTTCATTCTTAATGCCCATAATGTACAGTTCGTATTGTTTAGAACTGGGCATTGATATGATGATAACGATGAGGCGAAAACAATATTTTTGTTTTCGTTTTTATCTCCCGACATATCCTTTTGATTTGGTTTTCTTCTAAAACCAATATAACTCTAATAATAGTCGAACTTAAATCTTTCTTTCTAATCCACAATAATAATATGCAAATTCTAAACTTTTCTAATCTATTCTTTTAATAGATAAAATAAAATTAACAAGTATTTAAAAGGTAATAATAAAACTTGTTAATGTTTATTCCCTTGGGCTTTCACTTAATTTTCATGGGCCTCTTTTCTTAAACAAAAAAGACCGTTCCTTTTTATATAAAATCCTTCACGCTGCTTCTTCTTCCTTTACATGCAATTTGGGCAAAACTTTCCCCTGGTAATCCCTCTTCTGGTTTTCTTCTAATCAAACGGTGGTGGTGGTGGTTAATCAATATTTTACTCACAAAATTAGGGCTTGAAATCAACTTTGTCTCCTTTTTCTGGTAAGATGGTTACTCTCGTTGGTTTGTGGTTGTGTTTCTTTTCTTCTATGGCAAGTACACGGCGGCGGTTTCTCTTTCGCACAACCGGTATGTTTCTTTCTCTCTCTTTCTCTGATTTGATCTTCACTTAATCGGTTTTCTCTTGATTGATTCGCTGAATCAATTTCTTCTTTCTTTTTTCTGGAACGATTCCCTGAATCGCTAGTCTTTTTTCTCTAAAACGATTCCCTGAATCGTTGGTCATCTTCTCGGTCTCTGGTTCGAACCTTTGGCTCTGATGCCACTGTTGACAACTTGTCTCTCTATGAACAATCGTATATACAACAATAACCACACTGGACTTTTATTGAATAGACAAACGTTAGTTTACAGACTTGGTTACATAGGTATTTATACTTTTCCAATCGGTACATACCAACCGACACAACTATTCTAAAGACACAACTTTTTACTAACAGACATAACTGTCTTTGACTTCCTATAACCGACTATTCGGTTGTTAACTATTTTATTGACATACTAGACCCCTTAAGTTTATATACATACATAAACACTAAATACTTGACTTTCATGGATTAGTAAATTAGTATTTTTGTAGTTAATACCAATACAAATGCCTCATGTAAATATAAATAAAAAGTGATCCTCAAATCTATTTAAATCCTGGATTCGGAAACAAAAAACTTAACTAAACGCACCCCAATAAGCCAGTGTGACACCTTACCAAACGGGCATGTTGTTGTTCAGGTGAATTCCATTAAATGGGGTCATATCATATAGGGGTTAAACCCCCAATATCTGTTATTTAAGCATTTTTGTTTCGGTATCACAGTATCACTTTGCAGTACCAGTTTCATATCATACATACAAACTTGAATATAAAAAATATACGCATATTTCTCCCAATCGATCAAGTAAGGGTTACAAGAAGGGGTGGAGCCAGGATTTATGTTAAGGGGGGCCGGCCGTGCTAAACACAAAAGGTCATATTGATAGATATCGCTTCAAATATTAATATGTAGTGTTGTCTTTTATTGTTTAAGTTATTCATTAATGAATTTTGTAAACATTTCTATAGAATAAGGGGGGTTGAATCTAAAAAACTAATAGAGAAGCGACTTTTAATCTAAATAACCAAAGAATGAAGTGGGTTGATTAAGGGTAGCACAGCACCCACTAGTCATCCTAGCTACTAGCTCCAAGAGCTATTATTTAACTAAAACATGTTCCACCATCAGATCGACTTGAAACCGCATCATGTTTGGGCAAGTAAACCATCTCCTGGGGCTACTACACGGAACACCATCAGACTCGAATGTAACGTGTTTCTATGTGAAAGGAGATTAATATATTGATAGGTGGAAAGTTGTAGAAATATGGCAACTAGGAAGACAAAATATTGAATACAAAATTCGTCTTAAACTGTAAGGCAATATTTATAGTTTGGTATATTGTTCTGAAAATTACTCTGTTTCAAAGTTATACATTTAGGTGGCGTTTGGTTTGCACTACAACCATTCGCACAAGTGCAATGAGGAGGGAAGGGGAGATAATGGGCATCCATATCTTAACCCAACGCTTTAGGTGGATATGGGATATGCCTAGTCAACTCACTCCCTTAAACCTATACCCACAGATATAGAGAATCGTACCTTCTAACCAACTTCAGGTACTGCTCTTTTTCATTGCTGTAAATCAATGCCTAATTTTGACCATTGACTATAAATTACCAAAATATCATATTACTTACCACTGGATCCTAGTTGCATTGAGCTAAAACTAGTTTCATAGTCATAGTGCTTGAATTATAAAAATGAATGGATAATAGCATACCCGGAAACAACCATGCCAGTCAAATGAGCAACCTGAGTCAGGGCTTCCTTCCATCTGTTCACATCAACCTCTGTCCATTTTGATCCTTCTATAGTAAAACTTCGCCTATGATTCCTAACATCCGAGGGATCAACGTGATAAAACACCGGTAAAACGAAATTATTGAAATTCCATTTTTGATCAAGGATCAGCACAAGCTCATCAAGGCACCATCTAGAATTTGCATAGTTCTCCGACAAAACAACTACAGAAGCCCTAGATTGTATGATGGCTCTCTCGATTTCTGGCTTGAGTTCCAGACCTCTATCAATTTCATCATTATCCCTAAAAGTGCGAAGTCCTGCTCGTACTAACGCTTGGAAGAGATGATCAGTAAAAGAATGACGAGTATCCTCTCCTCTAAAGCTCAGAAAAACATCATAAGCGGCTCGAACTGAAACAGGTGAACCCACTGAAGCAGAAGATGAAGCCATTGAAAGTAGATCAGACAACTTAATACACAAGGCCAAAAGGATATAAAAGGACATCAAAAGTCAGACACCTATAGTATTACTACAGACCACTACAAATTTTGAATTCAAAAGACTTGGTCAATTGTCAAACACTAACAGCTGTATTTTATACTATTCCTTAACAGCTGTATCTCTTGAAGGGGTTTGTTTAACGATGTCTATCATGTGGAGATGCCTCAAGTGTAGCCTAACTTTCAGTTAATATTAATATTTTAGAAGATAGTTGTCTATAAAAGATCCATTTAATTTCAATTAGGTGACTATCATGTATAGAATATAGATGCATCACATGCAGCATAACTTTCAGTTTCCCTCATTTTTTAATTTCAAAAGTTTCTAAAGCTATGAGAACATATCCTACACAAAAGGTTAGATAGATCACTTCATATAGATCGGTTATGTTAAAAACCGATCTATGAAAGGGAAAATATAATAAATAGATCGGTTATTTGGATAATGACTGATCTAACTAGCTTCTAGTTGTACACATGATTAAAATGAAAAACTAAATAGATCGGTTATTAATAAATAAATGATCTATTTAACTCCAAATAGTTTTTAGCGAGATACAAATTTTCACCTTCCCCTTCACCAAAATTCCAACTTTTTATTTGCCTCTTCACAAAAATTCCAACTTTTCATTTCCCACTTCATCAAAATTTAGACACACAAAACCCTATACCATTTCCCCAAAATCACTCACCACTTCCAGCCCTCACCACTCTCACCAAACAAATCCTAACCACCATCACCCTCTTCAATAGTGGTTTCTCACCTCCACCACCCACCACCACCATCGCTGTCGAAGCCCTAACCCTTACTTCCACTCTATGTAAGTTAAGATTTCTCGTCAATATTTTGCAGTTTCGGTCTTTTAATTAAATCCCGAACATGTGAAATATAATAGCTATGGTGCCATAGGTGAAAAATAATTGGTTTTTAGTGTTTTGGCTGGTTTAATTATTGTAGTGTTTAATTATGATGTTATGAAATGATTTTTTTTTTTTTTTTTTTTTTTTTTGGTATTTATTGGCTCAAATTACTGTGATTATTGTGATGTTTTACTATGCTGTTATGAAGTGCTTATCTACAAATTTTCAGTTAGAATAAGCAGATTCCGATAAGCAACTTATAAGTACTTATTCTTAAGCAGAACCCCATAAAGTTTCAGTTTTGGTTGACTTGATATAATGGTGTGAAATTGTATGTGGTTTAAAGTGAATTAGGTATTTACTGGTTTGTTAGCTTTAAAGTTTTGTCATTTGTGGGAATTGTAATAGCATGTAAAGTACAAGGACTAGTTTAGTCATATTGCTAAGTTAGACTTGTAGCTTTGTAATAAATACCCTCCTATGTCAATACTAGGAGGGTTGAGGATTCATTTGTAACACACGAGGTGTGTGTGTTTTCTAGACTCTCTCTCTAGAAAACATACACACCTCGGAAATCAATAAACCGAAAGTTCAAAGTTTAATCTTTAGTTCGAGTTTATGGTGTTTCCTCCACCTCTGAACGTGATTCTTGGTCATATCAATTGGTATCAAGAGCTAATCGGGTGGCTGCTCGTGGTGTTTTTAAGGTGATAAAGGTGATTTTTGTTGTGTTTTATCTCGGTTTTTCTTCATTTTCTTCATCAGCCGAGTTTAGTGCTATATTTATGTTCGTTGTGTGTTTAATGAACCCAACTGATGCGTTTTTATCATAAAAAACGTGAGCTTTTATGGTCTTTCTGGATTCATACGCATGAACAAAGGCAGAAAGTTGTGTGTTCTAAGCTTCTTTGATCGAAAATCACATTATCTTTGTATAAGATTTGTGTTTTGGAATATATTGAATATCTTATTCATTGGTTTATGAATTATTGGTCAAGTTGCTCAAGTTGGTGAAAGATTGTCAGTAGAAAATCTTAAGTGATAAGGTTGCAAGTGGAAGAAAGTCAACAAAAGTGGGCAAAAGCTGCGTTTTATCGCAATTGAGGTTTATCGCATTTGAGGTTTATCGCAGTTGAGGTTTATCGCATTTGAGGTTTATCGCAGTTGACCATCTTCACTGTTATCGCGATTGGACAATCTTATCGCATTTGCAAAAAAAAAAAAAAAAAAAAAAAAGAGTTTTTTGGCGGGAAAAGTTGAGTAAAATTTAATTTTCACAGGAGACTTAACGGTCCATTTTTACGCGAGATTCAAATTCTGGTACAAGAGTGAAAATTTTGGCCCAAAATTCAAATTTTTTGGCCAAAATTCGAATTTTTCGGGGAATTTTCGGCGTAAAAATTTCTTAAACTCAAATTTTTCCAGCATCATTATAATGTCATTTTATGGCATTTTTCACAACAATATCACAATTGAAATTGTCGGACTGCACCTTCAAAATCACCACGTATAGCCGAAAAGATCCTGATCAAGATTCACAATCAGATGACAATGGTCAAATTATCAGCTGTGGCTACAAGGATGATGATTCATTATTACTTATTTGAAGTTGAAGTGGAATATCTCGGGTATGTGTACTTAGTATCTTGAAGATATCGGGGTTGGTTGGATGCATGATTCTTCGAGATCCTTGTTTGGGCACTCATGGGAATAGTGATTAAGTCTTGGGTTATCTAGTTTTCATAGGTCAAGGGGAGGATGGACGAAGACCTAGTTAACTATCACTTAAAGGAGATACGTTGTAGTACTCAGTGTCACACAAAGATGTGGATAATTCAAGAGATGTTCATATACAGTTAAGGAAGGATGGATGGGTATATGAAACGACCTATATGCTTTAAGGAGTTACGTTGTAGTGCTCAGTATAGGTTCTTAGTCACACTATCGTGCAAGTTTAAGTCACAAGTTTGGGTTATTCTACTTCAGTCTCAAGTTCGTTATAGTGGGTTTTCTCCTTCAGTAGTCACTACATGAAGCCGTTGTTCTTAATACAGGAGGTTAGATTGGGTATATCGACATCTTCTCACGGGCTGATATGATTCCTTATAAAGGGCTTCCAGTTTGTATTTCACGTACACATCAGTTTGCTGATTCCGATTAATCGCAACCAGCAGGGGAGAGAAATGTACGGGCTGATCTCTCATGGGAAAAATAACTGGGATGCATTTGGTGAGATAAAGATGTTGATACCATATTCCCCCGAACGGACTTCAGATACAGGGCAATCATAAGAGAGGTTGTCAGTTTGGGGGAGAGCACTAATTAGGGGAGAGCACTCAGGGCACTCTGAATTAAACCCTAATTAGATTTGCTCACTTAGTTCGTCTGCAAGTAAAGAAATGGCGGCTGAGAAGATTATGCAAGCTGAACGAAGTAATGAAGTTTGAAGATCTTTCTCATGTATTTGTATTGAATTTTACTTGTAGGGAACATTGTAAGCAATTCCCATATGACTTCACTTTGGGGAGAGATTGTTAGCTTTAAAGTTTTGTCATTTGTGGGAATTGTAATAGCATGTAAAGTACAAGGACTAGTTTAGTCATATTGCTAAGTTAGACTTGTAGCTTTGTAATAAATACCCTCCTATGTCAATACTAGGAGGGTTGAGGATTCATTTGTAACACACGAGGTGTGTGTGTTTTCTAGACTCTCTCTCTAGAAAACATACACACCTCGGCAATCAATAAACCGAAAATTCAAAGTTTAATCTTTAGTTCGAGTTTATGGTGTTTCCTCCACCTCCGAACGTGATTCTTGGTCATATCATGGTTTAAGTTAGTTTGATTCGTTTGATTCTTAGCTAAGGGTGTTATGAAATGCGTATTAGGATTGTGAGATTCGAGTCTTTAGCTAAGGGTGTTATGAAATGCGTATTAGGATTGTGACCATTTAAAACAAGTGGTTAGCTTAGTTTAAAACCTTTTATGAACTCACAACAGAACAGATTTTATAAAGGGTTGATAAGGAGACACATATGTGATGACATAATTAACACTGGAGAGATCTGCGCTAAAATTTGCATTTAGCACAATTTAGTTTATGGTGCTGTTATGTGTGCAAATTATGTTTCTTGATAAATTGTTTTAGAAACTAGGCTACTTTATGTGCCGATTTGAATTCTTCTATGAAACTAGTTTTGAAACTCACATACATGTTCCCTTGCAGATGCGTTTCATTTCGTGGAAGAAGCCGATGGTGATGAATCGAGGCCTGAGTACTTGTGCCCATTTTGTGCAGAGGATTTTGATATCGTTGGCCTGTGTTGTCATATTGATGAAGAGCATCCTGTTCAAGCAAAGAATGGGGTATTGTTATCCTTTTACCACTTTTTTCCTCGATTTAACAATCCTTTGATATGTTGTTATTCAACCTCTTTCCATCATTTAGTTTATATTTAGTTTACATTGGGTATGACATGTAAAATATATTGAACTCAATGTTTAAAACTTTAAATTGTATTCCTTAAAACGAGTATGATATGGAAATCCTTTTTCTTTAAATGATTTGTAACAAGCATACATAATATTAGATGATAATACTTGAGTTGATCACATCTCTTAAATGTCTTGTTAAACTTGTTTTTATACTGAAAATGTAGGTCTGCCCGATATGTGCAAAAAGGGAGGGAAGTGGTTTGGTCAGCCATATTACCATGCAACATGGAAGTCTTCTAAAGATATCCTTTTTATTGAAGCTATTCCTTTATATAATTTTGGATGCTTTAATTGTAATTAAATTTATTTCACATCCTCTTCGAATATTGTTATTCCTTGACTAGATATTACGTTCGACGCAAGAGGAGATTCCGTAGAGGTGGATCTAACTCTAGTCTTTCTATCTTGGAGGTTCTTCATTCTTGGTTCCGCCATCCACCAACACAGAGGCTGATCCGTTGTTATCTTCTTTCATGTACAATAATGTTGCTGAAACGTCACAAGATCAAACTCCTCTCTCTACTGAAGCAATGTCAGTGGTAGAAACCTCAAATACAGATTTCTTGGCAAGGTAAGAGTTATGGCAATTCATGCACTGAAAATTCGGTTATTGTGATTGCAAATCTTTATCCTTTGTTGAACACTTTGAGAAAATGTTGGTAGTTGTTGGTAATCTTTATTTTCTAGTTCGTGTTATGAAATATCTTTGATAGAGGTGGCAAGAATAGGCGTGTTGGGCAACATGTCAAAATGGGTTTAGGTCGAAACAGGAAATATAACAAGAGTTTTAAATGGTCAGGCCGGGTTGGCTTTAACAGCATGGTTACGATAATTATTTAGATCCTTGAATAAAATGGAAGGAGGTTCTAAATTAGACTTTTGGCGACTTTTACTCTTTTGATATATTCCTCTTCTAGAATTAAAGAACACACTATGTTCAACTGTTTGAGATGAACATGACCCAAATTGACCCATTTACTACTAATGGGTCGAAATGACCTTTAGTTTTTACTTGATATTTATCTGTAAGGAAGTTGTCACTTTATGCAGTGGTATATTTGAGGTGAACTTCTCAAAGGATATCAGAATTCAGGGCATTCTTGGTCCATGCGCGTCACTTGAAAAGGTTGATTTAGTGTTCTATTAAGTTATTGACTCTACATCCATTAACCGACCTTGTTGACTGATTCTTGTTTTTGTGCAGAAAGGTCCTTTTTGTGCAGAAGGCCGGTTTATCCATGTCCTCCAAGGTCTCTTCTTGTTCCTTGCTCTGTCCCCTTGTCTTTTCTTAATTTATCACCTGATGCGTGCTTTTAAGAAGGTTAATATCATATTTCTATATGGAATTGTCACTCTCTTAGTCGAACTTACTAATTGACTTCAACAGCTTGTCTCACCATACGGAATGGTACACTGAAACGATATAGCATAAATCAGTTATATCCCTTTCCATGTTAGTTTAAGGCCGTATCATTGGTGTAATAAAACGTTAGTAAATGTGGAATCCAATAGTTTTCTAATATAAGATTTTTGACTGCAGACCGATACTGCTTCAGTACTTCTTGAGGCAATGGAGTACATACACTTTCTTCACGATCAAGTACACTCTACCACCATGGTCAATCAGCATTCTTCCTAATTGCAAGCATGTTGTTTTTGTTGGAATATGGTAGTTGGATTAGACTAATACGACTAGAGGTGTGTGAGCCTATTGGGGGCACACACATTAAACATTAGAATATGTTATTAATGTTTCACGTAAAGCTCAAAAGGTGACCCGTTTGGACACGAAATGAACTAGACAAGATCCCTTGTTTGTCCTAAACCCCATGCTCGGCTAAAGAAGGATCTGGAAGGGGTTCAAATTGTCTAAATTCATTGTGAAGTGATAAGGATTGAGAAGTTGTGATAAGGCTTGAAGAGGTAGATTTTTAAGCTTATCATGTAAGGTGTTTTAGCCTTATCATGAGTAAGGATTTAGAAGCAATATAAGCCCCTATATCCCTAGCTCATAAGATACGGCAAAAAGCACACAAACCGACTCTTTTGTTGATTGTTTCTCTCCCCACTCACAAGTCACAAACATTACATTGTTTTCTTCTTCCATGTGATACGACAAAACAGAAAGCAAAACACATTGTTTGCATGTGTATATTATAATTACGTATGCATGACTTTGCTTTCATGCATGCTATTTTTAATATAATCCAATGATCCTTTTCTCATTTAATACCGATTCAAAACGTACCCTACTTAGGGTTTTTGATCAGTTTTTTTTGGTTTAACAAGAACACGTGGTGTTTGCTTGTTTATTCGCGAAGCAAGGAAAAGAAGCTGAAGTTTTTTGTTGTTCCTGGTTGTTCTCGAATAACAAGGAAAACACAAGTCGAATTGAAGCCATTTAGTTTCTGGTTTTGCATTGAGCTTTGACACTTGGTGTTTGGGTTTACGTGGTACACGGCTAGCACTCCGGACGTATTTGTTTGACGTGTTTGTGTGAGCAACCATAGAGGTGATTGTTTTAATCACTTGTTTCATTTGCGGGTGTCTACGAGGGTTAGTTATTTTGTTCCTTTTTATTCTTTGTTTGTTTATTATACTTGTTAACTATAATTGTAAACTAGATCCATTATCCGCTGCGTACTCGTAGTTAATGGTTAACATGATGATTAAAATCCCAACAGTGGCATCACGAGACATCTCGTTTATCAATTATGGGTTACACGATTTAATAAACACGCGAAAAGGCTGCATGAAATCTAACTTAGTTATTTGTTTTATTTTTGTTTTGACAACTATAATGCAATACTTGTCATTAATTAATTAAAAATAACGAGACACAAACGAATTAATTAACGGTTAATTAGATACATAAAATAGCATAAATTTAAAAGTTAATAAGTTTGCCATGATTATTTTATGTGTGTATTCCGGCTATAAGACCTACGCAATCATTTTTTTGTGATGCATGTGGCGATCTAGGCACTTGATGAAAACCTAGTGAGGGTCTTATGGTTCTCTTTTTGGAGAAGAATTGCTAGAGTTCTCGGATCTAAATGTTTACTTGTTAATATTATTGTCATGTTTTTAGTATTGTGTTCTTTTGTGATTTTTGTTTTTAGCCTACATGTTTACACGCCTAAAACTAAAATAAAAGAGGACTAATACCTATAAAAAGATGACATTAATATGGTCTTAATTTACACGCTTAAATACCATGCTCATTGTGACATGCTATTTGATTCGTGGAAAATTATTTTTGTAAAATTAAGTGACCTAAATTATTGAAACAAGTTTTCATGAAATTAAAAACTGGACGCTATGGACACTTGGGAAGTACGGCTCACCCACTAGAACAAACTATAAGGGGGGTTTCAGGCGGTGCGCACAGTCACACCTAAAGGATTTCCGGTCATAGCTTCGCGCTGACCTGGTCCTCCGGCTCCTTGCGAGTTCGATTGGAGCTACCGTGAACCATGGTGATCACTACAGTGTCATTACTATAAGTTTTTAAAATAAAGTGCTACAAAGTTGTTTTGCATGCTTCTTTGTACACGATTTTATCACATTTATGTGTATACCCTATATGTAAATTTTAAGTCTATGCCACCCAACCAAGAACACGTGCATTTGACTTGACCTCTTTGGTCAGACCTTAGGGCCATTTCAACCCATGGCGAATTTTGCTCATTGGTCAGACCTTTGGCGATATTTGCACGTTCTTGTTTGGTCGACTTATTTCGAGTATGCTTGGTCAGACCTTGGACCCGAGGCATAAGATGCGACTAAACATGCTCATGACATTATTACTTGTCTACTAATGTCTTGATCAGTCTCATAAGTCTAAGAGTTCCAGTTTATGCAATTAACGATCGTCGCTTACCTCTTGCCCTACTTGTTTACACGCTGGTCAGACCTCCGGTAATAAGTGGGAGGTCAAGATGGATCTTAGTCTTAATTAGTAATTAATTGGGTACTTAATTCTTTTAAGAATTTAATTATCGAAAATACTAACATTGAACTTTCTATGTTCTAATTAAAATTGTGTTGTTGCAACATAATTCGTAAACAAAAGTTTATTTTTTTTCTTAAAAAGACACTTAGTCTCTTTTCCTGGTAAGAAGAGTGAGACTTATTCCTATTTATTTCTCCTTAGTTGACAAACTAAGATAGGATTACAAATGCTAAACTCACTTATGATCTTTCATTACCCTATTCCGGTATTGAAATAATTGAAAGATAAAATATTTTGTGTAACTCGAAAACATTTTGTCTATAGCTACCAAAATAAATGACATCTTGCACTTGTCACGATGTATGAGTTTAAACCGCAAAGAGTAAAGAAATTACTAGCATATTCGATAGGTATTTTTCTTAGACTCTTATTATTCCTAATAGTGCTAAATACCCTTGGGGCTATGTAGACGATAAAGGAGGAATTGCATACTATATATTCAAGTTAAATGAATGCATGAATGGCTAGTCCCTCATCTACATAAGTAGGACTTCATATACTCTGTTCAAAACCTAAGTACATTGCTACTTGTAGGCATTCGAAGAGAATAGGAAAGTGTATTAAATTGCAATATGCTTTCTACTGGCAATGTAACACTTACTATGTTGACAAATCTAGTGGGAGCATTGCGTTTTATTACTGAAATAACATTCCTGTAATGTTGTCAATTTCAGTGGGAGCTACGAGATTTATTTCCTTGTTAGTCACCCATATCATTTCAAACTTTCTTTGAAATAATTCATTACTTTCCGAATATGAACGATCATTGCTTAAAGGATAATTGCATTTTATTTTATTAGATAACACGTTGCCTTTCTGCTGTTGCTTTTTTAATGTTATCTATAGAATAATAATCCACAATTCCTTATTAAAAGTTATGGTTCTAAAACTACTTGTAGTATCTATGACATTATCATATTATTTACACATTCAATCACATGTTGTTTGTTTTCATAATATGATGTTGTGCCTTACACAAGTGGGAGAAATCTCAAAGTGTGTGCAAGGAACAACATATTATTGGTTTCTCTTGACCGCAAGGTTAGAAAGCTAATCATTCTACTAGGACTTGAACACGCAAGATGTTTGATGCCCTACTACATTCAAATGTCATGATATAGTGTAAAGATACTTCAACATTTCGACTACATGTTTTAGTCAACATAATTATGGTTAAATGATAATAATCATAATTCTGAAGTATAAAATTAACTTGAAATTACTACAGAACTCAAGAGTTTGCGTTCATGATTACTTTTGTTAGTATAATTATGTTTACATGTTAAGACATAATTATAAAGTCCTTGAATTAATCAATGACTTATAACATAAAGTATATAGTAAAATTGTTATGTCTTCTTGTTAACACATAAACATGAGGTCTTTGAATTATTCAAAGACTTATAATGTATTATTGACATGTTTTGTTTTCTTGTAAACACATGAACATATAATTCTTGAACAGTACTGTCTTCTTGTGAACACATGAGCGTAAGGTTCTTGTATTATTCAAGAAATATACATTATAGCATGCACTTGGTTCGAAAATACATAATATGCAATTTGGCTCGACCCAATTGACAAGTATTTGGTCCAAAAAGAATTAAGTTATCTATGGAATTCTGATATAGTTTCACAATTCAAATACTTATAGAATACCACATTATTATGGTATGTCTAATAGGTTGAAACAAACAATATTCATATTGTTTAATTCATGATAGCTTTAATTGCTCTGCCTCCAAAATCTATCAAGGTTAGAAAATTGCGTGTGTCGTGGACATACTCAATATGGTTCAAACCAAGAAGGTATTCAAGACAACCCATGACCGAAACCCCTAAACCTTTAGGGATTTTTGGTTTTTCACTCAAACCAATCGAATCCTAAACCCTTTTGGGTTTTTGATTTTTCTACACTTCCTAGCTTGAAGATTGTAGTATTGGTGTTCCTCCTAGCTCGACGAAACACAAAAATGTTGCTAAGGTTTTCGGTTAAAGGGTGATACAAAATTAGGGTTTTGTTGCAAACCTTAATTAGAGTTGGAAGAAATTCCATTATGTCTTGATTTAAGTTCTGAATTTGTTAAAATCTTATGAAGCATTTTTTTAACAAATCTTGAGATGAGAACTTAAAATGTATTTTGTGGTTCCCAAATAAAGAACAATTTATTGTTGCTTAAATACTTAGTATTTAGAGAATTGTCTCTAATTACAAAAGTAAGTGGGAGCATCAACAAATCTTGAAGATATTCAAGAACAAATACATAACCTTCTAAAATCCACTTATTAATGTCATACTAAGGTTAAACATGTAAATATTGACCGAAGTATAATGTTACTCTCATTCATAAATCCGCATGGATGCCTCATCACTTCATTGATATTTTGATATCAATGCTGAGGATATAAGTTAGAAGATCATTGTAAATCTGCTAACTACTAAGGTACATTATCATGTCTTGAATCTGATAAAGGTCTTAGAACTATGAATGATAAGATGCAGTCTTTAAAAGGCAAATCAATGTTTTGATCTTGATTGTTATTTCGCCTAACAGTTAACCTATGAGGTTGGAATAAGTTTCTTTTGAAGAAAGGCTCACAAGGACAAAATTGTATACATGTTAATGCATGGCTTATAATAAGAAGTTTTAATCCTACTCAAGCAATTGACTGAGATTAGATTTTTCTTATATACATGCATTAATTAAATAAAGATAATTAATTGTCATACATGTTTCCTTGAATGTGGAATATGGCAATTAAGTTTTATAACTCTTTCTTTAATGATTACCTTTTGCGAGGACGGTGTGTAATCAAAAGGGTTATGAGTCTATATAATCTTTATGTAGTATACAAGTTTAAGCAATTCAAGTTTGGATTGGATCATGCATCTAGGAGCTGAGATCTTGAATTTAATTACAATATGATTTTGATTGAATTAAGATAACTCCTGATTACATCTGACATTAAGTGGGAGCACTATCTTTTCCTTAAAATACATACGTTGTATAACATATTGAAGATATCATTCTATTTAAGCTAGATATTAATCCTTAATCTTGGAATGAAACTTCACTTGGGATTTAGGGAATAGAACAAACAGCATTGTAATAAATGTTTATTTGGAATAAGCATATGCGGAAAATTAAGTCCAACACAAATGCAATATATCATTGAAGCAAGTCTTAAATGGTATATTTCACTTGGAATAATTTATTACATGGATGGAAACCTTATGTTTTTAACTAAGGATTTGTCATGAATATATTATATTGTGTATAAGACTGGTTGTTACTTTTGCACTAGAGCAAGATGAGCTGACAACAACAATATCTAATTGAGAGTATTTAGATTTTTGTTAATACAGATGTTTACGAATTATAAAGCATAGTGTTGTATACGTACAATGATGCTAGAGGATAATTAAAACTAGTTAAAGTAGGATTTTATCATTTATGATAAATCTGCTAACTAGATATGCTCAACGAAGAGCATTGTTGCATTACACATTAAGGAATAAGAATACGTTACATTTTAAGAAACTGTAAAGATGATTGTTAGTATGTCGTTGACTTCTAATACCTTATGCAAGGTAGGGCGACATCTCCATACTATGACACTTGCAGTAGTATGAGCATATGAGATAAGACACTCATCTCAAATCCCTCACTATATGTGAAATTTGAAACTAGTATTCGGAAAGTTTACTCAAATGACTATTTAGTTTTCTTGCAAAGAAAAGTTGAGAATGTTGGAAACATTAGATTTCAATTTACTAATTAGTCTCATGCATATCTGTTTTTAGTATTTGGATAATTGGGATTGTAAGACAATTTTTACTTTATGATGAATAAAGATACTTGGTATTTGTTATTCATTCATATAATAATTGTTATCCTATATTTGCATGTTTAATCCTTGAATGATTTTATCGTTCTAAATATGTCCATTGTCGGTTAACAATTTGGGAATATTGTTATGCAAGACAAATGTGAGTGTTGGTTATATTCTATGAGAATGTGGATTGTTCCCGCCAATCTCATATGTATTCACAAGGGATGCATATTGGATACCCCAACTTTCGAACATTTACTTTTGGATCCTTGTCATGTGTAAGATGTTGAAAATGGTTTGTTAAGTCATCCTTAGACTTGAGATACAAGCAAGTTCTGTTATGTGTGGATATCAATTTTGTAATTATATGCCAAACGCTGTCCTGAATAAGGTAGTTATAAAAGCTATTTTTCGGAGTGATGTGAAGCAGCATCCACAACACTTGTAGTCAACAAAGGATTTGTTACTCCACTTGATATGTGCAGAAAGATACCATGGGCCCTCTCCAGAATTAATTAGATAATTGTTTGGCCAAACCCAAAGGGTAATGCAAGATGATTCTTGATTACATTTGGTATATCTGAATTAAATTCTATAACGAGAATCTAAATGGTTAAACTATATGGAATGAGTTAGGATCCATATCCATGGTTTAACGGTATCTATGACAAAGGATGATAAAAGCAAGACATAAATGACCATGCTACTGAGAATGATTTATAAAACTATATCTCAGACACCTTTAGTTTAAATAGCGAGTGAGAGCGTTGCTAGACGTTTCCGTCGTTGGTATTTGTGCTATCTGCTACTCCAACTCCCAAGTGGGAGCTGTTGGAATATGGTAGTTGGATTAGACTAATACGACTAGAGGTGTGTGAGCCTATTGGGGGCACACACATTAAACATTAGAATATGTTATTAATGTTTCACGTAAAGCTCAAAAGGTGACCCGTTTGGACACGAAATGAACTAGACAAGATCCCTTGTTTGTCCTAAACCCCATGCTCGGCTAAAGAAGGATTTGGAAGGGGTTCAAATTGTCTAGATTCATTGTGAAGTGATAAGGATTGAGAAGTTGTGATAAGGCTTAAAGAGGTAGATTTTTAAGCTTATCATGTAAGGTGTTTTAGCCTTATCATGAGTAAGGATTTAGAAGCAATATAAGCCCCTATATCCCTAGCTTATAAGATATGGCAAAAAGCACACAAACCGACTCTTTTGTTGATTGTTTCTCTCCCCACTCACAAGTCACAAACATTACATTGTTTTCTTCTTCCATGTGATACGACAAAACAGAAAGCAAAACACATTGTTTGCATGTGTATATTATAATTACGTATGCATGACTTTGCTTTCATGCATGCTATTTTTAATATAATCCAATGATCCTTTTCTCATTTAATACCGATTCAAAACGTACCCTACTTAGGGTTTTTGATCAGTTTTTTTTTGGTTTAACAAGAACACGTGGTGTTTGCTTGTTTATTCGCGAAGCAAGGAAAAGAAGCTGAAGTTTTTTGTTGTTCCTGGTTGTTCTCGGATAACAAGGAAAACACAAGTCGAATTGAAGCCATTTAGTTTCTGGTTTTGCATTGAGCTTTGACACTTGGTGTTTGGGTTTATGTGGTACACGGCTAGCACTCCGGACGTATTTGTTTGACGTGTTTGTGTGAGCAACCATAGAGGTGATTGTTTTAATCACTTGTTTCATTTGCGGGTGTCTACGAGGGTTAGTTATCTTGTTCCTTTTTATTCTTTGTTTGTTTATTATACTTGTTAACTATAATTGTAAACTAGATCCATTATCCGCTGCGTACTCGTAGTTAATGGTTAACATGATGATTAAAATCCCAACAGTTTTTAACACTGCAAAGGTTCGTACTTCTTGAGGCAATGGAGTATATTATATTTTCTAGGTTGGAACCAAGACATCGTTAACAAATATGTTGCCAACAAATGTGAATAGACTCACTTGGCAAACATGCAGTGAAGACGTTTCAACTGTCGATTCAGATTCAAAGATGACCGTTTCTGGTGTGTTGGATCAAGTGAGTGTAACTAGAAATGCAAGTGACTATCTTTGGTATACTACCAGGTGAGAATAGTGCTGCATTATGCTCTAGAACGTGTTCAGTATGCCATAGAATTTCTACATTATTCAGTATAGCTTGAATTAATGCTCTTAAACTCGGTTTCTAGTGTTGTGATAAACCCGTCAGAATTACACCGCGGCAGTGCTCTTTCTCTATCCGTGGAGTCCGAAGGCCATGCTTTACATGTTTACGTCAACAACCAACTCATAGGTACATCTCCACTAAGCATGTATCTACAACTGAATGACCTAAACTTGTACCCATAATGCTGTCAACTTATGATTTGTACATAAATATATCAGGTTCGGCATTTGGAGGTCCAGAAAGTAGGAAAGTTAAAGTCACAGGAAATGCCAATTTACGAGCTGGAATGAACAAGATTTCACTACTTAGTGTCGCTGTCCTGAGAACAAGAGAAGCCCAAAAACCCAAGAATCTATTACTCCAAGAGTACGACGTGCTTTCCCTACCCCTTACAAATTATCTTCTTTGTTTGAGGATAGTTAAATGGTGTTGTATTTTTTTGAATCCGTTTTGTTTGGTATCGTAAGATGATGATATTGTTGAACACATATGTATCGGATTAATATTGTTAGTGTATTCTGTGTGCAATGGAACAGATATTTCAAGAAAATATTGTTTCAATATTTTTTTATTTTTTTTCCTTTTGAAAATGAACATAAAGATCGGTTCTTAGGTATTAACTGATCTTTTTGTTTTATCATTAAGATCGGTTCACAACCGATCTATATGTGTTTCTCTCATAAAGATCACCTTTGTATAGAGCGGTTCAAAACCGATCTTTATGTGGGTTTTCCACCGATCTTTTGAACGTTTTTTGTAGTAGTGAAACATTACCTTTTAACATGTTAAATATCAATTTGTAATAAAGTTTTGAGTTTATAGCATAATTTGATCTAATCGGGTTGGACCAAAGCTCTCGTGTATTTGACCCATGCAATCTCAGGATTTAACTTTATCGAGAACGAGACCATCAAATCAAAAGGCGTAAAATTTGATAAACAAATCTTCAACCCTAAATATATGTTTGCGTACTTGATCTTATTAAAGAAAGCATGTTCAACTAAAAGTCTTTAGGTCTTTTATGTAGTCAATTGATTTTATTCTTTATATGCAGGATTAACTTAGTTTCTTATAATAGGATGATATCAAAGACATAACTCGGATGATATTGCATGGAAGCAAAACATTGTATGCAAATATACAAATTGCTACAAAGTTTCTTATAATTAGGATGATATCCAAGACATAACTCGGATGATATTGCATGAAAACAAAACATTGTATGCAAATATACAAATTGCTACAAAGTAGCTATTTGTAGCATTAAACAACCATAGCTTACCTTGTAATAAGTTCATGTTAGCATTTAATTTATGCTATTTAGTAAGTGATGGTCATTTGTAGTTTAGAACTAAGTGTCATGTATAATATGTATTAAGTTTAGTAGGCTAGTAGCATTAGTATTGATAGCATCTTAAGTTATAAGTGTAGTGCAATACTTTAGCCCACTTTAGGTCCAAATGTAAAGCCCATCAAGCCTTGCTTGATGGCTTTCGACACATATAACCCACACACACTCTCACATTATCTCTAATGCCTCATATTGTAGAAATAGAGTGTGTGTGTGTTTTACATTAGTCTTTGTATTATTTTCTTCCCAAGTTAATAATCATTTGACTAGCATTTTCTTTCATACGATCCATACTACTCTCTTGTTCTTAACTTGTATTTGTGAGTCATCATCTAGTTCTTGTGTCGTGTGTATTGTGTGATAAAGAAGTGATTCGGTTCATCATTCCAAGAAAAGTCGACCTCTACAGTTCATGCATAATTGTTGAGTTTATAAATACGAAAGAATGTTGATTTCAAGTAGTAGAATATATTTTCACATGTTACTGTCTTTTGACATTCAATGAAAATCGGGTTACCCTAAAACCAAAAGACGAAATAAAGATTCTAATTCATTAGAGTATAACATTACTAACTCATAACATTTTGCTATTAAAAAATTTCACTCACGCTATTCAAAGACAAATGATCTAACTTGTAATATGCAACTAAGAGTTACGATAGAAGATAGATCGACACTCTTACTTAAAAAATTATCACTTGTTTCCAAAATCTTCATCCCTGAAAAAAAGAGTCAGATTCTTCATCTTCAAAAAAGAAAAAGAATAAGTAAGCTAATGTAAATGGAGTTATTGCAATCAGATATATTAAAGAAAAGCTAACTGACATTAACATACATTGTTACAAACACAATTACAAATGAAGCACCATTCCTAGTTGTATCATAATTGATTTTTTTTATGTGTAAAGGTGCACTAATGACAAAAGTTAATATCAAAATTAACATCAAATGAATAGAAGAAGCCATGTCACCAAGTTAACATCAAATGAATTGAGTGGTAAACCATTGAATAAGCTAGACTCAATGCGTAGAAACTTGAAGAAGCCGTGTCACCAAGTTTGCTTTCGAAGAAATGGAAATGCAAATTCTCATTAACAACGTCCCACGCAATAAGTTGGCCCAAGTATCGGCCCATCACTGAGTTTATTCTCTTTGTGGTTGCATTTGATAGTTGCTGTGTTTCAAGATTAGGAACCCAACTCGGTTGATACTTAGGGTCATCCCAGAATACATTGTGGCCTCTCACCTGAACTTCATTTGATTTAGTGAACTCAAGCAAGGCATCAGTTGCTTCCACCTCCACCACCTTTAACACTTGTATATATTTATACACAAAGTTTTGCTATTGCAAATAAATGAGTAATTATAATGAGCTCTTGAGCTTCCATATAAATCAATTTGGAAGATTGATAGCCATCTTAAGTTTTCTAAAAAACAATAATCTTTAAGACTTCGAAAGATTGGAAACCATCTCTTTAAAACTCCACAAAAAC
The DNA here is from genome assembly GCA_021014915.2 of Artemisia tridentata subsp. tridentata. Lineage (NCBI taxonomy): Eukaryota > Viridiplantae > Streptophyta > Magnoliopsida > Asterales > Asteraceae > Artemisia > Artemisia tridentata. The sequence goes on from CP139508.1 coordinate 465,705,623, forward strand.
CGCAGGGACACTTGATCTTTTCATCCGGTTCATAGAGGGTTACGTACTTTAATACTTCCGTATTTTAGCACAATAACACTTCCACAATAAATTAAAGTACTGAATCTTTAAGTATATTAGATTCATAAAAAATGATTTATCTCTGTTATGAACACTAAACCAAAAATAATAACATAATTTTGGAAC